>CAWUFW010001854.1:0-1485000 GCA_963921515.1 Calotriton arnoldi
AGGGCCCTGGGCAGCTGCCCACACTGCCCATGCCTAGCGCCGGCCCTGAGTTAACCCTTTGAACGCGGCTGGAATTCCCCGCTGTGCGGGCGAATTCTCTGACGTCCGCACATCCTCCGTCAGTGCACATGCCCACGTGACGTCGGACGGCGAGAATCCGACGCATGGAACAGGTTAAATGGCAACCTGGTTCTAATGCTCATGGACGTGAATGGGATTTGTATCCAAGGGGCCTGAAGTTCTGGGCTGTGTGATAATACTGGGACTGCATGTGATGAACTTGTTTCCGATGTGCCTGATCTGGGAAGTTACCGGAGGTTGAATTCAGGCCGTCCCGGCAGAAAGACTGAAATGTTTTAGACATCTGTAATTGCAATTTTTGCTTCCTGTACTTTGTAATATATTTCTTGTTCACTATTGTATGGGAGGAGATGTGTTGTGGTTTTGCTTATCTCTCTATTTCCTTCTCTTCCACATCCCTGTGCCTGCCTTTCCTTCCTTTCTATCCTGTTTGCTGGGCCACCCTGCATTCCATGTGTCATTGCTTCACAGCAGAATCCTCTGGTGTCTGTGGCTGCATCTCTGGCAGTTTGGAGGTTAGCTGCTGCCTGAGCTGGTGAAAGTCTTTACATGTACTTCTGAATAAACCAACTTTAAGCCTACAGTGCGCTTGGACTTCTTTACAAAGACACACCATCGGGCCAGAGACTGGGGCTCTGAGATGTAAATCACCAAGTGCATCGGTGCACTTTCTGCTCAACCTAAACACGTGCACGCAGGCAGACTTCGGCACTAGGGCGGGATGCGCGCTCATGCACACACACATGCGCGTTCACACAGAGATACATAAATAACATAATGAGACAACGATTAAAACCCAGAAGGTGCTCCTAAACAATCATGCAAGCAAACATAAAGGCACAAGATACAAGCATGAAAACACACACATTCCCACATTATGAAATACAAGACCGCGTGTGTACACATGGAAGTAACACTCATATGTAAGCACATAACAGGCACACACGCTCACATGATAACACAATGAGACCAAAGCTGAGAATTAATTACATTAAAGCAAGTGACATAACTGATTTACCTGCACACTCCATTGTAGATGGACGGAGGACAAGCCGTACGACCGACACGCATACAAAACCGAGCCGAAGCAACACAATACACCGCGACCGACGCGTACGCAGCATACAAAACTGCACAAACACAGCGTGAACGAAACGGAAAACACCGTACGAGACCAATGCAGGGTCCGACTCGGTCACAAGAACGTTTCCAACATACACAAACAGCACAAAGGAAAAATCAACCAAAAAAGGCCAAACAAGCAATTACCAAGCCAATAAATACTGGGGGTGGGGACAGAGAACAAAGACACACCAACAACTCCACCTATATAAAGGACACAAATCACTACCATGAGCCTTTGCAAATGCCATTCCACTGCCAGCACCCAAGAGAAAGCAACCACACACCCACAGCTCATCCCTCACACAAGCCACACACCAGCAGCACACCAACAAATACCTACCTCACATACACCCAGCACAACACACACCCACACACCCTCACCTGCACACCAACACACACATCACCCACCATCACCAACCATCACCATGCCCCCAAGAAGAATCCCAAGTTTCTAGATTGTGAATTGGAAGTCCTGGTAGACGAGATCCTCAGGGTGGAGCCACAGCTGTTTGGCACATTGGTCCAACAGACCCCCATGTCGCAGAAAACCAAGATGTGGGAGAGGATCATCAACAGGGTGAACGCCCAATCACCATGTCGGCGCACAAAGACGGACATCCAGAACAGGTGGTATGACGTGCGCAGGAGGGTCCGGGAGCTGCTCAAGAAAGACTACCACCTGAGCCAATACACCGGCAGTGGCCCTCCTGCCAAGCCAGTATACCTCAGGCCCTGGGAGGAGAAGGTGCGGGCCATCCTTCCGCCAGTGAGCGTATATGGACTAGAGGACATCCCAGAGCCTGGTGAGTACACAACAAATGTACACAATAAACTGCCACAAAACACACACATCACTGTCAAGGGGAGAGTCAAACCATGCACTCATAGCAATTACACAGCAACTAGAACAGAATCATCCCAAAATGTGTATGTCAGTCAGATAAACACAACACATGCCATCAAAAAAGTCACATCCAACTGTGCCAACACATGTACAAACACAACCACAACTACAGCTAGGCAGTGGCACAAATAGAACTAACACACACATCCACACATGTAGCCACCACAACAACACCAACACACAGTGAAGACCACTCAAAGGAAGGAATTCTGTGTATGCTGGCCAAGTCAGTGTAGCCAATAGCATCATGGGAGTCGCAGTCACACATATTGCCCCCCCACAACTGTCCCATCAACACCACCCTGAACCATGCTCACATCACAGGGAGTGGAGAAGGACTCACAAGATGGCTGACACTGGCTACTGCTGTGGGGAGCACAAGGCCCTGCTGCCAACTGTGCACCAACAAACAGCAGGACACCACTGACTGACATCCTGAGAGACAACTTACACTCCCTGCAATGCAAGCACGTTCCATGGTGGGATATCTGGCTGGCTGGGTGGGAAGGGGGACTTGCAGCACTGACTATAGTCACCAGCACCTCCCCTCACCCCCCCCCAACACAAACTCCACAGTACCCACCTGGTAGAATGCAATGCCCTCCATCCTAACACAAGATCCCACAAAGCACCACCACCCTGGGTTATGTTGTGTGAAGCACAGGGACACTCTTGGGACTCTTAGCCAAACAACTGCCAGGACAACACTCCCAGCCATCCTGTCAGCACAGCCAGCCCACCCCACAGGGAAGCAGAGTCAAAAGGAAGGAAGCATGGGCATGCTGGGAAGGGGGTGGAGGCAATAGCATGATGGGAGTCGTAGTCACAGACATTGCTCAGCCTCACAACTGGCCCATCAACACCACCCTGAACCATGCTCACATCACAGGGAGTGGAGAAGGACTCACAAGATGGCTGACACTGGCTACTGCTGTGGGGAGCACAAGGCCCTGCTGCCAACTGTGCACCAACAAACAGCAGGACACCACTGACTGACATCCTGAGAGACAACTTACACTCCCTGCAATGCAAGCACGTTCCATGGTGGGATATCCGGCTGGCTGGGTGGGAAGGGGGACTTGCAGCACTGACCATAGTCACCAGCACCTCCCTCACACCCCCCCAACACAAACTCCACAGTACCCACCTGGTAGAATGCAATGCCCTCCATCCTAACACAAGATCCCACAAAGCACCACCACCCTGGGTTATGTTGTGTGAAGCACAGGGACACTCTTGGGACTCTTAGCCAAACAACTGCCAGGACAACACTCCCAGCCATCCTGTCAGCACAGCCAGCCCACCCCACAGGGAAGCAGAGTCAAAAGGAAGGAAGCATGGGCATGCTGGGAAGGGGGTGGAGGCAATAGCATGATGGGAGTGGTAGTCACAGACATTGCTCAGCCTCACAACTGGCCCATCAACACCACCCTGAACCATGCTCACATCACAGGGAGTGGAGAAGGACTCACAAAATGGCTGACACTGGCTACTGCTGCGGGGAGCACAAGGCCCTGCTGGGAACTGTGCACCAACAAACAGCAGGACACCACTGACTGACATCCTGAGAGACAACTTACACTCCCTGCAATGCAAGCACGTTCCATGGTGGGATATCCGGCTGGCTGGGTGGGAAGGGGGACTTGCAGCACTGACCATAGTCACCAGCACCTCCCCTCACACCCCCCCAACACAAACTCCACAGTACCCACCTGGTAGAATGCAATGCCCTCCATCCTAACACAAGATCCCACAAAGCACCACCACCCTGGGTTATGTTGTGTGAAGCACAGGGACACTCTTGGGACTCTTAGCCAAACAACTGCCAGGACAACACTCCCAGCCATCCTGTCAGCACAGCCAGCCCACCCCACAGGGAAGCAGAGTCAAAGGAAGGAAGCATGGGCATGCTGGGAAGGGGGGTGGAGGCAATAGCATGATGGGAGTGGTAGTCACAGACATTGCTCAGCCTCACAACTGTCCCATCAACACCACCCTGAACCATGCTCACATCACAGGGAGTGGAGAAGGACTCACAAGATGGCTGACACTGGCTACTGCTGTGGGGAGCACAAGGCCCTGCTGCCAACTGTGCACCAACAAACAGCAGGACACCTCTGACTGACATCCTGAGAGACAACTTACACTCCCTGCAATGCAAGCACGTTCCATGGTGGGATAACTGACTGGGTGGGTGGGTGGGTGGGAAGGAGGTCTGGCTGTCAACCAAACACAATCAATGCAGACCATGTTCACACCCCAGAGAATACATAGAAATGCCCAAATAATGCAGGACAATGTGCCACACCAATATCAACCCCTGACTGTGACGACTTAGGACAATACAATGTACAGGCCCGCACCCCGAGGCACAGTCACAACTGTCAGGTGTGTCAACCACTGATGCCTGCAGAAACATGACATACATTGTTTGTGTCTCCCAAAAACAGGTGATGATAGGGACACAGCAGCAGACGCTGAGGAGTCCCAGTCCCAGGCTCAAGAGGATGCCGAGCTCACTGGCGTCGTACAGCCTCTGTCCTCCTCGGACGATGAAGAACAACCTGGCACATCCGGTGCAAGTCAACATGCTGCACCAGCAGGACCACCAGCTGCAGCACCAGCAGGTCCACCAGCTGCACCCCTGCACCCACCCTCCAACGACTGTCACCACGAATACCATCCCTGCCGACATGGACAGAATAAGGAACAACACCAGCGCAGTGACCCTGGACCAACCTGGGGCCATGGACACCACCACCACCACCAACCCCCGAGGTGGACCAGGGTTATCTGTGCGTGCAACTGCACACACTGCACATGTCAGCAGGGGTGGTGGGAGGGTGGGAGACAGAGGTCGCTGCTTGCAGACGTTGCTGGTGTGCATGAAGACCCACAACTGGTACGCATAGCTGATGCGTACCAGTCCAGCACCGGAGAGCTCAGCCAGGTAGTGGGGCTCCTCAGAGACATCAAACAGCAGCAGGCTGCCCATCATGCCCGCTTGGACTCCCACATGTCCCATGTGGAGTCACACATGTCACGTGTGGACTCCCACATGTCACGTGTGGACTCCCACATGACCCGCGTGGAGTCCAAGTGGGATGTACTACATGAGATGACGGCGGTGCACAGGGACATTTTACAATGCCTCCGCCAGATGAACAGCAACCAGTCCACACCTCCCTGTGTGCCAACAACATCTGGTACCGAACAAACTGCAACTGCCACAGGGAGGGAGGAGGACTCTGGCGGAGAGTCCCCTGCACCGCAGCAGCCTGCACTTGAGGGCCCCCCCAAGAAGAGGGGTCGTCCGAGGAGGGGAAAGTGAGAGGCTGATGGCCAAGCGCAACTCCCAGGAAGCCTGAACCTGTTCTGGATTTTCGCCTTTGTGCACAGACTGTTCACCCTGTTGATGGCAACACTACTCCCACACATTGCATGGGGAGTACAAGTTGGAACAATGTGTCAGACAACTGTGGCCCCGATACTGGGGATCCTGTCTACCTGGACTTTCTATTCATCTAGGAACTTGGGATTGCAAGATTCATGTACAGCACAATCCATCCTATGCACTATTATCACAGATGTATCACAATAAACACAATAATACACCATACTTGCCTCTGTCGTGATTCCAACGTGGGTGCTGTTATGGGGATGATGAACAACAAAATTACACTGTGTATGCGAACTGCAACAGCAAGGACAACACAGGCATGTGAGTACAGGCAACGTGACACATATGAGGGAGACACACCACCAGGGCTACACAACACATACACACCTAGGCCATCTGACTCATTGCCTACACTGATGTTGCCAGGGAAGACGGTGCAATGCACAGACACCACACCCATTCCCAGTTGTAGTCAAGTAGCCCACAGGTGCAGTAAGCAAATGGCAGTCAAATGTGTGACCACAGACAACGCACATCACTAAGTGAAGCACAGGTTTATTACACAGTAGCAACATGCCGTAACCACTACAGATGCAAGGTAACCCCACCTGGTAGCGGGCACACAGTCAACAACTGTAGACAGAAGGAAGTCCATGGGTGTGGCGCACATCACCTGTAGGGACACAACAGCTACCAGCCTGGATGTGCAATCACGTTGTCGGTGGACACAGTTGACCAAACGAATCTGAAAGTACCCTGTGAAGGACAGAAATGACACACAGTCAAAAGCAATGGAGTACAGGACAGAACAGCAAAACTCATGCACAATACATGTTACAAGATACCCACCCAGAACCAAGTTAGCATGTCAACACTGTTGGGGAGTACAGCCCACCTGTAAGCACACATCGCAACACACATCCAGTCAAGTAGCCCATGGACACACTCCAACAGCACCAGAGCACCACCCACACATCATGCCAACTCACATCATTGACATGACACCTCAGGATACTCACATTCAGCTAAAGAAGTTGGTGATGAGCTGTGTGCGGACATCACCATCACCATCATCATCATCATCGTCACTGGCATCGTGTTCCAGGCCAGGATCCTCCACAGGTGGCGGATGTTGGTCATCGTCATCCTGGATGAGAGGCAACTCCTTCCGCACTGCCAGGTTGTGGAGCATGCAGCAGACGATGATAATCTTGCACACATTCGCAGGGGCATATGGGAGGGACCCTCCGGTCTTGTCCAGGCAGCGGAAGCGGCTCTTCAGGAGACCAAAGGTCCGCTCAATCACTCTCCTGGTCCGACCATGTGCCTCATTGTAGCGCATCTGGGCAGGTGTCACAGGGTTCCTGAGGGGTGTCAGCAACCACGGCATGTTGGGGTATCCCGAGTCACCTACGGACAGACAAGTGCACATCAGCTGACTTGGAAAAGTGGGCGGAATACTACAGATCAGATCACACACAATGGCACAAAGTCAGTACACACCGACAAGCCAGGCACGCTGGTTCTGCATCTGTGCCATCAACCTGGGGATGCGACTACTCCTCATCACAAAGGCATCGTGTGCTGAACCAGGGAAACGGGCACACACGTGTGTGATGGTCATGTCTGCAAGACACACCACCAGTGCATTGACCGAGTGGTAGTGCTTGCGGTTCCTGTAGGCCTGCTCCTGGGCCTGTGGTGGTACCAAAGCCACATGTGTCCCATCAATGGAGCCAATGACATGCGGCATCCTCCCCAGGGCATAAAAGTCACTCTTCACGTCAGTGAGTCGTCGCAGTCTAGGGAAATAGATGTACCGGTTCAGGAAGAGCAACATTGCCGCCAAAACATCGCGGAGCACACGGCTGAACATGGTCTGTGACATCCCACCAGCAGACGCCACAGTATGTTGGAAGGTACCGGTGGCAAAGAAGTGTAGGGCTGCCATCACCTTCACCTTGGGGGTCAGCGCTGTAGGATACGGCCGGCCAGGCTGCAAATGTGGGGACAACTGCACTGCCAAATCCTCAATCAGCTGCCTGGTGAAGCGGTACCGTCGGATGCTGTCCCGTTCCACCATCGTTGCCAGGTCTGGGAATGGCCGATGGACAGCAGGAGCCCTGCAGTGCAGAGGAGAAGTAAGCAAGATCGTCAGTCACCCCACATATGCGGCATTGAACACACTCAAGATCCCAACATACATCATCATGAGGCACAACTACATGAAGTGTGCAGTACCGGAACGACATGTATGGTACATACATGGCCAACATCTGTCAACACGGTCCTACAGGTGGCATCAATTTGTCCCAGGTTGGCCCATTGGATATCATGATGCTGTGTCACAGTCACCCCCCAGTGACATGTGAGGACAGATGTGCCCCAGGCACCACAGCTCAACGACAGGCACATTCCCAGGGACCCTGTAATGCCACATGGACACTGGCATCACCTGGAGTATCATGTGTACACCACAACAAAACAAACATGACCCCCACAGGTAGTGGCCACACTTGCCATGGCAGGAGAGCCATGGACGTCTGTGACACACACGCACAACATCAGAGTCCATGCACACACAACGTGGATGTGGAGACTGTCTCCCATTGTGCACATGAAATCAGAGACATTGTAAACACTACATGCACAAAGACTGTGGAGGGCCATCACTATTGTGCCACTGGGACACCCTGGCTCAAACATACCGTCCCACATGGGACTCACGGGGTATGTGACATGACATACACAAACACCACTGTGAAATGTGACCATGGCACATGCACAGATATGAACAGTTGCACATCACAGTGGTCACGTACACGTAACACCCAGGATCCTGTCCCCATTAACACGTGCACAGCCTGGGGGTGGCTGCCCACAGGTGACACCCACAGGACAAAATGTACACCAACATACACACAATAGGAAATGCAGCCTTACATGCCTTATGATAAGGTTTGGACAGGCTGTCGTGATGTAGGTGTGCCCCTCACTCCCTGGGAGCTATCTGTGGCTGGCATATGTCCATCTGAGACAGGCATGCTGACATATGCCAGTCACATGTACAGTGATGCGTTGAACAGCAATGGACCGATCGGTGCCTCCGGCCGGCCCATTGCATTCAATGTGTGCGGGTACGCGTTGTACCCCTGTGCGCGTTGAACAGCAATGGACCGATCGGTGCCTCCGGCCGGCCCATTGCATTCAATGTGTGCGGGTACGCGTTGTACCCCTGTGCGCGTTGTACTGCAATGGACCGATCGGTGCCTCCGGCCGGCCCATTGCATTCAATGTGTGCGGGTACGCGTTGTACCCCTGTGCGCGTTGTACCTCAATGGACCGATCGGTGCGCACCCATTGACAATGGGCTTGCCTGGCAACGGACGCGTTTTCGAATATTCGAACGAGTCGGTTGCTGGAAAATCAGTTGGTCACCCACAACAATGTTGCAAAATCATGTATGTCATGAAGTTGAAATTTTGAAGGATGCTGTGGGCGTGTTTTGGTGCTGCTATTCCATGGATTGGCCAGATTCAGAAGATGCAAACGACTTGGACCTATCACTTTGGACACAAGGGACAGTATCTGCCTCTCCAGCACATATATATTGCTGCATGTTCCCCTGAGAGCCCACTTGCCTGCACTACATGCTCCAGGACGACATCTGCCACTGCACTGCTGCTGTCTCTGCCCCTCTGGACCCTGCAATGGCACGTACTGTGGAGAGAGCCCCAGCCTTCAGCCTTGAAGAGAACCAGGCCCTGCTGGACAGCCTACTTCCACAGTACAGCAAGCTGTATGGGACACCAGGGGAGCAGGTGAGTGTTCTGTGCACTGCCTTTCTGAATGTGCATTTTGTCTGACTAGCAAGGCTGAGAGTCAGCACACCACTGGCTAGCAGGCTCACTGAGTAGTTGTCACCCCCATAGTGTGTAGTGACTTGCACTGGACAGGTATGGTGCAGTGACAGTGCTTCTGAACAGGGTTTTACTCCCCATGCTATGATACCATGTAGTGACTTCTGGAAAACTGTCCATGGGCAGCCGTGCACTGCCTGGGTACACCATGTGCCCCTGTGATTGCGACATGTATATGCAACTGTGTCATGCACGGATATGTTGCATGTGTAGTAATGGCCTTATCACTTTGTCATCCTGACAGGCTTCTGCCCATCGGAAGCATGAGATCTGGAAGGACATCGTCCGGGCTGTCCGGTCCGTGGGGGTCTACAAGCGCCGGATCCGCAACTGCCAAAAGAGGTGGCAGGACCTTCGGGGCTGGACCCGGAGGATTGCACGGGTCCAGCTGAAGCTGTCGCCTCCTCGCAGGAGGGGCGGAACACGGACCCTGACCCCCACATGCTCAGGATCCTGGCGGTGGTCTTTCCAGACCTGGATGGGCAGCTGAAGGCCAGAGAGCAGCAAGGAGGGGTGAGTCAAAGACTGCACTGTGTACTCTGTCTAACATGTTATGTGCCCTCCTCGGGCCAGGTTGAACTGCCACAGTACAGCAGTCATGTTGTCCAGGAGCCATGTCCCTCTATTGTGCACTGCCCACTCCTCATCTGATACCCAGGTGTGGCCCTTACATGCAGGGAATTCTGTCACTTAGGACTGTGTCCTTGCAGTTTGCTTGACTCAAGGTGGGAGACAGCATCTGTTTCCCTGACTCTGTGGTGGGCATCATGGGTGGGTCCATTGCTTACACAATGCCTGTATTCTGACATGTATTCAGCGTGTTACTTTGATCTGTGGTCCAATTGCTGAGCTGATCCACCACATGTGGCTGGGGTACCTGGCACACACCCATGCTGCGGGTGGGAACAATGTTTGGGCCCCAGGAGTATGTATATGACGTGTGTCACACATACTTAGCCAGCTGCCTACAGTCCAGGGCTCATCCCTCATTCATGTGGGGCTGGACAGTCATGCCTACTCCAGGCCATACAATACACTCTGTACTCCCACTCCCGTGTATCAGAGGACACATTGTGCACAGTGATTTGACCCCTCAGGTGTCTGCCTCTGTGTCAGTGTGCTGTGGATTAGTCGCCAGGACTGCTGTGGAGTTTCTTGGTAGGGGCTCAGCATGCCACTGGAGATGTGACCATAGGAGACGATACTTGTGTGACACATAGGTGTCTGATCAGCTGCCCATGCAGACTGGGGCATGTAAATGTGAAGTTCAGGCAGCTGTTCCCCATGCACAGCAGAGTGTGAGGGGCTCAGGTTCAGAGGGTAGTGTCACAGGTCTCCCATATGTCCAATAGGTATGACCTGGACAGATGAGGGTTAAGAGGATGTGTTGTGGGGGGATGTACATGTGCACTTGTGCAGCTCCAGGACTTGCATTCCCCATGACCTACTATTGTGACACAGTGCAGAGTGTTGTTGTCTGGCTGCAAAGTCATACATCACTGAGACAGTGATGTATGACTTTGCAGTCATGCCTCCGCCATGGCATGTGTCTACTGATTGGTGATCCTGCAGGGGAGTGACATGTGCTACATGCACACCATAGTGGCGCTGGCTATCAGGACATGGGTGCATCATGGTGTCTGTCGCTGGTATGCATCACATGCATTTCCTATTTGACTCTGGGCATCCCTTACATCCGTAAACCTGTACTGACTCAGTGGCAAGAGCTGTGATGTGTCCACACCGTGTCCTCTGCACTGTCCAACTACTGTGTACTTGGTGCATGTGTCAACACTGGGGTGTTGCAATCCAACAGACACCAGACAGATGGGTGCAAGGCCATGTGGGATGTGAGTGCCATGCTTGGCATCAGACTGACAATTGACTTCTCCTGTTCAATTAGGGCACTTTTAGCAATGTACAACTAATGATGCCAGGGCTTGCTCTGTAATGTGCTGTGCTCACAGTGGTGTGTGCGTTTGGTGCAGGTGACTGATGTCTGTCTGTTTCCCCATTGTTTGCAGATACATCCACGGCCACGGAAGGGGACAGCTCCACGGACCAGGAGGAGCCGGAGAGCCAGACTGGGTCAGCAGCCGAGGAGTGGTCGGAGGGACCCAGTGGCACGGAGGGCGAGGGGAGCCACACCGAGGAGTCCTCAGCAGCATCCACCTCAGCTGAGGACCAGAGCAACTCGGAGGATGACTCCCTTGTGGAGGCGGGTGTCAGCAGCCACCACACCCCAGCTAGTGTTGCTGTCCCCGCCACCACCAGCACCACCACCGCCCTCCCATCGGCTCCCATTCCCCAGGTCCGTGGAGGCTCCCATGTCCGGGAGCGTGTCTCCTTTGGGCCAGGCACCGCACCCCCTGCCCCTGTGTCCCCTGCTGCCCTGAGTGAGGAGTCTGTGTACCTCCTTCGCCAGCTCCATGTAGGGCAGACAGCCATGCTGAGTGTCCTCCATGCGCACACCGCGCTGTTGACTCAGCTGGTGTCGTTCATGGAGGGCATCTCATCGGGCATGTCTGACCTACAGAGGGGCAATAGGTCCATGGACTCCTCCCTGACGGCAGCAGTGTCCCTCCTCAAACGGTCCCTCACCCCTCCTGCCTCTGCTCCATCCACACTCCCCAGCACCTTACCCATCCCAGGCACACACACACTGGCACAGGCACACACCAGCACACACACATCCAGCACACTGACACACACGCCAATGACAAAACGCACACGCACGCACATTCAGGGGACTGAAGCCAGACTCACAGGGGATGGGGCCCTGGAACACACACACGCATCCACATGCACTGCGCAGTCCTCAGTTCCCTCTCCCTCCAAAGCACCCTCCCTTGCCTCACCTGCAACCCCAAAGTCACAGCAGCTCTTCCTCTGTGACCTCGGCCTCTTCCCCACCGATGAAGCTGCTCCAGCATCCCGGGGGAAGAGGAAGCCCACCCACACGGAGCAGAGTGCCCCTCGCCCCCGGACACCCTCCCCCAGGCGCAGACGGACTGAGGCCCCCACCCGCAAGTCCCCCGGAGTGCTAAGAGCAAGACCCCGCCACCACCCTGCAGCTCAGGCACAAGGTCTCCGTCCTCCATCCCTCAGGCCCCCACTGCACAGGTGCCCCCACCACACCCTGCCCCAGGTTCCCCCACCCACAGATATACCATCCCCAAGATGCTCCGGCCTTCTCCCCTGCCACTTGCTCTCCCAGCACCACACCCCCGCTGCGCTTGTCTGTGCCACTGATGTGGTGAGGGTGTCCCCCCTCTGTCCAACCCACCTTGCCTGTTCCCCATTCTCCTCCCCTGGAGGTAGGCACTGCAGTGGAGTCCACTACCGCCCTGTCTGACTTGGGCACTGCAGTGGCGGACCTGTCCACCCCATCTGCAGGGTCCACTGCAGTTGTGCCGGCACCCACGACATCTGTGTCATGCCCCCCAGTTGTGCCGGCACACACCATGTCAGACACCTCCACTGCAGTTGTCAGTGGCTCTCCTGCACCCACCACCCCTTCCCTGACTCCCCCTGGTGAGCCCTGATCCTGTCCCTGCGGTGCCTGGCCTGCCCCCCGGTTGCCCCTCCTAGTGGATTGTCCCTGGTATTGTGCAGGCATGCGTAGGGTGACATCTGCCAGTGTCACCCTGTTTGAACTTTGACAATGGACTGGCCATTGGCCTTTGCTCTTTTTCAGGACTTCGTTTGGCCTCAACACATATGCTGAATAAAGCAACTTTCTTTTCTCTAGTGCTCATGCTTCAGATGTACATGTTGTTGGTGCAGCTAACCATGCCCTTGCTGCAGTGATGGTGATATCTGGTCTCATGATTATGAAGTGTTACTGTGCAGGAACCCATGTGGTCCAGGGGGAATGTGTCCTATCATGTGGTGTATCCATGTCATCAATAGCAGCATCTGAGGGTGTCATGTGTTCAGTATTTGGCAATGGGTTTCCTACTTACATTGGCAATTTCATATCTGTGGCTTCCACCCCTGCACATCTGTTGTGCCTGCCATCGTTGCATTTGTCTACTTCCCTGACCGTGTTGCCATCTCCAGTGGACATGCAGGTTTGGGCATCAATGGGGAGGGACTCATCCGTGTAGTCAGTGCAACATTGCTATACAAGTGTGTTGGATCTGTGCTGATGATTCCGTTGGCACATCCATGACCAGGCTGATGTGATGGGAGCCCTCATTTGGTGCTAATTGTTGATTGTGTGACCAAGTGCTCAGCTGACATGATGGGGCCCTACTGAGGCAACATATGGCACAGCTTTCCTCACACAGGAGTGGAGTCCCCTCATGGCAGTGTGTACACGTGTGACATTGCCTGCGCCCAAGGTGTGTGTTGTATGTGCATGTCTGTGTGTTCACTTCCATTCATCTGCGCATGCTGTGATCCCTAGTGTTGTACCTGTTTGTGATGCTTGCTGACTTGAGCTATGTTCCCCAAAGTCTTCTCCCTGTGTTCTCTGTGATGTGGGTGCATGGCACATTACTGGTCATCAGGGTGTCACCCATAGGTGTGTTTGCTGTCAGGGCAGAGTTTGTGTGCTGACGCAGATGGGTCACAGTCAGGTTTCCCTTTGGCACTTGTTGTTTGCCCCTGTCATGTGATTTCCAGTTTGTGTTATCTTTCAGTGATTGTGACACGTTGTGTGTGTGACTGCTGGCACTCCTTAGGGTCCGGGCTGCAATGTTGGTTGTTGTCTATGTGTGTTCTTTGTGGGTGACCTTGGCTTCTTCATTGGTGTGTGACTGTGGCTGGGATCCCATTGGTCGGTGTGGTATTGCCGTCATGTCCATGTACAGAGTAGTGTGCAGTGTGTCAGACATTCAGGAGTCTTGTTGAGTGTCCATGTGTGATGTGTTTCTACACCTTGGTTCCCACCCACCACCCTGGAATAGTCATGGGTGCATGTGCAATGTCACCAGTGCATGTGTACTTCACTGCTGCACATTGTTGGAGGTCGAGGGGTGTGGTGTTGAGTGTGTGCAGATGAGAGTTGTTGCCCGGCTAGTCCCCTGCCTCCATGTTGGCCTTGGCTTACTGGCCATGCTGATTGATTTGTGCTTGTGTAGGTGTGATGGTAGTTAGTTGCTCAGGACACCTGACTGTGGTTCACAGTGTGAACGACATTTAGCTTTGTCATCACAGTGGTATTTTTCTTCAGCCCAGGGTCACCACATTGTGGGGGCCCTGGGGGTGGTGCTGTGGTGTGTCTGTGACTTGCTGTGTCAGTTGTTGTTCCTACGTGCCTGTGTGACATGTGTGTTTTGTGCTCCCTCTCACCTGTCAATGCCTGCTTGCCCACATAGGGGATTTGGATCCATGAGTTAGCTTAGTGTGGCAGTGTATGCACATCTGTATGATTGGTATTCAGCTCTCCTCATGTGTTGTGTTGTTGCCTGGGGACACTGGCACCCCCACCCCTCACCTGCTGTGTATGATGACAGTGTTGGTCTGCCTGTTTGTGTTTGTGCATCTGCACCACTGCATTGGCATATCTTGGGTGTGCCATTGGCTGTATGTTGTTTGGTGTGTTTCCCCTGCTGTCCCTGGGACTCCTAGGTCATCGGTCAGCACAGTGATCATGGTTTGTGTGTCCCATTGCTGCCATGGTATGGTATCTGTTCACCTCACATCTGCTGTCTCCACAGGGTATCTGCATTTGTGTGCCCATTGGTGCAAATATGTGGTTCTGCATTCTGATGGTCACTTCTGTCATTGTGTCATTGATGACTGTTGACGGTCTCAGCCCCCATGGGTGTTGTTTGTCTGCACATGGCCAAAGGAATGTTTCATTTGCACTGCAGTATTTGGCTCCCCCAATTTATGTTGCAATGGGACACATACACTACTTTGCCACAGATGAGTTTTTGGTTCTGTGACCAGGAATGATCCATGCAGTTTGGCAGTTGCAGCTCTTTCTTTGTTAACAATTACCTTTTGGTCACTGTGATGATGAGGGTGTAGACCCCATTGCCACAATGGTCAAAATGTGCTTCAGCTATGGACCCCACACTTACCTTTTGGTCACTGTGATGATGGGGGTTTAGACCCCATTGCCACAATGGTCAAAATGTGCTTCAGCTATGGACCCCACACTTACCTTTTGGTCACTGTGATGATGGGGGTTTAGACCCCATTGCCACAATGGTCAAAATGTGCTTCAGCTATGGACCCCACACTTGCCTTTTGGTCACTGTGATGATGGGGGTTTAGACCCCATTGCCACAATGGTCAAAATGTGCTTCAGCTATGGACCCCACACTTGCCTTTTGGTCACTGTGATGATGGGGGTTTAGGCCCCATTGCCACAATGGTCATGGGCTGCTTGCATTGTGGGTGCCACACACATATATGTGTGGCACATGTGCTAGGGGGTCACATTGTATGTTCAATGTCATGTTCGGTGTTGTAGGCATTTGACACAGCCTGCTCACACGCTTGTCATGGTGGTGGGGGGATGTCTTAATCTTGCATTCCCTAGGTTGTGGTGTGCTTGTTGTGTCATGCATTGTCCATCCTATGAGTGGGGGTGGTAGTAGTGGTAGGCATCCTGCCCCCTGGCTAAGGGTGGTAGTAGTGGTAGGCATCCAGCCCCCTGGCTAAGGGTGGTAGTAGTGGTAGGCTTCCTGCCCCCTGGCTAAGGGTGGTAGTAGTGGTGGGCATCCTGCCCCCCTGGGTGAGGGTGGTAGTAGTGGTAGGCATCCTGCCCCCTGGCTAAGGGTGGTAGTAGTGGTAGGCATCCAGCCCCCCTGGCTAAGGGTGGTAGTAGTGGTAGGCATCCAGCCCCCTGGCTAAGGGTGGTAGTAGTGGTAGGCATCCAGCCCCCTGGCTAAGGGTGGTAGTAGTGGTAGGCATCCTGCCCCCTGGCTAAGGGTGGTAGTAGTGGTAGGCATCCAGCCCCCTGGCTAAGGGTGGTAGTAGTGGTGGGCATCCTGCCCCCTGGCTAAGGGTGGTAGTAGTGGTGGGCATCCTGCCCCCTGGGTGAGGGTGGTAGTAGTGGTGGGCATCCTGCCCCCTGGCTAAGGGTGGTAGTAGTGGTAGGCATCCAGCCCCCCTGGCTAAGGGTGGTAGTAGTGGTGGGCATCCTGCCCCCCTGGGTGAGGGTGGTAGTAGTGGTGGGCATCCTGCCCCCTGGCTAAGGGTGGTAGTAGTGGTGGGCATCCTGCCCCCCTGGGTGAGGGTGGTAGTAGTGGTGGGCATCCTGCCCCCCTGGGTGAGGGTGGTAGTAGTGGTGGGCATCCTGCCCCCTGGCTAAGGGTGGTAGTAGTGGTGGGCATCCTGCCCCCCTGGGTGAGGGTGGTAGTAGTGGTGGGCATCCTGCCCCCCTGGGTGAGGGTGGTAGTAGTGGTGGGCATCCTGCCCCCCTGGGTGAGGGTGGTAGTAGTGGTGGGCATCCTGCCCCCTGGCTAAGGGTGGTAGTAGTGGTAGGCATCCAGCCCCCTGGCTAAGGGTGGTAGTAGTGGTGGGCATCCTGCCCCCTGGGTGAGGGTGGTAGTAGTGGTGGGCATCCTGCCCCCTGGCTAAGGGTGGTAGTAGTGGTGGGCATCCTGCCCCCCTGGGTGAGGGTGGTAGTAGTGGTGGGCATCCTGCCCCCCTGGGTGAGGGTGGTAGTAGTGGTAGGCATCCTGCCCCCTGGCTAAGGGTGGTAGTAGTGGTAGGCATCCAGCCCCCTGGCTAAGGGTGGTAGTAGTGGTAGGCATCCAGCCCCCCTGGCTAAGGGTGGTAGTAGTGGTAGGCATCCAGCCCCCTGGCTAAGGGTGGTAGTAGTGGTAGGCATCCTGCCCCCTGGCTAAGGGTGGTAGTAGTGGTAGGCATCCAGCCCCCTGGCTAAGGGTGGTAGTAGTGGTAGGCATCCAGCCCCCTGGCTAAGGGTGGTAGTAGTGGTGGGCATCCTGCCCCCCTGGGTGAGGGTGGTAGTAGTGGTGGGCATCCTGCCCCCTGGCTAAGGGTGGTAGTGGTGGTGGGCATTTGGCACCCCCTGGCTAAGGGTGGTTGTGGTGGTTGGCATCCAGCCCCCCTGGGTTGGGGTGGTGGCGCGCATTCAGGCCCCTGTGTGCATATGTGGCATTGGTGATGGGCATCCCGCCCCTATGGTGCTGCTGTTGCAAGTATATTCAGATTCCCCGTGTATGTGTGTGATGTGTCGTGTACGTGTTGTATGTGTTTTGTGGTTGGTGTCTGACTTACCTTCTGCGCCGTACGCGTCCGTGCCTGTTCCGGTAGTAGATGTAGAATATTGGTATGATCGGGACGAAGGGATTCATGGTTGGTTCGTGTCGTTCGTCCTTCTCGTTGCTTCGCGTCGTCCTCGTCGCTTGGCTTCGTCCTCGTCGCTTCGCTTCGTCCTCGTCGCTTCGCGTCGTCCTCGTCTGTGCTGTGTTCGTCTCGTAGCCGTGGATCGTGTTGTGGCGCGATTCGGAGCTTATGTGCGCCTCTCCCGGATGCTTTGACGTGCCGTGCGTAGCGACGGGTTCGGCGCGTACGGAAAGCGCATCGTACTTGTCCGGCCGGACGGGGCTGCATTTTCCCTTCCGTGCGACTCGATTCGGCGTTTCCGGATTCGCCTCGGTCGGAGAACAGGACCTGGTTTGGGTGAGTACGGCTCGGCCGGAATTTTTGCTGTTGTGCGCATCGTACTTGCTCGTTCGGTGTGCTGTACGGATCGGTCGGGAAACTGGCTTTCGCATGGCTTTTTTCCCGACCGAATAGTATTGGGTGCGCCTCCGACCGAGATCGGAATCGGCCCCTAAATAGAGTTCCGGTTTTGTTAGATGCCTGCAGGATAGTTTCTTCATAATATTTAGCTTTGGCCTTAGCAATTGTCCCTTTATAGCTGTACAGTACAGTTTTCAGAGCAGCTTTATCTTCCTCTATATATCGCCTCCTCCATTTTCTCTCGGCCTGTTTACATTTTTTCTTAAGTAACCTTAGCTCCTCGTTGTACCATGGGGCTGACAGTTTGTTTCTATTTTTAATATTTTTCATCGGGACCAATTGATCTAGTGTGTGGGTGATTTGGTTGCATAGGTTCGAGTAATTCTCATCTACCAGTTTATTAATATCAAAAGTAATTTTTTCGGTAAGTTGTGGGAGCCTCTCATTCTTCGGCAATCTCGTCCATTCCCTTCCTTTCCGGGTACTAGCCTGGACATGAGCTGTCTTACTTAGATTGGGAGGTTTTAACAAAAAAAGGACCAAAGAATGGTCTGACCAGCAAAGTGGCAGAATTTCTCCCACCTCTACCTCCAGATGATTGGCAAAAATTAAGTCCAGAACATGTCCTCCCTGATGAGTAGGTGTAACACCAACTGTTGAAGGTTAAGATTCTCACAGGCCTGTAGTAGTTCATTTAAGGCCAATTCATAATTACCATTCTGCCAAAGATTAAAATCTCCCAAGATGATTAATCTAGAATGAATAAGTGAAAAATTATAAATCACATCAATCAAATCTTGATGTAGAGGGGCTCCTCCCCTGGGGGTCTGTAACAGAGTATGCCAGAAATTACTTGTCTATTGGCATCCTCAAGCGAGAATCCCAATAATTCAAATCCCTCTACTGCATCTATATTCATGGGAGTAAGCGACCACTTTTCATTATATATCACTCCTACTCCGCCCCCCCTCCCTACTAGCCTAGGTCTGTGGAATGTCTTAAATCCTAATGGACATGCCATCCCTAGCTCAACTTCAACCTCAGGACGTATCCATGTTTCTGTAAGAAATAAGATATCTAAATTCTGATCTTCTAATAGAGAGTGGATTTCTTGGAAATGCTTTACTAGGGATCTGGCATTAACTAACCCACAGTTAAGGTTTTCTGCCGTGGTGTTTGAAAAAGTGGCCTTAATATCCAGCTGCCCCCTATTGTTACACTCATCCATACCCTGTTCACCTATGGCAATAATTTGTTCCCTAGTATAAGGAGGACCAACCTTCCTAGAAATACCAGAGTCCGGTGTGGCAGAATAGCTGGCGCTGAGCGCGACCGGTGCGCGGACGGGCGCAGACGGGCTTACCTTTGGCGCGCCTTCGGCGCGCCATCTGCGCGCCCGCTGCGCGCGCGCTGCGCGCTTGCATTCCTTCTCCTTAAGTAGGGAGGAGTGCTTCCTAGCAGCTAGACCGCTGACCAAGATGGCGTGTTTCCGGTGACCCGCTCTTACATGCGGAAGTACACCACCACACCTTGGTTAGCAGAAAGAAAAGTGCAGTGCAGGCTACAACCACTAAGAAGAATCTTGTTGATCTCACAGGTATTTCACGCTAAAACAATGATTTAAAACAGACGCTATTACAATTAAGTCGAAGTTTCTAAAAACAGGTTAATCACAACGCACACATTTAAAAGCAGACGCTGTTAAAACGTATATCGGGCACAGGCTTTCTAACATTGGTAGATTGCTGATGAGGGCGTGTGTGACGGTTTTCCTGTGTTGGCGGGGGATCCAGTTGAAGGTCTTTCAGAGTAGGCGGATGGTGTGGTAGCAGGAAGAGGTGACGGCGTTGATCTGGTGGTCCATTTTGAGTTCAGAGTCCAGGATGATTCCGAAGTCGCGTGCGTGGTCCGTGGGGGAAGTGGGGTCCCCGAGGGCGGGGGGGCCCCCAGGTGTCGTTCCAGGCGTCGGGGTGTGGGCCCATGATGAGCACCTCGGTTTTGTCTGTGTTGAGTTGGAGGCAGCTGTTCTTCATCCACCTGGCGACGGCTTCCATTCCGTCTTGAAAGTTGCGCTTGGTGATGTTGGGTTTGTTGGATAGGGAGAGGATGATTTGGGTGTCATCTGCGTACGTTGTGATGTTGAGTCCGTGTGATCTGACGATGGATGCGAGCGGGGCCATATAGATGTTGAACAGGGTCGGGCTGATGGAGGATCCTTGTGGGACTCCGCACGTGGTCGGTGTGGGTTCTGAAAGAAAAGGAGGGAGTCTGACCCGTTGCATTCTGCCGGAGAGGAAACAGCGGATCCAGTCGAGATCCTTGTTCCGTATTCCTGTGTCATGGAGTCTGTGGGCTAGGGTGCGATGAGAGACTGTGTCGAAGGTCACGGAGAGGTCCAGGAGGATGAGGGCCACAGTCTCTCCTCTGTCAAGGAGGGAGCGGATGTCGTCTTTTGCCGCGAGAAGGGTGGTTTCGGTGCTGTGGTTCTTCCTGAAGCCTGATTGGGAGGAGTCGAGGATGTTGTTCTCTCCTATGAAGGCGGCGAGTTGACTGTTATCAGCTTTTTCCATGACTTTGGCTGGAAATGGGAGTAGGGAGATTGGTCTGAAATTGTTGAGGTCGGTGGGTCCGCCGATTGTTTTTTCAGGAGAAGGTTGATTTCGGCGTGTTTCCAGTCGTCGGGGAAGGAGGCAGTCTGGTAGGAGCAGTTGATGATTCGTTTAAGCTCATGGGCGATGATGTCTGCGGCTCTGTGGTAGATGTGGTGGGGGCAGGGGTCAGTGGGGGTCCCGGAGTGGGTGGTCTTCATCATCTTCAGGGTGTCGTCTGAATGCGGTCCAGCTGTCTAGAGTCAGCTGCGTGGTGCTGGGAGCGGTGGGAGGGGTTCCTTGTGGGGGTTGTTGTCGTCGAAGTTGTCATAGATGGTATTTATTTTCTGATGGAAGAATGTGCTGAGTCTGTCGCAGAGGTCCTGGGAGGGTGGGATGTCTGTAGACTCGCTGTTGGGTTGGGCGAACTCTTTGATGATGCCTAAGAGTTCCTTGCTATTGTGTGCGTGGGTGAAGATTCTGTCCTGGAGTGCTTTCTTCCTAGAGTGTCTGATAACTTTGTGGTGGGTGGTGGTGGCTGTTTTGAAGTTGTCGAGGTCTGTTGGGGTTTTGGAGTTCCTCCATAGCTTTTCGAGGCGTCTGCAGGTGCGTCTGGAGTCTCGGAGTTCGGTGGAGAACCAGCTGGCGTTCTTGGCGTGAGGGTTGGAGGCTTTCTTGAGGGGGGCGCTGGTGTTAGCGCAGTCGGTGATCCAGTTGTGTAGAGTGCGGGCGGCGGTGGTGGGGTCATCGTCTGTGGTGGTGGGAGTGGAGCTGCTGATGGAGGCGGCAAGCTGGTCGTCGGAGATCTTGTTCCAATTCCTGCGCTGGAGCTGGTGTGGACGTCTGCGGGAGATGTTAGTTTTGAGGTGAAGTGAACACAGCAGTGGTTTGTCCATGGGAGTTCGGAGGGTTTGGCTGAAGGTGATGGAGTTCCCTACTGTGAAGATGGGATAGTAATCATTCTATGTAGATAACCATGCCAGGTGGACTAGGGCAAGACATACCTTCACAGTGGACTGGTGATTACTCTTCAGGTGGCTTGGCTCCTACCCCTCTTTCTATCCCACTCGTCTAGTATTCTGTGGCTAACCTTCCCACCCAACAGCTTGTTATCCACCAAAAACAATTCCTTTAGAACGCAGTCGTACCCAGCTTCTCTGGTGTAATGAAAGGGCCACCTCTTGATCCATCAAGTCCATAATGACTGTTCCTGCCTGTTAGAAATGGGATTTCTGGTAGGCTAAGGCTTGCGCCAAAGCCAGGCAGAAACCACCACTCTAGTCAGGGCAAGGGAGTTACACGCCGAAGATAACCCCTGCTCACCCCCTTGGTAGCTTGGCACGAGCAGTCAGGCCTATCCCGGAGGCAATGTGTAAAGCGTTTGCGCAACCCACACACAGCAACAACATACTAGGCACACCACAAAAGGAACTCCACACAAGGTTATATATAAACATAGCCTTTGTATTATCATAAACACATTAGAATAGTAATCACACAATATACACTGTGCCATGAGGCACAGGGTCAGACTGATTTGCATATGGCCATGTCTGAACTGGGGTGGTGGAGTGAGCTAAAGAATGATGATGGATTAAACCCAGATCAGTTGACTGGGGGTGAGTGTTTGATTGGCTCAAACGTTCCGTCCATCATCCCCTTTTGTATCGCTTTGTTCGCCCTAAGTTGGCGGGGGTATGCCCAGACGTGGGTCCCTTGCTCACTTTGCCACTGGATTCAAGCAAGCCTGGCTGATGACGGCTGGAATGCCAGAAACCGGTCCTAGGATGCTTGTTTCCAGTCCAGGGAAGACATGGCTTGGCAGTTCGGGCTGGACTGTTCCCATGAGGCACAGGGTCAGACTGATTTGCATATGGCCATGTCTGAACTGGGGTGGTGGAGTGAGCTAAAGAATGATGATGGATTAAACCCAGATCAGTTGACTGGGGGTGAGTGTTTGATTGGCTCAAACGTTCCGCTCATCATCCCCTTTTGTATCGCTTTGTTCGCCCTAAGTTGGCGGGGGTATGCCCAGACGTGGGTCCCTTGCTCACTTTGCCACTGGATTCAAGCAAGCCTGGCTGATGATGGCTGGAATGCCAGAAACCGGTCCTAGGATGCTTGTTTCCAGTCCAGGGAAGACATGGCTTGGCAGTTCGGGCTGGACTGTTCCCATGAGGCACAGGGTCAGACTGATTTGCATATGGCCATGTCTGAACTGGGGTGGTGGAGTGAGCTAAAGAATGATGATGGATTAAACCCAGATCAGTTGACTGGGGGTGAGTGTTTGATTGGCTCAAACGTTCCGTCCATCATCCCCTTTTGTATCGCTTTGTTCGCCCTAAGTTGGCGGGGGTATGCCCAGACGTGGGTCCCTTGCTCACTTTGCCACTGGATTCAAGCAAGCCTGGCTGATGACGGCTGGAATGCCAGAAACCGGTCCTAGGATGCTTGTTTCCGGTCCAGGGAAGACATGGCTTGGCAGTTCGGGCTGGACTGTTCCCATGAGGCACAGGGTCAGACTGATTTGCATATGGCCATGTCTGAACTGGGGTGGTGGAGTGAGCTAAAGAATGATGATGGATTAAACCCAGATCAGTTGACTGGGGGTGAGTGTTTGATTGGCTCAAACGTTCCGTCCATCATCCCCTTTTGTATCGCTTTGTTCGCCCTAAGTTGGCGGGGGTATGCCCAGACGTGGGTCCCTTGCTCACTTTGCCACTGGATTCAAGCAAGCCTGGCTGATGACGGCTGGAATGCCAGAAACCGGTCCTAGGATGCTTGTTTCCGGTCCAGGGAAGACATGGCTTGGCAGTTCGGGCTGGACTGTTCCCATGAGGCACAGGGTCAGACTGATTTGCATATGGCCATGTCTGAACTGGGGTGGTGGAGTGAGCTAAAGAATGATGATGGATTAAACCCAGATCAGTTGACTGGGGGTGAGTGTTTGATTGGCTCAAACGTTCCGTCCATCATCCCCTTTTGTATCGCTTTGTTCGCCCTAAGTTGGCGGGGGTATGCCCAGACGTGGGTCCCTTGCTCACTTTGCCACTGGATTCAAGCAAGCCTGGCTGATGACGGCTGGAATGCCAGAAACCGGTCCTAGGATGCTTGTTTCCGGTCCAGGGAAGACATGGCTTGGCAGTTCGGGCTGGACTGTTCCCATGAGGCACAGGGTCAGACTGATTTGCATATGGCCATGTCTGAACTGGGGTGGTGGAGTGAGCTAAAGAATGATGATGGATTAAACCCAGATCAGTTGACTGGGGGTGAGTGTTTGATTGGCTCAAACGTTCTGTCCATCATCCCCTTTTGTATCGCTGACAGGAACATAGAGCCTTCACTTACCGGCTCTCGGGGCAGGACTCCTCTCTTCGGCACCGGGGCTCCCAACAGCTCACTGGAGCCCCGCTCTCCTCCCGCACTCGGGTCTCTCCTCAATTCACCCGGGCCCCCTCCTGGGACCCGGGACTTCAACGAGGTGCCTGCGAGGCTCCGGACGGATCTCCGGACATGCGTAGGCCCCGCCCACAACCAGGCAAGGCCGCCTGGCTTCCGGGTCGCGCTGATAGCGGCCCGGAAAGGATTTCTTCGGCGGCTCGGGCCGTGGCGGTGAAACGCGGGGTGGGCACCCGCTATCAAAATAAAAAGCATAAGCGGGGTGGGCACCCGCAATCGAATCCAAACGCGGGGTGGGCACCCGCTATCAAAATAAAAAGCATAAGCGAGGTGGGCACCCGCAATTATAACGGCATCACAGGGGAATCCCTACGATGGGGATTCCCTCTCAAAGGGCGGCAGCTCAGCGCTGCGCAGCCCACGCTCCTCTCTTCTTCTGGGGGAAAAAAAGGGAACAAAGCCCAGCGCTCACAGGGCGAAAGATGCAGCACAAAGTCCTGGAAGATTAAGGGGGCAATGCTGGGCCCAGGGAGGCAAGCCCTCATGGTGGTTCCTCCTGGGCCCCAGCAGCATGCCCCAGCAGGATCTGGAACAGCACACATCCAAAAACATGGGGTCACAGCCCCTACATTTATACCACTTCCCTCCTTTGTCTGCAGTGTAGGGTTTGGGGGAACCAGATGCAACTGGTTCAGGGGGGATTTGGAGCACTTTGTTTTCCAAGCTCCTCTTCCCCTTTGTCAGGTGGGGGCTAGGTGATCAGACTCACCACAGGGGTGGTGCCAGCATTGTACAGGCTGGGCACAGTCCTATTCAGGGTCAGGGGATTACTCCTCCCACTACTCCCAAGGCAGATGTCCCATTCAGCCTAGCGCTGACTCACCCTGCCCCTCCTGGAGCCACACACACCTCTCAGCCCCTGTCACTCAAAAGCCAGACATGCAATTCACATCAGGCAGGCAGACACATATCACACAGAAATGCCAACTTCTAAAAGTGGCATTTCTCAACCAGTCATCATAAATCTGCGCACACCATTGCCCAGCATTTATTCTTACAATTTCATACATACTAAACTCGACCACGCTGCTCCTCCCATCCCAGGAATTATCACTGACACACTTTATCAGGGAATCCCCAATGCATTCCTATGGGAGGGCAGGCCAACCTTACCAAATGTACACAGAGAGCGCACGCACTTTACACTGGACCACAGTGCTAAAGTGCCCAGAGGCCTAAAACCACCAACACCATGTCAGAGAAAAAGGCAGAAAGTTTAGGGGTGACCCTGCACAAAGGGCCAAGTCCAACATAACCCCCTTCCAGCCAAAACGCAGGGTAGACCAATCACTACCTTGATGGGCTTCCCTGCTTTGGGCGATAGAACACGGACGCGGGCCCGCACTGCATGGACACCCTCCGGTTCTACGCCACTCTGAGCCCATGTGGTTCCCTCTGAAAAAAAAACCTCTCAGGCCCAACTAGGCTACCCCACTGGTACTCCCTAGTTGTCCACGGCTAGGACCAGGCCCTAGCCACCCAGATGTCACTGGTCCTTGCCAATCCACAGAGTGGGGGGCAGTAACCCCTGGCACATAATATCCATTCTCCACTCCTCTCAGTGTAGTTCCAAACTGCCACTGATCCTCCAACCTAGGGTCCGCACCCTCAGGCTGACCAGAGGTCACGGGTGAAGCGTCTCCTCACCCTACCTCCCTTCTGGGGTTCTGCACTCTCCCAGGAGAAGCACCCCCAGAACACAACTCTCCCACCAGTTCAGGACCTCTCTCCATCAACTGGTCTACCACCTGGGATCTAAACACTCCGGCTGCACTGGGGTCAGAGGCGAGGACTCTCTCCCTCTGCACCCCCTTCCAGAGCCCTATACCCTCCCAACTGGAGTGGTACCCCTAGAAGGCAAAACCGGTCAGGACACTGATTACAGTTGCCCTTCCCTCCAGGTCAGGCATACCCTGAACCTGGCCTCCCAACCCAGGGACGTTACCCTTTGGTTGGACAATTGCCCGGCGAACCAGGACTTCCTGGGGAGTACACATACCCTCCCCGAGGGTGACACATAACTAATGTGTCTTGTGACCGTCTGCCTGGCGCAGAGCTCACGACCTCCTGTCCCTTTGACAGTGCGTGAAGATGCCCCAGGACAGAAGTGGCGTCACCATGGCCAATCATTGGTGACTCAGCCCTTCTGGCTGGCCCCTGACCCACTGGTTCTTCCACTGGGGACTCTTTCCCCCTCTCACCCCTCAATCTGGACTTCTGCACCCTCCACTTAGGAGTGGCACTGCCAGACACCAGAACTGATGGAGGCCTGATTACAGACACTCCCAGCTCACCTAACACGGGGAGATCCCCCTCAAAGAACGGTCCAACAGGACAGACTAGGCACCCTACCTGGTGTTCCCTCTAGGAACCATCCAGTACTGGAGACTGAGGTGCGGGCACTTCGGGACACAGCCCAATCTCACTCCTTCTCCTGCGAGACAGGTTGTGAGTCCCTACAACCTCCTCACTATAAGGGCACCTAGCTGGGCTACTCTGAACCATATCCGCCGCACGGGTTGGGAGATACCTGCACCATTCCTCTAGGATCAATCCCCAATGCAAACTCCCTAGAATCAAGGAACTCACACACTCCAACAGGGGTTGGCGCGACTCCGGAAAACAATTACGGGGCGTGTTCTCTCTGACAAAACGGATTGAACAGCCCTTTAACACCATTTACCGTGCTAACCAATCACCCAAACGTCCAGTGCACCACACATTCATCCACACTCCCCCCAAGACTGGTGAGACAGCATCTTACTGCCCCTGAATCTCAACCTGTCCCCCTCTTAACTGGGAACCAAGTACCATACTCTGGGAACTGGGAATGGGACTTCCTGCACTGGACTTCATATTGCTGCCACCACTGGATCCCACCCTTACTGGGGATTCCAGAAAACTAAAACTGCACTTAGGGGATAATCTACCCTCCCGAGCCAGTTACTCCATGCCAACTAAGTTACCACTGTAGGCCAACCCTAGAAATAGCAGACAGCAGAGGGGCAGTACAAAACTCCTTTAGCTTCAGGCCAACCCAAGAAATAGCACGATGGCACAAGGGCAGTCAACTCCTTCAGCTTCAGGCCAACCCAAGAAATAGCAGTCTGCACAAGGGCAGTACAAAACTCCTCCAGATTCTCTGGTTTCTGTCCTTGGCAGGACCCCCAACTCATAGTGCAATAATAAAACACGTTTCAACGAAATGATACTTAAAACAAACTCAGAAACAATAATCCCCAAACATGTGACTATCTAAAATGCAGAGCTTGTAGTGCAACCAGTTGTCGCTGTGGTACTGCGCAAACGCAAGTCCTATCCTCACCGCTGACAACCAATGTTAGAAATGGGATTTCTGGTTGGCTAAGGCTTGCGCCAAAGCCAGGCAGAAACCACCACTCTAGTCAGGGCAAGGGAGTTACACGCCGAAGATAACCCCTGCTCACCCCCTTGGTAGCTTGGCACGAGCCGTCAGGCCTATCCCGGAGGCAATGCGTAAAGCGTTTGCGCAACCCACACACAGCAACAACATACGAGGCACACCACAAAAGGAACTCCACACAAGGTTATATATAAAAATAGCCTTTGTATTATCATAAACACATTAGAATAGTAATCACACAATATACACTGTGCCAACTGGCACTAGGCAATATTTACAGGGGGTTATATACACATGACAGCGCCAATTGAACCACTGTCAGAACCATCACAAAGTGAACATAGTAAATGTAGAACATATAATAAACGTAGACCACAACCAGTAATTACTGGCAAACACTGTACTCAGCATCATCCTGCAACATAAACCATATTATGCACAGTATCACATCAGGCGTAAAATACATTATGCGCCAACCTCATAAGCCTAAACATATTAGACCATAACCTCCTAAGCAAAACTCACATTAGAGGATAACCTCATAAGCATAAACCACAGTATGCAAAACCTCATAAACATAAACCACATTAGAGGCATCAAACACGGTGCATAAAACACAGTACATAAATCACATTTCCTGCGCACCACCTAAATCACATTAGGGCCTGGTGCCCTATCAAACTAACAGTCCCCCTGGCCAACTGGCCTTCTCAGAGGGCTGAAATGCCCTATGTCCAAAATGTCAGGGCGGCTGCCGATGCAGCAGAATCCATAAGTGCGCAATTGCGCTGGGGCAAAGGAGTGTATCTCACCACTCCTGGCTCATTCAACAATGCCCCCAAAAGATCTGATGGCCCAAACGTTGCAGCTGACGCTAATTGCCGTGCAGCTGTGAAGCAGAACGTGGGCCTGGGCACTCACTGTGCCCTCTAAACAACTATGCCCAAAACGTTGCAGCTGCCTGCGCTGGTGCGGCACAGCTGAGAATAAGGTAAGGGGGCCCTGGCACGACTGTGCCCTCGGGGCCTCCACTGGGCTCTCTGAAGCAAATTGCCCCCCTCGGTGCAGCTGCCCCCTTGCAGGCGGGGCAGCTGTAAGAATGCCACACAGGCGCTCACTGGCCCTCAGAGTGGCCACGGAGGGCGGGCACCGACAATGTGCCCCGATGCGCCCCTCCCATCAGGGACTCTAGGAAAGAATTGCCCCCATCGTTGGAGCGGCCCTCTATCATGCGGGGCCGCTCAGGGAATGGACACCGACACTGTGCCCCGAAAGGAACATAGAGCCTTCACTTACCGGCTCTCGGGGCAGGACTCCTCTCTTCGGCACCGGGGCTCCCAACAGCTCACGGGAGCCCCGCTCTCCTCTCGCACTCGGGTCTCGCCTCAATTCACCCGGGCCCCGGGACTTGAACGAGGAGCCTGCGAGGCTCCGGACGGATCTCCGGACATGCGTAGGGGGCGTAGGCCCCGCCCACAACCAGGCAAGGCCGCCTGGCTTCCGGGTCGCGCTGATAGCGGCCCGGAGAGGATTTCTTCGGCGGCTCGGGCCACGGCGGTGAAACGCGGGGTGGGCACCCGCTATCAAAATAAAAAGCATAAGCGGGGTGGGCACCCGCAATCGAATCCAAACGCGGGGTGGGCACCCGCTATCAAAATAAAAAGCATAAGCGGGGTGGGCACCCGCAATTATAACGGCATCACGGGGGAATCCCTACGATGGGGATTCCCTCTCAAAGGGCGGCAGCTCAGCGCTGCGCAGCCCACGCTCCTCTCTTCTTCTGGGGAAAAAAAAGGGAACAAAGCCCAGCACTCACAGGGCGCAAGATGCAGCACAAAGTCCTGGAAGATTAAGGGGGCAATGCTGGGCCCAGGGAGGCAAGCCCTCATGGCGGTTCCTCCTGGGCCCCAGCAGCAGCACGCCCCAGCAGGATCAGGAACAGCACCAGCACACACCCAAAAACATGGGGTCACAGCCCCTACATTTATACCACTTCCCTCCTTTGTCTGCAGTGTAGGGTTTGGGGGAACCAGATGCAACTGGTTCAGGGGGGATTTGGAGCACTTTGTTTTCCAAGCTCCTCGTCCCCTTTGTCAGGTGGGGGCTAGGTGATCAGAGACACCACAGGGGGTGGAGCCAGCATTGTACAGGCTGGGCACAGTCCTATTCAGGGTCAGGGGATTACTCCTCCCACTACTCCCAAGGCAGGTGTCCCACTCAGCCTAGCGCTGACTCACCCTGCCCCTCCTGGAGCCACACACACCTCTCAGCCCCTGTCATTCAAAAGCCAGACATGCAATTCACATCAGGCAGGCAGACACATAGCACACAGAAATGCCAATTTCTAAAAGTGGCATTTCTCAACCAGTCATCATAAATCTGCGCACACCATTGAGCAGCATTTATTCTTACAATTTCATACATACTAAACTCGACCACGCTGCTCCTCCCATCCCAGGAATTATCACTGACACACTTTATCAGGGAATCCCCAATGCATTCCTATGGGAGGGCAGGCCAATCTTACCAAATGTACACAGAGAGCGCACGCACTTTACACTGGACCACAGTGCTAAAGTGCCCAGCGGCCTAAAACCACCAACACCATGTCAGAGAAAAAGGCAGAAAGTTTAGGAGTGACCCTGCACAAAGGGCCAAGTCCAACACTGCCCTGTCCCATCTTTGCTTCATTCCTTTTCTTGTTGTATTTCCTCTATGTGCTCTGCTGCCTATGAGCTCTCTCCATGGCTGTTTGCTTATTATCAATATTGAAACTACAACAAAACCTGTGGCCAGGTACAGAGCCTTCCCTCTCCTACACTTCAGATGTCTGTTGGTTCCGGGGTGTGGAACAAGTCCGCCTGGCGAGCCAACTCATGAAATCCCAACCTCTGAGAATAAGAACATGTGGTACTCCTCCATAATATCAACTCCATAATATAGTGTGACCATAATATCGAGGTCAGAATGTCATGACCACAAAAATATAGTGGACAGAATATCGGTCATTTTTTTATATTATTACAATAAAATTAAACTTTGAAATAACGTTTAGCATATATTTTTAATGTTTCAGTATATTGCATTATGTTTTGAGTTCTTTAATTATTTTATTGTGCCATTTACTTTTAATTATTTTTTCATAAAACTATAGTAATGTTTACTTTATTGTTTCAGGTTGCTGGGTTAAATGGTGGATTGGGTGGGCAGTGTTTATTTAAATTACATATTAATTGAATAATATGTTAATTGGCACAGCTATTTAAAGTGTTAATTATTTATTCACTTGTTTAGTTATTGTTATTTTTTTTATTTTCGAGTTTTGTGGTTTACTGTGATGTTCAATGGGTAGTACTTTAAATGAAATATATATTTTAATCAATATTAATTATTATATTAATTATGTTTTACATTAATTGGTGATTATTATTGGCATATTTTAATATTTGAAAGTTATTTATTAGTTTTTAATTATTAGACACATTTTTAACAGCCTGTGGAGTGTATTGGAGGATGGGTGAGTAGTGTTTTAATAAAAATATATATTAGTTGATATTAATTGACTATTACAGAAATAGTGTAATTTTTGATATTAATAAGTAATTACTCAAATGTTTACTCACATTTGAGGTATTTAATACGTTTTTCCTTTTGGGTTATGTCACCTATTGCGGGTATGGGTGCTTACCTGTTGTATTTAAAAGAAATATTTATTAACAATAATATTTTTTCACATAAATTGCTATCACCATTTTTCTTAATTTTCTTTTTGTTTTATGGGGTATGGTTCTTTTTAAATGAATAATTTATTTATTATTTTGAAACTACCTTTTTCAATTATATTATATAGTAAAGTTTATATAATTACTTTAGTAAGCGATTACAATTGTAATGCATTCAGTTAAAATATATTTTCATCTGGTTCGGTAAAGTTTACCAAATTATGTATAGTGTACTTTTATTTTTTGGGTGTATTCTTAGTTAATATATTTGTAATAATGAACATTAAATTGTAGAATAAATTGGGTGTTTGACATGTCTAAAATTTAAATATAAATCAATTATAAAATGATTAGTCAATAAACTAAAATGTAACTATGTAATTAAATATGTATAATTTGTAAATAGTGTTCTAAATTTTATATTATATTTATTACAAATTTAATATCAAGGTTTCTTAATTTATAGTGTTAATATTTTAATGTATTCATTTATTTAAGCACATATACCATTATGTTTGTGGCTTAGCAGTTTTGAAAATTAATCCAACTCCTGATATGTATGTACTTGCATCAATGTTTGTTAAACTGGAGTTAGGATAGTATATATACACCCCCTTTTAAATATACACTCTTTCCCAAATGTTTGTTAAACTGTAATAAGAAAGGTAAATCTCACTCCCTTCTCCCCCAAATATACCGACTTTCCCCAATAATTATTTGGATTGGAGTTAGAATAGTAAATGTGACCCCTCCTCACCCCCAAACATAACACTTTCCTTCATGTATATTCAGCAGAAGTTATGTAATGACTCGACAAAGATCAGAAGCAGGCAAGACGTAGGATAAGGCAAGATACAAGAAGGGAGATGCAAGAAGAGACCAAGATCTGGAACCTGGAGGTTCTGGAAGACCAGACAGTCGCAGCTGGTGCTGAGATACAGATGGAGGGGCTTCCAGGTCAGACTGGAACAAAGGACCAATCAGAGTAATGGAAGAATTGCATCCAGGATAATGTAAGCCGCAGAGACGAGGGAACAAGTTGCCTCACAACAATTTGGCTGTGTTGTTCCTATTTGTTCAGTTTGTTCACCGTATCTGTGATCCCTGCTTGATTTCTTTGCTTCTTTTGGGTCTGTTTTGTGTTTCTCATGTCTTACTTGCACTTCTTGTGAGGACAGCTCCTGTTGCAATGTCAGAATCTCTGCAGACTAACTTATCCTGAAGTCATGCTCTCACCTTCAGCATCTCCTGGTACTCCTGAGGTCAGGGGAAGGTCTGTGGGTAATCCCTGTGTTAATAACCATTTCAACTTGGAGCCATAAAGGGAAGGGGCTTGTATTGTATTGCCACCCATGAACACCTGTATTGCTATGTAATCTGTGCGTGTTTACCTTCCAAGCCCATAAGCTATACAGCCTGTGGGAGGGTTACACCTCTTCTCCCCTTTCAGTGTGAATGCGGCACACTTTGAGATGACATTCAGCTCTACAGGGTGTTTTTTTCTCTTCTAAACCTTTCCCCATTTGCCTCTCGCAAGAACTGGTCGGCTGGAGTGGATTCAGCTCTCAGCCTACAGATCTTATCTGGAGGAGAGTAGTGGGTTTGCATCGGGCCGAGACCCACAGCCCTCCTGGGTCATAACAAGGAACAATAATAAATATGATCCCAACCCAAACATATGCACTTTCTCCAATGTTTGTTGGACTGATGTTAGAATAGTATATGTGGCAACTTCCCTCAAAATATAGACAATTTGCTCTAAGCTTGTTGGAGTGGAGTTAGAATAGTATAACTGAACGCCCTCAATATATGCACTTTCCCCAATGCTTGTTGGACTGGAGTTAGAATAGTATAACTGAACACCCTCAATATATGCACTTTCCCCAATGCTTGTTGGACTGGAGTTAGAATAGTATAACTGAACACCCTCAATATATGCACTTTCCCCAATGCTTGCTGGACTGATGTTAGAATAGTATATGTGGCAACTTCCCTCAAAATATAGACAATTTGCTCTAAGCTTGTTGGACTGGAGTTAGAATAGTATAACTGAACGCCCTCAATATATGCACTTTCCCCAATGCTTGTTGGACTGGAGTTAGAATAGTATAACTGAATGCCCTCAATATATGCACTTTCCCCAATGCTTGTTGGACTGGAGTTAGAATAGTATAACTGAACGCCCTCAATATATGCACTTTCCCCAATGCTTGTTGGACTGGAGTTAGAATAGTATAACTGAACGCCCTCAATATATGCACTTTCCCCAATGCTTGTTGGACTGGAGTTAGAATAGTATAACTTAAAACCCTCAATATATGCACTTTCTCCAATGTTTGTTGGACTGGAGTTAGAATAGTATAACTGAACGCCCTCAATATATGCACTTTCCCCAATGCTTGTTGGACTGGAGTTAGAATAGTATAACTGAACGCCCTCAATATATGCACTTTCCCCAATGCTTGTTGGACTGGAGTTAGAATAGTATAACTGAACGCCCTCAATATATGCACTTTCCCCAATGCTTGTTGGACTGGAGTTAGAATAGTATAACTTAAAACCCTCAATATATGCACTTTCTCCAATGTTTGTTGGACTGGAGTTAGAATAGTATAACTGAACGCCCTCAATATATGCACTTTCCCCAATGCTTGTTGGACTGGAGTTAGAATAGTATAACTGAACGCCCTCAATATATGCACTTTCCCCAATGCTTGTTGGAGTGGAGTTAGAATAGTATAACTGAACGCCCTCAATATATGCACTTTCCCCAATGCTTGTTGGACTGGAGTTAGAATAGTATAACTGAACGCCCTCAATATATGCACTTTCCCCAATGCTTGTTGGACTGGAGTTAGAATAGTATAACTGAACGCCCTCAATATATGCACTTTCCCCAATGCTTGTTGGACTGGAGTTAGAATAGTATAACTTAAAACCCTCAATATATGCACTTTCTCCAATGTTTGTTGGACTGGAGTTAGAATAGTATAACTGAACGCCCTCAATATATGCACTTTCCCCAATGCTTGTTGGACTGGAGTTAGAATAGTATAACTGAACGCCCTCAATATATGCACTTTCCCCAATGCTTGTTGGACTGGAGTTAGAATAGTATAACTGAACGCCCTCAATATATGCACTTTCCCCAATGCTTGTTGGACTGGAGTTAGAATAGTATAACTGAACGCCCTCAATATATGCACTTTCCCCAATGCTTGTTGGAGTGGAGTTAGAATAGTATAACTGAACGCCCTCAATATATGCACTTTCCCCAATGCTTGTTGGACTGGAGTTAGAATAGTATAACTGAACGCCCTCAATATATGCACTTTCCCCAATGCTTGTTGGACTGGAGTTAGAATAGTATAACTGAACGCCCTCAATATATGCACTTTCCCCAATGCTTGTTGGACTGGAGTTAGAATAGTATAACTTAAAACCCTCAATATATGCACTTTCTCCAATGTTTGTTGGACTGGAGTTAGAATAGTATAACTGAACGCCCTCAATATATGCACTTTCCCCAATGCTTGTTGGACTGGAGTTAGAATAGTATAACTGAACGCCCTCAATATATGCACTTTCCCCAATGCTTGTTGGACTGGAGTTAGAATAGTATAACTGAACGCCCTCAATATATGCACTTTCCCCACTGCTTGTTGGACTGGAGTTAGAATAGTATAACTTAAAACCCTCAATATATGCACTTTCTCCAATGTTTGTTGGACTGGAGTTAGAATAGTATAACTGAACGCCCTCAATATATGCACTTTCCCCAATGCTTGTTGGACTGGAGTTAGAATAGTATAACTGAACGCCCTCAATATATGCACTTTCCCCAATGCTTGTTGGACTGGAGTTAGAATAGTATAACTGAACGCCCTCAATATATGCACTTTCCCCAATGCTTGTTGGACTGGAGTTAGAATAGTATAACTGAACGCCCTCAATATATGCACTTTCCCCAATGCTTGTTGGAGTGGAGTTAGAATAGTATAACTGAACGCCCTCAATATATGCACTTTCCCCAATGCTTGTTGGACTGGAGTTAGAATAGTATAACTGAACGCCCTCAATATATGCACTTTCCCCAATGCTTGTTGGACTGGAGTTAGAATAGTATAACTGAACGCCCTCAATATATGCACTTTCCCCAATGCTTGTTGGACTGGAGTTAGAATAGTATAACTTAAAACCCTCAATATATGCACTTTCTCCAATGTTTGTTGGACTGGAGTTAGAATAGTATAACTGAACACCCTCAATATATGCACTTTCCCCAATGCTTGTTGGACTGGAGTTAGAATAGTATAACTGAACACCCTCAATATATGCACTTTCCCCAATGCTTGTTGGACTGATGTTAGAATAGTTTATGTGGCAACTTCCCTCAAAATATAGACAATTTGCTCTAAGCTTGTTGGACTGGAGTTAGAATAGTATAACTGAACGCCCTCAATATATGCACTTTCCCCAATGCTTGTTGGAGTGGAGTTACCTTAGTACATTTGAGCCCCTCAATATATTCAGTTTCCCCAATGTTTCTTCGACTGCTGTAAGCATGGTAAATTTAATGGGGTACAAATAGCAGGTAATATAAACCTGCATGTACTGGTAAATGGGGTATTCAGTGGTATGGAGTTCCATTGGAGTGGACTATCAGGTAGAAGGCACAGAACTTAGAGGTGTTGCTGGGCGGCTTAGGTGCTGATGGAAGATGTTGGGTTGCTGAACTGAAGTTGGTAGTTTGTGTGTATCGTGAAAGTGCATCGGAGAGGTAGGAGGGCGCGAGAATCTTTATGGATTTGAGCACTTAGATTAGCAACTGTTACTTCTAATAACAGAACTCACGGGTGGCCGAGTGTTCCCCTGGCCTAACGTCATGCAAAGAGATGACATTACGTCATTGATTCTCGCTCCCAGCATTTGGTGGCTGGCTCTGCCTGGCCGTATCAGCGTCTCTGCATTTGCGGTTACTCGGTGGGTGTTTTGAGGGCATTGCAAAGCACTGGGTGCAGAAAGTGGTTGGCAGACTGCAAAGGTATGAGGTATGCCAAACATGGGGTTCTGCCATCTCAGGGAAACACCATTCTCTTAGACTAGGTACAACTAGCATCGTATCTCTCTATGCCTTTCCAAGATAGTCACATCTCCGATAAACTCTTCCTGAAGCTCCCAGTCCAATATTGCACCAGCCTCTTTTTTCTGAGATATCATTTCCTGTCTACATCATACATAAGAAGGCTTGGTCTTGAGAAGGATGTGTTGAACACATTTGTTCCCTGAAGTTTCATTGTGTTCAGCACCTACTTAGTTATCATTTTGTCCCTGATTGTTTGCTCCCTTTTTTCTCTCTTTTAGAAGGTCTCATGCTGTGGTCTATTTAAACCCTGTTTTCTGAGTGGTTTTCCTGCCTTGCTTTTCTACCCCGACACCAACCATCAACTACGTGCAAGAATCAGCGAAACTGCCGGGGAGGTTTCTTCTGCCCTTTATGGCTTTCTCCTGCTAACTTGGACCCTCTTAAGGAGACCAAACACCTTTCACAAGCATTCTGCTGTCAATCACAAAGTAACCACTGTCCTTCACTGTTATCAGTCTTTGGAAGAATTGTGTCAAAGGCTCTGTAATTGGCAATCAGCCAGTCATATGCTGTCGGTATGCAAAGGTGAGGGTGTCCTGTGGTAGATTGAAGAAAACCCTGGATGCAAAACGTATAACTGTTAAGTGGTAAATAGAAGTAATTTAGTAAGTCAACTAGAAGGCTGTTACAATGTCTCTGCTGAACACCAGAGGCCTGTTAGGTGTTTCGATAGCGATTAAAGGAAGAAATGAATGGGCCTTGCTGATTTTGAGTAGTGGGAGGCATGAAGCAGTGGTTGTTTTATAAATGAACGTCTCTATCTTCATGGTCTTACTGAATAGAACACCCAGGTGTCTGATGGATGGTGCAAATGCCAGTAGGTCTTGGGGTAAATAGATGGCGCTTGTGGAAGGAGGGTGTGCAGGAAAGAAGAGAACATCAGTGTTAGAGGAGTTCAACATCAGAGACTACAGTGCCATCCAGCGGCGAATAGTGGTAAGACATTCTCCTATACGTGATTGAACTGGAAAATAAATGACAGGGAGTCATCAGGGTAGAGGTGATAGAAGAAGCCAAATGAGGAGGTAATGTCACCAGCATTAAAGATGCAAACTGAGAACAGGAGGGGGCCCAGGACTGATCCTTGAGGGACATACAGTAGGGAGTGGTGTTGAATATGGTTAGTCATTATTCCTCGTGACTGAGGAGGAGTTGTTGGAAAGGCAGGACTGATAGCCTAGTGGGTGAAGTGAGGGTATTAGTGGTGTATTATCGACAGTGACAAACACAGCAGAAAGATCTATAGAGTATGAGAATGTGGGAGAGACGATTGTGATATGTGGTGTTTATGAGACTCACTGGATACATGTGCCATTGCTGTTTCTGCGGAGTGGAGGGTATGAAAGTCAGACTGCAAGGGGTTGAGTAGATTGTTGGCGGAAAGGTAAATGGTGACTCAATTGAGGACCAGATGTTCCAGGGTCGTAACTTCAGGGGGTGGTGGTGGGGGGGTTGTTTGGGGTGTTACACCCCCCTAATAAATCTATTTTCTGGTAAATAGTTGGGCACGGGTGCTTTCAGTTGGGTATGGTGATGTGTCTGTCGGATTTCACCAGGACTTTTCACATACACACAGACAAAAGCGTACACACATACTCTCCATCTCTGTTTTGAAAGTGTCAAACGTTGGTTAGTTTGCAAAATATCATCTTTTCCCTCACTTCATACCCCTACCAATCTGCATTCTCTCCCTTTCCACTACCCCTTAAGCCCCTCTCATGCGCCCTGCTTGTCGTATAATGTATTTTAACATTATATGCCTGGGTGGGTGTTGGAACATCTGTTGTTAACACCCTCCCGATCTTACTGACCAAGCTACACTCCTGAGACGTTCCAGTATATTTGAGAAGAAGTGAAGCTGAGATACTGGATGATAGTTGGCATGGGAGGAGGGGGAGCAGTGGGTTGTTATACGAGGGGCAATACCATTGCCAATTTGAAATATGAATTGAAAGAGTCGAGGGTGAGTGAGCGAATGAACAGTGACATGAGGCATAAATAGGCAGGAGGCCAAGGGGCTTGATGCTGAAGGAGTTAAAAGGGGCGCAGGATAGATCAGCGGCCTCGATGATTGGGATGAGTTTAGTTGGAGATGTGTTCAGTGTCTCAGTGTTACACAGTTTTGCTGGGCCAGGAGTGGTGTGTAAGAAGGTGAGCAGTGCTTTAAGTAGTGTGGACAGCCTTTCTGTGATAGTAGATGCTTTTGAAGAGAAGTGTGTGGCTAAATGTCGCTGACTGACACCAAATGTTGATTTGTGCCTAAGGGAGTGAGAGCTGAGAGTTTAAGATGTAACATAACATAACGTGTATTTGTAAAGCGCACATTCACCCAAAAGGCTATGTTGGCGCTGAATAACAGATGTTTGTTGTTACCCAACTCAATGGTACTCAAGATGTGTGCAAGACGTTGGGTGTGAGGTTGGAGGGAGGTGATAAGATTTAAAAATGTGAGGATTGTGCACTGTCTAGAGCATTACAAAAGGTTTGAAGGGCTAGTTCCTATTCTTCCAGGTTTATGAGGAATTAAGCTTTATTTTTCCATTATTCGCATAGTAGTGCCTCTCATTTTGGTCTAAGGGTTCTGATACATGGAGTGATCCATGGTTGTGGGTTGGAAGTGGTGAGGGTGAAAGTTTGCAGTTGGCAATGTGTGCTGTAAGTCTTTAAAAATGTAAATTAAAGTGGTTGAATGGCTTATTCTGTAGGTCCTCGTGTAGAACCTTGAGAAATGCTGGGAACTGGTCTAGTGAGTGTTTCCTTCTGGGGCATGAGGAGGCTAGTGGAGGGCAAGGTGCTGGAAGGAAATGGAGTTTGATGTGGATTAAGCAATGATCAGATTCTGTTGGAGTTGTGGTAGCTTTTAAATGGGTACGTATGATATGAGTTTAAGCTTGAGGAGTTTATCTAGTTGGTGTGTGGATAAGGCGAGTGTTGGCTAGGGAGTGGTCTGACAGAAGCTGTGAGAAGAGGGTAAGTTGGAGTTCACTGCTGAGTGCTAGGTAGAAATAACCAACAACTATTAGATGCATTTTGGGTGATTATACCACGTGAAAACTCAAGTTCCTCCAAGAAGTGGCCAAGTGGATCATGAGGGTGGTAACTAGTGATGATGTTTGCTTTAACAGGTCAATGATGGCTGTGCGATGACATTCCAAGATGAAGGAGAGGTAGGGGGCATGGCAGTGCTTAATTTGAGCAGGTGGTTTCCTGTGCTCTGCACCAGCACTCAATTGTCAGCTCTGGCTCTAGTGACAGTCCACCACATGGGGGCGCTGTCTGTCAAATTTTGAAAAAAGCATGACAACAGTCTTTAATATTTCAATATCCATTAAAAATGAATAACATCGGTCACTCACACCATTATCATAGCTTTGGGGGCCTGGAATAGTTTGAATTGTCACACTTGTAAGAGTGCAATGGTTAGTACTTGTGTTGGCACTGTCATTATCAGCGCTGGCAGGGGCAGTGGATGGTGCAGGGTGCAGTGACCTCCTGAGATGGGCCCTGGCACTTACTTTTTTTTACAAATTAAGCAATAGATTGATCACGAGTGGGGTCGTGACAAGAGATTTGATCAAAGAATCCCCACTCCTCTGCTCAAGCCATGACTAAGAGGAGTGGAGGAGAAGGTAGTGGGTTAGTATGAAGGGCTGCAGGTGTGGCTTGTAGTTGATTCATGTCTTGGAGGCAGCAGTAAAAGCTAGTGTGGACTTGTAGGGGTCCAAGTGTTCGGTACCATTTGTAGTTTTATCATAGGTTGATCATGCATTCCAGAGACAGAACGGGATTGGGATTGCCTTCGTTGACTTGTGGAGGAGTCTTAGCTTTAGGTTTAGGCGTGGCGGGTATATGTTCGGATTGCTGTATTCTTTTGTACCGTGCCTTAGTGGATGTGAAAACAGTAAGTAAGGTTTGACAACTTAGCATACAATTTCTACAGATTTTATAGCAGATCTTCTGCCTTCAGAAGGATTTCAAGTAATAATGATTAAAGGAGACACCTATTTGAAGATGACCAACTTTTCTCCTCTATGCAAGTTACCTACAGCTGTAGAAATGCCACAATGTTTTTTGAAAAATTTGTTTTGTTTTTCATCGATTACCTCATATGATTATTTCTTATAGATGTACTCATTATCCTATTTGTTTTTGGAAAGCTATATGTAAGTCATTAGGAATTGAACAAACTTTTTCCTCTGGTTATCATTCAGAGTCTAATGGGCAAACTGAGTTTGGAATGATATCTGCTATGTTACAGTAATGCAACTCAAGATAATTGTGCTTCCTCTACCCAAAGTGCAGAATTTTCTTATATCTCTGCAACTCATGGTGGTATAAGGATTCACATTTGTTTTTGTTTGCAAGGTTTTCTTCCAATAGTTTTTCCTGCTTCTCCTTGTATTGATCCTTTGGTTTCAGCGGCTCATGATTATTTGAGTCAATTATATAAACAAAGATAATCGACTTTTGAAAGTTTATGCTGTTCTTACGTCAAGGTGAAGGAACTTGCTGACAAAGTAAGATCAGATTCTTCTCCTTCAGTTCCTGCAGTAAAAGTTTTGCTATGTTCGCCCTTAGTTGGCAGGGTATGCCTAGACGTGGGTCCCTTGCTCACTTTGCCACTGGATTCAAGATAGTCTGGCTGATGACGGCTGTAAGCCAGAAACCGGTCCCAGGATGCTTGTTTCCGGTCCAGGGAAGACATGGCTTGGCAGTTCGGGCTGGACTGTTCCCATGAGGCACAGGGTCAGACTGATTTGCATATGGCCATGTCTGAACTGGGGTGGCGGAGTGAGCTAAAGAATGATGATGGATTAAACCCAGATCAGTTGACTGGGGGTGAGTGCTTGCAATGTTCAACACTCCGTCCATCATCCCCTTTGGTTTTGTAAAAGTTGGACTGTCATTTTGTTTTCTTCCTGGTCCTGTCAGTCATATTTCAACCTCGATTTTTCGGTCCATTTACCATCAGTCACTAAATTAATTCTGTGGCCTTTCGTTGAAGCTTTGCTTGAAGTTGCCTTCGGGGACTCATCCTGTTGCTCATTCTTCGCAATTGAAACCATATGTTCGTGATCGTTTTCATCTGAGCCTCCAACAATTATGATACAAGGACAACCAAATTTGACTTTCAAGAAATCTGCGATTCCTGGGTGCTTTGAGTTTCTCTTCAATTCTTGGTTTACTGGAAAAATTATCCATCTATGAGCATGGATGTCATTTGGCGGCAGTCAGGGGTCGCAGCTGTGACCTAAAGCTTGATCCCTGCTAGTAGGCAAATGTTTTGCCCCCTCTGAGGCCAGGGGTCGCAAAGGAAGTGCCAAGAGCAGCACAGCAAGCTAGAGGTCACAGTTGCGACCCCTGACTGCCGCCAAATGACATAAGTGTCTAGGAGCATTCTTGGGAAAAATGCTTCTTCTGTTCATGCTCGTTTATTGGTTTGACTTTTTTTCTTGCAGCATCTGGATCAACCCAGAGCTTCAGGAGGTGGGCATACTGTTACATCCATGTGGAAGCTTACCAGAAGCAGTGAACTTTCAGAAGAAAATGGGGCCCATATCAAACATGCTGACAGCATGGGACAGGACCACTCTAGCATATCCTTACTCCCGCGATTACATTATCGCGTGTTGTCATTTGTTATAATGATTTATGGAGAGACTCAATGAATTTCAACACATGCTTCCCACAATTGTTCTGTCTGTGTACCATCTTTTGACAGTTCATTGTATCCTAACTTTTGCTCATAAAGCAACACTTCAGTTAATATACTGTTTCCTTTCTTTTAAAAATGCTTCCTCTCTGTTTTACTATTCCTATGCACTAAGGCACTAAGGCACACCAGTTTGGATTGGTTTCACTTGCATAGCAGTATTAAGATCAGTGTTTACACTAATTTGCCATCATGTGTGACAGACGATCCTACCTCGATTTCTTTACAGAGCGGGGCCCCTTTCCCTGAGCTGTTGCCAGGTAGAGGTGTGGCGACTTATCCTATAATTTTGGGTGAGTAATTTGTATAGACTGAGAAATTTCACAGCTTGCTTATGTATAAATACCAATATGGATATTTGCTAGGATATAGACTTAATCCTTGCAATTTAGTAAGTACTAGCACTGACATACATCTGACTTGTCGTATTTGTTTCCCTTTTTATTTGTCTCACGAATACAGATAGTTCCAGTAATACTCAAACAAACAATAACATGGGATTACTGGTTTCAGTATATCTTATTTTATTTTTCTTGCACTTTGTATTAGCAGCAGCTTTTATCTCTTCCTGGTCCTGAAGAAAGCCAAGATACTTCTGTAGATCACACTGGCTGAAACATGTCGACCGTTTTTGAAATTGAGCAGTTTATAGTTTATACTGCTTATGGCACTGCTTTTAATCCTGCCAGTGAGAGCAAATGAATAAAGTTTTCTTGTGTTGCTAACACTAGGTAGTTTTAGATTGCACTCACCTTTTTTCGTTTTTTTGCGCTGCGTCCTCACCCTACCAGAAACTTTTCATATGGGATTTTAGCATCTGTAGTAACATTGTGCTATTCTAAAAACATCCCTGAGCTCCTACCTCACAGTGAGGGAGTTGTAGCCCTCAGTGTGACTAGGTTTTCCCACTGGGAGGAGAAACCCATATGATGAAGCATGCCACCATAGGTGGGTGAGGGTATTCGTCCTTAAAGGGATCTCTCCCCTGAGGAGATTTGATGAGACATACATTTGACAATTCTTAGCTTGCTATTGTACATACTCAGACCCAAGGTTAATTTGTGTTATAGTTATATTGGAAAAGGGGATATTTTTCCTTGCAGGTCTCAAAACTCCCTCCCTTGGACCCTCTCCTCCTGTTGTTTGTGTTATTACTTTTGTGCGGCTATGGCCGCGGGTCCATTTGTGCAGTCCAGATAAATAGTGGACGCCCCCTGTTTTTCCTGCTTTCTGGCTGAAATTTTGTCGGTGTTCCTCGTCCTTTCATGTGATACAGTGTATAGGCTTGTATTGAAGCATTTTTTAGAATGGCAGAAGTATTAGGGCTGGCTTTTGATGAAGCCATGGCCCGAGATATTCTCACAACACCTAGTATTTTGGATATCGTTCCTAGCACTAGTTCCACCACAAACGATGACTGGGTTAAACTATTGGTTTTGAAATGGTCTCATTCACGCACGTATATACATGGTGCTATCATGACCGAATATTTGAGAGCAAACTGTGCACACACTGGGCTTATTGTAACCAACGCACCACGTCTGTTCTTAGATGATAACATTTTCTTGAAGGACTGGTCCCTTGTCGCCTGGCGGTGTACAAGGGACTGGTTAATATTGATCATCAACACAGCCAAACGTATTGCTGACACTATCTTGTTTGAGATACAGATCTTAGAATCTCAGATAAAATCAGTATTGCTTACATCTGTCTACAAGAAACAAGCAGATGAGACTAACAAAAATAACAAGGAATTTAAAGACTCAGTTCTCGCAACTAAGATAACTAAGTTTAAAAAAGACTTGGCCAAGTTTGCGTTTGAGAAAGTGTATCCGTACACAAGTGATACTTATGTACCTCCCCAGTTTAATCAGAGAGGAAGAAAATATGGATCCAATTACTCCACCTCTGCGAGTGAGGATGACTCAAATGACTCAGACTCTTCAGCGAATGGTGAAAGAGGTTGGAGAGGAAACAGAAGGAGCAGAGGCCAGAGAAGAGGAGGTCAGTTTACTCAAGGACCCGGACAATGGTGGCCGCCAACTCCCTATGGTTACCATCAACCGCCATTTCAACCACCTATGTTTCCCTTTCAACCCTACAATAATATGGCCCCCAACCAGCCTTTTTTAGGGTATGGCCAGGGCCGCGCAAGTGGTCGCAGAAGAAATCAGCAAACAAATGTGCATTGGAGTCCACAACTGGCGTCCACGACAACGCGCAGCATGACGAAACCGCCTGTACAACCCGGGACCAGCAACGAAGCGATCTGATCGTGAATCTGAGCACCCGTGTATTGACACACGATGAGACAGCAGTCCTAGAGAAAGGACTGGGATTTGTTCCCACGTATAAAGGAGATACCTTCCAAATCAGACAAGAACTGGCTGTTTTTTTTTCGTAAGATCCGCTTACGTTCTTTTTTTGAGGACAAGCCGACATCTGACCACGAAGAAGAGATGAAGAACACGGGATTGAGACCAAGATCAACTTTCAACCCTCCTGCACATCTCATTCCAGCACAAATTGTCACATTTGAGAAAGCGGTACTACATGATGTTACTAATCTATTTGAGCAAGACACAAGGCAGTATCAGAATCTACCTAAACTCGAACAATTAGCACTCCAGAAACTGGCAGGGGACGAATCTATCGTCATAAAGCCAGCGGACAAAGGGGTGCGATTGTGATTCTTGATACAACAACATATAGAGCTGAATGTCTACGCCAACTTGAAAACAGGATATCCTACAGGCGCCTCAAGATGGACCCCACAAAGCGAATTTCAATGGAAATAAAGAGAATAGTGGATGAAGCGAAAGAAGAAGGGTGGATTACGGACCATGAAGCTTCCTTCCTAGTCACACCCCATCCCACTATCCCGTATTTTTATGTTTTACCAAAAATACACAAGGAAAAGCGACCACCACCAGGGAGACCTATTATCTCTGGAATAGGATCCATCTTAGAACCTTTATCAACATTTGTCGACTTCTTTCTTCGACAATTGGTCCAGAAGATGCCGACCTATATACAGGATACAAAAGACCTACTACGACTTCTGGCTGAGACCCCCTTTGATGTGGAACAGGACTATCTGGTCTCCTTTGATGTGGAATCCCTTTATACTTCAATACCACAGGATGAAACATTGACCACAGTTGAAACATTACTTAACACCAACTCCTTGGATAGCATCACTCCAGTACGTTTCATCATGTCTTGTGCACGTATAGCCATGAAAGAGAATTTTTTCCAGTTTGAGGATGACCTGTTTTTACAAACGTCTGGGACATCCATGGGGAGTGTTTTCGCCCCCAGTTTGGCGAATCTCTACGTGCACCATTTTGAACAGACAGAGATTCTACAACAAAACAACCCCTATGAGAAACACATCCGAGTCTGGAAACGTTACATCGACGATGTGTTCGTGATATGGAGAGGCACTGCAGATACTGTAGTTTCATTTCATCAATGGTTGAACACGAGGAATGCTTTTCTCAAATTCAGCGTTGAATTCTCCAACATTAGCTTGCCTTTTCTTGACATACGGGTTTTTCCAGAGGGAGATGGTCTAGGCACTGAACTATATAGAAAACCCATGGCTCGCAACTTACTTTTGTCCTTTCAAAGTTACCATCCGAAATCTCTCAGTGAGAATTTGCCTTTTGGACAATTCCTCCGTATCAGGAGGAATTGTTCCTCTGTTGAGAAGTATAAGGAACATGCGAGCAGTTTGACTCATCAACTAAAAGAAAGAAAATACCCATTGAACATCATTCGGAAATCCAGGAAGAGAGCTGCTAACAATAACAGAGAGGCCCTGATTGAAGTGACCTTGCCCAAGGATGAACAATCTAGGCTGACATGCGTCAATACTCTCTGCAGCTACTCAAACGAGATTAAGAAGAGTATCCTCAGACATTGGAAGATCTTAAACATCGGAAATGACCCACTGCCTCAGCCGCTTTTTGCCTTCAAAAGGAGTGCGAACATTAAAGATCAGGTGGTACACACCCGGCCACTAATGAAGAAAGCCTCTAGTCAGGCACCTCTATGGGGCCTACCCCCTATCAAAGGTCATTTTCCATGCGGGTCTTGCGCTGTGTGTCCACAAACTAAACACACAACTGAAATTGATATTGGTACTAATAAACCGTGGATACTATCTAGGCATACTAACTGTAACAGTGACAGACTAATTTATATGATTACCTGCACATGTGGTCTTCGCTACGTGGGTATGACCACGCGAAAGGTTAAGACAAGGATACTCGAGCACAAGTCCACTATTCGTTGTAAAAAAAGATCCACTAAAATGACAAATCACTTCCTAGCTTTTAATCATAGTGAAGTAGATTTATATTGGACAGTTCTAGAGCAACCATGGATTCCAGCACATGTCACTGATATATCCAAATTTCTGTTCAGACGTGAACAGCGTTGGGTATACAGAATCAAGAGCGATACTCTCGGACTCAATGATGAGATTCCCTGGTTAGCGCTCTAACATCCATGTATACCTAGTCGGTCTGAGTATTCGTACAGTTCCAATTCAATCTATTGTTTAGCCCAGGCTTGGGTTAGACTAGCCTTTTTGCTGAATATGACATCTTGCCTAGTTGACATATCCTAAAGTAGAGTTAGTGTACGGACTGTTTATCTTCATAGACTCTGTTACCTTTGGAGTATTATTCTACTTCCTTTTGGTGACACCATGGTCATTAATATGGATGTAGCTGTATTTTAGTTGTCAAGCTAAGGAATGTGCTTCCAGATAATACAGAACATCAGAGGATACACACACACACACTTTTTATAGAGATAACCCCCATCTCTAGTTCATCTAGGCATGCATCATAGAGCTATATTTATATTTATATTTATATATGCACGTGTTTGCCTCATAGTTTAGTCGAGCTACGCACTTCTGGTGGCTTGTTACAAACTTTATGACGAGTACTCCATTTAAACTATACTATGGAGGCCTATTCGTGCTAGAATAGGGTTTATTGATAACACAAGAGACTAGTGTCAGTCTCGACCCTTTGATTAAAGTTACAGGGTTCAATTGTTGCTGCAATATATTGTTTCGAGTAACACACATGCGCAATACACCTTTTCGATCTACGCGCGCATGCGCGTTTCGCAAGTGTAATCACTATACAGGCTTCTTGGTTAACCACCTTTGGGTCCTCGCGTTTTAGGCGCCGAACTGCAAATGGTCCGGGCTGTTACTATTTAAGTTCCTCTTTCACTTCCTGTCGGTCACCTCCAGCGGCAGCTCCTGTACCGCGACGGGGTACCGACGGAGAGGTAGGTGGGATACAACGGTTTCTTTTCTTCCCCTGTTTTATTTTTTATAGAATCTGGCAGGGTAGACTATGAAAGTAACATCGGATCGGCTCATGACCTTGAGTCGATCCTTTAAATACAGCTCCTCCCGGCCAGTTCTGTCCTACTTGCGAGCGCATTAAAGTTGTTGATGCTCGCTGTTGGCACGTGTTAGTGTCCCTTTATACCACCGATTCCATAGTTTAAGCGCTATACACCTGATTCATCTTTGGTGGATGATAGACTCATTGTTGTTAGAGATAATGCATTTTACAATGATTAATATCAGTCTCTGAATATATTGACTTTTTCTGTTATCAGTAAAGGTTGTGTATCATACTTGAGTATATCCTTACTCCCGCGATTACATTATCGCGTGTTGTCATTTGTTATAATGATTTATGGAGAGACTCAATGAATTTCAACACATGCTTCCCACAATTGTTCTGTCTGTGTACCATCTTTTGACAGTTCATTGTATCCTAACTTTTGCTCATAAGGCAACACTTCAGTTAATATACTGTTTCCTTTCTTTTAAAAAATGCTTCCTCTCTGTTTTACTATTCCTATGCACTAAGGCACTAAGGCACACCAGTTTGGATTGGTTTCACTTGCATAGCAGTATTAAGATCAGTGTTTACACTAATTTGCCATCATGTGTGACAGACGATCCTACCTCGATTTCTTTACAGAGCGGGGCCCCTTTCCCTGAGCTGTTGCCAGGTAGAGGTGTGGCGACTTATCCTATAATTTTGGGTGAGTAATTTGTATAGACTGAGAAATTTCACAGCTTGCTTATGTATAAATACCAATATGGATATTTGCTAGGATATAGACTTAATCCTTGCAATTTAGTAAGTACTAGCACTGACATACATCTGACTTGTCGTATTTGTTTCCCTTTTTATTTGTCTCACGAATACAGATAGTTCCAGTAATACTCAAACAAACAATAACATGGGATTACTGGTTTCGTATATCTTATTTTATTTTTCTTGCACTTTGTATTAGCAGCAGCTTTTATCTCTTCCTGGTCCTGAAGAAAGCCAAGATACTTCTGTAGATCACACTGGCTGAAACATGTCGACCGTTTTTGGAAATTGAGCAGTTTATAGTTTATACTGCTTATGGCACTGCTTTTTTAATCCTGCCAGTGAGAGCAAATGAATAAAGTTTTCTTGTGTTGCTAACACTAGGTAGTTTTAGATTGCACTCACCTTTTTTCGTTTTTTTGCGCTGCGTCCTCACCCTACCAGAAACTTTTCATATGGGATTTTAGCATCTGTAGTAACATTGTGCTATTCTAAAAAACATCCCTGAGCTCCTACCTCACAGTGAGGGAGTTGTAGCCCTCAGTGTGACTAGGTTTTCCCACTGGGAGGAGAAACCCATATGATGAAGCATGCCACCATAGGTGGGTGAGGGTATTCGTCCTTAAAGAGATCTCTCCCCTGAGGAGATTTGATGAGACATACATTTGACAATTCTTAGCTTGCTATTGTACATACTCAGACCCAAGGTTAATTTGTGTTATAGTCGCAAAGGAAGTGCCAAGAGCAGCACAGCAAGCTAGAGGTCACAGTTGCGACCCCTGACTGCCGCCAAATGACATAAGTGTCTAGGAGCATTCTTGGGAAAAATGCTTCCTCTGTTCATGCTCGTTTATTGGTTTGACTTTTTTTCTTGCAGCATCTGGATCAACCCAGAGCTTCAGGAGGTGGGCATACTGTTACATCCATGTGGAAGCTTACCAGAAGCAGTGAACTTTCAGAAGAATATGGAGCCCATATCAAACATGCTGACAGCATGAGACAGGACCACTCTAGCATTTGCATGGTCTGTGAGGAGCGTCAGGTGGGAAGAGTAGCAGTGGAAATGCAGAGTTCTTCAGCAGATTAAAGATGCAAACTTAGGCTTCTTCTTCACAGTCGGAGTCGATGCCATGAATTAAAATAGGAGGGCTTGATCAAGCCTTATGAATTGTCCCATCTAAGATGGTGGTCAGTCCTGAGATTCCAACCAGATGTTCCCAGTCCAAAATAAAGTTGAGTCGTTTCCTGAAATGTAAGTTTCTGTTTAAATAATATGTAAACGAGGTATTTACAAGTGAATGATGTATTAAAAGTACCCCGATTTTTTCATTGTGTTCATTACCAACTTGGTACTATATTTTGTGCCTATTTTTTGCTCATTGCAAACTGAATTGTCTTTGGACGTGCTACTTGATGTCTTTGCTTGCTTCTTTCCTCTTCCCTGATGTAAACCAATCAATCATGAATTGTATAGCGTGGCTGCATCACCTGTGAGGGTCTCAAGGCACTGGGAGAGCATGCTGCCTGCTCTCCTATTGGTTGAACATCCAGGTATTGAGGTCCTTCCTGAGCTGCTGGAGCGATGGTGAGGCTCTGAGGTACAGGGGTAGGTTGTTCCAGGCCTTGGCTGCCAGGTAGGAGAAGTAGTGGCCTCCACTGTTCATCCAGTGGATGCGTCGGATTGCTGCTAGGGAGAGGGATTCGGAGAGGAGTTTCCTGGTAAGTTGGTGGAAATTCACTCGATTGTTGAGGTACGCCGGTCCTTCGTTGTGTAGCGCCTTGTAAGCATGGATGAGCAGGTTGAACTGGCATTTCTTCGTGACTGGTAACCAGTGGAGCTTCCTGAAGTGAGGGGTGATATGCGTCCATCTGGGGAGGTCGATGATGAGTCTGGCTGCTGTGTTCTGGATGGTCTGGAGTTTAGTCATGAGTTGGGCGGTGATTCCTACATAGAGGAAGTTGCTGTAGTCTAGTCTGCTGGTGATGAGAGTTTGCGTGACTGTTCGCCTTGTGTTGGGTGAGAGCCATCTGAAGACTTACCTGAGTATTTGGATGATGATGAAGCAAGCGGAGGAGATGGCGCTGACCTGCTTCTTCGTGGATAGCTGGCTGTCGAGGATGATGCCAAGGTTGCACAATTCATTGTTCCAGGGAGTACCCTTGTCTTTTCCGAAGATGAGTACTTCTGTCTTATCGTTGTTGAGTTTGAGACAGTTGTTGTTCATCCTGGTGGCCATGCCTTTCATGCATCTTTGGAAATTGTCCTAGGTGGTCGTTGGGTCATTGGTCAGGGAGAAGATGAGTTGGGTGTCGTCGGTGTAGGAGATAATGTGAGTCCGTGGCTCTTGACGATATTGGCCAGGGGTGTCATGTATACATTGAATAGGGTGGGGATGAGTGATGAGCCTTGAGGTACACCTCAGCTGATGTTCTTATGGAGCAAGGAGTAGGGAGGGAGAATAACCTCTGTGTTCTTCCTGTGAGGTAGGATGCGATCCACTTGAGGGCTGTTCCTTGGATTCCGATCTGGTGGAGTCTGTTGATCAGTGTGTGGTGGGATACGATGTCACAAGCTGCTTAGAGGTCAAGGAGGATGAGGGCTGCTGTTTCTCCTTGGTCTAGCAGCATTCTATTGTCTCCATGGCTGATGGTCGAGGAGGATGAGGGCTGCTGTTTCTCCGTGGTCCAGCAGCATTCTGATGTCATCCATGGCTAAGACTAGGGCTGTCTCTGTGCTGAGGTTTGCTCTGAAGCCGGATTGGGAGGGGTCCAGGAGTCTGTGGTTGTCCAGATGTCTGGTGAGCTGGATGTTGATGGCTTTCTCAATGACCTTGGCTGGGAAAGGGAGCAGGGAGATGGGTTGGTAGTTCTTGGGTTCTCCTGGATCTGCAAATGGCTTCTTCAACAGCAGCTTTACGTCGGCATGTGTCCATTTCTGGGGGAAGTGAGCTGTGGTGATTGTGAAGTTGAGGACCTTGGTGAGTTCTTTGCTGATAGGTTGATTGACGAGGTTGAATGTATGGTGTGGGCAAGAGGCTGCTGGGGCTCCGGAGTGGATGGATCTCATGATGGACGCCGTTTCCTTCTTGGTGAGGGTGTTCCACGAAGTGAGCTGATGTGGGTGTGTGCTGGTTGGTGTGATGTGGTTGAAGCTGTCCTCAGCGAGGGTTGGGGTACGAAGTCTTGGTGGATGGTGTTGATTTTGTTGTGAAAAAAGATTGAGAGGGTGTCCCAGAGAGCTTGCGAGTGTGTGATGTTGTTTTCAGTTGACTATGTTGAAGAGTTCCTTGCTATTGTTGGAGCTTTCCTTGATGCGGATGGCTACGGCGGTCTCCTTGGTGTTCTTCAAAAGGTTGTGGTATCGGTTTAGGGCATCTTTGAAGTGTTTTCGGTCCTCGAGGGTCATACTGGTACACCATCTTCTTTCCTTCTGTCAGCAGCCACGTTTCTGGGGTTTTAGTTCTGCCGTGAACCAGTTGGGGTGTTGTGTTCGTTTCTTGGGTTTGGTGGGTTTCTTAGGGGCGACTTCGTCAGCGCTTGCCGTGATCGAGTGTGTGAGGTTATCCGCCGATTGTTCTGTATCTTCGGTGGTAGTGGGTAGGCAGGAGTTGAGGGCGTTGGTCCATTGTTGCTCTGATACCTTTGCCCAGCTGCATCGTGTGTCACTGGTGGTGGAGGCAGGGGTGTTGGGGAGTTTTGAGATGATGAAGTGGATGCAGTGGTGGTCTGTCCAGGTGAGCTCCTCGATGTGAGTGTATTTTACTCTTTTGCTGGCTGAGAAGATAGGGTCGAGTGTGTGTCCTGCGGTGTGGGTGGGGTCGGTGACCAGCTGTCTGAGGTTGGCCATACTTTCTAGGAGGTCAGCTGTGTTGGCTTTGTCGGAGTTCTCTAGTTGGAAGTTGAGGTCTCCTCGGAAGATATACAGATTTGAGTCGATGGCCATTGGGCAATGAAGTCGGGAATGGTGTTGCAGAAGGCAGGGTGGGGTCCTGGAGGTCTCTAGGCGAGGGCGCCTCTGATGGTGTTTTTGCTGTTTGTTCAGGGTTGGAAGTTGAGGTACTCCATGAAGGGGGTGGAGTCGTCTGTGGCGGCAGAGCATTCAAGGTTCTCTTTTTGGATTATGGCGATGCCGCCGCCATTTTGGTTGGGTCGGTCCCTGTGTGCGATCTTGTATCCATCGGGGGTGCATGTGGCGATGTCTGGAGCGGATGTGGGTTTCAGTCAGTTCTTTGTAATAAAGACACCGTCCGGGGCACGGGTCGTGATGGTTTCCCAGATTTCCATTGCGTGTTTTCCAAGTGAACGTGCGTTGATCAGCAAGCAGTAGATCTTTTCGGAGGTGTTGCCGTGGGCGTTGTTGGTGGGTGTGTGCGACGTAGTGTGGCTGATGTGTGTGGCGTGGGTGATATCCTTGGTGATGCAGGTGAAGCGGCAGTTCCGGCAGTTCCGGCAGGAAAAAGGGCCTTCGTTGGTCCTGGGGGAGGCATGGGCACAGTTGTTGTTGTCCTGGCGTCCAGGGTTCAGGGCTCAAAATTCCCCTGAGGTGAAGCTGTGGCGGTCCGTGGGGGTTGGGGTCCTGGTGCTGGGCATGGTCCTGGAGCACGCGCTTCGAGACCTCTGCATGCGTCCGGTGCGTGGTCGGGCTGCGGTCTCTATGCCAGAGGAAATTGGGGCACTGGGGGGAGGAAGGGAGTGGCGGTGGAACTCCGCGGGGGTAGGTACCTGGCACGGCGTCAGAGGGGCAGGCGGTGAGAGTGAGGTGGAACTCCTTGTTCGTGGGGTCAGTTGGAGGGGGGCAGCCGGAGGATCTGCGGGGCACAGCAGGCAAGGCTGGCCCGGGGGAAGGGCAGGCAGACAGAAGGGCATGCATAGCGGGCCATGGCTGGCAGGGGCCGATGAGAGCTCTGCAGGGCAACAAGCTGCTGAGAGAAAACCGCTGACGGATGGCAGAGGGGCGACACTGGGAGTAGAAAACGAGGCGAGGGCTAGGCAACTTACCACAGCGAAAGAGGGGTGGCCCTAGCCTAGCCTCTTTCAGACTCAGACAGGCATGGACGGGGTGGTGGAAACCAGGCAGCAGGTCTCCTCCCAGTAGCGCAGGTTGCTGGGAGTTGTGGTCTTCTGGAAGGAAAGGAGAAAGTCCTGCGATGCAGGAATCTGCTCTTCCAATTAAGGCTGGTGGTGGCGGGAACCAGGCATCAGGTCTCCTCCTAGTAGTGGAGGCTGTTGGGAGTTGTGGTCTGCGGGAGGAAAAGGAGAAAGTCCCATGATGTGGGAGTCGGCTCTTCCAATTAAGGCTGTTGGTGGCGGGAACCAGGCAGCAGGACTCCTTCCAGAAGCGGAGGCTGATGGGACTTGTGGTCTGCGGGAGGAAAAGGAGAAAGTCCCATGATACAGGAGTCGGCTCTTCCAATTAGTGCTGGCGGTGGCCGGAACCAGGCAGCAGGTCTCCTCCCAGTAGAGGAAGCTGCTGGGAGTTGTGGTCTGTGGGAGGGAAAGGAGAAAGTTCCATGATGCGGGAGTCAGCTCTTCCAATTAATGCCGGCAGTGGCGGGAACCAGGCAACAGGTCTCCTCCCTATAGCTAGGCTGCTGGGAGTTGTGGTCTGTGGGAGGGAAAGGAGAATGTTCCATGATGCGGGAGTCAGCTCTTCCAATTAATGCTGGCAGTGGCGGGAACCAGGCAACAGGTCTCCTCCCTATAGCTAGGCTGCTGGGAGTTGTGGTCTGTGGGAGGGAAAGGAGAAAGTTCCATGATGCGGGAGTCAGCTCTTCCAATTAATGCCGGCAGTGGTGGGAACCAGGCAACAGGTCTCCTCCATATAGCTAGGCTGCTGGGAGTTGTGGTCTGTGGGAGGGAAAGGAGAAGGTTCCATGATGCGGGAGTCAGCTCTTCCAATTAATGCCGGCAGTGGTGGGAACCAGGCAACAGGTCTCCTCCATATAGCTAGGCTGCTGGGAGTTGTGGTCTGTGGGAGGGAAAGGAGAAGGTTCCATGATGCGGGAGTCAGCTCTTCCAATTAATGCTGGCAGTGGCGGGAACCAGGCAACAGGTCTCCTCCCTATAGCTAGGCTGCTGGGAGTTGTGGTCTGTGGGAGGGAAAGGAGAAAGTTCCATGATGCGGGAGTCAGCTCTTCCAATTAATGCCGGCAGTGGTGGGAACCAGGCAACAGGTCTCCTCCATATAGCTAGGCTGCTGGGAGTTGTGGTCTGTGGGAGGGAAAGGAGAAGGTTCCATGATGCGGGAGTCAGCTCTTCCAATTAATGCTGGCAGTGGCGGGAACCAGGCAACAGGTCTCCTCCCTATAGCTAGGCTGCTGGGAGTTGTGGTTTGTGGGAGGGAAAGGAGAAAGTTCCATGATGCGGGAGTCAGCTCTTCCAATTAATGCCGGCAGTGGCAGGAACCAGGCAACAGGTCTCCTCCCTATAGCGGAGGCTGCTGGGAGTTGTGATCTGTGGGAGGGAAAGGAGGAAGTCCCATGATGCAGGAGTCAGCTCTTCCAATTAAGGCTAGAGGTGGCGGGAACCAGGCAACAGGTCTCCTCCCTATAGCTGAAGGACGTGGCCCTCTAGGGCCATGCAGGTCTCTCACAACCACCTGCTATGCCTTCCCAAAATGAAGAGTCGGTCAGACAGTAGAGAAATACAAACTTACTTTATTCAATATATACTCTGTAGAGGAGCCCAGTCAGACCTTCACCCTAAGATGTCTGCCGAGGGGACTGACGCCCCAGGGTACGCTAATACATAATAAACCCTTCTGAAGACTTCGGACACGCCTCTGATGGAAAAGTACCGGCTTGAGCCGGGCATGAAGAAAGGAGGTACACAAAGATGGGCTTGCACCTGCCAGCGGGGTGCACTATCAGTACTTCAAGGCCACTGTGCCGAGTCTCAGCGTCTCCTAACGTGGGAGCAGAACTACATGTAGAGATTGGAATGTTCAAACAGAATAACAGTTCATTAGCAAGTCGAGTTACAGCCTTGGACAAGTGAGGTTAGTAACGAAATACAATTTTCTGCTGAGGCAAGCGAGTTAGGGAAGTAGGGCCTACTGTGAGCACAGCCTAAGCAGTCTTTTAGTGATTACGAAATACAAAATGGAGTCACGCGGGCTAACTAAAACTTACATGTTGCAAGGTAACTCAGTGGGTTGCATAACGTAAATACAAATGACGTCTATTTAGCCACATATTGCTAACCTACTATAGCATAACAAGTGCATTACGGGAAAGGGGAATTTCGAACCTAACATAGCGGAGGCTGCTGGGAGTTGTGGTCTGCGGGAGGAAAAGGAGAAAGTCCCATGATGCAGGAGTCAGCTCTTCCAATTAGTGCCGGCGGTGGTGGGAACCAGGCAGCAGGTCTTCTCCCAGTAGCAGAATCTGCTCTGAGTTGTGGTCTGTGGGAGGGAAAGGAGAAAGTTCCGTGATGCGGGAGTTAGCTCTTCCAATTAAGGCCAGAGGTGGCGGGAACCAGGCAACAGGTCTCCTCCCTATAGCGGAGGCTCCTGGGAGTTGTGGTCTGCGGGAGGAAAAGGAGAAAGTCCCATGATGCAGGAGTCAGCTCTTCCAATTAATGCCAGCAGTGGCGGGAACCAGGCAGCAGGTCTCCTCCCAGCAGCGGAGGCAGCTGGGAGTTGTGGTCTGCGGGAGAGAAAGGAGAAAGTCAGGGATAGTTTGGTGCCTTTCTCATTAACGTCTGTATAATCTTCATCTTCCATCAGGAGCTAAGATTGCAAGGAAGTTTGTGCCCTTTGGGGCTTTGTCCTGAAATATCGAACACTGTTAGGGAGATACCTGAAGCCCACATGTGCTATTAAGTGCAAGGTGTCACCATGGCTACTGGGTGAAACTGCCCTTTCTTCAGGTAATGAAGAAGGAGCCTAGACATAGCCACAGCTTCAAAGCTGCCTTATATTATGTGATCTACATCGTAATCTATGACAACCTCCACCTCACCATACTGGGTGCATTCTACATTTAGTTAGCAAACCAAACAGACATGGAACCCAGGCCCTAATAGAGAAAACTGAGACTCCACATCTTCAGCAACTGTTAATTGCTCATTCCTATATGGCTGGGCACTCCCTAGTTCATCGCCTGCCCTAAGTGACAACTCTTTCTGACCATCGTCTCTTCCTTTCCATGTTGCAATCACAATAGCATCATACACTTTCAAACTGTGAGCACATTCCTAGACCCTGAATGCTCCTTCCACGAGGCCCCCACAGCTGACCCAGCAGAGCCTATGTAATCTATAACCATGATAAATCTCAGCTTGATCTTCCTCTCTGAGTCAGACATTTTTATTCCAGCACAACAATGTTCTTAGTTGCCTGGCGCCCGTCACGTGCCACCGCCAGACAAAGAGGAACAATGGCATGTGTCTTGCTTACAGGTCACCCCGCTCATCCGGGACTTGCTCCAACAAGCAGTCCTGATCTCCCGAGTTCCAGTTGTCCCAAAAGCATGATCTTTCCTAAACTTTTATTTATGTCTGAGACAGTTTTCCCGGGAATTCCTCGAGCACCCTTGCCCTTGGGATGTCCCACCGTTTGCAGTGCACCATTCATCAGGGCAGAGGTGGTGGCTCTGGATGCCATGGTCTGGAACTCTACATGAGAAGTGGGGATGGCCAACATTGTGGCAACTACACAGACGAGCTCCAGCCTGGCATACCTCATTGGTGGGGTCACAACTTTATGTCAGTCAGTGAAACTGCCCCTCCTCCCTACCATGTGACCAATTAAGAGAGAGCAAAGTAACATGGATGCCTCTGCAAATCAACCAACTTGTTGCAACAGACACGTTGTTCCTGGACTAATCTATTTTAGCTCTTGAAACAGAACCTGTCAAAGGGGAGGGTTGAGGCAACAGTTGTAGAGGATGTCATTGTTTTAATACCGAAAAGGGCAAGGACATCATGGAAGCAGACAGTAATCAACTGATATCACTGCTAAGTGCTCATTGTGAAATCTATGCTAATGTACTAGCCAACATACTAAAAACTAGATTAATTAGTGACAACACTAGTTTACTAAAGGACATTGTTGATAATGCAGGAGTTTCAGGTAGCCCTTCACATTGAAACAGTGTTCAACAAGGGTTCAAGGTAATTCCTGGGATCAATCATGATGAATGCAGGCTTCTGGCAGGGTTTCATTGGTGGGACTATGGCACTGTATCAAAACCCAAGGGTTGCGATCAGGGCTAATGAGTTAATTTGGGAGGTTTTATGCCAAAATATTGAGGACAAACATGTTGTGAGGCCAAAACAATGAGGTCTAAACATTGAAGACCAAAGTATTGTGAACGTAAGTGTATATAGGCATGTATACATTTACTATTCTATACAAATGCTAATACCACAGCTACTAACTCTGAAGATATGTATATCCTCAGAATACATATATGTAAAAAAAAAACCTATGTAGACACACCTTCAGGATATTAGACCCTCAATAATTCGGTCTCAGTATTTTGAGGCCAGAATATTTTGTAGTCCATACTCTAGTGGAAAAACAACTTGGGAATAGTGGTGCAGCACGGGTGTCGTCTTTCACCACTGCTGTTATATTCTATCACTGTAACGCTTGCTTTGTGCCCTCAGACAAAATTAAGGTTTTTATGGGCATAGGAGTGGCCACTGTCACAGAATTGCAGCCTATGCAGACAACATTATTTTAATTGTTTCTGAAGTCCAAACATTTGTATCGGTGGATGAATATGCGGTAGTCACAGGATATACTTAGCATCTGGTGAGTTCACTGCTGCTCATTGTATTGACTCCGAGCCTAAACCTAAACCACATAACATCAGGAATCAAAGCAGATGCAGCTCAAACATTAGTAATCTTGAACAAAGAATCAAAGATTAAGGCCCTCATTACAAGTAGCCTGGAACAATATGCAATAATAACCTCTCCCCATTCCTCCCCCATCACTCCTCAGAACTTAAAAAAGCTCTCACACATATTTACCAAACGCTCAAAACAGCTGGTAAATATATTCAAATTTGGGCCCGGTGTTTTCCCCAGAAGGAGGTAAAACATGTAGAAACTGATTTCCCTCACAGACGTTGTCAGATCCCACAGACTCAACATAATCTCCTACGAAGACAACACTCACCGAGGACCCCACTAACGCCAAAAGTAACTTCTGCAACGCCATGACCAACGTGGATGAGAGATAACCGCCTCCAACTCAACTCTGACAAAACAGAAGTACTGATCTTTGAAAAGAACACTTCCACATGGGATCACAGCTGGTGGCCTGCAGTACTCGGACCCACACCGACTGCATCATCCTCGACAGCCAACTGCCCATGAAACCACAAGTTAATGCAGTCGCCTCCTCCTGCTTCCACACACTTCGCATGCTCCACAGAATCTTCAGATGGATCCCAACCAACACCAGAATAACCATCACTCAGACCCTCGTTAACAGCCGCCTCAACTATGGCAAAGCCTCTACGCAGGGATATCCATCCAGCTCCTCAGAAGACTCCAGACCATACAGAACGCTGCGGCCAGACTCATCCTGGACATCCCCAAACAAACCCACATCGCCCCCACCTGAGAGACCTCCACTGGCTACCCATCTAGTAAAGATGCCAGTTCAAGATCCTCATGGACGCCTACAAAGCCCTCCATGACCTAGGACCTGCCTACCTCAACCATTGACTGAACTTCCACCTATGCTCCTCTTCACTCGCCCTCACACATGCTCCCCGCATCCGCCGCACCCGCAGCGGTGGCCGCTCATCCTCCTGCATTGCAGCCAAGACCTGAAACTACCTCCCCCTCTAGTTCCGTTTGGCCCCCTCGCTGACAGACTTCAGAAAGAGACTCAAGACCTGGCTCTTCGACTGAGACACAGTGCCTAGATACCCCTGGGGGTGACAGAGTTGCGCTTTATAAATGCTGATTGATTGATTGATTCAGTATTCCTGGGTCTTTGTGCTATTCCCTGTTCATGGGGAAATAACTTGCAATCCCCGGATTTAGATTCAGTATTATCAGTATTAGATTCCAGACCTTCAGTATCTCTGCACCTCAATGAAGCCCTAAGATTGGTTATGCAATCCAAACACAAGGACATCTAGTTGTGCAAGACCGAGTCAAAATATTGCTGACCGCGATGGAGCTCAAGTCGGATACAAAAAGTGGATTGGGCCTGAGAAACATGTTCTGAGAAGGTAAAGTTCAGTGAAGCAAGGCTGCAGGCGATGTCGGAGGAGGACAAGCGTTGTCATTGGGGAGCCTCTAGACGAAGTTGTGGTAAAGATTTCAATGTTCTGACTTAGTCTGTTTTTTTGGAAGCTAAAAATCTCCAGTGGGTTGAGGTAGGAGGCAGAAGCCATCGAGAGGCCGGATACCCCTATGGCGAAGGACTGCTGAGCAGGATTTGCTGCTGTGCAGAAAAATGTAGTGGGAGCTGCCGCGAAGTCAGGCCGACAGGCGATACTCTTTGGGCAGATAGAAGAGCAGGTTGGCCCCGGTCTTATCTTATTTCTCTGAGCAGTGTTTAGCCCCAAGTTTTGGATTTTGGCTATCTGGTCACCTTTAGCACCACCATCAAGGGTCCAGGACTGGAGGGGTACCACTTGCAGGGTTGTAAGCTGGGTCCAGGTGTGGGTTCAAAATGGAAAGAGACTTTTATGTCCCTGAGGCCCTGAACAGGAGGCCAGCAAACTAGCCCTTGGAGTCACTATGGTAGTCGTAGGTGCAGGTGATGAAGCAGGGCTCAAGCAGCAAGGCAGGCCTCTGAGGATTCAAGGTCAGCTCCAGGCAGGAAAGCAGTCCTTCCAGATGAAGCAAAGCAGTCTTGTGGAGTACACAGCAGGCCACAGCAGCAAACAGTCCTCTGAGAGTCCTTCTGCAGGTCCAGAAAGTGAACTGAAGAGTGAGCTTGAGGGTCCCCTTTTTATGCATGGTGCCTTCTTTGAAGTAGGAGAAGTTTCAAGAGAATTTCCTTTGAAGTGCTTGAAGTTTCTTGGCTCCCCTGCCCTGGCTCCAGGCTGGCTGCATGAACAATGCAGGGGTGACAAGTCCTTTGTGTGAAGTCCCCCCCCCAAAGTCCACGCAACGGCTCTTTGTGAACAATTGAGGGAAAGAGGTTACCCTAAAAAAGTGCTAAAGCAAGCAAAACGTAGGGCATGGTTCACACCGAGAGAATGCCTTTTGTCTAAGAGAGTTAAGAAACCAATGGAGAAATTGGTGTTTGTGTCCACTTTTGGACCACACACGAACAAATTCCGTCAAATAATCCTAAAAACTGGCACCTGCTTCAAAACCTGGAATGTCCCTTTGAACGGCCGTTGTTTGCCATGAAGAAAGTTAGGAGTATTGGACAGCAACTGGTGAGGGCTGACTGTATATCAGTCTCCAAAAAGCAGGACCTACGCTCTCAGTGGAACCTCAAACCAATTGAAGGCCACCATAAGTGTGGAAACTGCGTTTCTTGTGAAACCACTTGTGAAGGATCTATATTTGAGCATAACAACATTAAATGGGTCCACAAGCCCTTCTCAAACTGCAAAACAAAGAACGTCGTTTCTGCAATCACTTGCCCTTGTGGCAAACTATGCATCGGAAAAACCAACCAAGAGGTCCGACTACGAATTGTACAACCAGGGGAAGAGTTTCTCATAAAAATATGCATAGCAACAAAGGGGACTAATGAGTTCAAATGTACAATCCCTCTATTGTGCCAAATGTTTTACCCCCGATGGTTGGTAACCCCAGCTTGTTTCACTAAAATTGTAATTGATTGAAATGTGGGTTACCTTGTTGCTCTTGACTGGTAACAGTTTACATTGAATTGCCATTTTGAACATTGTTTTGATGTTTTTTGTTAGTTTGTCTTGATGTTATGTAATTGTGAAGTGTAGTCCAAACCTGTCTTGTGAACTTACAAAATGAGTATTAATTGAAAACATTGAATAATTAAATGATGTAGACCATCATACTTAAAGATTTTGGTCTGAGTCTGTTTAAATAATTGGCAGCATTGCAAATGGTCAGCTATATATCTTATGTGTATAGAACTTTCTAAAAGTGGCATTTTCAAAATTGTAACTTAAAATCTGACTTTAACATCAAAGAGGATTTTTTATTTCAATTTTATTTAGAAACCAAACGTGAAATGTTCACCTGTTCCCAATCAAAAGTTAGCACTTTTAAAATAAATAAGGAACCCAATGTTATCCTACAAGAGAGGTAGGCCTCACAGTAGTGAAAAACGTATTTAGGAGTTTTTACTACTAGGACAAGTAAAACTTAAAAGTTCATGTCCAACCTTTTGATTACAACGCATCCTGTCCTATGTGCTACCTAGGGCATCCTAACAGGTGACATATGCAATAAAAGGGGAGTGAAAGCTTGGCAAGAGGGTTATATCGCTAAGGCGATTGGCAGTTTGAAATGGCATTCAGGGTCCAATGAGAGGCCTGGGACTTAAGGGCAACTTAAGTGGGTGGCACTATAAGTGCTGCAGGCCCACTAGTAGAATTCAATTTATAGTCTCTGGGTATATGGCATACCACTCTAAACGGGACTTATAAGTACATTTAATATGCCAATCAGGTGTAAGCCAATTTTACCATGTTTAACAGAGAGAGCACAATGGGGGCATCTGGAGGTGTTTCAGTTCTGATTGGGCCTTGTGCAGAAAACGTAATGCTTTCTTCATTAAGTGTGCTATACAGTAGTTGTGATAAACGCATATTTTGTACCCAATGCGCGCAACTCTCCAGTGTGTCTCTTGTATTACTGTCAGGCTAAGTGCCCTGTTAAAAGGACTCATTGAAGAGCAGGGGACTCATTGCCAGCAGTCGTTGTGTAATTCTGCTGTAAAAGATGGTGCTGAAAGTCAACAAATGGAAATATCAGGGGATATGGTGTGGTGTGTCAGACCGTTGCAGTCACTTAATCTCATCCACAGAATTTAGAAAATTGTACAGAGCAAAACTCGGATCATATTTTTTCCTTTTTTAACATAATTCCAAAAACTGAAAATACCTCTACGCAGCTATTTTTGGTAATTTACTTTTTCCGCAGGATCCTGCAGGCATGCTTCATGTCACTTTGACGATTTAATGCTATTTTTCTGAGCTTTTGAAGCAAATCTCAGCATAATTGAACTATAAAGTTTTATCAAACAGGATGGTCAGCCAGAGACAGATATCTCCAAACAATGTCCAACAATAATAGACAGGATTTGCCTTGCTTGGTATTCGTGGTTTCATATGCTTTACGAGTAGTGCTGTGGAGGAGTCAAAAGCAAATAGCAGGCACTCTCAACAAAATGCAATGCACAGTAAAATGGAAGCATCACCTATTATGGAGTAAAGTAAAGCACTTTCATGGCATATCATGAGCATTCTTGAGTTGTAGCAAGGGTGTTATGTCCCTTAATGCAAGAAAGGGCAATGGGCCTCTCATGCCCTAGCTGGATACTCAAAAACTGTCATGTTTGGGGTGCAGGGGGCACCTCAGATCTCTGGGACCTGGTGCCACTACACCTGCTGCACTAGTGATACCAGCAGCCCTACATTCTTGGCACGATTGAGCTGAAGTTGGCATAATAGCGTCAATCCTTAAAATATGGCAGGTATTTTTGGTATAATTGATGGTATATCCAGCATAATAGCTCTCATTCTTGACAAACTGGTGGCATTCGCACCATAGTTCTAGCGAGTACTGGCACAGTGGTAGTTCTCGCATAATGTTGCACATCCTTTTCGAGAGCAGCCCTGGCATAAGGGTGGGCCATCCTTAACACATTGTGGGCGATCTCAAAATGCCTGCCAAAATATCGTTACACTGGTGCCAATGCTTTATTGGGCATTCAAGACAAAATTCTAACTACCCCCCTCGCCCCCCCCGACCCATCCCCAGGCACAACAGTGGTGGGCATACCTGACATATGTGATTTTTAACGAGCAAGAAATAGGGAATCTGTCCAAGTGGAACAGCAGAACCTATGAGTTCTTGATGACAGTGACAAGGTTTGCCTGGCATAAAATCAAAGCAGTGGGTCATTTAGGCGGAAATGCCCCTAAATGCTCCTAAAAGACGTGTTTGCTTCGCTTGTTCTTTCAGCACAGTCAGGTACTTGTGCTTCACCACTTCCAAAGTTCACCAGCCCGCACTGATCACACTCGATCAAGGCTTACTTCTAAGCTGCTTTGTGAACTAACACCCATGCCCCTGTCTCAACAAAAACACATTTTACATTAATGGGTGTGGTGTCGTGGGCTCTAGGCCCACATGCTGGCAAAGGACTGACACAGACACAGTGAGTAAGGTTAGTCAACTGGCCACGAGCACGTGCACCCGGGCCCTTTTATTGACAGGCTCACGTCACTCGTGATGCCTGTGAGGGATGCGTGTGGGGGCGCAAGTGTGCCCACTCCCATAGGGGAGTGGCTGTAAACTCTATGCCTGTCGAGACACTAGAACGTGTCTCGCAGGACATAACATTCCTCCAAAAGTTTAATAAACAAAAGCTCTATAGTTCAACCTGTGGGGATGAACAGTAACAAAACATACACCACAGGGTCCATCAGTTTCTCGGGTCCGGCATCAGGAAGACGGCGGACAAGGGCTGGTGAATTCGACTGTGGCAGGACACTCTCAGCAGGTATTCATCATTTAACCTGATCAGTTCAGGACACGAACTCTTGCTTGAAGATGTCATCTGCGCACTAGGAACGTGCCGGTGTAAGCATGTCCTTTAGTCCCACGTAACTTCTGTCCGCTGACCTGGATGATGGTTTGTGGTGTGTAACAATAGTTCATTTACTGGGTGCGTCAAGATCATGGTGGGAGTCCATGGTGAAAGTTCACTGGATTATTTCAGGATTGCCTGAAGTCTCTCTTAGGCTGTCTTGCTGTGTCCGGTGACCTGTCGGTGGGGCAATGTCTCTTCCAGCTCTCCCGCCTGGGGAGGCCCTTCGTCGGGCTTGCCACGGGACTGCTGGTAGGCTGCGATTGGGGCTGTGTATGTGCCGGCTGGGGGCAGCTGCGAACCGCCAAGGAGCCAGTAGCCAGTCTCTCGCACAAACCTCAAGAGTGTATGGGTCTTGGTCAGGACATGCTCTCGCTGCCGCAGTTCAGGTGCAGACCAGGTTAGCAGGTAGCCTCTGAGTCTTCTTGTTGGCTCGCTTGGCAATAGTGTTGGACTCCACTCCATGTGTATTCGAGATGGTGTCGGTAGACGCACTTGATGAGGACTGGCATGGTAGCATTGCCAGCCATGTGGTGAATCTGGACAATGGCGGGTGGTGACTTGCCTTGATGGCTGCAGGCGTGTATTCTGGAGTCGATCACCTGAGGCAGGGAGTGGCCAGGTACCTCCATGTTCTCTGGGGAGGCACTTGCATTCCTGTCCCTGGACTTCTTGGGCTGTTGGGGACTTTGATGACGGAGGAGTGATGAACACGCTGAGAAACGTGAGGCATGAGACTCGGTTCGCGCAGGCTGTGCAGCTTACACTCGGACTCCCGCTGTGCGGTTGCAAGTTCCTTTTTGGGTTATCCCCCTCTTCCCTTGCTGTCACTGTGTCAGGACTCACTCCTGTTGTAGCTTGGGTTTTCTTCATCGTCCGGCCCTGCCACTCACGACTTCCCCTTCTGACCTCAGCTGGTTGTCCGATTCTTGGTGCAGACCCTCCGGTCACACTTCCACATATCTTGCTGAGTGCGGTGTCATGCACATGGCACTGATGACGTAGCTGCCATTGGGCCTGGACAACAGGTGACGATGATCAGCTAGGAGAGGAGGTTTCTGGATGAACGTCGTAGCCACATGACTGCCTCTTCTGAGTCTTATATTGCACCTCTGGCATTTGCGGTCAGGGGCAGGGATGCCGTTCGACTCCAACTGCCGACACTTGGGGCTGGACGGTCTCACTGTGAAGCGATGGGAGCAACGCGGTTTGCGCTTGCTGCGGCTTACGTGTGGTTCTCCCTTGGTGCTGTCGCCAGGGCCGTCGGTCCGCCTTGGTGGCTGTCTGGTGTCTTTGGAGGTGTTCTTGGCTTGTGGTGCTACGAGTCCTCGTGCTTCTCCTCTCGTTGTCTTCGACACACCTCCGTTTGTCCAGCTCTTCTGGGTGACACGATTTCCACTCTTCTTCTCCGGGTGCAGTGACATGCACCATGTTCACGAAGGCCAACTAGGCCTATTAACTTCAATGGTCTCCTGACCATGCAGGCGAAACTTCTGTCACTCGGCTCTGCTGCGTGGCGAGCAGCCACTCACTTCGGGTGTTCCTTCTTCATGCAGCTTCTTGAAGCTCCTACTCCGTGTTTTCCCTCTCCAGGGAATGGCTTCCACGAGTAGTAGGGAGCTGTGATGGCAGCTGGCTACTTGTGGTGTGCAACTCTCCTCGTGTCAGCCTTGGGTCACCGACGACTCCGTCTTGAGGCAGTGAGGGGGAGGACACTGTGCTGCATTTGGCCCACTCGGGGCTCCGATGCTGTAGTGGAGATGTAGAGGATCTCCCTGCTGATTCCAGCAGTGCCTATTTTCTTGTGAGCAGTCTCTCTCTCCGTCTGGGCCTTTGCCCATGCAGACGTACTTCTGGGCGCATGTGTCACGCACTGCGGACTGCGCACACTATGTCTTTCCTGGGGCGCCCTCTTCTGGCACCTGGCGTGCCTGATTTCCTCCTTGCGGTTTTCCTCATTCACCGCCAGGGGCGTGTGGCCCTCTTCTCCCGTGTGGTGGCGTTGGGCAGCCGCTGGTGGCGCGCTCTCTGTACCAGTCTTTCTTGCGCTTTTAGCGGGGAAGGTTCCCTTGAGCCGTTGCTCGATCAGCAAACCTTGCTGAGGATGGTTGTTGCTGACGTGGCTGCTGAGGACTTTTAGTCCCCCTGCTTTAGCTGGACGTTGCGTGGCGGCGCCTGTGCAGGCTTCACGCAGGCTTTCTGTAGAGTGAGCAGTCTCTCTATGTCAACCTGACATGCAGTCCATAGAGCAGGTGGCACTATTCTGATCCATCTATTGCTGTGACGTCTTGAGCAGTGCTCAGTGTCTCCCACTCTGTCCTCTCCTTATGGTTGGGCTGCACCGTGATCAGTACAGTGGGTGTGGGCGCCTGTTATCTCTTTTTTTTTTGTGTAGTTTCGTTTTGGGTGCAGTGTTGTGTTACTTCATGCACTGCTTTGCTGCTCGGGCACTTGGCAGCAGTTCTGTGTTTTACTGCGGGCCCGCTTTGCTTTGACCGGCTTGTGGCTGCAATAGGCTGCTTGATTCGGCCCAGCTGTTCTTTTGAGAGCTGGCTGTCTCCTCTCCAGGTAACAACCGGCCCAAGCTCTCATGTGTTTACTTTAGTGGATGGAATACCACTGGTAGCCACTAGGTGGCGGGGCAGCATTCGTGCTTACGGCAGGCTCCGGTATTCTTTCCTGAAGCTGCTGGCTCTTGCCGCTCCCCGTGCAGAGAAGGAAAACCACCCTCCTTTCTGTGGGCTTCCAAGGTACGCGGGGGCATTGCAGGCTGTTTCTTGTTGCTTGGGGCAGAGCTGGCCTGAATCTCAAAAGTGTCTTTTTTTTTTTTTTTTTGCGCTGGGGCCCCTTTGCTTTTCCAGTCCTTTACGGGCTCTGGTGCATTGCATTGAACTTGCGGGACGATCGGTGCTTTTTCCTTTGTGCTGCTGGCTGGCACCGCATGGTGGCGTGGGCATTGCGGGCTTTCCTATGCGGGGCGTGTCTACGCTTAGCTGTACCCTAGCCCCGTCGTGTCTGCCGCATACCGGTTATAGGGTGCTGCTTCTTGTGGGACGCTGCGGCATTCCCAGGTGACCGCCAGGTGGCGCTGCACGCTGCTTTCCAGCCGCCGTAGCCGTCTCTCCGATCACGAGCGTGATGTCTGGATTTCTGGTGAAGGAGGCAGAGGCACTTTCCGGGCCATTTCCCCCAGGGCAGTCGCTGCGTGGGGTCGGAACCTTCTGCTGCGGCACTTCGTTGCAGGGCGGCTGGCGTCAAATGAGAAGGCCTACCCGCGCCTGAGCACGTAAGGGAGCATGGACCCATTCCCCGCAATGCCGCTTCACTTTCATTTCCTCCCTAGCGCTCACAGGGTAGTTTTCTGCGTGGAGCGCAGCGTGGCCTCACGGGGCAACTCCAGCCCTACCTCAGGTGCTCTGGTTGCTCTGGTGCACCGACGTCCCCAGGCACTCTTCTGTGGCACGGCTCGCTGACGCCTGGGTTCCGCTGGGGTGCCGTAGGGTGACCCACTCTTCCCATCGGCGTGGGTGCTTCAGGAGGTGTTCCGCTGCGCCGCCAGCTGGCCGACGCTGCGGTGGACCGCTACTGCCTTCGGGGGTGATGCGAGCGTCGCAGTGGGGGCAGCAGGCTTATCACCCTCACACCGGAGCTGGGTTACGGCGTGCTCTGTCCTTTTCACCCAAGCTGATGAGGGTGGGAGACAGCCAGTCTCCGGTCGACACACCGTGACGGCGTCGAGCTTGCTCCACAGGCTGTGGGAGATTCACATCTCTGGCACGCTCCCTCCCCTTGAGGGACGATGAAGCGCCGAGACACAGGCACGCGGGGTCAGACCCGCCTCGTCGCCAATGTGGTGTTGTGGGCTCTAGGCCCACATGCTGGCAAAGGACTGACATTGTATTGAATACAACACTCTATTAACTCAGCGGGAAACTTTTTGGATAGATTACCTAGGGACTTTGATACCCAAAGGTTTGAATGATCATTATGAATTATCATGCTTTCTATAAAACACATTTTTGCACCGCATTGATTATGTGTATGTAACGTGGTATGTACCTCTGTGCTTGTTCTAACTGTAACCATCAGAGACTGGAATCATCATTCACAGTCACATCACTCACATTTTTTGCACGTTTGACATTCCAGTAGATCCGTTGGTGACTGGAAGCATTTATCAACTCTTCGGGTTGCTTTTAGGGGGGTTGTATCTACTAGTTCGCATTGAATATTCCTTTTGGTTACGGGCATGCTTTACGCACCAATTCTTTACATCGCAGGATTCCTTATATTTACGGTCTCGTGGCATGTATTAATACGTCTTGTTTAACTTTCATTGTGTTCACTCTCAATAAAGTTGGCATTGATTGGTTTTGAATCCGCAGCGGGTTTAGTATTTAAAGGGTTAAGGTTTCGTCTTTTAGACATGCCTTTTTGCAGTCAGGTGACCGGGACATTTGAGACACGTCAGACGCTGGTGAGTTTGTTTCGCGCTTATGGCGCTTGTAACGGGGGTTCTTTTACATCAAAAAACACACAATCGGGAGCATGTTTAACTTTGGGATTGCTTCGTTTTACAGAACCCTTGGCCAATTGGGACAGGTGGCCGTAATTTGAAGGTAAGGCTCTTTGGAGAGCCATATATTCGGTATTTCTGGTGGAGTGGGTTCGGGATTTTCTTTCAATCACATTTTGTTAACAGGTCGATTTTTTATATTTCTTTCATTCTTATGTCTTGCGTAGTTTCTCGCATCAGTAGACTTCTAATGCCGGTAAGAGTTGGCATACACTCTCAATTATGATATCTCACGGTGTTATATAGTATAGCGCTTTGATGCACAATCTTGTTCGTTCATTTTCAGAATGGCTCGTACAGTTTACATAGCAAGTTGCTTTATAATTTCTTCTTGCTTGGAGGTAATTACTGTGGATCCGAAGTATATTATTGTGTTCACATTAGAGATTTGGAGTCATTGAATATTTCCACTCTAGGTTTGGGACAGTGTCATGCCCGTGGTAAAACTCACTCTACGCAAATAGGCTATTCGTTCACGCATTTCGGTGTTTCACTCAGATACCTTGTGCACGTCACTTTTGGTTTACAGAGGGCACAAGCACAGACTCTCGTTTATGATAATGTACTTGCATTACGTGGTGTATTTTAAAGCTTTATTTGCTTTTTTCTTTTTGTCTTTGACTGTTCCGGCAGGTGGTTCTCTTCGCATCTCGTCATTTGAAAGTTTCTTTCCCCTGAAGAAGGGTTCTTAGAAACCCGAAATGCATTGGGTCTGAATTCAAGAATTGTTAAACAAATATTTCTGTTTGCATTGTATATACTGTTATTGAGATTATCAAATCTTTGAATACCTCCATTAATGTGATTATAAAACATTGTGGTTTGTCTTAAAATTTCGCTACTCATTATTGTTCAGGTTTGAAATATTGTGAAAACTCATTTCTTTTGGACTTTACAGGATTTACTGTCAGTAGAAACCTTAGGGACTATAGCAGTGCACTGTGAGATAGGAGCGGATTCTTCCACTTCCTTTCAAGGACTGACACAGACACAGTGAGTAAGGTTAGTCAACTGGCCACGAGCACGTGCACCCGGGCCCTTTTATTGACAGGCTCACGTCACTCGTGACGCCTGTGAGGGATGCGTGTGGGGGTGCAAGTGTGCCCACTCCCATAGGGGAGTGGCTGTAAACTCTATGCCTGTCGAGACACTAGAACGTGTCTCGCAGGACATAACAATGGGGTTGTTGGTCCGTGTTCAACTTTAGCACTGCAGTTGTACAGGTGATTTGTCTGCAGTGCTGTTTAACATTCTGTTCTGATACATATTGCATACATCATACCAATAATTGTATTGTACTATTTGTATATTCATTACATATTCTGCCTTTCCTAGTATCAGATGCAACTTGTATGTTCCATATATTTTGCTTATCTTGGTGGCTTACAGCTCTGCTAAGCGCTCTGTCACCCTCTGAATGTAGTCCACCCTATGTCAAGTCACAAATAAATAAATGTATCTCCACTAATCAGAAGATTTCTGATACAGCGCAACACTATTTGATAATAATAATGAAACATTAGGCCTTTAATTCCTTTCATGCTATTTTAGCTGAAGTTGCTCACTCAGGGGTGGCTCTGCTCGTCACTTGCTGTGTTTGTTAAAATTCTTCGTTAATAACAATAGTTTATGTAAATACAAGCCACACAATTGCAGCATTGCCCAAGAAATATGTTAGTTTTATGTCTGATTAAGATTAGTGTTCATCTCTCTGCTATTTGTCTTATATTTCTATTTGTTGTATGAATCATGCTCGAAAAATCTTTTTTTTTTCCCCACCAGAGTACAATCTTTATTAATTGTATGACTGAAACAGATACATAGCTCTCCGATGCCAGAGTCAGCGTGGGCTAAATAAAGTTGTAAAACTGCTAAATGGAGCTGTCTAGTGTTCAGACAGAGCCTTGTGAAGAACCAATGCCTGGCGCTGATTCATTCATACTGTGTCTCCCGGATACTATAGCTGTATGCAAATTTGTTGTCTGTGTGTGGAAATACACAGTGTTCCCATTTCGGCAGCTTATAAGAAGAGGCCTGTGTGTCTTCGAACGCTAGTATGTGTGACACATTCTTTTCAAATAGTCAAATAAAAGGCCTCAAAACCAGGAGTGTTCGGTGACCAATGTCAATATGTGAACACTAGAGGGCAGACTGCGCACAACCTACGTTTATTTATGCGCGAATAAAACATCGATATATCTGTTCTTCGGATTGTAGGAAATATTTTTTCAGTGCCTGGAAAAGTACATGATTATAGTGTCCGTTTTTAGGTTTGCCTTTGTTCAAATGTCACACGATGATTGCTTTGCAAAGACTATCATGCTTACTGTAGATAAATGCAGGGGGGGCGGGGTGTTAGAGCTTGGGCCCTTCTAAACATTAATCCTCAACCTTTGCAGCTGCATGAGAGGTAAGAGGGAAAACTCAATCACAATTTATATTTTCAATATAGAGTAACCAATTTAGTCACTCAATAATCCAGTCCACAACTGAATATGAGATTATTAGGGTTTAATTATAAATTCAAAAATAGGTTTACGTATATCAATCTCAACATAATGGTATAGAAATACAGGACAAACAAAATGTGTCCAAATCTCCTAAAGAGATTTACCCTATGTAACAGAAAGCAAACAACTAGTTCTATAATGACAATGCAAGTAATCAGGAAAAATAATTGAGAGTTAAATTTCATTAATTGATTCTCAAATGTAAGCATGGCCACGCTATTTTCCCTACACAGCCTTAAAAGGGACGACCCTAAACTAAAAGTGTTGCATAAAAATGAGAATTAGAAAGGCGTCAGCTGTCAGAGTCTTCAGTAGAAGAAACTCCAACCAAGGGTCAAGTAGCATGAAGCCGCTCAAAGCAGAAGAGAAGCCGCTCAAAGCAGAAGAGAAGCCGCTCAAAGCAGAAGAGAAGCCGCTCAAAGCAGAAGAGAAGCTGCGCAAAGCAGAAGAGAAGCCACTCAAAGCAGAAGAGAAGCCGCTCAAAGCAGAAGAGAAGCCGCTCAAAGCAGAAGAGAAGCCGCTCAAAGCAGAAGCCACTCAAAGCAGAAGAGAAGCTGCTCAAAGCAGAAGAGAAGCCGCTCAAAGCAGAAGAGAAGCCACTCAAAGCAGAAGAGAAGCCACTCAAAGCAGAAGAGAAGCCGCTCAAAGCAGAAGAGAAGCCACTCAAAGCAGAAGAGAAGCCGCTCAAAGCAGAAGAGAAGCCACTCAAAGCAGAAGAGAAGCCACTCAAAGCAGAAGCAAAAGCAGAATTACAGAATTAAATAGTAATTGCATTCAACGTAGACAATCCCACGTGACTCTTTCCAGTATTCTTGCATGATTACGGCACAAATTAAATACTTGCTCCACCTTTCCCACATTGATAAGTTGCAACTTCATTCGTTCTTGGCCATTCTTCTCCTCCTCCATGAGAACTCACCGCCTTGCTCATTACCGCGTTTCTCCTTGCCAAACTTCATCTTCTCCTACCTCGCTATCTAATGAAAACAAAACCCTTCTATACTAACTAATGAGGCTTTGTCCACACCTCTAGTGGAAACAAAATGCGCATGAAAACATTCCACATTAAAGGTTAAACACAATTCAATTGTTAGACTGCAACCTGAATCTGCACTGAAATTATACATGAGGCATCAAAATTTAAGTCAATTTAACAGTGAACAGCGCACTGGGTAATAAACATATGAACAATTGTAAATGCATAACAAAATGACGTTTCTTAACACATAAATAATGCAAAAGACTAGTAAGGAATATTAATTAAAATACATTCAAGTGAATATAACGTGTTACACATGAACCTCTAAACAATAGTTGTGCATACATCTCGTCTCCTTAATCTCAAAATAAATCACTTTAGGAACTTAGATTTTCCTTGCAGAATTAATTAATAAGTACTCCAAACTCCTCTATTAGTCACGTTTCTTAAACACACAATTTATAATGTCGGATATGTTACACATGGAGCCCTTTACATATATGGTACTCCATTTTCTGTGAGTAACATTAATCACACAGAATACATTCGAGTGCTGACTACTCACGATTATAATGCACTCCTACAATATCTCAAAATGGGATCAAAATTACACTACTCCTTTGTCATCAGGCTTCATTCAATGGTCTGTTGAATTGTCATTCACATTTTGCTTCCTCGCCCCACAGCATGGAGCAATCGGTCAACCCGCTTTACTCTTTGGCTTTACAAAGTAGATCCCTTCACCTTGAGTGACTTCACAAAACTTGTTCTGTCACTTTAAAATAGTCCCTTTCTTTTCAGTCACAGAACTCTTTTGAAGTGTGCTTTTTACATTTTATTTCGTTCTATATTATCTTTAAAAACAGCTATTTATTTTGCTTATGGTGCGGATGCCCAGTTAGATGGCAATGTATTTACTGTCTCCTTTTTAAAATTGCTTTTATACAGGAAATGCTTCTTTCTTTAAAAAACCTCGCTAGGGAAACAGCCGCATCAGTGACTGTTTTTAGATTTAACATTTTTATTGAAAGCATAAGGTAAACATTTAAGTAGTGTTTTGATATGCTTTCAGTAAGAACGTTTGCAAAAAAACATAATCATTGCACTAGCATGCTAACACCAGGCGTATTACGTTTGTTGAACACGTGGCCTCCAAAAATGGGCTAATAGTCACTAAACGGCCTTTGTGCTGGTCACAAATGTAAATATTGCGCTACGACCCTTAATCCTCTTGAGAAGAAAGTCAATGTAAAAGTTTTCTGACTGACAGAAATGCTGTGCTGAAGTCACGTTAATAACAAAATATACTAGAAACAGAAGTACAGGATTACAACAATTACATAACATTGCATTTTTAAAGACTACAACGTCAGCCTTTTCTCTACCCATGTCTACTGAAATTAGATTGCATCATCAGCAGGGACTTAAATGTCCAATCCCCTAGTTTTGTTTCATTTCCAAAAACACAAAGGGCCTGATTCAGAAAGGTAAACTTACCATTTTGTGTAAGTTTAGGATTGTTTGCTATTCACAAAGGGATTTACGAGTAGTATCTTTATGAGCGCGGAGTCTCCGCACATAAAAAGATAGGTTCATTGTGAATCAGGCCCAGACATGGCATGTTTACTCTTAAAGCTCCCCTTTGCACTTTCCACCAAACCCGTAAAATGCCATTGCAAAAATCCGTATGGAAGTAAATTATTGCTAATATGAGGTAGTACCCCTGGCACTGCGCTAGCTACCCCTCGGTTCAGGGTCATGAAGGCAGTGTAAGGAACAGGAAGTAAAACGGTCTTAAAAGACATATATTTTTTGTAGCTTCTACTCTTTCCCCTTTCCTTGCCTCTCAGCAGCAAAAATTAGGATGTTGGGGGTTTATAGTGGTGGGAGGGAGTCATTCTGTTATGTCATAGATGGACTTCACAGGGTGTGTGGTGTCACTTCCGCTACCCCAGGCAATTTGGTGAATTCAGTTTTGAAGTCCATGAAATCAGGTGACACACACTTGCAGGCTTTGTTACATAATGATGTGTGAGACAAGTGAACCATACTTGTCAATAAACTGTCTAACCTTCCAACACTAACTCATGGAGAGGAGTTATGGGGGCCTGGGAGTGGGAGAGGCACATTGAAGAGCCTGGTTGCCACGGAAGACCGTGCGGGCAGAAGTCTGAAGCTTGGAAGGGAGGAGAATGGAACAGGAGAGTTATGCAGGAGGCTGATGATCTTAATAGGAGTGTCAGGAAGAAAGAGGCTTTCAGACTGTGTGCCAAGCATGAGGGTGGGAATATGATGTATGGTCAGAACAAAAGGTGCACATCTTTAATTCCTAGATATTTTGCCTATAAGGGAAAGGCAAGATGATGGAATGTGGGGATGATTGACAGGCTGACTGACCATGCTCATGCCCTAAACCCAGATGTGGTCACTATCAATCTTAAGTGACAGAACATCTGGTGCAGTTTGTCTGTGATCATGATCGACTCATGTGTAAGATATCATTTGTGTAAGAAATTGGATGATGATTTGAGAAGGATGTGAGTCCTTCACAAGGAATATGTCCACAACTGTCTCCTTACTGGGAACCAAGCACCCCATCACAGCGCTTGACTCTCTCAGGGTAGCAAAGTAGAGCACTCCTGGGCCTTCTCAGGGGAGGTGGTGTAGGCTAGTAATTTCCATTTGCTGGCACGCAACAACAACACTAAATACATTATTGTCCAGTCAGTTCTTTTTCTTTTAAAAACTGAAAAATACATTTATTACACACACTGTACTAAATACCATGCATTAATTTACAAATATATACATCAGGTAGATGGAATACCTTTGGTGACACCCTTATACCACATTTCACCCCAGTGGGTCTTGGACCCCATCATCACAATACCCCTCCCATACCAGATGCAACATCATAATACAAGGGGGTGTCATTTTCAATACAGTAGGCCTACTTGCTTGGTTAAGGGGTCACCTCTTTAAAATACATAATACAAGCCTATTTGGCTTTATCAAGGTGTCTCCACAAAACCAATCAAAACACTAAGATCCATTTCAAAACCAAGCATTACAATGTTTATTAATCCTTTGCGTGCGTCGGACGGCCGGGAGCCGTCCGACGTCACAGTGGGCGTGGGCCGCCCTTCAAGCTGTCCCCACCGGAGACAGCAGGGGAAGCCATTCCGCTTTCCGCCCCCCCCCCCTCCCTTGCACCACGTCATTTGCTTCCATTGCGTCCGGCAGATAAGAGGTAAGTTTCTCCTCGGGGAGGGTGGGGGGGGAGTTTAAAAAGGCATCGGAGGAAAGGAAAGGGTTTTCCTTTCCTCCGATGTCTTTTTAAGCATTCCTGCTGCACGATCGCGCATGGGGCGTGATCGTCCAGCAGGAATGCCCGTGTTTTTTTTTTAAAGGGCCTTTGTGTTGGGGAGCGGCTCCTTGGGCAAGGGTTGCTCCCCTTTGGGGAGCAATTTTTTTGGATGGGTCTGCCCCCCCTTGAGGGAGGGGGGCAGATCGTATTTTTAAAAAAGTCACTGTGAGCCCACTAGGCCACCAGGGATTTTTTTTTTTTTTTTAAGTATGTTTTTGGGGAGCGGCCCCTTGGGAATCATTTATTTTGGCTGTTTCTGCCCCCCTTGGGGGCAGATCGGCCTTGTTATTCTAGGCCCACCTGCCCCCAAGGGGGGCAGAAGCCATTAGACACCAGGGATTGTTTGTGTTGTTGGGGAGCGGCCCCTTGGGCAAGGGTCACTCCCCTTTGTGGATCATTTATTTTGGCCGTTTCTGCACCCCTTGGGGGCAGATCGGCCTTGTTATTCTAGGCCCATCTGCCCCCAAGGGGGGCATAAGCCATTAGACACCAGGGATTGTTTGTGTTGTTGGGGAGCGGCCCCTTGGGCAAGGGTCGCTCCCCTTGGGGGAGCAATATGTTTTTGGGGAGCGGTCCCTTAGGCAAGGGCAGCGGCCTCTTAGGCAAGGGCCGCTCCCCTTTGGGAATCATTTATTTTGGCCATTTCTGCCCCCCTTGGGGGCAGATCGGCCTTGTTATTCTAGGCCCATCTGCCCCCAAGCGGGGCAGAAGCCGTTAGACACCAGGTATTGTTTTAGTGTTGTTGGGGAGAGGCCCCTTGGGCAAGGGTCGCTCCCCTTGGGGGAGCAATATGTTATTGGGGAGCGGCCCCTTAGGCAAGGGTCGCGCCCCTTTGGGGAGCATTTATTTGGGCCGTTTCTGCCCCCCTGGGAGGGCAGATCGGCCCAAATAAACAATTAATTTAATTGTATGCCCACTAGGCCACCAGATTGTTTGTGTTGTTGGGAGCGGCCCCTTGGGCAAGGGTGGCTCCCCTTTATGGGGTGATTATTGTGGCCGTTTCTGCCCCCTTTGGGGGCAGACCGGCCATATGTTTTCAGGCCCATCTGTTCCCTAGGGGGGCAGAGGCCACTAGACACCAGGGCTTTTTAAATGTTGGTGTTGGGGAGTGACCCCTTGGGCAAGGGTCGCTCCCCCTTTATGAGGGTGAATTTTCTGGCTGTTTCTGCTCCCCATGGGGGCAGATCGGCCTTATGCTTTTAGGCCCACCTACCACCTTTGCTTGGCTGGTGGATAGTGTGTGGACTAGTGTATTATTTGCATATGTGATTGTAATGTTTTATTTCTCCTTTTCATTCTAGTGCAAAGCTTTTGATTCTTGTTTGCGGTTTCGGCAGTGGTTGATCTGCAGTTTTGCGTAGTTGCATTTTTTTGGTAAGAAAAACATTTTTGTCGTGTTTACTCCAAATGAGTATTAATGTCACGCATGAATGAATTTTTTGTAAGTGGTGTCATAATAGCAGCATATTTAGTTAGTGTTTTGAGCATGAAATTCTTTGCGATGTCTTATTTGTAATTTTCTTTTCTTTTTTATTGGAATACTGTTGGTCCTTACTGTGTCTGTGCAGAGTAGGTGGTGGTGAGTCTAGCTGCTTCTGGCAAGTGAGTGGTATAGTGTTGGAGTATATAGGTCTTTGTGATAAAGCCACATTTTGTTGTTGTTGACTTGTTTGACAAGTTACCTTTATTAGTAAGTATTATGGCTAGCCTTAGAATTACTGCTCAGCAGGTGGTTGGTATGCTTTTTGAATCTTCCTCTGAGCAGGATAATGAGACTGACAGTGCGTCTGAGGGAGAGGAGGGAGTGCAAGATTCTGGCAGTGAGTTTTCTGTCCACGAGGAATCATCTGATGATGAAGCTACTCTCAGTGCGGATGAAGCTACTCTCAGTGCGGATGAAGTGCCTGTTTTAGAGGAGGACACTGATGTGCAGATGGTGCAGCAAGAGACTTCGGGATTGCAGCCTGAGGCTGCAAGGCTTCCTACTGGAAGTGCTGGACTCTGGGTTGATCCAAACATGGTGCAGCCGGTGTTGCCTGCCATTAGTGGTGATGCAGGGTGTAGAGTGGATTGTGAATTTTTTTTCCCTATACAGTTTCTTCAGTTGCTTATGGATGATGTATTTTTGGCTGAGATTGTTGAGCAGACTAATTTGTATGCTGAACAGTTTTTGAGGGATAACAGTGCCAGACTTAGGCCCCGCTCTTGAGCTACCCGGTAGACTCCCACAAATCTGGATGAGATGAAGAAGTTTTGGGGTTTTACTTTTTTGATAGGCTTGATAAGGAAGCCGTCCCTGGATTCATATTGGTCTACCAGTCCCTTGATGGCAACGGCCATATTTCCTGCAATTATGAGTCGTGATCAGTATTTACTTTTGCTTCGGATGCTGCATTTTGTTGATAATGCCTTGGCGTTGCCACGAGATCACCCTGACTGTGACTGTCTTTTTAAGATTCTGCCTGTTCTTGATCACTTTGTAGATCGATTTTCAGAGATCCATACTCCAGGGAAAGAAATAGCTGTTGATGAGTCTTTGGTCCTGTTCGAGGGCTGTTTGGTTTTTAGGCAGTACATTCCTAGCAAGAGGGCACGTTATGGAATTAAGATGTATATGTTGTCTGAGAGTAGGACAGGATATGTCTATAATTTCCGGGTGTACACTGGTAGGGATTCCACTATTGACCCCCCTGGTTGTCCGTCTACTTTTGGAGTTACAGAGAAAATTGTGTGAGAACTTGCTAGAGGACTGTTTACCAGAGGTCACCATTTGTACCTTGATAACTTTTACACTGCTGTGCAATTGTTTAAGGAATTGTTCAAAGTGGACACTTTCGCTTGTGGCACAATCCGCTCTAACCGTAAAGGTTACCCTAAAGAGCTTGTTTGCAAAAAGCTTCAGAGGGGACAGTGCAGTGCCTTGCGTAGTGAGGAACTGCTAGCTGTGAAATTTGTGGACAGGAGGGATGTGTACATGCTGACTACCATCCAAGATGGGAGTACTTCACCTGTGACTGTTTGGGGTCAGGTTGCTGAAGTGCGCAAACCTGTGTGCATTGTAGACTGCAATAAGCACATGGGTGGTGTCGATAGAGTAGATCAGAGGTTGGAACCTTACATAGCTGTTCGTAAGGCTTACATTTGGTATAAGAAGTTGGCCATCCATCACTTCAATTTAGCAGCTTTTGTTGTGTTTATGGAGTGTTCTCTTGCGTCAAAGATGACTTTTGTTCAGTTTCAGGAGTCTGTGATAGGCAGCCTTGTTGTAGTGGAACAGGCAAGTGTGGCTAGAGTTGGAGTGGTGGAGGATGTGGCTAGATTGAAAGAGCACCACTTTCCTGATTTAATTCCTCCCACGCCCAAAAAAACCAATCCCTGTAAGAGATGTAGAGTCTGTTTGTGAAGAGGTATGCGGAAGGAGAGTCGTATGCACTGTGCTGAATTGTCCTTCTAATCCTGGGCTGTGTGTGCCTGCATGTTTCAGATTGTATCACACTCAAAAGTGTTTTTGGGAGCAACCGTGAGTCTAATAGTGTACTGCCTGTATGGTTTTATATAGTTGTTGTTCAGTTTTACGGTTGGCATTAGAATGATGTCTTTAGTTACTGCTGTTGTTTTTGTAGTTATAGTTTTGTATCTAGTTGCAATTGGTTTGTGTTTTCTTTCTTGTTAAAAACAATTTGATGATGGTGTGCGTGGACTGGCGCTTGGCTGGTGGTGTGAGTGGACTGACGCTTGGCTGGAGGTGTGCGTGGGCTGGCGCTTGGCTGGCAATGTGTGTGGGCTGGCGCTTGGCTGGCGGTATGCGTGGGCGGGCTGGTGTTTGGCTGGCGGTGTGCTTGGGCTGGTGCTTGTCTGGCAGTGTGTGTGGGCTGGCGCTTGGCTGGCAGTGTGCGTGGGCTGGCGCTTGGCTGGCAGTGTGCGTGGGCTGGCGCTTGGCTGGCAGTGTGCGTGGGCTGGCGCTTGGCTGGCGGTTGGCTGGCGGTGTGCGTGGACTGGCGCTTGGCTGGCAGTGTGGGTGGGCTGGTGCTTGGCTGGCGGTGTGCGTTTGCTGGCGCTTGGCTGGCAGTGTGGGTGGGATGGTGCTTGGCTGGCGGTGTGCGTGGGTTGGCATTTGGCTGGCAGTGTGTGAGTAGTGACTTGCTGCTGGTCATTACACACTCTGCTAGTCAAACGCCACTGCAGACACTATGTCAACCACCAGCCGGTGTGATTGTTGTGTCAGTCATGTGGGCGTATGAAAGTGATGGGCCCTTGAATGGCGCTGTCTGTTGATGTGAATGTTGTAATGTGCTGGGCCCGCAGCTGGCGGTGTGAATGGTCTTGTGTGTTACATATGAAAGGTGTGTGAATGGCCTGTAAAGAGGTTGGTGCCTTGCCGTGGCTTTACAGCTCACGAGCTGTGAGTCATTGGTTCAGGTTTTTAACCTTTTAAATATTAACAGTGCATTTCCTTTTTGTGAAATCTCTTGTTAATAAAATATACATTTTGAACCTTTCACTCACCCCCTGTGCCAAATCCAACCAGTATGTGTGTGTACTTGAGGAACAGATGGATAGGCAGTCATATTTGTCTCATCTGTCTTTCTGTGCTAAGGTGTAGTCTGTCTGTAGGGAAAATTTACCAACTTTAGATATTTCTGTAAAGTAAAATAAAAATGGGGAGTGCTGGGTGGTGTGCCTCTCATGGATCCCAACAAGTTTTGTTACTCACAATGCCATGCAAACCTCAAATTTAGCTGAAAAAATCAAATTTTTCTCAAATTTCTGTGTGGGAAAGTTCTGGAATCTGCATGGATCCACAAATTTCCTACCACTCAGCGTTTCCCCAGGTCTCTCGATAAACGTGGTACCTCACTTGCGTGGGTGGGTCAAGTACCCGCGACACGCAAGGGCCCAAAACCTATTGAGGCGACATCAAAATTACCTATCACAAAACAACCTGGTTTTGCAAGGGGGGTCCCCTGGGTTTTTGGCCTCAGGCTCGGCGGCCATCTTGGGAAACTACCAAACCCACACATTTCTGAAAACTAGACACCCGGGGCAGTCCAGCGAGGTATGGCTTGCGTGGACCCCTCAACGTTTTCCTACCCAGAATGCCCTGCAAACCTCAAATTTAGCTGAAAAAATCACATTTTTCACAAATTTCTGTGTGGATCCATGCAGATTCCAGAACTTCCCCACACAGAAATTTGAGAAAAATTTGATTTTTTTCAGCTAAATTTGAGGTTTGCATGGCATTGTGAGTTTTGGGCCCTTGCCTGTCGCGGGTACTTGACCCACCCACGCGAGTGTGGTACCATTTTTCTCGGAAGACTTTGGGGAATGCGGGGTGGTTGGAATTTTGTGGACCCCCACAGAAATGTGAGGAAAATGTTTTTTTTTTTTACAAAGTTTGAGGTTTGCAATGGATTCTGGGTAACAGAACCTGGTGAGAGCCAGACAAATCACCCCATCCTGGATTCCCCTGAGTTCCCCTGGGTGTCTAGTTTTCAAAAATGTCTAGGTTTGCTAGGTATCTCTAGGTTCCGGCAGATCTAGGGTTCAAAATCTACAGCTAGGCACTTTGCAAAAAAAGGGTCAGTTTTTCACTGTGAAAATGTGGTGTGTCCACATTGCGTTTTGGGACGTTTCCTGTTGCGGGCACTAGGCCTACCCACACAAGTGAGGTACCATTTTTCTCGAAAGACTTTGGGGAATGCGGGGTGGGTGGAATTTTGCGGATCCACACAGATTCCAGAAGCTCATCCCCCGATTAAAAGTTGTGCTGAGCAGATTTTTAGTGTGGAATTTTGTTCTGCACAATTATCAGTAATACGGTGCCCCCACCCCTGGATTTTCTGACCAGTAAAATCCCTTTGGGAAAGTGCTGCATTGCAGTTCTGACCTGTTCCCCAGCTCCACCTCAACTTTCTGCATGGTATGAAGAAGCATGAAATGTTCACCCCTGTTAGACATCATCCTCTCCTGCCTTCCCCCACCTTCGCCACCCTTGCCCTGCACAGGAGCCTTTGCAGACATTTACCATTTCCTTAAAGCAGGTAGTAATTTTTTCATTGAAACCCCTGTAATCAGGAACACCGCGTGTAATTCGGCCGGGTGAATTCTTGTCCTGACAAGTTTTTGCAATTTTATAATTGTGGGAATGCTATTCAGAGAATCCGGTCGGTATCAGTAATTTCGTCTATCAGGAAGCCTCTCAAAGAATTTGTCACAACTCGTAATTGTGTAGCGAGATCAGTTAGTGCCACACATTAAAATGAATTAAAACAGAGTTAGACAGAATCCAAACAGACAGGATAGAGAGGTCAACCTGTCCTTGTCAACAGAATAGCTCCCTTCCACATAGACATTGGGCAGACAGTCAGTCCTTCTGCCTCTGCTCCTATGCAAATACTCTCCACCTCAGCAGGATGTTACCCAGGAAGGGGATGAATCAACTTTGCCAGCCTCTCTGCCCAGCTTGACTCCATCTCTCAGACAGATTGAGAGAATATATTTGACGGGTCCTTGAGATGCGGGTATCAGCACCTCAGCAAAGATTGGTATGATTAGGCCTGGGTGACATTTTACTTACATTTGTGAAAATCTCAAATTTCATGTTAGGTTTAATTGAAAGTTCTGCATTTTGCCTTTCTGTGTTACCTTGGCTCAAAAGACACTGTTACGAGCAGAAAATGTTTTGCCGCGAGGGAGTCCCTGCCTGAATTAATCCGCTGCTGGAATCTTGAGACTTTTTTTTTTTTTTTTTACATACGGTGCCTCTTGCTTCAAAATTTCAAGTGAGATACTGGCTGACCACATTTTCCACCATTCGTTTCATTTTACAACATTTTGGGGAAAAAAATATTATGCAATTGGACACATCCCTACGAACAATGCCAGTTTCTTTGTTTCTACCCGTCATGTAGCTTCACTGACTCTGCATCTGGACTCTGTGATTTTTTGCTGATTTGCGAGTGGTCTGGTCTGATCTTTCCCCCTCTGGTGTGTTCTGCAGAGCAGCTCAAAGCCTTCAATCCAGTATCTTCCTCTCACGGACCAGAAATGTGTGGCCATAAAACACAGGCACCTTCCCTCGCTCAGAGATAACTCAATGGATCTCAAGAAAAATTTGTCAATGTCAAATCAGCCAATTATTCCGGAAATCTACAGGAAAGATTTATCAAGTCCGCATTTAATGTACACAATGTCAATCAATAACAAGCATTGGCATAGCCAATAGGTCTCGCATTTGGGGCCTTATATGTGTTTAGCCATGCAGCACATTATCCTGGGTGCTGTGCCGCCAGGGATTGAATAGCTATACAATTACTGCACATTGGGTCATGCAGTCTTATTCTAGGTTTTTACTACAGAAATAGTGCTTAGATACATTAATTTTGGGGGGGGTGGATCAGTCAAAAAGTTATTTAGCAACTGCACCCATAGGCTTGCTTGCGTGTGAGGGGGCAGCATCTTTTGCAATAAGGCATGCATCTTTGTGAGTGAGAAGCAGAGGGTGAAAGATGGTACAAAAGCTCAGCAGCATGTGACCGTGCAGTATAAAAGGTGTCTTTGGCCCGAATGCACTGATTAGTAGTAAAAGACTGTTGTAGAAGGAGTGAGACCCCACACAGGAGTGTCACAAACCCCACCCGTTAGCAGCTTGATGGGGGAAAAGGGGTGTACCACTGGGAAGTGTGTGTAAAATACAACTTTTAAAATGCCCCATTGTCTCTCTTTAGATGGATACACTGGTCTCTAAAAAGTAAGTTCTTAATACCACTGCAAGGTAATTTTTAATGATGAAGCGGTGGGCAGAGGGAACAAATGAAACAATCTATCATGAAAGGAAATAAGTATGGAGGGAAGGATGTATGTATGAAGAGCAGGATGGAAGGATGATAGGTGAATTGATGGGTGTGTGGGTCTAGGGATTGATGGATTGTTGGCTGGAAGGAGAGGGGTGAATGGATGGATGAATGAAGCGAAGGAACGATGGCAGTGGCGTAGCTAGGCACTCTGCCGCCTGTGGCGGTCCCTGCCTTTTGCCGCCGCCGAGCGCCTAAGAGCGGGGGGGGGTGCTGGCGATAAATTTGCCCGCCGCCCCCAAATCTCGTGCCGCCCGGGGCGTACCGCCCCCTCCGCCCCCCCCTTGCTACGCCAGTGAACGATGGAAGGGCACCCTTCATTAGATTAAGATGAGGACGTATGAAGAGACAGGGACAGACGGACACCGTGAGATACTGGTTGAGACATGCACGACAAGGAGAACGATAAATAAGGCAGTCAGCGGGACTGTGAAAGGTACAGAATCAGAGGCAAAAAGCTTATGAGCAGTGGATAGGTCAGAGGATCTGACCAGTCCTTACTCTCTCTCATGTCAGATGTCATGTGCCATATGGTGTAGTTAGTGAAGTCACGCTTTCAGGGAAAATACAGGCGAGAAGTGGCCAGAGCTGACCATCAGCTCGCTCCCCGAGCCACAGTTTGTAAACCCTCAATGACAGTTTATGGCCTACAGCCAACCAGCATAAAAAGGGGCAGCAAAATAAAGTAGTCCACTTCAGACAAACATAACGCCAGAAGATAGACAAGCTCATGATGCTTAAAAACAAAGGAAACAAACCTAACTAAGACCATAGACTAGCCTTCTTCTTGAACGTGCATTAAACAAGAACGTTATGAAAATACAGATCTCTTAACACCAAAAACAAGACTTTTTTGGTCTAATGCAAGGAGCAGATACACCAACGCGCACCCCGAGACAGATTAGGTATCCAAGTCTCATGTAATCTACAATGAATGCTGTATCCCCCACACAAGGTGGTGATCACTCCACTCCTCCCACACACTGCTCAAGAAGGTCAAGGAAAAAAAACCTATAAAATAAAAGGAAAACAAAGGGAACAGTGATGTGAGATACTTACAATAAATGGTAGCTACCACAGAGAACAATGGGAGTACCAACACAAGGAATTTAACTGCCTGGAAAACAAGAATTCCTAATTTCTAATATCTCTAATCTCTAATTCAAATTTAATATGTGTAGTCACGTTTTCGGATCAAATTCTTAGTAGTTTGTTGAGGTGCAAAATCACTGAAACAAAGAATAAATACAATGGCATAGCAGGTCTTACGGACTATACCCACTGCTATTTAAATCCAGGGTGACTTTAAAAAAGTGAGGTAAAGAAAACACTTAGAAAAACAACGGGAGAGCAAGGGATAGGGTTAAAGGGGTGCGTCCTGTTCCCCAATTATATACTAGACTTAAACAATGAGGACGAACCCACTATGTGTGTGTAGATCAGTCACTAAATGTAGTACGAATTTGGACCCATTAGTGCCACCCGGTTGTGCTACGACGCCTGATTACAGCGGAGCTGGTGTTAGTGCATAAAGTGTGATGTGAGGAGGATTTTTTAGGTTAAAAATATCTCTGAGAATCCTTGCCTTTAATTTTAATATTGGCGGCTCGGGATATGTCTAAAAATAAATGTGTGGTGCAACTATTCATGGGTTATTACCATTGAGTTGACTATGTGTGATAGGTCTACATGTTTCACGGATTCCAGAAATAAAATTCTACAAAAGATATATAGATGATATCTTACTCATCTGGGAAGGCAATACAGAATCACTCAATTCTTTTTTGCCAATGGCTTAACACCTGCGACCAGAACCTTAAATTCACGCACAGCTTCGATCACAGAAAAACATATCACAGATAAAGCACGAAAAAGAGCCAGAAATCAAAATCGTGAAGGATTAATGGAGACTCATGTGCGCGAAGCAACATCGGTACCATTAACATGTGTCACTACCTTCAACACGGTCTCCAACCAAGTCTCCAACATTATTAAGAAACATTGGAAAATCCTCAGGACTGGACATCTCAAATGGGACCCTCCTCTACTTTCCCACAAAAAAGCCAAATCCATAAAAGATGCCCTTGTTTCCACAAGACCGGTACAACAACGCAAACAAGAGAATACAGTCCTTAATGCTTGGGGCCTCCCTAAAGTCACTGGCCATTTTGCATGTGGCAATTGCAGTGTTTGCCATCTGACCGCAACCACCAAGAGTCTACACCTAGAGCCGGGTAAAACGTGGGAGCTGCGACAACACACAAACTGTAACACTGCACAAGTTATATATCGGATAATGTGCCCATGAAACCTCATCTATATTGGAATGACAAACAGGAAAGTAAAGACCAGGATATGTGAGCACAGGAGCACCATTAGATGTAAGAAAAACATCACCAAAATGACCAATCATTTCTTAGAGGCAGGACACACGACCAACGACATGAGTTGGGTCATCATAGAAACCCTGGACTCTAATATGCCCAATATCCAACAGCAGCTCTTACAAAAAGAACAAAGATGGATTTACCGTCTTTCCAGCCATAAGTCGGGTTTGAATGATAATATTCCCTGGAACAGTCTCAATAGACAATGAGGACCACTCCTGCAATACCTGTCCTCAGGCTTGTCGTCTAGTGAGCACCAACATTGGGGCATGCCAGTAAAACACTACCTCGAGAATTAACAAGATCTTACCAACTGAGTCCCCTATGGATCACGAACATACATTAGTAATGAATAGCAGATTTCCTAACCAACCCCTCTCCAAGATGGCAGCCGGGCCGGCATACTGGTCCCACGACTCTTTTTGGCACCAACATTATGATTATTATTTCTCATCCATAATAATACTATTTCAGATCTCTTAAACAACATGTGAAAGAACTAGGTCTTTATAGACCTTTTCATTACGAGAACCCCTTTTTAATCACCTTTTTTCTACGAATCGGCACATTCAAATATGGCTACCCGATAAAACCCTCGTAATTAGTGTCCCAAGTACCAATTGCGCATGCGTGCGCATGCGCACTTATGCCTATGCTGAGTCACTGCCTTCCCGATACGTGCATCCTTACACGTACCGGGGCCGAATGACACGCTATTTAAACTGCTTTCCCCCTCGATCCCAGCACCAGCCGGGACTACAAGGTCCAAAAGAGGTTCACAGCGGACTACTCGCCACCACCAAGTAAGACTTTGCGTGCTCCATTAAGTGCCATCAGCAAGAGCACACTTAGATGTTTTGGACTGACTCCGGCGCTCTCTTATTATCTTTAACCTTTAGATTGGACACTTGGACGAGCGTCCCACCCCGAGCCTCGTTATCTGCCTTAAAATCTATCTGCATTGTAATTATGATATTACTTATTACTTGTGCATGACTCTTTTCCGAATTTGGGTTATTTATCTAAATATCCATACAAATTCCTCTCCTTTTTATAGCTTATCTCTCTCACGTCGCTTTTATTATTTCTCTAACTAAAGGACCACATTGCGACTCATGTGCACGATCTGACTATAATTGACCTGCACCCAGCTCGCTGTAGTACACTAGACACCTACTATAGTGGCTACTACACGGTGCAATAATTAGTACAATTACAGACCGCGTCAGTACCACGATGTGCACTACCATTGTCCAGCGCTTTATAAACGCACTAGGAACTAGATTGTTCATTTTTCCACAAGCGCAACATGCATGAAACTTCCCTGCATGTGGCAATTTGCATGGGCAACAAATTAGTCACTGTAGTAACCTTCTTGATATGACTACGAACACACCAATATAGTCATAGAGATTGCAATTTTATGTTGCGACATTATCTGTTTTGTTATGTCTCTTTTTCCCATACAGGAATTCTTTGTTTTTAAAGTATCAGTGAGTACTTTGATCCTTTCACCACACACTTTATTACGTGTGTAGGTATCGCACTGGTTATCACGTGGCACCAATTATTTTTGCCACTCACCTATCATTCAACTGGTCCTGAAGAAAGCCCCATTCACTTTCTCTTAAGGGGCTGAAACATGTAGACCTATCACACATAGTCAACTCAATGGTAATAACCCATGAATAGTTGCACCACACATTTATTTTTAGACATATCCTGAGCCGCCAATATTAAAATTAAAGGCAAGGATTCTCAGAGATATTTTTAACCTAAAAAATCCTCCTCACATCACACTTTATGCACTAACACCAGCTCCGCTGTAATCAGGCGTCGTAGCACAACCGGGTGGCACTCGGCCGCCCGGTTGGGACCCCTATGATGAAGCATGACACCAACTAGGTTGGTGTGTGAGGGGTCTTTTAAGAACACCTAATGGGTCCAAATTCGTACTACATTTAGTGACTGATCTACACACACATAGTGGGTTCGTCCTCATTGTTTAAGTCTAAAGAAAACACTCACACAGGGCAAGAGCTTGTTTTACAGACAACAAACATCACCCATTGAAAAGGGAGCAGCCAATTCATGTTTCTGGGTCATAAAGTGTTTGTTTTCCCACAAGAGCGTCTGCCACTGAGCCATGAAAGGACTGCAGGAATGAAACTCAGTGCATAAAAGAGAATGTGTATGGAAAACGCAGAGCTGCTCTCAGGAGGGGGGGGGAGGGGAAGAGCACACTGTTGCTACAGCTCAGACCCAAAGGAATAGAGCGAGATCTCAACACAGGAGACGGACGGCAGCACGGCGAAGGGAGGGGGCATGCGCTGCTCACAGAAAGAACAAGGAAGCTATCGACTTCAGGAATGTGAAAGAAAGCTCTTGTATCTTGAAAGCTGATGACCCTTGACGAGAGAGGAAAGTGGTAACGCGATCTGTGGTGGGGGAGGGGGAGGGAATTGAAGAGCAAGCAAGGCGGAGAGAGGCACGCAAGGCTTAATGAGCCATGACAGAAACCCACATGGCGGCTGCGCGAGTGCACGCTCGCGTGAACGCAAGCTTGAGGCCAGGAAAAGCCTCTGGTAGCACTTTGAAAACCCCCTTACTAAATTTCTCGCAGAGCAGCGCATGCGCTGGCTCAGCGAGACCAAATAAACGGTGTTTTAAATCTTCCGCAGAAAGTGTCTAGCCCAAGATAATAACCACGTTCGCAATGATTTATTACGGTGCACAAATGTTGGCCATACATCAAACGCTAATTTATACAACAAATCTGCCTTAAATGTGTGAGAAGTGTAGCCCCAGTGAGAAATAAACATTTGAAAAGCCTGGCTCCTGCTCTTTTTTCTTCTCGTGGAGAAAGAAATGTAGCCTAGGGGTTCAAGGTCGTGATAGAAATTCAATCTCAGCAGCGCCAAAGATTTCTACCAGGCCCGCCCGACAGCGGGAATTTGGAAAATATAATGAACTCTTCTGAAGACAACTCCAGTCGTTTAAAGTTCACCTCCGAACGGAACTTTTGGTGTTTGTTTCATTCGCATTTTTTCATTTATTTGTATTATTTTTATTAAACTTACAGATGCATAGCAAAACATCACAGACTGTTTAACATTCGATATATTTGGGCCGCCTTGGATGCAGCTGCATCTCGTATTCCACCCTAGCCCTATCCCAGCTCTCAACTTTATTTGGTGAATCGGTTCATTAGCAGTAGGTTTCTATATAGGTCGAGCAATTCCTCACAGCATGATTCTACCATCATCATTCGCTATTTTTAATCAGTTTAAACTATCCTGAGGGTGTGCCCATTTCACAAAGCTTTTTTTGTGCTGTAAAGCAAAGTTATAAATGCAGAAAGCTTGATTTACAACTGCAATGAATTTACAGAAACTGACTTTCCAGACGTAAATCTTTTTGCTCCTGTATTTGTAACCCAAGTGTTGCATAATTTTAAGCGGGGTAGTAACTAAATAGAGATTATTGTATAGTTAATAAAAACCATCACAAAATGTGCCAGTCACAGGGACGGCTCCTCCGTAATGGCGGAGGAGCGTCGCCCCACAGCCCATGCCAGTAGACTATAAATAAAATGACAATAAAACAATGTTATCATTTTATTTATGCTGTCTGAGCCCCGCAATAAAATAAGTATAGGGCGGGGCCCGGCATGGAAGGGAGGAGGAGTAGTGTGCACTCATATGTGCGCATGTGTGTTTGGCTGGCCGTCCTATGTTTTTCCAACCCGGATACACAGCCGGGTTGGAGAAAAGCCACAGGCTCCAACGCACCGTCTGAGCAGCAAACAAGGCTGTTCAGACCAATCCTGGCTTCACTCTCATGCTATGAGAGCGTCATCTGGATTGGGTGTGGAGCCTGTGCACTGAGGGCCCATCACCTTCCGGCCGACGAGAGGAGCAGCAAGGCAGGTGTCAGCTGGAGCGGAGCAGCAGGTAAGTCTTTTTTATTTTTTTAACTTACATTTTACTTCTCCCTCCCCAACCCGCCGCCCTCTCAACTCGCAGCCGCCCTACCACTTTAGGTAGATGGCTACAGCCACTGAGACATTCTAATAATGAATTCCAAAGTAACATAAAAACACTCTGATAATAGTCAGTTAAATCGTAATATCTAATCAATCAATCACAGAATTTGTAGAGCGCACTACTTACCCACGAGGGTCTCAAGGCGCTGGGGAGAGGGGGGGGGTTGCTGCTACTGGTCGAACAGCCAGGTCTTGAGTAGCCTCCTGAAGGTCAGCAGGTCTTGGGTCTGTCGTAGGCTTAGTGGAAGGGTGTTCCAGGTCTTGGCGGCGAGGTGTGAGAAGGATCTGCCGCCGGTGGTTGTTCTTCGAATGCGAGGGACGGTGGCGAGGGAGAAGTCGGCGGAGCGGAGCTGGCGGTTGGGGACGTAGAAGAAGAGTCGTCTGTTGAGGTAGGCTGGGCCAGTCTTGTGGAGTGCCTTGTGTGCGTGGATGAGGAGTTTGAAGGAGATTCTCCTGTCGACGGGGAGCCAGTGCAGGTTCCTCAGGTGGGGGTGATGTGGCTGTGGCTTGGTATGTCGAGGATCAGGCGTGCGGAGGCGTTTTGTATGCGTTGCAGTCGCTTGATGAGCTTGGCCGGGGCTCCCGCGTAGAGGGCGTTCCCATAGTCAAGTCTGCTACTGACGAGGGCCTGGGTGACTGTTCTTCTTGGGTCTGTCGGGATCCACCTGTAGATCTTGCGAAGCATGCGGAGGGTGTTGAAGCAGGAGGAGGAGACTGCGTTGACTTGCTTGGCCATGGAGAGCGTTGAGTCGAGGATGACTCCCAGGTTGCGTGCGTGGTCGGTGGGTGTCGGGGCTGCTCCCAGTGTCGTAGGCCACCAGGAGTCGTCCCAGGCTGAGGGGTTGGAGCCGAGGATGAGGACCTCTGTCTTGTCCGTGTTCAGCTTTAGTCGGCTGATCTTCATCCAATCGGCGACGGCCTTCATTCCTTCATGGAGGTTGGATTTGGCGGCGAGGGGGTCCTTGGTGAGGGAGAGGATCAGTTGAGTGTCGTCGGCGTAGGAGATTATGTTGAGATCGTGCTGTCTGGCGATGCGTGCGAGCGGGGCCATGTAGATGTTGAACAGTGTTGGGCTGAGGGATGATCCCTGGGGTACGCCGCAGATGATCTCGGAGGCTTCGGATCGGAATGGTGGGAGGCGGACTCTCTGGGTTCTGCCGGTGAGGAAGGAGGTGGCCCATTCCGGGGCCTTGTCTCGGATCCCTGCGTCGTGGAGGCGTGCACGTAGAGTGCGGTGGCAGACAGTGTCGAAGGCGGCGGAGAGGTCCAGCAGGATGAGGGCTGCGGTCTCGCCGTTGTCCAGCAGGGTCCTGATGTCGTCGGTGGCGGCGATGAGGGCAGTCTCCGTGCTGTGGTTGCTGCGGAACCCTGATTGGGATGGGTCCAGGATGCTGTTTTCTTTGAGGTATCGGGTTAGCTGTTTGTTGACGATCTTCTCGATGACCTTGGCTGGGAACGGAAGCAGGGAGATGGGCCGGAAGTTCTTGAGGTCTCTCGGGTCCGCCTTGGGTTTTTTGAGTAGGGCGTTGATCTCTGCGTGTTCCAGCTCTCTGGGAAGGTCGCGGTCTCGAAGGAGAGATTGATAACGTTGCACAGGTGGGGTGCGATGGAGCTGCTGGCTTTGTTGAAGATGTGGTGCGGAAAAGGGTCTGACGGGGAGCCGGAGTGTATTGTGCTCATGGTCTTGATGGTGTCATCGATGTTCACGCTGGCCCAGGCTGGCAAGGGGTCGTGGTCGATGGTGTGCGGCGGGTCTGGTGCATCGATCTTAGTTGGGGCTGTCTGGGTGTTGAAGCTGTCGTGGATGTCGGCGATCTTGCGGTGGAAGAAGGTGGCGAGGGAATCGCACAGGGCTTGCGACGGCGGGATGTCGTTGGTGTTGGAGCTGTGGTTGGAGAGTTCCTTCACGATGTTGAAGAGCTCCTTGCTGTTCTGTGCGCTGTTGTCGAGGCGGTCTTTGAAGGAGATTCTCTTGGCGGACCTGATGAGGTGGTGGTGGTTGCGGATGCGTGGCTGTCCGGTGTCTTATCACTGTGCCATTTCTTCTCTAGTTTCCGGCAGGTACGCTTGGATGCTAGGAGTTCCGGGGTGAACCAGCTGGCTCTTTTGGTGGTGTCACTGTGGGTGAATTTTTTCAACGGGGCGAGGGTGTTGGCACAGTCGTCTATCCATCGTCTGAGGTTGCAGGCAGCGTCGTCGGTGTTGGATGGGTCGGAGGGAGGGCTGAGAGCGAGGTTTGCCCGTAGTTGGTCTTCGGTGACTTTGCTCCAGCAGCGGCGTGGGATCTGTTGGGTGCGGTGGTGTGTGGTGGGTTTCTGGAAGGTGAAGTGGATGCAGCAGTGGTCGGTCCAGAGGAGTTCCGTGGTGTGGCTGAAGGAGACGTGGGAGCTTGAGGAGAAGACGGGGTCGAGCGTGTGGCCGGCGGAATGGGTCGGTGTTGTGACGAGCTGTCTCAGTCCGAGGTTGGCGAGGTTGTCGATCAGGGTGGTGGAGTTGCTGTCGTTGTTGTTCTCCAGGTGAAAGTTCAGATCTCCGAGGAGGATGTAGTCGGTAGAGGTCAGGGCGTGCTTGCTGATCTACCGCGTTTAGATCATATAAACAGGTCAGCAGCACAATTTCACCTTATAAAGAGGGCTTATTGGTGACAATGCAGATGTGCCAGATGTTATAACAGAAAACCATACAGAGGGCTCCATAAATATGCAGTCTATGTTCTGGGCCAATCAATTGTTAGTCATTTAATTAATCGACTTCACGTTGTGGGATCAACACAAGCTGAAAAAGTGCAAGGAGTAAATCCACACTAATTGTACAGAAGTGGCATTTTAATACCTGGGTTGTAGTGAAAAAAATGTAACGCCCACAAACTTGTATGTTTGTGGCTAGTCAGAAGCTCAACTTTCCCACCCTGGAAATGGTTGGAGTTTTACTCAGTCAAGGGCTGGGGAAATTCACTTTCCTGGTTGGAAAGGCGAATGTAACACCCACAAAATTAGTCCAGGTCTGGAAAATAAGTTTTTTCCAAGGGCACAAATATTTCCCCATTGAAAAAAGTATGTTATTGCACAGCTTTCCAGGTATAGCCTTGGGACGTTTTGTAAATTCCTAAAATGTATAACCATGCATGGGCAAAAATCCCAGGGCATAATTGTATGCCTTTTTTGTAAATTTTGCCGGGTAGGGCCAATTCACAAAGGTTTTTCTGGTTGTAAGTCAGGCTTTTGCATTGAAAATGTTGTACATTCTGCATCCAAAACTGTGACCTGATTCACGGAGAAAGGATCGGTGTAGTTTAGCATGCAGGGATTTCATTTAAAAGAGCATAAGTTCCAAAAAGAACACAAGCGTTTCTGTGTTCATGAGGGACACCAAGAATGGGATCAGAGGGTGTTCTTAGGGAGTCACAGGTGGTCAGGGAAAGGCAATGTAAATGAAGCATCGAGAGGACCTACCAGGCGGCTGTTCGATGGGGCACGGTAGGATCTATGTGGGCGTTCTACCTTGACATAAGTGTTACTATAGGAGGCGTCCTACCTGAAAAGACCATGAGGCAACTTGACCCTGTGCACTAGTGCCTAGTTCCTGGTGACTTTTTGAAGAGAGATAGGTCTTCTCGACGTTTTTAATGGTACTCTTCACTATTATTAAATAAGTGTAGGGATACATATATCCAGCCCTGAGGAATGCCCGAGACCTGTAGGCACTAGTGGAAGGGCAGAAACATGTTGGCATGACAACTCAGCGGTATGTAAGGGTCATAGCAACCACGAACGTCCTCTGAGATTACCTTATGGTACTTTTTATTCAAGCCTGGGATACCACCTGAATAAAGGATTCTTTGTGGCATAGCCTAAGGCTTTTTTAATTACTGAACTGGATCGAAGTATTTTATCCAGAGAAAATAAGTAATTCATAAGAATCCCTCAGGTCAGCCCCCCCTGAGGTTGAGTCCGCCCTGGTAGTATCATCTCACCAGGGTGGGACGAGTTGGCAAATGATGAAGCATGTCACATTACGTGAGTGTGCCTACCTCGTCCAATTCTTGGAACTGTCCATTTCTCTGTAGGGAGAGTAGCTGTAGGTAGATAGTCTGACTCAAACCAGTACTTGGGGGAAATCTCCCTAAGCACAATAAGAGGGTGTTGCGCCAATTTTGCGTTTGGAGTGTTCAGGTGATGTCCCCCCACTGCTTGGAGATTGACTGTCATGCAAATACCTGCCCTGGTCACACAGGAATCCTCTGAGTACTCTGTGGAGCACTCCCTTCCTTGGTCATGAAGAACTTTGAACTGGAACAAAGTGAGGTGGTTTGGATCCCACTTTTGTACACAGTTTTCAGACAGGTAATGGTGATCCACTGTTTAGGGTTCCACCACTGGTTCGGTGTCACATGTAATTTTCCATCTGTTCCTCAATAACAACCTTTGTGCAAGGTGATGGCTTTCACAGCAGGTAGCACTGGGACTGACTCCATTCAGAAGTATCCAAAACAAGGGCTCAGTGAAGTGTGGGATCACTTCACATGGCTGTCATCTAATGGCAACCCTGTCTCCATCCTCCCTCACTTCAGTGTCTGGATCTCAACCCTCCAGCCACGGGAGTGCAGTCAGTACACTTCCAATATCAGACGCAGAGTTATCACCCTCCATTTACTAAAGTGGCAGCCTTTCATTCATGGCATATATGTGTCATGTGACATGACCGTACAAGCTGGTGCTCACTGAGAGCTTTTGTTGGACTCTCAGTAATGCCATCCCTAGAGAAAGGCTCGGCTGGCCCCTCAAGTCGCTTATGGTACAGATTGGGTGTGTATCCATCCTGACCCCATGTGCACTACGTATTTAGCATTGCACCTGACCAAGCAGAGCGTATTCAGTCAGGGAAATGTTATTGGAGAAGGGTGGGAGTAATGGACCGATCCAATTACGAATTACTGCCGTTGACCCTCAGGAACAGTCCCACCACATCCTTGGAATCTGTTGTGGCAGCCGCAGCCGCGTAGGTTCCGCGCCGGGTTGCACAAGTTACAGAAGTAAGAAAGAAGTACTGTCGTTCAAAGAGCAAGATGCCTAGTGTACCAGTTGTTGGTCGACCCGTGGTGATGATAACAATGTTGTTCAGAACACTCCTTGAGCTTCTATCTCACCTGTGGAAGTAAAACATCCTACAACCCACCACAGGGCAGCTGCCTACCCCTTAAGCTTCTACCTCACCTGCAGCCCTGTGGAGGTAACACATTCTACATCCCACCACAGGGCAGCTACCTACCCCTTGAGCTTCTACCTCACCTGCAGCCCTGTGGAAGTAACGCATCCTCCATCCTGCCACAGAGCAGCTGCCTACCCCTTGAGCTTCTACCTCACCTGCAGCCCTTTGGAAGTAACACATCCTACATCCTTCCACAGGGCACCCACCTAACCCTTGAGCTTCTACCTCACCTGCAGCCCTATGGAGGTAACACATTCTACATCCCACCACAGGGCAGCTACCTACCCCTTGAGTTTCTACCTTACCTGCAGCCCTGTGGAAGTAACACATCCTACATCCTGCCACAGGGCACCCGCCTAACCCTTGAGCTTCTACCTCACCTGCAGCCCTATGGAAGTAACACATCCTACATCCTGCCACAGGGCACCCGCCTAACCCTTGAGCTTCTACCTCACTTGCAGCCCTATGGAAGTAACACATCCTACATTCTGCCACAGGGCACCCGCCTAACCCTTGAGCTTCTACCTCACCTGCAGCCCTATGGAATTAACACATCCTACATCCCGCCACAGGGCAGCTGTCTACCCCTTGAGCTTCTACCTCACCTGCACCCCTATGGAAGTAACACATCCCGCCACAGGGCACCCGCCTAACCCTTGAGCTTCTACCTCACCTGCAGCCCTATGGAATTAACACATCCTACATCCCGCCACATGGCAGCTGTCTACCCCTTGAGCTTCTACCTCACCTGCATCCCTATGGAAGTAACACATCCCGCCACAGGGCACCCGCCTAACCCTTGAGCTTCTACCTCACCTGCAGCCTTATGGAATTAACACATCCTACATCCCGCCACAGGGCAGCTGTCTACCCCTAGAGCTTCTACCTCACCTGCACCCTATGGAAGTAACACATCCTACATCCCGCCACGGGGCAGCTGCTTACCCCTTGAGCTTCTACCTCACCTGCACCCTATGGAAGTAAGGCGTCCTACATCCTGCCACGGGGCAGCTGCCTACCACTTGAGCTTCTATCTCATCTGCAGCCTATGGAAGTAACACATTCTACATCCACATCCTACATCCTGCCACAAGGCAACTGCCTACCCCTTGAGCTTCTACCTCATCTGTAGCCCTATGGAAGTAACATATCCTAGATCCCGCCACAGGGCTGCTGTCTACCCCTTGAGCTTCTACCTCACCTGCATCTCTATGGAAGTAACACATTCCACATCCCGCTACATGGCTGCTGCCTACCCCTTGAGCTTCTACCTCACCTGCAGCCCTGTGGAGGCAACACATTCTGCACCCCCCACAGGGCTGCTGCCTACCCCTTGAGCTTCTACCTCACCTGCATACCTATGGAAGTAACACATCCCGCCACAGGGCAGCTGCCTACCCCTTGAGCTTCTACCTCACCTGCAGCCATATGGAAGAAACACATCCCGCCACAGGGCAGCTGCCTACCACTTGAGCTTCTACCTCACCTGCAGCTCTGTGGACGTAACGCATCCTACATCCCCCCACAGGTCTGCTGCCTACCCCTTGAGCTTCTACCTCAACTGCAGCCATATGGAAGTAACACATCCCGCCACAGGGCAGCTGCCTACCCCTCGAGCTTCTACCTCACCTGCAGCTCTGTGGACGTAACGCATCCTACATCTCGCCACAGGGCAGCTGCCTACCCCTTGAGCTTCTACCTCACCTGCAGCCCCATGGAAGTAACGCATCCTACATCCCGCCACAGGGCAGCTGCCTGCCCCTGTATCGACGTAGTAAAGCTGCATTGGATCTGACAATATATTCTCACCCTGGAGGTGACTCTTGCAGCACAGGCTGCGCTAGCGGCTCTCACTTCTGCTTTGGGGCTGTCTTCCCTGCTCGACTTCACAACTACTGCGTGATCTTGTTACTGGAAGCAGATAAGTGCATGCCAATGGGGCATGATGGTTATTCTTATACATCCATTGCATTTATCTAACTTTGAACACCCAGTTTATCAAGGGTTAACCGTGTTTCAGTATGCATGAATATTTAAGCAAAGAGAGAAAAGGATAGACAAAAAAGAAGAGGGGTGCAGTGGTGGGAAACAGCAAAAAATGAGGAGAAATACACAAACACAAAAACAGGGCGATGAGAGGCATCCAGAGGCAATGGGAGAAAAACCCCAGAAAAACAAGAGCTAGAAAAGCAGAGGAAGAGAGGAAGGAAGGAAGGAAAGAAAGGAAGGGGGGAGTTATAACAGAAATGAAGTGATAAAAGATGGAGAGAGGGGTGATAAATGATTGGGAAAGAGTGAATGGAGGAGGGTGGAAGCGAAAGTGGCAATGAGGAATAACGGCAAAGTGAGAGAGCAAGGAATGGAGAGAGGCTGTTAGGAGCTTTCGGATATGTAAGATGGGGGGTGGATAGGGCCTCACATGCACTATCTTGGTTTCTTGATAGTCCACCTTCTAGGGACCTAGTTCAGCCCTGGGTGGTAATATAGAATCCTCTGATTTCTTGTGTAAATACTAAAGCTGAGTCCATCGGTGGACTTTGATCGTAGGGAGAAGAAAATAACCCCAGTGGATTATCCTCCAGTTATAGCACTTCCTCTAAAAAATGAATGATTTTCCATCGTCGCTCTCCTTAATGCAGACCCTAAGTCTGCCAGAGGTAAAACATGATTATTTCATTCTTGTGGTACAGAAGTTGTGGACTGGAAATAAAAACTCTTGCAGCAAAATCAGAGTGGTTTATTTTTTTAATTTGCGGTACTGCAGGAATACCAAATTACCAACTTTTTAGATATCACTAACATTTGAACATTAATTTCTCAAAACAGGTGAACAGATGTGCACCAAATCATAAAAATCACGCTTTCTGAGTAAAGATCTGGCTTTCTGCCTTATTTTGTGTAATTCTGGTCAGACATTGTTTTCTAAATAGCTCCTATGTGAAATTTTTCTTGGCCCAGGATTGCCCCCCCCCCCTTACCCCTTCCCCCCCACGGCCAACTTGACGGATCACAACAAAACTTCCCAGAAAGCTGAGGTGGATGAACTTTTTATTTAGAAAATTTCATGAAGATTCATCAAAAACTCTGACCTAACTATAGCTACACAGTAGCCACTGTGCAGTCATAGTTAGAACAGCATTTCCATAGGAAAAGCATTTTTTGTTTTGCTGATAACTTTGGCGCCGATTGAAGAATCTTCACCAAACTTTCCAACAAAAAGTTCATCTACCTCAAGTCCTTGCTGCAAAGTTTCGGGGTGATCTATCAAGCTGGGGACGAGAAAAAGGGGTTCCCTTGCATTATATATATACAATTACGCACTTCATCAGCTGCAGTCTTTTAGCAGAAAAATGGATTTGGCACACCTTCCACATTAGCTACCATTGGCTGCTTCATTTGCAGATTTCAACAATGAAGTGCTCCTAGCTCAAAATCTATGTCAAAAAGACCTCTTAATTAAAACAGTGCACATAGAGAAACAGTTACAGACACTTGGTATAAGTTAGTTGGCCATCTTTCAGCTCTTTGTTGCAGTACTCCGTCATAAAAGAGGTTGACATTTTTCCTGGATTGTGTCATTATTCCCTTATGGTAGGCTGGTGGAAGTGCTTGCCTTTGCAGCAGGAAACAAAATACGCAAATATTTAACTGTAATTGAAGGAGGGGAAAGAATGATTTATTTTTCTTTGTCAAAATGCTTTCTTTCAGTATTCATTCAAATTCATATTTATGTCACAGACATGTTCTCAAAATTGCAATTATTATAAGGGGGCACACAGGGTTTAGAAGAATTCCAAACAATGTGCATCTCTTTTAACTTCTGACATATTCAATCTTAATGTACCTCTGAGTGAGACATTTCCCTAACAAATCTGATACATATGTACTATACACTATTGTTCTGCATTGCTGTTTCTTACTATAAATAAGTACTTACAAATGTATTTTAAAGTAAATACACAATAGAAGAGAAATTTTAGGTTTTATCCAGAATGTCTAGATTTAAAGGAAGAAACCTCATATTACAGTAAGTGCACACATGTAGGCTTGTCTCTTGTTGAGAGCAGCATTGTATATGTTTTGCTTAAAATATTTTACTGTGGGAGGCAGAAAACAGAGTGATAGTAAAATAACACTTCCATGCAAGACATAAAGAATTAGGGGCATATTAGCAAGGGCCATTATCTCCGCTTTTTTGGCTTTAAGGGCCAAAAAAGCGGAGATAATATTACCGCCCTATTACCAAGGCGGGTGCTAACATGCATTAACGCATGTTAGCACCCGTTTTCCCTACGCCTCGCTCTGCATCTCTAATGAGATGCAAAGTGGGCGTTCCTTCCCAGGATAACAGGAGAAATGTCGCTAACCGACATTTCTCCTATTATCAAGCTGCAGGCGAACATGCAGAGCGATTAGAAAAGTAGCGCTAACCGCGGTTAGCGCTACTTTTCTAACGCCTGCTCTCAGTATGACTTGGTATTATAAATGGGGTAACCCGTAAGACCACTGGACCCGGGTAAACAATGGTACATAAACAAATGGTCACAGTGGAGAATTGATTTAGAATTCACGTATGTAGAACCAAATTCAAATGCATTAAACAATTCAAACGTCACTACAAAAACAAATGATTTCTAATGATTTAATTCGCATCACAGAATCAAAATCTATCCAAATATAAGAGTATACAATTAATCAACATTAATACACATTGGTGCTCAGAAAGAGAAAAGGGGGAAGGAGGTGGGGTGTGAGTGGTCAAGGAAAAATGAGTGACGGTGTAGAGAAACGGAAAGGTAATGTGGTTCAGATACATTCAAATTTTTAGATCCAATTCGGCCTTTTACTTGGCAAACCAGTAAAGTAAACAAAACATAACATTATAGGCACAGATAGACATGTCTCTGTCGCCTATGTTTGATACAAATGCCAATATGTCAACGTTTCGACCCCTGTATTCATAAAGGTAGCTTCATCCTTATTGGGGGTCTTCATCAGGACTCAAGGGAAGGTGAGTGAGGGGAAAGGGGGCACCATTAGTTGACAGCGCGTGTAATCAGGCTGTATTTGCAAGATGAGGGCCCGTAAGCTCTTGAAAGAACAGCAAGATTCCAATTAATGAAATTAATGGGTGCCACAAGAACACCTGGGTGTCTGGACTGGGTTGAATAATCACCACCGGCAGCTCCGTAATGAGTCATGCAGGAAAAAATTCCGCTACGCCGCGGATCGCGGAATTTTCGGCAATTCCGCGTTCTCCGCGGAACTGCCAAAATTCCGCGAGCGGAGCGGATTTTACCGCCCAGGCCTAATAATTACACAAAATCCAATTATGCAAACTTTAAAATGCCAAACTTTCTAGATGACTATGCCACAAAATCTGACACAAATTCCATTTCTACGCGTAATAAGTCACAAAATTTTGATTTCTTTCCTGCATTATGTGTTAGGTCTTTGTTGTATAGTTTAGCTGCATAATTTACTATGCATTCGTAGTAATCACTAGCCTCAATATTTCGCAGATTCCAGTAACTGACATGCAGTTGCTGCTTTTCCTATTTTTTTTTAGCTAATTTAGGTAACAGATATCTCATAGCTCAATTGCTGCAAAAAACGTTTTTAAAGACAAACACAGGAGGATTGTAGGAGAGTAAAAGACTTCAGTGCTCACATGGTTCATTAATAAATAGTATTGCTTTGGAATCTGTAAAGCAATGTGCAGCAGGGGCATGGGTCCTGAAAAAGTAAAGGGATTTGGGCATAATACCCCTCTGCCATACCCATGTGATGGTCCAGAGTTCTCCCACAGGAGTACATATAATGTTTACATCATGTTGTTGGTCTGTGATACATGCTCCTGCTGAAAAATGTGCCACTATTAGGCACCTTCCTCCCTCTCTGTATCCACTTCAGGGCTCTCAAGGTTCCTAAATCCAAACATGAACAAACAAATGATCAATTCCAAGTTTTTCATTTGCACTTTGGTTCTTGTAGTATAGAATTTAGAAAAGGCAAAACAGTACAAGTATCAGAATGAAAGCAAAAAAGCCTGATGAGATAATCACACAGGAACTTTAGGGACTAGAGAGATCTGTCATTCTTCCTCAGGCCCTGCCCCTCTCCTTGCACACCTCCAGTCCCTTCCGCTTGTACACAGGCGAGATTGAATTCATTTAATGTATCTAATGACACCAAACCTTTCCGAATCATAACTATGGCAGTCAGGCCCGAACATTTTGTTTTTGGTCTGAAGCATCTTTATGCACTTCACTGGCTTCCTGTGAAAAACAGGATTCAATTTAAAACACTGGTCCTGGTGCATAAAGCACTGCATGGACAGGGCACAGTATATCTTAGGAGGAGGCTTTCTATTTGTGCCCCTCCCAGGACATTACGATCGACTTATGGTCATCTAGTCACCATCCCAAAAATCCACTGGACTAGAATCCGTGAAAGATCATTCTCGAATCTTGGTGTTAAAACCTGGAATCAATTCCCACTGGCACTTCGGGCCACCCCTGAAATTTTCAGGAAGAAATGAAAAACTTGGCTGTTCAGCAAAATGAGGTAATTCCGTCCAGTCCCCTGTGTCGCAGAGAAACTGCTACAAGCGCCGGGACACTCCTTATAGTAGGCGTGCGCTCCATAAATGCCGTTTTATTCATTCATTCACTTGACCCATCTATGCATTTGCTCTGGAGGCACGACATGGCTGAACCTCTTGTAGCCTACAGTGTGTTTGTTGGAGTCTGGCAACAGCTTCTTCTAGAGTTGGCAGAGCCTCATTACAAAAAAGGCACCAGCACCTTTCCAAATGTTGGGCCCAACTCATTCCAAACATTTCAAACATCATTGAGCAATGTGCATAAAAAGGTACAGCGCTTGTGATCCTAAATCCAATAGAGGATACTGTTGGTGAAGAAAGAGATGGGGCTAAAAAGAACAAAATATACTCTGTTGTGTGGGCTTTCCACCTACTAACTGCGTATAAAATACTGGGTCCAACTAGACCCTTAAGTGACAGCCACGCCTGATATTATTTGTGTGCTAAGATATATATATATATATATATATATATATATATATATATATATATATATATATATATATATATATATATATATATATACACATGGTCAATTAATCGCTTTATATAAACGTCACTTACTTGCGACACATTTATGTGATCAAGGCCACCTTGTTGGCCGAAACGCGTCATGTTCGAGTTTTGCACTTACTATATGGAACAATAAATATGCTACTGCGGCCGGCAGTATCAGCATAAGAAGCAGTTGTCCGACTCTCTTTTCGGTGCCGGGATGCACCTTTGAGTGGTAATTGGATATTACCTGAGGAAGATTGGCTTGATTTTCCCGCGTCGGACCCCTCGCCCAGAAGTTGGATGTACATCCTTCAAGCCACATGGATTGGTAGCTTTACGGAAGCTTTTACATAGACAGCCCCCTGCAGGATGGTGATTGACGTTTCCCGTTTGTGATACCGGAGGTGCTCGCATCGCGTCGGAGGACTCGTGGGGACGCCTAGGCTGTCACAGTAAGTCGGGAGTGTATATTATCACATTGCAGGCGGGGAGGTGCTGTGAACTGCAGAGCCAGTGGGTATAAACTTTACAGATTGCCCCATTTGCGTAATAATTACCATTAACTTTAAGTGCAATGTTGGACGAGGCGTTGCAAGAGAGAGAGAAGGCAGCAGATGAGTTGTTTAACAATTTACCTAAAATTACTGACAACAGCAACCGGAGATCAAAGGAACCGGAGCAGGGCTCCGATGTGAAAAGTCTACTAAAGGCTTTAGAGAAAAATAACCGTAGCGAACTCACGAAGTGGTGGGAAATCAAAAGCTTGGAAAAATATCATGAGGCTGGACGAGTGCCGAGAGGGCTTAGAATCATGTTGGCCCCCAGCTTCGAAAGTCCGAATCCACTTCTCTTGAAAGACTGGGCTGATAGCAATCTGGAAGCCTCAATGCGTCTTGTTTGTCTTCTGGTTAAATATGCCAAAATAGACAGAGCTGTGAATTTTCAAGAAATTGCACGTATTAAAAATGAAATAGAACTGCTCACGACGCCCAACAACAAGGAGTCGATCGACAAAAGCATCAAAGAAATGTCGGACCGAATCAAGAAGCAAGAGGAAGTAATTAAGGCCAGAAAAGCATTTAAATTCGCCTGTGATAAAAATGACTACGAGCAAGGACAAGTATTTACTTTTGCCCGAAAGTATGATTTTGTAAAAAAACAAAAAGGGATTATCCAGACACAAAAGCAATCCCAAGTGAATTTTAATGTATCAGAAACCGCCATGGCCTCCACTTCTGATGTCAGTACTATACCCAGTGATACTGAATCAGACCTCAGTGGAGGTAGGGAAGGAAACACGCCCTTTATCCTATGCAGAGGAAATGGATTTTATCAGAGAAAAATGTCATTACGACCGAGGAATTTAAATCCACAATCCGCAAGAACAGAAACCATCGGAGGCGGCAAAGGCGTAAATGCGTCAAACTCAAGAGGCAGAGGTCAGCAGAGAAAGAAGAAAAACTGGCAATGACACCCAGCACAATTGATAAAACAATTGTGAACCTCCCCGATATTCAACTCAATGCAGCGGAAAAACAACTCCTAGCGTTGGGATTAAGCTTTTGTCCTGAAAGCAATTTTAATTATGTGGAAACAAGAGTCGACGTATATAAATGTATTCGTAAACTCAAGTTGACTAAATTTTTTACCATCAAAAATCATGGTAAGACCACACAAGACAAGCCTCCAAGAGCCTCACATTCTGGACTTACTGTGGATCAAATTCCGTTGCTTTCCACACTACATGCCTTGCAAAATGAATCCATAGAAAACAGTGAGTCTATGCCCAATACACAGGAAGTGGCGGACGCCGAGGATATTATTATTTCGGCTCCTGGAAATAGTCCATTCAAGGCCATCTTCAAGACCATCTTCTTTTGTGCCCATCATGCCCCGGGATGCGCTGGATATTTTCCATGAACGTGTCACAGATGAACTTAAAGCACTATACCGCAGAACTAAAAATGTGAAACCTAAATCAAAGCAAAAAAGTACCCAGCAATATTTTCAACTAATGGACAAACTAAAAAACAATGCATCAGTCGTGATTAATAACTCCGACAAGGGAGGCAATATTGTCCTATGGGATAAGGCAAAATACAAGATGGAAGCATTCAGACACATCAATGACATGGAGTGTTATGAACTTTCCAATGCTGCAAACGTTAGAAAGATCAGTAAGGAATACAAAGACGACCTTAACATCTGGAAAAGGGAAGGGCTTATCACGAAAGAAGAACTTAGTTTTTTATACAAAGAATTTCCTATTCTGCCCACTTTTTATCTAATTCCCAAAATCCACAAAGAAATGGATCCTGTTCCAGGACGTCCTATCATATCAGCAAAAGATAGTATCTTTGAGAACACATCCAGGTATGTGGATCATTTTTTATAAGAACATGTTGTCAATTTACCCTCGTATTTAAGGGACTCCAAAGATTTTTTGGTTAAATTGAATGCTCTACAGTGGTCCAGTGAATATATGCTTTTGACTCTTGACATTACTGCCCTATACACGAGCATAAGACACAGTGATGGTTTAAATGCAGTTACTTATTTTTTGAAGAGACGATGCATTTCCATGTACAAACACAATATTATGCTATTGAAAATGATACACTGGTGTCTACACAACAATATGTTTATGTTCGATGATAAAATCTATAGGCAGAAACAGGGAGTGGCCATGGGGGCATGCTTCTCCCCTAGCTATGCGTGCTTGCACGTAGGCTGGTGGGAGGAGCATGTCCTCAAGGCGAACCACAAAGCATTATTTGATGAACACGTTATACAAATGTGGAGATATATCGATGGCGTGTTCATTATATGGAAAGGAACATCTTCTCAGGCGGAAGGGTTTGTAGAGGCAATTAATTGCAACAATCTAAACTTGCAATTTACCGCACACATTGATCCTGCAACAGCTAACTTTCTAGATATCTCTGTATATATACAAAACGGAGCCATAGAGACATGTTTATATAGAAAACCGACGGCTGGTAATGTCTTATTACACGCCACCAGCTTTCATCCCCAACATACCATCTCCAGCCTTCCATATGGGGAATTTTTGCGTATCCGCAGAGCATGCAGCACCAGTGAGACATTGGCAGTAGCTCAAGAAGCAGCCAGAACTAGGTTTCTGGAGAGAGGATACAATGCCAAGAAACTCGATATAGCCCTTAAAAAGGCCAACAATAAGGACAGACAGTCACTATTGCAAACAAGATCAGGAACAACTGCCAATACTATCTTGTTTCCAGACAATTCAGAAGATAGGGAGAGCCAGGGCAATTCGAGGAAGGGCACCTGTAGATTTATATCAACTTATAGCAGGCAAGCCAATGCCATAAAAAGTATTATTAATTCACAGTGGCCTATAGTTCTCACTGATGCGACGCTCCTACAGATACTACCTAACAAGCCTAACTTTACGTATCGCAAAGCACATTCAATGCGCAGCGATCTAGTTAAAACTAGCCCTGAATTGAAGACGAAAAGTAGGTGGCTTTCCCCCAAGAAAGGTTTCTTCAAATGCAGCACGTCGTGCGTGCAAATTTGGGGTGAATACGAAAACTTATTCCACCATCTTTTCAAATGTTCCTGTTAATCTCAAGGGACATTACACTTGTCGCACAGATTACGCTGTATATATTCTACAGTGCATCTGTGGACTTCGCTACGTAGGGAGTACGAAGCTGCAGGTTTATGTGCGAATCCTGCAGCATCTACGTGCAACAGTTAATTCTGACCCCTCATATCCTGTCGCCCGACATATAAAGTTGGAACACGGTAACAACCTAAATGTGCTCCAATACCATGTCATAGACAGTGTATCTGTGAACAAACGAGGGGGCAACCGCGAAAAACTACTGAGGCAATTAGAGACCAAATACATAGTTGAGCTGGACACTAAGGCCCCGAGGGGATTGAACATTTGTGAAGATTTACATTATTATCTGTAATATACATCCAGCCTCTAGTCAGTAGTCTCCCATCTTCCCATTTGTAAATTAGGATCTAGTTTGATGTAGATTTTGATTCTAGTTGGGATGATTCTATGGGTCCAGTGCATTTCAGTACTGTTCAGGGATTGGAAGGTTATATTCTATATTCTATACAGTATAGTCTCCATTTGAGCAGTCTCTTCCTTTGTTCGCCAATTTGTTTATAGTCTTTTGCATATAGTCAGTTGTATATATTTAGACTTTACAATGAATCAGTTTGCATCCTTCTCTCTAGAGGTTCTTTTTAACTTTATTTATTGCACTTTTTGCACTTTCCTAGCGATTTTTTGCACATGTGTACAGTCTATTGAATTTTGCGGGTAGTATTTTAAGAGGATATGAATGAATAAAAAATGTTTTTTTAAATGCATCTTAGATTTGCTAATATCTATTGAATAATCTAGATTCATTGATTGAAATTAGGCATGGGCTTTTGTTTATTAGTATGTGTATAATGAAATGAATTTCACATATAACGATGGCAAGTCCTTTAAATCATGAACCCGTAATTCAAACTTTATTTTGGTCCATTGTGTTAATTGTCTCGTAGGATCTTGATGCATTTGTGCATTCATGAACATATAAGTTAGGCCACTACCTTATGTTATACGAGGAGTATGTTTTAATTACTTAAATATCTCCACAGTGCCAGTAAGGACCAGATATTCATGTAAGGGTTTAGAATATTAACAGTATTTTCTTTGGACTTTGTTTAAAACAGAACGAAATTTCATATTTATCATCATTACATCTTTCGTTTATATGTGTTTATTTCACTTGTAAATATGATGTTTATATTTCTACTTATTTTTATATTTATATAATGCAAATCAGCATGATTTGTTAGTCTAGGTGCTATTAAGCGGGTGTAGGCATTGTTAATGATGTATAGTATTTCCTCTATGTCTATGCAGGTAATAGGCACCAAGTCACATGGTCAATTAATCGCTTTATATAAACGTCACTTTCTTGCGACGCATTTATGTGATCAAGGCCACCTTGTTGGCCGAAACGCGTCATGTTCGAGTTTTGCACTTACTATATGGAACAATAAATATGCTACTGCGGCCGGCAGTATCAGCATAAGAAGCAGTTGCCCGTCTCTCTTTTCGGTGCTGGGATGCACCTTTGAGTGGTAATTACATATGTATATATATATATATATATATATATATATATATATATATATATGTTAGAAATGGGGGGTCTCTAGTTGGCAGAGGTAGGTACCTTTGTCCAAATAGGGACCCTTCTTCCTAGTCAGGATAAGGGAGTTACACTCCTAAAATAACCCCTGCTCACCCCCTTGGTAGCTTGGCACGAGCAGTCAGGCTTATCTTAGCGGCAGTGTGTAAAGCATTTGCACATAACCAACAGTAATACAGTGTAAGCACTACAAAAGGACACCACATCAGTTTAGAAAAATATCCAATATTTTTATATACTTAAGATAAGACCAAAAACGATAAAAATCCACAATACAGTATTAAGAAATCTTCAGTTATCACAATAACCTTGAAAAACAGTTCCTTGAAGTCGATAGCTCCCTCTGGGGCTATCACGGCGTCATGAACAAACAAATCCAAACAGTTCTGGCTGACCGCGGCGTCGCGGGCCAGCTAAGGTGACGGGAAGACCCGCAAAACAGTACCTTTAGAAATGCAGGGCGCCGGCGACCTCTCGTTGAGCTTCCGAATGCACGGCGTCCGTTCCGGAGGTCGGTACAGGAGTCGTCGGGCCCTTGAAGTCCCACGCGTTGCAGATCGAACTCCTCTCTGTTGAAGTCAGGAGCGCTGGCGTCGGCGGGCGTCGGGTGCTGCGGTGCGAAGTGCAGCGGTGCGGTGCCCTCAGGTCGCGGTGCGAGCAGCGGCTCGGTGGCGGCATCAGATGGCATCGTCGGTGAGACCATGAATGCGAAGTGAATGCGGTGCTCGTCGCGGTGCTGGCAGGTCACGGTGCAAGCAGTGGCATCGTCGTTGCTGAAGCGCTGTCGTCGGCTGACGAACTGGAGTCGATGGCGCCGGCATCGGTAGGCCAAGGCTGCGGTGCGGGATGAGGGCGGAGCATCGTGTAACTTTACGAGCGGTGCCCTCGAACCACGGTGCAAGCAGCGGCGTCAATTTTGGCGTGGAGCGACGTTGTCGGGGATACCAAGGCGGCGCCGTGAAGCGAGGCGATGCGGAGTGCGGTGCCCACAGGTCGCGGTGCGAGCAGCGGCTCGGTGGCGGCATCAGCAGGCGTCGTCGGTGATTCCAGGGTCGCGGTGCAGCGTTGCCCTCTGCGGTGCCTTCAGGACACGGAGTCTGCAGCGGCGTCGTAGATGGCGTAGGGTTGCTTTTTCTTCTGTTGCAGCACAAAACACACAGTTTCCAGTGCTAAGGGCAGAAGAACTTGATGTCTTTGCTGTTCCTGAGACTTCTTGAACAGCGGGCAAGCTCTACCTCAAGCCCGTGGAGAAACTCACAAAAATAGATTGCAGAAAGTTCAGTCCAGTCCTTTCACTGCCCAAGACAGAAGTCACACAGCAAAGCACACAGCAAAGTGGTAGTTCTTCCTCACAGCTTCTCCAGCTCTTCTTCTTGGCAGTCTTCTTGGACCAAAAGAGTTCTAAAGTTCAGGGGTTTGGGCTCCACTTTTTATAGGTCAGAATCCTTTGGCCTCTCAGGCAGAGAGTGTCTGTGCCCAGGCAGAACCAGTTCTGCCCTCTCTGGTGTGGCTTCCTGGCAGGAGGTGGAGACGGCATTGTCAGAGGCAGACCAGGCCCATTCAGGTGCAAGGAAATCTCCTCCCCCTACTCTAAATGCAGCCCAGGTCTATTCAGCCCTTTCCTGACCCACCTAGACTATCTGGAGCCTCTGCTGCTCCCCAGCCCCTATCATCCAAAACCCAGACAGTCAATCCACAAACACAGCAGAGGCCTGCTGGATGGCAGAGCAAAAAAATACCTACTTTCTAAAAGTGGTATTTTCAAACACAGAATGTAAAAATCACCTTCACTAAAAGATGCATCTTTAGATTCTGAGTTCAGGCATACTAAACTTTATTTTCCTACGTAGTTCCCAGGGCCAGTTATATTTATAAGATGTTATAAACAAACTCCCCATTCTGTCCTATGGGGAACAGGTAGACTTGCAATAGTGAAAAACGAAATTGGCAGTAATTCACTATCAGGACATGCCACACACACCAGGGCATGTCCTACCTTTCACATACACTGCACCCTGCCCACAGGGGTATCTTGGGCCTACCTTAGGGGTGACTGGCATGTAAGAAAAGGGAAGGTTAGGGCCTGGCAAGTGGGTGCACTTGCCAAGTCGACATGGCAGTACCAGACTGCACACAGGCTCTGCAATGGCAGGCCAGAGTTACATTTACGGGCTGTTTGTGTGGGTGGCACAATCCAGTGTTGCAGCCCACTAACAGCATTTGATTTACAGGCCCTGGCACACTCAGTGCACTTTACTAGGGACTAACACGTAAATCAAATATGCCAATCATGGAAACACCAATCCATAACACAATTTACACAGAGAGCATATGCACTTTAGCACTGATCAGCAGTGGTAAAGTGCCCAGAGTCCTAAAACCAACAACAGCAGGTCAGGAAACAATAGGAGGAAGAAGCAAAACGTTTAGGGATAACCCTGCAAAAAGGGCCATCTCCAACAAAATATATATGTGTGTGTGTGTGTGTGTGTGCGTGTGTGTGTGCGTGTGTGTGTATTCTAGGAAACTGGGTTTTTGTTGCATGAGGGCATGAGGTACTAAAGAAGGGTCTCTAAGGGCTGCAGCATGACTTGTGCCACCGTACGAGACCCCTCACCAAACACATGCAAGACTGCCACTGCAGGCTGCATGTTTTGATGCAGACAAAAGTGAAAATACCACATGGCACTCATCCCTGTGACAACTGCACCAAAAGATGACTTGTCCTGCAGCTGCTGAGTCTCCAAAGCCCAGGAGACCTGCCAGCACTTCACCGAGGACCCAAGAACTCCTGTGAAGCAGCTGACCTGTTTCCCTGCATCCTGTAGACACCCAAAGAGACCTGAGAGGACTTCAAGACCACAAAAACATGACCCCTAAAGACACCACTGCACCCGCCGCTCCAAACCCGAGTTGAAGTGAGCTAACGGTGCCAGCGTGGTCCCCCAGCCCTCCAGAGACCGAGTCCACTGTGGTTTCGCCTCTCGTGGACTCCATGACATCACCTGCAACCTCTGCACGCATGCCCCCTTCTACTTCGACCGCTCTCGGTAAGGGAAACCCGACGCCTAAAGACACCTCAGCACTTGTCGCCCCTGGACGTGGAGAAGAGGAACCAAGGTGTCCGTACGTCCGTGAGCATCGTAAGGCCTGACCCTCCCTGTTGGTTCAGCCCAACTGGCCTCCCAGTCAAAGCCTGCCTCTTTACGCAGGCACCGATCCTCATAGGGTAACATTGAGCACCCAATGCTGTTTTGCACCACTGCACAAAGCCGCCATAGTGCCACTGGTGGTGTTTTGCTGGTGCTGCCTTGGACCTTGCCCACAACTCACATTAACTCCTAGAGATTGGTCCTGTAAGTTGCTGTACTGTACTCGAATGCCGTACTTCTTCCTCCCATAGGATAACATTGCAGCTTCTGAAAATTGCACTGTTTCCACTTTTTAAACGCAAAAGTATTTCTATTGAAAAACATACTTACCTGATCGAACTGGTTCTGGTGCCTAAATATATATAAAGATACCTGTTATTGTTATAAATTGGTGTGGATCTCTTTATTGAGTCGTGTGGATCATTTATTGACTATTTTGTGTATTTGCAGTTCTCTTACACTCCTCTCTGATATGCCTAAGGCTGCTCGACCAAGCTAACTCCTAGAAGAGCACCTTGGGATTGCTAGAGCAAACCCCTGTCCACTCATAAGGGAACCCCTAGAATCTTTGCACGATATATCTCATTTTGATATATCATATAAAGAGCTAGCTTCCTACATGTATGTATTGAGTGTAGTCCTTCGGCGACCTTTATCAGGACCAACATGAATTCCTTTTTCCGTTTCTGTACCAGTTTTTTACTCTTCAAACCTGATCACCCTATGCAGGATACATGTAGATCTTAGTAGCAGGTGAATTTACCTACTCATTTTTCTGTCTGAGGTTAGAATCTATGACCTGCAAACTATACATCCTAAAAGAACTTTCAATTTCCATGCCTGTTCCTTCTCTCTCGCTTGGTCATTCCCCCTCCATTTCCTATCCTTTCTCTCTCTCTCTCTCTCTCTCTCTCTCACACACACACACATTCTTCCCTTTCCCTCAGCCACTCACCCATTCCTCAGTTCATCCTTTCTCTCTCTTCAGTTTCTTGCTAGGTAGCTCTTCTCTCCCTCTACCTCTACCCCTTCCCTTTTCTCCTGTTTCCCTCTCCCTCTAAATAGAGAGCAACAGAGAGAGAGAATCAAAGGGCCAGAGATATCTTGGCTCTTACATGACCAATTTCACCTTGAGAACATTCATTGATTTGTCCCTGGGGGATGACTTGGATCTGACTATCTAAACATGTAGAGCCTGTGAGAAAAGTGCAGAGGACCTGACCAGAGGTATTCTAACTAGCAACTAGCTGTTGCCCATGTACGGTGGAAAGCTGGTGACTCCGTAAGCCAGGAGGGGCCACCGTGAAGAGTGAAGAGATTGCATGCTGAGAGGGCTGTAGACCTTGTACGGTGGTGAGCAGGCAATCATGTGTGCAGGAGGGGCCACAATGAGTAAATCTACAGTGCCAATCAGGTCGGAGCCCGTGTGCAGTGGAGAGACGATGACTCTTTATGCCAGAGGGGGCCACAAAGACCAAGCAAGAAATGTGTCCTGATTGTGATTGTCACTGGAGGAGAAAGGCCGCTGTGGGGATCCCTATGGACCTGCACCGTGACTGTGGACCAATGTCGGGACCTTCACACTATTAAAAAATTAGACCTACTGCCTTTGTCATAACCTTTCATAATAAAATATCAGGCCTATGGCATTAGACATAACCTTTCCGAGTGAAGCAATCAGGCCTATAGCCTTTGTAACTGACATCAAAATAACCAGTGCAGGGCCACTGTATTGAACACAAGCTTTCCCACAAGGCAATGGGCATAATATAGGCAATAAATATGTACACAATGTCAGCTGGCAAACAATGTACATGTCTTCCATAGAGGGTCAAATAAGGATTATCAAAATACAAATCTTCTATCCGATGGAGACCAAGAAGGAGGTCACCATACCACGGACTGTCCAGGACAAGTCGGAGGCCGATCCATTGCAGGGCCTCAGAAATGGTTCAGATGACGCAGGTCCTAGTGGACAACCGACAACATCTGAGGAAGCTCTAACCTCAATAGCAGCAACTCCCATAAAGAGTTAAAATACTGCTAGCTTCTTGAAACCATCCCCACCTTCGATACCGCCAAAAAGCAAACTATTGGCGATAGATGGATTGTGTGGATAGAGACATTTGAAGATTTCATTGATGCACTTGAAGAAACTGATAACAAAAAATTATCAAATAACTCAAAAATCTTGTTGGTGATGGTGTAAAAGAAGTCATAAGGAAGATGCTGTGAACTGACGAAGAATCACATACCGTCAGATTATAGAAACTTTGAATCTCAAGTTCAATCCAATGCAGAATCTAGATTCTGAAAGACACATTTTCTGTCAGGAACAACAGAAAGTTAGTGAAACCATCGATGAATTTGTGGAAAGACTCGACACACTCATTAAACACTGTAAGTTTTATTAATTTAATGACGAAGAAGCTATATGATGGATGCTTGTCAGATTCATTCAGATGACAAATGCTGAGAGAAAGTCGTACTCTGGAGCGAGTGTAAATGGCGCTAGATCTGAAGAGCGTGCTGATAGACAATCTGCTGACATGGAGGCCGGAGGGGCCCAGAATGAATCAGTTATGAGTGTGACAAGTAACCCAAAGACTAAAGGACACAAGGTGATATCTACAGGTAAAAAGACGTTGTGTTTTAGATGTAGATTTTCGTTTCAACACAAAGGCAAATGTCCTGCCATTGGACAGATATGTAAAGGTTGTGGGAAGGAGAACCATTTTGTGACGGTTTGCAAAGCAAGGGGAAAAGCAAGTGCATCACTGCGCAAAGGCAAAATGGCCGCCGGATTGTTCCAGAAGTAACGTTCGACGTGCACCCACAAGGTCAAGCGGCGACATCAGTTAAGACAAATTGACATTGAACGAAGTCGATTGCCATCTATATCATCATCAAACAGTTTGTCTAGATCAGTGTCAAGTGAAAGTGAAGAAGAGGATTGTGCCCTGTTGATGTTAGCCTCAGAAAAGCTTGCAAATGTTGGACTGGCCGTATGTGAAGAGAAATGTCAGTGAAAGAAAAATCGACATGCCCAAGCACCAAAATCATTCAAACCTTGTCCAAAGATTACACTGAAAGTAAATGGTTCTTCAGTACCTTTCATCATCGACATTGGTGCTTCGATATACATTATGTCGGAGGAGAAATATAATGATTTGTCTCCATTACCGAAAGTTATGCTATTGAAAACCAAAGTGTATACAAGGGCTGCATTGACGCCCTTAAAAAGACAAGGTTAATTTATAGTGACGATAAACCACAAGAAAACAAAGGTGCAAGCACCCATCCATATGCTTCAAGGTATAGCATCAATTGCCTGTCTACTCAGGCTCAGCATAGCTGCTGATAAGGAACTGATTTCTGTACACTACAACATCAATGCACACCATGAAATAGTAAGTCAATTCCCTTCATTATTTCATGGTTTAGGAAAGCTTAAGACTATGAAAGTAAAGCTGCATGTTAATGAGGATGTCTGTCCTGTTGCTCAAAGGCATAGACAAATTGCTTTTCATTTACAAGATGCTGTTGAGAAAGAACTTGAATCGCTACTTCATCATTTATCATTTTGTGGTCTACTGGTGCCACGCCATGGGATTCTCCCATAGTGGTAGTGCCAAGAGCGGACATTGAAGGAGATGTGCATATATGCCTTAACATGTGTCAGTCAAATAAGGCAATTGAACGAGAACGACATCCAGATCCACCCATTGCTGACTTAATAACACAATTAAATCATGCCAAAGTCTTCTCTCGCCTTGATTTGAATAAAGTCTATTATCAGTTGGAACTTGAAGAAAATTGCAGGTACATTACAATCTTTTCTACACATGTTGGTTTGTTTCGATACAAAAGACTACTTTTTGGTGAATCATCAACTGCAGAAAGTTTTCAAGACGTCATTCTACAAATCATACAACCTGTCAAGAATGCGTTCCGTTATAGCAATGACATATTTGTTTTCGGAGCACGAAAAGAGCATGATAAAGATCTCACACAAGTATTTGGTTTACTTGCAGATGCAGGTTTGACTTTGAATGCAGATAAATGTGAGTTACACAAGACAAAGTTAAAATATTTTGGACATATCTTTTCTGATGGGAGTATGACACCGAATCCTGCTAAAGTACAAGCGCTGTCTCCCACAAGATGTTTCATGGTGCGTTCATTTCTTGGCATGGCCAGCTACTGTTCCAGATATATGCAAGACTTTGCCACTGTAACTGCTCCATTGAGAGAGATGACGTAAAACATTTTTTTCATTTTATTGGTCACATGAATGTGAGAAATATTTTAAGAAAATCAAACAATCCATTGAGAATGCTGCTGAAATGGCATATTTCAATCCGAAGTTTGATACAGAGGTTGTTGTCAATGCTAGCCCGGTCGGGTTAGGGGCCATCCTTGCACAGCACAGCGGACACCCCACTGCTCGAAGGCATATTGTGGCATATGCAAGTAGGAGTTTGTCCAACACAGAATGTGCTTAATCACAACCTGAAAAAGAAAATTTGGCCGTGGTATGGGCTTGTGAACATTTCCATGTATTCCTGTATGGAAATCCTTTTACGCTGTTCACTGATCATCAAGCTTTACTAACTATATTTGGAAATCCAAAGGCCAAGATGCCTCCTTACATTAAACAATGGGGACTACGACTACAAGAGAACAATTATAACATTGTGCATCGTCTAGGGAAGGATTAGAACCCTGCTGACTACTTTTCCAGAGAAGAAAATAACAAAAGGGGAGGGAGTAAAGAGGTATTAAGATAGAATCAACCTCCTGTTCAGCATTTTCATAAACAATAAGATTCTACCCTACAATCAGGAGACTGTTTTTGGTTTTTTTGTGGTTAGAAAAAGGTGTATTGGTGATCCATGAAATGTCATGGAAAAGCACTAGGTGTTTTTAAAATACCCCTCACACACTAAAAAATCCCTTAGTGTCATGCTTCATCATAGGGGTCTTCCCGTCCCTCTACGGGGCGGGGCGTGCTACAACCTACGAAATACGTGGGAGCACTTTTTTGTGAAATAGGCTATGTGTAGTGTGGGAGTGAGAGTGGTAGGGTCTGTGAAGAATATGGGGTGGGTTATAAAAATTACCTGGCTAGTGGAAAAAACAAATTTTTATTCATTTCCCTAGCTGGAAATATTTAAAAATGGGGATACGTAGGGGGTATACTATAATGAGATGTCCCCTACTGGGTCAACATGTTTCGTAAGCCGTCCCCACGGCTTACTCGTCAGGACCTAATATGATCCCTACTGCACTCAAAATATATCAACTTTTTATATATATTGTATGCCTATTTTTCAAAAACTAACATGCAAAAATTGGCATGTCAGAAAAAAGGGTAATTGCCCCTTATAGTCTCAAAACCAAATTGGTATCTGAAAAAATAGAAAAACATATAATAAACAACACCATTGTATGTTTTGTTAAACACATCACCATAACATGGAACCTCATATTAAGGCAAAATTTGCCGTGATATATTTTTCTTGTAGTTCAAGTGCACCGCACTTGTGCCTTTAAAACGGGTTTGTACTGCCCAATTGGTGATAACTCCTAGTCATTAGTAAAACACACACATAAAGACATAGAAACACTGTCACATACACACACATATTTGTTTCTCTTCGTCGGTAGCTCGAGGGAAGAGGAAAACGAAGTTCACCTTTTCCAGAGAGCCATGGTACTCCATCCAAGATGGCTGAAGCCTATATCAATTTCAGTGTAAAATCCAACATACCAGCTGCTATTTCGTTGGCCCAGATTATCACTTCCATGAGCCATTATAGTGAAATGCTAAAGTTGAAAGATATAATCACATATCAGTCATCGAACCAACACCCACAACCTCTCACCAGTGATCATGAATATTAAACATACAAAAATATCAAAGATGAACTACCCATAACTCAAGAAGGAGTTATATAGCGAGGGTCGAGAATCTTGATTCCGGAGAGTCTGCGGCAGAAAATGATAGAAGTGGTCCATGAAGGACATCGAGGAATCGCTGCCACAAAAAGAGCTCTCCGAGACCGAGTCGGATTTCCTCTTCTCGATGAGCAGGTTGAAAAGGAATTAAAACCTGTCATCTGTTCAACTGCCTTTCTACTAAAGTTACTCAACACACCTTAAACATGTCAGAACTCCCGAAGCATGCTTGAGAGAGTAGCCATTTACTTTTTTGCTCCACTTAACAATGGACATCACCCGATGGTGATTGTGGACAAATACTCGCAATTTTCTTTAATTGAGGATCTCTCATCTACCACTCAAGACCGAGTCATTTAGAGACTGGATGGCATCTCTGTGACATGGGGTGCTCCAGCCATATTGAAATCTGACAATGGCCCACCATTTAACAGTCGTGAATTCAAAGATTTCTAAGAGCATATGAATATAAAACATCAGAAGAGCACACCTGTCTGTCCTCAGGCCAACTGACTTGTTGAGCGTTTTATGGGTATGCTAAAGAAAGCAGTGCAGCGTGCTACTTTTGAAAAGCTTGATTTAAAAACTGTATTAAATTCGACCTTAAGAGCTTATCGTTCACACCCCACTCAGCCACAGGTGAAAGTCCTGCGACATTGATGTTCGGGAGAGCAATGACAAACAAGATTCCTCAGTGGACCAATCAGAGCAAGAAAGATGAGAGCGCAACTCATGAGAAGGACTTGGTTCATAAACAAAAGATGAAAGCTTAGGCTGACAAAAGATGAAATGCGAAAAACATTGTCTCCAGAAGACGTGATCACATGCTCGCACGCCAGATGTGGAAAAGAAAACCTGATGCTCCATTTGATGCAGAACCTTTTCAAGTGGTGTCTAACAAAGGACACATGGTGATTGCCCAGGCCCTGGGAAAGATATTACCAGAGACTCTTCCCACTTTTGGAGTTTAACTCTTGCTCATCAGATCTACATGTTGCAGGAGAGAATGATTCTGCCACACCATTGATTGCTGTTGCCTCTCCACCGTCAACGCAGATCCTGGACATTGATTGTGACAGTTTCTAGTTTCCAATTACAAGATCAGGTCAATCAATTAAAGAGCCACAAAGATTGATTGAAGAGATTCATTAGTATACATATATATATATATATATATATATATATACACATATATATATATATATACACACATATATATGTGTGTATATATATATATTCTAAAACTATAATTTTTTCGTTTAACAGAGAGCGAGATCTAGTGTCTTGAGAGTTAGCTGTGGCTCCTGATGGACTCCATAGAGCATGAAGTAAGTGTGAGAGTGGAATGCAATGAACGCTGATTCAGAATGTTGAGTTTACAGTTACATGCAGATGAATAAAGACGTGTTATACTAAGCTCTGTGTTAATATTGATAAATGTGACATCAATGTACACTAGGATATATGTATGTATAATAACGAACTCGCATCTACGTTGTTCAATTCACCTGATACAATCTCCCCCTCAACCCTAAGTCAGAAATAAGTGGTCAGGCAGGCCCTGCGACCTAGGCCTGAAGCAACTGATTGACAGATCACAGGTGGGGGGGGGTGGGGGGGACACGTAACCCTTAGACAAATGTGCGAACAGATAGGAAGCGACACCACAATGGTCTTAGGAGCTTGGCCCTAATAAAACACGTTTGGCCGGAGGGGCGCGCGTTCCCAAAAACACCATGAAGTCAGGTCCCACTCTAAGTTAGGAACACACAGCCAATCAGAACACAGCATGCACTTTACACACAGTGATCACTCGCTCCCAATGCCGGACATCTGGACATCTACCCACTGGCCCTGCATTGTGTCTGCGGGAGGTCAAGGCCCACCTGCGCTTCTTATCAAAAGACCAGATTTATGGCCAGTGACTAGGCCCGGATTTCCCTCTAAAGGAATGTACAACAGTTTTATCACACCTCATGTAATGTACAAAATGACGGCTGAAACCAATGTGCTATTAGACAGTCTTCAGACTCCGACTCTGTTTCCTGTCCACCCGGTCACTGCGTTTAATTAAACTAATTGTTCCTGTTTTGCCATATGCCTTTTGTCTTCAAGATAAATTCATATTCGAGCAAAATCCGTGTGTGGCGTAGTCATTTGCGAGTACTCGGGCTTGGGAGGATGCTACAAGGGCTATTTTCTTTAACATTTGTTTTTCACTTTAAATAAGTAAGATATATTTCTTTTGTTGTAATGTTTCATTAATAAACAGATCAGGCATATGGCATACGACTTACGTTTTCTCGATGAACAAGTGAAGCCTATATTCTTTATCAATGGGTTGTCACCAATATCAACTGAGGCCTACTGTAGTTCACATATGTTTTCACACAAGGCAACTATTGGTATACAGTCATAAAATGACAAATATTTACAAAATTACAGATGTAAAAACAATATACACCCCCTCATAAGTGGGCATTACAGGTATTCTGACTGTATACATTTTCTAGTCCCAAGGGTTTATCAGACAGATGAGCAAAACCAAAATCCTTGCCTACTACGGTAGTCTGTGAGAGTACTTATAACAAAATACCCGTGTACAGGCTTTATCACAGTGTAATAGCAATCCTACACAATCAAATGGAGTGGTTAAGACCATTAACATGTAGGAGGAGCCAAAGTCCCTCTCCAGTAGTGCTTCTCAAAGCTCTGGTTCTGTGCTGTCAAGCCAAACCTAAAAAATAACAGGCTTGCTCATGTAGCATGATAAAAAAGATGATCACAGCTGCTGGGAGGTTAAGCACACTTTCTGTGAAAATAGTACACAACTTTTGCCTAATGAAAAGCAGTACTACTCAGGTGAACTAGCATCTGGGAGAAGCACAGTCCTGCTCTGTAGTACTCCTGAAAGCTCTCTATTTTTTTAATAAATTAGGGTCTGGCAACAGCTGTGCTGTCAAGTCAGACTAAAATAACGAAATGTTATGTTAATATTTTGTAAGGTGCACGAATGCCAATCTGCGTCTTGGCACTAGTGTCAAGCATTAACCTTTAGGAAGAAGGTGGCAGAAGGACCTATTTAAGCGGTGGTGGGAAAAAGCCAGGTTTTCAGTTGTTTTCTGAATTTTAGGAGATTTTGCAGTGGTCTGAGGTGGTCAAGCATCGCATTCTACCATTTGCACATGGAGTAGGAGGAATGGTAGCAGGCAAATTGCCAACCCACCTATAACACCCTGTGCATTCTTGGCTAAGAAGTTATGGTAGTATGAGTAAAAGGTGCATTTTGTCTACTGCCCTTTATGTTCTGTGATTTTAGGCATACACTTCTGTAAATGGGGAAAAGTGCACTACATGTCCCAGAAGGCCCACCAGCCTTGGCTACAAAGCTAAATCTGGCAATATATGTCACAAGACACCGAGTCATTATCAGCGATGATAGGAGGGAACGAAAACGAATGCCAATAGTTATCACTGACACTGAGGGGCCGATTTTGTTCAAAGAGAAGTGCAATTAATTATCTCCATTTCTCTTTCGACAGTTTAACATATGAAGTGTAATGTTATTCATGAACCCATTTTAAAGGTTCCAATTAAGTCCTCGGTAGGGAGTTGGTGTTCTGTCGATATTTTAGAAGGGCTTGCCTAGCAACCATTACAAATTGTCGGAAATGTGTCGGAGTCAGATTTGTGGAGTAAAAAGTAAAGCATTTCAGGGGTGTTTACATTTTTGTATGCTAACAGATAATCTGGCCTGTGAACTTTGCTGGCAATAAATCATTCTTAAAGCTGCTGCTGGGAAAGCCCGGTTCAGGAAGAAAACAGAAACAATTTTCTGTTCAGAGGATTGTTCGACAGATCAGTTAAGCTGAAGTTAATCTATTTACAAACATAGCCAATGCAAATCTATGTAGAAAAAAAGGCTAAATTTTGCGAACAATATTTTGAACTGCTTGTTGACTCTGTCTTGGAAAACTAGGATGTTTTATTTGGTGCACAGTCCCATCATACATCTCTGCACATTAAAAATGGTATCTGGGGCAGTATTCTGCAAAAGATAAAAGCCATCTCCACTACCAAATGCCTTGTAACTAATATTAAAAAGAGGTGGTATGACATGCACAAGAAAGTGCATGAAGATTATAGCAAGGCAAAGCAGCACACTAAAGGGACAGGTGCCAGGTGTCCCTTAGAGCTTAACCTTAGTAATGTTAAATTAAAAGTGTTGGAGATTATCGATCCTGCTAGATGGAATTGATACCCCCCTGGAATGTACAGAAAATTAATAGCCAGGTAAGCGTTTCCCGTCTCCTTTTGTTAAGATAACTTTAGGCCCTAATGAAATGTCCATTACGTGAGCGTAACCTCGCATAATTTCAGAAATGTTTACATTACGCTTGTTAAGCAACATTTTTTAATGGATGTATTATCCCATGTCGCATAATTAAGCATCATACGCAGCAAATATGGAGCAGAGAAGTATGTGAATGACCAGAACTCTAGTGGCTTCTGTTTGCAGTCCTTCTGTATTTTGCACTATGTATTTAGCGAGCAATGCCACCTCTCATCAAAAATGGATGCAAGCACGCAATTTGTGTTATAATCAGGGCCACTGGAATTATGCGATTGTGCATCCCAAAACTTAAACCTTATAATGGAGATGTTTCTATGGTGTACCACCATTAATTACACCGTACACAGTACATTGGTTGTCATTACAATGAAAGTAAATATTGCCACATTTACAGCCAATCAACACATTGGTGGAAATAAGCCCCTAACCAACTAATATAGGAGGGGTCTTATGCATAAGCATATAAAAATCCTAATCCAGATTTATGAAAGGATAGATTAAACAGTATGCTGCAAAAGGACACTGAAAAGGAGGCATATTACGAACATTAGAATGCTACTGAAAGGTTGCATTTTATGGTGCTCCATATTACATACATTTTATAGCGCTTCTTCATGAGGTGCCAAAGGCTTCCAGGAGGTCTAGTAAGGAGCTATTCTGTTTGCTGCCTAACGGTAATAAAGTATATAGATTTTAGAGTGACCTATGCGGTAATTGAATTAGCTATTCCCTGGGGCGGGGTGACAACTGAACATGTGTTGGGCTGGTCTCCGGGTTGGCCATCTAATTCAATCCGTCTGGCTGCTTCCCTTGCACACAAAGGCATATTTTACATGAATTAAGACAGACAACAACTTAACATGCAAACACAGCCATGCTTCTGAAAAGCAAAACCAATGTGTCAATAATTGGATCTGTGCGCAAGAAGACAAAAAAACACCTCATAAAGTGCTAAGATATAATACTGAAAGTTAAAAGCGCTACACAAATGTCAAACCACTACATAAAGTGCTATGGTTCCACAGGAATAGCTGGCTTGACCTAAACAACTTCACACAGGGCTCCACTGTCCGGTCTTCCACTTTCTAAAGTCATGCCTTGAATGTTGCCATTGCAGTGCATGCGGCCATGGCACACATTCAGTTTCACATGTCTTTGAATGAACACGAACCAAAGTAAACTTAATATGAACGTATTAAGGTATACACTACAAAATAAACACTATGCACGTGGAAGCCGGTCATAAGAGGACGCACCGACCAAGGCCCGCCGCCTCAAAGGCAACCACGTTAAGGCCAGTCAATACTTCTAACAGGAAACGTCAGAGCTTCTCAGGTCTCATAATGAAGAGACTGGAGCCTGATCTTAAAATGGCTGCTCTCAAAGGTCAAGGGCGCTCTCTATTTGTCTCTATTTGGGGGCGCATCTCTGATATCGACTATGGGCGGAGTTACAAATCACGCTCTACCTGGGGCAGATCAATGTCGTTCCTGGGTGGAGTTTCAAAGCACGCTATGTCTTCTCCTCGAACAGCTGTCAGAAAAAAATAATGTGAGCAAACAAGCGAGCAACACGTGGCATTTGACAGTAGATGCTCGGGTAATGGAAGGTTGGAAAATAAATAACTTCCGCCTTAACTGCTTCTGAAGCGAAAGCTGCGGCTAACTGCGTTGTAGTGCCCGCGACTCCATGGATCTGCAGCTCATAGAAGCAGCAAGGGACAGGACGTGGGGAAGTAAATAATTACCTTGGCTGCAAAGCCCAGAGGGAGGAGGAGCCATTGCACGCTCTGCAAGAGGAAGCATGGGATGGCCAACCAAAACCATCACTTAGTGAAATCGCCTGGGCTGATCCAAGCACCCAAAGGAGGGACAATTGAGAGCAATGGGCCAATAGAAAGCCAGCATTTCTGAATGGCTCAAGAAAGAATCAATGGCAATCGTTGTTTTTGCCAAAAGCCCACAGAACAGATTCAACAGGTCTTGCAGACAGCGCAAGCGCTGTCGAGGCTCTACCTAAAAAGAGCCAAATAATGAAGCAATACTATTACAAAATGTGTTGCATTATGCATGCATAATTGGCATGTTCTGGCTGCATAATTTACTCAACCCTGCCACATAATTTTGCCCTCTCCTGCTGTCTAATTCCAGTGGCTCTGGCTATAATAAAGCGCCAAATGTCAGCAGACTGAACAGACACTTGTCTCTGCACAAGATGTTAAACGTTATTCCACAAAGCTGCTCTTATTGCTGCCACGTTGACAAACCTGTATTCTATGATAAAATACACAAATGACAAAGATATAACTAATTTCCTGCGGTGAAATGATCACAATCCTTGTCGGTGAAGTAAAATGAAGTTGCTAACTCCAGTTTCACCCTGGAGGAAAATATCTCCAAAAATAACACTAGAAAACTGTAGGTAAGTGGGATCAAAATTAGCTGCATAACAACTCATTTGGGGTAAAAACCAACAGCAGTGGTAACCATGGATGGATCTCCAGATTTTTGGAGGTAAACTGTCGGTGGAGGAAATGTAATTACCTCCAATATTTTTGGAGTAATTGGCAGGTTAAAGACACTTTTCCAAGGAACAAAATAGCATGCAAATAACGAATCTGGAGGAAATACATCAGTCTCCAAAAATGGATTTTACTCCACATTAACACACACATCAAAATCAGCACCTGAGTGAATAAACATCTCTGCAAAACATTATCTCCCAATGAGCTCTTGTCACTTTTATAGGCACGTTTTATCGTTATGTGGGCGAGGCCTGTTTTGTGCTTCTTTTTTCTCATTCGAGCTTTTTGGGCTAGCTTTTGTGCTTGTTTCCACAGGCCGTCCTAGCCACACTGAGCCTGCTGGAGCGACAGGATTCCCAGCCCGGTGCCTTCGACGCCGTCCAAACCATGGCTGAGTACCCAGAGGAGCTGGGCAGCCTGGCCCCGGAGCACGTGCTGGAGCGCCTGCGGGACGACGGGCTGGTGACGGTCACTTCCATCGAGCAGGTGAGCGCTTCGGCAGAGGTGTCATAGGCAGCTGGCTGGAGCTGGTGTCTGAGCGCTTGCAGTGAGCCTCTGGGGCTTGTAGTTTTTTTGGCTTTCCTGGGACGAGAAGGGTAGTAGGAAAGGACTACAGCTCCCAGGACACGCGGTTCCTGCATGAGCTACAACGCTCCCAATTGTCATGGTGTTTGAATTGTGGCTTTGAGGTGTATCCAGGCCCGGGATGCTGCATGGGTCTAGAGCCGTGAGGTTTTGGGTGGTCTACGTATGGCACCGCTGAGGAGAGGCATTGCCCAGGCCTAACTATGGCCTTTGGTGCAGTGCTGTAAGGGCATGTGGTCATGAAGTAGGCAGCTTGGGAGGATTTGAGGGCGTGTCTGCGGCAGAAGCTGAAAGGATGGAGAGGTTGCCCAAGGTTCAATAGACGATGGTCTGTTTATAAATTGTAATCGGTAGCAAATAGAACTGTTGGTGCCTGTGGCAAAGGGGACGATAGTGTGTGTTTTGGTATTTGCACCAGTATCAACCATCCAGGTATAACGATTCTTGGAAATTAATGCCTGTAGATAGGTTCGCTACTCTTGAAGGTTTCTGTACAGCAGAAACAAGGCTGTATTCCCTATGCCACTTCAGAAAATCCGAAATTAGCACCTTGTAAACACCAAAGTCCAGGTCATTACGGACACTGTGTCCAGTCCTGAACTTTTCATCCACACATCTTTAATTTCAGTGTTGTTAGTCTAAATACGTAAATGAAAGCAAAACTATAATACCCAGAGAATGCATTTGGCAATCAAATCAGTCCAGGAATGGAAACAGTGTCCATGATGACTTGGAGGGATGTTGCCACCTAACCTTGTGAAGAGAAATTGTGAGCCTTTGCCTTGATACTATTAACAGTTAGTGGTGGAGGTCAGGCACAGGATGGGGACGGGAATAAAAGCATCGAAGGGCACAACAAGACCACCCCAAGCAGCCACCGTGGTCTGATGATGCAACAGTGATAGCCAAAGCCATTGATGGTCCAGCTGTGGAAATAGAGGTTCGGTTAAAGGGTAATGTGACCAGCTAACTCTTAGACTAGAACTTTTCATGTTCTGGGATGCAATTTCCCTGTGCATTTAGGGAGCAGAAATTATCGGTTTATTTAAAAGTAGTTTATTGCTTGGACCAGACTTTAAGAACATTGAAGTGCTGCACAGAAACAAAATAATGCAATACAGAAGAAGTAGATGCTGTGCAACGAAACATCCTTCTAGGAAGACATGCACACAAATAATTTTACAAGCAGAAGTGGTAAATATGACCAGGCAAATAATCATTGACATTGTAAAAATGGGGGCTGTGTTAAAAGCAGAGCAATACAAAGCATAGCTATAATTGTATTAAAATCAGTCGGGGTTGCTTCATAAGTAGAGATGGGTGACGATCTTTCATGTGCACAGGGTTCTAAACTAATATCGTAGAATATATGTCACTGTTATGCAACATAATTTGCCAGAATTAAATAGCATCTGAGGTTTACAGGTTGTATTTCTATTGAGAGGAGGGATCACTAGATCAGAAATTCAAAGTTCCTTGTCTGCATCACATGGCCAGTATAAGCATGAGACAGTTCTGGAGAGCCAAGTTCATTAGTTTTAGATTATGAGATTTAGAGCATGCTGTAGGGAGTTGATGGTGGGGTTGATGCTGTTGAAGTGTGCTGAAAGTGGGATATTGATATGCACAGGATCTGGGGCTATGGAACATATTTTGGAAGATGAGGACTAGGTCTACAGGCACTGTAAAAGACTAGGAAAATGCAGCAGTGGTCAGGGAGTTGGTGTTCTATGGGTTTAGAGAAGTTTGGAGGGATCTTACAGGAGTAGTTCAAGAGGATAAAGAAAAATCCTTAGGCAAAGTAGTCCTCATGCAACAGTGGGGAGTGCACCCATCTCCCTGCCGCACACTGCCCAGCATGGGATTGGGCACAGGGCCTGGCCAATACATGCACACTCGCTGGGGGATGGATGATTAAAATTGAAAAGGATGGCCCTTTGGGTTTTGTTGTTTGTTCTTTTTCCCATCTATAATGATAAAAAACACTTTTTGGCTCCAGAGTGGGTCCCACCAGGACAAGGGGGTGTGGGTACCCCTACCTTTCTCTCCCCTTTTTTTTTCTTCTCACCTTTTTTACGGAGTCCTCAAGTCCCAAAATGGCTGCTGCACCATGGTTGTTAATGTTGTGACAGCCAATCAGATCGTATCTTTTGATCTGTCTGTTCCACAAATCCTTTGTGGCGTGAAATATTCATGTTTTGAACTTTAATTTCTCTAAAACTACTGAACTGATTTACACCAAATCACAAAAAGAACACTTTCTGGACCAAGATCTAGCTTTGTGCCAACTTTGGTGTATTTCCGCTCAGTCATTTTTGCAGTATCGCTGTTCAATTTTCATATGAAAAGTTGCATGAGGGTAACAAGTTTTGGGACCCCCTCCTTTTTCCTCGGCCCCCGCTTGGCGGATCATCCTGAAACTTTCCAAGAAGAAGCTGAGGTCGATGAGACATTTTTGGGGGGAAAGTTTCATGAAGAATTGTTAAACTGCCAAAGTTATTAGCAAACCCAAAAATCAATTTTCTATGGAAATGTGGTCATAACTATAACAACCCAGTGTTGACCGCCAATGGGTAGTATATAAGTTTCAACAACTTATTGGAAAATTAACTTGGAGTTATGCCATTCCAACCCTTTTCATTTCACCCTCCTTTCCAGAGAGTTAAAAAGTGTGTGCTGTATTAGGCATACCAACTCAGCTTCATGGAAAGTAAAACTGCATATCTGTGGCGTTCCAGGCAGAAGTTAGTCCATGAGTTAATTTTGACCTATTTGAAATGCCTGCATGTTTTTTATGAAGCTATTAGTGATGAAGAACTGGTTTAAATGTAAACAACCTTTACTTCTAATGTGGTGGCTTGATTCTAATTCATACTGACTGATTAGAATAGCCAGCCCATTTACTCAGCAGGCGATGGGGGGCCATTGTGAGGAATAGAAGCAAGTAAACGCGAGCAGAGTGGCTGGATCAACTAGGTTTTTGTAGAGGAACTGACCTTCTCTTGAAGATAATTGTAGCTCGATTAGCTGTAATGTAAATACCTTGTAAAATATCTTGAATATCAAATTAAGGAAAGCAGATGAGAGATGGCGATACCGTCCACACCTGGCAGATTTGGAGAGATTAAGTCCTGCTGTGTTACCATGGGAAATATCATTCACCGTATAGTATTTAAAGAGACTTCTGCTTGATATTGAAGTCATTTCTGTGTGAATATGGATTTTAAAGTCGGGAGAATTTAGAACTCCGACAATAAAAATGAGTGATGTAAACCTGGAGAGCGATAGCAGATGACCCAGACTGTTTCTAGAAGCCTCTTGAGGCTTCTGCTGGCACATAAATGGCTCCTTAAACCATTGACAAAGATAGAACACTGCAACAAATTAGATCATTCTGGACTTGGTGTTTTTCAGTGTGATAAGAACTTTCGAAGATGAAGTAAATATAGCATGAACGCCTGATAAGATGAGCAGAAGCATTTCCTGTGGACCTGACTATCCTGCAAGAGGAATAAAGAATCAAACCTTTTGTCTCCTGTTGTTGCAAACAGGACTAATGGTATAGTTGCCATTGTTGAGCCATCCTTTATGCTCACCACAGTTCTTTACTTCCCACAGTTTTGTGATGAGTGGCTGAACAAAGTATTTGCACGTTCTTGAAAATGGCTCACTACACAGGATTATATTGTCTTGTAACCTTGTCTTTCATATTTCTAATTTGATGTAAAGACACACTTGAAAGTGAACCATGGAAAAAGTAAGACTTGGAAACCAAATATATTGAGGGGAAAACACTTATTTTGAACCCAGAATCCTTGTACTTGGATTGTTTATCCTGGTTCTTATAACAAAATAGGGGACATAGATACACCACTAAGTATATTGAAGTTGATCTACTGTCACTCACATTGCAGTTGAAATGCAACCACACAGCAAATGAGAAATTATTCTTGCAAGCCTTGAAAAATCATAAAAATTTTACTAGACTTGCAGGTCTAGTGACTTAAATAATCTACTCAACCTACTTGTAATGCACTTGACCCATAAACTGGTTTTAAATGATGTGATTGTGGGCAAATACTTTAATTTATTGAGTCGCCTTTTTCTTCAATATCACATAAGAGAGCACCTCTAAATGTGCGAGTTCAGCATGTCTGCTGTACAAAAAACTCTTGTTTGATTTAATAGACTAAACATTTTTTCCATATATAATACAAATCTAGCCACTAGGGTATACACATGACCCCCGACTTGCCTCTTAGTTTATTAACTGGATTGTCATCAGGGCGGGGGCAGGAATGTTTCTCAAATCATGTTCAAAAACTATTACTTTTAATAAATACATAACTCGAGCATGAAGTGGTAGCACACTCTCATTTATAAACAGCAGAGTTTACATTGAAATGGCCACAAACTTTCCCACTGGCATGCGGCTTTACTGATAAAACTATATAGTGTACGAACAATAATGTTGGGAAGTAGAGTTTCTGCAAATATGTGTCATTTGAGCATCACCAAGTAAAGTGTTCTGGTTTGTTTTGTTCCTATTTAACTCTCTGTTTGCATCAAACTTCTTAATTACAAAAAAATTTGCTTTTGTAATTACTGATATATTCTGAAATATTTGTAATATTAATTTACAGGCTATTTATTTAAATGTTATGTGTTAGAGAAAAATATCTGACATCTTCAGATGGCTCACTTGACAAAAACCTCTAACTCTAGTAATAGAGCGAGAGAAATAAACCTAATTTTCCAAGCAGCAATTAGTTAAGACAAACTGACATTTGACCTCTTTAACAGCAAATGTGTCAAGATAAAAGCAAGATTTAATGGCATCTTTATTGCTCATTCACTTTCTGAATGAACAGAACATCTGTTCCTTTTCAGCCTAAGTTTACTGGCCTGATGGGACTAGAAGGTGCTAAAAATATCTCTGTCTTGCCTGTTCTTCGGTTGCGTTGCTCTTGTGTATATGCCTGCAGAGTCATAATCAGGCCTCAAAAAACCATAACGTTTTTACTGGACCTGCAGGTCGAGTAACTTGAATAATCCACTCGACCTAACTGTAACGGACTTGACCCGTAAAATGGTCTCAAATCGTGTGATCATTGTCAAATATTTTATTTGACAGTCACCTTTTTTCTTCATTCTCAAATATGAGTGCGCCTTCAAATATGTGAGTTCCGCATTTCTGCTGTACAAAACTCTTTTCTTTGATTAAATATAGACTAAACGTTTGTTCCATGCATAATAAGAATCTAAGCAAACTCTAAGAGAGGACCTGGCCTGGCAGTTCGGCCTGGACTGTTCCCATGAGGCACAGGGTCAATAATTTGCATATGGCTAGGTCCAAACTGGGGTGGCGAAGTGAGCTAAAGAACGATGATGGATTCAACCCAGATCTGTGACTGGGGGTGAGTGTCTGAAAAGTTTCAGCGCTCCGTCCATCAGCTCCTTGTGTTTGCTTTGTTCGCCCTAAGTTGGCAGGGTATGCCCAGACGTGGATCCCTTGCTCACTTTGCCACTGGATTGAAGCTAGCCTGGCTGATGAGAGGTGTTACCCCAAAACCGGTCCCAGGATATTTGTTTCTGATCCAGGGAGGACCTGGCCTGGTAGTTCGGGCTGGACTGTTCCCATGAGGCACAGGGTCAAGACTGATTTGCATATGGCTGGGTCCAAACTGGGGTGGCGAAGTGAGCTAAAGAACGATGATGGATTCAACCCAGATCTGTGACTGGGGGTGAGTGTCTGAACGCTCCCAATATCATCTCCTTGTGTTTGCTTAATAAGAATCAAGCCCACATATAGGGTGCGCATAATCCCTGACTTGCCTCGAGTGTTTCTCAGTTCATGGTTAAACACTGACTTTTAATAAATATATTTCTAAAGCATGATGTGGTAGTGGCCAAAAACCTTCCCACGACCTCATTTTTCCAAATATATTGCTAAAACAGGATGTGGTAGTGTACTGTCATTTACAGATAGCACATTTTTCATTGAAATGGCCTCAAAACGTTCCCACAACATGTAGTTTTACTTAAAAAACGATATGGTGCATGTGATGGTTTGCCCCGATGGGAGGTCCCCCACCCCCTTCTATACTTGTATGAAGCAGTGATGCCTGACTTGTTTCAAGGGATTCTTTTATTCGTATATTCAGGTTCTCCTGAAATATAAGGAAAGCGATTCCAAAACAAGGCGTTCCTCTTCTTCTTCAGGCTGGTCGACTCTGGGCCGGTTGGGGTTCTTCCTCGACTACACCGTGGTCCCGGGGCTGTCTTGTCTGGACTGTAGTACTTCGAGAGCAAATGGCAGGGGCAAAGAAAAATGAAAGAAAAAGCCTTTAGGCAACTGTCCTGTTGCAAATAAAGGGAGGGGGGGAGGGTTATGTGCACCACCACCAGCGTCCCTACTTGTGTAGTGCCTGAGTGAGAGGAATTCAAGGTGCTGAGCTTGGTGTGGCCCTTAGCCCTGCCCACCAGCCCCTAAACGGATGCGCAGCCGCCACTTGCCTGTGACCCTCTGGGGCCGTGGTATGGTGAGAACCCGCCTCCTTGTCCCTTCTTGGAGAGCCGGTCTCGCTCGCAGTAACTGGGAGGTCGTCTCCTGTGCTCTTGGGTCGGTCCGCCTCACTGTCTTCTTCCGTGGCGTCCTTTTGTGTGTCTTCACCTCCAGAAACCGCGTCGTTCCTCTCCTGGTCTCGCTCCGTCGCCGTGGTCACCATCCGATCGAGCTCCTCCGTCTCCTCGCTCTCCCTGTTTTGTCCTATCTCAGGGGTTGTACTTCCGGCGCTCCGAGCCGATGAGACTAGACCGTCACTGCTGCTTCCTGTTGGCGGTGTTTTGGCGGCCATGTTGGAATCCTCTGAGTTCCCTCCTCCGTAAAGGGACGGGAGCTCGGTGTGCTCATCACAATGCCTTCCCCCTAGGAATGGACGTGTGGGCCATTCGGCACCTCGAGAGGAAGTCCACATTGCCCTGCAGTTTTCCCGGAACGTGGAGGGTGTCAAATGAGAAGGGCTGTAGGGCAAGAAACCACCTGAGAACTTTAGGGTTAGCATCTTTATGAGGGGATAACTAGGCAAGGGGAGCATGGTCAGTAAGCAATATGAAGTGGCGACCTAGAAGGTAATATTGAAAGGCCTCCACCGCCCACTTTATGGCCAGGCATTCTTTTTCAATGGTAGCATAGCCCACCTCCCGGGGAAACAGTTTACGGCTAAGAAATATGATGGGGTGGAGATCACCTAGGGCATCGGGTTGGGATAGGATGGCCCCTAGACCCCTACCCGATGCGTCTGTTTGTAAGACAAAAGTGGAGTTGAAGTCCGGGCAGGCAAGCACGGGATTGTGACAAAGGGATTCTTTGAGTAAGCGGAAACTCTGTTTGTGTGCCTCGGTCCACTGCAATTTGTAGCTTGCCTGTGCCTTAGTGAGGAGGTCTGTGAGGGGACTGGCTACTTCGGAGAAACCCGGGATGAATCGTCTGTAATACCCGACCAGGCCAAGAAAGGAACTTATTTCCTCCCTTCCTTACGTGGCTGATGGCTTCTATCTTGCTCACTTGGGGTCTTATTTGTCCAGCCCTGATGTCATAACCCAGGTACTCAATGAGATCCGCCCCGAAGGTTGTCTTTTTGGGATTAATCGTGAGGCCTGCGTGTTGTAATGATTTTAGGATGTTCTCAAGATGTATTAGATGGGTTTCCCAATCTGGACTGTGTACCACAATGTCATCAAGATAGGCCATGGCGTAAGTCTGATGGGAAGAGAGTACTGTGTCCATGAGCCTTTGAAAAGTGGCCGTGGCCCCATGGAGACCAAAGGGGAGCACTTTAAATTGAAACAAGCCGAAGGGTGTGGAAAAGGCGGTCTTGTCTCTGATGTTAGGTTTCAGCGGTATTTGCCAATACCCCTTTGTGAGGTCTATGGTGGACATTACCCTGGCGTCTCCGAGTTTTTCGATAAGTTCATCCACCCGGGGCATAGGATATGCGTCGAACTTCGACACTGCATTAAGTCTGCGGAAGTCGATGCAGATACGTATGCTCCCATCGGGTTTAGGGACTCAAACAATCGGAGACGACCAGGCGCTATGTGAGGGTTCGACTATATCTGCCTCCAACATTGCTTTTATTTCCTGTTCTACAGCCTCTCTTCGGGCCGTGGGGATACGATAAGGTCGTTGTTTGATCGGTTGGGAGGTGGTGGTGATAATGTCATGGTCGACTAGGGTTGTCCTTCCGGGAATACCGGACAGGACAGACGGGTAAGACGCACACGGGGCCTTCAATTGGTTTTTCTGCTCCTCTGTGGTTTGGGACCCCCAGTTAGGCTGTGGCTGGTCTGTTGTTTTCTGGGGCATCAGGGATACCTCCAGGGGTTTATTCAGGGTGACATGGTGTATACGGGCATTTGTACACAGACACCGGGACCGGTCCCTCCCAAGCCTTCAATAAATTGACATGATATATTTGGCTTGTCTTGTTTCTGTGTGGGACGGCTACCCGGTAGGTAACTGGGGTAACCTTACTTAAAATAGGAAAGGGGCCCTGCCAGGTGGCTAACAACTTTTTCTCGGTGGTGGGTAGCAGGACCAGAACCTGGTCCCCTACTGCGAATTCCCTCAATTTGGTGTTTCTGTCATACCACCGTTTCTGTTGGCTTTGGGATTTCTCCATGTTCGTGTGTACCTCGTCCCACAAGGAAGTCAAGGTGTCCCTAAGGGACGCACTATACTGTAGTAGAGGCTTCGCCTCATCCTCCTCTTCGGTCCATTGCTCCACTGCCATGTCCAGGAGTGTATGGGGTCTCCGTCCAAACAACAACTCAAAGGGCGAGAACCCCGTAGACTTTTGTTCATGCGTTCTTATGGCAAAAAGGACCAGGGGTAATTGTCGGTCCCAATCCTTCCCAGCTCGATCGATACTCTTCCTCAACATCGTTTTGATAGTTTTATTATACCTTTCCACAAGGCCGTCCGTTTGTGGGTGGTATACCGCTGTCCTTATTTGTTTCATTTGTAACAGTTCGCACACCTGTTTCATTAACCGGGACATGAAGGGTGTCCCCTGATCTGTTAGAAGTTCATGTGGGAATCCGACACGTGAGAATAAAGTGATCATGGCTTGGGCCACTGCCTTTGTGGTGGTAGTTGTCAAGGGGAACGCTTCCGGGTACCGGGTGGCGTAGTCCACAAAGACGAGTATGAACCGGTGGCCCCTGGCAGAAGGCACCAGGGGACCTACCAAGTCCATCCCTACTCTTCTGAAGGGGACGTCAATGATCGGAAGGGGTTGGAGTGGAGCTCGGGGTAGTAAGGGTGTGTTAACTAGCTGGCATCTCACACATGAGGCACCGAACCTGGCCACTTCCTGATATACACCAGGCCAATAGAATCTCTCCAGTAAATATTTGAGGGTGTTTTCCTTCCCATAATGGCCTCCCCCGGTTTGACTATGGGCTAGAGATAGCACCTGGTCACAAAACTCTTTGGGGACCAACAATTGCTCTTTCCCATGATTGTTCTCATGTGTGCACCTGTATAGAAGGCCCTTTTTGACAGAAAAATAGGGACCTACCTTTCCTGGTTGCTCGTCTTGGACTTGTCCCCAGTCATGTTGCAAGGTAGAGTCGTCCCTCTGGGCCTGACGAAAGTTTTGAGGAGGATCTTGAGGTGTTTCTGAGGAGGTAAGGATATGTACGGGTAGAACACTTTTAGACAGACTGTATAATGCTCTCTCCTTTCTTTTTTCTCTGCGCGTTTGTGCCTTTTTTGTAATAGTAGGAGCCCTTCTGTCGTTGTTAGAAAAGGGTGCGCTTTCTAACCACTCCACTAGTGAGGCAGGGGGACTCAGGGAATGTAGGTAGTCATGGAACCTGGGCAGGTCGGTTACTAAGAGAGCTAACTCGGGTAATGCAGGAACGACCCCTACCTTCCTCAGCTGGGGTTCCCCATTGATCTCCAATACCACTTCGGCCAATGGATATAACCTCTTCTCCCCATGAACACATGTAACCTGAACAAATTCACCTGCCACTATCTGTGACTCGGGGATAAGCTCTTTGGAGATGACTGTGTAATGGCAACCAGTGTCAAGGAAGGCAGTTACTGCCTTCCGTTTATATGGATCTTCATCTTGTATTGAATGGGGTTGCTCCCTGTGACCAATACCCGCCCGCGTGTATATCCTACCTCGTGGGTTCTGGGGCGGGGGTGCGTGTAGGGCAGTGCCGGGCTATATGCCCCCACTCTGCACAGCGGAAGCATTGTGGTCCCTGTGTCGGTGTTGTGACGGGAGAAGATTTTAGGGGGACCTTCGGGAAAAAGGGACTCTTGGGTTCTATCTGGTGTGTGGGGAGTCTATTCAGGGGTTTCGGGGAAGAAACAGAGGTTCGATGGGTTGGAGCTTTGAAATCGGGTGAGCGGTGGTATGCGCAGGCCAGGTCTACTGCCAATGTCACGGAAAGGTTGGGATGCTGTTTGATCCATGCTCGGGTGTTGTTAGGGAGTGCATCGAGATATTGTTCCAAGTATATCTTCTCCGTTATTTCATCCGGGGTTGCTACTGTGGGTTGCAGCCAGCGGTTCCCAAGATCCCGGATACGGAAGTACAGCGCTCGGGGGTTATCCCCCACACTCCACTTCTCTTTCCTGAACCGGCTACGATAATATTCTTGATCGCATCTGAGCCGCTCTAGTATGGCTTTCTTGACGTCGGGGTAGCTGGTTGTTCCTGCCGGATTGTCGGCCTGATAAGCTGCTTGCAATTCTCCGGAAAGTAGGGGAGCTATATACTGACCCCATCTTTCCGGGGGCCAGGAGGCTGTTGTTGCAACGTGTTCAAAATTGACAAAAAAATTGTCTGGATCGTCCCCATTTTGGAACTTCTGTAGGACTGACCCAGGCACGTTGGGATGTATCCTAGCACTAGAGATAGCGTCCGTGAGTCTCAGGATAGCGGTGTCTTGTACCTGCTGGTTATTGGTCAAGAGGGAGGCCTGGTCTTTGAGGGCTGCGTGAAACTCCTCCCGGTCTCTCTTTGCCTGTTTAGTCTGTTGCTCCATAACCAGTTGTAGATGACGTTGTCTCTCAGCTAGTTGGGTGATGATGGCCTCCATAGTTACGGGTTGGGTCATTATTTCAAGACCGGAAATCCCACTTCTGACACCACTGTGATGGTTTGCCCCAATGGGAGGTCCCCCACCCCCTTCTATACTTATATGAAGCAGTGACGCCTGACTTGTTTCAAGGGATTCTTTTATTCGTATATTCAGGTTCTCCTGAAATATAAGGAAAGCGATTCCAAAACAAGGCGTTCCTCTTCTTCAGGCTGGTTGACTCTGGGCCGGTTGGGGTTCTTCCTCGACTACACCGTGGTCCCGGGCCTGTCTTGTCTGGACTGTAGTACTTCGAGAGCAAATGGCAGGGGCAAAGGAAAACGAAAGAAAGAAAAGAAAGATCCTTTAGGCAACTGTCCTGTTGCAAATAAAGGGAGGGGGGAAGGGTTATGTGCACCACCACCAGCGTCCCTACTTGTGTAGTGCCTGAGTGAGGGGAATTCAAGGTGCTGAGCTTGGTGTGGCCCTTAGCCCTGCCCACCAGCCCCTAAACGAAAACGGATGCGCAGCCGCCTCTTGCCTGTGTCCACGACCCTCCGGGGCCGTGGTATGGTGAGAACCCGCCTCCTTGTCCCTTCTTGGAGAGCCGGTCTCGCTCGCAGTAACTGGGAGGTCGTCTCCTGTGCTCTTGGGTCGGTCCGCCTCGCTGTCTTCTTCCGTGGCGTCCTTTTGTGTGTCTTCACCTCCAGAAACCGCGTTGTTCCTCTCCTGGTCTCGCTCCGTCGCCGTGGTCACCACCGATCGAGCTCCTCCGTCTCCTCGCTCTCTGTGTTTTTGTCCTATCTCAGGGGTTGTGCTTCCGGCGCTCCGAGCCGATGAGACTAGACCGTCACTGCTGCTTCCTGTTGGCGATGTTTTGGCGGCCATGTTGGAATCCTCGGAGTTCCCTCCTCCGTAAAGGGACGGGAGCTCGGTGTGCTCATCACAGTGCATAAACCTATTTGGAAATTGGATTTCAGCAAAAATATTTAAAATTTGCACATCATCAAGTAAAGTGTTTAATTTGTTTTGTTCCTATAAAAATCTTTTTTTCATCACAGAATGTCGAAAATGTGTCTTCCTAACTTGTGAAATATATTTGAAATGTTTGAACAGTTCACATATTAGCTATTTCAGTGTTCGTAGAAAAAAAGCTTGAAATCTTACAGCCTTACACTTCACATCCTTTGCACAGCGCGATTGTCACACAGTTCACTTTACAAAATCCTCTAACTGCAGTCACAGAAAGAAAAGTAAATGTAGGAAGCCAAACTGTCTTTTGACCTGTGTCTCTGAAAGCTGAGCAAATGTGACAAGATTACAAGATTTAAAGGCATCTTTATTGCTCATTCACTTTGTGAGCAAGCATAACACCTTCTGTCGGCTCGCCAGTACGGGTGAGTAGGCCCTAAAAATAGCTCGTCCTGATAAAATCTGGCTCGCCATAGTGAGTGGATTTTTCGAGCCCTGTACTAAAATATATTTTGAAATGTTTGTACGGTTGACTTATTAGATATTTAAATGTGTGTTAGGAAAAACCTGACGCCCTGCAGCCTTTCTTTTCACACTTTGTACAGCAGGTCAGACAGTTCACTTTACAAAATCCTGGAACTCTGCAGTCAGAGAAGCAAAAGTAATCGTAAACTGACTTCTGACCTCTGTCTCTGAACACAAAGCAAATGTGAAAAGATAAAAACAAGATTATTTACTGCGCCTTCACTTTCCGACTGAAGAGAACACATGTTCTTTGTCTACTCGCCTAAATAGGCGAGTAGGTCCTAAATTTAGCTCGACCTGATAAAATCTGACTTGCCATAGCAAGTGGGCGAATAGGTTTTAGAGGCCTGATATTGGTTTGAAGGCTAAATATGAAAGCCCATCAGTGTTCTTTTAACACTCTGGTTCCTACATATGTAGAAAAAAGTACCGGAAAAGGTGTCTACAGCTGGAATTGTAGGGAAATTATTGATAGCAGAACATTGAAAGAACTCTGAAAAGCGCATGTTTTTCAGCAGTAGATTTCAGCTCGCAAGCATTTTAGGTTTAAAGCTACTTACTTAAGAGGCTGTTAATAAGGAAGCCACTGGACTAACAAAAAGCCATTCAGGTTTGATCAACCAGATGAGCCAGAAACATACTTGCAAGTACGCCTACTGTCGACGCAATCACATGTGGCTATGGGTTTCCAGGAGGAATATTGTGAACAACTAGACTTCCTAAATAAGAAGGTAAAAATACATTAGCTCTAGTACCATGAATCATTTTTATTACCTTATCCCATTCTATGTCTACTAGTTCAGGATTTTTTGAAATCCTGCTTTGGTGTTTTTGCAAGCACGAAAACTTGTGGAGGGGAGAGGATGTAGCCTTACAGCTAGAGCGGTCGACCTCTGAGCTGGTGAACTGGGTTCGAGTCTCGGCAACGACGCTCCACATCCTGTGATTCTAGGCAAATCACTTAATCTCCCTGTGCCTAACAAAAATGAATGTGTCCATCTGTAACAAAACTGGTGCTCATGTAAAGCGATCTGATACCCGATGTCTCGGGTTTAGTTCGTGCTATATAACACTCTAAAAAAAAAAAAAAACGAAAAAAAAAAAAACGAAAAACGGCTGACTGAACTTTGGAAAACCTAGGCCTAGAGGGATTTGCAGTTTCCAAAACAGCCTGTGCAGACATGCCTTTGTGCATTAGGAGGACATTTCTTAGGGTTGTAATTCTGTACTCCCAAGGATAATGTTTTTCACAGTGTCTCCGCACTGAAAACGGGTTTATATTGACATCCCCGCCCCCCCCCCCCCAAATGAAATGTGAAACTTTCACCAGCAGGGCCAACATCATGCCAGTATTCAGTTAGAGCCCTAATGGTGCTTATTGCATGTTATTGTCCTTTGTATCTTGCACATTCGACCTTTAAATATAGACGGTGCTGAAATGTACCAAAATGGTTCTGAGCTTCCTTTGCAAGTAGTTAAAGATGCAGTCTGGGTGTTATGTTCTGGACATCTTGAAACAGCTAATTTAAAAAGAAAACATTTCCATGGCACATGCATGCACATGTGGTGACGTATTAACGTGTGGAAATCATCAATCTGGCAACACTCTGGGGTGTTCTTCTTTTAAGGTTTTAAGCATATTTATTGATTTTTACATATAGAGAAAAAAATATTCAGTACAAAACACCTCACCTGAATCCAGTGGCCGGTGAGGGAGGGAGAACTTAGACAGGGGAGTGAGAAGATTGAGATAAGAAAACAAAAATAGTGACAGAGCAGGATAGGGAAGTAGGGAGAGGGTCCGAGGTCGGTAAGTGTTGATAGTCTGTGAGTGGGTCGCCTGGTTTCATCTAATATACGGTGATGGTTGGTCTTGTGTAGGGAGTGTCTACCCAATGGGGGATCGCGTGCTGGACGGTGTGCTCTCCGGTATCATGCGCATGTATGTTGGGCATGCTAGTTCCCTAAATTCTGCACCTAGGTGTCTGAGACAGGGTCCCCATGTCTTATCAAACTGTGGTAGCTGATTCTCTGAATCCACTGTGAGTTTTTCCATGCTTAATAAATCCCAGAGTTTGTGAAGCCAATCTACGTGGTGTGGTATCCTATCCGTGCCCCACCTGCTAAGGAGGATCTGCTTGGCTGCGCATAAAGCTAATGTTATTCCGCGACCTCTCAGTGACCTGAGGGGATAGGTTAAAGCGTTCAGGAGGCCCAGCAGGATGTAGCTCGGAAACCTGGGTATGGTAGTGTCAAAAATATCATCAACCGCATCCAGTACAGCCTTCCAGATCGTCTGTATCCGGGGGAAGTGGCACAGGAGGTGTGTTAGTGTTCCCTGTTCCCCATATCCCCTACAACAGGCTGAGTCCCCTCCCCGCTTCCAGTGCGCAGTTCGCTCCGGAGTGTAGTACCAGTAGTGCATATCTGGAGTAGTGTCACCTTACCAGCTGCGCTGTCGTTTTGGCCCGTTTCTGAATATCCGACCATTCTTTCGGGGTAAATGGCCGTTCACATTCCTTCTCCCATCGAAGTTGTGCCAATGACTTTGTGAGTCTGTGCTTTGTTTAAAAAAGCATATTGTCCAACAGAAGTCGTTTATCTGAGTACCTAGTGATAAGCCATTTTTCAGATGGTAGGAGGGATCTGCTAGCATGTGTTCTCATGGATGGCTGTGTAACCCAATGCCTGATGGTCAAGTATTGCCAGTACGCTGAGGATGGAATGCCATATCCTTCCCTAAGCTGTTGGAATTCCATTATTCTGTTTTAGTCAAAAAGGTCACCCACTCTCTTACAGTTGGCGTGTTGCCACGCCATGTAGGTCGTATCTCGGAGCGCTGGGGGTAGCCAGGATTCCCAATTATGGGGGTAAGGGGTGAGATTCGGGTGGATCGCTTCTTCTTGAGTTTAACTGCATCCCAGGTGCCTTTCGTGGCCTCGAGCACTGGAGATGCATATACCGCCTGGGGGCGATGGGGTCTGGGAAGCCAGGGGAGTTTCCAAATGTGAATCCCAGTGATTGCCTGATCAATGAAACACCAGGGTTTCTCGGTGGTGGGTCTAGCCCACTCCACCATATAGCGGAGTTGCGCTGCCTGGTGGTTACGTTTAAGGCAGGGAAGCCCCAGACCGCCCTGCGTAGGGGGCAGATATGCCAAACATTTAGCGACACGAGCCCTCTTGCCAGCCCATACATTTTGCTCGTTCAAATGTTGCAGCTTATGAAGAACTTGAGGTTGGGGCAACAGCTGTAGAGTTTGCGTTACATAAAGTATCTTAGGGAGGAGAGTCATGTTGACCGCTGCCAGGCGTCCAAGCCAGGACAACGTGTGATCTCTCCATTTCTGCGCATGTGTTGGCTGCACTTAAGCCACCCTTGTTCGCTAACAGTCGCGGTCCGCTGTCTCTCTGACTCGAGGATGTATTTGTAGGCCCAGATAAACTACTTCTCTATCCATATCTAATGCTCTGAGTTCTTTTTTTTTTAGCTGCATTGAGTTGGTGGCGGGTCAGGCAGGCCCCTGTCTGTTTGTGTAGACCCTCCAGTTCCTTAACCCTTCTCTCAAGTGTTAGTCGCTTTGCCCTCCTCTCCCTATTGTAGGGGCAACTATGGCAATAAAGTGGCCCCGTAATACTGCCTTTAATGTATCTTACAGGAGGGCTACTGGCGTATCCGGAGTATCATTGATTTCCAGATAAGCCTTAAAAGCCTCCGTGACCTCTGCTACCACTCTGGTGTACGTGAGGAGTTTGAGGTTCAAGCGCCACAAGCGGGGCTGTCGGGGGAGATTGGGCACCCGCATCTCATTCTGTACGGGAGAGTGGTCCGAGAGAGCGACTACCCCTATGTCAATGCCCTGTATAGAGGTTCTAAAGAGCTTGTAACTAAGAAGAGGTCAATTTGTGCGTATGTCTGGTGGGCTGCCAAGAAAAAGGAATAGGATCTTTCCGTTGGGTGGCATTTGCGCCAGATATCAACAAGGCCATGGCCGGCAAGTTGACGATGGCCCTGTGGTGACAATGCACCCGTGTGACCGACCCTCTGTATTGAGTGACGTAAGTCTGCGTCCATGGCCAGATTAAAGCCCCCCCCATAGAAGACATTGTTGTTTGTAGGTTCCATCACTATGCCTACAGATTCTAGAATAAAAGATTCCCGGCGTTCATTGGGAGTGTAAAGATTGGCAAGGGTAAATGTGTAGGATCCTAGTGCTATGTGAAGGGACAGGAGGCGTCCAGGGATCTCTGCCTGTGTGCAGAGCACTCTACCACTAAAGTGAGTGGCTAATGGAATCGCCACTTCTGCCTTCTTTCCCACAACTGCTGAGGAAAAACTGGTGGCCAAACCAGCGCGACCTCATTCGTCGCCAGTCATCAATTCGCCAGGGTCACAAGCTCCGCCGTCCAACACGTATAGATTGAAGGGAAGATTGCAGGTAGGGCCCCAAGCCCAAGGAATCGGAAAGAGAATAACTGTGCACCCTCTTGCCCCAGGGCCGTCCATCCGACTGCTTCAGGGTGTAGAAGTTACTCACTGCCCAGCTCATCTCCTGTGTCCTTGCTCTGGATTTGAAGGAGTACAGCATCTTTCTTTACGGCTCTCCCCATCAGTCGGTTTGATTGGCTTCTTCCGCTTCGATCTGAGGAAGCAATGCATTTGCTTAGCAGGAGGGATCGTCTTGTGGGTTTCAGTTTCTTGATCATCTCCTGGAGTGCCGACTCCGAGATCTATATATCCCTTAACATCATCTATAGTGCGGACGGAGCGGGTCTTGTTGTCCCACACAAAGGTGAGGCGGAAGGGGTGTCCCCACCAATATCTAACTCCTTTCTTATGCAGGTATTCTGTAAGTGGTTGTTAGATCTGGGGGTCTCTAGTTGGCAGAGGTAGGTACCTTTGTCCAAATAGGGACCCTTGCTTCTAGTCAGGGTAAGGGGGATACACACTTTAGATAACCCCTGCTCACCCCCTTGGTAGCTTGGCACGAGCAGACAGGCTTATCCCAAAGGCAATGTGTAAAGTATTTGTACCAACACTCACAGTAACACAGTGAAAACACCACAAATGGACACCACACCAGTTTATAAAAATAAAAATATCTATCTATACTAAACAAGACCAAAACGACACAAATCCAACATACAGATACTCCGAAAAATGTCTTTAGAAAGGTTGTTGCAAATATAAGCTTGTAGAAATCAAATCGCACCAACTGGGGCTATCACGACGTCAGGACAGTACAAAATTCAAAGTACGGCGCCGCCCGCGAGGATCGCGGCGTCGGGCGCGGAGTCACACAGACCCCCAACAACAGTACCTTGAGAAAATGAAGTCGGTGACGATGCACCGATGCACGGCGTTGACGAAGAACGATGTCGTCTCCGGTGATGATGCGACGTCGGCGGTTCTTTCGAGTCACCCTCGGCGGTTATCGGTGCCGCGATAACAGGAGGCCGGCGCTTGGCGAGGACACGGAGTCGATGCGAGCGCTGGCGTCTGTCACGGCTGATCACTGCCGGTGTCGGCGGGCGTCGTAGGGCGTCGGAGCTGCGGAGCAGGCCGGGCGCAGCGTCGTCACTTCACGAGCGGCTCCCCGGGCCTCGATGCAGGTCGCAGCGTCACAGCGGCATCGACGGCGTCAGAAAACAGATTTTCTTGCTTTTCTTAGTTTCTTTCAGCTCCCCACAGCAGAAGCAACCCCCAGAGCCTCACACACAGTTACAGGCACCTCCAGTCAGGTCAGAACTCCCAGCAAGGAAGTTCAGGGAAGCTGGGGGTGAAGTCCTTTTGTGCCTGGGACTTCAGAAACAGGAGGCCAGCTCTACTCAGACCCTTAGAGACTTTTCTTCAGAGGGACACAGCACACAGCAAAGTCCTTCTTTAAGCAGGGGGGGACACAGCACACAGCAAAGTCCCTTAGTCCTCTCCTCAGTGGAGACAGCAAACTGCAGGCCAGCCCCAGACACACAGCAAGGGCAGTACTTCTCCTCGGTCTCTTAAGTAAGTCCGTTTTTATATAGCGCAGCTACTCACCCTTACGGGTCTCAAGGCGCTGGGGGCCGTCGTGGAAATTAAGTGAGCTATTGCCCAGAGTCACATGGTGCTGAGCTGCCGCCGGAGCCAGGGATCGAACCGTGAACCCTGTGCTCCGAAGTCAGCTGCCCTGGCCGCTGCACCACACCTCTCCAGCTGATCTTCTTTGGCAGGGATCCCTCTTGATCACGAAGTAGTCTAGTCTTGGAAACTTTTATATCCCTGTGTTTCCGCAACAGGAGGCCAGCTCTACTCAGGCCCTTGGAGACTTTCTTTTCAGGACAACAGCACACAGCAAAAGTCCTTCTTCAAGCAGGGGACAAAGCACACAGCACAGTCCTTTAGATCTCTCCTCAGTAGAAACAGCAACTGCAGGTCAGCCCCCAGACACACAGCAATGGCAGCACTTTTCCTCAGTCTTCTTCAGCTGTTCTCATTGGCAGGGATTCCTCTTGATTCCAAAGTAGTCTAAAGTTTAGGGGTTTCAGCTCTGATATTTATACCCCAAAAGTCTTTGTTCTTCATGTGTGAGGGGTCCTGGACCCAGTCCAAACCAGTTCTGGGTGCACTCTGCCAGTGCACATCTTCTTCCTTTGTGAGTGTGGGCCAGGGCCATCAGGCGCACCGCAGGAGGTGGAGCCAGCATTGTGGAAGGCAGGCACAGCCCTATTCAGACCTAGGTGCTACTCCTCCCACCACTCCAAATGCAGATAGGTCTATTCAGCCTAGTGCTGACTCACCCAGCCTCCTGGAGCCACCCCCAGCCCCTGTCACTCACAAACCAGACAGTCATTTCACAAACAGGCAGAGGCACACAAAGGTTGAACAAGAAAATAGCCACTTTCTAAAAGTGCTATTTTCAAACACAGAATTTAAAAACCATCCTTCCTAAAAGATGTTATTAAATTCTGAGTTCAGGGATACCAGACTTCAATTTTCCATCTTGCTCCTATGGGGAGATATGTAGGTAAACATGTTACACAGCATTCCCCATTCTGTCCTATGGGCAAGATGGCCTTTCAATAGTGAAACGAAATTGGCAGTATTTCACTATCAGGACATGTTACCCACACTAGTACATGTCCTACCTTTCACATACACTGCACCCTGCCCAGGGGGGTACCTTGGGCCTACCATAGGGGTGTCCTAGGTGTAAGAAAAAGGGAAGGGTCAGGCCTGGCAAGTGTGTACACTGGCCAGGTCAACATGGCAGTTAACAAACTGCGCGCAGGCACTGCAGTGGCAGGCCTGAGACACCATTTTAGGGCTACTCATGTGGGTGGCACAACCAGTGCTGCAAGCCCACTAGTAGCATTTGAATTACCAGCCCTGGCACACTCAGTGCACTTTACTAGGGACCTACTGGTAAAACAAATATACCAATCATGGATAACCAATCACAATAACAATTTACACAGAGAGCATATGCACTTTAGCACTGATCAGCAGTGGTAAAGTGCCCAGAGTCCTATAGCCAACATCCACAGGTCAGGAAAAACAAAGGAGGAAGAAGCAAAAAGTTTGGGGATAACCCTGCAAAAAGGGCCATTTCCAACACAACCCCCTTCCAGCCTAAAGCCAGGGTAGACCAAACGATACCTCAATGGGATTCCCTGCTTGGGGCGATAGAACATGGAACCTGGCCCGAACAGCAGGGGTCTATTCCTGTTCTACGCCTTCCTAAACCCAGTTGGATCCCTCTATCTATACTCTCAGGGCCCACTAGACTAACCCATGGGGGACCCTTCTCCTCACCTGGGGACCCCATCTGTGCAGCGCCTAAACTTACTTTGCTCACAGATGTGTCCGCACTGGTAGACAGTCCCCACCTGGCCAACACAGCGGTGTGGCCCAGTCCACCCACAGGGTGTGACTCCAGCCCCCCTCCCAGGGGCAACTCTGTCCACCAGGACCACCAGCCACAGTGGCCACTGACAACTGTCAGTGATGAGAGCCAGACCTTATGCCTGTCAGGCCCCTCTAACCTCTGTGGCGTCAGAAAGTGGGGGGCAGTAGCCCCAGCTGCCTGGCACCTTTTCTCCACTCTCCCTCCTACCAAGTCAGGTATGGAATCATGACACTGGCCCGCCAGCCCAGGGTCTGTACCCTCAGGCTGACCCGAGGTCACGGGTGAGGCTCTCCTTGCCCTACCCCTCCTTCTGGGGTCCCGCACTCTCCTCCCAGGAGGGGTACCCTCAGAACACAACTCTCCCACCAGTTCAGGACCTCTCTCCTGCAACTGGTCTCTCAACCTAGGGTCTAAACGCTCAGGTTGCACCGGGGTCAGAGGCGAGGACTCCCTCCCTCTGCACCCCCTTCCAGAGTCCAGCACCCTCCCACCTGGAGTGGTACCCCTGGAAGCCAAACCGGTCAGGACACTGGTTACAGATGTCCTTCCCTCCAGGTCAGACAGAACCTGAACCTGGCCTCCCAACCCAGGGACTAAACCTCGCGGTTGTACATTTGCCTGGCACACCAGGACTTCTGGGGACTCGCACAGTATCTCCCCCCGAGGGTAACACATGACTCATGTGTCGTGTGACAGTCTGCCTGGCGCAGATCTCCTGACCCCTGTCCATCTGACAGTGCGTGAAGATCCCCCAGGGCAGCAGTGGTGTCACCATGGTCACTCCTGGGAGGCTCAGCCCTTCTGGCTGGCCCCTGACCCACTGGTTCTCCCACTGGGGAACACATCCCCCTCTCACTCAATCTGGACTTCTGCACCCTCCCAACTGGAGCGGCACTGCCAGACACCAGAACCACTGGAGCTCTGTTTACAGACGCTACAGGTTCTCCTGACACTAGGAGATCCCCTTCAGGGAATGGCTTCCCGGTACAGACTATGCCCCCCTCCTGGTGTTCCCTTATGGAACCAACCATTAGCAGAGTACAAGAGATTGATTATTGAGGAAAAAAGTAATTACTTTACGTCGAAAATTCTGGAAGCTAAGAACTCCAGCAGGGAACTGTTCGCTACAGTAAAGAAACTAGCTAATCTCCCAGCCAATGCTAAAACAGTCAGCACCCTGGAATTTTGTAACACCTTGGGACAGTTCTTCATCAACAAAGTTGAGACCGTTTACAAAACCTTCATAGGTGGTAATCACTCCTCCCCCAAGACACCCAAGCAAGGGCCAGATAGTCACACATCGGGCACTGGCTTCTCCTTCACATCTCCCACATGGGAACAGATTGTCCAAGTAGTGAAAACAACTAAATCAGGAGCCCCGTCAGACCCCTGTCCTCCCAAAGTCTTCCATTTGTTCCCTGAACTACTCCGTGAACAACTAAACTTACTGTTTAGGGAGATCGTACAGTCAGGCAGGTTCCCGGATGCATGGAAGACAGCCTCAGTCCTGCCTCTGCTAAAAAGCCAATTTAGATCCCGAAGAACCTGGCAGCTACCGGCCAATTTCTCGGATCCCTTTTTCATCCAAGGTATTGGAGAAACTGCTTAACACACAGATTACTTCTTTCATTTCCGCTGGAGAACTCCTGGACCACTCTCAGTACGGGTTCAGAGAGGGCCACGGAACCGAGACTGCTCTGATCATGGCAACAGAGGAACTTAGAAGATCACTGGACTCAGGAGGGAAGGCCGCCTTGATTTTGTTAGATCTATCGGCGGCCTTCGACACTGTCAACCACGAAATATTAATTGGCAGATTGACGGAGCTGGTATTTCAGGAATCCGCCCTCAATCTTCTTGTATCCTATCTAACCGGCAGAACTTTCTCAGTAGAACTGGGAGGTTCCATATCCAAATCATTTGAACTGCTGTGTGGTGTACCTCAGGGCTCCTCTCTGAGCCCCACACTTTTTAATATTTATGTGACTCCGTTAGCCTCGATTATTAGGCAATGTGGCTTCTCGGTGGTCTCTTATGCTGACGACACCCAGGTGGTTGTGTCAGTGTCAAATAATGTGGACGCGACAGCTGATCGTTTTAACAATTGCATGTCACAAGTAAACACCTGGATGCAGACTAACTGCCTAAAACTAAACGGAGAAAAAACGGAGGTCCTGATATTGGGCCCTGACCCGTCCTTCTGGTCACCAAGATGGTGGCCAGATAACCTTGGAGACTGTCCAATGCCAGTCTCCAAAGTCAAGAACCTAGGTGTGGTCTTTGATGACAAGCTGATATTTGACGGTCAAATCAACAAGCTTTCATCCACCTTCTGGGGGATTTTAAAGATGATCAGAAAGATTCGTTCTTTCATACCCCCGGAAGCATTAAAGACGTTGGTGACATCATTGGCCCTTTCGAAGATTGGACTATGGCAACGCCCTATATGTAGGGCTACAATCCCAGTATCTACAAAAACTGCAACGTCTGCAGAACGCCGCCGCTAGATTGATACTGGGTGTCCCCAAACATGAAGCAATCTCCCATAGATTGAGAGCCCTTCACTGGCTCCCAGTGGGGAAGAGAATTATTTTCAAATCACAATGTCTGGCCTATAAGGCACTTCAGGGTAAAGGACCACTATATCTGAGATTGCACTTGAAATGGTACATACCATCCAGAAATCTCAGATCCTCTCACTCAAAACTGCTACAATTACCCAAGTACAGGCAGGTTCGCTGGGGAGGAAGAAGTTTCATATTGGGAACAGCAAAAACTTGGAACCGTTTGCCAATGCCGATAAAAAAACAGTACCTCACTCATGTCCTCCAGAAGACTACTGAAAACTTGGCTCTTCTCCGACTGAGTTCTGGAAACCCATAACGCATCGCTCAATCCCATCACCTCATATGTCCTGTCAAACCCAGCGCCAAGACGCCTTCGGGCATATGTGCGCTATATAAATCGACCAAAAAAAAAAAAAAAACAGGTCCTGGGACTGGGTTTTGGGCACCTTGGGACACAGCCCACTCCCACTCCCTCTCCTCTGAGATAGGACGTGGGACCCTACACCTCTCCCACTACACTGGGACCTATCTGGGCTACTACAAACCTCCCCTACCTCACTTGGTTGGGGAATACCTGATCCACCCTCTTCAGGATCACTCCCAAAAGCTCCTTCAGACCCTCTGGAATCCACCAAAAGGTCTGCCTCCAGCGCAAGTTCCCTGGAATCAGAGAACTCACACTCCGCCGGGTGTTGGCATAGCTCTGGAAAACAGGGACTTAAAATATGCTCTCCAACAAATGAATCACACAGCCCCCCACAGTTGTTAACCAAGCTACCCTTTGCCTCACCATCCAGTGCCTCACACAAGTACCCCACACCACTCTCCTGAGATTGGCAAGACAGTGTCTGACTGTCTCTGTCACTCAACCCACACTCTTCTGGGCGGTCTCCACACTCACACACCAGGACTTCTACCATGGGGCAACCCCTCTCACTGCACCTCTCATCTAGAGTCAGTAGAGTGTCCCTCCCACCACTAGGAATATGATCCCCTGTGTCAGTTCCCCAATCTACTTCAGGGACACTGAACACCACTGGAGCTACCTCATAAACCTGAAAACCCTGGTGTATGTTAACCCCCTCCCTCAAGTCAGGCGCCACATTTCTGGGTGTTTGTACTTCTCCCTCAGCACTAGATATCACAATCTTGCTGCCACCATCTGAGCTGGACTCCACCTCCAACTCAGCAGAGCTCACTTCCTGAGCTAAACACTTTTCTTCTTTCTGGGCTAAGGCAATCATGGCCTCAAGCCTCTCGAGCTCCAAATCAAGCTCCCTCATTCTTAACTCATGTGCCAAGGTCAATTTCATTTCTTCCAACTTGGCCTCCAGCCTCAGGACTTCCAACTCATGGTCTCTAACCCTTTGGTTTTCCTCCAACTCCTCTGGGGAAAAACTTCTAGCGGAATGGTTGCTGCCAGCCCTAGAGGCTGCTCTTGACACTGGCATATCCTGTGACCTGAAACCATCCCCTTGTGCATCCTCATCCACCTCTGCATCTCCTGTCTCCCCAGCCTCTTTGGCCTCCCACCAGGCCCTTAAGGCCTTCTGTAGCTCCTCCTTCCTGGAGCTGCTCTTCATGGGACATCCAAAGCTCCTGCAGAACTGCTTGAGTTGACCTACTTTGTAACCACTTAACATTTCAATATCAAACTCCAGTTCTGCAACCTCACTTGCTGCTTTACCATTTTGAGACATGATGCGTGGATGACTTAGGAGTCAGATCAAAAATAGAGCCAAAAACAAAACACAGTATGTGGTTGCGTAGTGGTCTGCACTAAACTAGTGATGTACACCAGTCACTGTGCGTCGAGTACAAATACAAGTTCAAATCCTCACCGCTGACCACCAATGTTAGATCTGGGGGTCTCTAGTTGGCAGAGGTAGGTACCTTTGTCCAAATAGGGACCCTTGCTTCTAGTCTGGGTAAGGGGGATACACACTTTAGATAACCCCTGCTCACCCCCTTGGTAGCTTGGCACGAGCAGACAGGCTTATCCCAAAGGCAATGTTTAAAGTATTTGTACCAACACTCACAGTAACACAGTGAAAACACCACAAATGGACACCACACCAGTTTAGAACAAGCATTGAAAATGCAATCGGTCTCGCCTTTAATTAAGTTAAAGCCATTTGCTTTGCTAATGGTATTCTATAGCAAAGCAAATGGCTTTAACTTAATAAAAGGCGAGACCTATTGCATTTTTAATGCTTTTTATTTTTTTAAGCACGGGCTATGCAGAATAACAGTGTGAGGAGAACAATAAACATATTTAGCTTGTGTGGAAAACCTTTCTGTACGTATTGCATAGCTTAAAGGTCTCTTTTTGTACGTGTTAACACAGGTGCAAAATAAAAGTTTCACCGTTTTCTAATTTTAAAAATGTACTCGTTCGTTCAGTGCAGCTATCCTACCTGCCACCAAGGGCATTACTTGCCCACTGGCACCTTGTGACGTCGAGACACGACGCGCACTAGTTGGCTTAAAAGAGGGGTGTCATGTTTGGGGTGTACACTTTGGAGGCGAGGTGAGTATGGTAAAGTTTTGGTGCAAGTAAGTACCGTAGAAAGGATGCCCTGGGCTCTGGTGCAAACATGGAAAACGGGCCCTGTCACTGCTGGGGCGGTAGTAAAATGAGCGATTATCAGGGTTTAATTGCCGCTTGGGGCCCGGGGCCACTGCGCCTGCTGTGCCGGTGGTAGCAGCGCGTCTGAGTGATGCCGAGAGGATGGGGCGCAAGGGCTGTTGGCTGGGAGGCAGGACTGCGCCACCCCGAGGGGGGTGGGTGTAAGCAGGGCAGAGGAGAGGTGCCGTTTGTAAGCAGGGCAGGTGAGAGATGGTGGTTGTAAGCAGGGTAGGGCAGCCCTGGTGCCCCTGCACCCCGCGCACAGCGCCGGGTTTACCGACGCGGAAGAGATGCTGCAGCAGAACAGCGTCTTCCGTTGTCGGACAGATAATTGGATGTGGGAGGGGATGATGAAAAGGGAGCTGGCTGATTTGAGGCAGGGCTTTGAAGCTGCGAATCCTGTGAACTTCTCATCATTAACAGGCCACAAACAGAGTTGTTTACTCCCCCTGCCTGCTGTCACCCGCAAGGGGGGGGGGGGGTTTATGTGCTGTGCGTGGGGGCACCAGAGCCCCGCATAGCCCCTGCTGGCCTCTGCTGGCCACCCAGTACCCGTGCTGGGCTACGAATGGGGCAGCAGTTGCGATGTTGGGGTGCAAGCGTATCATTGTAATTGGACTAATGGTTGTTTCCGTGTGTTTACCCGCTGAGCACCTCGCCAGATTTGCTGCAGAGAGCGAGTAAATGATCTGTCTTTGGACGCTGGAATTATGCGGCAGGGGACCACCAAATTATGTGGCAAGAAAAGGCAGATTATGCGGAATAATGCGGCACTTTTTTTATAGTATTACTTCATTATTATGTAATGTTTACACGTGCTAATACTGTCTGGGCAAATATTTCGCCTCATTGATACTAGTTTAACAACCCAATACAAACAGAAGCAACTGAAAAATAGCCAGTTAAACTTGGCGAAGGGACCCTCACGGCGTGCAAACACATGTGGCCACGTTTTTAGTAGCTTTTGAACCTCTTGAGTATGAAACATTTTTTTTGTTACAATCTGCAGATTTTTAAGCAGATGATGGATTATGTGGCAAATGTGGTAAATCCATAATTATGTGAAAAAAGCAGCAGACAGAGAAATCGCATAATTCCAGTGGCCCTGCCCATAAGGCACGTTGGGGGCTTAAGTTATTTGTATGAATGAGGGATGGCGTAGAGGAAGCAGTCTTTGAGTGTGAGTGATCAAGTAGAAATAGATGTCTGAGAGGGAGGGAGGGAGTGAGTGATGGTACAGAGGTAGAGGTCTTTGAGTAGGAGTGAGTGACAGCGTAGAGGTTGAGATCTTTGATTTGAAGCGTGTGATAGCACACATGTACAGGTCTTTGAGTGGGGGATGGCGCGGAGGAAGAGGTTCTTGAGTGCGAGTGGGGGAGGGCTCAGAAATAGAGGTTTTTGGGAATGGAGAGGAGGTGGGATGACGTTTCAAGAAAGAAATGCCGCGAGAGTTTTAAGAATACTGAGGAGATAGTGGACTTGCCATAAGATGAGTCCCGGCTAAGGATCGTGTCCACCTATGTAACACTCCCTCCGAGCCTTGCCAGCTTCCCGGCGACCTTCCCACCCGGGCTGACAGCCTGTGTGATCCACGCGCCCTCACTGTGGCAGACAGCGCCGTTGATGCACTGCTGATTTATAATCGGGTTACTTTCCCTGGTAATGCCTGACAGCAGGGGGCAGAGTGCTCTAAACCGCACAGTTGCTTCCAGCCAAAAGAGTAAAGCAACGGGGGTGACTGCCTGGCTCCTAGTCTGGAATGGAATCGATGATAAAAATAAATACCAGGAAGTAATGGAGATTGACGGTCCTTCTAGCATTCTATACTCATTGTAAGCAAACGGTATAAAAGACCCTTTCCCAGCGGTGACCTAGCAAAATGTTGATTTACTGCAATGTATGTGAGTGGAAATCACAGGTTGGTCCAGAACGTCACTGTTGGCAGACAGAACCCGTGAGTGCCATAGGATTTAAAACGAGGGATAGGAGTGGCTCAGTGTTGGCTATGTTGAAGGGCGGATGGGCGTGGGTCAGTGTTGGCCGGGTTGAAGAGTGGATAGCAGTGGGTCAGTGTTGGCCGGATTGAAGAGTGGATAGCAGTGGGTCAGTGTTGGCCGGGTTGAAGGGTGGGTGGATGGGTGTGAGTTAGTGTTGGATGGGTTCAATTATGCAACAGGCCACGCTAATCTGATGTTTTTATGGTCAAGAAAGAACTTAAGGTATGTTGCCTTGTTAATCCCCGATGTCCATACATAGCAGAGAGAGCCAGGCCTGCAATTCCACAGACACTCGGTCATCAGAGATGTGGCTTGAACATGCTGATGAGGAGAGCCGAGGGAGTCCCTACAGTGTGTAGACATAGCCAGATGCCATGTTCAGAACGAGCATCTTTCAGCATAAATATTTCAGTTTAAGAAGCTGTACCGGGCCCTTCCACTCCAGCAGGTCCCAGCTTCACCGCTGCTTGCATCCTTTAAGATGAACATGCCTCCTGGAGACATGGCGGTCTGTGTGTACCTTTAACAATGCTTCGCCACGTGACGTGCATCATTATGTGAGACTTAGAGTAATGAAATCTGCAGGGAAACAGACACACAGCAGGCCTGCTAATGTCCACGCTGGCGCCTGAAGTCTGCGCCGGCCGGCCTGCCTCGGATGCACCGGACACGGATGGGAGGGGGTGAGGAGCGGGAAGGGGGCAGCGTGGGGGCCAGGCAGAGGAAGTTTGGGGAGGGGGCGTCCCTCACGTCTGCTGCTGTTATTCTGGAGCATGAGAAATGCAAAGGCATTGTTTGCACCCATTCACAGAGCAGAGTGGGTCGGCGTGAGGCGGGTTAACTCTGGGTAACTAACTTTAGGAAAAGTCTGATTTAAGAGACAAGGCGCGCAACAGAAGAGCAAACTTGTGTTTTTGTGCAAATATGTTATCCAGACTACAGTTCCTAATGAAGGCATCAGCTGCTGAGCTGCGCGAGGGCAATCTATCACTCTTCATTACTGTCAAATTTCAAAACTCGAGGACAGCGAGCCGCAAGGGGGTCAGCCGCGACGCCAATAAATCACCCTGTCTCCGCAAGTTGGGGAAAGTTTCCTCGCCTTCCTGAGCACAAGTACCACACCTCAAGAGCCATAATCCGCAGTTAAAGGCGGCATTGAGGCCGGGGTATGCAAGTGTATGTTGTGGGGGCGCACGGCATGAACTGACCTTTGTGGCTCAGGCAGGCGGGTCCGGTGGCCGGTCAGTGGATGACAAAGCAAACACCCGAGGGCATGAAGTAGAGGCGCCATGTGGCCCCCTTTCCAGCCGCCAGCCACCTACATTGGCTCTGCTTCGGCGCTGCGTGCGGATGCCAGCGGGAGCTGAAAGAGGTGCTGTGGCCGCTCGAGCTGCGCTCCTTCCGGCTGCCGCTGACGAGGCCGGGCCTGGGCGCTCCTCCTCGCAGCCAACAGCACAGCCCTACCGAGGCACGTACAGTCAGACACACGGACAACCACACACCCGACACCCGCAAGACCTCGCACCTAATCTGGCGGGCTAGAACTGTCTCCTCTTAATGGTCAGAGAGAGCTGCAAGGGAGGAAGTGAGGGTTCCACAGCGGGCGGAAGAAACTAAAAGGGACGAGCGGCAAGAAAGCACCAGGACAGGAGAGAAGAGGAAGAGACCGAGTGAGAGCGGAGGGAGTCAAAGAGGAGCGGGGATAGAGTTTCAGAAGAAGGGTAGGTGTGAGAGAAAGGGAGGAGGAAACCCCAGATGATTGTGTGTAGCGAGGGGAGGGAGGGAAACCGAAGACGCGCATAGCGTCTGTTTCTCCTGAGGGGCGGGGGAAGGGAGCCGCGAGACCTAAAAGGAATAGGCGCCGTTGCTGCCCTTGGGACAGCGAGTCTACAGCGTGTCTTGCTCACGCTGCTTGCACGCGCCAGTACGCTCTGTGATTGGTTGACAAGGTCCACCAATCACACTGCTTATTTGCAAGTTGCCAACCAATCACAGAGCGTACTGGCGCGTGCAAGGCAGCGTGACGAAGCTTCTGATAAGAAACTTCGTCACGACAGCCGTAATGCAGGCGACCGAGTCCTTGGGGGCCGTCCAAAAAATCCAAAGGGCGGCAACCAAAAACCCTCCTTTTCAATGGGAAGCCAGCGTTTAACATAAACGCTGACGCTACCCAATGAAAAGGAGGGGCGGGGCTCGAGTCCCCTTCTCGAAACTGACTTGTTTACTATAGCTCTCGCAGGAGAGGAGCGCAAGCGCGCTCCAACGCCAGGCGCGACCTAAAAATAAAAATATCTTTATCTATACTAAACAAGACCAAAACGACAAAAATCCAACATACATATACTCCGAAAAATGTCTTTAGAAAGGTTGTTGCAAAAATAACAAATAGCACCAACTGGGGCTATCACGTAGTCAGGACAGTACAAAATCCAAAGTACGGCGCCGCCCGCGAGGATCGCGGCGTCGGGCGCGAAGTCACACAGACCCCCAACAACAGTACCATGAGAAAATGAAGTCGGTGATGATGCACGGCGTCGACGAAGAACGATGTCGTCTCCGGTGATGATGCGACGGCGGTTCTTTCGAGTCACCCTCGGCGGTTATCGGCGCCGTGATAACAGGAGGCCGGCTCTTGGCGAGGACACGGAGTCGATGCGAGCGCTGGCGTCGGTCCCGGCTGATCACTGCCGATGTCGGCGGGCGTCGTAGGGCGTCGGAGCTGCGGAGCAGGCCGGGCGCAGCGTCGTCACTTCACGAGCGGCTCCCCGGGCCTCGATGCAGGTCGCGGCGACACAGCGGCAGCGTCGACGGCGTTGGAAAACAGATTTTCTTGCTTTTCTTAGTTTCTTTCAGCTCCCCACAGCAGAAGCAACCTCCAGGGCCTCACCCACAGTTACAGGCACCTCCTGGCAGGTCAGAACTCCCAGCAAGGAAGTTCAGGGAAGCTGGGGGTGAAGTCCTTTTGTGCCTGGGACTTCAGAAACAGGAGGCCAGCTCTACTCAGGCCCTTAGAGACTTTTCTTCAGAGGGACACAGCACACAGCAAAGTCCTTCTTCAAGCAGGGGGGGACACAGCACACAGCAAAGTCCCTTAGTCCTCTCCTCAGTGGATAAAGCAAACTGAGGTCAGCCCCAGACACACAGCAAGGGCAGTACTTCTCCTCAGTCTCTTCAGCTGATCTTCTTTGGCAGGGATCCCTCTTGATCACGAAGTAGTCTAGTCTTGGAATCTTTTATATCCCTGTGTTTCCGCAACAGGAGGCCAGCTCTACTCAGGCCCCTGGAGACTTTCTTTTCAGGACAACAGCACACGGCAAAAGTCCTTCTTCAAGCAGGGGACAAAGCACACAGCACAGTCCTTTAGATCTCTCCTCAGTAGAAACAGCAACTGCAGGTCAGCCCCCAGACACACAGCAATGGCAGCACTTTTCCTCAGTCTTCTTCAGCTGTTCTCATTGGCAGGGATTCCTCTTGATTCCAAAGTAGTCTAAAGTTTAGGGGTTTCAGCTCTGATATTTATACCCCAAAAGTCTTTGTTCTTCATGTGTGAGGGGTCCTGGACCCAGTCCAAACCAGTTCTGGGTGCACTCAGCCAGTGCATATCGTCTTCCTTTGTGAGTGTGGGCCAGGGCCATCAGACGCACCGCAGGAGGTGGAGCCAGCATTGTGGAAGGCAGGCACAGCCCTATTCAGACCCATGTGCTACTCCTCCCACCACTCCAAATGCAGATAGGTCTATTCAGCCTAGTGCTGACTCACCCAGCTTCCTGGAGCCACCCCCAGCCACTCACAAACCAGACAGTCAATTCACAAACAGGCAGAGGCACACAGAAAGGTTGAACAAAAAAATAGCCACTTTGTAAAAGTGCTATTTTCAAACACAGAATTTAAAAACCATCCTTCCTAAAAGATGTGTTATTAAATTCTGAGTTCAGGGATACCAGACTTCAATTTTCCATCTTGCTCCTATGGGGAGATATGCAGGTAAACATGTTACACAGCATTCCCCATTCTGTCCTATGGGCAAGATGGCCTTTCAATAGTGAAAAACGAAATTGGCAGTATTTCACTATCAGGACATGTTACCCACACTAGTACATGTCCTACCTTTCACATACACTGCACCCTGCCCAGGGGGGGTACCTTGGGCCTACCATAGGGGTATCCTAGGTGTAAGAAAAAGGGAAGGGTCAGGCCTGGCAAGTGTGTACACTGGCCAGGTCAACATGGCAGTTAACAAACTACGCACAGGCACTGCAGTGGCAGGCCTGAGACACCATTTTAGGGCTACTAATGTGGGTGGCACAACCAGTGCTGCAAGCCTACTAGTAGCATTTGAATTACCAGCCCTGGCACACTCAGTGCACTTTACTAGGGACCTACTGGTAAAACAAATATACCAATCATGGATAACCAATCACAATAACAATTTACACAGAGAGCATATGCACTTTAGCACTGATCAGCAGTGATAAAGTGCCCAGAGTCCTATAGCCAACAACCACAGGTCAGGAAAAACAAAGGAGGAAGAAGCAAAAAGTTTGGGGATAACCCAGCAAAAAGGGCCATTTCCAACAGTGGTCTCAAGTGACGTCGCCTTTGCAATGTGATAGGTGATAAGTCCTGGTATAGCCATATCTTAGTGCCTTCGAATTCAATTACGCTGCGGTCACGTACTGCTCTCATAATCATTTCTTTCTGCCTGTAGTAATGAAGGCACGTAGGAATATCCTGAGGCATCCGCGGGGAACTCGCCGGCTGACCAGCTCAATGTGTGCGATCCAGAATTATGTCCTGTGGTGCCAGAGTGGGAGCGACATGGTAAAACAGCCTACGGCTATATCCCTCCATATCATTCGTGGCGGTCTGCTATGGAACCCCCTTAATACGGATGTTCGCTCTCCTGGACCAATTCTCAAGGTCTTCCATCTGATATCGCAGGTCTGCCTATTTGTCTTGGAGGACTAAGAGTTCTCGTCGGTGTGCGTCCAGCTCTTCATCCCAGAAATCACCAGTGCGCTCCAGGGTGTCAACTCTGTGCTCCAGCTCGCCAAAGTCTCTTCTGAGTTCCCTGACTTCCGTTGCAATTTCATGCTTAAGGGTCGCAAAGTCTGACCTCATGGTGTCAAAGAGGGTCTCCGAAGAGGGTCAAAGAGGGGCTCTGGTGGCCGGGGCCAACCCGGGCTACCTGCGCAGTTTCGGCAGAGTCAGGGATCCCATCTCCAGCCTGCAATTTCTTATGCGGGGCTTTAGTGAGCATTTCTTTAATTGAGCCTTCCTTCTTGGCGGAGGACCGAGGGCAGCCGTTGTCGGCGCTTAGATCGTCTACCGTGTCCACTAGTACGGGGTCCGAGCAGAATAGGGGAGCAGACTTCAATGGGGGACCCGTATCTGTCATCTCCAGTCCACCGGAGAGCACTGCTTAAGCTCCAGTCACCTGCAGGCCCTGGGTGTCCAATCCCCAATGTTTCACTCCAACAGGGCTCCCCCCACCCAGCAAGGCTTCACTATGGCGGATTTCCTCCTGTTTCTTCCACCGAGCCACTGGCCAGGTATTCAGATGTGGTACCTGAAGGTCATCCAGTTCAAGGGTACGCCGTGATTCTCTATCAACCCCGCCTCTGGTACACCTGCTCTGCTCCGTGTCGCACTCAGCTGCTATTTTGTCTTTGGCACCCACCAGGAGATCCAGCGCCACTCCCCGATTTCCCCCCCCCCGCATCTCCCCCCCCATCTTTGACTGTGTCGTTGTTGCACCAGGGTAGTGAGGGTCCGCCCCCGATCCTTAGGCTGGGGCTCCCACCAGGTCGCAGTCCAGGCCCCAAGCCTCCGCACCTCTGCAGGAATGTGTCTGTCTGGTATCGGACAGCTGGGTGTGGGGGTTGGGGGAATCAAGGGCACCGCGCACCCCTCGGCACCCACTGCCTTTTCCGATGTTCTTTTTTTTATTTATTTATTTTTTTAAATTGTAATTTTTTTTTCCAACGCCTCGTCTCAGTGGGGGCTCTCTTATCCGGTGGGATTCCTCTGCCGTGGATCTCCTCCTGCTGGACACCACGGGACGTCAAGCATGGCCCATAGAGGGCGAGCAATGCACTGGTGCGCCGGATCTCGAGCCACCAACTGCGTCTTCTGCACAAGGTAGTCCCCATAAGCTCAGGCACCTCATTTGCAGGTGAAAAGGGCTCGAGGATCACCCCCGATACAGCTGGATGGAGTAGCGGACGGCGGAGCACACAGAGTGTGCTACCGCCAGGTCGCCATCTTGGCCATGCCCCAGTGTTCTTCTTTTGAACACAAACAATAACTTTTTCTTTTTTGTTGTTGCTGGACATCATTTGCAAAGCTAAAAGGTGAGACTATTGGCTTTGCCAGTGCTTGTTTTTAAGTTTTCTAAATCTTTATTTTATATTGTAGATGCATTTATCCAGCAGAGTCATGGTTGAAATGGTGTCACAGATTACCTGGTGTCATGGCCTTCTTGCTATTGAGTGATCACTAGATGACAGGAATGACTTGGCATCTCTTGATGTCATGTGCTGTTAGTGCTATGCGCTTCCATGTTGGATGGCCACTTTACTGCACTGGCTCATTCAAGACTAAGACAAGGATCCTGTTGTATTCCGCGTTAGGGGTCCGTATATAGGTTTTCCTGAATCATGTCCTTATATAGGCACAATTCGCATTGCCCTTATATAGGCATAGAATCCCTGTCCTTATTTAGGCATTAACCGTGCACTCCAAATACAGGCATGGTCACCGACATCCGTCCACCCTAACGTCACAACGAGTTCTTAGAAACCAGACCCTTAAGCTTCGGGAGTTCCCCTAGCACAGGACTATTGATTTCTCCAAGAACTCATCTATTATGTATGAACCGTTATACCTTAAGGGTTCATTCCTGACGTCTTCCTCTGTCCGACTTCACGTCAATGCTAACATTCCAAGACACCTACCAGGTATAAATATACCTTCCCTTGCCCAAGCAAGTTAGAGGAGACCTCGACTTCAGAGGAGCCCGTATCCCGGCCTGACGCACTGAGAAGACGCTGTCATTCCTGCACGCAGACGAATCCAGCTTCCAGTGTTCTGACTCCCTTCGCGGGGTGTTAGAGTTCCAGATCCGGCTAGAGATTCCCACCTCTCTCATTCTAAAGGTATGGAGCTGACTAGAACCTAGAGGGACTCTTGGCATATCATACTTGGCATACTAGACTTAAACATACTTTTAGTATACCAGACTAGAGAATACTCCGCCTACTTCTACCTTTCCCTACACCTAGACCAGGTTAGGTACATTGGGGTAGAACTAGTTTAGGGACGCATCGTATGAGTACTCGCATTTTTAGCTCATGTTATTTATGTACGTGAATATATGCTAAAAGATTATGCTATCGCAGTATTATTTATTTCTACTGCTTACACTGTACATTATTTATCTTGCATACTGTCTTGTGATCGTAACAGCACATATCTCTTACACGAGAAACAAGACTGTTCAATAAAACCCTTTTTATTGAAATGCCCGTCTTTCCTTTCTGTGTAACTCTGTAGAAACTAAGCATGCACGATTGACTGAGTGAAACTGTTATCTATTGTTTCCACGATTCTGAGACGTGTTCCGATTCTAAAGGGAAACAAAAGTTGTCATGTTTTTCGGTTGCCAGAAACTAATCCCTTCTTGTTCTCAAGGAGTTTCTAGTGGCCTCTGAGCTAGCTGGCACAAGTAATTAAGTTTAATATACTCGATAGGGACATACCGACCTTAGACCCATGTCAAGCCTATAGGCTATATTATTCCAATGTGCAGAGCCTATTAGGGAAATAGGAACTACACTACATGGCACCCAACCGTTTGGTAAGGCAGTAATTTAACGCTAGATACTGAGTAATTCAGTCGTGCTTTTCTCAGAGACCCCTACTCACATACTCCATAAAACGTCTGGAGTGGGTAGGGTTAAATATCCGCCATAACTAAAATAGGGAAGCACCCTATATATTAGTTGTTTGGTTTTTTCAACGTTGAAGGATACAGTGTTCCAAAATATTGTGCACCTTATCTTTTTTTTGTTTCCTTGAAACTTGTTCTACATTTTTCAAAAAACTAAATGTCCACCAACGGGGACAATAACACCGGGAACGGTGGAGCTGCGGCTGACCCAGCCATAGCAACAGTTTTTAACTTTACAGGTTTAAATGAACCTGAGGAGGGTGTTGTAGACATCAATCCAAACTTAAGAAGAGCCATCACTCTAAAGCTTATAAAACATGGCCTACCACCAAGAGGCGGTAGAGCAGTTTTCGTGATAGAGGCACACGAATCCTTTCAGACAGAGGTATTCTATTCATGGGTAATATTTCCTGAATCAAATTCAGTAACAAGACTGTTTCACTTCTACAAAGAAGATGAACCACCAGAGGAATATATTCCTTTCGAGGATATTGAAATTCCACTAACATACCAAGAGCATCAGCTCTGGTTTAAAGGCGCCCTAAAACATCACAAAAAGAATATCGGGGTCGGTCAACTAGGTAGACCAGGAGCAACATGGCCGATTCTAGCCGGCTACACTCCTCATCCTGACATCGAAATAATGTCAGACGAGGAACTACTTACTCAACTTACAGAGTTAATAAAAATTTACAGACAATTAGTCCAATATGTCATGCGGACTTTTACAATCCAACCACCATTAACCATTCCAAATCAAACTCCTCAACAGGGGAATACACTAAAAATTACACCACAGACTCTATACTCAGTTCATGGGTAAAATGCCCACAAAACGTGAGCAAATACCATTCTGGATAGCTCAAAAAATTACTCAAATTGAAGCAGTATTTCCTAATACTAGCCCTTATGAGAAACACAGAATCCTAACTATCTGTTTACCAATGGGGATCACACCACAACTGGAAGACTGCACCACTTGGGGCGCAGTCTTTGCTGCCATCTATACTAAAACACATGGTATTCCGTCAATTGCAGTAATACCTGATGTCCTGAAACAAATTCAAAACGAATACGGGGCAGAGCCTGCTCTGAATTTAGGTATGAAATTACTGAAAAATTTCGACCAGGTCTCAACAATAATATTATCTAATATTAAAGGGGAGGCAGCAGCAGTGGCGATCCGCCAACGGTTAAGGGAATTCGATGTTACAGAACATCAAACAGAACTACCCAGAATAATAGAACAATCTTATGCAGAATTAGGCAGAGATAGTTTGGGTGGAAGACCATTAAAGCCAAAACTATCTGAAAGTCCTGAGAAGGACTCTATTAAACAAATTCCTACATCTTCTAAAAAGAAGTGGGAAACTAATAAACAAAATTCAAACGAGAAACGTTCTCAATCCCAAGGTAGGTCTCCTCAAAAGGAGCCCTCTGAAAGGAGGTATAACCTCAGGAATAGGGATAATTTGAAAAAGCCTGACAGGTATCAAGATACTGATACACGTTCCTCTCGTACCTTTCAGATCTCGTCACAGACATCGGAAAGAAGAGGACGGTCAGAACATAGAGAAGAACGCGTGAAATCGAAAGACGACAAACACGTTCCAAAAAATAAATCCAAACCTCAATTCTCAAAGAAGAAGGTAGCAGGTCTGAAGGTCAGACATGCCGAGGATACTGAGAACATGACTCAAGAACGGAGAATGGGCTCAGACAATGCTGGACAGTGCAGCAGAAGTCACAATAGCTCGCCAGAACCTGAAGGAACTTCTGGAGATAGTGGACTTGAATGAGTACATTACAGTTGAGACTGTAGACACCAGGGTTAGTACTCCACAAAAGTTATATGAAATAACACTCCGGATGGAGGGAGACATACCTAGACAGGTGAAAGCACTCTTTTGGGAAAAACTTTCAAGGGGCTATGACATACTTCTAGCAGAAAAAGACTGGCCACCACAATTTGTCAGGGAGTGCCCACATGGTGAGGACATCATTATGCCTGCCTTCTCCAACCATATTCCAATTCATCTAAAATATACTTATGCCAGGAAATGGGCAGTTGCCCAGGCCCCAGCATTATACAAAAATCATGTAGGATGGGATGAGGACTCACCTCACCATAAAATACATTTAAAAAATGAACCTACTGCACAGAGGCAGTATCCAATAAAGCAAGAAGCTAAAAAACAGGTCCGGGAGATCTTAGATCAACTTGAATACCAAGGGATGATTGAAACATGCACCTCTTCAATGAACAATCCTTTGTTTCCTGTCTCCAAACCAGACAATACATATCGTCTAGTTTTGGATTACAGACACTTAAACACTTGTTCTAAAACATTTGCAGTGCAAAATGCACATAGTACAGCATTAATGAATAACATTGTGCGTAAAAAATATAAAACCACATTGGACATCTCAAATGGTTTCTTTTGTCAAAATATAGCACCTGGAAGCAGGTACTTAACAGCTTTCTCAATAATGGGGACTCCGCGTCAATTTTGTCGACTCCCACAAGGGTTCAAGAACAGCCCGGGGTTATTCTCAGCGAGAGTAACTGAGTTACTACAAATTTATGATAATGAGGCATTGTCATATGTCGATGACATCTATCTGACAGACGATGACCTGGACAAACCTTGAACAGGGTGAGCACCATTATACTGGGCTTCGCCTCTGAGGGCTACAAATTCAACTTCAAAAAGTCCAGAATTGCCCATCTCAATGTCCTTTTTCTAGGATATGAGCTTTCAAGTGAAGGCAAGAGCTTGGCAGCCAACTTTTTAGAAAGGTGTGCGCTGCTCCAATCTCCAAAAACGCAGAAAAATTTACAATCCATCCTGGGTTTCCTAAATTTTGGAAGAACATACATTCTAAATTACGCAGAAAGGGTTAAACGACTCTACGCATTAATCAAACCTGATTTTTCAATCAAAAATTGGACACAGGAACACGCAGAAATCTTGCGTTCACTACAAGCTAACATGTTAGCAACAAATCACTTACAAACACGCGTAAGTCAACGCAATTTAGTGATCCGAATAATTTCGGGTCAATGCGGATTCACCTACTTAACATTTAATGAGGGTGAGAAAATACCAATTGCATACAAATCACATTTGTATACACAAGCAGAAATGCGCTTCACTTCAACTGAAAAAATACTGACGGCAGTTCAAACTGCAGTAGCAAAAGAAAGAGCTCTAGCCCAAGGGAAACGCATTCTTGTAACCCCAGTTCCGGCCTTAGAGGCGGTAACTAAAGTGAGCATTCCAAATGTGAAAGCATTACATCCGAGATGGATACAATGAGTTAATTCTCTTGCTGCAACAGATGTTGAATATGTTTTTGATCCAGATTTAAAAACACAAGCGTTCCTGCAGTATGAACATGAATGTCCTCTGCCCACTGAGATTCTGCCTCTCGATCAGTACGAATTCATAATTTACACTGACGGATCCGCACAACCCGCAACAGGGAGTAAGCAAGCTTACAGGGTAGCGTGCGCAATCGTTAAAGGTTGCATGCGCGATGGCAACTTCAGACCTATGGTCACTAAAACTCAATCTCTAGGAGATTACACAGCTCAGCGAGCTGAACTACAAGCATTCAAACTGGCACTTGAAAGTACAGATCGAGAATTCCCACACTATTAGTGTGCGATTCTTTCTACTGTGTGCAGTCGTATAATGAATATATACAAACTTGGCTTGAAAATGGGTTCAAAGATGCAAAAGGTGGCACAATAAAGCATAAAACGCTTTGGGAACAAGTAGTTCAGTTAAAAAACGAACTACCAAAGGCTCACGTGATCATACACTGAGTCATCAACGTGATGGCGTTCACGTTGCAGGGAATTCATTGGCTGATGAAGCCGCAAAGGGGGCTGTGCAGACGGCTTCCGTAGCTGCGATCACTCGTTCAAAAACAAAAATAGACAGTGAGATAATGTTGGCTGTCAATGCTACGAGCAAAGGCAGTGGTACAGCGTTACCAAAAAAGTTTCCACTCAAGTACTCTTATGTAATTGATGCGAACAACGTTCCTTTTGCTCGAATCCCTGGAGTGGGGATAGGGTAATTCCAAACATGGAACGTAGAGCAGCTTTGATTTATGAAACACATCTGGGGGAGGGTCTGTCACATCAAGGGATCTCTAAAACAATATTGACATTAAAAGAGATGTACTGGTGGCCGGGAATGAATACACAAATTCACATCTTCATCAATAATTGCATAGATTGTAAGTTACAGCGAGATGCAGTACGCCACCAGACACCATGCTACGAAGTAGCCTGTCAGGGACAGACACCATTGTTAGACAGCATTAGACTATCTATGCACAGGCGTCCTTGTGGATGACTGCAATCCCACAAATACTAAGTCAAGGTTCCTATGAATATGGCCTCAGCGCTCGGCTGACGCTCGAACTGTTATAAAAGATTTGCGAGTCTTTATCGGCACATACGAAATAGGCACGCTACATTCTGACCAGGGCCCTGCGTTTAGCTCTCGAGCTTACAAAGAAGCCATGGCCAGTCTGGGCGTTGCATTGCGGTACTCCTCTCCGTTTCATCCTGAGGGAAATTCTGTTGTGGAAAGGAAAAACCGGGACATAAAGCAGTCTATAACAGCTAGGGTATTTGGTTCGGGTGATGGGTGGGTCAAACATCAATTTGCCAAGAAGTTCTCTAGGGGGGGTCTCTCCATATGAGGTCCTATTTGGGACAAGAATGTAGGTGCCCGATCTAGAATGTAGTGGCACAGTGGTGGAAAATAAACCCTTTGATATCAAAGATCGTTTGGCTGTTTTACAGGATCTAAATGAACTAAGATCGAAACAAAGCAACGTATTCCTACAGCCAACCACCACTGGGGAAAAAACGGCGGTCCCAGCAAGGCCTGTCTGGATTCCAAAAGTTGGGGATCTAGTCGGAGACAAAAATTGCGGTCAAGAAGGAATTTGGACCTTCTTACAGACAACCAGTACCTGTCCTAGCCATACACGGAACAAGAACAGTACTTCTGCCGCCCCTTGCTGGAAAAAAGGAGAAAAGATTTGTGTCTATCGACCTCATCAAACCACAGTATGTGGCCAATACTACATAGTAGGCCTCGTGGACTCCGACCTAGTAGCAGACACACTCCTCTCGCTACTATCCAAGAGGTTCAGACTGAAAGACTGATAACCATCGAGAATTCAGCAGTAACAGATGAAGGACTGAGCAACAGTGCTATGGAACTCATCCCTCTTGAAACTCAAGTAACAGTTCGTCCAAATACACCGGTCTACACCAATGTAACAAGTGATCAACTGGTTCCAGCGATTTCTACAAATCCTGATGCAATTCCAACAATTGACAGAACTGCTTCTGGCTATTTCATTAACTTTGATACGTTTTCTGAGGATCTGAGTGAGCCCGAGACGTCGCCAGCATCAAAAACTTTTAAACAGCAAGTACAAGACTTTTTACATTTTTTGGAAAAGACTTATCTGGTTTCACCATGGATTGAACTTTGGGTTATTTCTGGAATATTTTTCTTCCTGCTTTGGCTAACTTTGGTTATGACTATGAACGTGCTTATAAGTGGCAGATACATCCATTTGGACACTGAAAGAAAAGAAGTGAACTTACTTTTAAAACCTCACAAATCATCCCATCGTGAAACAAGAGACTTGTCTGCAGTGAACATCACAGCCATTCCTATACAGGATGGTATAGTGTGGGACAAAACAGACTTCGATATTTTTGGCCCGACGGAACATTTGAACATTCCACATTTATTTAAGATTTCACTAAGTGATTTTGTTTCATCCAGTACCTATTCTGATGATTGGGACTTTGAAACTGTAAATAACATGATGTTTGACCTAGAAAAATCTGCTGCATTTTCTAATAATGAATATTTAGAGGGTTCATCAGACTATGAACAGCTGTATTGCTATAACCACTATGGTCATCATTTTTTGCATAAATCTGCAACACCTAGAAATGTGTTTATGTTTAACCAATGGGAACATTGTCCTACACCACCAAAAGGTAGTTCAAAAACATTTGCTAAAAAGTTTCCATATTTTTCAGGATACAATGCATCTGATCCAGAAACATTTTACTATAAAAACGTGAACAAAACAGGACTGAAAATTATGTTAACTAATACAAAACAGATTTACTCTGCAAAATGTATTGCCCAACTGTCTAGACATGGTTTTGACTTGTGGAAAGAGACAATAGACACAAAATCTGTCTGGGGTACTAAAGATTGGCAAGTACAGGGGATGGAAGCTCTGTTTAGTGCCTGTATCGTCCCTCAACAAATAATGTTTTTGAATGACACTGTGCAACAAACGTCTTGCCTTGGGTTAGCCAAGATTAAAGACATGAAAACACCTTCTGTACCAACACCTGCAAGTGATAATAATACACAGGCAGCGGTTACAGTTGACACCATACTACAACTCAACAGAACAAATCCTGATTGGAGAAAATGGTTGATCTGGCCCACAGACACAAACAACTGTCAAGAGAGATTCCTGAATAAAACACAGGGGTTTACTATTCATAGGCCAGACCCACGATACGTCCCAAGACAGCATCCGGGGTAGTAACAACATACAGTGTAGGAAAATTATGCCTCGATTGGCTGCAAAAATCTACACTTAAGGATGTGAAACAACACTTCTCTTTACTTAAAGAAGACGCAGACCTTAGGGAATTCTTGCTTGGACCAAGAAAACCGCGTCAAAAACGTTTCATATATGCCGGCATTTATGCTGCTTATAATGAAGCATGGAAGGTGTCACAGATGGAGGCCGCAGAACGAATACGTGAACTTGATCGTATTAACTTAGAGAAAACATTCACTGTGGTCGACAATGGGTTAACAACTTTGTCCTCCAGAATTTATTCATTGGACAGTATTGTATCCTCTGCTATCGACATACTGGAACAAGATTTAGCCATGTTACAGCAAGGCCAATCTCAATTACGTTCTATTATGTTATTAAGCTGGACGCTGCAATCTTTGCGTGCGGGCTATGTGCCTTGGCGTTTTATCAACACAACGGCCTTGTTTACAGAATACAATCTAACTGATAAACAGATCGAACTGGCACAAAGGGGAGCAAGGTATACAGTACTGAGTATTGAAAAACTTGAAAAATTACCATTCACAGTGGCAGAAAAACCAGCTACAGAATGGCTTATTCATGGCAAAATTAGTCTACCTGTGACTACGTTCCAGTTTCAGTATTGCCTTAAACGGATGCAAGCAAGCAATCATGAAAGGTTGGGTAAAGAATACATGAAGACATCCTGGAATTTACCATACACATATAGATGTTGGAGTGGGGATCGTGAAGTGTTTCTAAGCGGTACACACTCTGAAAATGCACTAAGCGGTTCACTGATTTGTCAGGACATATCTTTACACGGGGCTTCTAATGGTTCTGTGGCAAATTTGTCCTGCCACCAGCAGGGTACACCAGCTGCTGTGATTAATCCAACGTTTGGCCAACTGTCTAATGGGAGTTAGCTCATGTTGAATGATCAGAGTTGCTGTGGCATGTTGCCAGGCATCCCATATCTAGTAACGATCAACTCCAGGGTCACTTGCTGTATGCAAGTATTGTTTGCCCCAATAGACACAGTCAGAGAGTCGCCTTTATGGCCTTCGTTGAATGTCTCTTTTATACGATTTGATACTTTAAGCAGAATGAAAGCCATGCTTATACAACAATCAGTGCCTTTGACCTCGGCCAAAGAAACCTATGATCTACAAGTTGCAAAGACTTCGGCTGAGATACAGAATTTAATTCATACAAACTGCCCTATACATTTCGTAGAAATGATAGGACGTATCTTTAACATGTCAGATACAAGCGGAATTGTACATGTATTTAAGACCATCTGTTCCGGACTATTAGCACCTTTGCAGGCTGTCCTCGGAATCATCCCAAACTTCGCACATTCTGTGTTTGGTGGTGTGCCGTTAATTCTAGCACTTGTTGCAGGAATTCTGTTTCTATTCCTCCTACTACGCTATGGCAAGCCTCTTCGCCAACATCACTCCGAGCGATGTGGAGAGAGCCCTCCTTGAACGGAAATGCCGTGAGCGAATAGTACAGCTTTTGGGCATGCCTCGTCTACGGGAACTTAATACAACGTGGTTCCTGTCATTCATCTTACCTGTTCTACGCTGCCTGTTTTGCGGTGAGGAATGCGTGCTAGACACCTGTCTAACACTTCCATCAGTCATGCCAACGGATATCGATACTCTGCTGGACCCGATAACGGCCCATGCTGTGTGTTGTCCCCAGAGGCTTCCAATACTGATGACTGCATTCATTGAGATCTCACAGACGCTTCCGGCTGCTGCTGAGGTACGAGATGGATCAACAGGCACACAGGTAACCACGGACGCGAACATTGCATCTTCTGCTGAAGGCGATGTTTCTCATCTCTGTGCAATTAACATTCTGAACAAGGTGTTCCAAATGTCACCAACTTCGGTGGACGATATTTTGGCTACGGACATAGATGATCTAATGTTTACACCAGACCCATACACTGACTTTGATTCGGCTCACAGTGTACCAGGGCACCATTGAAATTTGCCCTTCATATTTTCAAAACTTGGAACTATTCCCAGAAAATGAACTTTTTCTTTTAAAACAAATTTGTTCTCGATAAGAAAAACATGGCAAATGAACAATCTGCTTACAGTAGAACTAGTCTTATAAAACTGACTTCTTTGAATACTTCCAGGGACACATTGTCACCTTACTTGTCTAACATTTCATTTAATTCTATGATATACAATGGTTTTGATTTTGAGAACTTATCAACCATTTCGTCGTATGTATATATTTCTGTTTTCATTTAAGTTGCATTTTTACTTCCGTTATATGCTTAGAATGGAAACGATGCTTTAAATGTACAGTACCTATTGCATTTCAACAGTTTTGAGCTTCTTTTAAAATGCTTTTAGAAATGTTTTTAGCAATATGTGGTACTCGATTTTATGTTTAGCATTTAAATGTTTAGCATTTACTATTATCGTTCAATCGAAGATGGAGTGGGTGTTGTATTCCGCTTTAGGGGTCCGTATATAGGTTTTCCTGAATCATGTCCTTATATAGGCACAATTCGCATTGCCCTTATATAGGCATAGAATCCCTGTCCTTATTTAGGCATTAACCGTGCACTCCAAATACAGGCATGGTCACCGACATCCGTCCACCCTAACGTCACAACGAGTTCTTAGAAACCAGACCCTTAAGCTTCGGGAGTTCCCCTAGCACAGGACTATTGATTTCTCCAAGAACTCATCTATTATGTATGAACCGTTATACCTTAAGGGTTAATTCCTGACGTCTTCCTCTGTCCGACTTCACGTCAATGCTAACATTCCAAGACACCTACCAGATATAAATATACCTTCCCTTGCCCAAGCAAGTTAGAGGAGACCTCGACTTCAGAGGAGCCCGTATCCCGGCCTGACGCACTGAGAAGACGCTGTCATTCCTGCACGCAGACGAATCCAGCTTCTAGTGTTCTGACTCCCTTCGCGGGGTGTTAGAGTTCCAGATCCGGCTAGAGATTCCCACCTCTCTCATTCTAAAGGTATGGAGCTGACTAGAACCTAGAGGGACTCTTGGCATATCATACTTGGCATACTAGACTTAAACATACTCTTAGTATACCAGACTAGAGAATACTCCGCCTACTTCTACCTTTCCCTACACCTAGACCAGGTTAGGTACATTGGGGTAGAACTAGTTTAGGGACGCATCTTGCGTATGAGTACTCGCATATTTAGCTCATGTTATTTATGTACGTGAATATATGCTAAAAGATAATGCTATCGCAGTATTATTTATTTCTACTGCTTACACTGTACATTATTTATCTTGCATACTGTCTTGTGATCGTAACAGCACATATCTCTTACACGAGAAACAAGACTGTACAATAAAACCCTTTTTATTGAAACGCCCGTCTTTCCTTTCTGTGTAACTCTGTAGAAACTAAGCATGCACGATTGACTGAGTGAAACTGTTATCTATTATTTCCACGATTCTGAGACGTGTTCCGATTCTAAAGGGAAACAAAAGTTGTCATGTTTTTCGGTTGCCAGAAACTACTCCATTCTTGTTCTCAATGAGTTTCTAGTGGCCTCTGAGCTAGCTGACACAAGTAATTAAGTTTAATATACTCGATAGGGACATACCGACCTTAGTCCTATGTCAAGCCTATAGGTTATATTATTCCAATGCGCAGAGCCTATTAGGGAAATAGGAACTGCACTACACTAGGAGCTGCCTTAGAGACCTGCAAACCATAAGCCCAGTAGTGGCCGTCACATTCTATCTCTTTAGAATTGATCTTCTCTAATACATTATTATTTTTTTCTTTTCACAAGAAAAGAGCAACCAAAGAGAATATTCATTGCATACAAAGTTTATAAAATGACTACTTGCCTACATTCTGATCATTTTTTGGTTAAAAGGAGACCTGCGTGGCTTAAAATAAACTGATCGGTTTTTAAAATCTTGTTCGTCAGACAAAAGTTTTTCGGGACCTTGAAGCACCCTAGCTGACCTTATGGGCCATATGTACTATTGCTGGGCCGCACTGCAATTTTTGAGTAGCATCTATGATACTCGGTCCGTCCTTGCCAGCCTGACAGATCTGCCCACAACTTCTTCCGAGCTGACTTCTTGACATAGGATCCAACCAGTTCCCTGTTCAGCAAAATCTATTTGATAGATTAAGCATTTAGTTTCAATAAAAAGAGTCTTTAAGAATGGGCATTCTGATAGGTTTATGGTGATTTCATGGTGATTTTAGCATCTGAGCGGACGGAATGAATGGTGGGTATGTAAAGTTAGCTCATATGGTTTGCCTGAAAATATGCCCTAGATCTGGCTGTCTGAGACTTACCTTGGACAGCCCTGTTATTGTAAAGCATTGGACCGACTTTGAGGTGCAGGCATAGAAAGCATCAGAGTTGTGTTTTTAAAACTCTCAGCTCTTCTAACTTCAAGATACAGTTAACAGAAGCTTTTTGTCAGTTTTATTTATATCTAGTATTGTTGGGTACCCTTTTGTTAGAAATGGGATCTCTAGTTGGCAAGGGCTTGCACCTTTGTCCAAGTAGGGACCCTTCTTCCTAGTCAGGGTAAGGGTGTTACACTCGTGAAGTAACCCCTGCTCACCCTCGTGGTAGCTTGGCACGAGCAGTCAGGCTTAATTCAGAGGCAGTGTGTAAAGCATTTGCACATAACCAACAGTAATACAGTGTAAGCACTACAAACGGACACCACACCAGTTTAGAAAAATAACCAATATTTTATATACTCAAGACAAGACCAATTACGACAAAAATCCACAATACTATACTTTACGAATGAATACTTGATACGGTAACTTCTTCTTTGCAGGAATAGCACAAAAGCAAAGTTCGTACGAGTCGGTAGCTCCGTCCGAGCCTACCGTGATGCTGAAAACCACAGAGTCTAACCGTTCCAGCCGACCGCGTCGATACGGGCCAGCAGAGTCATGAACAGACTCGGTTACAGTACCTTTCTCGTTGTGGCTGGTACGGAGTGTACGAGCCGGTCGGCGTTCGTCGCGGTTGCGGTGCAAGACGGAGCGATGCAGGGTGCGGTGTCCCTCGATGCGGTGCAGGCAGCGGCTCGATGAGCGTTGTGCAGACGGAGTCGGTGAGTCCAAGGCGTGCGATGCAGGGTGAGACGATGCTCGATGCGGTGCTGACAGGTTGCGATGCAGGCGACCTAGCCGGAGTGCGGGAGCTGGCGTCGGACAGCGGTGCGAGTCGGAGCGGTGCGTCGCAGACGTGCGAGCGGTGCCCCAAATGCGGTGCGGTCACGACTCTTGAGCCAGTTGCAGCGACCTCGTCGGTCGGGTCCGGTTGGTTCAGTGAAGCAATGCGATGCGAACTGCGGTGCCCACAGGTCACGGTGCAAGCAGCGGCTCGATGTTGGCGGCGTTGGACGTCGCCCACGGTGAGACCAGGGTTGCGATGCGAAGCGGGGCGATGCGGTCTGCGGTGCAAACAGGTCACCGGCCAGGGATGGATTCGGTTGACGGAGTCGGTTGCGGTTCCCTTCCTCTGTGGCAACTGAAACAGCGTTCCAGAAGCGGTACCCAGAGGCTTGTGAAGTCTTTGTAGTCCCTGAGACTTCTTAACAGGAGGCCAGCTCGGTTTCAGGCCCTTGGAGATACTCAGCACAAGTTTGTAGAAAGTTCAGTCCAGTCCTTTCACTGCCCAAGACGGAAGCAGCAACTGCAGGCCAACCCAACAAAGCAACAACACAGCAAAGGGGCAGTACTCCTCCTGGCAGCTCTTCCAGCTCTTCGTCTTGGCAGGTTCCTTGATTCCAGCGAGATCTAAATTCATGGGGTCAGGGCCCCAATATTTATATCCCAAATTCCTTTGTTCTCTGAAGGCAGAGAGGCCTTTGCCTAGTCCAAACCAGTTCTGGAGCACTTTGTTGACAAGTCTCCGTTCCTTCTTTCAGTGAGTAGGCCAGGGACATCAGACGCACCACAGGAGGTGGAGCCAGCATTGTGGAGGGAAGGCACTGTCCTATTCAGGGCCCAGGTGCGACCCCTCCCACCCATTTACATGTAGATCTTGCTATTCAGCCCTGTGCTGACTCACCCTGTCTCCTGGCATCCCCCAGCCCCTGTCACTCACACTCCAGACAAGGAATACACAACGCTCGCAGAGGCAGGCTTGGATGGTTAGACAAGAAAATACCCACTTTCTAAAAGTGGTATTTTCAAACACAGAATGTTAAAACCAACTTCACTAAAAGATGCATTTTATCATTCTGAGTCCAGGCATGCTAAACTCTAATTTCTACCACGTTCCCGGGGTCAGTTAGGATTATAAGCTGTAATAATCACAACTGCCCGTTCTGGCCTAGGGGGAACAGGTAGCCTTGCAATAGTGAAGAACGAACTAGGCTGTAATTCACTATCCGGACATGCCGCACACACCCGGGCATGTCCTACCTTTCGCGTACAACGGACCCTGCCCACAGGGGTACCTTGGGCCTACCTTAGGGGTGACTAACAGGTAGCAAAGGGAAGGTTTAGGGACTTGCAAGTGTGTGCACTTGCCAAGTCGACATGGCAGCCCCAGGCTGCGCACAGGCTCTGCGATGGCAGGCCCGAGTTACACTTTACGGGCTGTTTGCGTGGGTGGCACAATCCAGTGCTGCAGCCCACCAACAGCATTTGGTCTATAGGCCCTGGCACTCGCAGTGCACTTTACAAGGGACTGACACATAAACCAAATAGGCCAATCATGGAAACACCAATCCATAACGCATTTTATACAGGAGCACTTGCACTTTCCCACTGGACCGCAGTGAGGAAAGTGCGCAGAATCATTACACCAGCAAAAACAGAGTCAAAACCGGGAGGTCAGAAAGCAAAAAGTCAGGGGAAACACGCCAAAAGATGCCAAGTCTAACACATGTCCCCTCCAGCTGAAAGTAGGGAGAACTACCCAACCCCATTGGAGTTCTCCTCACTAGGCGGAAGAACCTGGACAGACCATCTGCGTTGGCGTGTTCTGTACCAGGACGGTGCTCCACCGTAAAGTCCATTCCCTGTAGGGAGATGGACCACCTCAGCAGTTTTGGATTCTCACCCCTCATTTGCATCAACCATCTGAGGGGCCTGTGGTCTGTCTGAACCCGGAAGTGAGTCCCAAACAGGTATGGTCTCAACTTCTTCAGCGCCCAGACCACAGCAAAAGCTTCCCTTTCTATGGCACTCCACCTCTGTTCCCTGGGAAGTAGTCTCCTGCTAAGGAAGACTACAGGCTGATCCAGGCCCTCTTCGTTCAGTTGTGAGAGCACCGCTCCCACACCATGCTCTGAAGCGTCAGTCTGCACGACAAATTCTTTGGAGAAGTCAGGTGCCTTGAGCACGGGCACCGTGCACATGGCTGCCTTCAGGGCATCAGAAGCTTTCTGGCAGGACTCAGTCCAGATCACTTTCCTGGGCTGCCTCTTAGAGGTCAGCTCTGTTAAGGGGGCAACGATGGTGCCATAGCCCTTAACAAATCTCCTATAATATCCGGTGAGACCTAAGAAGGCTCTCACCTCGGTCTGGGTCTTGGGGGTTCCCAAGCCAGAATGGTGTCAATCTTGGGTTGTAGGGGCGCCACCTGGCCGCTTCCTACCTGGTGTCCCAAGTACACCACAGAACCCTGCCCGATCTGGCACTTACTGGCCTTGATCGTGAGGCCTGCACCTTGCAGAGCCCTCAACACTTTCTGAAGGTGCTGTAAATGTTCTTCCCAGCTGGAACTGAACACAGCAATGTCATCCAGGTAGGCGGCACTGAAATCCTCCAGCCCGGCCAACACCTGATTGACCAACCTCTGAAAGGTGGCAGGGGCATTCTTCAACCCAAAGGGCATCACCCGGAATTGGTAATGACCTTCTGGGGTTGAGAATGCCGATCTCTCCTTGGCCCCATCGGTTAAGGCAATCTGCCAGTACCCAGACGTCAAATCAAACGTGCTGAGGAACCGGGCAGCTCCCAACCGATCAATGAGCTCATCAGCTCTGGGGATGGGGTGCGCGTCAGTCCTGGTGACGGCATTGAGCCCACGGTAGTCCACACAAAACCGGAGTTCTGGAGTGGCACCGGGCGCCGCAGCCTTTGGGACCAAGACCACTGGGCTGGCCCAAGGACTGTGGGAGGGCTCAATCACCCCTAACGCCAACATCTTAGAGACCTCCTCCTTGATGCTGGCTCTGACCCGGTCAGTCAACCTGTAAATCTTGTGCTTCACAGGATGGCTGTCACCAGTGTCCACGTCATGGGTACACCAGTGAGTAACACCGGGGGTCAGAGAGAACAGTGGGGCGAACTGTCCCAACAACTGGCGACAGTCCCCCTGCTGCTCCTGAGACAGAGTAGGGGAGAGGATCACACCTTCTACTGACCCATCATGCTCCTTGGTAGACAAGAGGTCAGGGAGAGGCTCACTCTCCTCTTCCACCCCATCATCTGTCGCCAAGAGCATACTCACTTCGGACCTCTCGAAGTGGGGCTTGAGGCGGTTCACGTGAAGGACCCTCAAGGGGTTCCTTGGAGCCTGCAAATCCACCAGGTAGGTGACGTCACTTTTGCGCTCCTTTACCTCATATGGCCCAGTCCACTTGTCCTGCAAGGCACAAGGTGCTACTGGGGCCATGACCCACACTTTTGCCCAGGTTGAAATTCGACCAGAGTGGCATTCTGGTCATACCATCTCTTCATTTCTTCCTGGCTTGCTTCTAGGTTCGCCTGAGCGAGTTTCCTGAAGCGGGCAGTTTGGTTTCTAAAGGCCAGCATGTAGCTAAATACATCCTGGGGAGTTTTCCTGGGAGCTGCCTCCCAGCCTTCCTTTACCAAACTTAGAGGTCCTCTGACAGGGTGGCCATACAGGAGCTCAAAGGGGCTGTACCCAAGAGACTTCTGAGGCACCTCCCTGTATGCAAAGAGTAGGCATGGCAAGAGGACGTCCCACTTACGCCTCATGGGTTCTGTTAGACCCTTGATCATGCCTTTCAAGGTCTGGTTGAATCTCTCCACCAGACCGTTTCCTTGTGGGTGGTAAGGAGTGGTGAACTTGTAGGTTACACCACACTCCTTCCACAGGGATGTCATATACTTCGATATGAAATTGGTCCCCCTATCAGAAACCACCTCTCTGGGGAATCCCACACTGGAAAAGATCCCCATTAACGCCCGGCCCACCACTGGCGCCGTCGTTGTCCTGAGAGGGATTGCCTCCGGGTACCGGGTGGCATGGTCCACCAAGACCAGGATGTACCTGTTGCCCATGGCTGTCTTGGGATCCAGTGGCCCCACAATATCCATCCCTACCCTTTCAAAGGGTGTTCCAACAACAGGGAAAGGTTGGAGAGGAGCTTTGACCTTCCTCCCACTCTTACCACTTGCCTGGCAAGTTTGGCAAGACCTACAGTGTGCATCTGACTGCCTTCGCATTTGGGGCCAAAAGAAGTGGGTGACAAGCCTGTCAAAGGTCTTGTCCTGCCCCAAATGTCCTGCCAAAGGCACGTCGTGAGCCAGACCCAGTAGGAAGGTCCTGAAGCGCTGGGGTACCACCAGCACACGGGCTGACCCAGGCTCAGCAACCTTAGGCTCACTGTATAGGAGACCACTCTCCCAGTAGATCAGATGTGACCCGGACTGATTACCAGCTGCCTGGTCTGCAGCCTGCCGCCGCAGACCCTCCAGAGTAGGGCACTCGTTCTGCTCCCTGCAGAACTCCTCCCTGGTGGGACCCCCTTCTTGCTGCCAATGGGTCAGCTCAGAGATGTCTCCCAGTTCGGCTACCTGCTCCCCTGTAGGCACCGGGGCGTCCCCCTCGAGGTCCGCCTCCTCCCGGTCCGTGGGAACTTCGGGGGCCGGTTTCCCGCGCCCCTGCCCTTTCTTCTTGGCAGGGACTTGGGCCACTGTTTCAGGCTCCAAGTCCTCTTGATCACCCTTTCTGGCTGCCATTGACCGAGTAGACACGCATGCCCACTCTGGCAACCCAAGCATCTCCAAGTGAGGCCTGAGCTCAACCTCCTTCCATAAGGACTGCTCCAGGTCGTTTCCTAGCAGACAATCTACAGGCATGGTAGGGCTCACAAGCACCCTCAAGGGACCTGAGACCCCCTCCCATTCAAAGGGAACCTGCGCCACCATACACTGGCGCTCAGAGTTGTCGACAGCAACTACTTGGTGGAATGCTCCGGGGACTACTTGCTTCTCAGACACCAGGTGACACCGGACTGAGGTCACACTGGCTCCAGTATCTCTGAGAGCCTCTACCCTGTTCCCATTAATGGTCACCCAGGTGCTATATTTCTTTGTGTTAGGGGGCACCTGGTTTCCTGGGACCATCTCACTGTCCCCGAGTGAGACAAGGGTCATGTCTGCGGGATCCCCACCCTCCTGTGGGCACCCCTCCTCCCCAAGCGCTACACTAGCCAACACTTTGGATTGTCCACCGGTGGGTGGCTGTGTCCCCTTCGGGCACTTGGGATCCCCTTAAAGTGACCTACCTGGTCACATGCATAACACTTGCGGGGGCCGGTCTCAACAGGCTTTCCTGTAGAGACCCCTTTCTTCTTATCACCGGGGGCTGGGAACCTTTACCCTGGGTACTAGTTTGGGGCCCTTTAGAGAACTCCTGTGCTTTACCCTTGTCCCCCCACCTTTCTGCTGGGGACCCTGCCCACCTTTGGCTGAGTCTCCCCCGAACGCTTTCTTGTGGACCCTGGTACTCACCCAGCGGTCCGCTTCCATAGCAAGCTTCCTGGGGTCAGTTAGCTTACTATCAACTAGGTGCTGGCGCAGATCTGCAAAACATAGACTAGACAAGTGCTCCCATGCAATCAAGTTGTAGAGCCCCTGAAAATCTGTTACACTACTGCCCTTCACCCAACCATCCAGAGACCTGCAGAACACATCCACACATTCCAACCAAGTGTTGGCATCAGACTTCTTACTGGACCTGAACTGATCCCTGTACTTTTCAGGAGTAAGACCATACTTCGTGAGAAGGGCATCCTTCATGTCAGCATAGGTGAGGTGATACCCCTTACCCAAAGCTATCAGAGCATCCCTTGCTTCTTCAGGGAAAAGTGGCCACAATCCTGCTCCCCAATTCTCCTCAGGGACCCCATTCATGTGTATGGCTGCCTCATAACCCTGAAACCACCTTTGTATGTCATCCCCCTTCTTGAACTCCTTGCCTACGTTCTTGGGAATGTGCACAATCCTGTCTGCCTTTCTGGACGAATTGCTGTCACCATCTGAGCCTGACTTACTCCTAAGTTCTAGCTCCTTCAGTTCTCTCTCATGCTCTAAGAGCATCTTCCTCTCCTCTATGGCCAATCTCTTCTCCTCCCGCTCACTCTCCAGCCTGAGCTTCTGCAGCTCAAACTGCCTTGCCTCCCGCCTGTCCTCCAGCTCCTCTGGGGACAGACTGCTGCTGCCTGACCTGGCGGGTTCCCCCTACCCAAAAGTACATCCACCCTGGAAATAGGCTCCTCCACCTCCTCACTGAGATCACCAGGCTGCCCATTGGCATGTCTGGCTGCTACCCAGGCCCTCAGCGCCTTCTGTAGCTCCTCCTTCCTTGTGAGGCCTTTAATTTGGACTTTCAGGTTTTTACAAATCGCTCGTAACTCCTTTACGGCGTAGGATTCCAACCTGTCCTCCTCAAAGATAACTTCCAGAGATGCAACGGATGATGCAATTGATACAGGCATGACGAAAGTCGTGAGTTAAAAACTGGCAAGATCAAAAATAGGCCAAAAGAAAAAGAACCAGTATGTGGTACGTAATGGTCTGCGATATGGTAGTAGTGCACACCAATCACTGTAAGTCAAGTGCAAACGCAAGTCCTATCCTCACCGCTGACAACCAATGTTAGAAATGGGATCTCTAGTTGGCAAGGGCTTGTACCTTTGTCCAAGTAGGGACCCTTCTTCCTAGTCAGGGTAAGGGTTGTTACACTCTTGAAGTAACCCCTGCTCACCCTCGTGGTAGCTTGGCACGAGCAGTCAGGCTTAATTCAGAGGCAGTGTGTAAAGCATTTGCACATAACCAACAGTAATACAGTGTAAGCACTACAAACGGACACCACACCAGTTTAGAAAAATAACCAATATTTTATATACTCAAGACAAGACCGATTACGACAAAAATCCACAATACTATACTTTACGAATGAATACTTGATACGGTAACTTCTTCTTTGCAGGAATAGCACAAAAGCAAAGTTCGTACGAGTCGGTAGCTCCGTCCGAGCCTACCGTGATGCTGAAAACCACAGAGTCTAACAGTTCCAGCCGACCGCGTCGATACGGGCCAGCAGAGTCATGAACAGACTCGGTTACAGTACCTTTCTCGTTGTGGCTGGTACGGAGTGTACGAGCCGGTCGGCGTTCGTCGCGGTTGCGGTGCAAGACGGAGCGATGCAGGGTGCGGTGTCCCTCGATGCGGTGCAGGCAGCGGCTCGATGAGCGTCGTGCAGACGGAGTCGGTGAGTCCAAGGCGTGCGATGCAGGGTGAGACGATGCTCGATGCGGTGCTGACAGGTTGCGATGCAGGCGACCTAGCCGGAGTGCGGGAGCTGGCGTCGGACAGCGGTGCGAGTCGGAGCGGTGCGTCGCAGACGTGCGAGCGGTGCCCCAAATGCGGTGCGGTCACGACTCGAGCCAGTTGCAGCGACCTCGTCGGTCGGGTCCGGTTGGTTCAGTGAAGCAATGCGATGCGAACTGCGGTGCCCACAGGTCACGGTGCAAGCAGCGGCTCGATGTTGGCGGCGTCGGACGTCGCCCACGGTGAGACCAGGGTTGCGATGCGAAGCGGGGCGATGCGGTCTGCGGTGCAAACAGGTCACCGGCCAGGGATGGATTCGGTTGACGGAGTCGGTTGCAGTTCCCTTCCTCTGTGGCAACTGAAACAGCGTTCCAGAAGCGGTACCCAGAGGCTTGTGAAGTCTTTGTAGTCCCTGAGACTTCTTAACAGGAGGCCAGCTCGGTTTCAGGCCCTTGGAGATACTCAGCACAAGTTTGTAGAAAGTTCAGTCCAGTCCTTTCACTGCCCAAGACGGAAGCAGCAACTGCAGGCCAACCCAACAAAGCAACAACACAGCAAAGGGGCAGTACTCCTCCTGGCAGCTCTTCCAGCTCTTCGTCTTGGCAGGTTCCTTGATTCCAGCGAGATCTAAATTCATGGGGTCAGGGCCCCAATATTTATATCCCAAATTCCTTTGTTCTTTGAAGGCAGAGAGGCCTTTGCCTAGTCCAAACCAGTTCTGGAGCACTTTGTTGACAAGTCTCCGTTCCTTCTTTCAGTGAGTAGGCCAGGGACATCAGACGCACCACAGGAGGTGGAGCCAGCATTGTGGAGGGAAGGCACTGTCCTATTCAGGGCCCAGGTGCGACCCCTCCCACCCATTTACATGTAGATCTTGCTATTCAGCCCTGTGCTGACTCACCCTGTCTCCTGGCATCCCCCAGCCCCTGTCACTCACACTCCAGACAAGGAATACACAACCTCGCAGAGGCAGGCTTGGATGGTTAGACAAGAAAATACCCACTTTCTAAAAGTGGTATTTTCAAACACAGAATGTTAAAACCAACTTCACTAAAAGATGCATTTTATCATTCTGAGTCCAGGCATGCTAAACTCTAATTTCTACCACGTTCCCGGGGTCAGTTAGGATTATAAGCTGTAATAATCACAACTGCCCGTTCTGGCCTAGGGGAACAGGTAGCCTTGCAATAGTGAAGAACGAACTAGGCTGTAATTCACTATCCGGACATGCCGCACACACCCGGGCATGTCCTACCTTTCGCGTACAACGGACCCTGCCCACAGGGGTACCTTGGGCCTACCTTAGGGGTGACTAACAGGTAGCAAAGGGAAGGTTTAGGGACTTGCAAGTGTGTGCACTTGCCAAGTCGACATGGCAGCCCCAGGCTGCGCACAGGCTCTGCGATGGCAGGCCCGAGTTACACTTTACGGGCTGTTTGCGTGGGTGGCACAATCCAGTGCTGCAGCCCACCAACAGCATTTGGTCTATAGGCCCTGGCACTCGCAGTGCACTTTACAAGGGACTGACACATAAACCAAATAGGCCAATCATGGAAACACCAATCCATAACGCATTTTATACAGGAGCACTTGCACTTTCCCACTGGACCGCAGTGAGGAAAGTGCGCAGAATCATTACACCAGCAAAAACAGAGTCAAAACCGGGAGGTCAGAAAGCAAAAAGTCAGGGGAAACACGCCAAAAGATGCCAAGTCTAACACATGTCCCCTCCAGCTGAAAGTAGGGAGAACTACCCAACCCCATTGGAGTTCTCCTCACTAGGCGGAAGAACCTGGACAGACCATCTGCGTTGGCGTGTTCTGTACCAGGACGGTGCTCCACCGTAAAGTCCATTCCCTGTAGGGAGATGGACCACCTCAGCAGTTTTGGATTCTCACCCTCATTTGCATCAACCATCTGAGGGGCCTGTGGTCTGTCTGAACCCGGAAGTGAGTCCCAAACAGGTATGGTCTCAACTTCTTCAGCGCCCAGACCACAGCAAAAGCTTCCCTTTCTATGGCACTCCACCTCTGTTCCCTGGGAAGTAGTCTCCTGCTAAGGAAGACTACAGGCTGATCCAGGCCCTCTTCGTTCAGTTGTGAGAGCACCGCTCCCACACCATGCTCTGAAGCGTCAGTCTGCACGACAAATTCTTTGGAGAAGTCAGGTGCCTTGAGCACGGGCACCGTGCACATGGCTGCCTTCAGGGCATCAGAAGCTTTCTGGCAGGACTCAGTCCAGATCACTTTCCTGGGCTGCCTCTTAGAGGTCAGCTCTGTTAAGGGGGCAACGATGGTGCCATAGCCCTTAACAAATCTCCTATAATATCCGGTGAGACCTAAGAAGGCTCTCACCTCGGTCTGGGTCTTGGGGGTTCCCAAGCCAGAATGGTGTCAATCTTGGGTTGTAGGGGCGCCACCTGGCCGCTTCCTACCTGGTGTCCCAAGTACACCACAGAACCCTGCCCGATCTGGCACTTACTGGCCTTGATCGTGAGGCCTGCACCTTGCAGAGCCCTCAACACTTTCTGAAGGTGCTGTAAATGTTCTTCCCAGCTGGAACTGAACACAGCAATGTCATCCAGGTAGGCGGCACTGAAATCCTCCAGCCCGGCCAACACCTGATTGACCAACCTCTGAAAGGTGGCAGGGGCATTCTTCAACCCAAAGGGCATCACCCGGAATTGGTAATGACCTTCTGGGGTTGAGAATGCCGATCTCTCCTTGGCCCCATCGGTTAAGGCAATCTGCCAGTACCCAGACGTCAAATCAAACGTGCTGAGGAACCGGGCAGCTCCCAACCGATCAATGAGCTCATCAGCTCTGGGGATGGGGTGCGCGTCAGTCCTGGTGACGGCATTGAGCCCACGGTAGTCCACACAAAACCGGAGTTCTGGAGTGGCACCGGGCGCCGCAGCCTTTGGGACCAAGACCACTGGGCTGGCCCAAGGACTGTGGGAGGGCTCAATCACCCCTAACGCCAACATCTTAGAGACCTCCTCCTTGATGCTGGCTCTGACCCGGTCAGTCAACCTGTAAATCTTGTGCTTCACAGGATGGCTGTCACCAGTGTCCACGTCATGGGTACACCAGTGAGTAACACCGGGGGTCAGAGAGAACAGTGGGGCGAACTGTCCCAACAACTGGCGACAGTCCCCCTGCTGCTCCTGAGACAGAGTAGGGGAGAGGATCACACCTTCTACTGACCCATCATGCTCCTTGGTAGACAAGAGGTCAGGGAGAGGCTCACTCTCCTCTTCCACCCCATCATCTGTCGCCAAGAGCATACTCACTTCGGACCTCTCGAAGTGGGGCTTGAGGCGGTTCACGTGAAGGACCCTCAAGGGGTTCCTTGGAGCCTGCAAATCCACCAGGTAGGTGACGTCACTTTTGCGCTCCTTTACCTCATATGGCCCAGTCCACTTGTCCTGCAAGGCACAAGGTGCTACTGGGGCCATGACCCACACTTTTTGCCCAGGTTGAAATTCGACCAGAGTGGCATTCTGGTCATACCATCTCTTCATTTCTTCCTGGCTTGCTTCTAGGTTCGCCTGAGCAAGTTTCCTGAAGCGGGCAGTTTGGTTTCTAAAGGCCAGCATGTAGCTAAATACATCCTGGGGAGTTTTCCTGGGAGCTGCCTCCCAGCCTTCCTTTACCAAACTTAGAGGTCCTCTGACAGGGTGGCCATACAGGAGCTCAAAGGGGCTGTACCCAAGAGACTTCTGAGGCACCTCCCTGTATGCAAAGAGTAGGCATGGCAAGAGGACGTCCCACTTACGCCTCATGGGTTCTGTTAGACCCTTGATCATGCTCTTTCAAGGTCTGGTTGAATCTCTCCACCAGACCGTTTCCTTGTGGGTGGTAAGGAGTGGTGAACTTGTAGGTTACACCACACTCCTTCCACAGGGATGTCATATACTTCGATATGAAATTGGTCCCCCTATCAGAAACCACCTCTCTGGGGAATCCCACACTGGAAAAGATCCCCATTAACGCCCGGCCCACCACTGGCGCCGTCGTTGTCCTGAGAGGGATTGCCTCCGGGTACCGGGTGGCATGGTCCACCAAGACCAGGATGTACCTGTTGCCCATGGCTGTCTTGGGATCCAGTGGCCCCACAATATCCATCCCTACCCTTTCAAAGGGTGTTCCAACAACAGGGAAAGGTTGGAGAGGAGCTTTGACCTTCCTCCCACTCTTACCACTTGCCTGGCAAGTTTGGCAAGACCTACAGTGTGCATCTGACTGCCTTCGCATTTGGGGCCAAAAGAAGTGGGTGACAAGCCTGTCAAAGGTCTTGTCCTGCCCCAAATGTCCTGCCAAAGGCACGTCGTGAGCCAGACCCAGTAGGAAGGTCCTGAAGCGCTGGGGTACCACCAGCACACGGGCTGACCCAGGCTCAGCAACCTTAGGCTCACTGTATAGGAGACCACTCTCCCAGTAGATCAGATGTGACCCGGACTGATTACCAGCTGCCTGGTCTGCAGCCTGCCGCCGCAGACCCTCCAGAGTAGGGCACTCTTTCTGCTCCCTGCAGAACTCCTCCCTGGTGGGACCCCCTTCTTGCTGCCAATGGGTCAGCTCAGAGATGTCTCCCAGTTCGGCTACCTGCTCCCCTGTAGGCACCCGGGCGCCCCCTCGAGGTCCGCCTCCTCCCGGTCCGTGGGAACTTCGGGGGCCGGTTTCCCGCGCCCCTGCCCTTTCTCTTGGCAGGGACTTGGGCCACTGTTTCAGGCTCCAAGTCCTCTTGATCACCCTTTCTGGCTGCCATTGACCGAGTAGACACGCATGCCCACTCTGGCAACCCAAGCATCTCCAAGTGAGGCCTGAGCTCAACCTCCTTCCATAAGGACTGCTCCAGGTCGTTTCCTAGCAGACAATCTACAGGCATGGTAGGGCTCACAAGCACCCTCAAGGGACCTGAGACCCCCCTCCCATTCAAAGGGAACCTGCGCCACCATACACTGGCGCTCAGAGTTGTCGACAGCAACTACTTGGTGGAATGCTCCGGGGACTACTTGCTTCTCAGACACCAGGTGACACCGGACTGAGGTCACACTGGCTCCAGTATCTCTGAGAGCCTCTACCCTGTTCCCATTAATGGTCACCCAGGTGCTATATTTCTTTGTGTTAGGGGGCACCTGGTTTCCTGGGACCATCTCACTGTCCCCGAGTGAGACAAGGGTCATGTCTGCGGGATCCCCACCCTCCTGTGGGCACCCCTCCTCCCCAAGCGCTACACTAGCCAACACTTTGGATTGTCCACCGGTGGGTGGCTGTGTCCCCTTCGGGCACTTGGGATCCCCCTTAAAGTGACCTACCTGGTCACATGCATAACACTTGCGGGGGCCGGTCTCAACAGGCTTTCCTGTAGAGACCCCTTTCTTCTTATCACCGGGGGCTGGGAACCTTTACCCTGGGTACTAGTTTGGGGCCCTTTAGAGAACTCCTGTGCTTTACCCTTGTCCCCCCACCTTTCTGCTGGGGACCCTGCCCACCTTTGGCTGAGTCTCCCCCGAACGCTTTCTTGTGGACCCTGGTACTCACCCAGCGGTCCGCTTCCATAGCAAGCTTCCTGGGGTCAGTTAGCTTACTATCAACTAGGTGCTGGCGCAGATCTGCAAAACATAGACTAGACAAGTGCTCCCATGCAATCAAGTTGTAGAGCCCCTGAAAATCTGTTACACTACTGCCCTTCACCCAACCATCCAGAGACCTGCAGAACACATCCACACATTCCAACCAAGTGTTGGCATCAGACTTCTTACTGGACCTGAACTGATCCCTGTACTTTTCAGGAGTAAGACCATACTTCGTGAGAAGGGCATCCTTCATGTCAGCATAGGTGAGGTGATACCCCTTACCCAAAGCTATCAGAGCATCCCTTGCTTCTTCAGGGAAAAGTGGCCACAATCCTGCTCCCCAATTCTCCTCAGGGACCCCATTCATGTGTATGGCTGCCTCATAACCCTGAAACCACCTTTGTATGTCATCCCCCTTCTTGAACTCCTTGCCTACGTTCTTGGGAATGTGCACAATCCTGTCTGCCTTTCTGGACGAATTGCTGTCACCATCTGAGCCTGACTTACTCCTAAGTTCTAGCTCCTTCAGTTCTCTCTCATGCTCTAAGAGCATCTTCCTCTCCTCTATGGCCAATCTCTTCTCCTCCCGCTCACTCTCCAGCCTGAGCTTCTGCAGCTCAAACTGCCTTGCCTCCCGCCTGTCCTCCAGCTCCTCTGGGGACAGACTGCTGCTGCCTGACCTGGCGGGTTCCCCCTACCCAAAAGTACATCCACCCTGGAAATAGGCTCCTCCACCTCCTCACTGAGATCACCAGGCTGCCCATTGGCATGTCTGGCTGCTACCCAGGCCCTCAGCGCCTTCTGTAGCTCCTCCTTCCTTGTGAGGCCTTTAATTTGGACTTTCAGGTTTTTACAAATCGCTCGTAACTCCTTTACGGCGTAGGATTCCAACCTGTCCTCCTCAAAGATAACTTCCAGAGATGCAACGGATGATGCAATTGATACAGGCATGACGAAAGTCGTGAGTTAAAAACTGGCAAGATCAAAAATAGGCCAAAAGAAAAAGAACCAGTATGTGGTACGTAATGGTCTGCGATATGGTAGTAGTGCACACCAATCACTGTAAGTCAAGTGCAAACGCAAGTCCTATCCTCACCGCTGACAACCAATGTTAGAAATGGGATCTCTAGTTGGCAAGGGCTTGTACCTTTGTCCAAGTAGGGACCCTTCTTCCTAGTCAGGGTAAGGGTTGTTACACTCTTGAAGTAACCCCTGCTCACCCTCGTGGTAGCTTGGCACGAGCAGTCAGGCTTAATTCAGAGGCAGTGTGTAAAGCATTTGCACATAACCAACAGTAATACAGTGTAAGCACTACAAACGGACACCACACCAGTTTAGAAAAATAACCAATATTTTATATACTCAAGACAAGACCGATTACGACAAAAATCCACAATACTATACTTTACGAATGAATACTTGATACGGTAACTTCTTCTTTGCAGGAATAGCACAAAAGCAAAGTTCGTACGAGTCGGTAGCTCCGTCCGAGCCTACCGTGATGCTGAAAACCACAGAGTCTAACAGTTCCAGCCGACCGCGTCGATACGGGCCAGCAGAGTCATGAACAGACTCGGTTACAGTACCTTTCTCGTTGTGGCTGGTACGGAGTGTACGAGCCGGTCGGCGTTCGTCGCGGTTGCGGTGCAAGACGGAGCGATGCAGGGTGCGGTGTCCCTCGATGCGGTGCAGGCAGCGGCTCGATGAGCGTCGTGCAGACGGAGTCGGTGCGTCCAAGGCGTGCGATGCAGGGTGAGACGATGCTCGATGCGGTGCTGACAGGTTGCGATGCAGGCGACCTAGCCGGGAGTGCGGGAGCTGGCGTCGGACAGCGGTGCGAGTCGGAGCGGTGCGTCGCAGACGTGCGAGCGGTGCCCCAAATGCGGTGCGGTCACGACTCTTGAGCCAGTTGCAGCAACCTCGTCGGTCGGGTCCGGTTGGTTCAGTGAAGCGATGCGATGCGAACTGCGGTGCCCACAGGTCACGGTGCAAGCAGCGGCTCGATGTTGGCGGCGTCGGACGTCGCCCACGGTGAGACCAGGGTTGCGATGCGAAGCGGGGCGATGCGGTCTGCGGTGCAAACAGGTCACCGGCCAGGGATGGATTCGGTTGACGGAGTCGGTTGCGGTTCCCTTCCTCTGTGGCAACTGAAACAGCGTTCCAGAAGCGGTACCCAGAGGCTTGTGAAGTCTTTGTAGTCCCTGAGACTTCTTAACAGGAGGCCAGCTCGGTTTCAGGCCCTTGGAGATACTCAGCACAAGTTTGTAGAAAGTTCAGTCCAGTCCTTTCACTGCCCAAGACGGAAGCAGCAACTGCAGGCCAACCCAACAAAGCAACAACACAGCAAAGGGGCAGTACTCCTCCTGGCAGCTCTTCCAGCTCTTCGTCTTGGCAGGTTCCTTGATTCCAGCGAGATCTAAATTCATGGGGTCAGGGCCCCAATATTTATATCCCAAATTCCTTTGTTCTCTGAAGGCAGAGAGGCCTTTGCCTAGTCCAAACCAGTTCTGGAGCACTTTGTTGACAAGTCTCCGTCCCTTCTTTCAGTGAGTAGGCCAGGGACATCAGACGCACCACAGGAGGTGGAGCCAGCATTGTGGAGGGAAGGCACTGTCCTATTCAGGGCCCAGGTGCGACCCCTCCCACCCATCTACATGTAGATCTTGCTATTCAGCCCTGTGCTGACTCACCCTGTCTCCTGGCATCCCCAGCCCCTGTCACTCACACTCCAGACAAGGAATACACAACCTCGCAGAGGCAGGCTTGGATGGTTAGACAAGAAAATACCCACTTTCTAAAAGTGGTATTTTCAAACACAGAATGTTAAAACCAACCTCACTAAAAGATGCATTTTATCATTCTGAGTCCAGGCATGCTAAACTCGAATTTCTACCACGTTCCCGGGGTCAGTTAGGATTATAAGCTGTAATAATCACAACTGCCCGTTCTGGCCTAGGGGGAACAGGTAGCCTTGCAATAGTAAAGAACGAACTAGGCTGTAATTCACTATCAGGACATGCCGCACACACCCGGGCATGTCCTACCTTTCGCGTACAACGCACCCTGCCCACAGGGGTACCTTGGGCCTACCTTAGGGGTGACTAACAGGTAGCAAAGGGAAGGTTTAGGGACTTGCAAGTGTGTGCACTTGCCAAGTCGACATGGCAGCCCCAGGCTGCGCACAGGCTCTGCGATGGCAGGCCCGAGTTACACTTTACGGGCTGTTTGCGTGGGTGGCACAATCCAGTGCTGCAGCCCACCAACAGCATTTGGTCTATAGGCCCTGGCACTCGCAGTGCACTTTACAAGGGACTGACACATAAACCAAATAGGCCAATCATGGAAACACCAATCCATAACGCATTTTATACAGGAGCACTTGCACTTTCCCACTGGACCGCAGTGAGGAAAGTGCGCAGAATCATTACACCAGCAAAAACAGAGTCAAAACCGGGAGGTCAGAAAGCAAAAAGTCAGGGGAAACACGCCAAAAGATGCCAAGTCTAACACCTTTCCATTAGTTAGAAAATACATGTAGGCAGTTTTGCATGGGGAGAAACTGTCACAGAAAGAATTTTATACCCATGTCCGTGATTAAGACTGAGAAACACATTCTTTGTTGATCTAACAAGTAGTGATTGCTATTTAAGCAACATATCTGCTCTATGGAGAATTTATTAGGGGTGGGCATAACTCACCTATTCATTTTTTGTAAAGTAATTTCACAAAATTATGCGAGGAGCGTAATCCTATACTTAGCACGCTTGCTTCCAAAATGAACCAGAGGGTGCATTTTGCACTAAGAAAATGGTGCTAAATGCAACAGAACAAGAACAGCAGCTGCTCGCACTGTGTTTCTGTGCTCTTGGATAGGCATTTGTGTCCCAAATTATGCAAACAGACTTAATCGTGTAATTTTCCATAATTTCACATAAGAGCAAGACATAACGACTAAAACTACTCTGGTCACTCCAGCGCAGTTAAAATTTTACCTAGAATTTATTTAATGAAATCCAGGTCAATTTGTGCATTTGGTCTTGTAACGTAAGATCAGAATGTATTCTACGTTTCACACTGTGAAAGTATGTGCTGTTTTAAGTGTGAAATGGAAATGAAAAGTCCATGCTTTGATGAGATTGGTTTGTCAGCAGACCTACTTACAATTTATAGTCTAATTCCCTGAGACACTGCTGCAAATGTTATGCACTTTAACAAAGATGTGCTTTTTTGGGGTTCAGAGATGGTGCTTAGTTGAGTGCTTTGCGGTGCTTCCTCTTTGACTTTAATGAGCCAATATATTGGTTACAATAATTCTTCTAATTATAGTCCTGGCCACTGAATTTACCTGTGATGCCGTGTAGCATGCCCGAGGTCTTCCCTGTGATTGCTTGCTGTGACTCCATAGATTTGGGTAGGATCACTACTGAACATTATGTGCCTACCTTGGTTCTAGTCTCTCTTTCTGTATTAGCAATATTGAATAACTGTCCTGAAAAGGTAGTTGACATGAACATCTTCTTTTCATGTCATTCTTTTCAGCTGCTGTGTTAAATTTGGAGGATTTTAATTAACTCTGTCACATAGTCAGTTAGCAATATGATTTTGTGCTACTCTACATTTTTTTGTGTTTTTTTGTTCAAGAACCTAGCCTAATTAGATGTCACATTTTATGACTTTACCGCAAACAGCTAAATAATTTTTGCATCAATTCTTGGGGGAAAAACCACTTTGAGAAGTATAGTCACTGGCTTTGATATTTTTATTTTCGTGGTTTTCTATTGTTTGGATGGGGTGTCATCAAGCGTATGGCCTTGCTTGAATAGTTACATTGTACCATTTGTGTTCCCTGTTGACTTTGGTGATGGTGTATCGGGTATTCCTGTTTTTTTGTTAAACTGCAGGTATAACATGAAGAGTAGCTTATAAATGAGCGCCAGTGTGTGTTAAAATATCCCATCTCCCTTTGTTAAAACTATCTACTGTGAAGTATTTTTCTGTGCATTTCTTTGAAGTTCTGCTCTTACCACACCAGCTTTATCTTTTGCATCCATAACACTATACTTTGGCGGTGCAGGTTTACTCTGCTAATGCATTCTGTTGAGAAAGGGGACCCTACCCCTACTCCATACTGCAGCCCAAGATGTTTTGCTTCATTGTGATATTTTCTTTCTAGGACAACGGGAGACAAAAAACCTAAAGCTGCCCAACTATTACTAAACACTTACCCAAACAAAAAGCCAGACCTCTTGGCTTTGAAAATGCTTATTTGTTATAGGTAGTACTGCTTACTTATTGCAAATGATCTCCCACCTCTCCTGCACATTATAATGCCTTGGTTATGTGACCGAACTAAGGGCATCATTACGATGGCGGGCGGACAAAGTCCGCCCGCCACCGCAACTGCAAACGGGACCGCCCGCAAGAGGTGCGGCGGTCCCGCCATGGCTATTTGGATGCCACCGCCACGGTGGTGGTGGCATCCCGCATCATTTACATTGCGGCGGGCGGTGCTGTGAGCAGCACCCGCCGCAATGTAAAAACAGCATGTTGCGCATTGGCATGCACAACGTGACGGGCACCGCGCGGTGCCTGCCACCCTGTGCATGCCAATGTAGGGGGGTACCTTAGGTACCCCCCAAGTGCACCCCTCACCCCTCCCTCCCCCGGGGGCCCGCAACGGGCCCCCATTGCAAAAGACCACATGCCTTCGTTGCCACCATGGAAGGGCTGCTTTCCGCCATCATCATAATATGGATGGCGGTGTCTTGCAGACACCCCCACCATATTATGCATGTTTTCCGCCCGGTCGACGAGTCGACCGGCGGAAAAGCGGCGGGCGGTCTTTCCGTCCGCTGGGGTCCCCCCCGCCATCGTAATATGGCGGGGGGAAATGGAATGCGGGCGGTGTAAGATAGTGGGCGGATCGCCACCGCCATACGGGCGGTGGCGATCCGCCCGCTATCATAATGACCCCCTTAGCGTTGTTACTGTTTAAGGTTTCACAAAGTCTTCTGTATGCCGTTGTGGTCTATTTCAGAGGGGTCTGTGGCACTTTAGTTATACCCCTCCAATTGAAGTGTAGATCTCAGGTTAGTATCTGAATGTCACAAGTTTTAAATAATAATTCCTGATGTTAATGTTTTTTTTTCTTCTTCTTTTCACCTTTTCCCATCTAAATTACTTCACGACGCAGGAAAAAGTAGAAGACAAAGTTCAGGATGTTTTTAATTCATTCAAAATCACAGAGAGCTGGTTACGGTGAGTTTACTTTCATTAGCATATAGAATGAGCAATAATTATTAATTTCTTCTTGTTTGAGTGTAACCACTTTACTATGGTCGAAAGGCGATTCTCTGTCCTTGGCATTATAGTTTGGGATTTGGCTTTCAACACTGCAGGTTCAAGTTGCTGGCAACCCCCAATTTTACATGTACCTAGGTACTGCTTTGCAAATAAATGTGGTCCTTCGAAATTGATGTGCATTACCTCGTTGGGTGACTAGCTCTCACTCCATTGTAGGCTGGTAGCTTTTATTCTGCAAATCTTAATAACATCAGTAAATTTACAACTATTTGGCTATGTCATAATCTTGTTTTCAAGTCCATGAAATAAAGTCTTGTAGTTATATTACTGTTTATAATGAATCAAGTTAATAAATCCATGACGCTAAATTTAAATCTTAAAATGTGATGTTTTTCCCCAAAGAGTTAAGAGAAGAGCAATTGATTGAAGTCTTCCAATAAACTTCCCACAAAGTGAAATGTATGGTAAAATTGTCACATGATACATGACATGAAACCAGATTGTGCGTTGTGGTCTAGATATTCATGTTGCCATCTAAAGCTCTGAGCACGTCACAGCCTGACAAAACAGTTCCCTGTTTTCGCTTCTTAATTAATAAAGCACAAATGGATCTGGTTGGTCTTTAATCTTGTAAACCTGAAATTGGACAGATTGTTTTTGCATTATTATTTAACTTGTAAGCAGGGAAAATACATTAAAAATACACTCTTGTCTTAGATTTATGGAAATGTCTAAACATATATTTTGCAATTTGGATATTCTTTTCTCAGAAGCATATTGTATGCAAAAGGCATACATAATTGTTTAATGTACTTAATGCCTAGTCTGTTAACCCAGGCTAGTAAACTTGTTTTGACTCTGCCATGTTTTTCCTCGAAAGGAGGGGAAAACGGGAGAGCCAGGGGTCTTTTGTAATCTTAACTCGTGGGCAGTCACTACACTACCAGATAATCCTCTTCAATTGAGCACCCTTTGATTTGGTGGTCTTTGAAGACCTTGTATGGTTTCCTTCTTTTGATGGTTTCTAAGCCAAGCTCAGTGAAGTCAAACACTTTCTGTCCATTATAATATAACTCCTTTTTGACTCATCCAGTGCACCTAATAGTAAACCATCTTCTGTTTGACCTCCATTATTTGCCACTGCACATTGTAATCGCCCTTAGGAATTTAGCCATGGTTTTCTCCACTCCCACCTAAACGGCACCTCTCAAGAATTTTTCATCCTCGTATTCCTGTTGGGTCGACCTGTGGAAGAAACATTATATCCAGAAGCCTCAAATTAGTCCCTCTTTATTTTTATGTTTTTGTGTGTTCTTTTCGTCCAACATACTTGCTTTTATCTCTTTTGGAGTACTTTAAATTTCAGAAAATTTAGTAGTGATAAATGTATTTTATGGTGGGTATATACTATGCGTGAAGTAAGTATGGTCACAGTAGTTCCTCGGATCACTACCAGCAGTTTCAGTCCGAGAGTTGTACCTATTTTCTGGTTCAGAGATAGTGTTGGAATTACTCATTGCTGTATCTGGCAGTATTGTTCCTTATCCACATAATTGTCACAACACTTTGTTTTCATCAGCTCCCTGAAAAATACTTAGTTTGGCTTGGGGAGTGGCACCCCAGCGCTTTCTGCCCTTTAATGCGAGTGATCTGACCTGTTTCCTTCTCTTTTGAGTTTGGTTGGCCAGGCTTGTGGTCTGTGAGCTGGTTGATTCAGAAATTACTGGTTAGAATGTAGTTTGGCCAGCTTCTGCAAATATCCTGGACAGTTGGTCCAGAATGCTTTGGGTATGGTGCAGAACACTTAAAATTTTGACCTGGCTTTCGTTGGTAGCCCATGGAGTACTTTTAAAGGCAAACGTGTTGTGGTTCCCCACTGCCTAAATTGTGTGCATCTTCATTGTGATGGTGATCTCCTTGGTTAGGTGGTGTTGCCTTCTTCCGTCCCATGTCAACAAACATCTGCTGTGATGTCCCAGTCCTGTGGCATTAATGATGTGGGACTTAGTACTTTACATCAGTATCACGTAGACCACACCACTATAGCATGGCCGGGCTGTGGTTATTGATCTAGTGAGCTGTTTGATGCATTTGGTAACACCGTTTGGACAAAATACTAATTTGTTGATTAATGATGGATGAGTCAGAAATTGTTCCTAAATTCTTGAATCTCTTGGCTGGAGTTGGTGGCCATTCACAGTGGTGAGTCTAAGTTAATGGGACAGTTTAGTTTCTTTCAGTCCAAAAATCAGAAATTACATTTTGGTGCCATTTAGGCACAGAGAAATAACTCTCCTCCAATGGTGGACGTGGGCCATACTGATACTGATACTGATCTGAATTTAGTTCCTGTTTCATCTTTTTTACGGGTGGTTCTGGGTGTTGTCCATGTACTTCTAGAATTCTAAGTATTATTAAAGTAGCTGAGCTGGTGGAGTAGTTGATCGTCCTTGCTGTCTAGCTTGGCAATATTGCCTGCGTCACATTTTTGAAACCTATAAGTTCTTGTTTTGAGTTTGGGTCAAATCTGCTGCTATCAGCTGTTGTATGACCTTCAGTAAATTTGGTGGGCATCTTTGCCAGTTTGCCCCCTTTATCCCCCCCCCAAACCCGATGCTTTAAGTATTTTTTATTTTTTATTTTTTTTGTCTGTCCTCATTGTGCAATATTTTGGAGGGGGAGGCATCGGGGGCCCCTGGCCATTCCATTTCAATCCAGGGTCCCCCCTTGAGGAGACGCCTGTGTACGAGGGGGTGTTTCCCAAACTTTCGTTTCTGTTCATGGGGGGGGCCCCTTTATTTCCGCTTCCAGAGTTAACCGTTCTCGGGTGGGGGGGGGGAGCTAGCCATCTTGGCTACTCGTTCATGCCCTTGCTTGATGGTTATTGCAATTGCCTAATCATTGGACATTCCTGGTGTTTTCACAAGGTCTACCTGTGGACTGATTATATTGTTCCCAAATTTCCCAGAATTTATTTCTCTTACTTCCCCTTCCGATTCTATCTAATTTATATACCCTCTGGATTGAGGTCAGCCATTCCCTTAGTGTTGGAGATGCATGTTTCACCCACTTAATGCAAATTTCCTTTCTAGCCAACAGTATCGGCAGGAAAAGTAGGTTCTCCTGGTCTTTACTTAGTTTCGGGATACCCCCGTTGAAGTGACCAATCCCAAAAATAACCAGGTCTAGACTTTCCTCCACTGGTTGGCCCAATAACTTCGGTAAGACCTTATCCACCTCACGTCAGAATTTCTCAAGCTGGGGGCACTGCCGGAACATATGTAGGTCGTCCGCTTTTTCCTCCCCACATTTGGGCAGCTTCTCACCTTCTGCTTGTTGAACTTGGATAGCCTCTTTGGTGTCCAGTACACTCTATGTATGGTAAATAGATGATTTTTTCTTAGGGGGGGCACATTTCACAATACGCCAACGCGTAGACATAGATACTTGCCATCTGTGAAGTACGTCCAGCGTCGGCAGTTCGTTCCCCCAGATCTTGCTCGGAATTGTGAAATCTTCCCCTGCCTGTATAAAAGCCCAGTACCAACATGAGATTTCTTTTTTAGGTATCCTATTTTCCTGGAGTATTCTCTTGACTTCCCTTGTTCCCGTTTCCTCTTCTCCAAGGCTTTTGATCCAACTCGTTAATTGATAATATTAGAATTTTGATAAGGTACCACTAGTCTTGTTTACAAGGGTTTCCCAGTTGATGATATTGTTATGCTCTATGAGTTGACCCCATTTGATTATGCCTCCTTCCTTCAGTGGGATTGCTAACTTATCCTTGAGACCTTCAGGTGTTCCGGGAGATTCCCAGATGGGGGCAGAGTCACTGTAATAGGGAATTTTCAGGGTACTTCTTATCTGGTACCATAACTTTGCGGCAACCAAAGGGTCTTCAACTTTATTTTTTTGAAGTACTTGCGGTGCCCAAACTTGTACAGGAAATGGCTTCCTTCTATATTAACTAGTGCCTGTAAGTGTGCGGGGTAGACCTCGTATCTGTCCAGTAGTGTTCTTGTATATTTAAATTGAAAGGCTCTGCGGTATTCCAATATGTCAGGGCTTGCAATCCCCCCCTCTTCCTTTTTCCTTCTCATTTTCTTCCAGGCGATTCTTGTCCCCTTGGCTGCCCAAATAAAACTACTTAGTTCTCCTTGTAGTTTTTTCATCCACTCTTTTTAAATTCCAGAGGTATAGCGCTGAATATGTAAGTACATTTTGGTAGAATTGTCATTGTGACTATATTCGTTCTTCCCATAAAGGTCAGGGGGAGACTCCCCAGACCTTAAGAAGTTTCCTTACTTCCTTTAAAATCCTGTTAAAATTTATGCTGTTCATTTTCTGAATATCTCTTACTAGGTCCACACCAAGACATCTTATTTTTCTTTCACCAGCGGATTTTTAGAGTCATTGTTCCATTCTAGGATTTCAGTTTTTGTTTGGTTAATCATGTATCCGGAGACCTTTCCAAACTGTTCCAAAATATCTTCTATTAGTGGAAGTGATGCTGCCAGGTCACTGGTGAATACCATTAGGTCATCAGCGTACAAACCCACTTTTTTCTCCCAGCTTTGAAATGTAAAAGGTATTATCTCCTGGTTTCTTTTGAGTATGTATGCCAGCGGTTCGATATATAAGTTAAAAAGGAGCGGGGATAGGGGACAGCCCTGCCTGGTACCTCTCTTAATTGTTATCCTATCTGTGAGACTGTTGTTTACCAGGGCCCTTGCTGAGGGTTTTTTATAGAGTGATTTTATAGCATCTTGAAAGGTATCCCTGAGGTTACATTTACCTAGTATCGTATTCAGGAATGGCCAGCTAACTCTATCAAACGCTTTGGCTGCGTCGAAGGTAATAATTGACAATGGAATAATTTGATGAGTTGCTATATCTATTGCGCTTATTACTCATGGGTTAGATCTTGTAGTTGTCTCCCTCTAATGAATCCTTTCTGATTTGGGTGTACTAATGATCCTGCTACTCTTCCCAACCTTTTGGCCAATATTTGTGTATAGATTTTATAGTCGGCGTTTAAGAGTGAAATAGGCCTGTAGGATTTTTCCCTGGTTTTAATAATATGCTAATGATTGCATCATTCCAAGAGTCTGGAAGGTTCTTTTTAGCTAAAAAGATGTCATTCAGGAGCTCCGTCAGGGACGTGGCCAGCACCTCTCATAATTTAACATATAGTTTGTTGGGAAGTGCATCGGGCCGGCTGCTTTGCCCTTTTTTAGACCCCGAATTGTTTCAGCCACCTCATCCCTTGTGATTTCTTGGTTAAGCTCCTCTCTTTGTTCCTGAGACACGAAGGGAAGAGTCATCTTTTCTATGAAGCTATGTATTTGCTCTGATGTAGCCGGAGTGTCTTCGGAGTATAAACTTTCAAAGAAGTTTACAAACGCCTCTTTAATCATGGAATCTTCTGAACTATATGCCGGTTGATTTCCTATTTGAATGCTTACTATCCTGTTACGAGTTAGGTCTGTTTTTGTTTTCCACGCTAGTAGCTTGCCACATCCTTCGCCATACTCTTAGTGTGGGAGTTTACTTGCCTCCCACTTGTTTCTTACTATCGCTTCTAATGTATCTGAAAGAGCCTCCTTTACTTTCTTTTCTTCTTCCAATTTAATCCTTTCCTACGGGGGCCTTTCCCTTTGCTAATTCTGCATCCAATATTTTTTTATTATTTTTCCAGTCGATTAATACAGGTCCTTGTGCTCTTATTTTTATATGCTGCAAGGTTAACTATTTTCCCCCTGATAACAGCTTTATACACATCCCAGGCTACTTGTTTGGAAGTCCCTTCCTTATTTAGTTGAAAAAATAGCTCAGTTTCTTTAATCAGTGCTTCAATATTTTGGGGATCTGTGAAGATACCGTGGTCCACAGTCCACCTTGAGGAGGGTAGTTATAGGTGAGAGTCGCAGTAAAACTGCTGAGTGGTCAGACAGGTGGACCGGGATATGTTCCACCTTTTGGGTGATACTGATCAAGCTTCTATCTATTAAGAAGAGGTCTATTCTGGATGCGTGTCAGAGTTTCTTATTCTGAAATGTAAATCGGTGGACCTTATCCCCCTTTTCCTTCCAGATGTCTACAATCCCTAGATCTTTAATGCATAATCCAACCCACTCCCTCATTTTAGGCAGGTTAACACTATTCCTTGGTGGGAGTCGGTCCTCTTTCGGATTTAAAATTATATTTATTTCACCTCCCATGATTATGGGGGACTGGGCGGTCAGTAATTGTGAGTAAACCTTTTGGAGCGGAGTGGGGTCATCCGTATTGGGCCCATAGTATCCCACTATTGTATACATGCTGTTGTAAATTCTTACTCTCGCAATTGCCCATCTCCCCTTCTTATCTACTTCAGCTGATTCGATCCTTGCTTTGAGAGACTTCTTAAACAGGATCGCCACTCCTTTCGTACAATATTCTTGATTTGTATTTACATAGGTGTCAACCCACTTCTGATACTTGACTATACTCTCCCATTCCTCTTTTAAGAGGTGGGTTTCCTGCAGTATTATTGTTGGAGAACGAGGCAGTATCTGTGAGGCCTGCACAAATAACATGACTACATTTGTCCTTCACTGGGAACCAAACACCCAATTGTAGCGCCTGACTCTCAGAGGGTAGCGTTGCAGAGCAGTCTGAGGCTTTACTCAAGGGAGGTGGTGTGGGCTAGTAATCGCCATTTGCAGGTCCGCAGAAATAACACTCAATAATTGATTGTCCAGTCTGTACTTTGCTTTATAAAAGTAAGAGTTCATTTATTAAACACACACACTACTCAATACTATGCACCAATTTACAAATATACATACGCTGTTGGAATTACTTTGTGACATTGCATAACATCTCCACCCCTCCCGCAGGGGGTGGGGTCTAGTACCACAACTCCTCTGTGTGCACATCATCTTGCCCCCTAATGCAGTAGTTGACCATAACCTGGAGCGCGGGCCCTGCACACTGGCCTCATGCCAGTGGCGTCCCACCCCGTTACCTCAACAAGCATTTAAAAATGGGCATACCTGCCTTGGGGACACATAACCCTGACCGGGCATTTCCTACTGACCATAAAGTATGCACCTCTATATCTTAAGGGCTAGCAGTCGGGGTTCTTCCTCTCCCAAGCGCAGAAGCAAGAATACATGTTTAAGCAGCACTTTAGAATTACAGTACTCATCACCTTGGTTGATCATTTGAATGCATTGCAATTACAGCCCCTAAAGGCATCACAGTTGAAATCACAGGATTACGCATATACAGCCAGACACCCTAGCAGGACTGTCTGGCAACATAACCCCACCTGGCTTATGACATCAACTTACACTTGTGACTTACAGTCCCATTAAAAGAAGTACTTCTGGCAACTACACTTCTCCTGCAGTGCACCACTTCACTTTAAAAGGAATCACAGGTAAAAGCATGGGATTACGTAAATACAACCAGATCCCCTAGCAGGAAGATCCAGCAACATAACTCCATTAAACTTAACATGGCTTTAAACCAGCATTTCACTTTACCCATGTACCTCTCAGTCCACCTAAAAAGGAATAACTAGGTTAAATGCATTTCTGGTGCAATTATACCTCTCCACCTCTAGGGGATGCCCTTCTCCAGGCATCCCTAACTCAGTCTTTCACTCCTCAATGCACTTCTTCATCCACCTTCAGCTGTAGAACAAAAGCTCCAGCCTAGAAGGTGTTAAATGCTGACTGAGCCCTTGAGGGGTTATCCTTTTGAAGTCCCCATGAAACTTAGGGTGAGACTTTTCTTCGTGCTGGGGGAGACTGCGCTTCTTCAGCAGCTCCCCCAACACCTTTGCACATGTAGGGTGGTGACCCCGTCCTCCTGGGGCCACCACAAGCGGAGAAAACGCTGTTTTGTCCTTGCAGGCCGATCCTGGCCTGCAAGGCATTGTGGGAATCACTGCATATTATAGTAGCGGCTCCCCCGCTGCTTCGGAGGGAGCCGCGATCGCACTGCGGCTTCGCCGCCTCTTCCTGGCTTGGTGGGGGCCCGGTCCCACCCGGACCCCCAGGTACGTCCTACGGCGCGGGGAGCCCACCCCCGGCCGCCTTGCCAAGTTTTCAGGGGCCCGATCCCACCCGGGCCCCTCCTTTCTCTTCCGGGGTCCCGGTCCCACCCGGGACCCCACGCACCGCTTCTGGTCCTCTTGGGGGGGGGGGCCCGGTCCCACCCGGGACCTCCGCCTGCTCCTTGGTTGGAGGGCAGCCCCGGCTGCCCCCGCCGGCTCCCCGCCCGGCCAGCACCTTCGCATGCTGCCGCGGGAGCCGGCAACGCAAACGTGCAGGACCTCTCCGGCTCCTCCGGTCCCCCGGGGAGTGCGACGGCACTCCCCCACGCCAGCCTGCACTTCGGGGCCCCTCTTCATCTTCACGGGGAGCGCGACGGCGCTCCCCGACTTTGCTTCGGGGCCCGGGGATGGGGTCCCGGGCCCCCCGAGACCACTTCGCGGGGGCGCGACGGCGCTCCCCGCCTCCTCCTCTTCTTCACGGGGAGCGCGCCGGCGCTCCCCGTCTTCACTCGCTCGCGGGGGCCAGGGTAGGCTCCTGGCTCCCCCGCCTTCCTCCTCTTCACGGGGGCGCGATGGCGTCCCCCGGCTTTATTTCGGTGGGGGCCAGGGTGGGCTCCTGGCCCCCCAGCTGGGCACCTTCATGGGGGGCGCGACGGCGCTCCCCGGCTTCCCTACTTGTTGGGGGCAGCCCCCGGGACCTGACCCACCCGGGGGCATCTCATGGACCGACGACGGTCTTCTTAGGGGTCAAAGGTCGCTCACCTTCCGGGGGCCATATCCCAGCCCCTGGGGGTCCGATCTGCCCCATTTTCGCGTCTGCTTGCTCCTGGCGGCGGCCCCCAGCCACTGAGAGCACTCTCCTTCGCCCTCCGGGACTCCAAGAGGGGGCATTCTGCAGGGAGCGGTCTTCACTGGCTCCCTGCGCCAGACTTTCGCCTGTCTCTCCTCCTGGGCCTCTCTTCTCCTTGCGCAGAGGCCCCTGCTTCTGCGCACCGGTCCTGGTCTCTCCTTCTGGCGCTGTTAGGGGCCTGGGGGCAGTCAGGGGGTACCTCCTTCCAACTGCCCATGGCCAGGCTCCAGCACCTTCCGCCTCAGCAGACCACACCCCAGAGAGAGCTTCTCTTCCTGTCCAAGCACTTTTTAAAAGTTGAGTAGGGGCTGGCAGGAAGTCTCTGTTTGTCCTATCAAACAGCGACACATCACTTCCCTGCCCCTGCTCCCTCCTCCTGGTCCAGCCTCTGGGCTTGTTCAAAATGGCGTCGTCCAGGGTCTCTGGCCACATGGTCTCTGAAACAAGACCCTTTCCCCAGTGCTGCCTTCATCTTGGTTCAGCTTGGTGCCTGGCACCCAGAGACAGCTGCTGATGGATTAGCCTGTAGCTCCACCTATCTCCTCTCCTTGGAGGGAAGATCTTCGCTCTTGGAAGAAGGGTCATTAATCTAACCTGCCAGGGCCAGACCCCAGCCAGGGACTCAGAGAAATATGACATTCCTGGATGACCCAAAAGCAGTACAAATATGACTTTGGACTCTGCAGAATACTTCTTTTCACATCCGCTACCGTGGACTTTAGTGCGTGTCTGGAATCTGTAGGCCTTATGGAAGTTAATCTAACACATGGGCTCCACATTCCCATAGGGGAATAATGAAGTGAAAAACACAGTAAAGCACACTGACTTTCCCTGGCATGTTCCTTCCTAGTGTATAAGGCCTATTCCGTGTCACCACCCAATTCTGCATAAGTCCTGCCACACCATTCACTTTGTAGCTGCTCCTGGACTGCGCACGCTAGGAATCTCCCCTGCGCAGTCCCCCCACGTGTGCACACGCATGTACACAGGTGTTTGCATGTAACTAGCCCAGTGCCCCTTACTCCAGCTGCTGCGCAGCGGCCTAGTCAAGCTAGGGGGCCACCATTAAAATCCCCATGCAGTCCCTTTCCTCATGAGTTCACTGTGGGTGAGTCCCAACTTATGAGGCTCTCCCACAGTAAAAGCTCAACAATTAGGTGCTCAAAAAGCGAAAAATCTGGGCGGCCCATAGTGTCAGAACCACCTTCTAACACACGCCGCGCCCAGCTGAATCCTACAGGGAAGAAGTAGCCACTCTACATGGGTACTCTTCCCGTAGTCAGCGATAACTAGTTATAAGGGGTTCTGACCAGACCCCCTTACTCACCAGTTATCCGCTCAGACCACCTACTCCTCCCATCCATGAAATCTCCACCCATGACAGGGATCCCAGACTACCCTAAGAACCCTCCGGGCTCTAGGTTAGATACCTCTAGGTCACTCATGGTCTACATGGACTCAGCCTCACTAGGCCCACCTTTGCCCTTGGGCATGCGACACTATGCCTACCCCTCCTCTGGACAAAGGTACCGTGCCTCAGCACCCTCGCGGTCTTCTGGGACAGGTCTACCTCCCATCCCCGGGGTCCCTAGCTGGTCTCCCTTCCGGAGTTTGTTCCAACCAGTACCCTCTCTCTGTTTGGTCCTTGCACCCTAAAGATGCAACCTCTCTGGACCCTCCCCCTCAGCCTGCCGCTGAGGTCATTCTGCTGCCACCACCCTTTCGGGACGACTGGCTTCCCTAAAGAAAGCACAGCCACTCGTGCTTTCCCCACACAGAAAAGCACCCCTTGGTCACTGGCCTGGCTCCCTGATAGGACCTCAGACCGGCCTCACTACCACACTGGCAGTGCCAGGGAGGAACACTGAGGGTGCCTCGTCAGACATCCTACAGCTCATTCCCCCGTCAGTAGCTCCACACAGAAACTACCCCGGGAACCTAGACCCCTTCCTTGTTCTCCGCTGCGAGAACAGGGCCTATGCACCCTTCCCTCCGAGAGGCGCGCTCTCCTCCCAGAGTACCCTTAGAGAGCCTGTGGGCCCCGAGTTAGCTAGACCCAGGCCCACTTCTCATGGCCCTCCCCGGTCTCCCAGCAGCGCCTTGGGAGACCGCCCAGGGACCTACATGGTCCCTGGATGGCCTGCACCACCCCTTATGAAGAGCAGGGTCCCCTCCCTAAGATAGGCCCTACCTGCCTTCAGGGTAGCACGACCACACCAAGCCAGGACCCTAAAGATCCCGGCTAGGCCTGCACCACCCCTTTGCGAACCACAGGGTCCCGTCACTTAAGATAGGCCCCACCTGTGTTCAGGGTGGTACTACCTTGCAGAAGTCCACCTCCTGCCCCGAGCTAGGGGAACACCCCCCATGCTCCTGGTCCTTGGGTTCAAGACCCACAGGACCTACCGGACTGGTCACCGTCCACCCGACCCTGTCACCTCAGGGTCCACCACTAACCCTTCACCTGGAAACTAGGGAGTACATCACCCCCACTCCGATCTCCACTGGGTCAGTTACCTAGCCCACCTAGGGTACCTAGGGGCCACCCCCTACCAGGGGCCACCCCTGGGTCGCTCACCTCCCCACCAGTTAACCTGGGGGCCTACCGGACACCCAACTCTACCACACCCTCCTCCCACCGTGGGAAAAGTTCCTGGGGGTCCCCCACCATGGGAACCCCTGGGGCGTTACTACCCGGGGTAAAGAAACCTCCTGCCCCACCCTTCCAGTGGTTTTGGCCTGCGCCAATGCAAGTACTTTCAGCGGGGGAAGAATACCTGGGGCCCCTTCTGTGGAAACCCTCCCTGCCCTTAAAAAGCGCAGGAATCTCCCAGGACCCCCTCTTTCTCCTGTCCCCCACAAAGGTCAATCCACCCCGACACCCCCACCTGTGATGTAGGTATCAGTTGCTGTCCCTATCTCTTGAGGAGACACCCTCCTCATGCAGGTGTAGTGTATGTAGTGTTAGGGTTCAAAGGTGTACAATATGGCTCAGAACATTTGTATGCAATCATTTCCTGGAAAGCACCATCCCGCTAGCACATGATCATCAACATAGCGCGATCATATCAATACAGTTTACATTTCAACCATAATATCTTTACATGACACGTATGTGCGCAGGGCTTTCCTTTCCCATACCTTTAGTTCACCTAACCAAAACTTTGAACCCTTCTCAGAGCCTTGCGCTCTTCCATTTGCTCATTACTGCATAGGTAATGTGTGGCAAAACTGGACTTATCAAATGCTATAAATGCGCACCAGAATGGGATACTATGTTTCCCGCCGCTAGACACCAATGTTGGAGAACGAGGCAGTATCTGTGAGGCCTGCACAAATAACATGACTACATTTGTCCTTCACTGGGAACCAAACACCCAATTGTAGCGCCTGACTCTCAGAGGGTAGCGTTGCAGAGCAGTCTGAGGCTTTACTCAAGGGAGGTGGTGTGGGCTAGTAATCGCCATTTGCAGGTCCGCAGAAATAACACTCAATAATTGATTGTCCAGTCTGTACTTTGCTTTATAAAAGTAAGAGTTCATTTATTAAACACACACACTACTCAATACTATGCACCAATTTACAAATATACATACGCTGTTGGAATTACTTTGTGACATTGCATAACATCTCCACCCCTCCCGCAGGGGGTGGGGTCTAGTACCACAACTCCTCTGTGTGCACATCATCTTGCCCCCTAATGCAGTAGTTGACCATAACCTGGAGCGCGGGCCCTGCACACTGGCCTCATGCCAGTGGCGTCCCACCCCGTTACCTCAACAAGCATTTAAAAATGGGCATACCTGCCTTGGGGACACATAACCCTGACCGGGCATTTCCTACTGACCATAAAGTATGCACCTCTATATCTTAAGGGCTAGCAGTCGGGGTTCTTCCTCTCCCAAGCGCAGAAGCAAGAATACATGTTTAAGCAGCACTTTAGAATTACAGTACTCATCACCTTGGTTGATCATTTGAATGCATTGCAATTACAGCCCCTAAAGGCATCACAGTTGAAATCACAGGATTACGCATATACAGCCAGACACCCTAGCAGGACTGTCTGGCAACATAACCCCACCTGGCTTATGACATCAACTTACACTTGTGACTTACAGTCCCATTAAAAGAAGTACTTCTGGCAACTACACTTCTCCTGCAGTGCACCACTTCACTTTAAAAGGAATCACAGGTAAAAGCATGGGATTACGTAAATACAACCAGATCCCCTAGCAGGAAGATCCAGCAACATAACTCCATTAAACTTAACATGGCTTTAAACCAGCATTTCACTTTACCCATGTACCTCTCAGTCCACCTAAAAAGGAATAACTAGGTTAAATGCATTTCTGGTGCAATTATACCTCTCCACCTCTAGGGGATGCCCTTCTCCAGGCATCCCTAACTCAGTCTTTCACTCCTCAATGCACTTCTTCATCCACCTTCAGCTGTAGAACAAAAGCTCCAGCCTAGAAGGTGTTAAATGCTGACTGAGCCCTTGAGGGGTTATCCTTTGAAGTCCCCATGAAACTTAGGGTGAGACTTTTCTTCGTGCTGGGGGAGACTGCGCTTCTTCAGCAGCTCCCCCAACACCTTTGCACATGTAGGGTGGTGACCCCGTCCTCCTGGGGCCACCACAAGCGGAGAAAACGCTGTTTTGTCCTTGCAGGCCGATCCTGGCCTGCAAGGCATTGTGGGAATCACTGCATATTATAGTAGCGGCTCCCCCGCTGCTTCGGAGGGAGCCGCGATCGCACTGCGGCTTCGCCGCCTCTTCCTGGCTTGGTGGGGGCCCGGTCCCACCCGGACCCCCAGGTACGTCCTACGGCGCGGGGAGCCCACCCCGGCCGCCTTGCCAAGTTTTCAGGGGCCCGATCCCACCCGGGCCCCTCCTTTCTCTTCCGGGGTCCCGGTCCCACCCGGGACCCCACGCACCGCTTCTGGTCCTCTTGGGGGGCCCGGTCCCACCCGGGACCTCCGCCTGCTCCTTGGTTGGAGGGCAGCCCGGGAGCCCACCCCGGCTGCCCCCGCCGGCTCCCCGCCCGGCCAGCACCTTCGCGTGCTGCCGCGGGAGCCGGCAACGCAAACGTGCAGGACCTCTCCGGCTCCTCCGGTCCCCCGGGGAGTGCGACGGCACTCCCCCACGCCAGCCTGCACTTCGGGGCCCCTCTTCATCTTCACGGGGAGCGCGACGGCGCTCCCCGACTTTGCTTCGGGGCCCGGGGATGGGGTCCCGGGCCCCCCGAGACCACTTCGCGGGGGCGCGACGGCGCTCCCCGCCTCCTCCTCTTCTTCACGGGGAGCGCGCCGGCGCTCCCCGTCTTCACTCGCTCACGGGGGCCAGGGTGGGCTCCTGGCTCCCCCGCCTTCCTCTTCTTCACGGGGGGCGCGATGGCGTCCCCGGCTTTATTTCGGTGGGGGCCAGGGTGGGCTCCTGGCCCCCAGCTGGGCACCTTCACGGGGGCGCGACGGCGCTCCCCGGCTTCCCTACTTGTTGGGGGCAGCCCCCGGGACCTGACCCACCCGGGGGCATCTCATGGACCGACGACGGTCTTCTTAGGGGTCAAAGGTCGCTCACCTTCCGGGGGCCATATCTCAGCCCCTGGGGGTCCGATCTGCCCCATTTTCGCGTCTGCTTGCTCCTGGCGGCGGCCCCCAGCCACTGAGAGCACTCTCCTTCGCCCTCCGGGACTCCAAGAGGGGGCATTCTGCAGGGAGCGGTCTTCACTGGCTCCCTGCGCCAGACTTTCGCCTGTCTCTCCTCCTGGGCCTCTCTTCTCCTTGCGCAGAGGCCCCTGCTTCTGCGCACCGGTCCTGGGCTCTCCTTCTGGCGCTGTTAGGGGCCTGGGGGCAGTCAGGGGGTACCTCCTTCCAACTGCCCATGGCCAGGCTCCAGCACCTTCCGCCTCAGCAGACCACACCCCAGAGAGAGCTTCTCTTCCTGTCCAAGCACTTTTTAAAAGTTGAGTAGGGGCTGGCAGGAAGTCTCTGTTTGTCCTATCAAACAGCGACACATCACTTCCCTGCCCCTGCTCCCTCCTCCTGGTCCAGCCTCTGGGCTTGTTCAAAATGGCGTCGTCCAGGGTCTCTGGCCACATGGTCTCTGAAACAAGACCCTTTCCCCAGTGCTGCCTTCATCTTGGTTCAGCTTGGTGCCTGGCACCCAGAGACAGCTGCTGATGGATTAGCCTGTAGCTCCACCTATCTCCTCTCCTTGGAGGGAAGATCTTCGCTCTGGGAAGAAGGGTCATTAATCTAACCTGCCAGGGCCAGACCCCAGCCAGGGACTCAGAGAAATATGACATTCCTGGATGACCCAAAAGCAGTACAAATATGACTTTGGACTCTGCAGAATACTTCTTTTCACATCCGCTACCGTGGACTTTAGTGCGTGTCTGGAATCTGTAGGCCTTATGGAAGTTAATCTAACACATGGGCTCCACATTCCCATAGGGGAATAATGAAGTGAAAAACACAGTAAAGCACACTGACTTTCCCTGGCATGTTCCTTCCTAGTGTATAAGGCCTATTCCGTGTCACCACCCAATTCTGCATAAGTCCTGCCACACCATTCACTTTGTAGCTGCTCCTGGACTGCGCACGCTAGGAATCTCCCCTGCGCAGTCCCCCCACGTGTGCACACGCATGTACACAGGTGTTTGCATGTAACTAGCCCAGTGCCCCTTACTCCAGCTGCTGCGCAGCGGCCTAGTCAAGCTAGGGGGCCACCATTAAAATCCCCATGCAGTCCCTTTCCTCATGAGTTCACTGTGGGTGAGTCCCAACTTATGAGGCTCTCCCACAGTAAAAGCTCAACAATTAGGTGCTCAAAAAGCGAAAAATCCGGGCGGCCCATAGTGTCAGAACCACCTTCTAACAATTATTATTTCACTTTCAATAGCCTTCAGATATTCCATGATTTTTTGTCTGCTTCTTTTTATTCTGAGGCCATTTACATTCCATGAGAGGATATTAACGATCATTGAATCTTTTTCTCCAATGTCCTTCTGGATTGACCCCTAAATTTCCGTGTATCACCCGGGGTCCCTTCCTCCTCATAATGGCATTATTTGGACTATTTTTTTGTTTTTTCCCCCTAACATGCCCCCCACCCAGTGCAACTTTTTTTTCGTGTTCTGTAACTTTTTTCCGTGTCGTTCTTGTCCTTCCCTCACTCCCTCCTCCCAGGAGAAGCCTCCCTTTTGCCCTTTTGAGCTCTTCGCCCTCCAGGTAAAACATGTTTTAAGTGTGGTCTTTCTGTTGTGTCTTTATTCGTTCTATTAGGCACTCCACCTCTTTTGGGTCTCTTATGTTATGCATCTTGTTTTCCCACATGATCCGAAGTGAGGCAGGGAACCGCATCTGGACCGTTGCACCCAGAGTTTTTAGCTGCTGTATTAATTGACCTAGTTCCCACTGTCTGTCCTGTGTTACTTTAGAAATGTCAGATCTGATTCTAAATGACCAGCCGTCCTTTGTAAAGGAACCTGCCTTTAGAGCTTCGTTTAGAATTCTTTCTTTGAGGACATATGTTTTGAAATTTATTAATATTTTCCTTGGGTTCTTTCTCGTTTTCCCTTTTCCAAATGGATCACGGTGTATCTTTGGATATCATCAGAGAGGTTGGCCTCTTTAGCCCAGGGGAATATATCTTCAAGCAACCTAATTGTGAATTTTTTAATGTCCTCCACTTCTAGACCTTCCGGTACATTGAGCACCCTCAGGTTATTCCTCCTGGCTTGATTTTCTAAAGATTCCATTTGGTCTCTGAGGTCAACCTCCTTTGTCCTCAGCAGCCTTATTTCCTTTTGGTTTGCTTCTACTTTTTTTATTTAGAGTATCCACTGTAGCCTCTACTAATGACACTCTCTCCATTAGGGCGTTGATCTTCTGATCCAAAGCTTCGCGTGACTCTTGTATTTTTATTTGATTCCTTTCTGATGTTGCAAAGTAAGTCCTCATCTCAACTATCATGGATTCCATTAGTTTCTTGGCGTTGCTTTGCTGTGACTGGCTTTGTTGTTCCACAGGCTGTTGTCTAATTGCAGCCGGGGTCGGGTTTTCCATGCCTACTTCCTGACGCTCTGTTGCAAGGGCCTGGCATCTGTTAGTGTCCATTTCTCCTGGGGCCCCTCTCACTACTGCACTTTCTCTCTGGCCTCCTCTCTGTCCTATGTCGGTAACCCCTTGCTTTTCTTGGACCTTAAAAAACGACCTCACAGAGGGGGTAACTTTTGGTTTGGAGCCTGAACCTTGGCCTCCTAACTTAGCCTGGCTTGCCCTAGACAGGGGAGCGAGCGGTTGTCCTGGGGCGTATGTTTTCCTCCATTTTTTTTTTTTTTGTTTGTTTTTTTGTGTTCTTAGGGACTATCTTGCCCTGTTCCCTCAGAAGTTCATGCGGAGTTTTGGAGCTCAACTGCCTACTTCTAAGGCAGTAACTGTTGCCAGTAGCTTGCCCCTGATCAATAGTGTTGAGAGATTGTGGGGAGGTAGATTTTAAATTACATCCTTTTTTACAGCTTTCTCCTCCCGCTGGTGTCCTGTTTCCTTGCAAAGATTTCAAGCTCTGCGTTCCTCCCTCCCCCGCAAACTTAGGCTCGACCTCGCCTCCCCCTTCACTTATCCCTTGCCTGTGCCGGCCTCGCTGCTCCTTTCCTTTCTCCCCTGTTGAGACAGCCTCCGGTGTGCTTTTTCCAATTATCGCAGGGTACCGGGTATCTCTCCCCTTCACTGCTAGAACGGGAACATTCCCCCGGAAAGACACTCTTGCGGCGGCCCTCCTGCTGCTGCGGCACGCTGCAACCGCTTCCGCCCACACTCCAGCCGGCCAGAACTCGCCCCGGCTCGTCGCTGCCTCCTCCTGCTCTTCCAGCTTCTCACCCTCCGTCTCCGCTTCAGGTACTGTGCGACCCTTTTTTTTCCCCGCTATTTCAAATTTATGTTTTCCTTTTTGAGGGAGAATGCTACCATCAATACACCACACGTCTTCTGATTTCTGATTCAACTCCTTACATCCTGGTGGGCTCGGAGCTCCCGACCGAGCCAACTAGCCGGCCGCCATCTTCTCCCCGTCTTTAAGTCTTGCCTGACAACGCAAGTGCTGTCACTGGCAAGACATTTTGTTTACTAAGGGGAGTTAGAGCCTGCCCATTGCATACCATTGCTTGACTTCATCGTCACTCTTTTCATTGATTCTCTTTTGTCAACGCGTGGCAGTGTTACTTTCTTTTTGTGTTTTTGTCCCTATCCTGGAGCATGGCCCAAGTACCTCTTCCCTTGCCCAGTGTCCTTCAACTGCTCTCCACTTTCAGAGGTACCCTTTTCCTTTTACTAGCACCCTCATCCTCCCTCTCCCCATCTGCATTGTTGCTTGCCCAGCCCTGCACCTTCCTTCTGCATTGTTGCTTGCTTCGTCCACCCCGTTGCTGTTGTTTGCTCCCTCCTGTTCCATCCAAAACAAGCATTGGCATAGCCAATAGGTCTCGCTTTTGGGACCTTCTAAGTATTTAGTTATGCAGCACAATATCCTTGGTGCAACAACATCAACTGTTGCACGGCTAAACACTTATAAGATCCCAAAGGCAAGACCTATTGGCTATGCCAATGCTTGTTAGTTTTGCTAAGGATCATGGTGTTGTTCATGTGCCTTCCATGTTAAAGATAAACAATGCTGAATGTGTTTCTTCTGTGACATATGGTGCTGGCATTTGGGGGGTATGTTAATATACACATGGAAGATAATACATTCTTGAATTCATGTCTCTGTTTGCATTTTTGTGCGTCAGGAGTTAGTTGCAGGGAGGTACACTGAGAGCAAGATCAGAAGGCATCAAAGGAACAGTGGCTGGCGGTTTGGACAAACCCTCTTGCTACTCTGTCGAGATTAATTTTAAATCATATTAGGCTGGAGGAGACTCATCTCATTCCCTGGTATGATAACATAAAAAGAACGTGTTGTCATCTTGGCTGAAGGGAATGACTAATGTGCCCATCAGCCCACCAGTTACGGCATTACACTGCTTTCTTAATTTCTTCTGCTCTATAGTGAGCGGGAAGCAGTTGAAATTGCAAAATCTCCAGTCAGAGCTTTAATTCATATAATGCAACGGTACTAAAGCACATCTGCTAGGAGTATTCCCTTCTTTTGATAGAAAACCTTGACTCGTTTTCGAGTTCGCCTTCTCACTGCTTACTGTACTTTTCCAAAATGTACAGATCCAGAGTCCAATCCCCCAGCTGCCCATAGCAGGGACGTACAGTTTCTGGACTTACGGCTCCTACTAAGGCATTATATAGAGGAAGAAAGAGGGGTGTGCATGCTTTAGTATCAGAGGCTCGCACGCTTACATTCAGACACACACCAGCCATTCTACAGCGCTGTGGACCGCTCTAATCCCACAACACAAATGGCGGTGCCGCTCAAAAGCATCGTCCCTCACGACTGCATCAGAGCTACAGGCACGCGCTCTTCTAGCATTTAAAGCAAACGCGCATCGCGGAAATCAACGAGACAGCACTTCCTCTTGCCATTCCGAGTAATAAGTAGACCAAATGCAAGTAATTATGCCTAATTAGTATTAGTAATTATCCTGTTGTGATGAAAAAATTAATCTTTCCTATACCATCAGGGGAGGATCTCTAACGCGGGAAGAGAAGTGGCGGCAGCTTGACTGCCAACGGAGCTCGACTGGTTGTAAACGCTGCCTCTCAGTCAGACCACTTTAGCTGTAGAAATGTAACACGGACTCGCACAGCTAAAAACACGCAGCTTCCGCTCTAACAGAGGATCTTATTTTTGGGAAAGGAAGCTCAGTCTCTTTTAGTTCTGTTAGCCAAGACCTTTTGATTTTACAAAGCAGAATACCATACTGTGTTCCTAGACTCTGTTTCACCAATGTTTTTTTTTAATAAACTTTACCCAAGAAAACAAGCAATGTGGCAATGGATCACCCCCAACAACAATAACTGCCACCAATTACAAGCACCGTGACACTAAAACACACCCGAGACCAACAACTGCCGCCAATAACAAATTCAGTGACGCTAAAACACACGGAGAACAGCTGCCACCAAGAACAAGCACCTTGATGATAAAACTGACCCGACAGCAAGTGCCACCATTAGCAAACACCGTGACACTAAAACACACCTCACAACAATAACTGTCACCAATAACAAACACATTGATGCTAAAACACACACGAGAATAATTAACTGACACCAGTAAAAAACACCGTGCTCCGAACAGTGAAACTACCCGCACCTGAAGATTTTTAAGAAACACGTTGGGGCATCGAAATAAAATGCAGTGCTTGGCTGGTGCCTTGTGGAGTACAGCACAAACAATACTGTAGAAAATTGCCCCTGCGTGCGCTGTAAGAATGCGGCAGCGAAAGTGAAAGCAACTAAAAGAAAGCTTTGAGGAGAGGAGCGGGGGCGAGCGCGCCAGCCTGCTGAGCTGACCAGACGCTCGTGCGTCATGGCCTTTTGCCTGCGTTTACCCGCACGGCCGGCATGTGTTTCAATTATCGTGCCCGCGTCTGGGCACGATAATTGGAAACAGATGTCTGCCCTGCGGGTAACCGCAGGGAAAAGGCCATGACGCACGAGCGTCTGGTCAGCTTTTTGAAACCCCTAACTTAAAGTCTTGCCAGAGCAGCGCTTGCGCGCTACTCGAGGCTCGACCTAAAAAGCACCCAAAAGTCACACCTGCGGGTTTCAGTATGCTACAAATAGTGCACTCTCTGCAGTGCATGGCCTTTTTGAAGCTGTTTTCATGCAGGGCCAAAAGGGTAAATTTCAGCGCAGATGTAAGATAATTAAACATTTTTTTTCTTTGTGACGACAGAGAATAATAAAATACTAAGAAAAGGGTTATCAACTGCTTTGCCTTTTTTCTCTGTAAGGCATGACTACAAGAAATTGACAAAGCCAATAGCTCTTCCATAGGCAAGACCTGTTGGCTTTGCCAGTGGTTGTTATTTTATCGTCTTAAAGATAAACCTCTTCAGAAACAGGACTGCTGTTTTGGAAATTATATTTTGTTGTTCGTTGAAAAATAATACTCTCTCCTATGCACAGGCTAGCTTCTGCCTGTGCAGAGACGACTTTTGTTATGAATGATCTCAACACCCTAGCTGCTTTTTATGGGATAGCTGCTTTTTTTCTGTTCAAGATCTTTGCTATGTTCTACACAATTCACCACTCAAAGGTATTGACTAGACTCCAGTATGTGAGTATTCATAGAAAAGTCTTTGATTGGGTAGCCTTCTCCCTGTCAGAAACCTAATTTTTTTCACTTAATGAATACACCTACACCACCAACAATACCATGAACCTCTGTTGCTGTCAAAACATGAGTGTCGAGGAAGCCAACTTAATTTTTAACCTGTAAGCATGCGGGAAGGAGGAGTTATGGTCCCCAGGGTTCTCCGTCCTTAATTTATAACTTCAAATTCCTTCACATTTACATTTCAAAATCTTAATTTTTATATGTTGCTATCTTATACATATACACTTTATTAATTTGCTGGTATTATTGTCTATGCATTTGTGGATCCCATGAGTAGGCTTTCGACCCATCCCCTCCCACAGAAGTCTGCAGACCCTAGGTTACGAACAGTTAGCCTAAACTATGCAGGCAGTGCTTTCTTAAGAGAATTGGTATTGCACACGAGTACTTTAAAAAATTCAGTAGCAAGGCTTCTCCTGAATCCTAAACAGTGTAATATTACCCCAGGCATCTTCACACTTAATGTGCTTCCAGTTTCACTTCAGACAATCTTTGAAGCACTGTGCATAATGCAAAGTGTACAAAGAACCTAATCAAGGTTCCTCCGGCAAACATTATTTACAAACCAACCTAGAGGTAGACTGTACTCCAATAGTTAGTTAGGAATGGCTTGCTTCTGCAAATCGAGACTGGGAGGCCATTCTTCTCAGATCATGCCAGGATTCTTTGGAACGCCCTACTGCTTCACCCAAGGAAAGTAAAAAGCAGTCACTTACTGAAAGGCAGTGCAATCATGGGTCCTTAGGTTCGAGTCCCTTGCATAATCTTTAACCATATTCAAGACTACTTCAGTTCAACTCTCAGACACAACAATCTACCTCCAATTGGCCACAGCAAGCAAACATTTACGATCAATAACTTCTGTGGTAATACCCTAAAGACTCCAAAGCTATTTCGATATGCCACATGAAGACCTTTCATCATAAGAATTGGATAGCGCATGCATCATGCTAAGATTCAACAATCCGGAACCTAGAACTAGTAGTGCATGAAGGGCTCTCTCTCCCATCCCACATAACTTTATAACATTGGCATGCATTGTGGTAGTGACAAAGTCACCATCATACAAGCAAACCACGTGTTGGGACCAGTCTTCATACTCGGCTTTGCACACACAGGACAGCCGCATGTTTTACCAGCTCTCTCAGGTGGTAGTGAGATACGATCCAGCAATAAATACAGCTTATTATTTTCTCATCTTTCTTTTTTGTGTTGTCCCCGGTTTAAGCTACATAAGTACCTGCATTGGTTGGTTATGATTTCATGTGAGAACAGAGAAGAAACTATGACATGTTGTCTCTTTAGAGAAGACAACTAAGTTGATCATATTCCTTAATTGTATCATTTGGCAAATCATTATAGTTATTTAGTTGGCCCTTTTATTGTATTTGGTCAGTTTGATAATTTGGTCACTCTTCTCATCTTAACTTTGTGTTTGAATTTGAGGTTCTTGTCATGCACTGATGATGATGATGATAATAAAATGATTTATAGAGCGCCTAGTTACTTCTTCTGAAGTGTCCCAGCGCTAAGGTCTCACTTCCGAAGACCAAACCAAACAGTATGCTAAGAAAACACCTCTAATCAGATAGACCTGAACAACCAGGACTTTAGGTTTTTGCGGAAGATAGTTCAGTTTTTTCTTGTCTGCTTGAAAGGGGAAGGGAGTTCCACATCTTGGCTGCTAGAAAGCTAAAGGGGCATCCTCCAGTGCGTGCTCTTTTTATAGTGGGAATGCATGCCAAAAGAGCTCCTGCTGATCTTAAATTCCTTCCAGGAGAGTAGGGCTTACCAAAAGAATGCAAATATCAAAGGTCCTTATTGTTAAGGGCCCTATAGCATTATCACATTGCTTTGAAGGAGAGCCTTTCCTTCACGGGTAACCAGTAAAGTTTTGAAAGTGCAGGGCCCATGGAAGACAGCCTGGGGAGATTTAGCAAAGCGGAAGCCGTGTTGTGTATAAACTGAAGTCTCATCAGCCGAGACTGTTAGTCTCCCATGTACAGGACATTACAGTAGTCCAGCCTGGACGTGACCAGGGCCTGGACTGCTGTCTTTCTGGTGGGTTCTGGGAGAAGTCCAAGGATATTTTTAAGAGTTGTTGGGATCCCAAAACACGTGCCTGCTAAGGCTGTAATCTGGCTATCAAAAGAGCCTAGCATCGAACCAGAGGCTAATGTTCTTATCTTTAGGCTTTGGGGCAGGTAAGGGTTCAAACTAGTCTGGCCACTAAGCGGAGGACCAAATCGAAGGTTGCTTACCTAGGATAAGGACCCCTGTTTTCCCAGTATTAAACTTAAGACAATTGAGGCCCATCCACTCAGCCACCTCCAACAGACAGGTCCATAACAGAACCGCCAGGTTAGCTTTGTCCTGTGACAGGGTGATATTCAACTGCGTATCATTGGCGTACGATATATTAAAACCGTAACACTCGATGATATCGGCCAGGAGGCGCACGTAAAGATTTTATAAAGTAGGGCTCAAGGAGGAGCCCGGAGGCACCCATTGCTGCAGCGGAAAAACCTGAGATCAAAAAGGTTTTTGTGCCACCTGAAAGGTGTGGTTCTGCAAAAAAGAAGCAGATCACTGCAAGGCCTTATGACTGATGTCGTAGCTCCACAGATTGTCAGATACAGTATCATAAGCTGCGCTGAGTCCAAGCATCAGCAGTGCTGCAGTGTCACCCCTGTTAACAATTTGGCGGATGGACTCCGAGGCAAGCAGTGTGCTGTGAGGGGGCGGAAGCCCGACTGTGTCCTATGGAGAAGCTTTTTGGCCTCAATAAAGGTCAAGAGCTGCTGATTTCCATATTTCTTTGCACCCTTGGAGAAAAAAGGAAGCAGTGAGATGTGCCTAAAGTTTTCAGGCTTGGTGTTTTTTTTGTTTTTTTGGGAGAAGTGGAACTATTGTAGCATGTTTCTAATGCTGGGGGACCCACCAGCCTTGAAAGAGCTCTTGAGTAGGTCTCCAAGCCCTGGTAATATAGCTGCTATTCCTCTCGCCAGGACAGTGGGAGATGCAGGATCAACAGGTAACCTGAATTAACGCCTGTCAATAACGGGGACAATTCCTCAAATTAGATGAGTTTAAAAGTAGGCAGCCTGAGCTATCAATGGGGGGTTTAAACTATGCTTTGAGGCATTAATTGACGACATTAAACGTTTTCATTGATGGTAGTCTGTTCTTCTTTTCTAAAATGGAAAACTAGCTTTGTCGACTACAGTTAAATGCAGAGCAGATGGAAGTCCCAGTATTTACATTAAAGAACACTCCATTCGTCTCACGCTTCAAGTCTCTCCTCCTTCCTGTATTATGGTGCGGACAAGAGCCGGACTTAGAATAGAACAAGAGATGGTTGACTTCAAGAAAAGAAGAAAGTTGCTTGTTCATGGCTTTGTCCAGAATCTTCGATGGGAAAGGGAGGAGAGATCTTAATTGTTAATTTTTGAGGGCTTTTTAATCCGCCGATTATTTTTTTGAACAGGGAGATAATTTGGGTGTGTTTTAGTCTATCTGGGATGATTGCAGAACACATGGAACAAGCATTGGCATAGCCAATAGGTCTCGCCTTTGGGACCTTATAAGTGTTTGGCCATGCAACAGTTGATGTTGTTGCACCAAGGATATTGTGCTGCATAACTAAATACTTATAAGGTCCCAAAGGCGAGACCTATTGGCTATGCCATTGCTTGTTCAAATTGAGACCACAACTGTGTATATGACTGAACATGGCCCCACCCATGAACCATCAGCCCCCCCTCTCTCCCCCACCCCCTGCCACAAAAGCCTGCCTCTGCCATGGAAGCCGCCTGTCTTGTTTCACACTCGTTTGCCACGGATTTGCTTTTCTTTTCCACGCTGTGTTGTGTGGCAGTTCTTACAATGCTTGGGAAAAGTTAGCGCTCAAATGTCACTAAGATGTCACCACTTATTATAAGTTTCCTGTGCCCAGGCATGGTACCACAGTCCTCTGTGGTCTCATACCTTCGTTTTTCGAGTAATGTTTAAGCACACCTGTGATTTGCAGCGGTCGAGCGGCATCTATGATAAAAATAACACTATCTGCGACTTCCTAATTTGCACCGACTTTTTACGGGACTTCTATTTTAAATATGTGTTTTATTTGGATGAATATTTACTATCCCGCATTGCCGCAACATGAAATTGTGGAGATATAAATATTAGCAGAACATAATTTCACCAGTTCGAGAGATAGCTATGAAGCTTGGAATGCTTGGAACGACTGTGCCCCACAAATCTTTTCCGGAGCTCAGTAAAAGCATTCAGTTGGAGAGGCCTGACGGGGACTGTGCTCAGCTGAGAAGAGTTTAAGAAGACTTTCTAAGATTGCGGTGGGTGGGCTTACATCATAACACGTTTGCTATGATTTTGGGAGGGTATTCAAGAGGCGGTGAAACCGTGTTCCGTTTCTTTTCTGTTCCATGTTTGAGGTCAGTATCCTCTAGAAAGGTTTTTAAATGGTCCAACAGTTTGATTTAATTAATTGAGGATCAGTATCTCGGCGCGAGGATGGATGGGGGATTCACAATTGACCTTGACATTTCAGATGTCAGGGACGATGACTCAACAAAAGCTGGGCTTTAGACTCCATTGGATGCCGTCTAAGATGAGGACATTGAACTGAAATACTTGCCGGAAAATGCAAAGATGGTGAATGCAGTTCTATGATTGTGCTATGTTTCTTGCACTAAAACGGTGCATTACTTATGAAGCAAACCTGCCATTTATTAGCGCACACATTCGTATCGTACTGCTTTAAAGTAGGTGTTTAATAAAGACATCTCCGGTGTACTGGTGTTTTAAAGGGATCATCCGTTGAAGACAAAAAATCTATTCTCTGTACCCGTGCCAGCATTACTAGCAGTCACTAAATAAGCATTGGCAAAGTCAATAGGTTTTACCTCTGCAAAATCTATTGGTTTAGCCAATGTTTTTAGGCATGTTACACAGAAGCACTTGCTGCATACAGTAAAAGTTTAAAAAAAGCACTATGACGTGGTCAACGCTGTCTGTGTCATAGCTCTTTTAAAAAAACTTTAAGCCCATGTTGTACATCAGCTTGCGCTGCTTTGCCACACGTCTATGCATTGACCGCGTCAGTTGCTGCCACTGGAACGCTGTGCCATTGATTTTCTCTTAATGCGTTTTTTATATTTCTGGCATCATTAAACATAAATGGTGGTGGGTGGTAGAGAGAGTAATGAATGAAGCTCGGGAGGTTCTGGCGCTGCCATGAACGAACCACGTAACTTGGTGAACGGTCTGAATGGATTATGGGCATTATCATCCCTTCACCTATTCATAAAGTTTATTTCAAGAACTCAATACAAGCTCTGTACAAGTCAGGAATCGAAATGTACAATTCCTGGGACAAGGCAGCACTTCAGAATGTAGCACACACACACACACTGTGATGGGCAATGAGCAGTTCACGGCACGTCTTACCTTGTCAACTCTTGTTTTAATGAATTTCCCTAAACCAGTAGCTCTTTGTAATCTTGCCAATGCATATTACTTCAGAGACGACACTTTTAAGTAGCAACACCTAAGAAGCCCAGTCAAGCACTGCTCACCATAGCCTGGCGGTGAAAATTAAGTCGAACAGTTAGCAAGCAGAAAAGATACATTAGCATGGAGAGCTCGATGGCAATTTAAACAAGCATTGGCCGGGCGGCCGTGAAACTGACATGGCCGCGCGGCCGTGAAAGTAATCGCGATCAAGCGAAAGTGATCGCGATCGCGGGGACGCGCTCTGTGGTGAGGGAGGGGCGGAGCGAGGCGCTTGGGAGAGCAAGGAAAGGAAAGGGTGCCGCGAGGAATGCGCGCAACGGCAAAAGCAGGCTGGCGAGTGGTGTGCGCGCACCATGACGAGAGAGGAAAGCCATATGGCGCCTCTGCTCGTCATTGTGCGCGTAACCGCACACTCGATGCCAGCCAAAAAGCTGAGGTCGCATTTCTGCAAGCCCACACTACAAAACGTCTTGCCAGACCAGCGCATGCGCTGGCTCAGGCGAGACCTAAAAATGACATAAGTTTGTGAGCGAGAGGCTGATTACTTCTGGAACGAGCGTCATGATACCTGGAGTACACGGGTGGAGTGGCGAGTCAGATTTGGTTTCCCTAAGATAGAGTAGCTCGTCCTTTGAAAGAATATGTAGAGGGGAGTGTTACCAGAAGAGGCGGCAAGTCATGTGTGGATAAAACAGTGTCCAGGGTGGCCTGAGGAGGAATGCTGAACTGAATATCAAATGTTGTTATAAAAAAATAAAGGTTGAGGGGTCATGACACTGTTCCTGAGAAGGTGGAATGCATAGTTGCAGGCTGGGGGTGGGGGGAGAGGAGAGCTCTGACTATAACAAACCTTTTGTATGAGGAGTTAGTAGTTGCATTGATTTTCTTGATGTATTTGGAGGAACAGGCTTCTTGTATTGGCTGGTGATATTTTTTTAATATTTTTTTTTTATCCTCAAGAGAGTTATAGTAGAGAGACACACCTTATATATTGTAATGATTTGCAGTAGTCCTTGACTGTTCAGTTCCTTCGTGTACCAAGGAGCAGAAGGAGTATGTCTGCATGGTAAGGTGTTTTTTAAGGCAGACAACATGTTAAGTGCTCTAGAAACCTACTTGTTGAAGTAGTCTGCACAAGCAGAAATGCCAGGAGTAGCGTTAAGGGTCAGATTGTGTAAGACTAATGAGAGATCGACTGGAGTGATCCTTTTCCAGGGATGATGACAGTGGAGAAAAGGCTTAGGGTGAAAGGGATTGTTAGTCCAAGTGCACTAGAGGGAGTCAAATGAACAGCCAGTCCAGGTTAACAGAAATGTTGGCAAGGTAGAGATATCTCCCAATTTGGAGAAGAATATGCATAGGATTTGTGGATTTAAAGTGAGAGACCATTTTCCTCCAGGGAACTGATGAGGAAGCAAATGTCAGGGGAGCTGGGGTCCTCAAGATGTACATAAGCAGGAAATTAGAGTATTTAAGAATGAAAGGGGCTAAAAGTCTGGAAGCATCTTAAGAAAGTCTGTTTGGGGACAAGAAGGGCAATAGTTCAAAGCACCCTAGTAGCAGGTGGTGTCAGTAAGATCAATGGTGGAAAAACAAGATTTCACCATATGGGTATTGCGGAGTAGGTAGGATGGTATAGGTGTAGAAGGATCAATAAATAATGGCAGTACCGCCACCTCACTTACCCAAATGCTGAATATGGCAGATAGTCATTAGAAGAGGCTATGTCAGGTGCAGAGGCTTCCTGCAGCCAGGTTTTCATACGAGAAATGATATCCGGATAACGCAGTGACATAAAACCATAAATATTGAGCTGGAGATCGTATGTTAATAAGGAAGTGGTTTGGACCAGTAGAGGCTGAGATGCCATGTGCGTCTGCTGGGCAGAGAAGGCAGAGAGTCTGTCTAGCGGAGGTAGGAGTGAGCAAAGAGCTATGGCAAGAAGTCTTAGAGAGAAGGAAAAAGGGCACTGAGGGCAAGGCTTACTTGAACATTTCAATCAATCGGGGGTTTATATAGCGCGCTACTCACCTGTGAGGGTCTCAAGGCGCTTGGGAGGGGGGTTGGGGGGATGCGGCTCCGGATCAGTCGAAGAGCCAGGTCTTGAGGTCCTTCCTGAACGTGTGCAGGGTCGGGGAGCGTCTGATGTTCACCGGGAGCTCGTTCCAGGTTGAGCGCAAAGAAAGCAAACTGTGAATAAATATTTACAGGAGGGAGCTGAAGTTTGAGAGGCAGGGTCCCTATCACTGGTCTTGCATAAAACATGATTTAATGAAAAGAATAACAAGGAAAAAAGGTCATAAAAGGAATGAAACACAAAGCGCATCCACTGGGAGGAGCCAGGCACCTCCTCTAGAGTCAGAGTACAAGGAAAAGAAGGCACTCAGTTCAAGTATCGGTGGGTTTCCAAATTCGAGGAGTTTGCTGGAGCAGCAAGTGTGGACCAGAACGAACTTCCGCCCCTGCAGCAATGTGTTTTAAAAATACCTCCGTCAGAAGGGGGCGTGGCCAAAAACACTGAACCTACAAATAGCGAAAGTGAGCGGAATTCAAAATCAAACTGGAGGCCGGGAGCACTTGTAACGACTATCAAGCTCCCTTGACAAACAGCGTGAAGCAGGAACATAAAATGAATTACCAGAATAATGAGAAAAGAAGGCATAAAAGCAATAAACCACAGAGTTGACCTGATTTTAGATGCCATTGGTTCTGTGTAGGTTTTTCCAGGCGTCTGTTTCCGAAAAATATGATGCATCCATTTTTCAACTTTTGATACGTTATTTTTTTAAGCTACATATGTTTTGAAATGATGAGATGCTTGGGGATAACTGTGTATCATCAACGGTATATTGAGCGATTGTCATACTCTGCTTTTTTAAGAGAATACTGAGTAGTTCTATAGATGTTAAAGAGCGTTGGCACTCAAGTATCATTTTTTTAATCTCAGAATGGCTGTTTTTTTTTTTTTTAAATTGAAGGCCCATTGATCTGGAATCAACATTGTGTCAATTAGACTTAAAAGTAACTTTTTCCAGAAGACCGAAAACTTCTTTTTCATAGTTTCATCCTTGTATTTATTATTTCTCACTGCATTAACACACCAGTTCTGTTCAGCATGTGAATATCTGTACCATTTTTTGTGCTGTCGCGTCTACCTTAAAATCACATTTCAAAGAATGTATCTATAAATCTGTTATGCAGTCCATTACTATGTCTTCTATGATTAACTTTATTTTATGTCACAACTAATTTAGGTGATTTTTGTTCCTTGTTAGTGAGATTCACCATGTCAGTGCCATTTAAATTATGACAATTGCAACAATTGAAATTCCAGGCCTCATTTTAAGTTTTCCTGAAGTTCTAGTATTTAATTTTTGGGGTTTGTGTTTTGTCGGACCGTGTTGAATGTAATGAATATTTGTAAACGGGACCCTATTATTTATCTGTATATTATGAACTGCAGCGTGTAGCGTCCTTAAGATATGTTATCTTGCAACACCCACTTGATTATACTTCTCTCCCACCTCCTTCTCCTATTCTGGTGTGTTCACATTTTCGAGCCTGTATTCATGTACCACATGCTCATAAATTGTAAAATATTTCTTGTTGATCTGTTTGATCAGTAAATGAATCCAAATTCTGTTCCTTGAAGTAATGAGAATATTTCATTTTTTTTTAAATTTCTTTTATTTTAGACTTACTTTGGCCAGAGAGAAACATTTCCACTATCTAAAGAAAGGACTGAAGCACTTGCCTGACTACGAGGTACTTTTTTTATAAATCATCAGCCTCAGTTGGTCTCTTGTACCTTCCTTTCTCTATATTTCCAAGCGCCAGTGATCGGCTCGAAGTAGATCGACACCCCAGAAATACCACTTTTTCTCTGTACAGAACTTTCTAATTTAAAGGATGTCCTATTCTGTATTAGAACTTTGGAATGTTGGGAGCTTCGTTGAAGACAATGGCGTAGCTCTGGGCTTATAGTGGCTGGAATAAGCCTGGAGCTCCAACATTACAATGTTTGTCTTCATGTTTCTCCATTTTTAATTTAGAACATTCTACCCTTAGTGGGTGGAATGTTCTAATAGCTTTATAGCCCTTCTGCCTCGGGCTATACCAGTTGTTAAAGGCCCTCTCCCTCGTTATAGGCCCTCGCCTGCGGCTCGGGCCTATAACTCAGGATCAGGGCCTTTAACAACTAGTATAGTCCTCCGCAACGGGCTATAAGGCTATGTTACAACTTTGGAATGTTGAGAGCTGCATTGAAGACAATGGGGTAGCTCTGGGCTTATAATGGCTGGAATAAGCCTGGAGCTCCAACATTACAATGTTTGTCTTCATGTTTCTCCCTTTTTATTTTAGAACATTCTTCTCTTAATGGGTGGAATGTTCTAATAACCTTATAGCCCTTCTCCCTCTGGCTATACCGGTTGTTAAAGGCCTGCTGCACGGGCCTATTACTCCGGTTCAGGGCCTTTAACAACCGGTATTGCCCACAGCAAAGGGCTATAAAGCTATAGTAAAGTGCTTACAAGTTAGTTTTAATACTGCAGTGACTTATTTGTGTACAGTTGTGAATGTAAAATATAAATCTTATCCTGTGTATTCCTTCAGAAGCCCTTCTTTATGTTGAATGTTTCTTGTGTGCATGGTAAATGTATGCTGCACCCCTCTGACAATCCCTCCTTTGCTGTTCTCTGTGCATATTGTTATGGCAGACACACTCACTATCTTAATATTCAACTCCATTTCCTTTTCCACTCGATTGGTCCCTAATGATCTTTCCTCTGCGACGACCGAGCAGAATTTTGGACCCTAGTTGCAATTCCCATGCCATCTAAAGCATTCGTCATGAGTTTATTAAGCACTTTCATGCTTGGTAAAGCATGGAGATGCTTAAATTTCACCATGCTGCTTAGAATTTTTGTCTCAACTGTTGGCTAGAAATATTAAGAATATGGTCTCGTTTTGCTAAAGCTGTCAGCGACACTTGCATTTTTGTTATCTTTCTGCCCACACCAGGACATTTGCATTTTCAGCTTTCATCTGAATAATTCTCTCTCATAATAAAGTGCTTTGTGATTCTCGCCTTTTCTTTTTTTAAATGCATTTCCATTGCTGCCCTAACATATTCCTGAGTGTGGCAACATAAAGCCAGTGCATTCATGAATATTTTCAGTCAATGCGTTCCCTGTGTGCCTGCTAGAGTGTGACAAATGCAGTATTATAAGACCCCTGAAGTAACACAAAGGATGTGTTTTTCTATTGTCTTAGTGTCTAGATGCCAGCCGTCCCTGGTTGTGCTACTGGATCTTGCACAGCTTGGCACTACTAGATGAACCCATTTCAGAGTCTGCAGCTTCAGAGTAAGTGCTATTCCTTAGCAAGATTTATTAATGTGAATAACCCAAACTAGCTTGCCTTTAATTTAGCTTGTACCTCGAATGTTGAGCGGCAGTCACGTCCGTTTACAGTTCTACTCTACCAAGCACGTATTCGCCCTCTTTTCTCTGTTTTTTTTTATTTTTATGGATTTACCTATTTAAATTGAATGCTGCAGAAACCGAGGCTGTACTCAAAAGCTTGAGGTTACCAGTCTGCTGTAATTAAAAGCAACTCTCTTGCTATAGAATTGGGATATAATATATAAACATATTTCCAGAGTTTCGGTTTTCAGTTCTGTGCAGATCTCACACAGCACAGTAGGGTGGTTTTTGAAGGAGGAAGCTCTTTGGGCGCAGCTCCATGTGTACTATAATGTACAAGTTCTTTGGACCTTGAGTAAATACATGTAACCTACCATCCGTGTGCACAGTCAGGCTCATTATGTTTGTTGATAGAATTTTTATTGTGTTAGACTAGCGCTGGAGAATCTTTAACCCTCAAAGATATCCTAAGAAATAAATTTGCCTCTCGGTTTGAGAAACTGTAGAAAGTAGATCTCAACTGAAGTCGGGTAATGGGGCCCTTACATGCCTCGGAAACATGGTCATGATGTTTTCAGCCTAGGTCAGGCACTCTGCTGCATTCTGTGAGCCTTGTAATTTACTTGTCTGGACTTTAGTGAGAAGACACTTTGTTCGTGTGACAAAGCTGGCACAATGCACAATCACAAAAAAGTCAGTGGTAAACGTTTTATCCTATGAAATTGCACTGTCTGTAGAAATCGACTGGCAACTTAAGTAGGCCTGGCGACTGGGAAGAATTCAAGCATGTAAATGTATAAAAGCTACCAATGTCAGAGAACTGGAGTTACAGGTAAGTAACTCATTTCTTCAGGAGCCCCTGTGCTGTTAACGCTGCACCTCATTTTGAACAAAGCAGAGCAATACAAGGCAGTCTTCTCCATGACCCTACTTCAAGCAGCCTCAAACACATAGGAGTGAGGCTACCTTCAAGGTTAAGCATATTAACATGCTGTTCCGCCCTTATTTAGGAGTAACACTCCTGATAATCTCCTCTCACTTATCCGCAACCTCCCCAAGCCTGCATAACACAAATGTCAGATAGTAAATCAGACTAATTCACTCATTCATTTCTGAATACTCTATGCTTTGCATTTCATTTGCATGCCATATCCTGTAGTTGAGCTTAAAATGTAGACAAGTCTACTCAGTGCGTCATTGGTTAAAAACAAGTTTCAGTTGGAGATGTGTGATTTGCTTCATCCATCAAAAGGCAAGTATCCATATGTACTTGTCTTTTACTTTATCTTGGAGGCAAGCGCTCCTGTTAAAGATATCCTATTCTGTTGTTTGTTGCATGGCAAACGCGCATAGGTCGCAATTTACAGTGAAATTACAAAGTGACCATTCTTGCCATCTGAGGGCTATCCATTTTGCCATCTTGAGCTTTCTCTATGGCCTCCCATGGGTTAGCCAGTTTCTGACATGCTGCTCACCCATGTAGGATGTTTAGCAATTTGAAGTGTTTCTTGGCATTCATAACCTACAAGTCTGGAGCAAAAAAACTCTGTCTATGTCCTGGATTTCTAGCCTCCTTCAAAGTACTTACATGTCCAATCTTGCATGCTCTAAACTTAGCAAGTGCCTTCCAGTTGGACCTCCTGGCAGCGTTCACCATGGAACCAATTATTTAGGAAAGAGCTGAAGACACACGTCCTTCTAGTACACTAAATATAGATTGTATTGTATTGTAATTGCATTTATATAGCGCTTGCTACCCCTGACGAGGAGTCAAAGCGTTTTTTCGGCGAGTAGCATGCTACTCCGGAACCCATAAAGTATTAGTGTTGAGTTAGTATAGTGAAATATGAAAGTAATTTGAGTGGTGGATAGGTTAGTCAGTTATTTGGATTCAGAAGGACAGCGGAGGGATAGAAGAAGGAAAAAGGTTTGCATTTATATAGCGCTTGTTACCCCTGATGGGGTGTTGAAGCGCTCCTTTTTTTGGCGAGTAGCGCGCTACTCCGGAACCCATTAAAGGATTAGTGTTGAATTAGTATGGAGTCACTGTTCACTTTCTCTCTTAGAAACCAGCTACACTGTCTATCAGATGTTGACTTAGTCTTTGCGTGAACCCTGTACAGCAATTCTTATGGCTGGGTTTGCGCTGTATATTACGACACAAATACATACCAAGTCCCATTTTGAGATAGGAGTCTGGGTTGCGACTATTTGGAACAGGAAATAAGCCACTGTCTGCTATAAGAGGCACGTCAATGACTTTCCTTTTGTATGCACACGTGGATTGATGTTTGTTATGTTATATTATTGGAATTTTTACAGCGTGCACATTACCCTTAGTCAGGATACCCTGGCGCTAGGAGATTACTTGACTAGTCGAAGATGCAGAAAAGAATCTGGAAATTTAGAAATCCAGGTTTAGAGTCTTTTTGAATTCTTGGAAAGAGGTGGCAGATGTAGTGTGAATGGAAGTTGTTCCAGTGCTTGGTTGCTAAGCAGGAAAAGGAGCACCCTCGAGTTGCTGATGCGAGTGGTGTGGGCTTAATAGAGTGAGTAGGAGCGATGAAATGAAGGAGCCTGGTGTGATTCAGAAAGGAGACTCTGTACTTGAGATAGCTGGGGCTGATGTTGTTGCGGACTTAGAGTGTGTGTGACAGAATTTTTTTTAGACAGCATGCTTGTGCACCGGTAGCTAGTGAAGGCCCAAAGATGAAGGGTAATTGTTAACCATGCTGGTAGTTCAGTATCAGTCTGGCCGCTGCATTTTATTTTACGCCATGTAGCCTCTTAATCGGGTAGTCAGCTATGCGACCATAGAAGGCATTGCCACATGCTTGTCTACTGGTGATAGGGGCTTGTGTAACAGTCTTGCTACTTTAAATGAGCAGCCAAGAGAAGGTTTTATGAAAAAACTTAAGAATGCCAAGACAAGTCACTGAAACAATCGTAATTTGATTATTAGCCCATGGCTCTTAGCTGATGTGACCAGGGTGGGAGTAGGAGTCAATTCTCTGGGCTACGAGTTTCTAGACCAGTGTGTAGTGCTATTTCTGACCAGAAGCACCTGGTTCTTTTCGCAGTTTAGTTGTATGCAAGTTTTCACACATCCAACCGGCAACCTATAGCATACAAGTTTTTTAAAGTTGGATTGTGTAGTGCGAATGCCGTCCGAAATGGAGATGATGCGTTGCCTGTCTTCTGAGCATGATACCACCTCAAAGCTGCTCAATCTGATAATTGGTGCTGAGAGGTTAGGTAAAGATTAAGAAGTATAGGGCTCACAGAAGATTCTTGTGGAGGGAATCTCCACGGGTAACCTTGAAAGAGTGGGACTGAAAGCAGCAAATCATACCAGTTGAGTGAACTTAACCAGCAAAGATTGGAGCCATTTGAGGGCAGTAAGACAGATGCAATAGCAGTGTAGGCGTATGAGCAGCATGGCATAAAATACTGTGCCAAATGCCACCGATAGGTCTAATTGGCTGAGGCCCACAAAATCTCCCTAGTCCAGAAGGCAGCATATGTCATCCTTGACAGCAATGAAGGTAGTCTCTGTGCTGATGGTAGATCTTGAGTGCAGCCTTATAATATTTTCTGTCATGATGTTGGCGAGAGCGTCCCCAGATATGCTCGAGTTGCTTGCGTTTTTAATGTCTTATGTTTATAATGTCTAAGATACTTATATATGTACCAGTTCACTGAAGTAGCTTTGTGTGGCAAGGCGCAAGTTTTTGAAGGTAGTCTTCGTGCTGAAAGTAGTACAGAAGTTAGACTGAGTGGTCAAATATCTGGTTAGATTTTAGATAGCTGGATAGTTGGGCGTTCATTCATTTTTTCCAGGACCTTGGCAGGATACGACAGCAAGGAGAGGGACCTAATTTTAGACAGAATAAAGGGGTCTGCTTTTGATTTTTTCATGATGATTAGGACTGTAGCATGCTTCCAGCAGTGGGGAAAGTGGCAGTAGTGAATGACCAGTTGAAGAGAGTGGCAAGAGCTGATCCGTCTGTCGAATGACCTAATATAAGGATGCCGTAAGGGCGGGGATCGTCCAGTGAACCCATGTTTATGGAGTGCATGGTAGTGATGAATTTGGTTTTTAAACACTTTTTGTATTGTTTTTCCAGCAAACTTAAGAATAGAAAGAAAAACATGTGCCATCAGTCTTGGAGTCCCTACATCGAGTTCCAGCACAATCATTACCATTATACATGTCTATGTCCAAACCCCCGGCCCAAGCAAGCCACAAAATTCTGATTTATATCATTATACCAGCCACTTGAATCCACAGTTTCCAGATCTTGACATATTTCTTGTGGACCTCTCTGGCTTTGTACTCTAGTTTCTCCATTGCTGCACATAGGTTCATCCCATTAACCCATTCTGTGAGGGGGTAGGTGCGGGCTCTTGCATCTCGCCAGTCATGGGTAATGTCTCTCTTTGCCACCATGTATCCCATAGCAACAACTGTTTGAGTGCTTCGTGGTCCCCTAAGTAGTCTATGACCCCCAGCAGAACGACTTTGGTGCCGAGTACCAGACGGCCATCGATGGCTTGGTCTAGTGCTCTGTTTATGGCTGTCCAAAAATGATTGAATATTCCCAGACCACATGGAAAATAGCCTGGCGAGGCAGGCTGGGCTAGCAGTTCGGCCCATTTGCCACATACAGGCTGGTGTATAGTAGAATTTGTGGAGGAATTTAAACTGGATGAGGCAGAAGAGTGTAGATATAGCGAATACCCCAGGGGAAATCTTGGCCTCAACCCAATCATCGTCCTCAAGTATCCCTAAATGCACCTTCAAACTAGCCCTAAGATCCCCTAGGTTATCAGGGGCGTTATTGATCAGTGCCTATACAATCTGGTGATACCCCTTTTGCCCAGAGCCTCCAGTGTGAGGTGGCATTCAATGGGGTTGTATTCAGGACATGCACTGAGCATGGCGCTGAAGGTGCCAAGGGCATGCCTTAATTGGAGATATTTATAGAATTGCGAGGGATGAAGTTGAAAGTCCACAGCTAATTCCTGAAAAGACCGAATGTGACTACCCGCCCATAAGTTGCCCAGTGTGCTGCTTCCTATGAGGACCCAACTCACTAAGCTTAACCTTTTCAGAAAGCCATGTGCCCTGCCACAGTGGTGTTGCTGCCGTTATTGTGGTTTACCATTTAATGTCCCTTAATACAGCCTGTCAGCAAAGAATATGAAGGATTGTAATCTGGGGGAGGGAGCGCTATGGACTCTGACTATAGACCAGGGAGAGGATACTATGCGGCTAAATGAGATCAAGTTCCATTCTCAACATGAGATCTCCCCTATCCACATAGAGCCAGTCAATTATCGGAATCATGTGAGATGCCCAATAATACAAATGGATCTCTGCCCATCCGAGACCTACCTCATTTGCGGTTCAGAGGCATTTTTCAAAGGAGATTTGGGTATCTTTCCTGCCCAGAGAAACGCTCTGATCTGTATCCGTAACTTTTGGAAGAAGGATCTTGGCAGTACATCTGGGTAATGTTGTAGGATGTAGAGAAAGCGAGAAAGGGTTACCATTTTGAGCAGTGCCCCCCCGTCCTGCCATCGAAAGTGGCAGTGATGCCCTGGTGTTAAGTTCATGCTTGGTTTTGGACAACAACGGCAATATGTTGAGATCCTAGTATCTCTGCTGGGAGAAGGCGATGTCATTCCAAGGTAGTTGGAAGTTATCGCTTGCACTCGAATTCCCGCCTCCGCTGCCACCGTCCTGACCTCTTTTAATGGGGACCAGGGTAGATTTTACCCAGTTGACCCCAAGGCCTGATGCATCTCCGTAAATATGGAGAAGCTCCATGAGGTGGGGAATCTTAAGGCGTGGTAGCTGGACATAAAGGAGCATATTGTCTGTATATATGGAGACTCAATCCTCGTGTCTCCCGGCCAATGACCACCCACCCCTCTCCCCCCCCCCCCCCCCAAATCTGGGCATCTATATGGGTCTGTTCTGCCAAGGGCTTTATTACCAGGGCGAGCTGTAGTGCCGATAATGGGCAGCCCTGTCTGGTGCCGTGCTCTATGGAGAAGGCCTCAGACAGAGTCTCATTGACGCGGACCAGGACCCACAAGTCCGTGTAAGGAGTTTCAATCCAGCAGAGAAATCGGGGGTCCAAAGCGCATCTTGCGCAGAACTGCCTGAAGAAAGGGCCAGTGCACTGTGTTAAAGGCCTGCTCCGCCTCACGAGTAAAAGAGTTGCTTCCCCCTCCAGTGCTTCAGCCAGGGCCAGGTGAAGACGGCGGGAGCAGTGCCTGGTGCTCCTGTTAGGCATGAAGCTATTTTGGTCTGTATGGACCAGGGAACAGATCACCCCTGCCAGGCGTGTGGCCAACACTTTAGTGAGGATTTTAGAGTCCACATTTATAAGGGGAGATGTGGCAGTATGAAGTGCATTCCACAAGGGATTTATCTGACTTGAGTATGACCATTATGGTTGCCCCTCTAAGATCCTAGGGAAGTGTTTGCCTCTCCCAGGCATCCTTCGATAATGCCAACAGCTGCGGGAAAAGCAAAGAGGAATATCGCTTGTACAGCTCCAAAGGGAATCTGTTGGAGCTAGGGATTTTATTTGAGGGCATTTCAGTAACCGCATGTCTGAACTCCTCAGAAAGTGGGAGATCAAGTGCCTCTTGTTCTGCGGGTGAGAGTGTCTGCACTGGAATATCCCTTATTATGAGGTTTTCAATCTCTGGTGGAGGGGGCTAGGTGTGGGCATGCAGATCGTGGTAATACTCTGTGAACGTTGTCACTATTTGAGTCGTAGTTTGGATGATCGTTTCTGCAGTGTAAATTTGCAGCTTTGTGGCCGAGCTATCAGCCCTACACATGTTTTCCAGCCAATAATGCAGAATACGTTCCTTATCCCTCTGTTCATATACCAGTCTCTAAGCAAGGAAACTTACTCGGGTGAAACATGTCCAACTGGCCCTGCTTAAAAGCAGCACAGGTCAGATTGAGCTCCCTCTGGGCCACCTCGGTAGAGTGGGCCACCTGCGCCACCGTAAAGTAGTTGCGCCTCGCGATCTCTAGTTTTCCTGGTAATGTCAGAGCGAGTCCTTCCCCGAATTCCTGTTTTTAATGCTTCCCAGAGCACAAATGGGGAGGAAACCATTCCGCAATTGAGGGCAAAGTAATCTGTAATAGTGCCATAAAGAGGTCAGTGAAAGTGTCATCTTGAAGCTACCAGGCCTAAAGACGAGGGGGTCCTCGCTCTTCCCCGTCCATCTTGGCAATTGTCAACGTCACTAGGGAATGATCCGAGAGTCTCCTCAAGAGAATGTTTTGTGGGAATTTCTGTGTATGCCTACAGCTGGAGTGGATAGGTATTCAATATGAGAGGAAGGGCAGTGTGAGGAGGAATAATGGGTATATCACCTGTCTTCCCCCCCAGGGGGCAGCCGCCAGACATCGATGAGTCCCAAGGCCTCCGCCCACACACTTAAGTTCGAGTGTCTGGGGCATATTGAGCAAGAATTGATGTCGCTGTAGGCACCCATTGTGACATTGAAGTCGCCCGCTATGATAGTCCAGTCCTCGACGGTGTTGGCCAGGAGATGTGAAAGTGCCTCTATCGTGAAGTCAAGCAGTTTGGGCGGGCCATATACACTGATAAGAGCCCAGACATGACCTTCCATCAATCCTGAGACCAGAAAATATCGACCCACTGGGTCTGTGGACACCTTATTGATTACCAGTGGGGCGGTTTTCTTCAGGAGGATAGCCACACCTCGGGAACCTCGAGTGTAACCCGAGGGGTACACTCTGGAGTATCCGTGTCTCCACAGGAAGGAGCAGTTCGTTCTCAGGAGATGAGTCTCCTGAGGCAGTAGGGCTGCTGGATGGAGCCTAGCCATATAATGCATGACTGCCTCCTGTTTGATTTTGCCATTAAGACATTAACGTTCCAGGATAGTAGACTGTAGCCTCTTTAGGGACCTGGATGTGGAGTATCAGCCATCAGGGGGTCATAAGCTGAGGGATACCCTGAAGGAGGACTGGTTTCTGGTTGGCACCAAAACGTGTAGCTAGGGTTAACAGCAAAACCAACAGGTAGCCAAAGTTCACCCACCCCACTCCCCTGCCTACACTTCCACACCCACCCCGTGAAACATTGGTCGCCCTAGGAACATAGGAAACAGTAACTAACCCAGCATATAGCTAGGAAAATGAAACCAACCACCAAGAACAAACGCTAACTAATGTATACAGGGTGGGCTATGTAGCCCGCTCAATTGCCAGTGTCAGAGGGGTGTCTGCAATAGATGCTTTCCATGTGCAGGATTGCCCAAGGACCCTCAGCCCCTAGGGTGCCTCCATCTCAGTTTCAGTGTCACGTAAGTCCTCTGCTGCCATGGTGCAGCACAGCTTTATAGTGCTAGAAGCAAGATTTGCAGAGAGGTGTCGTCTGCTGTTTCTTCCCACACGTAGCAAAGGCTGCATGGATGCACCAGCCTTGTGCTTCCCCACAGACGAAAGGAAAGTGGGAGTGTAGGCATTTTGAATATATGGGTGCTCCTTCACCCTGGACCAAGTGCTCTCCAGTGTATCAAAAGAAAAGAGTCTTGTCTTTATATATGACTTTGAGGCGGTCCGTAAATTGTAACTTTTACTCCAGCTGCATTGCCCTTAGTTTCTTCTTCACTGCTAAGAAGGAACAGCGTTGCTACTGGAGTTTGAAAGTATAGCCTGGGAAAAGCATAGCCGAATCGATCCACAGTGGAGCTTACCGGCTGTCCTGGCTTTGCGGAGAATAGCATCTCTGTCCATAAAATTCAGGAGTCTCTCAATCATGGGTTGCAGGGGAGCTCCTGGGAGTGGCAGTGCCACCAGAGATCTGTGACAGGCCTCAGAATATGAAAGATGTTACCAGACCTGCAGGTCTAGTGGCTTGAATAATCTACTCAACCGAACTGTAGTACGCTTGACCCATAAAATTGCCTCAAATTGTGTGGTTCTATGCAAATATTTTAATTCCCTGAGTCGCCTTTTTCTTTATTATGGAATATAAGAGCACCTTCAAATATGTGAGTTTGTCGTGTAGTTCCTAGGACCCCCCCAAGACCTGCGCGTTTTGGATGACCTAAACTGAGGGCTTGGTGTGCAGACAGACTCTGGACATCCCCACAGGATGAGTCAGCCGTTAGAACAGCTAGCTCTACGGTGCCACTACAACCCCCCTGTATTCTACAGTGGTGTATGTAGTATCTGGCAACCACTGAACATGACAACCCTGATTCCTCGGGTATCGTGGAAACAATACGGTATCTTTCGCTCAGTCACTCGTGCTTGGTTTTCTCAGAATACATATAGAATGACGATTGGAACGGTTTCAATAATTATTTATTGGTCAAGCGTCAGTCTAGTATGAAACATGTTAGCTGCGACAATCAAAAGACAGGAGCAAACAAATGTAATCGCTAGTACCAATATCGTAAAAAGTAGATACATTTCTACCATAATCCTAATAATCCGAATAAGATGAAAAAAAACATATTATATTAAACAATAGCATTAGCGTACTCCTACGATGCGTAGCCTACCTAAATGTACCTAGCCTAGGTATGTGAGTGAAGCCTGTGTATGTAAATGTCAGGATAGATCCTAATGGAGCCAAGAATTCCCCGGGGAAGTGCTAACCCCTCACCTGATGGTTCTGAATGAAGGAGCCCGTCTCTGCGTCGAGGATGGCACCCCGCAAGGGATGTCAGATCTCTGCCTGTCGAAGGATCAGTCTGCAGAGTCTTGGTACAGCCTGGAAGGAATTCTCCTCTGTATTTTTAAGGGGGCGTGAGGGTCTTTTATACTAAAGTGGTCACTCCAGGGTTTTTCCAGAATCAATATGTTTTTAAAACATTCACTAATCCTTTGCTAATCCTTTTCTAAACAAATGCACTCATGCACAGCTGGCTGTTGGCCATGGATGAAAACAAGTGGTGACCCTAATACAGAATAAATCTACCGTGCCTGGGGACATGTTTATGTACGTCAGGTACAGGGATTAAGATAGGATACCGAGAGTCTGGTTGTCGAAGAGACAGAAGTAAGCTACTAGGTAAAAGGTCACCTGTGTTTAGGACCGTTATGTCATGTGGATGGGACAAATGTATGTAATTGGTATGTACATGATGGGACTATCCTAAAAAACATTACCAAGTCTTGCATGTCAGTTGTACAAAAAACTTTTTTGTTTGATTGAATAGACTAGATTTTTGGTCCATGTATAATAAATATGTACATATAGGGTACACGTGACCCCTGACTTGTCTCTTAGTTCACTAATAGCATTGTCATCGGAGTGGATGCAGGAATATTTCTCAGCTCATTTTTAAATACTCTTACTAAATATATTACTAAAGCATGATGTGGTAGCACACTGCCATTTACAGACAGAAATTTTCCATTGACTATGGCCACAAACTTTCATACCGACATGCAGTTTTACTGATAAAAGTATATAGCGTACAAACGATAATGTATGGGTATCCGGTTTGCACATCACCAATCAAGGTATTCTGATTTAGTTCAATCCTATTAAAATCTTCGTTTTCATCTCGCTTCAGACTTAGAAAAAAGTGCTTTCCTAATTACTGAAATATATTTTGAAATATTTGTACAGATCATTTACAAGCTATTTACATGTTGTGTGCCCGGCATCATTATCATTCAGTTCACTTTACTTTTCTTTCTTGGACTGCAAAGTTAGAGGATTTTGTAAACTCCAAGCAGCCATTTATAAGAAAACGTAAGCTGACATTTGACCTCTGTCTTTGAATGAGTAGCAAATGTGACAAGATGAACAAGATTTAAATGCGTATTTTATTGCTCCTTCACTTTCTGTCTGTACAGAACACCTGTTCTTTCCCAGCTGGAGCTTTTTCGTCAGACTGGGCCAGTAGGCCCTAAAAATAGCTCGCCCTGATAAAATCTCACTCGCAATAGCAATTGGGCGAGTAGATTTCTTGAGGCCTATGTGGGGCCTTTCCACTACAAAGAAGAGGGAACGCTTTGCAGTGGCAGCCATGATTGAAGCCAGTCCATTATAAAACGAGCAAGGTGGCCCCTCCGCTCCCACTGGGATGGCCACAATTCGGATGTTGTGCCTCCTGGATCTTCCCTCTGCGTCCTTAGCTCTCGCCTCCAGGAGACTCGCTTTATGTTGGATGGCAGGCAATACAGTTTGCTGAGAGCGTACTGAGTCCTCCATTTCGGAGAGGCTCTCCGCCGCCTCAGTCACTCTGTCAACCATTTTGCTTAGATCTTGATGCAGCAGTGATAGATCTGTGGTTAGCTCACCCATTTTGCCTTCCAGAGAGGTTTTTGAGTCCTCAATTGCCTGGCGTATAGAGGCTGTGGAGCCCTACTGGGCAGGAGCCCCTGCATCTGGGCACTCCTGCTTATCAGTGCTTGTGGTGGGTCTGGCAAATTTATCAATGTTGCCCTGGGTGGGATGAGTGTTCACTTTATATTTGCAATAGTGGATATCGTATAGGGACTTGGGTCATTCTCACTGCCACTCCATGCCCAAGGAGCTCGCACCCCCTTACAGTCAAGTAAAATGCAGCCTCAGCAGCGGGGAGGCCTAGATGGCAATAAGAGGCCTGAGGAGCTGCACCAGAATGTCACGAGCCAGTCCCGGTCTCCCTCTGTGCGCCACTCGTACCTCAGGGTCGATCAAATGTGGATCCGAATATGTAAACCTTGGATTATTGGTGAAGTTCAAGGAGCCAATTCCGCAGTTGAACAGTTGTTGCCTGGTGCAGATTAACGCCACCCACACCCCGAGTCCCGAATGTGATGCAAAGGCCTCAATGTGTATCGGGCATCATTGGTGTGGGACCCAATGTGGAGGAGGGATAGGGCACTGCTGTCAGGTTGCGACTGGAGTTTGTCGATCATATGCCTCATACTAGCAGCCCAGTAAGGTTCAGTGGGGCCTCTCTTCATGACCACCATGACTCGGCAAGCCCAGATCTCCATCATCATCCCGCTACAGACATAAGATGTTTATGTCTCAGCCAGGGGTTTTCCGGCGGTGGCCCCAGTCCCGCAGCACAATCCCAGGGCCGCCGCCACAAGCTGCCCGCGGGCACCCAGCCGTCAGCATGCGCTGGTGCCGTCCATTGTGTCACCTCATCGCTCCAGTCCCCCACTGGCAGCGACTTGGCACTCAGAACCTTACGACTTTTGGTAGCTGGTTAGAAAGCTGACTGGGGCCCGCCGCCTCCCCCAAGGCAGCAAACCATCTGTCCCTGTCTCCCAGGCCAAGTGCGGCACAGCCCTCGGAACCGATCTCAGTTCTGCCACCTTGCCCGACTGATCACACAGTAGGGGCTCATGCTCAGCACTCCTCTTCAGCCCTGCTTCCTCCTCCGCTTGTGTCACTGAGTCCACAGCCTAAAGGCCAATCTCGTTGGTGAGTCAGTCTAGGGGTCTCTAGAGCTCCCGGGGGAGGACCGGCAGTAGCATTGTCAACTCACCCCAGCGATGATATAGTTGGCCGATACTGCAGATTGTGGCAGATTATGCGAAGCCGGGAGGCAGAGCTCAGTCGAGAGCGCCTGGCATCTTCGGATGCTAGCCACGCCCCGTGATGACATTTTTTAAGCTGATTAGGGTGAGGATGTTTTTGAGCTGTCTGGGGCAAAGTTGGGCATAGCAGCTTCCGCAGCAGAAACACATGGAAGGTGTGGGAAGGGAAGATAATTTAAGAGCGGTTGGGGGGGGGTCCAAGTTAGCATTTAGGTTATTGATTTTAGTTGAAAAGAAATCCGCAAGAGAGATGCATAGATTAGTAGAGAGGCAAAAGGTTCACGAGCTGTCAGCCAGTTGGGAGAATTCTTTGATAATGGCAAATATATCTTTAGAGGAGTTTGGGCCAGATGTACAAAAAAGCTATTATGCATTACCTAAATAGCGACTCCATAGGAATCGCTAATTAGGACATGCAAAATGATATGTATGAAATTACCGATTTCCTAATAGCGATTCCTACAGAGTAGGAATCCACCAATCAATCAAGTCGTACTTGTATAGCGTGGCTTGCCACCCGATAGGGTATCCAGGCACTTGCTGCTGGTATCAGTCGAAGAGCCAGGTCTTGAGCTCCGTCTTGAAGTGGGTCAATGAGGGTGCAGTGCGGAGGTGGAGGGCATCCCTGGCTTTTGTGGCAAGATGGGAGAAGGAGCGGCCTCCGGAGCGGCAGCGGCATATGAGAGGTATCTGTGCGAGGGCGAGGTAAGTGGAGGTTCTTGGGAGGTGGGTGGAAATGCAGGGAGTGGTTCATGTAGGCGGGTCCTCTGTCATGGAGGGCTTTGTAGGCGTGGGATAGGAGCTTGAATTGGCATCTCTGGACCGAGAACCAGTGGAGTTCCTTCAGATGCTGGGTGATGTGACTTCGCTTGGGCAAGTTGAGGATCAGTCTGGCGGCTGCGTTCTAGATCTTCTGGCGTCTTTGCAAGAGTTCGGTGGTTGTGCCTGCATAAAGTGCGTTGCCGTTGTCCAGTCTGCTGGTGATGAGGGCCTGCGTCACCATCTTCCTGGTGCTGATGGGGCACCCCTTGAAAACTTTGTGGAGCATGTGAAAGCAGGCTGAGGAGATGGCATTGACCTGACATTTTATGGAGTGTTCCCTGTCGAGGATGTTGCCGAGGTTGCAGGCGTGGTCTTTCGGCGAGGGGTGGATCTGAGTTCTGGCGGCCAACAGGAGTCATTCCAGAGGGTGGAGTGTCCGTATTGAGCTTCAGGCAGTTGCCCTTCATCCAGGCTGAGATGTTCTTCATACAGTTGTGGAACTTGGTCTTCGTCGAGCTGAGTGTGGTCGGTGTAGGAGATGATCTGACGTTGTCTGCGAGTAGTGTCATGTAGACGTTGAAGAGGGTAGGGCTGAGGGATGAGCCTTGGGGGACACCACAGACTGTGTACTATCAGGAAATCGCAATTAGGATAGCCATGCCATTCATACCTGCGGGCCAGTTTTGCATTTCCAAAATAGCGATTTCTTTCTAGGAAATCGCTATTTTGGAAATGCTAAACCAAGGATGGCTATGGGCATAAGGCCCTCCCGTAATGCACCCCACAAATAGTGGTGCACATGTAGAGCACATGTGTCCGCTATATTGCACTTTTAAATAAGCATCTTGGAGTGCTTTTTTAAAATTACACATGGTTACCGTCGACTTTGCGTCAATGGTAATTGCATTTCCTAAATGCTCATATTACATTTAGGAAAAGCTTTGTACATGTGCTGTGCGATTTCCTATTAAGGGAATCGCAAAATGCGTTTTCATCTGGCTAGAAGTCACATTTTGCTATTCCCTAAAGGCCTTTGTACATAGGAAAAGCCTGTTTTGCATTTCTTAATAATCAAAATTGCGATTCAGCCCATTAAGAAATGCAAAAGGCCTTTGTACATCTGGCCCTTGGAGCTTACTCGTGTACAGGTAATAAAATAGTTTTGCCGGTGAGGCAGATTTTTTAATGTTTTTTTATGGTTTATCTTGAGTGCAGTCTTATAAGAGTGTCTGTCACAATGTAAACGAGAGCTTCTCCAAATGAGCTTCAGTTGCTTGTGTTTGTAAAGTCTAAGATACTATGTGTACCTGCTCATTGAAGGAGCTATGTGTGACAAGGGGCACGTTTTTAAGGCACAGAATCATCCATGGAACTTGTAAACCAGCTATTAAAGTTTATGCCCACTGATGATGTAGTGTTTAGTAATTAGTTTATGGTGAGAACTAGACAGAGCTGATTCCAAGTTAGCTTTGGGGACCAGTTTCCAGGATCTGATGTTCTTCAGTGTTGGGGATGTCATGGCTGCTGGAGTAATTTGATTTGAGTTTTTTTTGTGCCAATCAAATTAATTTACATGAAGTTGACTATTTTGTGATTGTCCTAAACAGTGTGTGTCAGTTTCTAGCTCGGTGCCAGGGCCCAAATGGAGGATTTGGAGGTGGACCAGGACAGCACCCTCATCTTGCTCCTACTTATGCAGCTGTCAATGCTCTCTGCATCATCGGCACACAGGAAGCATATGATGTCATCAACAGGTAGGCTTAAAACTCAAACTGTTTACTTCATTGATTTGGTCACTTGCTTGCTTCTCTCCAGTTTTTCTTTAGTTTTTTTTCTTTAAGTTGTATGCTTGCTAAAAGATGAGCATCACTGTTCTAAGCACACTGGCACTTTTTTAAATATTACCCAATAAAATAAGAGCCAAAAATGTTTACTTCAGTGTAAAGCCTATGTATATTAAACTATAGGTTTGTGTAACAATTTGAGGTTATTTGAATCCAATCTCACCCATATGCTTTATTAAAATACTCCAAATTAGATTAGGGCACATAGGGGATGGTTGGTTGGACTCTGGGGCCGAGTGCCACAGTCCTTTGATGGCGGCTGCAGCAATTCTCCTAATGCTGCGTCCACCCAATCAGAGCGATCGGTCTTGCCACATCCGCTAATCAGAATGCTGCATTTTGAATTCCGTTCCCGCAGGACTCCTGCGGCACTAAACGTTGCTATTTGTTTTACCCTTAATTTCTCCAAAACAACTAAACAGACTTACACCAAATCACAAAAAGGGCACTTTTGAGAAAAGATTCAGCTTTCTACCCAAATTTGAGTTCAAAATATTTTATTGAATTTTCATAATAAACAAGTAACAGACAATACAGAAAACAATATTCTAAAGCGAAAATTCCTAGTTATAATAAAGAAGATTAACAGGAATATCAGTTGAATTACTTTAGGTAAGAAAAAATAAGTATTCTTGGAAAACATAAAAAGGAGAGGGGGAAAGGGATCAATAATGAAGCCATTACATTATCTATAAATAGAGCTACAATATTAAATCAGTAAATATACTATATTATCAATAAAAAGCAAAATTAGTTATAAATATACCGTTTAAGAAGATACATATACATCAACAGGTATCCAAAAGAGTGAAAAGAATTGGAATTATGATTGAGTCCAGTTAAGGACAATTGAGCTCCTCTTCTTGTAAAAATAACCCATGACCACCAAGCATGCACTGATAATAACGAGACATCTTTCCAACAAAATGTAATGGATTTTAAAGCAGCTGATACTAGGAAATTAAAAAGTTTACCTTCTAAGTCATTTAAACTATGTGAAAGAAGAGCAGATTTGCAAATTAACATATTGTAAGAAACATCATCATGGATATTTAATATCTTTTTTATAATATCCCAAACATCAGTCCAAAATTTTAAAATTAAAGGGCATTTAAAAAGCATATGTTGTAATGTACCAGGATGCGATTTACAGTGCCAACAAGATGCAGATTGAAGAAGTTTAGGGGCACATTACGATGGCGGGCGGAAGCACCACCGCCGTGCTGGCGGATGCAAAAAGCACCAGTTACCGCCGGCACGCAGCAGTCCACACGCCCGTCCAATTACGATGCGAAAAGTAGGCCAAACACCGCCGGCAAGCCAGCAACACCGTCCGCCATCAAAGTGCGCCCGTACACGTAGCGGCGCAGCCCAACTGACACACACCGTCCGACGAAACACGTCCCGCCCGGCGCATAAATTACGATGCCGCAAACAAACGGCTCCCACGGCCAAGAGATACCGTACGACAAACCGAAGCGGTAACACGGATGCCGAGCACGGACAACGAAGAAGCGGCTCCCGAGCATGAATCCAGCACTGCAGGCCCTCCCCATGCTTCTGCTGATGCACCACCAAGGACGCAACGTACCGCGGAGACGCAGGTAGGCACACACACAACAAGTGCACGCAAACAGCGCACACAGTGCAAGGGCGGAAAAAGCGGACAACCCCCACCAGCGCGTGTACACTACACATCCACCATTGCATCCACATATGACACACAGGCCAAATCGTAACATCGCGGAACACATGTGTACACACCACCTGGGACTAGGAACCAACCACCCCGTCACGGCCCCAAAGCGCCGATGACGCCGCCACACATGCGCACAACGCAGAGGCCAACCGCAGCGCCATGCATGCGTCGCACACAGACACAGGGACACAACCAAGCAGCACACACATCAGCCCCACCCTGAACGCACATGACACGTGACAGGCCTGCCACAGACATGTCCCCAACGCCCAATTCACGGACAACACCCAACGCCACACAACCGACGCACACGTCAGTGAAGTCACGCAACAGCAGGACACACCCCAGTGTAACAAACATGGCGTAGCACACAGCGGCGGCAACACCAACTAGGAGAAGCAGGGCCCCTTCGGGAAGAGGAACGCCAGTACCACACTGAAACACCCATACCACCCTGCACATATGAACAAGACATATAAAACGGAACACCAAAGAGCCCGGGGACCGACAACAGGTGGCCCAAGAATAACATTCACACACAAGGCCCAACGCAGAGCGGAAAGGCAGCCTGCCGCCCACACAAGGGAGAGCAGACAGCACTGAATGACCTTCCATTCCAACTCCGAAACCACAGCCCTACGACAGAAGCCGGTGAATACAGCCATTGTCCAAGAATAGACCAACACAGGCATGCCGAGGAGACCGACCACAGGGCAGATAGCGCATATCACAGAAGCACACAACGGACGGGGAAGAAAGAAGAAAACACTCCCCCATGTCGGCCACATGCAAGTTAATTGGAAGGAGTCACACATCACTGACCTTGAACTGTCTGAGAAGCATGTGGGAAGAGGGCCTGTGTCCTCCAAACAAGCAAACAGAACACAAGTCCTGTCTCCCTACGACTACACAGAGCTCACAGCAACCTCGGAGCGTGCACATTGCAGACTGCACACACAGCCGGAGCACGCCACCTCAACGCATCCGCTGCGAAATGGCAACCGCAACACACCTACCCAACTACGCCGAACAGCTCAAGCTGTACAAAACCAACCTGTTCCATACATTGGGATGCGATCTCCTGTCCCTGCTGAACGTAAGTTACCGACTGACTTACCGCATCACATTGTTCAGCTGCGTCATGCCCGTCTTCTACTGTCGGAGGTGTCCCTACCAGCATCCCGTCGAGATATGCCTCTCCAACCCGGCATGTCTGAAGGCGGACCTGCTACCACTACTCCTCCCTCTGGACGCACACGACAGGGCCTGCTCTGCCTATGGGGGCATGGCGTATGTGGCCAACATCGCACCCGCACTGAAATGGGACCACTGTGCCTCCACACGACGGATCATCGAGAACAGCTACATCGAATGTCACCCAGCATGCCCCATCATGGTCCTCCAAGGGACAACTTACGAACAACACCTTGACAGCCACCATCCGCTACATTGGCTGGCAAACATGTACACCACCAATGACATGGAAGCCCTGCTGGACGGCATCGCATACCTGACAACCTGTCAATTCGTCGGACCACAACGCAGGTTCCCCGAGTGACCTATGATGTCCAACCCCGCACCCATGCTTAGCTTCCGCACGGACTGGCCAGTCACCACCACAACAGCCATACCAAACGACCGGCAACTGTAACCACACCATCAACGACATCGCCATGACATCGGATATGACCGGGACATGCACACTGTTCCCCATCACATCCAGGAACACCGCATGCATCGTGGGAGGCAGTGGCATGGGCTCTGTGTATCGCACCCACATGGACGGAACTGCACGAACAACCAGGACACGACATGGATCCAGCGCCCATGGACACACACACCGCTCAGTGGACATGAATAGGTCGCCTGGAGTCTGTGGGTGCTGCACCCCTCCCACCCCCGCCCCGGGAATCCCATACCAGGACCTTTGCATGGACGACAAGTGCATACAACAACAACACGACCCCAGTGACTGTGACATGTCCAGTAACCACCACAGTGCAACAACAAGTGGCACGCCGCTGCATGCACGCAAGCACATGCCCTGATGTCATCTCACATGCACGCGTGCATGAGGAACAACCGCAGCAAACCTGTCACATGGAACTGAGATGGACTGTGCCCATGATGCCAAGCGGTCTGGTAGGCTACATGTATACCGTCTGTGTCAAAGTCCGCAGCTCCGCAGCTATACGTAAATGTACATTAGCACAGCCTTGGCCAAGCAGATGTCACTCTGAAGCCCACATCCCACATGCAACAGCCAATCACATGTAACCCCACACCCTATCCCATTTGCAATCATGCTCAGTATATCCTCAACATGTATTCCGCTGCCAGTAGTGTCCACTATACTGCATCACAGAGGACAGAAGACTCAATATAATGTTTGAAACCAAAACTGTCTCCGCTGACTCATTTCACAAGTACGAATGAGAGAGGATGAGAGTATGTGAAGTACACGGCAGTCGTGACATGACCATGTAGTCCACTGGTATTGGATGTCAACGCAAATGAGTAGCACTACTGTGGAAGACACACATGTGTCGTGTGAAGTCGTATGGACGCAGTGCTCAGGTGGGTGGGTGCGACGGGTAGATGCGCACATGCCAAGTTGGAGCACGCCGTGTTGGGAGGGGTCATGAACAGTACACCACCGCTTCCCTGGGCATCGTGAGAGGACACCTGTCGGGGGGGAGGGTGAACACGTGTGTGCACAGCAGCCGGGCACACGTACAAAGCGGTACCAGGCGCACCTCAGCCCACCCTCTGTGGACAAGCTGGATCCTGTTGTGCGCCCGCCATGCCCCTTGACAAGGCACACACAGCCCCAGTCGACCAGGTGTAACCCCAACATAGTCAATCCGCACAGGCGATACAGGGCACGGGATGGCAGTGGAGCATGGTGTGTGAGAGGTCTCCTCGCGCTCCACCTGGTCATATCACGCAGGCAATAGAACCTCAACGTCTAGCATGGCACAAGTCAAATGGAAGTGTAGGGGGACGCACCACAGCACGAGCAGCACTGACGTCACGGGAGGTGGCTCGCACCATCCCATCCATTGCCCATCATACCAACCACGCCACATGCCATTGCGACTAAGTGCAAGCGCGTGCGCCACCACCCCCGAGCCCTCCCCAGAGAGGCCAAAGAGTGAATGTGTGGGCCATCAGCCACAGACGGACGCGGCCTGGCCGCAAGGGCAGCCACAGCCACTGGGTGTCGCAGGTGGCGGATCCGGAAGGCGAAGACTGTGATGCATAGTCCATGCAGGCCGGGTCTCCATTTGGGGCACCACGCAGGTGGACGGCGTCCCGCCACACATCATACCCTGAGACAGCCCACTCGTGCAACTGGACCCACACATACACTCCTTGCCCTCTCTGGTGCGAGCTTGGGGCTGCCTGTGCAGGCGCTAGCCTCGCAGGTGAGCATGCATATTGGGGGAGCGAGGGGAGGACATGAGGGCTGGGGCGAAGATGACTGTATCACTGTCAGTAAGTACAAGGGATGATCCAGATGTGGAAAGGAAGAGACGTGTCCCGTGTGTACTGCAACTAGTCGCCAATCCAACTACCCCCCATGTCCGGAATGTAAGCCCGCACCTAGGCCCGCCCATCCGCCACATCGACCATACCACCAGCACGACAACCTTCCCATTCGAAACACTGACTGGGGGTGGCGACCAGTGTACAATCATGTGTAGCCTACCCACGCGTACATGTGGGCCCTCCATGATCCATGTCACCTGCGGCAAAGTCATGACATGCGCAATGAGGGAAGTGAGGAGAGCTGTCCGCCCCACGCGCAGAAGGTTCATCAGCTCCACAGACCCAGCAGCGAGTCCAGCAGGGGTCACATGTGCAGGGGCAGCTGTGCCTGGTGTGAAGGCACATGCATATAGACAGCACATCGACCAATGTGTAGTCTGCCCACATCTACAGTCCATCATCATGCGGACATAGGAATTGAACACAGGGCAACACATCTTCAGTTGGTGCACCCACCGTGACCAACAATGCGCAATCATCGACGTACCCGCCCTGTGCATGGCCCCCCACCCAACGGAGGCACATCCAGTGCCACCATCCCACACACACAAGCCTTCCACGGAACATGCTGTGTCCAATGGTCAGTACAGAGTCAGCGCCCATCTGGTGGATCCTGAACAGGAGACACATGCACACACATGCCAGCTCCCACTATGTACGTCTGCCACCTGGCACGTGCAATGTAACCTCTCACCTGTGACGTGTGACTGCAAGCACACAGCCGTCTTGGCATGGGGCTGTCAATGTGGACACCTGTCAATGTTTCGGGAGGTGTGATCCGTACAGTGCTGTACATAGGGTGCAGTGCTGACACCTACTACTGTCTCATATCCCCTCGTGCCACAGGTCCCACTTGTTTTGGCCGCTCAGCCTGTGCCCACATCGTCGTCGTCGTGTGCCATACTCATCCAGCCGCGGAAGCAGTTCCATGCTCAGCAGACATTCATGTTGCCGTGGCGTTGCCGCTTGACGGATATGCAGTCAGTCCCCATCAGCACGCCCCGCAAGTCATTGGGGCCTAGATCCCCATGTGCATGCACATGGCAGTGGTTCGTATCACTAGCCATTGCCATTGTTGGGAGACCTGTGTAAGTGTATTGTGGCCGTGCCGTCCCAGCTTGACAGCTGGGCTGTGGCTCATGTGCTTGCTCAGTCATGTCAGTGATGTGTATGCGAAATTGCTATGTGTCGTGTTGCTTTGACATGTGTCCTCTGCCATTGTCCCTAGGCGGAGACCGAACATTGACCGCCCATACCAATTGCTGGCGGACATGGACGATACAGAGGTTATTAGGAAGTTTCGGCTGGACAGGCCAACCCTGCATCGACTGTGTGCCATGTTAGAACCCCATCTCCGTCCCCGCAGGGTGTATCCGACTGCTGTCACCCCCACGGCTAAGGTGATGGCCGCCATGCATTTCTTCGCCACTGGGTCATTCCAGCACACAGTGGGCATTGGAGGAGGGATGTCCCAGCCCATGTTCAGCAAGGTGCTGAGGGATGTACTGGCAGCCATGATGCTGTACCGAAACAGGTACATCCGCTTCCCCAGGGCTCGTGAATTGGCGGCAGTGAAGGGTGCATTCTATGCCCTTGGCAGAATCCCACACGTCGTTGGAGCCATTGACTGCACACATGTCGGCCTTGTTCCACCACAGGCCACTGAGCACCTGTACCGCAACAGGAAGCACACGCACTCCCTGAATGTGCAAGTGGTGTGCCTTGCGGACATGGTGATCACCCACGTGTGTGCAAAGTTCCCAGGCTCGGCCCATGACGCACACATAATGCGCAACAGCATCTTGCCACGACTGATGACCAATATGCAACAGGATCGTGCCTGTATTGTCGGTGAGTATGTGGAGTGGTGTAGCGTGCTGGTTGTGCGATGCTGTCCCCTGTCCAGTTGGAATTGCAACGGTTCTCTGTGTCCCTCACACCCAGGTGACTCTGCGTACCTGAATGGGGCATGGCTGCTCAGTCCATTGAGGAATCCTCGCACCCCAGCAGACGATCGCTACAATGAGGCACATGGGAGGACCAGACGTGTGGTCGAGCGTACCTTTGGCCTCCTCAAGTCCAGGTTCAGGTGCCTGGACCGCACCGAGGGTGCGCTGGCGTACTCCCCACAGAAGGTGTGCCAGATAGTGGTGGCGTGCTGCATGCTGCACAATCTGGCCATTCGGAAGCAGATCCCCCTCATCGTGGATGACGGAGATCAACCAGGGCCCCAGCCCGCAGACCAGGACAGCTCGAGTGAGGAGGACAGCAGAGAGGAGGAAGCTGGTAATGTGCGGCAGCAGCTCATCGCCCGCTACTTCACTTGACGGTGAGTGTCCATGTACGACGGCTGATGTGGCTGTATCTGTGCAGGTGTGTGTGTGCTGTGTCAGGGTGGCCGTTTGTTCACTGCGTGCTGTGTGTCAACGCTCCATGGCCAGGGTAGTATGCCACTGTTGGTGGCTGTGGCATTGTGCCCTATTGCTCTGTGCGATGTGTGTACATTGCTTGTAGTTGTTGACATGTACTGTGTGATGGGTGTGTGACACACTCATTGAATGTGCTCCTGTTCTGTCTCCCACCCCTAGGTCCCTACAGGCCCTCCGGATTCAATTGCCATGCCACGCATCAGGTGCCTTTCCGCCCAAGGTGGCCGTTGTATTCCGTACAAATAAAACACAGGGCACAAACAGCAGTTAGTGAAAAAGGTGCATTTATTACAAACTGTGACATGTGATTGTGTGTAAGGTGATGACAAAAGTGGTGCGTGCAGTGACAATGAGCTGTCGGTCATGGCTGCGTGATGATCAGGGTGTACCCACTGGTTCTATGTCCATAGTCCAACACACACATGCCATCCAGATGGCTGTGTGGAGTGGGATCGTAGTCCAAGTCAATGCAGTGGCTGGTCAAGGAAGGCTGGCGGAAGGCTGGCTGGCTGCCTCACTTGCGTTTGGAGCGTGCGAAGTCCTCCCGGGAGATCTGTTTCCACTTCGGACGGCCCCTTCCACGTTTGCGAGGGGGTGCCTGCTTGCGACATGCTGGTGGTTGAGGTGTGCTCACTGGCTGTGGACGCAGGGGAACTGGACACTGCTGCTCCACCCTGCGCCCCGGCAGGTGGTGGCGGAGGGGAGCTGCTGTCCCTGGCAGTGACCTCACCGCCACCACCAGCTGTCCCATGAGGTCCACGAGTTGGCCCATACGGGCGTCCATGGACCTCAGCACCCCCAGCACCTCACGCGTGTCTGAAGCAGACCGGACCCATTGTCCTTGGGCCTCTTCATAGGCCCCAAGGACTCTGGCCATTTGAGGCAGGGCATGGCTCCCAGGGGAGGCTGGCGTTTCCCTGACCCTGCTCCTCCTACCAGTCCTGCTGCCACCGGCCTGCCCACTAGCCACATTGCTCACCACGGTCCTCGCTGTGGCTCCCAGGGTGGATCCAGTCGGCCGGGCCACCACCTGCGCTGGGGCTGGTGCCAGCGAAGACGTGGCGGTGGTGGCGGCGGTGGTGGTCGGTGCGGCGATGGTGGCGGTTGCGGCAGTGGTAGTGGCCACAATGACCGTGGGTGTGGCCGCAACGACAGTGGCAGCAGGGGGCTGGGAATGTTCAGCAGCCCTGGATGATGGGTTGGTGGGTAGGAGGGGTCCTGGGGAGCGGCTGGGCCCTGCCACACCAGATGGGCCTGCTTGGTGGTCCGTGTCCGAAGAGGAGGACAGATCCTCCAGATCCGTGTGTCCTCGTTGGGGGCTTGTAGGCTGGCTGTGCTGGCTGCTGGCTCCATCCCCAGCATCCAGCAGTTCGTCACCTGTGGAGAGAATGAGATTTGTTATTGTGTTGCACCTGGCGAAGTATGTATTTGTCGTCTGACATTAACAGTTCGTGCAATCTCGTACATGGGTTTCCCGGAGGCGTGTGTGTGGCTGTAGCATCTGTAGTTGTGTGTGCTTGGCAATGGGACTGTGTGCTGTGCACATGTGGCATGGGACGGATTGGCCATGCCGATGGGTGTGTTGCTGTGCCCCTACTTATTGTGACTCTGGTGTATGCGGGCTCCTGGCCCATCCTGGGTCTGGTTTGTACTTTGCTTTTGGTGTTCAGATGGGACACTTAGGAACGCATATGGCAACATGGGGGCCATGCCCCAGATTCGCATTTGGGAGGGAATATGCTTTTGGGGTTCAAATGGAACGCTTAGGAACGCATATGGCAACATGGGGGCCATGCCCCAGATTCGCATTTGGGAGGGAATATGCTTTTGGGGTTCAAATGGAACGCTTAGGAACGCATATGGCAACATGGGGGCCATGCCCCAGATTCGCATTTGGGAGGGAATATGCTTTTGGGGTTCAAATGGAACGCTTAGGAACGCATATGGCAACATGGGGGCCATGCCCCAGATTCGCATTTGGGAGGGGATATGCTTTTGGGGTTCAAATGGAACGCTTAGGAACGCATATGGCAACATGGGGGCCATGCCCCAGATTCGCATTTGGGAGGGGATATGCTTTTGGGGTTCAAATGGAACGCTTAGGAACGCATATGGCAACATGGGGGCCATGCCCCAGATTCGCATTTGGGAGGGAATATGCTTTTGGGGTTCAAATGGAACGCTTAGGAACGCATATGGCAACATGGGGGCCATGCCCCAGATTCGCATTTGGGAGGGGATATGCTTTTGGGGTTCAAATGGAACGCTTAGGAACGCATATGGCAACATGGGGGCCATGCCCCAGATTCGCATTTGGGAGGGGATATGCTTTTGGGGTACATGCTGTGAGCCATGGGTGCCGAACGTGACATGTGTTGTGGCAGCATGACAGTGCATGGTTTGAGGTGTGTGCATGCTTGACATGGCCTGCATATTTGCTGTCTGTTGTGATTACTGGACATGGCATTGGACGCATCGTTATGAGTGAGTGATGGTTGTGTGCCAGCCAACGTATTGCAGTTGTCCCATCTCCTTGGTGTGCGTGCTGCCCTGTGCCATGTGCATCACTGCAGTGCTCGGGGGGTGTGGCCCATGTTGTGTGTTGTTGCTCACAGTGTGTCGTGCGCTTCATTGACTTCTGGCACATGGTTGGTCATGGGCATGTATCTTAGCGTGACTGCTGTATGTGTGGCAGCTGTGGATCACATGCCTTTCATGAGACTGGGGCTGACGGATGGGATGGATGGTATGTTGTATGTGCATGGTGTGTCTGTGAGTTTGATGGGTTCAGTGGTGTTCGTGTGCATTTATGTTGTTCCGCTCTGTTGCGTCTAGTGTTGTTTGTCTTACATAGGCGTAGTTGTGGGGTGTGTGGTTGACAGGCAGTAGGGGCTACATGGACAGGACTTCAATGGTGTTTCGGTTGTGTGTGATGAGTTGCACAGTGGCTGCCGTGTGGGACTATATTCAGTGTGGCTTGTGCATGCAGACGTGGCTCCTTGGGTGTTGCTATGTCTGTGATGGGTCATGTGGGGTGTGAGTCTGTTGTTCATGTCCGTGTGCACATTGTTCACTTGTTCGTGACGGTGGGCGGTGCTGCGTGTTCGTCTGCTACGTGACATGTTCCATGTGTTGGTCGTGTTATGGTCCTCATGCCTCCAGTAATCCAGCCCTGTCCAGTTTCCCACCTGCAAGTTGTTCGTGCGTGCACTGTACTGGATGCCACATGGCTCTAAGCGGGGGGTGCTCCATGTTGCAGGTCTGTGGGGGTGGGGGGTGTTGTGGGTCGTGGGGGTGGCTGGACACCCACTGACACCGATTGCTGTGGACCGTGATGTCTGCCTTTCGGCTGTCGTTGTGCACTGCGGTGGCTGACACGTGGCTGTGGGGTGTGGGGGATGCTCCTCCTTGCTGTGCTGTGGGACTGGGGCCTGGTGTGTGTTGTACTTGGGCTGTCCACCCTCCCACCCACTGCACTTTGTGTTCCTGCCACTTACCTGTTACTTGTCGGTTAGTGCAGCTGTGGCGGACACATGGGTGTGGTGGGTGCTCGTTGTGGCGCTTCTGGCATATTTGGGGACCTGTTGGTGGTTACGTGGCTGGCTGAGTGTACACATGTCCCCACGCATCTTACAGTTGTTCGGTTTGGGCTGTGTGTGGTGGTGTCTGTTGCATGTGTGTGTGATGTGTTGTGTATTGTGTGCTGGACATGGGGGTGTTTGTCCCTGGGAGCTGTGGCATGGTAGTTGCGCATGTGAGTACATAGCGGTGTGCTGGTATACATTAGTTTGTACTTACCAGCCTCCACTCCCCTGCTAATCCGGCGAGGATCTCCGGATGTATTACGACTCGCACCTTCTCCTCCCACGCTTTGAAGGTCTTAAAGAGCGCGGGATTCCCTCCGCCAGTGACGGCAGCCAGCTCTCTGTTTTTGCCCTCCTTCTTCTTGACCAGGCTCTTTACGTCATTCCAACGTTTGTTTATTTCACCTCTGTTCCTGGGCAGGGTCCCGACTGCATTGACCTGGTCTACGATCCGGTTCCACATTCTGTTTCTGGTGGCTAGTGGTGTGTGCTGGACCATGTTCCCATAGATTTGTGGGTACACCTTGATGATCTCGTCGACCATGACCGTCAGCTCAATGGGCGTGTACTTGGGCATTCTTTGTGGTGCCATGGTGTTTGTGGTGCTGGTGCGGTGTGTGTTGTGTAATGTGCAGGGGGTTTGTGGTGCCGGTGTTTGGTGGTGGTGGTGGTGGTGGTGGTTGTGATGTGTGCGTTTCTGTGGTGTGCTGCTGTCCTTGCTGTGTCACTGTGTCCTCTCCTCTCCTCTCTGGTTTGCAATGTAGCAAGGGGTTGTGGTCTGTGGGAGTGCTGCTTTTGTACTCACCTATGTGGGTGTGTCCTCATGGTCTGTTGTTTTCAGGTGTGTTGTGTCTGGGGTTCTGGCCTTTGTATTTTTTGTTTGTCCGGGGGGTGTTTTCGGGATGTGTACTGTGCTTGTGTATTTGTGCGTGCCTTGCTGTGTGGACTTGTTGGCCATGTTGTGTGCTATTGGTTTTGTGTGCGGATGGTTTCTGTGCAGGTACGTTGGCGCCATGGCTTCTGCCGTGTCGATTCTCATCGGCGTTGTTTGCGCTGGCGGGCGGTATATTTGTGGTTTTTCCGCGCTCATGTCGGTGCGATCGTAATTTCACGTGCGGTGTGTCGGCCGTGAGGGCGGGCGGTTTTGTGTTGTTGTGCGTGTTTCCGTCCGTGGCGGGCGGTTTGACTCCGACTCGGACGTTGGCGGGCGGTATTTTGTGTGATTTTTCCGCCGATGGCGGTTTTCGGTTTGTGTAATCGTAATGGCGTGGTCGGTGTTCAGGCGGTGTGTGCGTGCGGATTTTTGCCGCTTCCATGCCTGGCGGATTTATTTACGCCGGGTATCGTAATGGGCCCCTGAATTATTAAGTAACAAAAAAAATTAATTAATTAATTATAATTAAATTACTTCCCACCCTATTCCCATATAAACCCACAACCCACTCCTAAAAAAATAACACAAATAAGATATTTACCAAATATTTATTATTAATTAACAACCAATTAATAACTAATTAATAATGAATTAATTATCACAATTAATAATATAAAATATTAAATACCTAAATATTAATTATTAAAAATGATCAATTAATTAATTATATCTAAATTACTTCCCACCCTATACCCCTATAAACCCACAACCCGCTACGGAACAAAAACACAAACTTTAATTTAAAAAACTTAATAACTTCTAAAAATTATTATTAAATTTATTATAATTAAATTACTTCCCACCTTATTCCCCTATAAACCCACAACCCGCTATGGAACTAAAACGCAAAATTTACTTAAAAAAAAATTTGTAACTTCTAAAAATGTAACATATATTCAAAAACAAATGCAGAACACATACATTAAAAATACACACTAAAATACATAACACTAAATAAAACAACGATATTTTAGCAAACGATATTAATTACTTCGATATTTGGGAAAACGATATTACTTACCTTCAACTCGATATTCTTGACAACGATATTCTGACTGTAGATATTTTTGTATGTCGATATTTTGGACTCGATATTAGTGTTAATCGATATTTGCAACTCAATATTATGTCTGTTTACCACCTTATGTGTTGTGCGACAGTCTGCCTGGCGCAGATCTCCCGACCCCTGTCCATCTGACAGTGCGCGAAGACCCCCCAGGACCGAGCGTTGTCACCATGGTCACTCCTAGAAGGCTCAACCCTTATGGCTTGCCCCTGACCCACTGGTTCTCCCACTGGGGACTCTCTCCCCCTCTCACCCCTCCATCTGGACTCCTGCACCCTCCACTCAGGAGCGGCACCGCCAGATACCAGAACTGATCGAGCTCCGCTTACAGACACTCCAAGTTCTCCTGACACTAGGAGATCCCCCTCCACGGATGGCCTACTAGTACAGCCTCCGCTCCCCACCTGGTGTTCCCATAGGGAACCTTCCAGGCCCTGAGACTGGGTTTCGAGCACCTTGGGACACATCCCATCCTCACTCCTTCTCCGTGGAGACAGGACGTGAGTCCCTACACCCCTCCCACTACACTGGGACCTATCTGGGCTACTAAGAACCTTTCCCACCACCCTGGGCTGGGAAATATCTGAGCCACTCCCCTTAGGGCCACTCCCAAATGCCTTCTCAGACCCTCTGGCAATCACCCAGAGGTCTGCCTCCCGTGCAAGCTCCCTGGGATCAGAGAACTCACACTCCAACGGGTGTTGGCGTAACCTTGGAAAACAACAATGGAACATGTGCTATCTGACAATCAGATTGAACAGCCCTACAAAATTGTTTGCTGTGCTACCCATCACCCAACCTTCCAGTGCATCACAACACTCATCCACAAACTCCCCCCTAAGACTGGTGAAACAGTTTCCTACTGCCCCTGAACCTCAACCTATACCCTACAGGTGTGACACCCTCTTCCTTGGAACTAGGTACCATGCTCTGGGATCTGTGAGTGGGACATCCTACACTGGACTCTCTTTTGCTGCCACCACTCTCACTGGTGAATCCAGACCACTAAAACTACCCTCAGGGAACATATCCTCAAGAGTTAGTTTCTCTCTGGCGAAGGCCCTCTCTGCCTCCGCCATCCTGTCCTGCGCTAAGACCCTTTCAGTCTCTAGCTTTTTCTCTTCAAGGACCAACTCCTTGAGACTCAACTCCTGAACCAACAAGGCATTTTTCTCCTCCACCCCCAGCTGCGGTATCTTCTTCGCATGCTCTAACCTGAGTCTTTCCAAAGCCAGCTAGTGCTCCCTTTCTTCCCTCCTATCTACCCACTCCTCTGGGGATAGGGAAAGGGATAGGGCACTGCCCCCGGCACTGGACCCAACAGGGGACTCCCTCTCTACGGGGTCCTCACTATCTACTGGCATCCCTGCCCTGCCATTTCCTTCCTCCTGTCCAGACTCTTCAGGCCTACCCTCAGACCCACCACCCTCTTGGTATGTGGACAGGGCACTCTTCCTCTCAGAGTACTCAAGTCTCCATTCATCCTCTTATCATTGGAGCAGGATTTTCTGAAGACTTAGCTGGTTGTCTGACCCACTCACTGCTATGTCTCTCTCCTCACAGAACCCCCTCATCCAACATACTGTATTTGAATAGATCACCTACAATAAAGGCAGATTCCATTTTTGGCAAGGCACTAAGACACAAGTACAACACAAGAGACCTAGGTGTAAGAGCTGCAACAGGAGTACATAATAAAAAATAAATTTTGCGAGAGAATCAGGAAAAATCCCCAAACACGTGATTGTCTAAAATGCAGAGCTTTGTAGTGCAACCATGCTTCACTGTGGTACTGCGCAAACGCAAGTCCTATCCCACCGCTGCCACCAATGTTAGAAATGGGATTTCTGGTTGGCTAGGGCATGCGCCTAAGCGAGGCAGAAACCACCACTCTAGTCAGGGCAAGGGAGTTACACACTGAAGATAACCCCTGCTCACCCCCTTGGTAGCTTGGCAGAGCAGTCAGGCTTATCCAAGAGGCAATGTGTAAAGCGTTTGCCCGACACACTCACACAGCAGTGGCACACTAGGCACACCACAAAAGAAACTCCACACAAGGTAATGTAACAAATAGCCTTTGTATTACTCATAAAACACATTAGAACGCAATCACATATATACACTGTGCCACCTGGCACTAGGTATGACTTTACAGGGGATTATATACATTACAGGGCCAATCGGGCCACTGTCATAACCGTTAGAACTCACAGTTAGTGGAATCAAAAATAACCAGTAATTACTGGCAATAGTACAATCAATAATAAATGAGAGATATATGAGCAATATCGTAGCCATAAAATCAGAAGAAAAAAAAAATGAAATTAAATCCCCCACCCTCTTATCCCTCCCCCCTCCACGGCGTGTCACACAGAGCAATCATTATAAGAGCATCAGGATAGGGCACAAAAGGTCGCAAAACAGATAGCATGGGATGCGTATCAAGGAACACCACAACGACAGATACAGTTAGAGGTATGATAGGTATGGGCAACCAGGGTTGGAGTATATAATGATCAGGGCGAAATAGCCGGGGTACCTGCCATAGAGCTCACATCTACCTCAGCGTCCGCAGCTTTCAGTAAGATCACCATTGCCTCCCAGGCCCTCGCGGCCTCCAAAGCTTTGTCGCTGTTTGCTCGGCTAGCCAACTGCAGTCTAACTGTGCCCTCGCATTCCGCCCATCTAAGAAGATCAGCTCTCCACCTCTGAACGCTGGGGCCCGCTTAGACTTCCAATGCGCTGTAATGTCTCTTTTGGCCAGGAGAAGACCCAAGTCCAAAAACTTGCTATCGATCTTGGTCTTAGATGTGTGGGGGAACCAGTGCAGCAAGCAAGGGCCCATAGTGGGTTCTATCTCCCTTTCAGTAATGTCACACAATAGCGAAACCACCTCCTCCCAATACGTCCCCAGTTGGAACAATCCCACATCATATGGCGGAAGTCCGCACCCTCCGTGTTGCATCGTGGGCACAGCGCTGTGTCCGTATCGAAGTACGTGTTAATTTTAGCCGGGGTGAGGTACGCCCTATGCAGTATGAAAAAGTGCACTAGTTGGAAGCGGGCATTTCTAGTACTTTTCCACCCCCTCTCAACCAATTCAGCCCACACCTTCTCAGGGATCTCTTTACCTAAGTCCTCTTCCCATTTCTGCTACAGTTCCCGCAGCGGAGTCAGCGCCTCGCACGTCATACGCCTATATAGGCAAGTAACTGCTTTAAAGGTCCCTGCCGCCATTACAACGTACTGACAAGCCATGGAGGTCCGTGGCTCTGACAACCCCTCCCTCCAGTGCTTTTGGATGGCCGTGACCAGAGCCGAGTGAAGCAGAAAATCCCCGCGGGGGAGGTCATATCTGTCCTGCAGTGCATCAAAGGGGAGGAGGGTGCTATCCTCATATGCAGACCCTTCTCCCCCCAGTCAGTCAACGTGGCCCAGTTGCCACCATGCGGGAGAGCAGTACACATGGCTAAAGGGATCTCCGGGGCATAGGGACGCGCAATCTGCGCCCTTCGCTGACTCCTGTTCCAGCAAAGCCGAAACGTCCGTAACTCATTAGTAAGCGTCTGGAGCCGTAAAGGGAGCTGTAAAATAATACAAGACAGCACCTGTCCTTAAACCCGCCCTTCATCCCGCTCAGCCGGACCCCGAAATTCCAGCGCCACTGCTTGAGTAAGCCACTGTAATTGGGCTGCCAAATAGTATGTCTCAAAGTCAGGTACCGCCAGCCCACCATTAGCCTTCGGCCTCATTAGAGTTTTCAGTGCCACTCTTCGCCTGCCAGCCACCCAAAGAAAACCGGTGACCATTGATTGAAGTTGTTTAAAAATCGACGCAGGTATCCAGATTGGCAATAACCGAGGGAGAGCCACCATTTTAAGAAGGGCCACTCGGCCTGCTACCGAGAGGGGTAAAGTCCCCCAAAATTCCAGGTTACCTTTAAGACTCCGAATAGCACTCCCCACATTGCCTTCCAATAGGTCGGCCGGCGTATGATAAATGCGGGTCCCAAGGTACGTCAAACATCGATAGTCCCACTGCACACCGTCAGTAAATAAAGGCCCCCCCATCCAACGGGGCAGTAGGAAACAGCCAAGACTTTGCCCAATTCCCCTTGAGTCCCGAAACAGCCTCAAGATCCTGGAGTAAACACTTCGCTCCGACAAGGGCGTCAGTCGTATTTGCTAGAAACATGAGCAAATCGTCAGCATAAAGCGCAATATACTGAATACAGCCACGCACAGCGAGCCCCGAGTAGCGCTGCCCCAACCGGGCCTGGGCCACTAGAGGTTCTATGGCCAAGGCAAACAGCAGAGGGGAGAGCGGACATCCCTGCCGCGTCCCGCGGCTCACAGCACAAGCAGCCGAGATCAGGCCACCCGTCCTAACCAGAGCAGTGGAAGATTTGTATAACAACGCCGTCCAAGCCACAAAAGTATCGCCCAAGCCAAAACTGCGCATGACTTGAAATAAGTATGGCCATTCTAGACTGTCAAACGCTTTTTCTATGTCAACCGATAAAATAGCAGCAGATGCCGTCGGGTAGGAATCAGCTTCCAATATGTGAAGTAGGCGCCTCACATTGATGGCTGTGTTCCGTGATGGAATGAACCCCGCCTGATCCCTGTGCACTAATTGTACCATGTGCGGGAGCAATCGAGTCGCTAGGATCCGACTCAGAATCTTATAATCAGTGGTGAGCATGGATAGTGGGCGATAAGCGGTCCTATCAGAAGGTGACTTCCCTGGCTTCAGCAACGGAATAATGATGGGCTCACGGGTAGAGACAGGCAGTACACCAGCATCCCTTGCCTCATTATAAAGAGACACTAACTTAGGAGCCATGAGATCAATATAGGTCAGATAAAACTCGATCGGCAGTCCATCGGCCCCAGGTGTCTTTTTCCGCGCCATATGCTTTATTGCTCTCCTAACTTCACCTAACGTTATATCCTGACCTAGGAGTTCGGCCTGCGTCTCATCAAGGTGTGGAAGATCGGCCGTAGTCAAAAACTCCCCAAGGGCGTCGTCATTCAGCATCACCTTACTCTGATAAAGGGCCGTATAGTATGCAAGAAACTGATCATTAATCCCCTGCTGGGAATAAGAAAGTTCCCCCGTTGGGCTACACAATTCCAAAATAGTCGTCCCCCTCCGGGCAGGGTTGGCTAACCAAGCCAACAACGCACCAGATTTATCACGTTCTGCGTGTGCGTGCGCTATATATCTTTTATAATCAAAACAGCGCAGCCTTTCAACCTGTACGGCAACCGCCTCCCTTGCCTCCAGCAAGTCCTGCTGCCCGCTAGGTTGTTCGGGCCGGGCACATTCCGCAGCGCGCAAGCGCTGATCCGCAGTCTCTAAATCCTGCAGTAATGTCCTACGCACCCCCACCATATTAGCAATACAGTGACCCCTCAGCACGACCTTAAAGGCATCCCACTCCACTGCGGTCGAGGACGCCGTGCCTGCGTTCTCAAGGAAATATTGAGTAATACCAGCCCCCACCTCCTCCCGATAGACCTGATCTTCTAGGAGCTCTGGGTGTAAGCGCCAAGTTGGGACTGCGGGACGCACTTGGGACCAATGAAACCTTAGAAGTAGTGGATTATGGTCTGACAATGTTCTAGTGAGATATTCACTATGTTTAACCACCGCATGTATGTCCGGGGAACACAGTATCGCATCTAGCCTAACATGGAGCTCATGTAGTGCTGAGAAGAAAGAATAATCGCGCTCCCCCGGATGAAGTGCCCGCCAGGTGTCAACTAATCCCCACCGAAGTTGCCAATCCCTTCTGGCCTTTGAGACTTTACGGATAGGTGCATCAGGGAGAGGCGGATGTGACCTATCTAAGGAAATATCAGGGATAGAGTTAAAATTCCCACCCATAATCACTGAGCCAGTCAGATAAGACGCCAGCTTCCCAGACAGTTGAGTAAAAAAGGCCGGCTGTTCCGTGTTGGGCGCATAAATGCTACTCAGTACCACATCCCTACCATTAAGGCGGCCCGCAACCACTACATATCTCCCCTCCGGGTCTGCTAGCTGCTGCACTGGTTGGAAAGGCACCCCCGCCCTGACCCAAATCAACACTCCTCGCGCGAAAGCAGAATACGTTGTGTAGAAAATCTGGCCCCTCCATCTATGCTGCAGGGCGAGACCCTCATGACGTGTGATGTGCGTTTCCTGGAGGAAAGCGATTTGAACTCCTCTGCGCACTAAATAAGCATGTACCTTGTGCCGCTGCACCATTGTATGTATGCCCCTGACATTCCATGATAAACATTTCAGTTCAAGTAGTGACTCCATGATACAACATTGTACAGCACCCGAATGGGCTCCCAAAAGTGACACGCCGAGGCCCCTGAACTACCCAATACAAAGAAAAAGAAAACCCCGAACTCCCCCGCCCCAGACCAGGCACTAAAACACTAGTCCCCATCCAAACTAGCTAAACACACAGTACCCTCTAGTAGCTACAGAGGATCAAGGGGGGAGGCGGCTGTGAACCGACGTTATCTCGCTAAGGTACCACTAACAGAACAGCGCCATGCCCCAAATAGAATACAATGCCCCGCATCCGAGGGCGAACCACAACTGATACAGATCCCCCCCACCCTTCCAGCCACCCAGTAGTGCAAAAAATGACAATGCAGTATCAATAGGCCAAAACAGTGGGCAAACAACAGTGAAAGAGGGAGAAAAAGAGCAAAGCAGAATTAGAACAAGGCAATGGAGCAGTCAAATAATCTCATCAGCTGTTCCCGGGGTAACATGCGGCAATGTAACACTGGCAGCATTGGACTCCTGAGAAGTGGAACCATCTGACACCTTCTCCGACCCAGTGTCCGCTCCAGACGACAATTGACGATCCTGAAAGAGTTCTGACACCGCCTGCAGTGCGGCCGATCTCGCCTTCTCCGTCTGGGAAGCACTAGGCGCCTGCAGGACAGTGCGTTGTCGCCTTGTGCACCGCGATCTTCGCAGGCGATGTTCCTCCATGGCAGGTTCATTGTGGCGCTCCGCCAGACCGCGGACAGTTTTGTAGGATTCAATCCAGTCCCACGCCTCCTTCGGATCATCACAAAAGTGAGTCTTGCCATCTAAAGCTATTCGTAGTCGTGCCGGAAACATCAAGGAGTACTGCAGCCCTTCGTCGCGCAAAGCCCTCTTGACCGCCAGGAAAGACGTGCGGCGGCGCTGGACATCCAACGTATAGTCAGGGAAAAGTGACACTTTGCAATTGTCCACTATATAGGGCCCGGAGGAGCGTGCTTTCTGCAGTAGGAAATCCCTGTCCTTATAGTGAAGCAGTCGGGCAACCACCGGCCGAGGAGGCCTCCCCGGCGCCGGAGGATGGGCAGGAACCCTGTGGGCCCTCTCCAGAGTATAGAACTGAGTCAATCCAGCAGGTGCCACTACATCACGAAGCCAGCCCTCCAGGTAGTCAATCATGCTAGTACCTTCCACTCCCTCTGGCAGACCTAGTACACGTATGTTATTCCTACGGTTACGCCCCTCGGCATCCTCAGCTCTCTTCTCCAGTGTCTGAACCCTGTGGGTGATATCCCCCATCTGTGCAGTAAGGGACTGCTGCACCGGCGCCATGCCCTCCAGGGACGCCTCCGTTTGCTTCACCCGGTCAGCCAGTTTAGTATGATCCGCACGGAGGAGCCCCAGTCCCACCGCTACATTCGCAATGTCCTGGTGTAGGGTGTCTTTAGTGTCCACTATCGCCTGCAAAATCTGGGCCAATTGTTGCTGAACTAAAGTGTCCGCCGGGGACTCAGGGGAATCTTGCCGCCTGCGGTCCGATGCCGAGTCGTCAGGGTCCTGGGGAACCCCCGTCTGCTTGCCCCTTGGTTTCCCCATAACTCCAGGAGTACAGCGTCACCAGCCAGTCACTGAAGGGCAGCAGCGCCTACCCCTGTGGCCCGTGAACCAAATGCGAGTGGCCGTGTCCCGTACCAGGGTGAGAACAGCGCTCAAGCTTCGCCCCTGTGGATTGTCTGTGTGGCGCGGCGGGTCCCAACTCATGTGTCCCGCCGCCACCCGCAAAGCCAAGAGCAGAGTCACAATTCACTGCGAGGGCGCGTGTCCCAACTCCCTCTCAACGAGTAGCGCAGTGCACCAGCACCGGGAAGACTGGGGCCCTGGCGTCTCCGCATCCAACACAGTTCTCCCCCAAACGGCCCAGTGGCTCCGTAGTGGCACTCAAAGTCCAGTCACTCCCCACTTCAGTTTGTGGGTTCACAGAGAGGAGGTCCCCACAGTCGAGGCCTTCAGCCACAGGACAGGGCGCAGGGCCCCAAGTGAAAGCAATCCCAGGTGTAGGTCACTCACCCTCAGCAGGCGTAGCAGCACTCGCTCGAACCAGGGCACACAGCTGCACCATGCCTCCAGTTCATGCCCGTTTGCAGAAGCCTCCTGCGCAACCCCCAGGGCCGGGGCAAGAAACTCCAACAGCGCCCCACCGGCCGATCGCCGCCCGCCGCAGCAGTCAAAAAATGGCGGCGATTTCAAAGCAGATCGGTTCAACAGGCAGCAAATACCGTGTGGGCCGTGAATCCAGGGGAGGGCCCCCTCCGATATCCCTCAAAACAGCAAGGCCCCGGTGCGGGCATCCGCTTCAAGCCAACCTCCAGGGACACCGGGAGGCACCGGCGGCCACGCTACAGCACGGGGCTCCCCACGCCGGGAAAGTCAAATTGGGTATCGCTCCTCCCAGTCGCCCCTCGCAGGCAGCCGCGGCCCAGCAGCGGTCCACCCAGCACACCTAAGGGCAGGCCCGCAGGTGCCGGGATCAGCCAAGCCCACTTTGTAGCCGCCGCGGCAATCACTCCAGAGTAGCGATCGGCGCCATCTTGAGGGCTCCGGGCCGGCGCCCTCACGCTCACTTCACATGGGCAGCACGGCTCCCCAGGTGCTCAGATCGGTCTGGAAACAGGACCAGGTTCCCCCAGTCTCGGTGGGGCCAAGTACATGCCCCCGGATCCGAGGCAGCAGGATAATGAGCTGGGCCGGCGCGGAGCTCCAAGCTCACGCGTCCGTCGCCATCGGCTCGTTAGCCACGCCCCCGCAACTCACCCCTATCTCCTTCACGGGAGAATGGAGGATCCCCCCTGCACTGGAGATGAGCATGCAGTTGCCCGCGACCATGCGGTGCAACTGCGTTAAGGCAAAGAGTGTCAACAGGGCTCCCTCACAGGCCCTACTCACCGGGACCTCTCTAGGCTCTTCCGGTCTCCTCGCCGTGACCTGTTCACTCTGGTGACCCGCCTCTCCCTCTACCAGGTGGGGGGAGGCGGGAAGTCGTGGAATGGAGCCAGCGTGGCTCTGGTCCTTCTGCCTTGGCGATCTCGTTTCAAGGCACCCGCGAGGCGCCGGCTCTATCTTCCGCCGGGCTCCCCCACAACCAGGCAACCTCTGCCTGTCTCCCGGCCTCTGGAGGGCCGTCCTCATATGGAGCGATGTCTCCGTGGGATTGGCTCCTTTCCTCAGGAAGGCAGCCCGCCCACAACCAGGCAACAGCTGCCTGACTTCCGGTTGGGCGGCCTCGCCGCCTGCCTATTGCCGCAAGTACTGGGGGCTGAGCGGGAGCCGCCGTGCCTCCCACAAGGCTGGAGAGCCGCGGCAATGCCTGGAGCCCCCCCCAGCCCTTAGTGGTGCTTGGTGCCACTTCTCTTCCTGCTCGGGGTCGGGGGCCCTGCCCACCCACAGTCAGGCTCCAACACTGCCTGACTTCTGGCAGCTTTTTGTGGTCCGGGAATACGGAGCAACGTCTCCGTCGGCTCGGGGTCCACCTTCCAGCGCAACACCTAATCCACGCCCCCTCTCAGGGTTGAGAAGCCCCCCTCTGGCTCCGAGGGCAGTCGTGACAAGAGCGCTCACCATGCGCTTCCACTGTAGCACCAATTCGGAAAGGATGTTGAAGCGCTCAGCATGCGCTCCACTGCAGCGGGGGCCAAATCCTTTGAACAAGAGGTTTGTCAGCGCTCCCAAAGCGTGCTGATTAGAATGATGGAGCCAAAGCACTCCGCCTGCACCCCAATTTCAGAGGGCACAATCCATGCATGCTCAGCCTGTCCCCTTCCTGAAGACAGCGTTCCTTGCCCCAAGTCCACAAGGGCAGAGCTGGGCACAGATAGGCCCGCACGTAGGGCCTACTAGCAGAGGGCAACACCTGGGTCCCATGGCGGTTCCTCCTGGCAGAGTGTTCCTTTCAGTCCAAGTAAGCACAATAAAGCACATTTCATGGGGTCACAGCCCCAATACTTATGCCACTCATGTCTTTGTTCTCCCTTTGGCACAGGGCTCTGTGCCCGGTCCAAACCAGATCTGGGGGGCACTTATACATTTCCTTACATGTGCACAACACCCTCCTTTGTCAGTGTAGGTCCTGGCCCCAGACACGCCATATGGGGGCGGAGCCAGCATTGAGGAAGGCAGGCACAGTCCTATTCAGGTCCATGTGCTACCCCTCCCACTACTCCAAATGCAGATCAGGTCTATTCAGCCTAGCGCTGACTCACCCAGCCCCTCTGGAGCCACTGCACCTCCCCAGCCCCTGTCACTCCAGAGCCAGACATGCAATATACAACAGGCAGGCACAAAGACACATACCACACAGAAATGCCCACTTCTAAAAGTGGCATTTCTAAATAAGTGATAATAAATCTGTGAACACCCTTACGCAGCATTTGTTACCGCTATTCCAAACATACCAAACTTGATCACGCTACTCCTCTCATATCAGGAATTACCACTGAAACATATGTCAGGGAATCCCCAATGCATTCCTATGAGAGGGCAGCCTCACAGTAGTGAGAAACCAAAATGGCTGTTTGTCACTACCAGGACATGCCACACAGTTAAGGCACATGTCCTACCTTTTACCTACAGAGCACCCTGCCCATAGGGCTAGCTAGGGCCTACCTTAGGGGTTACTGATATGTAGTAAAAGGGAAGTCACAGACGTGGCAACCACTTTATGTGCCACGGCACAGTGACAGTAAACTGCGCGCGCAGGCCCTGCAATGGCAGAGGCCTGAGACAGGTTTGAAAGGCTACTTTGGTGGGTGGTGCAAGCAGCGCTGCAAGCCCACCAGTAGCATTTAATTTACTGGCCCAGGGTATGTGAGATACCACTTTACACGGGACTGATAGGTAAAATAAATACGCCAAACAAGTGTAGACCAATCTTACCACGCTTACCATAGAGAGCACATGCACTTTATACTGGACAGCAGTGATAAAGTGCACAGAGTCCTAAAACCACCACCACCAGGTCAGAAAAAATACTAGGAGGAAGGCAAAATGTTCAGGGATGACCCTTCAAAAAGGGCCAAGTCCAACACAAGCAACAATAACACACTTGGTAAATGTAACAGTTAAATGCATGAATAATAATAATGAATAAACAAGCAGCAAATAATACTGGACGTCCTGCAAGAAATCAGAAAGATATATACACTAAATACATCAAATAATTACTTTGGATGTGCACTCTGACTTACTCACACATCACAAAGAAAACACCTCAACTGATTATAGCCACTGGCCACACACCACAATGGCACTAATCAAAACTCAAACACTTCACCTGGTGCAAACACTGCATCTTAACCCATTCCAGACCGGGGGATTCACAGCCGGGGTTAGGAGCCTCAGCAACCAGGGTTCTGCTGTACCGAAGTAGGCGCGTCCGTCCCCATTCGGATTCCAAAATCCCGGTTTCTAAGTCAACAACCCTCAGCTTTATAGTCTCAAAACACACTAGAAGGTTCGAGAGTCTTTCCCTCTGCGCCAAGGAAACTTACTGGAATTGGCCACCTTCCATGCAAGCATTCCAGGGCAAAAGGAGTTCCCACGTTCCCTCTACATTATCACATGCTCCAGCCTTTATCTTAACGAAGCTTACGAAAGCCTTCAGTACATTAAACAATCTCTTCTCCAAAAACAAAACAACCTTGAACGTGATTAACCCAAACAACTTGCAATGCTCTGTAGGCCTCTGCGCGCAGAAAGCTCTAGCAAGACAGAGTCAGAATTCAAAATGACATGAGGCCATGTCTAAGTCAATAGTAAGAACTTCATAATACTTCCCAATGTACAACACAATGCACATTTGTGCACCACTGCCTATAGCATCACATACTTCATCTCTCAATGTACAACAAAATGCACATTTGTGCACCACTGCTCATAACACTGCACTTCGAGACCAAAAAGTACAGTCCACACCTCTCTCTCTCTTTCATGCTTTCAAATGCACATCCCACACGTTCTGTTCTTGGCAAGCTGTTCAAGACTGCAAGATTAAATCTTCAAGAGAAACAAGGCATATGCAGGACGTCGTACATTCAGGCTAGGGTAAAGTAAAACACCAAAAGACAATTAAAATGATGGTAGTCAAAGGTCATCACATGGTGTCAAACCATAAGAGTGCCTCTAGCACTACAAAGGGACAAGCAGCATCCACACAATACATGTACAAAAGCTTTATGGCTAACTATTTACAGTCCCTAGTAGATCTTGAGTGCTACTGTCATAGAAAAGGTTCTGCCCCCTAGAATTCTCCCTTACAGTAATAATTTTGATAAGAAATGAGATATAAATAAGAGAAAGTCTAAACAGATTCTTTTTACCAACTACTTCATAAACAGGGTATTATAATGTGTCCAAATATATGAAGATTAAACATCAAAATGGATGGAAGGTGGCCAACACTAGCGTGGAGATCCGTTATACAGTGGTAGCTCCTCCGCTAAAGCGGAGGAGCGTCGCCCCACTCACTGCTTTGCAGCTGTCATAAAGGAAAAATAAAATGATAATAACTTGATGTTATTATCATTTTATTTTCTCCTGCTGCTGCAGATTTGCGGTGCGGGGTGGGCGGGACTGCTCTGCTCACAGAGCAAAGGGGAAGAGGAGTGGCGGGCACACTAAGCGCACATAACTGTTTGACCGGCAGTCTCGGGCCGGCCATACAGCCATGCTCACTGTGCATGTTCTCCACCCAGGCTGCATTACAGCCTGGGTGGAGAACATGCCCAGGCTCCCATTCCGCGTCTGAGCAACCAATCACAGCACTGCATTGCGGCGTTGTGATTGGCTTAGTGAGCCTGGGTGCTTCCTGGTCACTGCCGGAGTGCGACGCGGAGAAGAGACGGAGGAGAGACGCGGCAATAAGGTAAGTGTTTTTATTTTTTAACACCCCTTTATCCCACCTGCGTCCCACTTCCCGCGATCTAAGCCGGCCGCCACTGCCATTATAAGACTAGGGGTTCAAACTATTCCTGTATACGTTATCTGCAACATTTATTAATTATGGAAGAAAGACATAAGATTCTCAATGTATAACTATCTTGAATTTGTTTATCGAACTTCTGGAATTTGTAAATATTATAGATAATGAAATTGTAGGTATAAATAACTACACTGAACTGTTTTGATAAATGGGCAATGCATTTAATGCTAATTCCTGTGTAACATATGTTTTTATTGCAGCCCTGAAGAAGCGATTTCACCATGAAACATGTGTTGGCTGTATTTATCATGGTTGATTACTAACAATTGGAAAGTATGGTAGAAAATGTATTGCATGATTTTAGATTGAACATGCGAAGGATTCTGCTAAGTTTTGATGGATACAGTGCATAGCATGGAATTCCTGTGATTGAAATCATGCCATAATCAAAGGTCCTAAAGGATTATTTATTGAATGCATAATGTTTTTGTGATATAAAGAAGTTATAAGCAGATATATATTTTCAAATTTATAATAAAGATAATAAAATAGTACATTCTGAACATTTTTTGATTACTGTTTGAGAATGATTGAATACTTTGCTCCCCGCCAATGTAATGAGTTGAATCAAAAATATATAAGTCAGAAGGGTTTCTGACTAAGTGGGTGAGAGCCAACGTAGAGCCATCTTCATCTGTCATCCTGAATCAAAAATGTTGAGATAAAAAGTAACCTTGAAAGAGTTCTCTCATTAGAAATTGCATACCCTAAGAAATCAACTACGCTTTTAGATCCCACACATATTTAAACACTGTAAACTATAATTAATAATCGCATATCTGTATAAAAACTGAATTTAACAAATACCCAACAAATTGGTATGGTGAAGCTGTAATGTGTCTCCAGATCAATCATCCTAAAAAGCCGGAGGTTATCAAAACAATACCACACATGAAAGAAGAAATTGGTCTGTTGCAACTTGCCAAGAACAACAACAAAAAAATTACCTACAATGCAAAATCTAAAAAGAAAGGTATTGGATCCCAGCTCATAGACAGTGATATAAATCGGTGCAAGATATAATGCTTGATCTGTGTTTTGTAGATGTGACAATTGCCTCAGGAAGATTCTTGAATGCTGCTGTAAATAAGGTGAAATGTGTGAAAGTGACAGAAGTGATGTCAATGAATTTATTTTACATGTTTTATGTAAATATGTGGTTTTAAGTACAGATTTCTCCAAATAAACATATCTATGAACTGAACTTAGCCACAAGCGCATTCCCAACAGAGTTTAAGCTGGTCTACATATGAACACTCCACAGGAAGTACAATCTCAGTACAGCAGTTCAGAACATCTACATGCCAACCTCAAATAGTGATTTTCTTTTAAACGGATAGAAAGAGTAGATTTCGCTCAAATCTCCAAATTTTGTTAAGAAAAGAAGCTACTATAAGACCAACAAACAGGATTTCTTTCTGGAACAGGTACATAATCCACCCTTAACTACCCTTTGGGACGATCTAACAATGTTGGTAAAAGGGAATGGAGTGGCAGTATTACTTCTACTAGAGCTATATGCACATTTCGTCACATTTCTTTATGATTCTCTCATAGAGAGACCAAGAGAAACAGACATTAGTAGAGCCACACTGGACTGGATTAGTTCCTATTAGAGCCACACTGGATGGATTAGTTTCTATGTTTCTATCTTAGTGAGAGATCAAACACCATCTTGTTACCTCAACTCACTTCACCACTTTATAACATCAATGCAGGCGTAGCTCAAGGAACGGTCACTTCTCCTTTTCTCTTCAGGGAGTATCTCCGTCCATTCCTTAAACCAATAGTTTTTTTTTTACCCCACATGCTGCAACCAAGGAGCTGGCATTCAGATCATCCTGAAACTGGAAATGTGATCTTTATAATGCAAATCTGGATGACTGTCTCTGTGCTGCTGACAAGTGGATGCTAAGAAATCACCCCAAATTCAAAGCATCCAAAACTGCAGTACTCAAATGTGGAGATTGGGAAAAAAAGAAATCTCTGACAACTTGGCCCCAAACAGTAGGGAGCTATCATGGATTTGGAGCTCAACATAGCTTTGCAAGTAATTCAAGTGTCAAAAATTGCCTTTCATGCTATGTGAACACTATAATATATCGTACTAGATCTGGGATTTTCTGCGGAAGCAAATATAGTTTTTGAATTATACATTATAGCGCATAATTCTGAATTATGCAAATGATCTGTACCCCAGGGTCTCATTTTTAGGTCTCGCCTAGCGACGCAGTGCATGCGCTGCTCGCCTTGGCGAGATCTATTGTCGTGGGTTTTGCTTCCGAAGGGGGACAGGAGATGTGCACGCATACGGACAGGAGATGTGTACGCGCCCTGTCTCCTTTCCGGCTCGCCCATCCGGACTGGAGATTGTGCATGCGCACAGCGTCTCTTTGCTCGCGGCGTGCACAGCGTCTCTTGCCACTGACTGCCGCTCCGTTTCCTCCTTTTCTCATTCACCAAAGATGGGCCACATTTCTTTTGACCACTGACTGCATATAGCTCTCCTGCTTTCACCACTAAACCTTACCTAATTACTTCCGCTAACGCCACTGAGGACCTCTAAGGTGGCGGTGGAGGATGCTTGCGCCTTTAGTAGTGTTGTGTTCTGTAAGATCGAACACCACCCTAATGATCATCTGGTACTTGTATGGTCTAGGGCCGCTTACGGTGGCTGTTTGGTTTATTTGCCACGCAGAGAAACGCACCAGTCTTTGCTTGGTAACCAGAATGAAGCCTGAATGGCTGTGCAAATGCAAATTGGCTGCGACGAGGCCGTCTCTGGACATCACTTGTGTATTTTTTATAGAATTTACATCAAAACTGACTGCAGCTCCATTTCCTCCTTTTCTCATTCACTAAAGATGGGCCACATTTCTTTTGACCACTGACTGCATATAGCTCTCCTGCTTTCACCACTAAACCTTACCTAATTACTTCCGCTAACGCCACTGACTTCCGCCCGTTTCCCTGCTTTTACCCGTCTGCAGCTCATTCTCCCTGCTGTCACTGCTAACCAGCGCTCATTCATACTCAGTCTTTGCCACTAACCTTAGCTGTCGCCCAGCTTTCACCACTGACCACAGTATCTGTCTATTTTGAAATAATGCACCTTGTATTTGGATTGTACACGAAAATGTTTTATTTTATCCCCGTTTTCCTTTGGACTGCAGTAGTGTCAGATTGAACATGAAAATCTTGTTTTTTTTAACCCTATTTTGCGTTTGGCCCGCACTGGCCACTGTGGTTTTTTTTAATAAGAACTTTAACCGACGGTTCAGGTAAAAGGTGCCTGCCTTCCCTGACCGCTGTCCGAGTTGCTTTGCTCCACCGTACTTATTGCTTTATGCTCACCCTCCCTGCAGTCCGTGTTGCTTTGCCTCATACTCCTCAAATGTCGTCTGTTTTGCCCCTCCCTGCGTTTTGTCTGTGTTGTTTTGCCCTGCCTCTCTGTCTGTGTTGCTTTGACCTCACTGTCCCTGTCTGCTGTACGTGTTCCTTTGCCCCCACCTGCCCACGTTGCCCACAGGACACGCCATAACAAGCATTTGCAATGCAATAGGTCTCGCATTTACGCGAGTTTGAGCTATTGACATTGCAAATAACAATGCCTTTTATTTTTGTTTTCGTTTTTAAAACATAAATAACAGGCAGTGTCATTTACAATGCCAATAGCTTAAACTTGCGTAAATGCGAGACCTATTGCATTGCAAATGCTTGTTAATTATGTGTCTGCTACCAAGAATTCATTCAGAACTCTGGACAGAGACAACTCCCTCACATAAATCTACAGAATCTGTTCTATCCTGTCTTAGAAGCACCTCACTGTCTTCAACTAAGAGACAAGGAGATCCACTTTCGAGGTGTTACATGTAAAGCCATCACTGGCATGGTTCAGACTTACTTCAAGTAAAGCTTAAAGTTGCTCTCAGAAAAGAATACTGTGATCCAAAATGGCAGCACAACAAATCATTCTGACTTTCAAAAAGAAACGTTTAGTTGTGTCTCTTTCTCCACTGAAGAGGCTAAATACTAGAACTTACTTTATGCAAGAAGAATCATTGAAAACTACCTAAAATTTAGGAGCATGTTGAAACTCTGGCTCTACCCTAAAAGAGGCCAAAAAAGAGAGCCTGACCAAAATTGCTCATTCCGTCATAATACATAATTGTAATCTGTATTTACATAGGTGTTGATGTCCTTTGCAGTGAGTAGCACTCTACTCCAGAACCAAAGGGTAGACGTAAATTAGCAGATTAGTAATATGTGACCTCCTTTTTCTTGTAGGTTTAGTGTGTTAAGTTTGTGCTCTTGAGATGTCATGCATTACTTTAGTTTTCTGAATAAGGATAGAATAATTTAAGTAGATTACTAAATGGAAGATATGAGATGTCATTGGAAGTGGGGATATGTGCGAATGTTATCTGGATGAATTGGATAGCAGGAGATAAAAGTTTGGAAAGCATGTTTGGGAGTCCATCGTAGTCAGAAAGGTTTGAAATGAGTCAGAGAGTGGAGGGAAAGGTAGAGGTGGAAGGGTCTATTTTTTTAAGAATTGATATACACATGTATACAGATACACACCCAATCTGCCACAAAATCCAACTTGTAGAAAGGACGATACGGACCCAAATTCAGTGCAAAGAGTTTATTTTCTTCAACCACGCACTGCTGCCATGACGCGTTTAGGCCTCAGAAAGGCCTTGATCACATGACGCCATGAGGAGTGATCGTACATTTTTAAAGTGACAGTGCAGTAACCATGTGACCACGGGCTCATAATAGACATGGAAAAAGTATAGTTGCGAATGCAATATAACATTAACCAGAGCATACATTGTTAATATTTATGTGCAAACCCCGCAATTAAATAAGTTTTTTTTTAAAATGCATATAAAAATCATACACACTTTAAAACAGATTCAAAAAGAGTTGTTATTTCACCTGGGCCAATCACAAAGTGCCCTTGGCTAGGTGAAAGTGCCAAATAGTGTTTGTGCAAAATATGCTTGACTAATACATTCAAGATTCATACTCTTGTTCATGTCTTATTATTAAAAAACACAGAACTAAATTACCAGTTAAGAATCATGATAAAAATACAAATGTATATGTACAGCTTCAAAAATTATTGCTGAGCCAAACATATTGCGGTATCCATAGGCCAAGTAGTACTGTTGCCTATGTCCCGTCTCAAGTCAATTAAGCACAAGTGGGCCAAATCTACCATGGTAAGATACAGATAGTTGGACTAGTCCTACAGGTAAGACACCATCTCTTACTAATACACTTCTGCCTCTTACCCGGTTGCATCACTGCTCGGTGGCAAACAATAACAACAATATTTGGCCTTCCTATACTTCCAATGACTTAATCTATAGACTAAATCTACACCATAATACCAATGAAACCCGTATTCCAGATAAAAACCATATATGTGCAAATGTGCAAAAATGTGTGTAGTGAATCCACATGTGTTATCTTAAAAATTAGGGATAGGGGAAAATATTAAATGTAAAAAATCTGAGGAGGAGTTTGACTATAAAAATACAGGAATTGCTGCTCAACGAGTTGCATGTTAACTCACAAACATGTATATAGGTCATCACTGGAATTAAGCCCATTGGGCACCTTAGTATCTAATTCCAGTATGTATTTCGTCTCTAATTTTCTCAATAAAGATTCACGGTTACCTCCTCGTCTCAGTGGTGGCACAGTGTCAATCACAAAGTAACTAAGATGGTCGAGACAATTGTCGTGAACATCTTTAAAATGTCGCGCAACTGGATCTGTATACAGATATACACACACTAAATATGCATGTCTATATATATTTGTGTGTGTACGTGTATATATATACATACATATATATATATATATATATACACAAAACACTGATTGAGCTAACCAATGATGTACCTAGAGTTAATGGCAATATACTTCCCGCCTTAATATATGCTGACGACGCGGTTTTAATGGGCCGCACACCTAATGCTCTACGCCTTTTAGCACAGGGTTTTGTGGATTTTATGGCCACTTTAGATCTATCCATTAATTTAAAAAAATCTTTTATAATGGCTTGTGGACCGAGGAAGCGCCTTTTAAATTCTATTTCTGTGGGCAATCAGAGTTTACAATGCACTAGCCTCGTTTTTGCTGCTAATGGTTCGTGGTCTGACTACATGGCATATTGTAGGAACAAGTTTTCCAAAGCTATTTACTCGGTTTTTAGCCTACCACAACCAGGGATGACAGGGGCCGTTTTAGCTATTTTAAACATTTTTAAACTTCAGTGTATTCCTACGGCAACCTATGGCGCGGAGGTCTGGGGCTTTTCTAGGGGCTGTAGTATCTAGCGTGAAGAAAACAGGTTTTTCCGGAAACTCTTAGGCGCCCCAATCTCCACGTCACAATATGTTTGCCATAGCGAATTGAATCTCCATTACATCGAAGACTACATACAGGCACACCCGCCCCTATTCTGGCTAGCCATTTGGAAAAACCCAGCAGCGACCCTCACACGGGAAATCATAGGAGATTGCCTTAAATGTGAAAAGGGAATGGATATCCCATGGTTAGCAGAGGTACGCTCCAGTTTAAGCAGGGTTAACTACGAACACATTTTTGCAAGCCCAAGTGAGGCAGACACTGTTAGCAAAAAATAAGTTCGAACAGCACTTTACATGCACTACAACAAGGTTAGACTAGACAGGGAGTCCAAGAAACCAACTTTAGCTGCTTTTATGTCAAACGAGAATACTTCTTATCAGTGAGCTAGCTACCTTACAAAACCTATTGGTCAGTGGGAGAGGGGACTCCTTTTTCGCTTAAGAGCGGGCACTGTGAAATTTTTACTTTCTTTCCCCCTCGGTTTTCATGTTAATCTTGATCTCTTGCATTGCCCGTGAGATGGCTGGAGCGAAATTGCATATAGATCTATTCTTTTCCTGGAAGACGATAAATTGGCCTTCCAAGTAGGCGCTTTCTTGAAAACTGCTGTACGAGCCCATAATACGATGTGCACTTTATGAATCATGTTTTAACGTACTTGATTTTATATATTATATTATGGTGCAATTTTGTATTTTATATGTTGAAATGTGATTTGTGCTTTTATCCGAATAAAGTAATTGATATATATATATATATGGTTGCCAGTAGGTAGTTATAGTGAGGACCTAGTTTCCATAGGAAAGCATTTTTTGACTTGCCTATAACTTTGGAGTCGTTTGACTAATCTTCATGAAATTTTTCTTATAAAGTGTCAAAGTAGGTTCTGTGTGTCATGTTTGGGGGTGATCTGTGCAGTGCAGTGCAGTGGGGACTAAGATATAGGGGTGCAAAATAAGAGTGCATTTGCAATGTTAATTCCCAAAGGAGCATGCTGTCGAACCTACAGCCCGAACCGCTGGACGGAATTACACTAAATTTAGCAGAAATGTAGATATTGTTACGCAGATTGTGCTTTTTGGGCCAGATGTACAACCCTTTCATTTAGCGCCTCGCAATTTGCGACTCTTTGCGAGTCGCAAATTGCGAGGCGCTAAATGAAATGTACAACAGTGTTATTACACTGTTTTGCGATTCCCAACGGGGTCCAAATTACGAGGCTCATTAATATTAATGAGCCTCTCGCAATTTGCGAGCCCATTGGGAATGCCAGCCCTCTCAGGGATAGTGGCCTGCTGGGCTCAGCAGACCACCATGTCTCGGACTGCTTTTTAATAAAGCAACTTTTTTTTTTAAATGCAGCCCGTTTTCCTAAAAGGAAAACGGGATGCATTTAAAAAAAAAAATGAAACGTTTTCGTTTAATTTTTAAGGGCAGGCAGTGGTCCCTGGGACCACTGCCTGCCCTTAAAAATATTTTTAGAGACAGTCACAAAGTGGAAGGGGTCCCCTGGGGTCCCTTCCAAATTGCGACTGCATTACCACCCTCTGGAAAAGGGTGGTAATTCGCGAGTGTTTTGCGACCACAATTGCGGTCACAAAACATTCACACATTGCATTGCGGACGCAATTAGGAAGGGAAAGCCCCTTCCTAATTGCGACTCGCATATTCCTAAATAGCGAGTCGCAAATAAATTGCGACTCGCTATTTAGGAATTGTACATGGCCAACAGTGATTTTGCATGCGCAAATGGGTTCGCAAACCCGTTTGCGCATGCAAAATCACATCGTACATCTGGCCCCTAGTTTTTTGGTGCAAATCCGTTCAGTAGATTTTCAGAAATGTAAGTTGAAAATTATAGTGATATTTCTGGTTGCAAAGCCTTCGCGAAAAAAGACGAGCTCGTGCAGGGAAATGCACAGCTCTGATTGGCTGCCAACACTTCAACCAGGAAGTGTTGACAGCCATCTTGGGACTCGGCTTCACTGACTCCCCCCCTCCCCAAAAAAGTGAAAAATAAAGAATAGGGGGAAGGGTAGGAATACCCTGACCCCCAAGCCATGGTCTTGGGGTCCCCTTAGGACCCCGCCAAGGCATAGAAGCATTTAAAAAAATATATTTTGCAGCAAAATCGCGATATTCGCGGCAAAAAAAAGAGTAAGCGTTGGCTCCTGCGCTTGCTTTTGAATAACCCCCTGCTGGGTCAGGTCCCTGGGGCATATGATAAATATAGGAGGGGGGTGCACAGGTCCCCTTTCTAGGGCTTATCAAAGCCCCAGGGACCGCCACCTCCCTGGGGCACTTTTGATTATGTATGCGGGCGGGTCCACTGGGCCCTTATGCAGCCCCGGGGACCACCACCTCCCTGGAGCTAAATGAGACAAATGCGGGGGGCCATGTGGCCCCCCGCAGCCCTGGGGACCGGCCCCTCCCCGGGGCTATTGAATTAAATGAATGCGGGGGAGGCCCTTATGCCTCCCCTGCAGCCCCGGGGACCGCCACCATCCTGGAGCAAAATTAAACAATAATGTGTGGGGGGGGGGGTGCTGGCCCCCCACTCAGCCAAAGAGCTCCCACCTCCCCGGGGCAAGTCTTTTAAATTAAATATGGGTGCTGCGTGGCCCCCACAGCCCAAGGGACCACCACCCCTCCGGGGCTTAATTAGCAAAAGAGGAGGGCCGCGCTGCCCCCCTCATGGAGCCCTAGATGGCCCTGGGGGCCATCAAACCCAGAGGCCGGCTCCAGCAAAGTCCCGGGGTGCCCATCTCAAGACATTGCAGTTTCCTATGGCTTGGCAGGACCACTGCTCCTGCCAAGCCATAGCCAACCTGCTCCACTTTTAGCAAGCGAGAGCAGAAAATGCTTTCGCTTGCTGAAAGTGGAGCAAGTCTATTTCCTTGCCCGCTGTCAAGCGACCAGGGAAACAGACACATTGCTTTGGGATCCAGAGAGCTGCATGTTAACAGCTCCCTGGGTCTCAAAGCAATGCTGGCTCCTGCAGGAGGCAGGAAGCGGGCAGGGACAAACCCCCGCGGTCGCCAACGTTTCAAAATTGGGTGCCCTGGGTGGGACCAGGGCACCTACACTACAGGCCGGGCCCCGGGCAATGGGGTCCCTGGGGCCAAAATGGTCCAGGGAAGAGGGTCCACACATTCTCCTTCCTAAAATAGAAAGACAAAAAGAAAAAAAAAGCTGGCAACTCGCTAGAGGCCGCACCCCATTTCTCCACCACTCTGCAAACACACCTCCTGGCACGCTCCTGGTTGGGAGATGAAGTCCCCTAGGCTGCATAGGGGCCAACTACCCCATCTGTTATCTCCAATAAGTCCCACACAGCAGGATGGCTAAGAGGTCTACGGAGGCCAATAAAAGAAAGATGGCCGCTGAGCTGGAGCCCCAAAAGGAAGCTCCCAGGGTGGGGATCATTAATCTTTAAATATCCTGCTTTTTACCCTGACATCCACCTACTAAAACCCATCAGCGTAACTAGGAACTATGGCAACTAGGAATACCTGACTTCTACTTACGGATATAATTTTGTGGGAATTGCTGCGTCCCGCCATCAGCGTTGACCTCTCCGCCCGAGATCTTTCGACGCGGGCCCACTTGCGCGGTCGGCCTTGACCCTACATCTTCACCGGTGCACAGGAGTGGAAGAGTGCGTGCCGGGTCTCTCTCGGCCAATGTGCAGTCTCACCCAGAGTCGATATGGCTGGATGCTGCCTGAGGCTCGGTGCGGTGAGTGAGGAGACATTCTGGTCGAAGGGGGTGGGTCCTTATCGCGGCTGCCTGCGGCCTAGCTGGATGTTTCGGTTGAGGAGGTAGAGCCCATGGTGCGGCTTGATCCGGGGAGTGGAGTATATTATCGGCTTGGTCCGGGCTGACTGCCTCCTCCCTCCTCCCGCCGTTCTCAGGGAAGTGCTTGTGGGTGTTGTGATCGGAGAACCTGCAGTCCTGAGATGATGGATTTGGAGCTGCGGCCCAGCTGGTTGACTCCTGTGGCGACTGGACGGTGGAGGAGGGAAAGCCCTTGGTGCGGTCCTGAACCGGTGAGTGGCGTACAGCATCGGCTTGGTCCGGGCAGACTGCCTCCTCCCTCCTCCCGTCATACTCGGGGGAAGTCCTGGCGGGTGGTCGGAGTTCCTACAGTCACGCTGGGTGACTGGAAAACAGAGTTGAATCTTGATGAGATGCCTATCGCTGCGATTAATTTTGGGCTGGCTGAAAGGCAATGAGAGGAACCGCGTTTGTTCCGTTTTCAGAGCTGCTATCTGTGTTTCGCCTGGGCCTCCTTCTATAGGGTTGCCCCGCCCGGGCCTGAAGAAGAAAGTTCTCTTTGGGGCTGTCAGGCATTTACTGGCGATCCGGAAGCCTGAGTACTGGATGCCTCCCCCCCCACCCCCCCGCTCCTCCTCCTCTGCTCTACACAAGACTTCCTTCTGCAAGGCTGTGTGCCGTCTTTGGAAGAGACTTGGCGCTTTGAGTGTATCTTGCCGATTTAAATTGTCGGAGGTGAATTCTCATCCTCCATTTTAAGGGTCCCACAATTTGACCTGTCAGCCTCCATTTTAATGGGGCCATCTACATTCCCCGCGTTTCCCTGAACCTTACTAGGAATGGGGCTAAGATGGCCGCTTGGGGCCACTGAAACTAACAAATGACTAGGTATGCTTGAACTTTGTTGGGCACAATAATAGGACTAAGACTGCCTATGAGGGCCCTCTATCTTTGTTGTCAGTGGTGGCAGCCATCTTGGTAAGGGGCCAGCCTCCCACTTCATTTTATGTGCATCCTGGGTTTCACACTTGCTCCCTTGTCTGTTTCAGTGATGCCTCCTATGTTTTTATTATTCCTCTCCTGGGTTATTACTGACTCCTAATTCAACTGCTAACACACAGCTAAATCCTAACTCTACTGCTATCATACAGCCAGGGAGGTGAGTGAGAACCTCGAGTCCGCCCCTCTATACTCCCCAGAGTGCTTTCTTCTGCAATTAGGAGTATACTCTATTAATAATCTCTCTCCTTCTGACTACTTTACCCCCTCTATTTATTTTGCGCACTTCTACTGAACTATCTCTCCTCCCCTATCTGTGCCCCATCCTTATCATGTCTCAACGCAACGCTAGTGCCCCTGACCTCCTTGCTCAGTTTGGTCTGAATGCTTGTAAGATCATCTACCCCGCCAACTTATCGCTGAATGCTAAAAAGACCTTCAAACATAATCTCCTCAAACGATGGCCGGAAACTCTTATCTCGGACACATTTACTTCCACTAAGGGCTTTGTGGTGACGGACCTCATCTTCTACACTAATAGAAGAGCCCAGTGGAGAAAGACTCTAACGTCTATGCTGAGAACCAAGCTACTGTCCAAAACTCTGCACGGTTTCCGCTTAACCACACTACCCTCACTTGCCCTTAAGGCAGATTTGACCATCTCCTTATACAATAATGGGAACATCCTTATTCAGGCTACTGTCAGGAATCTCAAACGCTTTGACAATATCTTTATGAGGATTAAAAGCACACTTAAAAACTTGACATCGCCTTCTATCCATCATAACAGTTTCCCCCCTATATCTTCACCCGCTGCACCGCACGCATCTACTTCCTTCAATTCTGTATCCCAAGCCCTACCTATTGGCCTACCCACTATATTGGCTCCTTCTGTACCTTATGCCTTTTCTGCCCCCATTTCCCAACCCGCTCATTTACCTGTGTACCGCTCTGCTCTCTCCAACAACACAGAGGATACACTTAGCACGCACACTTCTATCTCTGACATACCGGCTATTCCTCCCATTGGCTCTGGTAATACTGATCCGAGGGCCTCCCACCTAGGGGCTGCACCCAGGAACTCTCCTCCCTCCCCCCTCCTGACGTCTAATTTCGCATCACCTGCCTTACCCACTGGCCGATCTCTCCGCTCCATCAATCTGAGGGTGGTGCATCACACCCCCTACACTTTTAACCTTGATAACCCTGTTAATCTACCCCCAGTTTCAGGCACTCCCACCTCAAGGGCGCTGGACCTAGCTGCGGGCCCTAGTCCATCACCGAGGAACCCTTTCACACCTACTTCTGCCTCCTGCGCTTCTCCTATTGCCTGTTTTGAAACCAACGTGCCTCATACCAAGCCCTCCCATGGGCCAGCGCAGCTCCCTCTTGCATCATATCTTACTCCAATTCATGCGGATGAGCTAGCCTTGGCTGACGACAAAACAATGCGCAAGCGTAACTCTATTTCCCCTTGTAACTGCGGTAAGGGACTTACTATACCCTCCAATTCCCTCCACTCTTCGGGATCCTACCCTTCGTCTCTTTCTGGGGAGGCCGAGGAATGCTTTAATGGACCTTACCTTGAGGAGAAGTTCGCTGACCTCAAGCTGGATCTCCTGGCTGTCAAAGAGATCATGCAGTCTCTACTACAGTTCTCCATGAAGATTGAGAGGGTATGGAATATACACCCTCCACATGGGAATGTGCAACGCAATCCAACTGGAGTCTGCGGGGATGGTGACGAACAATCCTTTTCCCGATTCCCACTTAGTTCCAGTTGGATTTCTAGGCCTCCTCCTAACCATCACTCCAGACCTCGTAGGTTTCAGCCTCAGCTGTTGGCTGAGGACACCCTTGCTCTTGTATTCTCATACAGTGGCACGGGGTTTGTTACCTCCTCTAACTCCGCTATTAACATCCCCGCTATTTCCCCTGACAGGGAACCCAGGGTCAACTTCAGATCGGTTAATAAGGAAAACCTACTCCAAATAAGTACCGCTCATCATGAAGAGATTAACACCTCACATTAATTCGATGCTGCTCAATTGCAGATCACTGTGAAACATGCTGCTGACATTTCTGCACTCATCTTAGCGCAAGATTTGGACTTATTGATTCTCACTGAAACCTGGCTCAACAATGCCTCCTCCCTTGTTCTCGATATCTTAGTACCGCCTGATTATGCCATTATCCGAGGTGATCGTTTGGGGAAAATGGGGTGTGGCATTGCTTGCATTCATCGCTCCAGCGACCCCTGACCTTGACTGGTAGGTCGCTCCCCCACCACACAGCTCCGTCTGTGTGCCCTGCTGCTGCCCCTGATTGTGCTCGTTTTTCCTTTCTGTGCCCCCTTGCTGCCCCTGATTGTGCTCGTTTTTCCTTTCTGTGCCCCCCCTTGCTGCCCCTGATTGTGCTCGTTTTTCCTTTCTGTGCCCCCTTGCTGCCCCTGATTGTGCTCGTTTTTTTCTCCTTTCTGTGCCCCCCTTGCTGCCCCTGATTGTGCTCTGTTTTTTCTCCTTTCTGTGCCCCCTTGCTGCCCCTGATTGTGCTCGTTTTTCCTTTCTGTGCCCCCTTGCTGCCCCTGATTGTGCTCGTTTTTCCTTTCTGTGCCCCCCTTGCTGCCCCTGATTGTGCTCGTTTTTCCTTTCTGTGCCCCCTTGCTGCCCCTGATTGTGCTCGTTTTTTTCTCCTTTCTGTGCCCCCTTGCTGCCCCTGATTGTGCTCGTTTTTCCTTTCTGTGCCCCCTTGCTGCCCCTGATTGTGCTCGTTTTTCCTTTCTGTGCCCCCCCTTGCTGCCCCTGATTGTGCTCGTTTTTCCTTTCTGTGCCCCCCCTTGCTGCCCCTGATTGTGCTCGTTTTTCCTTTCTGTGCCCCCTTGCTGCCCCTGATTGTGCTCGTTTTTTTCTCCTTTCTGTGCCCCCTTGCTGCCCCTGATTGTGCTCGTATTCCCTTCTGTGCCTGTTTCCCGCCGCTGCGCCTGCGGCCCCGCCCCTCACTGCCCATTCGCTGCCCCATTCCCTGCTCCTCCCTCCCACCTCCCCATTTATGGCGGCCGCTGCGTGGTGAAGAGAGCGACCCCTGACCTTGACTGGTAGGTCGCTCCCCCACCACACAGCTCCGTCTGTGTGCCCTGCTGCTGCCCCTGATTGTGCTCGTTTTTCCTTTCTGTGCCCCCTTGCTGCCCCTGATTGTGCTCGTTTTTCCTTTCTGTGCCCCCCTTGCTGCCCCTGATTGTGCTCGTTTTTCCTTTCTGTGCCCCCTTGCTGCCCCTGATTGTGCTCGTTTTTTTCTCCTTTCTGTGCCCCCTTGCTGCCCCTGATTGTGCTCGTTTTTCCTTTCTGTGCCCCCCTTGCTGCCCCTGATTGTGCTCGTTTTTCCTTTCTGTGCCCCCTTGCTGCCCCTGATTGTGCTCGTTTTTTCTCCTTTCTGTGCCCCTTGATGCCCTGATTGTGCTCGTATTCCCTTCTGTGCCTGTTTCCCGCCGCTGCGCCCTGCGGCCCCGCCCCCTCACTGCCCATTTGCTGCCCCATTCCCTGCTCCTCCCTCCCACCTCCCCATTTATGGCGGCCGCTGCGTGGTGAAGAGAGCGACCCCTGACCTTGACTGGTAGGTCGCTCCCCCACCACACAGCTCCGTCTGTGTGCCCTGCTGCTGCCCCTGATTGTGCTCGTTTTTCCTTTCTGTGCCCCCCTTGCTGCCCCTGATTGTGCTCGTTTTTCCTTTCTGTGCCCCCTTGCTGCCCCTGATTGTGCTCGTTTTTTCTCCTTTCTGTGCCCCCTTGCTGCCCCTGATTGTGCTCATTTTTTTCTCCTTTCTGTGCCCCCTTGATGCCCTGATTGTGCTCGTTTTCCCTTCTGTGCCTGTTTCCCGCCGCTGCGCCCCTGCGGCCCCGCCCCCTCACTGCCCATTCGCTGCCCCATTCCCTGCTCCTCCCTCCCACCTCCCCATTTATGGCGGCCGCTGCGTGGCCGCGCCGCTGGCGCGCCGTAGGCGCGCCTAAGGCAAGCCCGTCTGCGCCCGTCTGCGCCGTGACCGCGCCCAGCGCCAGACCCCCTGGTCCGGGCATCCCCGCGCCCGCCACATCAACAGACGCCGATACGACGCCAGCACCCTCCACGCACTGAACCCCGGAAAAGATCACGCCTGCTACCAGGCCACCCCGAAGCGCACCCAAGGGCCCTTCACCTGCCGGAACTGCAGCTTCGCCAGCACCCGCCCCGCCAAACCACCGCCCAGGAAAGAACCCAACTACCTCAGATGCATCCTCCTCAACACCCGCTCCGCCCGCAAACACGCCATCGAACTCTGGGACCTTCTCGACTCAACCTCCCCAGACGTCGCATTCCTGACGGAGACCTGGCTGAATCCCGCTTCAGCCCCCGACATCGCCATTGCCATCCCGGACGGATACAAGATCACCCGCAGGGACCGCACCAACGGAGTCGGAGGAGGCATCGCCATCGTCCACAGGAACACCCTCAGAGTCTCAACCAACACCGACGACACCCTCAGCACTGCCGAACACATGCACTTCCAGATCCACACCGATCCCAACACCACCCTCAGAGGAACCCTCATCTACAGACCCCCGGACCCCGACCACAGTTCAGCGATTCCATCGCTGACTTCGTCAGCACACACGCCATCGCCTCCACGGACTACATCCTCCTCGGGGACCTGAACTTCCACCTCGAGAACAACAAGGACACCAACTCCACCACCCTGATCGACAACCTCGCCACCCTCGGACTCAGACAGCTCGTGACTACACCCACCCACGCCGCCGGCCACACGCTAGACTCCATCTTTTCCGCAAGCCCACACGTCTCCTTCAACCACACCTCCGAACCCCACTGGACTGACCACCACTGCATCCACTTCACCTACAGGAAGCCCACCTCGCACCACCGCACCGAACAAATGCCTCGCCGCTGCTGGAGCAGAGTCACGGAAGACCAGCTAACCACAACCCTCGCCCTGAGCCCACCCGCCGAACCCTCCGACCCCGACACCGCCGCCCGCAACCTCAGACAGTGGATCGACGACTGCGCCAACACCCTCGGCCCGCTCAAGAATCCGCCCAACAGCCACACCAGCAAGAAAGCCACCTGGTTCACCGAAGACCTCCAGGCCTCCAAACGAACATGCCAAAAACTGGAGAAGATCTGGCTCCACGAACGGACAGCGGACAGCTACGCCGCCCACAAGAGCGCCACCCGCAGTCACCATCACCTCATCAGATCCGCCAAAAGGGCCTCACTCAAAGACCGCCTAGACAGCAACGCACACAACAGCAAAGAGCTCTTCAACATCGTGAAGGAACTCTCCAACCCCAGCTCCAACACCAACGACATCCAGCCGTCGCGAGACCTGTGCGACTCACTGGCCACCTTCTTCCACCGCAAAATCGCCGACATCCACGACAGCTTCAACACCACGACCACCCCGGCAACCACCGAGACCACTGCCCCCACAACCACCAACCGCCTGCTCTCCTGGACCAACATCAACGACGAGGACACCAGCGAGATCATGAACACCATCCACTCCGGTTCACCGCTAGACCCGTGCCCTCACCACATCTTCAACAAAGCCAGTACAGCCATCGCGCCCCATCTCCGGAAAATAATCAACATCTCCTTCGAGACAGCAACCTTCCCGGAAAGCTGGAAGCACGCCGAGATCACCGCCTTACTCAAGAAACCCAAGGCAGACCCCAAGGACCTCAAGAACTTCCGACCCATCTCTCTGCTCCCGTTCCCCGCGAAGGTCACCGAGAAAATCGTCAACAAACAACTGACCCGCTACCTCGAGGAGAACAACATCCTGGACCCTTCCCAGTCCGGCTTCCGCAGCAACCACAGCACCGAAACCGCCCTCATCGCCGCCACCGATGACATCAGGACCCTGCTAGACAACGGAGAAACAGCAGCCCTCATCCTCCTCGACCTATCAGCCGCCTTCGACACGGTCTGCCACCACACACTACGAACACGCCTTCACGACGCCGGGATCCAAGAGAAGGCCCTGGACTGGACCACATCCTTCCTTTCCGGCAGAACACAAAGCGTCCGCCTCGCCCCCTTCCGATCCAAGGCCACCAAGATCATCTGCGGCGTACCCCAAGGCTCCTCCCTCAGCCCAACGCTGTTCAACATCTACATGGCACCCCTCGCCCACGTCGCCCGACAGCACAACCTCAACATCATCTCCTACGCCGACGACACCCAGCTGATCCTCTCCCTCACCAAAGACCCTCACACCGCCAAAGCCCACCTCCACGAAGGAATGAAGGCCGTCGCCGAATGGATGAGGACCAGCCGCCTGAAGCTGAACTCGGACAAGACGGAGGTCCTCATCCTTGGTTCCAACCCTTCAGCCTGGGACGACTCCTGGTGGCCAACATCACTGGGAACAGCCCCGCCACCCACCGACCACGTACGCAACCTAGGGGTCATCCTCGACCCCACCCTCTCCATGACTAAGCAGGTCAACGCCGTTTCCTCATCCTGCTTCAACATCCTCCGAATGCTCCGCAGGATCTTCAAGTGGATCCCCACCGAAACAAGAAAAACAGTCACCCAGGCCCTCGTCACCAGCAGGCTGGACTACGGAAACGCCCTCTACGCAGGAATGACGGCTAAGCTCCTGAGACGGCTGCAACGCATCCAGAACGCCTCTGCACGTCTTATCCTCGACATCCCCCGACGCAGCCACATCACACCCCACCTGAGAGACCTGCACTGGCTCCCTGTCAACAAGAGGATAACCTTCAAGCTCCTCACCCACGCACACAAAGCACTCCACAACTCCGGACCAGCCTACCTCAACAGACGACTCAGCTTCTACACCCACACCCGCCAGCTCCGCTCGACCAGCCTCGCCCTCGCCACAGTCCCCCGCATCCGGAAAACGACCGCCGGCGGCAGATCCTTCTCCCACCTCGCCGCCAAGACCTGGAACACCCTCCCCACCAACCTCCGACAGACCCAAGACCTACTGGCCTTCAGAAGACTCCTCAAGACCTGGCTCTTTGATCAGTAGCAGCACCACCCCCTCTTCCCCCAGCGCCTTGAGACCCTCGCGGGTATGTAGTGCGCTTTATAAGTGACATGATTGATTGATTGATTGATATAAAACAATCTCTCGATGTGCTGCTATCTTCCTGTGAGCTACTAGTGACAGAAATCTGGAATAAGGGCAAGATAGTCTGTGTGCTTCACACGATTTACCATCCATCGGGTGGAAATTTGCCCTTCTTAGAGCAAATCATGGAGGGCATAAGCTGGTGTTCGGATCAACTATACCATATCTTCCTCGGAGACTTCAACCTCCATTGGAATGACACCAATGATCCTTTAGACAGCTCCATTAAGACTTTCCTCTCCGATCTCAACTTCTCCCAGATTTGTGAGGGTCCTACCCACAACAAAGGCACCACCCTCGACCTCATTATTGCTAGAGACAATATCATTCAACTGGGTGACATCCTACCTTGTGACTGGTCCGATCATCATCAAATTGCCTTCCACATACTGGAAATGTCCACTCGCAGAAAGGGACAACCTCTTAAAGCTAAACAATGGTCTCGCAACATGAGAGACGTCAACATCCATGATCTTACTTCCATCACTATGAATAGACTTCAGCCTCCCACTAACGTGACCAACCTTGATGATCTTTCTGATCATTACATTAGCACTGTTGCTAATATCTTTGACACCATTGCGCCGAAACAACTTAAAAGGATTCCTCTCAAAAAATCCAAACCTTGGTTTAATGGTTCCCTAAATGACGATCGCCTTAAACTTAGGCTTTCAGAGAGACTCTGGAGAAAAGAGCCTTCCACCACTAGCCTCTATCAGCTAAGGAAATTTAGAAGCGCTTATAACAAAAAAATCCGCATTGCTAAATCTGACCATTTCAGGGCGCAGCTGGATGGCCCAAAAAACAGACCCAAGATGCTATTCGAAATTATCAAACAGCAAGCAAACCACACTTCCAACCCCAACCTGTCTGCCTTGACTCCGCTTCTTAGCGAGGAGGACTTCACAGTGCACTTCGCTAAAAAAACTAGGAAAATTAACTGGAGCTGCAACCTGTCACTCCCATGGTGCCGCCTCTAATCTACACCACATCTTCAGCTGAGCTTGGGGTTCCCTTGGCAGCCTCCTTTCTTCTTGGTTGTTCTCCCAAAAAAGACGCCACTTGGAATTCCTTTATCCTGCCAGATCTCACAGAACTACTCCACGTTATGGCAACTCTAAAACCGGCTAATCACTTCAGTGATCCACTACCTGCTAAATTCTTTAAAGACCTCAACTCGGCCATTCTACCTCTTTGGTCGAGGATCATTCATGAATCTCTCCGGCAGGGGAGCATCCCTGATTGCCTCAAAATGGGGCAAGTCACTCCCATCCCTAAGAAGCCCAACTCGGATTTATCTGATCCTAACAACGTCCGACCTATCACTAGCATCATGACGCTAGCCAAACTGCTCGAGAAATGCGTCCACAAGCAGCTCTGCAACCGTATAGAGAAATTTCAACTACTTGACCTCTTTCAATCTGGTTTCAGAGCAGGGCATAGTACTGAAACTGCACTAACTCACATTGTGGATGACGCCCTGAAATCACTTGATCAAAATGTCCCTTGTCTTTTGATCCTTCTGGACCTGTCTTCTGCTTTCGACACCATCAAACATGAAAACTTGATTAATCGTCTTCAATTTAGGATGGGTCTCTCAGGACCGGTCCTAAAGTGGTTTGCCTCTTTCTTACATAACCGCACACAAAGGATTAAACTCAACCAGTCCCTTGCGTCCAGTACCCCTGTCAGGATTGGAGTTCCGCAAGGATCCGCACTCTCGCCTACGCTCTTCAACCTTTTTATGGAACCTCTCACTGTCATTCTGAACCATGCTAACATTCATTACCACATGTACGCGGATGACACACAATTTTACTTGAAGATCTCCTCTCTGGTGGACATTAAAATTCTAAATGAGGCTCTCTCGAAAACTCAACAATAGCTAGCCCAGAACCATCTTTTGTTGAATAGCCTCAAAACGGAATTCCTGCGGATTGCCCCCCACAAGCACTCTGCTCCTTCCCTTGACTGGCTAAAACAACTCACAGCCCTTAACTGCACCCCTCATGTGGTTGATTCCGCTAAATCGTTAGGCATTACCTTGGACAAATACCTGAATATGCAAGCTCACATCAGTGCCACTATTAGGGGTGCCAACTTTCATCTTAACACCCTTGAGAAAATCAAGCCTTTCCTTCCGCCTGAAGACATACAGCCTGCAGTACAATCCCTGGTGATTTCATGACTTGAATATGGTCTGGTGACCCTTGCAGGGCTTCCTAAAGCGAGCTTGGCTCCTCTCAGAGCCACGCTCAACGCATCGGCCAGGCTCATCACAGGCTCCAAAAAACATGATAGCATTACACCTGACCTTTTGCAGCTTAACTGGATGTCTATTGAAGCGAGGATTTGTTTTAAAATAGCTTGCCTCACACATAAAGCCTTGTATTACAACACTCCGGCCTAATTGGCGAACAAGCTTGTTCTTTCGGGCTCGGGTCGGAACTTAAGAAGTACGTCCACACTACTCTTAAAACCTCCCAAATTCAAAAAGAAATGTACGTACAAACGTGCTTTCTCCGGTCTTGCTCCTAGAATTTGGAATGCTCTTCCTACTGAGATTAGAGCTAATCCTTCGACTGCTTCTTTCAAGAAACAGGCCAAATGGCTTTTCATGAGTGAACATTAACTACAGCACCTGTACTTTTTTTTTTTTTTTTCTTCAAGTCCCCTTGTTGACTGATTTGATATTTATGAAGAACAAGTATTAGAACACGCACTACTGGGTGGATAAAGTAACTGGGTTGTCGCGTGCCTCAGAGGTATCACTCTCTGATCGTTGCGTGTGATGAATGCAGTAGAAAGGTAGCGTTTCCTAAGTTAGGAGACGTCCCCCTGAGCACAGATAGATGATCGCTTAACACGATATAATAAGTCTGTTTAGTGTTTATCCAAACATGTAAACTGTAGTCTTCATGTGAGTTGATAAGGTTTTTATTCGTGAAACGATATTCAAATTTTCATATCAAAACTCGATGGTGTCTATTTAAAGCATCTGTTAAACATTTCCATAACTTCTCCCAATGCATTTCGGGCAGTCATTGCCCTTCGTCAGGGGAAAATTTCTGTAAAGAATTAAGCAGTAATACATTGAGTGAATTCACGAATAAAAACCTTATCCACTCACATGAAGACTACAGTTTACATGATTTGACATTTATCCCAACTTATCGTACTCTATTTATTTTATGACTGGTTAGTAAATTGTTATTTTACACTAGGGCCCTTTCTTCCGGAACTATACTTGCTGGGCTGATTACAGATTTGTCATTTCTTTTACTTTGTTGTGACGAGTCACTTTATGACTGTCTTGCTGAATGTTACTGGAACTTTTTTGCACTGTTTGTGTAACTGAACTAGCGGGCCCACTACCCGGTCCCTGATCTGGATTGTTTACTCCTTGTGGTACTACTGTGCTGACCTCTAATGTACTGAGTTTATTAATACTTTTGCCTCTGTGTACAGCGCTCTGATACCCCCAAGGGTCATGTTCGTGCTTTATAAAACTTTTCATATAAATAAATGAGGCCACGCCACCTATCTCCACCACTCTGCAAACGCGGCTCATGGTGCACTACTGGCTGGGTGATGAAGTCATGAGGGACCTTGAGGGCGAAGAAGCTCTCCTGGTACCTCCAGTAAGTCCTACACAGTGGGATTCCTGAGAACTGGTCGGAGGCCCAGCCCCCTTTCTCCACCACTGTGCAAACGCGACTATTAGTAAAAAAAAATTCAATTCACTGAAAAAAACAAAGGTTACAGGGACATTATAGTTAGGCATTAGCATTTAAAAAACCTTAGAAATTCACTGAAAAACCCAAATGTTACAGGGACATTATAGTTAGGAAATGGAATTAAAAAAACTTAGAAATTCACTGAAAAAAACAAAGGTTACAGAGACTTTGTAGTTAGGCTCAGGTCTCACTCGTACAAAACCAGAGAAATTCAGCAGTTATAGTTAGCTGAGCTAACTACAACTCGCGCCCCCGCAATGCACTGCTTATGACCTCACATATTACATCACTGATGACATGGTCAGTGACATCACTGATGACATCTCAAATTACATCATTGATGACATTACTCATGACATCATCCACAGAACCACTCATTCACCCACACAACCACTCACACGTCCACTCACACACCCATACAATCACTCACACATCCACTCACACATCCATACAACCACTTACACACCCACTCACAGATCCATAAAAGCACTCTCATACCTACTCACACACCCACACAACCACTCACACACCCATAGAACCACTCCCATATCCAATCACATACCCACATACCCACTCACATATCCACAAAACCACTCACACACCCAATCACAGACCCATACAACTACTCACACACCCAGTTACACACCCATCCAACCACTCATACACCCACTCACACACCCACACAACCAGTGACACACCCAAAGAACCAGTAACACACATATACAACCACTCATACACCCATACAACCACTCACACCCTAGAAAACCACTCACAGTGCCATACAGCCACTCACATAATCACTGCCAGCCCTATACAGCCACTCACACACCCACTGACAGATCCATACAGCCACTCACACACCCACTCTCACACCCATACAGCCACTCAGACACCCACTTACCCACTGATACAGACAGTCATACAGCCACTCAGATGACATATGTTACAAATAGTATCACTCATTAGTACAGAATAGTAATATAATTTATGCCGTAGCTTAGTATATATCTTTAAGTCTCAGAAATATTTACGAAACGGATGTATGACGGAACAATGCATTCCGTTGTGATGCATGCTGTTACAAGACGTGCGTTACACAGCAAATGCCATTACCATGCATAACCTTTACCACACATTTTTTTACAAAGATTATGCCTTTACAATGCGTGCCTTTACAACTGATTGTGTTGTAAAAGCATGAATGTTAAAGGCATATGCGTGGTAAAGGTTTTCCCTGACCCCTGCCCTGAGCCCTAAAACTGGACCCCTGGCACGACCTCCCCTGGGGCCCCTGCCCTTTTAAAAAATACCCAGCCCCTACCCAAAGCCCTAAAGCAGTACCCCCACCCCACTCCTCTTACCTCACGAGGACGACGACAAGGCAGCTATTCAAGCCAGAGGCACAGCACAGGTCGTAAAGAGGAAGTGGAAGGGTCTCTTTGTTTCCTCTAACGACACTGATTGCCACACATATGCCTTTACTACCGTTACCACACATATGCCCTTACCACCAGTTCCACGCACATGCCCTTACCATTCATACCTTTAAAAGGTATTTCCATGTAAAGGCAAGCATGGTAAAGGCATATGCATTGTAAATAAATGCGTGGTAAAGGCTATGCATGGTAACAGTACACGCCTTGTAACAACCGCGTGGTAAATGCTATATAACAGCTGCATTGCAATGACTGTTTTCCTTACGAAACACACTCACTGGATGATGTCATGAGTTATGTCATGAGTGATGTCATTTGAGAGTGTCCTCAGTGATGTCAATGACCATGTCATGAATGATGTAACAAAAGCAGTGCATTTTGAGGGTGTAAATTATAGTTAGATCAGGTAAATATATATGCTGAATTTCTTTGGTTTTGTGCAGGTGAAATCTCAGCCTAACTATAACGTCCCTGTAACCTTCGTTTTTTCCAGTGAATACATATATATATATATTTATATACGCATTCACATGTACATAATGGTCCATCCTTTTAGAATGTACCAACCCATAGACCTACGCGTATGTACATACCCATTACAACGTCACTTTACATAAACATATATAAATGTGTAACATATATATAATATTCATACATTGTTATATATATAACAAAGTAAATGTTTTTATTTATATATTTATTTATATTGATGTATTGGTTTAATGTCTTGTCCATGCTATTGCTGTACACTGTGAGTATTGTTATCATGTAGGGAAAAGCCAGCTCTTGATTACTCTGCTGAAGCTGATTTGTTTCTCATTGGGTCTTTTGGGGGTAAGGAATTCTATAGTTTAGCTGCTTGCTCAGAGAAAGATGCTCCACCCATGTTTTTTTCTGATATGTTGGGAGTTTGATACAGAATACCAGCCTAGAGTATTACTCAAAAGAAGGGAGGGAAAAAAAATTTCTCTAAAGCAATCCTCAGATTTATTCATTCTCTTTGAAACTGCCAACACATGTCTTGCGATATCTATTGCTTCCCCGGGGTCTATTACATGTTTTCAGAAAGTCACTATAAAACATAAAAGCAAGATCAGTGAACTACATTATTACATATACCTAAAACATCTATTCAGTCCATTCTGTTGGGATTATACCAACATAAACAAGAATACGTCTATCGAAGCAGATACCCAAAAGAAACATTCACCAAGATTTCAATGTACAGAAGTGATCCAAAATGCTGTTCGCGAAGTAGATAACTTTCATGAGAATGAATAGTAAAGAAAAAAGGAAGAAAAGAGAAGGTTCAAACAAGGCACAAAGAGCTCATAGTTAAAACATGAACACCGTAGTACAGACAGACATACATGCAAACGTACACAAAACCTTTATACCTAAGAGGCAAAATGTAATCATACGTAGAAAGAACAAATTTGATCCTTGCAGCTTTACTGAGATTAGGTAAAAGATAATGCAACGCTAAAGCAATGCATAGGACAGGTCGTAATTCATCTCATGAGTCCCATCTTTTCTAGGCCAAACAGTGCTATTAAAATCATAATATTCTATAATTCAAGTTCCCAAAGCACATGGAGAGTTTTAACTCTGCACGATTGCAATACATATCCTGCCTACGGTTCACACCCAATTACATCAGAGAATATATAATGCATTAACACAATACTTTAAGGCTAAAAGTAAATTACACAATATTAGTATATTTGCCAATTTGCATCAGACAGGATTTTCTGTCCTCAGGGTGTATGGTAATGCAGGTAAAGAAATACATTGTATCCTACAAGAACAGAGAGAACCTCTATAAACCTCTGTAATAAACATGTATCCAATTGTTGCATCTCCCATCTATTTACATAACTGCTCCTTAATGCATGCATGTGCAGAGTAATCAGCGTAGTGCCACTCCAGGAAAAGTATACCATTGTCCAACCAAATTGAAGGAATGACCGGTTTGTATACATCAACACTCCCAAAATGGAGTCTGGGACTGAAAACTAGAGTCCTCACTCTCTATGGTAAGTTGAAAACTCTGAGGGGTATATTCACAAGAACGTGTGATAACTACCGCAAGAGTAGCGTAACGCAACTTTCAATATCGCAGCCTAGCGTGGGAAATTAACCCTGTGTCAACGTGGAATTCACAACAAGGTGGTAGCATGCGATAGTCACCAGATAACGCGTCAAATGTCAGCGTGAAAATCAACGCCACGCCTAAAAAATGCGAAACGCGAACGTGAAAAAACATGCGATGAGGCCAATCGCGGTACAGAAATCAGCGAACACCAGCCACAGGCCTGCAAATCCCACGCGTCCGGCGGGAAAAAGCACCATAAAAGAAAGAAAAAAAAAAAAAAGCCCATAAACAATTCAAACTGCGTAGCAACATGGATGCACCCGGACCGAGTGCAGAGGACAAGCCGAACACCACAAGCCCCACGGAGGACCAGCCAGGAACCCCGCGTTCGGGGAAGGGCAAGGACAAGAGGAAGAGGAAGACCGGGTTCAGTCCGCAGGAAGACCGGATCATCGTCACGGAGGTGACCGAACACCATCAACAACTGTTCGGCACCTCCACTGCGGCACTGGCAACCCAAACCGAAATATGGCAGGCCATCGTCACCAACGTCAATGCAGTCGGTGTGTCGAGGAGGTCACTGGAGGAGGTCAAGAGGCGCTGGCATGATCTAAAAAGGCAGACCAAACATAAGCTCGCCGCCAACAGGGAGGCAGCAACGGCGACTGGAGGTGGAAGTCCTGCGACACAGGAGGAGCTGGATGAGCTGGAGCAAATGGTGGCCACAGTCAGCAGTGAGGAGACGGTGGCAGGATTGGGGGGCCTGGACACAGCACGATACGACCTGACCCAACAGCAACAGGGTGAGTAACCACTAGGGACGGGGGGGACGGGGGGAGATAGGCACAATGGCACACATGCACAATTACGTGTAGCACACAGCACACCCACAATGACCGTGGAACATGTCCCTGATTGCCTTGGCACACCGCAGCACACATAGAAACGCCAAGTAGGCCCCCATCCACAATATGCACAGAGGGGCCCCCCCCTATCACCAATATCACAACCTACCCGTGCACATGTGCTGAATCCAGCAAAGCAGCGGCTGTGTGACCCACACTGACTATGCAAGTAACACTGCATGTCCGATAGCATGGCAGCAGCCAAAAAAAAATGACATGGCCCACGAATCGACATGGAGGTAGCCCAGTGCGGATCACATCTGTAAAGGAGCAGGTCACACTCTGACATGTCCACGTGCACCCACAACCCATGGCGTACAATACACGCAGCAGACGAACAATGCACCAGGCCACCAAAACAGTCCGAGAGCACATATGACCCAAGTCAAAAGCAAATCAGGCCCCGAAAAGCACACAATTCAAAGGCACCCCGCCTCAAAGGGAGATGGCCACACAAAATCAGAGCTGCCGGGGCAACTCCCCCACAATGCAGCACACACACATAGCAATCACAGAACATCAGCAATGACGGCAATGTGGTACAAAGTGCAACACCAGCACCACAGGACAGAGCTCACAACAGGTTCCACTCGTGCGAAGTAACGGTCCACTCACATCTGGCATTGCCTGACAATGTGTGATGATAATGTACGGGTACTACCACACATCCGTCATGTAGTCGAAAACCACACTGACTGCCATCAAATAGCCAGCTCCCCCAAAACAGTCACAATGTACATTGGCATGCAGTCTGAATGTAAACATCTGCAAATCATCACCATACATGTGAAACTCTGTTAACCTGCATCTCCCCTTCACATTGCAGAGGGACATACAACACCTCCTGCAGAGCACACCACACTTCCCATCATTGATGATGAAGAGGACAACCTGCACATATGTCAAGACACCCTCCAATGGATAATGGACAGCCTCTGCACCCCACCCCCAGGAGCAGGCCAGGCCAGCTGCCTCGAGGTGACCCCACCACCTGCACAGACCACACAGCAGGAAACACACACCACCACAGCTGTCTCCCAGGACCCCCCCGACCAATACATGGAATTCCAACGGCGTGTGTTGGGTTGGCAGGTGGAGTTGGCTCATCAGCTGCGGATGGGTTTCGAGCTCGTGGCAGCCAAACTCGATGCCATACGTGGGTGTCTGAGTACCATCAGGGACCACGTACAGTCCCTATTGGACACCCCCTGTACGCACCATGCTCCGCCACAGACCTTGGCTGACCTCGCTGGTGCCATGAATCTAATACAAGAACTGTCTGGTCAGACAGGCACCAGCTATGACAGCACAGAGTTGGCACAGGTGCGGAGGTCAATGGAGACCATGGAGCAGATGCAGGCTGGAAGTATGTCTGCCACGGCTGGACACCAGCGAGTAGTGGCTGGGAACTTCAATGCCCTGCAGTACTTCATCTTGCCATTGCTGCCACTGAGCCGTTCCCAGATGACTGCAGCGGGAACATCGACACACACAGCTCCGACCCCTGATGTGTCCGTTATGCTGCCCCATCACCTAAGCAGTCTGAAGTGTCAGGGGCACACAGCGATGCAGCCATCACCCCGCCACACACACCGGACACAGAACCCGTATCAGGGGAGTGAGAAGGGGATGGGAACTACTGTGTGAGGAAGGAGGCAGTAGCATCCATCACCGTGTTGTACCTGCTGCTCAGCCAGTGTGAGTGTGGTGTGGAATGTTGGGGTGAATGATGCTGTGGAATGTTGGGTGAGTGAGGTTGGCGAGTTGGAGGATGGGCTGAGCAGCAGGAAGGCTGCTCCTGGTGGGGCTCTGCTCTAGATCTTAACCTGAAATAAACTTATCTAAAGATACTACTTGGAGTGGACCTACTTTTGATTACAACACACCACCATATGGCCTGTCCCTGCCTGGTTATGACCTATGCATCATGCCCTGGGAAATACCTCCTACTGACCTCCGGAACACTCTGCGACATTCACCCGGACCCCAACATGGACTGCCATTTCTTCACCGCTAGCCAACTATACAGCAATCCTGCTGCGGACTGCACTCTCCCTCTTCCTAATCACTGTGCAATGCCCAAAGGACTCTGGTTGGCCTACCACTGGGCTTCCATGTGATGTGGGTTTGGATGGCCATGTACAGCTCCAGCTCCGTCAATCACCTGAATGTGAATAAAACATTCTAAATCACACAGATGTGTCATCACTATGTTCACTCACGTATGGAAGTATGGCTGGATGTAGGGACAATGATTGCACATGAAGGTACACCCTGGTAACTGACATCTATGCTCATGTCTATCCCTGAGACACATGGCCAATTGGATGACTGTGAAGGTGAGTACTAACTGTGTCCCCATTGCACATCAGCAACAATCTCACAATCCCCCAACGTAGGCACACGTCCATGTGTTGAATAGGGCTGTGTGTAGGAGTGACCAAAACGGTGGCAGGCCAGGAGTGGTATCCTACACCACGTGTGACAACAGAACTTCACGTCGCATACCTACTTACACACATCTGTGTGGACACATTCTGTTGTGATGTATGACATTGCTCCACATGGTCAGAGGTTGGACACTATATACACATAGCTAAAGTCATGTAAGTGCACATGTCGTCCAGCACCTATCCAAAAACAATGTCTGACTCACAGAGGTGGAGCTTGCCAAAGGAACACACACCCATTGCACATGCATCAGTCAGTTCCTCCCTGTGTTGGGACGATGCTCATTGTGGCACACGAGTGGACAATCTAAACAACACACCTCACAGTTAGACACCAGTGGAGTGGAATAGACTTTATTGGCATGTGCGTGTCAGTACGGATGAGGCAACGGCCACAACAGGCAGGGACATGCTTAAGACACTTACACGCAGCATGGGTACATGTCGAGGTTCAGAAAATGTTGGGGCTGAAATGGACAACATTCATCATGGATGGCAACACTCACAGCCCACCTTGCCTTGCTGGATGAGTCATGTGTTGTTTGGCGTCTGCCCATTGCCCCGTGTGAGGGGGCACGACTCACTGCACGTGGGATCTGCATGGTGCACTGCCTCCGGAGTGCGCCGATTGTCTGCTCTGCTGACAGTGATCAGGTGTGAGGGTCCGACAGGTTCACATGTCGTGCTACATTGCCATGTGTGTGCTCTCCCCCAGCAGTGTGTCCGAAATGGCAACGTTGCCAAACGACGCTGTGTTGCTCCGACCATGGACCTGCGTCACCTTGCACAGGTCTGTCTACACACGCGTTATTCCACGCACATGCATCCAGAGCCCGACCGAAGGCAGACATGTCCTCTGTTGTGGTGGGATGTGTGAGCAATCCCAACGATGCAACAAGTTGTTGGGCCATGTGCTGTGGGTAGCAATCGGATGTGTCTTCAGGAACGTAGTTACTCGTCCATGAATGCCCGTGCAGCTTCATGTGCAATGTGTTCCAATAGTACGTCGTTGTCGTGTTCAAGGAACACCAGGGTGAGCCAATCCATTAGGTTGTCCGGGCAGGTGTGCTCAGCCCATGCCGTCTCACCGATCCGCAACACAGCCCAATAGGGGAGCGCCTCGATGTGGTCACTGCACACGAGAAATTGTGCAATCTCCCATGCACAACTACCAATACATACGCAGTATGTCAAGGCATCCCATGCATGGCTGTCTCGGGTACACTCCTGTTCGTGATCCAACAGGGGGCGCAGACACAAGTCATAGTCCAATTCATCAACAGTTGTGTTGGATAGGCAGACATCCATGGGACACTCGAATGTGCTTGTTCGGCAGTGGAACCAGGGTTGGACGCAGGTGACGTGGGCAATGCGGAAGCTGAGCCTGTAACTGATCCGCAGCACTGCCAGTGGCAGTGGGCCCAGTAAATGCAGCATACGTGCACGGCACTGTTCCACGTGACGAGGGTTGTGCATGTGCCCGGTATGGCCTGCCATTGCGTTGGTGCGTCTCGTGAACCGGCACTCTTCTGAACTGCGGCAGTTGTGTGGAGGATATGCCACAGCTCTGAGCAATGATTCGTATGTGTGTGCGACGTTGTGGGTAATGGGTTGCTGTTTCCGTGAGTGTCAAGGGCATCCCATGCGGGGGTACCACAGGCAGGGGCTTCTGTGTGTGGGCTGTGGATAAGTCGGATGGTTCATTAGCGGAATGCGTGGTGCGGGAGTCGTCCCCGTCTGCCATTGCATCTCTATCAGGGTGTTCCAGGCGCGTTCTGGACCAAGGTCAGAGGTGCAGGTGTCCTCCCGCCTTCTGCATTGGGACATTGGTGCTTTCATCCCTGATGTTTGTCTGACTACTACTTGCATTTTCGGAATGTGATGTGACTTTGGCGCTGAGATTGGGACACGGCCTTGGGATCATGGTGTATGGATGGCGATGCACACACACATGTTGGCATGTGGAGCCAGGTGCCCAGGCGGCCTTGCGCTGCTTGTGCTATCTCACTCCATCTCCCTCCCTCGCTCTCTCCCTCTCTTTCCTTTGTTGGGCGCATGGCACACCTTCTTCTCTTGGATTTGGTCTTCCAGGCTGTGTGCTACGGATTGTCCAGTGAGGAGCCGCTAGGACTCATCCTAAGGGTTGTTTCTGCTTTTGTTTGTATGATGTTTTGTGTTGGTGATTGCATTACTGTATGACTGATTCTCCATTTTCTGGCCAACCATGTATGTTTATTTTCCTGCTTGTGCGACATCAGGCAAAATGTTTGTTTTGGGATTCGTGGTGTTGGTGGTTTCTTAGTCCGGGGTTGGGGGTGGTCCCGGGGGGCGGGGTGTTGCGGGCCTGGGTGTGGTGTCGGTGGGTGTTGTGGCCCTCTTGGGTGTCTGTGCTGCATGTTCAGTTGCTCGTGGGCATCTGTTGTCCTTCATGTGTGGCTCTGGGCTGTGCTCCCTTTTGTGGTGCTGGCTGCCGTCCGACTTTACACCAGGTCAGAGCAGGTGTAAATTTCCTGGTGCTAACGCGCCTTATTGCCTGTTTTGTGTTCTTATCGCCGATGTGGCTGGTCGTTGTGAATGTTGAGGTGTGATGTTGTCTCGGCTTTTGGCACGGGAACGCCTACTCTGCATCTCATTAGCAATATTTGCGGGGGTCCTCTGTGGCAATGTTTTTTGCGGCTGCTATCGCGGGTAAACTGGTGCTGTGGGCTGTTGACACCGGCTTGTGAATGGGGTGGTAAATTTATCACGACTTTGGCTGCGATAAAGTGCCGTTAATTCGGCGATAGCTCCTTATGAATATGCCCCTATGTTTTTCGTAAACAAATTACACCCAGTGGAATTGTATCATCATAAAAATCCTACATCTTTTATCAAACATCGTGTAGGTATCAATATTGAAAAATGCCACAAAATGTAGAATATATTTAGTATCCAAAATTAAAAGTAAATCTATTGTGCTGATAGCGCCTCCCTTGCACAAAATGAAAGCATGTAGGTCCAGTATCGAACCTAAACAAACAGGAGCCGCAGTGGGGGCCATTTTGCCATTGAACCATGATGACTGCAACGCTGCCATAAGTGTAACCTAAACTCCTTCCACAGGACCGAGCATCATGACTAAATAACATTCAAAAAAGCAATACCTGCAACATAAAAAGAAATACACTACGAAGAATCAACTCACAATATAACAACACAAGTCTGCTCCCTTTTTAACATTACATCTTGCAGCAATTAATTGGCCGTGAATCCAGGTCTCTTACTACCATAGCAAGTCTCCTTAAGCCTCAAAGCTATAAATCTCATGGTTTCAGTCATTAAATACTAGTTCCTAAGTCCTACAATGAAGAGGTTCACTGAAAAATAAACGATTTCATAAAAAAATTCCAAAGCAACATATCATTGGTGCATTGCTGGGGTGTGTCTGAAAATGGACGCAACTCCAGCAATGTGTCCTTTCACATGGGGCAAGCCACATGTGAAAGGGCCTGCGTCAGTCTTACGCCTGCTGTGAGGCAGGCGTAAGGATTTGACGCAGTGGTGTCCTAGAAGTGGCATAGTGAAATCTGATAGATTTCACTGCACCACTTCTACGACCCTTTTTTGAGGGGGAACGCCCACCCCGCATACATTATACCTGATGCAGGTATAACGTAGCGCAGGGGTTTACAAAGTGACGCATCTGCTTAGATGCATCACTTTGTAAATATGTCACAGTGTGGCGCATAATTTAAGCTGCTGGTGTGCCACAAAAAGTGATGCACCGGTGGCACAAGGGGTTCATAAATAAGCCCCCTCCTGTCTATCTCCCTACGGTGAGGACGTATCAGTGCAATCACTGCGAATCTAGGGCCTCATTTATGAAAAGTATAGCATCGCTGCAGTAAAACAGCGATGCAACACTTTTCAGTGCACCCTCCTTGTGACACAATGGATGCGCCGTATTTACTGTACGGCGCTCCATGTCGCAAGAATTGACAGATATGTCAGGGTCGGAGCAAAAATGGCATATTGCTGGAGTGTGTCTGGAAACAGATGAAACTCCAGCAATGTGTCATTTCACATAGGGCAAGCCCCATGTGAAAAGGCCTGTGTCACCCCTTACTCCTACTTCAATCAGGTGTAAGGATTTGACGCTGTGAGGCCGCAGAAGTGTTGCAGTCAAATCTCATAGATGTCACTGCGACACTTCTAAGAACCTTTTCTGTGCCAGGACGCACACCCTGCATACATTAAACCTGATGCAGGTATAATGTAGCGTAGGGGTTTAAAAAGTGACGCATCTGCCTAGATACGTCACTTTGTAAATATGATGCAGGGTGGCGCAGTTTTTACACCGCTGCAGTGTCACAAAAAGTGACGCTATGGCGGTATAAGAGCCTCATAAATAAGGTCCCTAATGTGACGTATTTCATCAGCCTTGTGTTCATTCCAGAAGTGTACAGCCAGTGGATATTTAGGGCCTCATTTATGAAAAGTGTTGTATCGCTGGGGAAAAACAGCAATGCAACACTTTTCATTGCCCCCTCCTTGCGACACCATGGATGCGTAGTATTAACACTATGGTGCTCCATGTCGCAAGGAGTCAACAGATACGTCAAGAATCCTGACGTATCTGTTGCCACAATAATGATGCATTGCTGGAGTGGTCAGGAAACTGATGCAACTCCAGCAATGTGCCATTACCCATGGGCGAGTCCAATGTGAAAAGCCCAGGGTCAATCCTTACGCCTGCTTGAAGCAGGCGTAAGGATTTGACTCAGTCAAGTCGTAGATGTGGCGCAGTGAAATCTCACAGATTTTACTGCGCCACTTCTATGATCCTTTTTTACGTGGGAACGCCCACCCTGCATATATTATACCTGACGCAGGTATAATGTAGCACAGGCATCTACAAAGTTACGAATCTGCCTATAAGTGACGCAATGGCGGCGTAAGCTCTTTATAAATAAGGACCTTAATGTCCCTATTACGAATGGTTCTCAAGTTTTCTTTTCACCTAATTTTAAGTTTTCTAGTGATAGAGCCCTCATACATTCGCTTACAAATACAGGTGATTAAATGTATACCGAAAGAGAAGTTACAGTTCAAGAAGGCTTGTATGTCATACTTCTTATCATTAAGATAATCCTCAAATGTTAATGGCCTACCCGGTGTAAAATCGCAACATATGCAATGATCACACTTATGAAAAACTTTTTCTTGGTACAAACACTGATGCCCAGTATCTTATCTTTTGAAATGTATAATGTCGTTTGGGCTCAAAAAACTCTTTACGGGTCCATCCTCTTTTGTGAACAATGCATGGTTTCTCACTCACAAGTTTAGTTAAGGGAACATCCCTCTTCAATAAATGCCCATGTCTGTTAATAACCGAGTATACCTCTCTGTTCTCCCTAGTGTAGCTCATGCACAATCTCACCCTCTGCTCTTGATTCTCTCTACTTTTCTTTTCATGTTTGTCTACTTTCCGCATAAGTTGTCTTTTCCATTAGATACATTGGCTCTTTGAGTTGCTCTATCTAGACTCATAGAAGAGTTGCCTCTATCTTGAAATCGCTCTTTCATATTTTTCATATAATCAATTTTTCTATGATAATCCTTATTAGTACTGCACAGTCTTCCTGCTCGTAACATCTCACCATACGGAAAGTTATTCATTTGATGTTTAAGATGTAAAGATGTGGCATGCAAAGAACTATTAGTTACTGCCTCGTTCCGATATAATCTACTACATAACCTTCCATTTTCAACTAAGAGTTTACAGTCCAAAAAGTCAATATTCTCCTCACTAACGTCAGACTCAGTTCCACATTAACATAATTATCATTCAGTGCCATGTAAAACAGCTTTAAGTTGCCTACAGTGCCCTTCCAAATCACTAATATATCATCTATAAAATGACACCATAACACTGTACTTGCTTATTGTAAGTCCTGCCTCCCCATCCAATGTTTCTCGAATAATCCCATGAATATATTTGCATAAATTGGAGGAAAATGGTGCCCCCCCAGTCCCGGATCCTTGGTTGTGGGCCTGAAGGTGCTCTACCAGCCCATCAGTGGCCCCAGCAGAATGGACACATCTCCTCGCAAGACTCTGCAAAGGAACCGCCGAGCGACGCATCCCCGACGCAGGGCTACGCATCACAGCCTTTTAGCCCCTCAGAACCGCCTCTGCATGACGCATCTCCACACAGGACATCACATCGTCACTGCTGCACCTTGGGACCGCTCCTGCTCCAAACATCTCCACACCGGACCTCGCTTTGCCTCTGCAGCTCTCTTGGAACTGCGGCTGTGCAACGGCAACGCATCTCCATGCAAGGACCTCACATCGCCTTGGCTGCATGATGCATCCTTGACCTGGGACTTCTCATCACTCTGAAACCAGGATTTAAGGTACTTTTACTCAGCGGGCCTAATTTGGCACCTGTAGCTCGCCCGCGCTCCATCGCAGTCGGACTGAACTTGTGACTTTGTCCTGTTCCAGTGCGAACAAATAACAACCGTTGGCGCTTTGTGATTCTACGCACTATTTTCGCTTAACAACAACAAAAAGGGAGAGTTACCCTTTAATGCCAAAAGGGACAGGGTTATAATATCATAAAACAAAAAGGTTTCCCTCTTGTCTTAGACCATTCTTCAAGATGTAAGACACTCCTTCAGTTAATACAGTTTTAACATCCACACCAACATAAAATCACTCTCTGTCTCACTATAGTTAAAAAACAATACTATTTATTGATCACAAGAAAAAACATCATATTACATATTTAAAAGACATATTTCACAGTCATAAAAAGATTTTTTACAACAATCTGATGTTACAATATTTGGTTTTGCCAGATCAAGAGACGACGTTTGTAAAGTACAGGGATTCTCTGGTGCATCTGGAGGGGCAATAGAGGACCCGGCTCTGAGTGAAAAAAAAGAATAGTCTGGTATGAGCGGTCTGCCAGCAGCAGGAAAGAAGGATTCTCTTGCGTGATTGAAGTGATTGGAGTAAGGAACAGAGGACCCGGCTCCAAGTGAAAAGAAGGATTTTTTTTTTAAAGTGTGGATTTCTGGTAGCAAAGAATAAAGAAAATGAATCTTGACAAACTCAAAAGAATCGTGATGTAATAAGTAGATCATAGGAGGAAGGAACGACCACTAGATATTTGTTTTTAATGATATGTCCTGATGAAGGTGATGTGAACCATATCTAAACCCACCGAAACGCTGTGTCGACAGGAATCTAGAGGATTTATGTATAATATTAATCTGTAATGGGTTGTATATTGGAATATCAGATTGATGTAAAAAATATGATTGTGAAATATGCCTTTTAAACATGAAATATGATGTTTTTATTGTGATCAATAAATATTTAACTATTAACTATATTAAATATTTTAACTTTTACACTATAGAAATATTTACCTTTTTAACTATAGTGAGACAGAGAGTGATTTTATGTTGGTTTGGATGCTATAACTGTATTAACGGAAGGAGTGTCTTATCACTTGAGGAATGGTCTAAGCCTAAAAATAAGCACAAAACAAAACTATTTTCAATTAAACCTTTAAAATTACCCATCTCCGGTTCTACTGTTTGGATGTTTGTTGTTTTGGTCTCAAATAATTTATCTAATGTAACTCTATTTTTCTAAATTGGTGTGGGATTTTTCTTGTTCTGTGTTTTCAGTGTATTACTGTTTGAAGTGCTGCAGTTGCACAATGCCTCTAAGATACCAGATGGTGAAGCACAGGTTAATTTGGGGTTTGCTCGTGTTTCACCCTGACACAGATTGTGGTTCCAGCTTGGATAGGGTTTCACCCCTCAACCGGTAGCCCAATTTGCAACAATGCATTATCAGCTAAATGAACACTGGCATGAGAGATCCCATAACTCATATTATGCATGTCGTTGCAGAACAGACTTTTGACAGGCTGCATGAGGGTATGGACACACATAACAGACTGCATGATAAAATGCATGTCACACTGCTTACTAATTGCATAACTATGTAATAGACAACATGGCAATCGTAACCCAATATGTACAACTAAAATGTCTATGTGGCTCATGGAGTAGCATGCTACCCATCTGCAAGTGCTTCAGAATCTTTCAGGGGTACAAAGTGCTATATGAAAGCCATTACAATACAATTCCCTTTTCTTCTGGGAATGGGATGTGTGTTTAATGTTTATTATTGCTTGCTTCCACTTATATGGGTACATTAACTTTGTGTGCTGTACTCTCAGAACTGTACCTTAATTCTATTTGAGGTATTCATTGCATGATGTTCTGGAAAGAGACAGTCGGGTGAATAAGTCTAGAAGGTTATTGGCACACACGGTTTGTAAAATAAAAGATCTGCCATCTGGTGTTGTTGTAAGCAGATGAGTGTCCCTTCAGGGGTCAGCTTTTACTCCTACCTAATTTTTGGAGTGGAAAAATCTTACTTTGTCCTGCGCCGCAAATACTGTTCTAGCACAAAAAAAGCACCACCCTCCCCATGCTGACCTAGGTTAGAGAACGGCACGCACCAGCAAAGCCCATTCTGACCCAGCTCACACACTGTCTGCCCTATCAAGTATCACTCATCAGGTGTTAGACTAACGCCCATTTGTTAATTTCCCGCATCCCTGCACTAAACCAAGGTGACATGCAAAGTAAAGTGTTCTTTCCAAGCACAGGCTAATCGGGCAGTACACCTCAGTGTGGGTGCATATCGACCCTGGCCTCTTGGTTACATTTAACCTTTTCTGGCTCACCTTTAGCTTTTATTTGCTGTCTGGGAGTTGAAGAGAGACAGTTGTCATGGTTATCGTCTGGGGCTGTAACTTGCACAGGCAGCAGAAAGTCACATAGTTCTCAAACGTGAAAGCAAGAGGAGAAGAGATGGGCTGTAGTGCTGTACCCGAAGACCCTTGCTGTGCCAGGGAAATTCACATGGAAGTTGAAGGGAATGGTGCAGGGGAAACAGAAGTCTACCTGATTCTGCCCTGTCACGGTGATGACAATAAATATTTCCACTCAGATCCTGCTCTCTGTCTAGGTTCTGGGAAAGACCACGGTGAGGTCAAAGGTCTGAAGCTTCTTTCATCTGCCGCCCACAGCTATACTGCTCTAGGGTAGCTTCTGACAGCAGCACCCTCATGGAGCTGAAGGAATGGTGGCCACTCTCATTCTCTGTTCTCCGGTGTCACCTATCATTAACATTTATCTGCGCTGTAAGTCCTCACACCTCATGTTGTTTGTTACATCAGTTATTTGTCTTTCTTGTGCTGGTTGTGCCTGTAACTCTTGCCCCTTGAACTGAGGGCATCACCCTCCCTGCTGGCTACAGCACAACTTGTTAGAATGATTCCCAGTAATAACGAGACCCCAGGGGCTGCTCATCCAGCCATTTTGAGCATTGAGTTGCCAACAGTACAAGCACTGCAAACCACAGCTGGATTACGAAGCCTCCAATGCACCAATATGTGCCAGCTGACTCGGTATTGTCAAACTTAGAGTTCTTTCTTCAAATCTCAGAAATCATGAACTAAATAACTATTTGCACATGGACCATCTCCCTTCTGTCAGTCAGATCTTTTAGATGAGTGCTCATGAAAGAGACTGCTTTTTTGTGTACAACCCTGTTTCCTTACAATACCTCCCCAAAGAAAAGGCTGTAACTATCCCCATACCTTCTCACATAATTCTGTGTTTTCGTCTGGTTGAGCAGACATTAGAATGCATTTCTTACTTTGTTCCTTGTTTTTAGGTCTAGCCTAGGCAGCGCTTGCCTGTCTCTTCCAGAAATGCTGTATTCAGGTATGGACTTGAAGCTCCACCCATTTTTCCGCCTATATTTTCAATTGGCTCCTGTTACTGTCCTTTCTAAATGGTTGCTTTTGATTCCTGAAAAGGCATAGTAGTCCCTCCTTAGTCCTGGCCTTTCTCCTTTTGTAACCTCTCATGAGGACTGGCCATCTTAGGTGTGTTGTTACTCAGTATGTTTTATTCACAGTCTCTGAGCACTATTTTATTCATGCCTTTCTACTAGCTACTGTTGCAGGCATGATAAGCTCTCCCGCTTTGTAAGCAGCAGGCATGCCTTCATCTTTTTTTTAACAATGGCGGCCACGCCTTTCTTTTCTTGGGCGCGGCTCGCCAAACTCTATTTTTTCAATATTATATGCATTTCCAAAGAAGCCCGGCACACGCGGCATGCTGCGCCGCTTACGATAAGCTTACAATATTGAAAACAGAGAGTTTGGCAAGCCACGCCTTTCTTTTCTTGGGTGCGGCTCGCCAAACTCTTTTTTTCAATATTATATGCTTTTAGTAATCAGCAGTAGCGGCTGCTACCGGACGGGGTGGTGGGGCGGGGGAGGTTTGGGGGGAGATGATAAATGCCGCCTCTCCTCCGTCCTCAGTCCTCGTATTCTTCCTGTTCCGGCCGGCCGGCCGCAGCAGGAAGCACATGGGCAGACAGGCTCCCCTAAGCCAATCACAATGCTGCAATGCAGCGTTGTGATTGTTCTGAGCCCCGTGGATCAGAGCTCAGACTGGAACTGGGAGCCTGTGAGTGTTCCTGACTAGGCTGTGTAATGCAGCCTGGTAGGAACATGTAAAGTGTGCATGAACTGTTTGGTCGCCCAAGAGGGCCGGCCAAACAGTTCATGCGCACTTAGGAAGTGCACACCACTCCTCCCCTGCTCTTGCCAGCCCACCCGCCCCACCAATGACTGAAATAGGGAAAAGAAAATGGAGGAGGAGTCACCACTGGTAATCAGCGCAGCACACGCGGCGTGCTACGCCGATTATTAAAAACTTATAATACTGAAAAAATAGAGTTTGCCGAGCCGCGCCTTTTCTTGGGTGTCGCTCGCCATTTTTTTCATTCAACTTTAACAATGTCGGCCACGCCTTTGTTTTCTTCGGCATGGCCGCCCAACATCCTTCTCTCCCTTTCTCGTCCCATGCACATTTTTAGGTCGAGCCTAGGGAGCGCATGCGCTTTCCCTCGACATGCTGTATCTCGTCTATGGAGTTAAAGCTTATTATTCGTTTCTTTCTCTGCCTTTTGAAAATGCTTTGGGTTCATTGGTGAATGGTTTACATTAGTCCCATCTTTTGACTGTTTTGTTCCGCTCTAGAGACTGACCCTGTTACAAAGATCCGTTCACTTCTGGCCATTTGTTAAGTTTTGTCGCACTATTTTTCCCATTTGCCTAGGGCCCGAATCCGGGTGGCCCACTTGTCCCAGCGAGGTCCCCCAGCGATCCAGAGTCCTAGTCTACCGTGGTTTGACCCCTCCAGGACTCCCCGATGTCACTTGCAGCCTCTGCACGGAGACCCCCCCCCCCAACAGCAAGTGGCCCGGTAAGGTGAAATCCAACCTCAAAAGACACCCCTAAATCCAGCCGCCCTGCGCCCTGGAGAAGAGAACCCGAGGTGCACCTACGTCCCCAGCCCTCCAACTTACCTGCCCAGCTGTTGGTTCCTCCCGGGAGTCTTCCTGGACCAAGCCTGCAGCCAAAATCCAAAACCAGCAACTCCCTTTGAAAACAACAGGGCACCCAACGCCAAAACAGCACCCTGCACCAAGCCGCCCCTGTGCCGCTGCGGGTGCACTTTGGGTGCTAACTCGGATCCCCCTTTGCCCTGAGCCTAACACCACGAGCTTTGCTCCCATAACCTTGTGGCCTGCTCATGAGCAGCCACCAACTGGAGGCCCCCTATCCCCATTGGATAACATTGGGCCTAAGCACTCTGCACCCGGCTGCCCTAGTGCAACTGAGGGTGCTTTGAAAGTGCATCCTTGACCCTGGGGGAACCCTGGTTCTAACCCCAGAAAACCAACTCCCAAACCCAAGTGCTTACCTTGAAACCGATAACTTCATTTCCTCCCATAGGACTGCATTGACTGCTTTCTTGTGAAAATTGTTCTAAGTGTGGAGTTGGTTTTGTATGAGAACTTGAAAAACTGCAAATATCTAAAAACTGCTTTACTTACCTTTTCTCTAGGAAATGTCCTACTCAGTGTGATAGCTAGGCATATCACACTGAGTAGAAAAAGTAATCCATAAAGTAATCTGAAAAGTAATCAAAAGTAATCTAACAGTAATTTCCACTGTATTCAAAGTATTTACATACCTGTAACAAAGTCATTTTCATTCAGCTTGCTTGTATTTTTCAACCTGCCTTGAAAAGTACCATTTACACTTACCTGTACCAGGCTTGCTTGGTTCTAGAAAATAAATATAACTAAATAATATTTTTATACAAATCAAATTGGTCTGAGTTCAGTCTTTGAGTGTGTGACATCATTTGCTGCCTGAGTGTGTACAACAAATGCTTAACACTACCCTCTGATAAAGCCTTACTGCTCGCCCACACTACCACAAATAGAGAGTAAGGTGCTATCTACTTTTACCTCTGCCTACTTTTGGGGTTCCACTGGACTCTGTGCACACTATACCTCATTTTGGTATAGTATATACAGAGCCAGCTTCCTACAGTTTGCCCTCAGAGACCTCTGCTAGAGCACCTTCATACTGAAAGAGCTCTTCTGGCATCCATTGCTCACAGCCCATAGAAAAATTTAGAACACTCGCAAACTTTGCTGTTTGTCTGAAGGTTTAAGACACTGGAACAGCCCTGCCAAGTACCACACATCAGGCGTTAGACTAACGCATTTCAGTACAGGGATTCGCATCACTGCACTGAAATGCAAAGTCACACATTTTGTAGCACCGCAGGAGCCCTGCTGTTAGCACTGAGGAAAGTATGGCGCAGTCCGAGCTGCCCTGGCAGCAGCAGAGTGTGGATGACAGACTGTCTGTTGCAAGCTGGAGGCTGCCTCAGCTGCGCTCTCTGATTCCAATCACCGTGGGCATTGCCATTTACATGACACGATGGCGTCATCATGGAGTTTACAACAATGCGTCCTGTGATTTGCCCAATGAATGCCATTGGAGATAGGACGTGTAATAGGCGCGGGCGGGTTGGCAGTTATTTATTTCTTAAAGTTTGGATGGAGAACGCCGCTGCTGGCACCGCTATCTGTTGTGCCGCCAATTATTTTGTGGTGCCTACAGCCTCTCTCATCAAGATGCAGCTTGCTTGCGGGACCGGACCACCGGACCACGGGCGTGCGAATCAATCAATAAATCAATCAGGGATTCGTGAAGCGCACTACTCACCCGTGAGGTTCTCAAGAGGCTGGGGGGGTTATCGGGCGTCTCCGCATAATCCGAAAAGCTAGGTCTTGAGGCTCTTTCTGAATGCTTGCAGTGTGGGGGTTCCTTCCAGGTCTTGGCCGCGATGTAGGAGAAGCCTCTTCCTCCTGTTCTGGCTCTCCGGATACGTGTGAGTTTGCCAGGGCGAGGTCGGCGGAGCGGAGGTTTCTCTTGGGGACGAAAAAGGAGATTCTTTCGTTGAGGTAATGAAGTCCGGTGTTGTGGAGGGATTTGTAGGCGTGAGTGAGAAGCATGAAAGTCACTCTCTTTCGACGGGGAGCCAATGGAGGTCTCGTAGGTGTTGGGTGATGTGGTCCTGTCATGGGATGCCAAGGACGAGTCTGGCTGTGGCGTTCTGGACGGTCTGGAGTTTGTTGAGTAGAGATTTGTTAATTCCGGCATGTAGGGCGTTCCCGTAGTCCAGTCTGCTGGTTATAAGTGCGTGGGTGACGGTCTTCCTGGATTCGGGGAGATCCACTTGAAGGTCTTGCGGAGTATGCGGAGGCTGTTGAAGCACGTGGCTGATATGGCGTTGATCTGTCGGTTCATGGTGAGGGAGGAGTCGAGTATGATGCAGAGATTGCAGGCGTGGTCCGTGGGTGTGGGAGGGTTGCTGAGGGTGCGAGGCCACCAGGTGTCATCCCACGCGGAATCAGTGGATCCAAGGACGAGGACTTCTGTCTTCTCCGGGTTGAGCTTCAGGCAGCTGCTGCTCATCCAGGATGCGACGTCCTCCATTCCTTCCTGGAAGCTGTGTCTGGTGATGTCGGGTTCCTTGGTGAGGAAGAGGATGAGATGGGTGTTGTTGGCGTAGGATATTGTACTGAGTCCGTGTTTTCTGATGATCCAGCAGGTTACTAGCAACGAGCATTCATACACCAAATACTCACTTGGGCCCATACATTCATACTACGCTAGCAATTTCCGCTGGTGGGTCAGTTGGTACTCTTTATCAAAATCCCTGCTACCAATTACTTTTCCGATTGAAGAGTAATGACTTACCAATGGACCCTTTGCTAATTGGGAAGTTTAAAATGAGTGACATTCCATACAATTCATATTTTCTGAAATAATCACTGAGTCAGGAAGTTTTAAAATGTTTATCTAAAGATTTAGCAGAGTAAAATACAGAACCACATGATACTTAAATCGTATATCAAGGATGAAGCATAATAATCAATTATCGATCAATGACGGTCCCTCAGAAAAGGAGAAGATAGAGACAGCAGCGCAACTAAGGTTGCATTTATATTTACCTAAAAGTGCGAGAACCAAACCCCTTGGCCAAGGAGTTGGAAAGATAGGACCTGGAAGGATGAAGAGCAAAGACCTCCTCCCGGATCAGGACAGGACCGGTGACCTCTCTAGCAACGACGCCTGCGTCGTTCCCCTCTCTGGTACTTCGCTTCTCCTCGAATTCTCCCGTGTCTTCCTTCTAAGGTACTCCGCCGCCCCCACCTCAGGACCTCTCTGGACAGCGGTTCAGTCTGCAACCGATCAGCTTGTACGTCTGGAGTCTAATCTATCTAATTAGCTAATTCTATATCTATTATACCCTTCCACGCCCATGTACCTCCCCTAAATGTTGCAGAATTATGGGCCCACTACTTCTGATTGGACGGGGACAGGGGGTTGATCCTCACACCACATGGATTTAATTCATTTTTCTTAAAGCCCATTGTTTTAAAATACCGCCCATCACAATTAATACATTTGCTTTATTTCCCACCCGTCTCACGACAAATTTTATACATTGTTCATATAAATTGTTGCTATTCAGTAGAGACATCGTGGGTACAGTAATATTGGCCATCAGGTCACGGCCTTGGACGACGTACAGGTTGACTTAATCCTTTTTCTCTCTGGGCAGCCATTCAGGGAGCATGCGCAGAACCATTGTCACACGAGTCGTCAGTTCACCAACCCCAGGCCCAATTTACGAACTAATAAAAGTCAAAGAAGAAAATATTAAAATCACAAATAAATTGTTTCACTGTATTCCCACTCTTTCTACTCTATTCCCATTTACTTATAAATTCTTATCCCGCATTAATAGCGTTAGAATACCACAGTTTAATTGCAACATGAGAACAAGTTGTAGCACGTGAAAACATAAAGCGGCCATTTTAATGCACACTGCGCAGAAGCAAGAATTTCCCACCAAGCAAAGAAAGACGTCATACCATGTGATATGGTTGAGACATGCGCAATAGGGTTCCCGCGCTTTAGCGGCCATTTTAGAATAGACAAGCGTTACTTGTTAGTTTAAACACATAGGCAAGCTTCCTTACTACTTTATATTTGTGTATGCAATTATTAGTATGAACAATACAAAGTTTAATACATTAATACTTGTGAGAAGATTGCATCCGAGCAAGTCTCATTTGTGAGTCCTTGCTCCATCAATCCCCTCTCTGATGGCGTTTCTGAGCCATCAAATACTACCCACAACCAGATGCCAACTTTTAGCATAAAATAGTTTCACTTTCATTTTTACACTTTCTATTTTTCACATCCCCTTTCAGTTTCTTGTATAATTCACTTCTCAAATCTTCAAGTTCAATTTCGTCAAATTTTCGCTTCTTTCCTGTTCCTGTCACATTATACGATTCATTCTTTCTACAACATTTGCACCATATTATTATTGACAGTACTATTATTGCTATCCCTGCTAAGGGTACTAATATTTGACCTATAAGTCCTTTCCCTACATTAGCAAACTAGGTACCAATTGATGCAATACTATTTGTCAATCTTTCCCATACACTATCAACTTCCAGTGGTTTTAGTTCCTTCTCAAGTTTAGTTATATTCTGTATATACGTTCCAATTTCTGCACTTTTATCAGGTATGTAAGTGCAACAGTGTTTCGTCTTCAATAATTTACAGACTCCACCCTCTTTTGCCAATATAATATCAAGAGCAAGTCGATTTTGCATAACCATAGATCTAATCGCAACCATCTCCGCATTAATCATTAGAAATCCTCCAGCAGTATCCGTTGATAAACGATCAACCACTGTAGATAATTTACATATTTTCCTTGAGTTCAGAATTATTCCCACTGAAGGTATCAATGCACCAAATATATCACCTACAATTTCTGAAAAACTAGCTCTTTTTCTACGTGTTAATTCACTAGTATTTTCATTGCTGCCAGTGTTTCTTTTTACGTGGTATATTTTTGGAAATACTATTCCAAAATAACAACTTCTATACCACCGTGCAGGAAGCCTAAAGTAAGCCTTATTCCCACACACATAATAGATTCCAGGAAAAACTGAATCTGTTCCTCCTTTGAGTCCCCAACCTCCAAGAATTAAGAAATTGTGTTCACATTCACTGGTACCGATGAAAACATTGTTATACTCAGCCTTTAACCTATGTAGACAAATTTTCCCTGTCTTTACAAAATCTAGAGCCATAGCAGCTTGAGCCTTGCCAGGTGTGTAACTACCTTCTTTCTCAGCCCAAGGTGGTAGATGAGCCTTACGCTCAGACGCTTTCTTCTGGAAATCTTGTCTTCTATTCTCCACTAAATTCAAGAATATCTTTTCTTCTTCATGTAATGAACATGTTAGATTGCTTCTATGTGCATGTGTTATGTCTATTGATTTCATTGTTAAGAAAAATTCTCCCATAAACTGTGCATCTTTACTACTAAGCACTGGATTCATATTCTTTCTAATTGGAACCTCAGAAAATATCACATCTATTTTGAATAATAATACTGAAGTCGCACTGTTCTATAAAACAAACTAGTCAGTACACTACATGATATGCCATAGGTTAATGGCAAGTGATGATACGTTAACCCTTCTGCTACTGATTCAGGTAGTTTCATACAGACATAACAATTACTAACTTCCATGGTATCTACATATTGAAACAATAATTTTGTGAAAACATTCAGACTAGTGTCATTATCTGTTACTTCATGATGAATTTCTGGTTCATCTTCTGCCTTTAGTTCTACTCTATTACTTTTCAAGTTATCTGTCCTTTCCTTTGTTTCGTTGTTAATCTTTTTATCTATTATCATAAGGTAAGGAATTGCTATGATCACAATTAACCATACTATAAGCATCACTACCAGATTGCATATGCATATAGCACAGCATCTTTTACAACCTTTCTGTTTTGGTCTTCCAGTAACTCTATCGTCAGGCATTTTTGACAAGGAAGATTGCACTTCTTATCGTATTCTTCAAGTCTCTTTACGTTCTCAAGGTGGTTTTATTTCTTTTTCATAAATCAGTTCCGCACTTGTTCCTTCGTCACCACTTTCACTTGATTCTGAGCTCTCGTAGTCTTCAAGGATGATATAAGTCCAATCAGGACCTTTAAATTTGTTGTTCACAAGTTTCAGTCCTCTGCTTCTTCGTTTTTCACTTTTACCTTTTTGTCCCGTTTGACTTGTTACTTCGTTCACTTGATCTGGATCATCACTTCTGGTTGTTATGTGGTATTTTACTCTTTTAATGACACTCGGCCAATGATCACCTTTTCGGGTTCTCTTCGTTTGCACTGTCTCTTTATTTTCTTCTTCAAAATTTGTTTTATTTTCAAGGTTTGGCACCGTTTCGATTTCTTCAATTTCAGTATCTTCTGCTATTTGTTCTTTTTCAGGCCTTATTTGTTTTTCTTCAGCTGCTCCACTGTGAGTCTCTAGTAACTGATCTTGTTCTTGATTTACGTTTTCATGCTCGAGATTCTCCAGATCTTCTGTTTGAATGTATTTTCCTAGATCTAACTGATTCTGATCAGGGCTTATTGCACTTTGTACTTCTGCAGCCTGACCGCGTTCTTCTAGACCTGTCGGTCCCTGCTCAAAATTTGTTGGTTCTTCGTTAATTTGAGCCCAGTTTCCTCTCCCTATCTGGTCCTGCTCAGGTTCTCTTATTTTATCTTCTTCTTCCTGAGCTGCTTCTTCTTCACCTATCTGATCTTCTTCAATTTCTTTCAAATTTGCTTGACTTCTTGTTCTGTGGTAAACTTCAGGAATTTCCACCACTGGTATCCAGTCCTGACTTGTGCTCGGTTGTTCTTCTTCAGCTTCCCTTGAATCTTGGACCTGAGATTCTTCAGCTGGGCAACCTTCAGCTTCCTCAGTTATGGGTGCTGTCTGAGGATTTTCTTCTTCAGGGTCTGGTACTCTTTTGGTGTGGCTTACATGAATCCAATTAGGAAATCCTGCACACTTCACTGCTGTGTTCGTAACCAGTATGACCTGACAAGGATTGTCCCACCTGGGTGATAGACACGTTTCTCTGGTGTGATTCTTCACTACCACCCAATCACCGGGATTCAGATCATGTTCTTGTTCAGGCTGCCTGGAAACTGCGTCTTCTCCAACCTGGTGAGAGACAGAACGCACTAGGTCAGCCAATCCTTTGCAATAATCCAGAACCATATCATCAGATATATTCAGCAGTTTATTTGTAGGAACATGTGCTTGTCTCATGGCTCTTCCCATCATTATTTCATGTGGACTCAATCCGGTATTTCTATCCAGGATGCTTCTGAGTCCCATTAAAACAAGTGGCAATGCATCCGGCCAATCTAGCGATGTTGATGCACACATTTTTCCCAGTCTGGATTTTATTGTGCCATTCACTTGTTCAACCACTCCAGAAGCCTCTGGACGATATGCACAGTGCAATTTTTGCTCAATTTGGAATGCTTCACAGATTATCTTAATCACCTCACTGTTAAAGTGCTTTCCTCTATCTGATTCCAAAGTTACTGGAAAACCAAATCTGGGAATGAGTTCTCGTAACAACAATTTTGCGACTGTTATACTGTCATTCCTTCTGGTAGGGTAAGCCTCCACCCACTTTGAAAACAGACACACTATGACGAGTACATATTTCAGTCCCCTACATGGTGGTAGCTGAATGAAATCTAGCTGCAATCTCACAAATGGACCCTCTGCCTTTCCGATCTTTCCAAACCCAATTACTGTTTTTCTTCCTGGATTATGCATTTGGCAAGTTAGACACCTCTGGCATAGACTCTCTGCTACCGCCCTAAATCTTGGATTGTACCAATTTTGTCTGAAGAGCCTAATCATTGCATCTCTCCCTACATGGGTGTCTCCATGATACATTCTGGCCATTTGTGAAAGCAGACAGTCGGGCATGACTGGTCTGTCATCGGCATAAACCCATACATCGTCGTCTGCTCTTTGGGAACATCCCATTTTAATCCATGTATTCCTTTCACTCTGTAGGAAGATGGAATCTGACTATATGGTTGCCCCCACTTTTTTCCTGGTGTTTTGCTGGTTTATGACTTAGTTGGACTGGGACCCTGCTATTCAGGGCCCCAGTCTATCTGCTCTCTCTAAACGACATGGAGTGCACTCTAGGTGCACTAGTGATTGGATACTGTGGTGCCTTATGAGTCCCTAGTATATGGTACCTTAGGTGCCAAGGGCATAGGTACTTCACAGGCCTACCAGGGGCTGCAGCATGTATTATGCCACCCCTGGGAAGCAGTCTAAATCTGACACCACAGGCCTGCTACTGCAGCCTGGGTGAGGTGGTGCTAGCACCCCTCACTGAGATATAGGTTTCCTATATCTCTCCTGCACACACATATAAACCTATCAGTCACCCCTAAGGCAGGCCCTATCAATCCTGAGGGCAGGGTGCTTGGCTTCTATGTGAGGGGGTGCCTCTGCCTGAGCAGGGCCCCTCTGCAGCTCTCAGAGTCTATTCTCTGGTGCTGTTTGTGGATGCGGTTAAACCATATACTATTAAGTGCATTATATCTTCGCGGTAAATGCTAACTTTGGAATGGCTGCATCAAAACATGTCGTGTTTGGTGTCAAACATCTTGGAATACTACCCCCCGCCAATCTTGGCGGCGGGGGTAGCATTCCACCCTTCTAGAGGGCTAAGACATGTACCTGCTGTGGAAACGCGGTAGAATCCTAAAGAGCCCTGGCATCACAAAATGGATGCCACCAGTCACAGACACTGGGCTGCCCTCCTGCTGATGACCGAAACTCGCAGTGGAGGAAGCCCAACAATAGGCATCCTGTCACAGGGAGGTGTAACCACCTCCCAGACAGGGTTTAGTGTATTGGGGCTGGGTGGGTGCACTCTTAGAGTGCTTTGAAGTCCTGCACTGGGGGAGCAGAAGGCTCCTCTGTGCATATGCCAGTTCAAACCGGCTCAGGGGCTACCTGCCCCTGCTCTGGCGCGAAACTGGACAAAGGGAAGTGGGTGTAGCCACCCCCTCCCTTGACCCTCCCATAGGTGGGGTCATAGAGCTAGTCCATCCCCTCTTTTCAGTATAAGAAGGGGAACCCTTGAACTTGCTAGTTAGATAACCCCTGGACGACGCTCTACAGAAGAATCCTGGCCCTTCGACGTTCCACTACCTTTGGAAGACAGAAGAATCTCCCTTGGAGTCAAGGAGTGACTCCCCTGCTTGGCAGGCACCAAAAACGACAACGACGGTCGCAAACTACGCCGCTCCCGCCGGAGTCCGAAGTCCCTGCAGCCCAAGAAGTGGATTTCCTGACTTCTCCAAGGTCATCGTGAGTCCCCAGCGAAGCTGAGGCAAGTTGTCCCCACGAGTGACGAGGAACCGCGACCCCTGGGTACCGTGCACTATTGTCGAGTGCAACCCCTTCACAACGTTCCACGAACTTGTGCTTTGGACCACGTGTGGTCCCGACCTCTAGCAGGAATCCCTCCGAAGATCAGAGGCCCACACCGTCCCGAGTGACCGTGGGCCCCTGTTGAGTGATTCCGCCCGAGGTGTCTTCGCGATCCCTTGCCAGCCGGCTCGTGGGTCCCCAGAAGACTTCTTAAAGAAACCAAAGGGCTCCCCTGGTTGCTCCAGGCCTGCCCTGACTTACCCTCGCTGGGTGAGTCCCTCAGACCTTGCTGGTCTGTGCCATCGACTTTTCTTCATCTCCCCGAGACTTGCTGTTGCCAAGGCTTGTTGGCTCCAATCGAGTTGCCGACACCGCAGTAAGCTGCAGACTTCGTGGGACACACAGAATCCAGCTCCTGGTCGTTGTCGACACCTCCTGGACCTCGTGGCTGAAGAGTCAAGGCACCTGCAACCGACCTGAATCAACCGACGACGGTGGGCATCCATCTTCCTTGCCCCGAGTCACTGCAAAGTGGCTTTGAACACTGTCCCCTCTGCTTTCAGGTCATCCTTCTTCAGAATCCAGGCTTGGATTCCACCGGACACTTCTTCAGCTCCCGCAAGCAGCAAGTCTTCTTTGTTCGCCATTGAAAACGATGCCGCGACCCGACACCAAAGGACACCTATGCACCCGGCTTCCCTGGGTGAGGTAACTCCAGCACTACGGTGCTCCTGTGGGTGTGGGCCCTAGAACTACTTACCCTGTAAGTGACTTGCTTGTAGGTTCTCCCGAAGTATCCTAGAACTCTTAATTTCCAACCGCGACTTGCCCCATTGAAGTTAACGGCGATCCGCGCCTGTGTATCCACACTGCACGCGTCCCCGTGGGTCCTTTACTTACCTGCCTTGGGTGGTTTCGTGAGGCCCCAGCACTTCTGAAGGCCCTAGGCCTTGTCTCCCTGCAAGTCGTTGTTGCTAAGTCCCTTTTTAGTATATGGTCTGGTACGCCCCTAGGGCCCCAGCCATATTTTGTGCTTAACTTATTGTGAAACATTGATTTGTGCATATGTTTGTCTTCTAATCTCATAAAGAGATTAGTAGAGAGTTATTTAGAAATAAATACATATATATTTGATATATATACCTGTGTGGTGTCTTTTCATTTGGTGATTCAAGAGATTATATGGTAAAACAAGCTGCTTTACATTCCTTCAAGACTTAGCCTGAAGGCTGCTCTCCACAGCTACCACTAGGATAGCTTTCTTTAAAAGGTTGTCTTAAACCTATCTACCATAAGAGTCGATTTGCCCTGGTGCAAGGTGTCCACTTTAATTAGTGAACAGCATATACCAGGCCAACTTCTCACATTGGTGGGCAGCGTGTGGGATTCCAGCTTGCCATTGTTTTACCAGAAAATCTCTATTTGAATTACTAACTGAAAACCATTATAGGTACTCAAGGTACATATAAAGTCAAGCTTAGTATCAATAAGTTCTACTGAACTTAGAGCTGTGTGCCAAGGGATAGCACACCCTTTCCACAGCTCAAGCTAGGATCAGTAGGCCACAAACTAGTGTAGGTAGTACAACACTGCACAACACTAGAATGTCCTTAAAGGGTGGACCCAGTGGATCCACTCAGCCTCAGTATAAGGACATGGCTTTCTCTGACTTGAGAGCCATGTGTGTCGACAGACACCTGAGGCTAGGACAGAGTCCCTCAACACTACACCTGATAGATCTGCTGACAGCAGATGACCTTAGATTGGCTCTAGGAGCTAAAGGGTCTGAATCAGTGGGTGGGTCAGTCATAGTATCTGGGTCAGATGATGAAAATCAGAATGACCAAGACTCTGTGATTGAAGGGCCAGGCTTCAAGGGGCCTGAAAAGGACAGAGGAATTCTCCCTAAGAGAACTGACAGAGAGGAGGAGAGGCACAGATCCCCTTCCAGGGAATCTGACCACTCTTATCACTCTGGCAGAGAATTTGTCCAGCAGAGGAGCTCATACTTTTCCTTAAGAGAGACCTCCTCTGAGAGAAGGTGCAAACTGCTCCAGTATGAGGAAGCCAAAGTGGCCCTCAGAACCAAGCAGTTGGCACTGGATAGAGAAGCCCTGGAGATCCAGAGAGCTTCTAGAAAAGAGGGGTTAGAACCCCTGGTGGCAGCAACAGTGTCCCTAGAGGCAGAGAATATATTCCTGACCATAGGAACCTGAGCAAGGTTGTTCCTCCCTACCAGAGTGGGGATGATATCCACAAGTGGATAACTGCTATGGAGAGGGCCTGTAGAGTACAGCAGGTCCCCCAAAAGCAGTGGGCAGCAATCTTGTGGCTCTCCTTTTCAGATAAAGGAAGAGACAAGCTCCTCACTGTTAGAGAGGAGGATGCTGATGATTATGAGGTCCTGAAGAGTGCACTGATAGATGGGTTTGGCTTAACCACTGAGCAGTACAGGTTGAAGTTCAGAGATACCCAGAAGGCACAGACTCAGGACTGGACAGACTTTGTAGATTGTGCATCCAAGGCTCTGGAGGGTTGGCTGGTTGGCAGTAGGGTTACTGATTTCAAAGGATTTTATAATCTAATGATGAGAGAACAGATCCTTAATAATTGTCAAAACCAGCTTTTACACCAGTACCTGGTGGACTCTGATCTGACCTCTCCCCAAGAATTGGGAAAGAAGGCAGACAAATGGGTCAGAACCAGAGTAAGGCCTAAGAATCAGGGTGGTGACCACAAGAAAGATTCTACCAAGTCCCAAGAGAAAGGTGGGGATAAATCTAAGGATAAGTCCACTACAGGGCCCCAAAAGTCCTCTTCTGGGGGTGGGTCCCAAACTCCTTCCTCTCCTGAAAAGAAACCCTATTGCCATGTCTGTAAAAAGCCTGGGCACTGGAAATCTGATCCCAGTTGTCCCAGGATTGGCAATAAAGAAAATGTTCCTCCAACAACTACTACCACCCCTCCTGGTACTACCAGTAGTAATCCTCCAGTTGGGAGTAGTGCACCCAAAAAGTTAGGTGCTTTTGCAAGAGGAACAGAGGTGGGCCCTAGTTTAGACAGGACCCCCTCAACAGACTCCTCAGACTCTGATGGTGGTATAGGATTTGCCACCTTTACCATGGATCCCAAAGCATTGGGCAGGTACAGACTGGAGCCAATAATTAATGGTCAGAAAGCTGTGGCATTTAGGGACACAGGGGCTAGTGTCACCATGGTGGCAGGGAAACTAGTCCCCCTCACCAGCTTTTACCTGAGTTTAAATACCAGGTGACCAACATTGATGGTGTCAGAACAGATCACCCCATGGCCATAGTCAATCTCACCTGGGAGGGGGTCACAGGCCCAAAAAGAGTGGCAGTGTCCCCAACCTTACCTGTAGATTGCCTGATGGGCAATGATCTGGAAATTTCAGCCTGGGCTGAAATTGAACACCAAACCCATCTGAGGATGTTGGGTGTCCCTGTAAAGGTTAGTGGGGCTGTGATGGCCACAGCCCCAGCCCAAGATTTTGGAGAGATGGAGCCTGGAAGAATGGCCCACTCTCCCCCAGAAGAGAGCACAAGGGTTGAAGAAAAGTCTTCTTCCCTCCAGACAGTAGGTAAGGGTCAGCCTCCTCAGGGAACTGACCCTCCCCCTAGTGAAGGAACTGCCACAGAGGTAGTCAGGCCTGGCCTGGCCCCACCCCTGATGGCAGAGGACCCTTCCAAGGTGGTACCCAGTCTGGAGCAGGTAAACTGCCCCTCTCTACCCTGCCTCAGTCAGCCCAGGGCTGCAGAGGTCAGGGAGGTCAGTGGACCCCCCAGGGCCCCCTGTCCAGAGGAACCCCCCATCAGCAGATTAGGGGCACCCAGTCTAGTAGCCCTAGCCAGGTGAAAATTCCTCAACCCACTGAGGGATCCCCCATACCTTTATGTAGGGACCTCCCCAGAAGGACTCTGTTAGGCAAGGGCAAACCTGGGACCAAAAGGTTCCAAACATGCCATGTCCCTCCAGGGTTCCATCCAAAGGGACCCAACCCCCAGCTGTAGGCAGTCAAAGGTTGACCCTTAGAGCAAAGTGCAACTCAGTCATGGAAAGACAGGCATACATGGTGACCAGTGATCTGAGGAAGCTGAGGCCAACCTTCCTAGGGCCTCACTTCCCTACTCAGACACCCCACCAGCCTTGTACTTTACCAAAGCACACCAGAGGTAGTGATTCCCCATGGTGGAGACCCTCTCATACCCTTAGGGTGAGGGATTGCTTAGTGGACCATAAGACAGGGGGCAACCATGCTAGTGCAGGTGCTTCCTTATATGACCACTTAATCAATAAAGGCTCAACTGGTCAAGGTTAGCCTTATCTCCTTTCGTTTGGGGGGGGGGTTATGTAGGAAGGTGGAATCTGACTATATGGTTGCCCCCACTTTTTTCCTGGTGTTTTGCTGGTTTATGACTTAGTTGGCCTGGGACCCTGCTATTCAGGGCCCCAGTCTATCTGCTCTCTCTAAACGACATGGAGTGCACTCTAGGTACACTAGTGATTGGATACTTTGGTGCCTTATGAGTCCCTAGTATATGGTACCTTAGGTGCCAAGGGCATAGGTACTTCACAGGCCTACCAGGGGCTGCAGCATGTATTATGCCACCCCTGGGAAGCAGTCTAAATCTGACACCACAGGCCTGCTACTGCAGCCTGGGTGAGGTGGTGCTAGCACCCCTCACTGAGATATAGGTTTCCTATATCTCTCCTGCACACACATATAAACCTATCAGTCACCCCTAAGGCAGGCCCTATCAATCCTGAGGGCAGGGTGCTTGGCTTCTATGTGAGGGGGTGCCTCTGCCTGAGCAGGGCCCCTCTGCAGCTCTCAGAGTCTATTCTCTGGTGCTGTTTGTGGATGCGGTTAAACCATATACTATTAAGTGCATTATATCCTCGCGGTAAATGCTAACTTTGGAATGGCTGCATCAAAACATGTCGTGTTTGGTGTCAAACATCTTGGAATACTACCCCCCCGCCAATCTTGGCAGCGGGGGTAGCATTCCACCCTTCTAGAGGGCTAAGACATGTACCTGCTGTGGAAACGCGGTAGAATCCTAAAGAGCCCTGGCATCACAAAATGGATGCCACCAGTCACAGAAACTGGGCTGCCCTCCTGCTTATGACCGAAACTCGCAGTGGAGGAAGCCCAACAATAGGCATCCTGTCACAGGGAGGTGTAACCACCTCCCAGACAGGGTTTAGTGTATTGGGGCTGGGTGGGTGCACTCTTAGAGTGCTTTGAAGTCCTGCACTGGGGGAGCAGAAGGCTCCTCTGTGCATATGCCAGTTCAAACCGGCTCAGGGGCTACCTGTCCCTGCTCTGGCGCGAAACTGGACAAAGGGAAGTGGGTGTAGCCACCCCCTCCCTTGACCCTCCCATAGGTGGGGTCATAGAGCTAGTCCATCCCCTCTTTTCAGTATAAGAAGGGGAACCCTTGAACTTGCTAGTTAGATAACCCCTGGACGACGCTCTACAGAAGAATCCTGGCCCTTCGACGTTCCACTACCTTTGGAAGACAGAAGAATCTCCCTTGGAGTCAAGGAGTGACTCCCCTGCTTGGCAGGCACCAAAAACGACAATGACGGTCGCAAACTACACCGCTCCCGCCGGAGTCCGAAGTCCCTGCAGCCCAAGAAGTAGATTTCCTGACTTCTCCAAGGCCATCGTGAGTCCCCAGCGAAGCTGAGGCAAGTGGACCCCACGAGTGACGAGGAACCGCGACCCCTGGGTACCGTGCACTATTGTTGAGTGCAACCCCTTTACAACGTTCCACGAACTTGTGCTTTGGACCACGTGTGGTCCCGACCTCTAGCAGGAATCCCTCCGACGATCAGAGGCCCACACCATCCCGAGTGACCGTGGGCCCCTGTTGAGTGATTCCGCCCGAGGTGTCTTTGCAATCCCTTGCCAGCCGGCTCGTGGGTCCCCAGAAGACTTCTTAAAGAAACCAAAGGGCTCCCCTGGTTGCTCCAGGCCTGCCCTGACTTACCCTTGCTGGGTGAGTCCCTCAGACCTTGCTGGTCTGTGCCATCAACTTTTCTTCATCTCCCCAAGACTTGCTGTTGCCAAGGCTTGTTGGCTCCAATCGAGTTGCCGACACCGCAGTAAGCTGCAGACTTCGTGGGACACACAGAATCCAGCTCCTGGTCATCGTCGATGCCTCCTGGACCTCGTGGCTGAAGAGTCAAGGCACCTGCAACCGACCTGAATCAACCGACGACGGTGGGCATCCATCTTCCTTGCCCCGAGTCACTGCAAAGTGGCTTTGAACACTGTCCCCTCTGCTTTCAGGTCATCCTTCTTCAGAATCCATGCTTGGATTCCACCGGACACTTCTTCAGCTCCCGCAAGCAGCAAGTCTTCTTTGTTCGCCATTGAAAACGACGCCGCGACCCGACACCAAAGGACACCTATGCACCCGGCTTCCCTGGGTGAGGTAACTCCAGCACTACGGTGCTCCTGTGGGTGTGGGCCCTAGAACTACTTACCCTGTAAGTGACTTGCTTGTAGGTTCTCCCGAAGTATCCTAGAACTCTTAATTTCCAACCGCGACTTGCCCCATTGAAGTTAACGGCGATCCGCGCCTGTGTATCCACACTGCACGCGTCCCCCGTGGGTCCTTTACTTACCTGCCTTGGGTGGTTTCGTGAGGCCCCAGCACTTCTGAAGGCCCTAGGCCTTGTCTCCCTGCAAGTCGTTGTTGCTAAGTCCCTTTTTAGTATATGGTCTGGTACGCCCCTAGGGCCCCAGCCATATTTTGTGCTTAACTTATTGTGAAACATTGATTTGTGCATATGTTTGTCTTCTAATCTCATAAAGAGATTAGTAGAGAGTTATTTAGAAATAAATACATATATATTTGATATATATACCTGTATGGTGTCTTTTCATTTGGTGATTCAAGAGATTATATGGTAAAACAAGCTGCTTTACATTCCTTCAAGACTTAGCCTGAAGGCTGCTCTCCACAGCTACCACTAGGATAGCTTTCTTTAAAAGGTTGTCTTAAACCTATCTACCATAAGAGTCGATTTGCCCTGGTGCAAGGTGTCCACTTTAATTAGTGAACAGCATATACCAGGCCAACTTCTCACACACTCTCATCAGCATCATCTTGCAATCGTTTTACATCATTCCATGTTTCAGGAGGTGCATACAGCATAAGTTGGCAGCTGATTCCCATCCTTTCAACCCTTTTATTAACTGACAACCTGTTTTTGGCACAATGTTGAGCCACCAAGTCTGCATATCTGTTACCGACTACCACCCAATCATCTCCTGACTGGTGTGCGGCACATTTCACCACCGCCAATTCTTTCGGTGATTGTATTGCCTCCAGTAGTTCTTTTACGACCTGTCCATTTTTAATGGGGGATCCTGAAGAAGTCATGAAATCGCTCTGCATCCATAGTTGGCCAAAATCATGCACAACCCCGTAACCATATTGACTATCTGTAAATATAGTTACTTTCTGGTTCCTCCCAATTTTGCAGGCTTTTATCAAAGAGATTAATTCAGCTACTTGTGCAGATTTTACTCCTGGAAAATAGGATGCTTCGACTATTCCAGTCAATTCACATACTGCATATGCTGCAGTTAGTTTACCATCTTCATGCCTTTGGCATGAACCATCAACAAACAGCTCCCTGTCTGGCTTCCTGAGGGGCAGTTCCTGGATATCCGGACGTGGTTTCGTACTTAATTCTGTGACTTGTAAACAATCATGTTCTTCTTCATCATCTTTAACTTCCTCATGATATGGGTCTGGTAGTAAGGTAGCAGGATTTACTATTGTGCACCTTACAATAGTCACATTTTCAGCACCTAGTATTATTCTTTCATATTTAGTCAGCCGACTAGGAGTAAGATGCTGAGTTCGGCTTCTTGTCAACAGAATCACAACCGAATGTAGAACAAACACTTTTACAGGGTGTCCCATTACAATTGACTCACTTTGTTCAATGCTCAAACATGTAGCCGCTACTGCTTTTAAGCAGCCTGGCAATGCGGCTGCCACTGGGTCCAATGTAGCAGAAAAATATGCTATAGGACGTCTGTCTAAACCATGTCTCTGGGTTAAGACTGAAAGGGCACAATTTTCTCTTTCATGGCAGAATAATGCGAATTTTCTTTTATAATCAGGCATGCCTAGGGCAGGTGCTGCACACAAAGCGTTTCTTAATTTTACAAATGCTCCTACGCTCTCATCATCCCACTCAACTGGGTCCTTTGCCTTCTTTTTCGTCATTTGAATTAATGGCTTTGCTAACAGAGAAAATCCTAGTATCCATTGTCGACAATAACCTACTATTCCCAGGAACATTCTCACTTCGCGTTGGGAGACAGGCATTTGCATTTTCTTTATTAATTTTATTCTTTCAGCTGTTATTCTTCTTTTTCCACTCTCAATCTGGTGTCCTAGATACTTAACTGCTGTTGTACAGAACTGCAATTTTTCAGGTGAAACTTTATGCCCTTCTTCAGCTAAATGATTTAATAATGCAATAGAGTCAACAACACAGTCCTCTCTGGTGTTAGATGCCACCAGTAAGTCGTCTATATACTGTACTAAGACTGAGCTTCCTGGCATCACTAGTTTCTCTAGGCACTTTTTCAATATCTGTTTGAAGATGGAAGGACTCTCCGTGTACCCTTGAGGAACACGATTCCATACATAAACTTTGTTCTCAAATTTAAATGAAAATAGATACTGGCTATCTGGATGCAATGGTATTGAAAAGAATGCCTGGCATAAATCAATCACAGTAAACCATCCTGCACTCCAAGGAATCTGGTATAGAATCACTGCAGGATTTGGCACTATAGGACAACATGGTTCCACAATCTTGTTTATTTTGCGTAGGTCTTGAACAATCCTATATTTTCCACTAGGTTTCTTCAGACCCATGATTGGTGAGTTTCAAGGGCTACTCATTACTTCTTTTAGTATTCCTTGTTTTACCATTCTGTTAATTCCTTCAATGACTCCTGCCTTTACCTCTGCACTCATTTTGTACTGTCTAGTGTTTGGGAAAATCGCACCTTCTTTTACCGTAATTTTAACTGGGTCAATTTGTGCCATAAGTCCTACTTCCTTTCCCGTGAAATCCCATACCATGGAATTCACTGTAGTTTTCAGTTCTTCTGGTAACTCGTCTTATGTTATCAAAGAAAACATCTCATCTACTTCTGTACCTTGCTTTGCAATCATAAATTTATATACATGGTCTTCATCAGGGGTCTGCACTGCCACACCATCCGGTGTGCAGAAAATTGTGCAGTTCATTTTACATAACAAATCTCGGCCCAATAAATTTACTGGACTGGAATCACACACTACAAATTGATGCATTTCTCTAAAGTTTCCAATTTTTACTTCCATTGGTTCAGTAAGAGGTGTTCTAATCTTTCGATTAGCCACACCCACGACTTGGATAGCTTCTCCAGAGAGAGGAAGGTCTGGGATGTCTGCTGTTCTCACAGTAGACCTGGTAGCACCAGTGTCCAAAAGGAAAGTAATATCATTACCTTTCACATTCCCTTCAACATATGGACCTGACTGATCTACCGGTAAGGATGCACCAAGTACGCACTCCTTCTCCCCCTCTCCTAGGCACTGTCATTGGTTATAGGTACAAAAGTCGTCCTGTAAAAGAAATTGTGAGGTTACATAATCATTCTTACCACCTCCTCCTTGATATCCGACGTCTGTACCGTGCTTTGCTCTGCTTACATTACCCTGTATAGGTGCAGGTGGCAACTGACTCTGAGGATTTACACCCTGCTGTGTGTCATTCTGCGTCTGTGGATTTAAATTTTGATTTGGGCCATTATTATTCCGAATCTTTTTACATTCATCCTTCCAATGCCCCAATTTTCCGCACCCGTGACAAGGAAACTTCTTTTTAGCCTCTTCTCTGCTCATTCGTCCTCTCACTTTTCCTCCATTCCCAGTGTCACCATTCGTTCCAGAATCTTTTCCCTGATTATCACTTGGCTTATCCAAATTAATTCCCTGTCGCTCAGCCATTTTTACCTGAGCCCACATCACTTTCTCTTGCAGTTTCTTGTGCCTATCCTCAATGTCATCTCCACAATATTTCGCATATTTCAAAATCTCGTCAATCGGTTTTCCCTGCCAACACAACATGTGCTGCGTATCATCTGATAAATCTCTGGCTTTAAACCATAAACAAATCGATAGACAAACTGACTCATGTTTTTATCTCCAATGTCCTCAAATCCACTATACTGCTTGAATACCTGCAATAATCGTTCGTAATAGGCATGTACCGATTCACTGGCTTCTTGGGTAGTTCTGTCTATTTTCACCCAGTCTGTTTCTTTTGGTGGTATTTTCCTTTCAGGTAAGTTATTACCTGCTGATACTTTTTCATTACATCATTTGACAGGGCACCTGTCTTTGGATCTCTAGGATACTCTTCACTGGGCCAATCAACTGTGATTTTACAATCTGTCCATAAATCGGCAGGTACCACTATGTCAAACAAACCATCCAAATCTTTCAACAATACCTTTGACACCTTCACAAACCTCTCAACCTGCTTGTACCATTCAATTGGCTTTTCTCTCAACTTTGGAAAATCATTCGTAAATGACAAAATATCCTGTCTGCTCCATGGGACATGTACATATCCCCCTCCTGGAACTTCTCGCATCGGGTACATTTGATCTCCTTTCCCTGTTTCCTTCATTAAATATTCAGAAGTTGTTCTACTATATCGTGCCTCTTCCTTTTTCTTTGTCCATCTAACCTTCCATTTATCTAGTTCTCCCCATTTCTGCAAGACTGTCATTAATTCTTTTACTTGTAATTTTCTTCCAGAGGCATTCATGTTTTCCAAATCCTTGTCTGAAAAATCTGCTCTATAGGGTTTTTGTAACACTTTTGACTTCCCTATTTCAATTCCCATCTGCAGAGCTAAATCTGATAATTTCTCATGGAATATTTTTACATTTCTTGTGATGCTTCTGCACACGAACAATAATTCTTCTTCATCGTAAGTATTTAAGCGATCTACCCCTACATTTCCTGCTATCATTTCCTCTAACTCAACTTTTAATTTATAAATGTCCATGATCTTTGGGGGTGAATTCTGTTTGTCTGATCCTTGTGCCCATCTTTCTAAGTCTTCTGGTGTAACTACTGTGGCACTTTTCGTTCCTGATGAAGTTATTATGTTTACATCTTTGGAGCAACCAGGTGTTACTCTTCTGGGGGTACTGTTTGCAGATTCTCGAATGGGCAAGTCCATTAATGAAATCATAGACTCACAATCACTAAAGTGATCCTCAACCATTACTACCGCTTCAGGTTTAGGAACATTCACAGGTGTAGGCATAACTAGAGGTTTGGGATAAGTTACTTTGTCACCATATAAGGGAACCACTGGACCAATTGTTACAGGTATGGTCAATGAATCAGGATGAATACTCAATTGTGTTACTTTCTGAATTAATTCTGCTCTGTTTTTATCTATTGCTTCCTTTTCTTTATCATGAAGTACTCTACTAACTGGGGAATCATGCAATACTTGTGGTACCAAGGGTGTTCTCAACAAGGGTGCACTTGGGGTGCATCCACTTGTCCCTTCCTGATATGGTGGCGGATTCTTTAATATATCTTCCATAAATTCATCTTCTGAATCTCCAAATTTAGTCAAGTGTTTTGTCTTTTCTGTGCATTTACTCCCTAATGATTCTTCTGCCATTAATATCGGATACAGACCCTCTGTAAGCATTGCTCGTCTCCACTGTTTCATCTGACCGTCCCTCGACTCATTTTGGTATCTGGGGAAAAATCCCCGATAACCCCTATTACTTCTGGATCGGTCACGTTCAAATGCCTCGGTTTCCCATTCCTCTAAGGCTTCGTATTGAGTTAATCTAGGTCTGGGTTCTAAGTCATTCATCTTAATCTCAAATTTTGAAGAATTCTCCCATTGAAAGTACCATTCTCGGGAAAAGCTAATATTCCATCATTTTTGGTATATTCCATCCAATTTTCTATCCATACGCAAGTATGATAACCTCTCTCCATCATCATGAATGAAGCGGGCGTTTTAGCTGGTGGAATGATAATTCCTTCTCTAGTTTTGATTGGTTTATCCTTTTTAAAATAATTCTTATTCTTTTGTAGAACTGACATTTTTCTCTTCTCTCCGTACATTTTGAGTAAATCTCGATGTATAAAATTATATTCTACAAAGCCTAGGAATCTCCTATCCGGACGAACTCCTATTAAAGTCGGATCGCGTTTTAACATACAATCTCCACTATCCACTAGGATTTTAGCTTCTATGGTAACAACCAATCAGATTCCAGCTAACTTTTGTCTCTGAACCAATCCTAGCGCGGCCTTTTAGTAACGTCTTTTCTGCCAACCCCTCCTTTACAATCTGCGTTTCTCTGTCCCTCGCTGTTTCAACCAATCCCAGCGCGGTACCTGTGACGTCAGTACTACTCCTGACTACTGACCCCTCCTTTACAAGAGTCTTTCTACGCCCGTGGTTTCAACCAATCCCAGCGCGGCGTTTGTGACGTCAGCTCCCTCTCCGGTAGCTGACCCTCCCTTTACAAAATTATACTCAAAACTTTATTTTCTCTACGTTTCTTATTAAAATTTAGTAACAACATAAAACATTCGCTATCGTGCCAGTTTCTCTAAAATTGAAAAAGATAGTTTCTCTCACACTTAGTAAAACCTTTCCGTTTACTATACATATACTACGAGTAAAAACCCTTCCGTTTACTCTTCACACAAGCTTCAGAAATACCTACTACTTATTCAATGTTACCCTTTCTAGGTGATATAACATCAAATTTTCACTAGCATATTCCTTGGCTGTCACTTACACGCATAGAGTCCCTAACAAGTACTGATAGCCCTACTTAACTTTTCAGTACTATTTCTGCCTGACAGATAACCTCACTGCAGTATGGTTTCCACTTACCATCCGCTATTCTTTCCCCCGGGAATTCTGGACAACATAAAACAAACTTTAAAACACACGAATGTTAATTCATAAAAATAAAATTCTCATTACCCAATTAACAAAGTGCAACCATCCTCTGATAACCAGAAAACTGATCCAGCGGGTTACTAGCAACGAGCATTCATACACCAAATACTCACTTGGGCCCATACATTCATACTACGCTAGCAATTTCCGCTGGTGGGTCAGTTGGTACTCTTTATCAAAATCCCTGCTACCAATTACTTTTCCGATTGAAGAGTAATGACTTACCAATGGACCCTTTGCTAATTGGGAAGTTTAAAATGAGTGACATTCCATACAATTCATATTTTCTGAAATAATCACTGAGTCAGGAAGTTTTAAAATGTTTATCTAAAGATTTAGCAGAGTAAAATACAGAACCACATGATACTTAAATCGTATATCAAGGATGAAGCATAATAATCATTTATCGATCAATGACGGTCCCTCAGAAAAGGAGAAGATAGAGACAGCAGCACAACTAAGGTTGCATTTATATTTACCTAAAAGTGCGAGAACCAAACCCCTTGGCCAAGGAGTTGGAAAGATAGGACCCTGGAAGGATGAAGAGCAAAGACCTCCTCCCGGATCAGGACAGGACCGGTGACCTCTCTAGCAACGACGCCTGCGTCGTTCCCCTCTCTGGTACTTCGCTTCTCCTCGAATTCTCCTGTGTCTTCCTTCTAAGGTACTCCGCCGCCCCCACCTCAGGACCTCTCTGGACAGCGGTTCAGTCTGCAACCGATCAGCTTGTACGTCTGGAGTCTAATCTATCTAAGTAGCTAATTCTATATCTATTATACCCTTCTACGCCCATGTACCTCCCCTAAATGTTGCAGAATTATGGGCCCACTACTTCTGATTGGACGGGGACAGGGGGTTGATCCTCACACCACATGGATTTAATTCATTTTTCTTAAAGCCCATTGTTTTAAAATACCGCCCATCACAATTAATACATTTGCTTTATTTCCCACCCGTCTCACGACAAATTTTATACATTGTTCATATAAATTGTTGCTATTCAGTAGAGACATCGTGGGTACAGTAATATTGGCCATCAGGTCACGGCCTTGGACGACGTCCAGGTTGACTTCATCCTTTTTCTCTCTGGGCAGCCATTCTGGGAGCATGCGCAGAACCATTGTCACACGAGTCGTCAGTTCACCAACCCCTGGCCCAATTTACGAACTAATAAAAGTCAAAGAAGAAAATATTAAAATCACAAATAAATTGTTTCACTGTATTCCCACTCTTTCTACTCTATTCCCATTTACTTATAAATTCTTATCCCGCATTAATAGCGTTAGAATACCACAGTTTAATTGCAACATGAGAACAAGTTGTAGCACGTGAAAACATAAATCGGCCATTTTAATGCACACTGCGCAGAAGCAAGAATTTCCCACCAAGCAAAGAAAGACGTCATACCATGTGATATGGTTGAGACATGCGCAATAGGGTTCCCGCGCTTTAGCGGCCATTTTAGAATAGACAAGCGTTACTTGTTTGTTTAAACACATAGGCAAGCTTCCTTACTACTTATATTTGTGTATGCAATTATTAGTATGAACAATACAAAGTTTAATACATTAATACTTGTGAGAAGATTGCATCCGAGCAAGTCTCATTTGTGAGTCCTTGCTCCATCACTGACAATGGTTGCGAGTGGGGCCATGTAGATGTTGAAGTGTTGAGGTGGGGCTCAGTGAGGATCCTTGGGGCACTCTGCATCAGATCTCTGTGGGTTCTTAGAGGAAGGGCGGGAGTCTGATTCTTTGAGTTCGGCCGGTGCGGAAGGAGCAGATCCAGTCTAGGGCAGTTCCCTGAATGCCGGCGTCGTTGAGTCTGGCGGCTAGTGTGCTGTGGGAGATGGTATCGAAGGCTGCTGAGAGGTCCAGTAGTATGAGTGCTGCCATGTGACCTTGGTCAAGGAGAGTGCGGATGTCGTCAGTGGCGGCTAGGAGGGCGGTCTTGGTGCTGTGGTTGCTGCCGAATCCAGATTGAGAAGTGCCGAAATCGAGTTGGACGTCCAAGGTTTTGCTGGGGGCTTTTGGTGAATTCTTGTATGATGCAGAAGAGTTCCTTAGAGTTGCAGGAGTTGGAGCGGATTCTGTCCTGGATGAAGTTCCTGAGTTGGTGGTGTTCTGTCATGGCGGTCTTGTAGGCGCTGCGTACTTCCGAGGTTTTGCTGTTCCTCCATGCTTTCTCGAGTCGTCGGCACGTGCCTTGGATTCTCGGAGGTCCGTGGTGAACCAAGTGGCTTTCGAGGTGCATTGTCTGTCGGAGTTCCGGAGGAGGGCAAGCGTGTTTGCGCAGTCGGTGAGCCATCTGTGGAGTTCGTTGGCTGCGGAGTTGGCGTCAGCTGTTGTGGGTGGAGGCATGAGGCTGAGGGCGGAGTTGAGGCGCTCTTCAGTGATCTTGCTCCAGTTTCTGTGCTGGAGCGTGGTGTAGGGCTGTGCAATGGGTTTCGCGAAGGAGAAGTGGATGCAGCGGTGGGCCATCCAGGGGGGTTGCGTGGTGTGGCTGAAGCGGATGTTGTTTTCTCCTGCGAAGATTGGGTCGAGGGTGTGTCCTGCCTTGGGGGTGGGGGCGATGACGAGGTGCTTGATTGGCGAGGTTGTCCCGGAGGGTGGTGGAATTGGGGTCGCTGAGGTTGTCGAGGTGGAAATTCAGGTCTCCGAGCAGTGTGTAGTCCGTGGAGGCGAGGGCGCTGGGGCGCGATGAGGTCTGCGATGGTATTGGCGAACGGGGTGCGAGGTCCAGCAGGTCTGTAGGCGAGAGTTCCGCGTAGAGTCATTCTGGGGTTGATCTGGATCTGGAAGTGGAGGTGTTCCATGGGGGGCGAGGATTCGTTCGAGCTGGCAGTTGTGAGTCGGAGGGAGCTTTTGTGTATGATGGCGAGTCCACCTCCAGGGTGGTTGGGGCGGTCTTTCCACTGGATCTTGTACCCGACGGGGATGGTGGTTGCGATGTCAGATGCGGAGCTGGTGTTGGTCCAGGTCTCTGTGAGGAAGGTGATGTCGGGTGAGAGGGTGTTGAGGAGGTCCCAGATTTCTACTGCATGTCTGTGCAGGGAGTGTACATTGAGAAGGATGCAGCTCAGGGGTTTGGGTGTGCTGGCGTTCGGTGGGTTGGCGGTAGCAGTAGGGGTCCAGAGGTGGGTGAAGGTGCGGCTGCTGTGTCGGCAGGAGAACTGGCCTTGGGTGGTGTTCGGCGTCGACAGCTGGCAGTTGTTGTTTCTTCCGGGGTTGAGTGCGTGGAGGATTGCTCATTCATAGCTGGGGGGGTCGGAGGACCAGGGTCCCTGGCGCTGGTCGTGGTCGGGTCGCGGACAAGCGCAGACGGGCTTGACTTTGGCGTGCCAGCTGTGTGCGGCCGACCATTAAGTAGGGGTCGGGTGGAGAGAGAGCAGCTGGGAGGCGGAAACGGGAACCCACGGGGGAGGGTCCGCGGGGGCAGCAGTGTCGGGAAGAGGGGCGAAAACGGCGACAAGGTCAACAGTGAATAAAGGCACAATAGACAGGAAGGCACATAAAGGTAACAAGAGACAACAAGGCACAAAGAGACAAGGAGGCACAAAAAGGCACAAGAGACAACAAGGCACAGCCAGACAACAAGGCACAGAAAGGCACAAGGGACAACCAGGCACAGACAGACCACAAGGCACAGGCAGACAAAAGCAGGGAAGACACACAGAAAGGCAGGTAAAGCAGACCAGCAGAAGAGCAAGGCTCCCCACTGGACCACCAGGGAAACACCTTACCTGGAGACCAGAGAGGTGCAGGGGGCAGACGCGCAACGACAGAGCTGTGCAAGGGGAGAGCATTTTTCCTGATCAGGAGGTCAGAGGTCTTGCGAAGAGAGTTTGGTGCCTGCAGCCCCTGCCTGACAATGGCTGTACCTCCCGCGCCCTGCCAGCAGACTGTCACTAGTCAGTCTCAGGTAATTTATCCATAGTGAGCTGGCGTACACGTATTAGTTATTCTGTATTCAGAGTGGGAGTGCAGTGTGTTAGAAGACTGTGTGCTCAGGCCGGAGTCTGAAATAACATCTGTCAGTGGATTGATAAGATTCATTTTAACATTATGGCACTTCAGACGCTACCCGGGGAGGCCCCGAATACCAGCACGCAAAAGGGTTGTGCTTTTCATGTCATGACCTGACGAAGTAAATTGTCTAATTTGTTTAATTCGTCAGGTCATGACGGGTCCAACTTTCAAGGACAGTACAATATATTTAACAGCGTCACTGCCCGCCTGAGCCTTGCTGTAGCTCACTGCTCTCTGGGTGCGCTGGTGCCGGGGCGGCCTGGGCTGCAGTCGCGGCTCCTGGCCATTTGGCGTTGCAGCGCGCGCAATGTAATTCGTTTTATTTATTTATTTATGGACTTAACTCCGTTCGGCCGTATGCCGGAGTTTACTACCCCACCCCGCCCCTCCCCGCCCCACTGCCCCGCAGCACTCCCTCCAGGAGCCGCGACTGCTGGGCTGTACTACCAACAGTCAAGAAATGACTGAGTAAATGTATTATTAATAGTAACTGAGATCCGCCCTTGGGCCTCTCAGCCTGTTTGGTGTGATCAAGTCCCACGTGGGAGAGAGAGCTTACAGACTGATATGATGATTACACTTTTAGTTAACAGTACGATCAGGTTACAAGGGCACTAGGTTAGTGCCCTTCCATTTCTGGTGCAAGGCAGAAGTTTTAAGATCTAAGTGTTTCTCGTTGCTAAAATGGGTGTAATTTCTCATATTTATGTTTCCCTGGTCGTCTTTGCTTGATTTTGATTACAAGAAAGTGTCTCTTTAAGTGTCACACATAGTCGTTGAATGCCACTCATAAGTACACTGAAATTATGACAAAACATCACACATAAGCAATCTGAAACCTTGGCAGCTCTGCTGGAACACCCTGGCCAACTTGGACCTTAATTTCCTATCAAATTCTATTACAGGACCGGAGGCTTCTGATTATGCTTCCCTTTCGTTTATTTGCTATTCAGAGCAGCCAATGAAAAACGTTTTGTATGCAAATAAAACTACATTTCCCATGATGCTTAGCTATACATCACATCCTGCATGACCCTATAAGAGCCACCATATCCTGTTGCTGAGCCTCTTTCTGTGCTGCTCACGCAGAGTTAACTCGACTTCTTTATTACTAAGCTAATGTGCTTATTGTTTGATGTGATTTATGCGCTTTACAGGTCGCGCGTTCTCGCGCTTTATTGACTTCAGCCCGATCGGGCGGTGTGATTGGCAGGCTCCCACTGGGAGCAGAGACGTGTTCAATTGCTTGTGGCCCGCTCGGGCAGGGTTTTTGTTAAACTCCCGCTGGGAGCATTGGTACCGCACTGTCTCCGGCAGCGTTAATCACTTATTAATGGTGCGCGCTTCTCGCGCTTCCCGCTACAGGCTTCCCTCATTTGCCGGTGCGGTTAATTTCGAGAGCTTTCATCGCTCCGACGTGCGTAGCCCAACTGGGCTACTTTTTGGTAGGTTTTGGGCTACGCACATCGCACGCGCCCCTGCTTTGCTCCGAGACTCATTTAGTCCGGAGAATTTATACAGAGAAGTCCTGCTACGCCTGACTTGGCTGCAATAATCGTCTGGCCCCCTGGAGTGAGCACACGCTCCACACATCTGTTGATTGGCTCTCCCTACGCCCTGTGGGCTGTAACAGTTGAAGATACAGCTTTGCGGAGGAGCTAGGTGTCTTATTCTTTTCTGTGTGCTGTGGGTTGGCTCCCCCCTTTACTCCTCTGTATTAGTCCTCATTCTGTTAAGGCTATAGAAATACATCACAGCAATGGATGACTGGGTCAGGTATGAAGAGGATGATGTGTACCAAGAGGAAGTGCAAACAACTTCTTTGGAGGACAATATTGTTGAAGCTTTGGACGCCTCTGTCCAAGAGTCTGTCAACCGGCCCATAGAGAATGCAGTCCCTGGTACTGTGCAGCAGGCACTGGCCGCTGCGTTGAAACCCATTACTAAGCAGTTGGAGAGGTTTGCTAAGCGGCATGGTTATACAGCACCAGTTGACCCTCAAAAGGACGATGCGTCGGGCGCGCCTAGGGCGAAGTCGTGGCCCCATGCTGGTACATTAGCAACACTACCTAAACCTTCTACTCCACCCAGCATGGGAGATAAGGTTAAGCGCCAAGAACGTAGGGACACTGACACTGATACGGACACTACGGGGACAGAGACCCCCGAGGAGGAGGCTCCTCCCAAGAAACGGTCACGGAAGTCAAAGAATGTGGAGCAAGATCCACCCCAAACCTTAACCCCTTCGATGCTCATGACGGAATGGTTCCGTCATGAGCATCGGTGCCCCTGTGCTCATGACGGAACCATTCCCAAGCAGGGATCCACCCACTAGACACCAGGGAGGAGGAGCGGCCCCTTGGGCAAGGGCCTTCGCTCCCCCCATAAAGAAATGGGCACAATTCAGTCTTTCTGCCCCCCCGGGGGGGCAGAAAGCCCACTAAACGCCAGGGATTTTTATTAGTGCATTTTTTTTAGGGTGGGGGCTGCCCGAAATGGGCACGCCAATGCCCCCACCATTACAGCCTTTCTGCCCCCCCTGGGGGGCAGAAAGCCCACTAAACGCCAGAGATTTTTTTGCACCATTTTTTTTAGGGTGGGGGCTGCCCGAAACGGGCACGCCCATGCCCCCACCACCCGCCACCATTACAGCCTTTCTGCCCCCCCCGGGGGGGCAGAAAGCCCACTTGACGCCAGGGATTTTTTTTGCGCAATTGTTTTTAGGGTGGGGGCTGCCTGAAACGGGCACGCCAATGCCCCCACCCCCCACCACCATTACAGCTTTTCTGCCCCCCCAGGGGGACAAAAAGCCCACTAGATGCCAGGGATATTTTGGGGCAAATCTGAATTAGGGTGGGGGCTGCCCAAAATGGGCATGCCAATGCCCCCACCCCTCTCCCACAAAAATGACAGCCTTTCTGCCCCCCCTGGGGGGCAGATGGGGGCATTAGCCCCCAATATTCCCCGGGGGGGGGGCAAAAAGCCCAGTAGATGCCAGGGATATTTTTTGGCACCATTTTTTTTAGGGTGGGGGCTGCCCGAAACGGGCACGCCAATGCCCCCACCCCCTGCCACCATTACAGCCTTTCTGCCCCCCCTGGGGGGCAGATGGGGGCAGCAGCCTGCCCCCCCCCGGGGGGCAGAAAGCCCACTTGACGCCAGGGATTTTTTTTGCGCAATTGTTTTTAGGGTGGGGGCTGCCCGAAACGGGCACGCCAATGCCCCTACCCCCACCACCATTACAGCCTTTCTGCCCCCCCCAGGGGGGCAAAAAGCCCACTAGACGCCAGGGATATTTTGGGGCAAATCTGAATTAGGGTGGGGGCTGCCCAAAATGGGCATGCCAATGCCCCCACCCCTCCCCCACAAAAATTACAGCCTTTCTGCCCCCCCTGGGGGGCAGATGGGGGCATTAGCCCCCAATCTTCCCCCCGGGGGGGGCAAAAAGCCCAGTAGACGCCAGGGATATTTTGGGCAAATTTTAATTAGGGTGGGGGCATTGGCATGCCCATTTTGGGCAGCCCCCACCTTAATTAAAATTTGGCCAAAAAACTCCCTGGCGTCTAGTGGACTTTCAGCCCCTCCTGGGGGGCAGATGGGGGCATTAGCCCCCAATCTGCCCCGCCGGGGGGGGCAAAAAGCCCACTAGACACCAGGGATTTTTTTGGGGCAAATTTGAATTAGGGTGGGGCTGCCAAAACGGGCATGCCCATGCCCCCACCCCTCCCCCGCAAAAATTACAGCCTTCCTGCCCCCCTGGGGGCAGATGGGGCAGTAGCCCCCAATCTGCCCCCCCGGGGGGGCAAAAAGCCCACTAGACGCCAGGGATTTCTTTGGGCAAATTTTAATTAGGGTGGGGGCTGCCCAAAACGGGCATGCCAATGCCCCCACCCTCCACCCGCAACAATTACAGCCTTTCTGCCCCCAATCTGCCCCCCCCGGGGGGGCAAAAAGCCCACTAGACGCCAACGATTACGCTGGCTTTTTTATGTGTGGGGGTGGGGGCTGCCCAGAATGGGCATACCAATGCCCCTACCCCCCAAAAAAATAGCCACAGTGTTTCTGCCCCCCTTGGGGGCATATCGGGGCAACCCCACCCCCGATATCCCCCCCAGGGCGGCAGAAAGCCGACTAGGCACAGATTTGTTTTTAGCAATATGCCTACCTGTGGATTTTGGGCCCTAGCGCAGCCGGCACATAGGGAAACCTAGCAAACCTGTACATTTTTTAAAACTAGACACCCAGGGGAATCCAGGATGGGGTGACTTGACTGGCTCTCACCAGGTTCTGTTACCCAGAATCCCTTGCAAACCTCAAAATGTGTATAAAAAAACACATTTTCCTCACATTTCTGTGGTGGAAAGTTCTGGAATCTGTGTGGATCCACAAAATTCCACTCACCCCGCATTCCCCAAAGTCTTCCGAGAAAATGGTACCTCACTTGTGTGGGTGGGTCAAGTACCCGTGACAGGCAAGGGCCCAAAACCTAGTGAGGCGACATCAAAATACCTATCACAAACCAACCTGGTTTTGCACGGGGGTTACCTGGGTTTTGGCCCGGGGTCCGCGGCCATCAAGGGAAACCTACCAAACCCACACATTTCTGAAGGTAGATACCGGGGATTCCAGGGAGGTATGGTTGCATGGATCTCCAACGTTTTCTTCCAGAATCCCCTGCAAACCTGAAATTTTGCTGAAAAATTCACAATGTGATGAAAAAAGTGATTTTTTCAGCAACATTTCAGGTTTGCAGGGGATTCTGGGTAAGAAAACGTTGGGGGATCCATGCAAGCCATACCTCCCTGGAATCCCCCGGGTGTCTAGTTTTCAGAAATGTATGGGTTTGGTAGGTTTCCCTAGGTGGCCGCCGAGCCCCGGGCCAAAAAGTCATGGGACCCCCCTTGCAAAACCAGGTCGTTTTGTGATAGGCAATTTTGATGTCGCCTCAATACGTTTTGGGCCCTTGCCTGTCGTGGGTACTTGGGCCTCCCACCCGAGTGAGGCACCATTTTTATCGGGAGACCTGGGGGAATGCTGGGTGGTAGGAAATTTGTGTCAGCCCGGTGATGCCACAACTTTCCCACACACAAATGTGTGAAAAAAGTGATTTTTTTTCAGCAACATTTCAGGTTTGCAGGGTATTCTGGGTAAGAAAACGTTGGGGGATCCACGCAAGCCATACCTCCCTGGAATCCCCCGGGTGTCTAGTTTTCAGAAATGTGTGGGTTTGGTAGGTTTCCCTAGGTGGCCGCCGAGCCCCAGGCCAAAAAGTCATGGGACCCCCCTTGCAAAACCAGGTTGTTTTGTGATAGGCAATTTTTGTTAGACTCCTCCTTCCAGAATCCTCGGGATTGTGCTGATGCTCAAAGGGGGTCCACCTCTCGACGGCCCCAAGTCTGGAATCCTAACACACACAGACTGTTGGGATAGTCAAGCGAGGGAAGGAAAGGGTAGGAACAGCTGGGAGGGAGATCTGGGAAAAAACATAGAAACACAAGATAAGCGTATATCCGTATATCAGTATTTAAATCAGAGAAATCACTACATTCCCAAAACTGCTAAACCTCAAACACCCTACCTGTAAAGGAAAAAAGGTAAGCGTTTGATGCCAGAAGAGAGTAGGGTGGATGCAAGGTTTCCACATGAACTATGAAGAAAGAAAGAGAATAACATGTGAAATAAATCCTACCCTGTTTAACACTCTATTATACTTGCAATGATTCCTTCTCACACATACCTAAGAATGCTTGTGGTAGCAACTGTAGATGCATGAACATAACAGTCTGGACACCCTTTTTGATATCTCTCTCCTGGGAAAGAAGACAAAGAACAACCAATAGTGAAATAAGGTAAGCAATGGCTAGGTTAATATCAATCTTAACCTAGCTCACAATAGCAATTGTTCAATGGGCAATATTCTACTGCCCTAATTTCCAGCACTGTTATTTATCACAATGTCTTTCAAGCAAGGATTGCTCTTTACCGTGAGTAAACCGACCCACTCAACGGTGTACCTAATGTCAATAATGGAAACCTCCCCCGCAAGAGACTGTGTAAGATCAGCCTCAACCAACGGAGGAGATGCCCCAAAGGGAACTAATGATTCCGCGTATACAGGAAACCTCCCCCGCAAGAGACTGCGAAATGCCAGCCTCGACCAACGGGAGAGATGGACTAATGGAATCAGAGGAGTCTGTGAGAACCGAAAACCTTCCCCACAAGAGACCGCGCACTGCTGATCTCAGCCAACGGGGAAGGTACACACTGAGGAGAGTTGCAAGGCTTCAATGAACCCTGCGGCCTCTTCCGAGATGCGGAACGAGGAGAATGGGCTCACCGCACTCTTACCGCCTGTAGTAACAGTAGACTGTAGGAGTCGTCCGAGGTTCGTTCTTCAGAATAATCGGCAGCGATGGCGGTTCCCGGCTGCCCTTTACTCAGTTTCCTGCGTGACGTCCGGATCACGTGCGACGTGATTCGCGGGGCATGCCTGAAACTGTAGTTTGCAAAAGGTTTTTTTTCGTTTCCTGGTTCGCGCGTGTTTGACAGTCAGCGCGTAACCGGCTTTAAACCCTGACAGTACATCCCCTTCCCCGGGGACGCTGACTGGCAGATGGTTTATCAGGGTGCAACCGATGAAAGCTGGCCACCAGACGGGGGGCGTGTACTGCCACTGCCGGTTCCCAAGAGTCTTCCTCAGGCCCATAACCCTTCCAGGCAACCAAATCCCACAGTCTCCCCCGCACCCTCTTGGCATCTAGTATACCTTTGACTTCATACTCCTGATCCTGGTGCACCCATACGGGCACAGGTTTCCGTTTTACCGGACAGTGAGAGGGTTTCAAAAGAGACACATGGAAGACGGGGTGGATCCTGAAATGGGCTGGCAGGCGCAATTTAACGGCCACAGGGTTAATAAGCCTGATCACTCGATACGGGCCTATAAATTTAGGATTAAACACACTGTGTTTCTTAAAACTAATATGTTTCGTTGACAGCCAAACCAAATCCCCTTTTTTGTACGAAGGACCAGTTCTATGGTGTTTGTCTGCCTGGGCTTTGTACCTTTCTTTGGGCCGAAGCAGATTGCAACGTGTAGCAAGTAGGGTTTTGCGTATACGTAACAACCGCTCTTGAAGATCCGGAAGTCTGGCGTTGGTACTGGGAAGGATCAAGGGGTTGAATCGTGGGTGAAACCCATAAGTACTAAAGAACGGAGTGTGTTGCGTGGAGGAGTGTTTTGCGCTATTGTATGCGATCTCTGCCACCCACAACCAATCCACCCATGCTTCGGTGTTGTTATCGACATAACACCTAAGGAACTGTTTAAGTGTTTGATTTAATCTTTCAGTTTGGCCGTCTGTTTGCGGGTGGAAACTTGTGGAAAGTGAAGAGGTAATTTGTAGTTCTGAACACCATGTCTTCCAGAAGCGAGCTGTGAACTGGGCCCCTCTGTCCGAAACTATGGTTTTGGGAAGACCATGAAGCCGAACTATATTAGTCAAAAGAATATGTGCCAGCTGGCCTGCTGTAGGTGCTTGGTTACAGGCGATAAAATGGCCCATTTTGGTTAGATAGTCGATGACCACTACTATCGCTGTTTTTCCCTGATCCTTGGGTAGCCCCACTATAAAGTCCACAGAGAACCTCTCCCACGGGACATCGGGTGTGGGCATAGGCTGTAGAAGTCCTTGAGCATGTCTGTGGTCTGTCTTCATCTGGGCACATGTGGAACATTCTCTAACCCATCGTAGAACGTCTGAACGAACTGTCGGCCACCAGAATTGACGCAGCACCTTCTCCAATGTTTTCTCACCCCCCATGTGACCTGCACACGGGATATCATGACACCAGGAAAACGCCGTCTTGCGTAGAGCTCTGGTAGGAACAAGCACCTGAGGGCCTTTCATGGGGAGTCCTTGACGCATCTGCCAGTCTCTGTGATATCTAAGCCATGTTCTCCAGGTAAAGGTTTGCACCCCTGTTCTGATGTTCTGCAGAAAGTCCTTCGTTTGGGTCACGCATAAAACTCTACTCGGTTCTATGATCGCTCGTTCTGGAGCGATAGATTGTTGTGTTGGGTTTTCTTGTCTCGTAAGAGCGTCTGCTTTTTTGTTGTCAACTCCAGGCCTAAAGGTTACTATAAAATGGTACTCCTCAAAGAATTGCATCCAACGGAGCTGCCGTGGGGTGAGATGTCGTGCGGCCCTCATGAATTATAGGTTGCGATGGTCCGAGTACACCGTCACCTGGTGGACCGCTCCCATCAACCAATGTCTCCATTCTAGAAACGCATCCCTGATAGCTAGGAGTTCCTTCTCGGCTATCGTGTAATTTTGTTCCGCTGTGTTTAATTTCCGAGACATGAATGCTATGGGATGGAGGTAACCTGTATTTTCGTGCCGTTGAGACAGGACTGCTCCTAGCGCCACGTCTGATGCGTCCGCCTCTACTATGAAGGGCAGTCTGGGATTGGAATGAGTGAGAACAGGGGCTGATGTAAATGCCTTTTTTAGAAGGTCAAAAGCTTCTTGGGTTTCTTCGGTCCATAGATAAAAAAGGTGTTTTTTTTCTGGTTAAGTGAGTCAGGGGTGCTACTAGGTCAGAGAACTGTCGAATGAATCTTCTGTAGAAGTTCGTAAACCCTAACAGGCTTTGGATATCTTTGACGTTGCCTGGACGTGGCCAATCTACTATCGCTTTGCCTTTCCTTTCCGCCATCACCTGGCCGGAAGGGGTGAGCATGACCCCTAAGAATTCAACCATGGTCACATGGAATTCGCATTTTGTGATCTTGCAGTATAGTTGATGTTTACGTAAGGCTTGCAGGACTTGGCACACATGGACGACATGTTCTTCTTCATTGGCAGAATATATCAGTATGTCGTCGATATAAACCACAACGAAGTGGGCAAGGTATTCCCTGAGCACCTCGTTAAGAAAGAATTGAAACGCTGCAGGGACGTTACATAACCCAAAGGGCATAACGAGGTATTCGAATAGCCCATACCGCGTCTTGAAGGCAGTTTTCCACTCACCGCCTCGGCGCATCCGAACCAGATGATACGACTCTCTTAGGTCCAGCTTAGTATAGATGCCAGCTGCTCTTACCTGTTCCAATAAAACAGGGATCAATGGTAACGGATATTGGTTTTTTATAGTGATGGCGTTCAGGGCCCTGAAGTCTATGCAACATCGTAAATCCCCATTCGCTTTCGGGATAAAGAAGAGGGGAGATGCTGCAGGAGACCTGGAGGGACGGATGAATCCTAACGCTAGGTGTTTATCCAAATAGGACCTGAGATATTCGTTCTCTGGTACAGTAAGGGCATATATCCGGCCACACGGGATAACTGCTCCTGGAGTCAAGTCGATCCGACAATCGTATTCTCGGTGCGGAGGGAGCACCTCTGCCTGGGAGTCGCTGAATACATCAGCATAGGCTTCATAACACTTGGGCAACGTCACTTCTTTCTCTGCAGATGTCGCGATATGGTGCTTAAAGGCCAATGCTTGAGAGGGTCTGCTACGTGGTTGAGTACAATGACTCTGGCAGTAGGGGGATGTCAGCTGTAGGGTTTTTGTCGCCCAGTTTATGATGGGTTCGTGTTGTTGCAACCACGGGAGGCCTAATATAACCCCATACTGTGGGGCTCGAATGATGTTGAAGGATAACCATTCATGATGGTAGCCGTTAAAGGTGAGTTCGTATTCCGGAGTACTGTGACTAATGGGTCCCGATTCCAGTTCTTTGCCGTCGACAGCATACACCAATTCAGGGTTGGGTTTACATAGGAGTTGTACTCCTAATCGTAGTGCTTCATCCCGGTCCATAAAGCATCCTGTGGCTCCTGAATCCACCATGGCCCTTATTGGTTTCTGTTCTTGATCAATTCCCACATCCAACGAGATGAAGAAATGTTCTGATTCCCTATTTGCGAAAGGTGTTATTGAAGGGATAGTACAGCTGCTTGAGGGTTTCCCTTCTACTACCTTCAAGCGTTGATGTTTTCCGCCCCCTTTTCCGCTGCTACTGTGGCCAGTTGACCTGTTCTAGGTCGGCCGTACTTGGGTTTAACTGGACAGTCACGGAGAAAGTGTCCTTTTTTACCGCAATACAGGCACAAGCCCTGTTTGCGTCGATGGTCCCTCTCACTGAGCGTTAATGAGGCTCTAACCGCCCCTATCTCCATTGGTTCGGGCGTTGTAGAAGATTTCTCCGTAGGGAACGGTCGGTCGTGTAGCAGGGCATGTCTCTCCTTCCTCTTATGTTCCCCTTTTCCCTCTTTTAGTCTATGATCAAGACGCAGCGTAAGCTCAATGAGCGTGGCACACGTGCGGGGTTGGGGGTCAATTTGGGCAAGGACGTCCTTTAACTCTTCTGTGAGCCCCTGCTAGAAGATGGCCGACTGTTTGGATTCCGGCCAGTCGGTTTCTGCAACTAATCTTCGAAAGTTATTGAGGTACGTGACCAGATCCGAGGTGCCCTGTCGAAGTACTAACAGATCTCTGTCAGCAGAGAAGGTTTCTGCCCAACGATCAAATGTTTTTTCAAATTCCACTTTGAATTTGTCCCAATCATAGAGAAGGGGATCATCCCTTCTTACTACTGGGACTGCCCACTGTGCTGCCTCACCACCCAGATAGGAAATCAAGAAAGCCACCCGGGCTTGGTTAGTCGTGAACATTTTAGGCTTACAAGTGAAGTGGAGCAGTACTTGAGTCATAAATACTTGCACCTTCTTTATATCCCCATAAAACCTTTCAGGGGGAGCTAACGGTATCTGTGTTGGAATTTCCACTACCACTGACGCAGGGTGTAGGGTTCCCCCTACATCAAACGGGTTTCTTTGTATTTTGTCTACTCTACTCTGCAAATTCGCTGTCTCCTGACGCGAGGCTGCAAGCTCCTGACGTGAAGTTGCAAGCTCTGTTTGTACCAACGCCAGAGCCGCGATAACATCTTCCAAGGTGGCCATCCCTAACCTCAGCACAATCAGGAGGAAAGAATTTGTGGGCCGATTACTCTGTCAGACTCCTCCTTCCAGAATCCTCGGGGTTGTGCTGATGCTCAAAGGGGGTCCACCTCTCGACGGCCCCAAGTCTGGAATGCTAACACACACAGACTGTTGGGATAGTCAAGCGAGGGAAGGAAAGGGTAGGAACAGCTGGGAGGGAGATCTGGGAAAAAACATAGAAACACAAGATAAGCGTATATCCGTATATCAGTATCTAAATCAGAGAAATCACTACATTCCCAAAACTGCTAAACCTCACACACCCTACCTGTAAAGGAAAAAAGGTAAGCGTTTGATGCCAGAAGAGAGTAGGGTGGATGCAAGGTTTCCACATGAACTATGAAGAAAGAAAGAGAATAGACATGTGAAATAAATCCTACCCTGTTTAACACTCTATTATACTTGCAATGATTCCTTCTCACACATACCTAAGAATGCTTGTGGTAGCAACTGTAGATGCATGAACATAACAGTCTGGACACCCTTTTTGATATCTCTCTCCTGGGAAAGAAGACAAAGAACAACCAATAGTGAAATAAGGTAAGCAATGGCTAGGTTAATATCTATCTTAACCTAGCTCACAATAGCAATTGTTCAATGGGCAATATTCTACTGCCCTAATTTCCAGCACTGTTATTTATCACAATGTCTTTCAAGCAAGGATTGCTCTTTACCGTGAGTAAACCGACCCACTCAACGGTGTACCTAATGTCAATAATGGAAACCTCCCCCGCAAGAGACTGTGTAAGATCAGCCTCAACCAACGGAGGAGATGCCCCAAAGGGAACTAATGATTCCGCGTATACAGGAAACCTCCCCCGCAAGAGACTGCGAAATGCCAGCCTCGACCAACGGGAGAGATGGACTAATGGAATCAGAGGAGTCTGTGAGAACCGAAAACCTTCCCCACAAGAGACCGCGCACTGCCGATCTCAGCCAACGGGGAAGGTACACACTGAGGAGAGTTGCAAGGCTTCAATGAACCCTGCGGCCTCTTCCGAGATGCGGAACGAGGAGAATGGGCTCACCGCACTCTTACCGCCTGTAGTAACAGTAGACTGTAGGAGTCGTCCGAGGTTCGTTCTTCAGAATAATCGGCAGCGATGGCGGTTCCCGGCTGCCCTTTACTCAGTTTCCTGCGTGACGTCCGGATCACGTGCGACGTGATTCGCGGGGCATGCCTGGAACTGTAGTTTGCAAAAGGTTTTTTTCGTTTCCTGGTTCGCGCGTGTTTGACAGTCAGCGCGTAACCGGCTTTAAACCCTGACAGTACATCCCCTTCCCCGGGGACGCTGACTGGCAGATGGTTTATCAGGGTGCAACCGATGAAAGCTGGCCACCAGACGGGGGCGTGTACTGCCACTGCCGGTTCCCAAGAGTCTTCCTCAGGCCCATAACCCTTCCAGGCAACCAAATCCCACAGTCTCCCCCGCACCCTCTTGGCATCTAGTATACCTTTGACTTCATACTCCTGATCCTGGTGCACCCATACGGGCACAGGTTTCCGTTTTACCGGACAGTGAGAGGGTTTCAAAAGAGACACATGGAAGACGGGGTGGATCCTGAAATGGGCTGGCAGGCGCAATTTAACGGCCACAGGGTTAATAAGCCTGATCACTCGATACGGGCCTATAAATTTAGGATTAAACACACTGTGTTTCTTAAAACGAATATGTTTCGTTGACAGCCAAACCAAATCCCCTTTTTTGTACGAAGGACCAGTTCTATGGTGTTTGTCTGCCTGGGCTTTGTACCTTTCTTTGGCCCGAAGCAGATTGCTACGTGTAGCAAGTAGGGTTTTGCGTATACGTAACAACCGCTCTTGAAGATCCGGAAGTCTGGCGTTGGTACTGGGAAGGATCAAGGGGTTGAATCGTGGGTGAAACCCATAAGTACTAAAGAACGGAGTGTGTTGCGTGGAGGAGTGTTTTGCGCTATTGTATGCGATCTCTGCCACCCACAACCAATCCACCCATGCTTCGGTGTTGTTATCGACATAACACCTAAGGAACTGTTTAAGTGTTTGATTTAATCTTTCAGTTTGGCCGTCTGTTTGCGGGTGGAAACTTGTGGAAAGTGAAGAGGTAATTTGTAGTTCTGAACACCATGTCTTCCAGAAGCGAGCTGTGAACTGGGCCCCTCTGTCCGAAACTATGGTTTTGGGAAGACCATGAAGCCGAACTATATTAGTCAAAAGAATATGTGCCAGCTGGCCTGCTGTAGGTGCTTGGTTACAGGCGATAAAATGGCCCATTTTGGTTAGATAGTCGATGACCACTACTATCGCTGTTTTTCCCTGATCCTTGGGTAGCCCCACTATAAAGTCCACAGAGAACCTCTCCCACGGGACATCGGGTGTGGGCATAGGCTGTAGAAGTCCTTGAGCATGTCTGTGGTCTGTCTTCATCTGGGCACATGTGGAACATTCTCTAACCCATCGTAGAACGTCTGAACGAACTGTCGGCCACCAGAATTGACGCAGCACCTTCTCCAATGTTTTCTCACCCCCATGTGACCTGCACACGGGATATCATGACACCAGGAAAACGCCGTCTTGCGTAGAGCTCTGGTAGGAACAAGCACCTGAGGGCCTTTCATGGGGAGTCCTTGACGCATCTGCCAGTCTCTGTGATATCTAAGCCATGTTCTCCAGGTAAAGGTTTGCACCCCTGTTCTGATGTTCTGCAGAAAGTCCTTCGTTTGGGTCACGCATAAAACTCTACTCGGTTCTATGATCGCTCGTTCTGGAGCGATAGATTGTTGTGTTGGGTTTTCTTGTCTCGTAAGAGCGTCTACTTTTTTGTTGTCAACTCCAGGCCTAAAGGTTACTATAAAATGGTACTCCTCAAAGAATTGCATCCAACGGAGCTGCCGTGGGGTGAGATGTCGTGCGGCCCTCATGAATTATAGGTTGCGATGGTCCGAGTACACCGTCACCTGGTGGACCGCTCCCATCAACCAATGTCTCCATTCTAGAAACGCATCCCTGATAGCTAGGAGTTCCTTCTCGGCTATCGTGTAATTTTGTTCCGCTGTGTTTAATTTCCGAGACATGAATGCTATGGGATGGAGGTAACCTGTATTTTCGTGCCGTTGAGACAGGACTGCTCCTAGCGCCACGTCTGATGCGTCCGCCTCTACTATGAAGGGCAGTCTGGGATTGGAATGAGTGAGAACAGGGGCTGATGTAAATGCCTTTTTTAGAAGGTCAAAAGCTTCTTGGGTTTCTTCGGTCCATAAAAAAGGTGTTTTTTTTCTGGTTAAGCGAGTCAGGGGTGCTACTAGGTCAGAGAACTGTCGAATGAATCTTCTGTAGAAGTTCGTAAACCCTAACAGGCTTTGGATATCTTTGACGTTGCCTGGACGTGGCCAATCTACTACCGCTTTGCCTTCCCTTTCCGCCATCACCTGGCCAGAAGGGGTGAGCATGACCCCTAAGAATTCAACCATGGTCACATGGAATTCGCATTTTGTGATCTTGCAGTATAGTTGATGTTTACGTAAGGCTTGCAGGACTTGGCACACATGGACGACATGTTCTTCTTCATTGGCAGAATATATCAGTATGTCGTCGATATAAACCACAACGAAGTGGTCAAGGTATTCCCTGAGCACCTCGTTAAGAAAGAATTGAAACGCTGCAGGGACGTTACATAACCCAAAGGGCATAACGAGGTATTCGAATAGCCCATACCGCGTCTTGAAGGCAGTTTTCCACTCACCGCCTCGGCGCATCCGAACCAGATGATACGACTCTCTTAGGTCCAGCTAGTATAGATGCCAGCTGCTCTTACCTGTTCCAATAAAACAGGGATCAATGGTAACGGATATTGGTTTTTTATAGTGATGGCGTTCAGGGCCCTGAAGTCTATGCAACATCGTAAATCCCCATTCGCTTTCGGGATAAAGAAGAGGGGAGATGCTGCAGGAGACCTGGAGGGACGGATGAATCCTAACGCTAGGTGTTTATCCAAATAGGACCTGAGATATTCGTTCTCTGGTACAGTAAGGGCATATATCCGGCCACACGGGATAACTGCTCCTGGAGTCAAGTCGATCCGACAATCGTATTCTCGGTGCGGAGGGAGCACCTCTGCCTGGGAGTCGCTGAATACATCAGCATAGGCTTCATAACACTTGGGCAACGTCACTTCTTTCTCTGCAGCTGTCGCGATATGGTGCTTAAAGGCCAATGCTTGAGAGGGTCTGCTACGTGGTTGAGTACAATGACTCTGGCAGTAGGGGGATGTCAGCTGTAGGGTTTTTGTCGCCCAGTTTATGATGGGTTCGTGTTGTTGCAACCACGGGAGGCCTAATATAACCCCATACTGTGGGGCTCGAATGATGTTGAAGGATAACCATTCATGATGGTAGCCGTCAAAGGTGAGTTCGTATTCCGGAGTACTGTGACTAATGGGTCCCGATTCCAGTTCTTTGCCGTCGACAGCATACACCAATTCAGGGTTGGGTTTACATAGGAGTTGTACTCCTAATCGTAGTGCTTCATCCCGGTCCATAAAGCATCCTGTGGCTCCTGAATCCACCATGGCCCTTATTGGTTTCTGTTCTTGATCAATTCCCACATCCAACGAGATGAAGAAATGTTCTGATTCCGTATTTGCGAAAGGTGTTATTGAAGGGATAGTACAGCTGCTTGAGGGTTTCCTTCTACTACCTTCAAGCGTTGATGTTTTCCGCCCCTTTTCCGCTGCTACTGTGGCCAGTTGACCTGTTCTAGGTCGGCCGTACTTGGGTTTAACTGGACAGTCACGGAGAAAGTGTCCTTTTTTACCGCAATACAGGCACAAGCCCTGTTTGCGTCGATGGTCCCTCTCACTGAGCGTTAATGAGGCTCTAACCGCCCCTATCTCCATTGGTTCGGGCGTTGTAGAAGATTTCTCCGTAGGGAACGGTCGGTCGTGTAGCAGGGCATGTCTCTCCTTCCTCTTATGCTCCCCTTTTCCCTCTTTTAGTCTATGATCAAGACGCAGCGTAAGCTCAATGAGCGTGGCACACGTGCGGGGTTGGGGATCAATTTGGGCAAGGACGTCCTTTAACTCTTCTGTGAGCCCCTGATAGAAGATGGCCGACTGTTTGGATTCCGGCCAGTCGGTTTCTGCAACTAATCTTCGAAGGTTATTGAGGTACGTGACCAGATCCGAGGTGCCCTGTCAAAGTTCTAACAGATCTCTGTCAGCAGAGAAGGTTTCTGCCCAACGATCAAATGTTTTTTCAAATTCCACTTTGAATTTGTCCCAATCATAGAGAAGGGGATCATCCCTTCTTACTACTGGGACTGCCCACTGTGCTGCCTCACCACCCAGATAGGAAATCAAGAAAGCCACCCGGGCTTGGTTAGTCGTGAACATTTTAGGCTTACAAGTGAAGTGGAGCAGTACTTGAGTCATAAATACTTGCACCTTCTTTATATCCCCATAAAACCTTTCAGGGGGAGCTAACTGTATCTGTGTTGGCATTTCCACTACCACTGACGCAGGGTGTAGGGTTCCCCTACATCAAACGGGTTTCTTTGTATTTTGTCTACTCTACTCTGCAAATTCGCTGTCTCCTGACGCGAGGCTGCAAGCTCCTGACGTGAAGTTGCAAGCTCTGTTTGTACCAACGCCAGAGCCGCGATAACATCTTCCAAGGTGGCCATCCCTAACCTCAGCACAATCAGGAGGAAAGAATTTGTGGGCCGATTATTCTGTCAGACTCCTCCTTCCAGAATCCTCGGGATTGTGCTGATGCTCAAAGGGGGTCCACCTCTCGACGGCCCCAAGTCTGGAATGCTAACACACACAGACTGTTGGGATAGTCAAGCGAGGGAAGGAAAGGGTAGGAACAGCTGGAAGGGAGATCTGGGAAAAACATAGAAACACAAGATAAGCGTATATCCGTATATCAGTATCTAAATCAGAGAAATCACTACATTCCCAAAACTGCTAAACCTCACACACCCTACCTGTAAAGGAAAAAAGGTAAGCGTTTGATGCCAGAAGAGAGTAGGGTGGATGCAAGGTTTCCACATGAACTATGAAGAAAGAAAGAGAATAGACATGTGAAATAAATCCTACCCTGTTTAACACTCTATTATACTTGCAATGATTCCTTCTCACACATACCTAAGAATGCTTGTGGTAGCAACTGTAGATGCATGAACATAACAGTCTGGACACCCTTTTTGATATCTCTCTCCTGGGAAAGAAGACAAAGAACAACCAATAGTGAAATAAGGTAAGCAATGGCTAGGTTAATATCAATCTTAACCTAGCTCACAATAGCAATTGTTCAATGGGCAATATTCTACTGCCCTAATTTCCAGCACTGTTATTTATCACAATGTCTTTCAAGCAAGGATTGCTCTTTACCGTGAGTAAACCGACCCACTCAATGGTGTACCTAATGTCAATAATGGAAACCTCCCCCGCAAGAGACTGTGTAAGATCAGCCTCAACCAACGGAGGAGATGCCCCAAAGGGAACTAATGATTCCGCGTATACAGGAAACCTCCCCCGCAAGAGACTGCGAAATGCCAGCCTCGACCAACGGGAGAGATGGACTAACGGAATCAGAGGAGTCTGTGAGAACCGAAAACCTTCCCCACAACAGACCGCGCACTGCCAATCTCAGCCAACGGGGAAGGTACACACTGAGGAGAGTTGCAAGGCTTCAATGAACCCTGCGGCCTCTATCGAGATGCGGAACGAGGAGAATGGGCTCACCGCACTCTTACCGCCTGTAGTAACAGTAGACTGTAGGAGTCGTCCGAGGTTCGTTCTTCAGAATAATCGGCAGCGATGGCGGTTCCCGGCTGCCCTTTACTCAGTTTCCTGCGTGACGTCCGGATCACGTGCGACGTGATTCGCGGGGCATGCCTGAAACTGTAGTTTGCAAAAGGGTTTTTTTCGTTTCCTGGTTCGCGCGTGTTTGACAGTCAGCGCGTAACCGGCTTTAAACCCTGACAGTACATCCCCTTCCCCGGGGACGCTGACTGGCAGATGGTTTATCAGGGTGCAACCGATGAAAGCTGGCCACCAGACGGGGGGCGTGTACTGCCACTGCCGGTTCCCAAGAGTCTTCCTCAGGCCCATAACCCTTCCAGGCAACCAAATCCCACAGTCTCCCCCGCACCCTCTTGGCATCTAGTATACCTTTGACTTCATACTCCTGATCCTGGTGCACCCATACGGGCACAGGTTTCCGTTTTACCGGACAGTGAGAGGGTTTCAAAAGAGACACATGGAAGACGGGGTGGATCCTGAAATGGGCTGGCAGGCGCAATTTAACGGCCACAGGGTTAATAAGCCTGATCACTCGATACGGGCCTATAAATTTAGGATTAAACACACTGTGTTTCTTAAAACGAATATGTTTCGTTGACAGCCAAACCAAATCCCCTTTTTTGTACGAAGGACCAGTTCTATGGTGTTTGTCTGCCTGGGCTTTGTACCTTTCTTTGGCCCGAAGCAGATTGCTACGTGTAGCAAGTAGGGTTTTGCGTATACGTAACAACCGCTCTTGAAGATCCGGAAGTCTGGCGTTGGTACTGGGAAGGATCAAGGGGTTGAATCGTGGGTGAAACCCATAAGTACTAAAGAACGGAGTGTGTTGCGTGGAGGAGTGTTTTGCGCTATTGTATGCGATCTCTGCCACCCACAACCAATCCACCCATGCTTCGGTGTTGTTATCGACATAACACCTAAGGAACTGTTTAAGGGTTTGATTTAATCTTTCAGTTTGGCCGTCTGTTTGCGGGTGGAAACTTGTGGAAAGTGAAGAGGTAATTTGTAGTTCTGAACACCATGTCTTCCAGAAGCGAGCTGTGAACTGGGCCCCTCTGTCCGAAACTATGGTTTTGGGAAGACCATGAAGCCGAACTATATTAGTCAAAAGAATATGTGCCAACTGGCCTGCTGAAGGTGCTTGGTTACAGGCGATAAAATGGCCCATTTTGGTTAGATAGTCGATGACCACTACTATCGCTGTTTTTCCCTGATCCTTGGGTAGCCCCACTATAAAGACCACAGAGAAGCTCTCCCACGGGACATCGGGTGTGGGCATAGGCTGTAGAAGTCCTTGAGCCTGTCTGTGGTCTGTCTTCATCTGGGCACATGTGGAACATTCTCTAACCCATCGTAGAACGTCTGAACGAACTGTCGGCCACCAGAATTGACGCAGCACCTTCTCCAATGTTTTCTCACCCCCCATGTGACCTGCACACGGGATATCATGACACCAGGAAAACGCCGTCTTGCGTAGAGCTCTGGTAGGAACAAGCACCTGAGAGCCTTTCATGGGGAGTCCTTGACGCATCTGCCAGTCTCTGTGATATCTAAGCCATGTTCTCCAGGTAAAGGTTTGCACCCTGTTCTGATGTTCTGCAGAAAGTCCTTCGTTTGGGTCACGCATAAAACTCTACTCGGTTCTATGATCGCTCGTTCTGGAGCGATAGATTGTTGTGTTGGGTTTTCTTGTCTCGTAAGAGCGTCTGCTTTTTTGTTGTCAACTCCAGGCCTAAAGGTTACTATAAAATGGTACTCCTCAAAGAATTGCATCCAACAGAGCTGCCGTGGGGTGAGATGTCGTGCGGCCCTCATGAATTATAGGTTGCGATGGTCCGAGTACACCGTCACCTGGTGGACCGCTCCCATCAACCAATGTCTCCATTCTAGAAACGCATCCCTGATAGCTAGGAGTTCCTTCTCGGCTATCGTGTAATTTTGTTCCGCTGTGTTTAATTTCCGAGACATGAATGCTATGGGATGGAGGTAACCTGTATTTTCGTGCCGTTGAGACAGGACTGCTCCTAGCGCCATGTCTGATGCGTCCGCCTCTACTATGAAGGGCAGTCTGGGATTGGAATGAGTGAGAACAGGGGCTGATGTAAATGCCTTTTTTAGAAGTTCAAAAGCTTCTTGGGTTTCTTCGGTCCATAAAAAAGGCGTTTTTTTTCTGGTTAAGCGAGTCAGGGGTGCTACTAGGTCAGAGAACTGTCGAATGAATCTTCTGTAGAAGTTCGTAAACCCTAACAGGCTTTGGATATCTTTGACGTTGCCTGGACGTGGCCAATCTACTACCGCTTTGCCTATCCTTTCCGCCATCACCTGGCCGGAAGGGGTGAGCATGACCCCTAAGAATTCAACCATGGTCACATGGAATTCGCATTTTGTGATCTTGCAGTATAGTTGATGTTTACGTAAGGCTTGCAGGACTTGGCACACATGGACGACATGTTCTTCTTCATTGGCAGAATATATCAGTATGTCGTCGATATAAACCACAACGAAGTGGTCAAGGTATTCAATGAGCACCTCGTTAAGAAAGAATTGAAACGCTGCAGGGACGTTACATAACCCAAAGGGCATAACGAGGTATTCGAATAGCCCATACCGCGTCTTGAAGGCAGTTTTCCACTCACCGCCTCGGCGCATCCGAACCAGATGATACGCCTCTCTTAGGTCCAGCTTAGTATAGATGCCAGCTGCTCTTACCTGTTCCAATAAAACAGGGATCAATGGTAACGGATATTGGTTTTTTATAGTGATGGCGTTCAGGGCCCTGAAGTCTATCCAACATCGTAAATCCCCATTCGCTTTCGGGATAAAGAAGAGGGGAGATGCTGCAGGAGACCTGGAGGGATGGATGAATCCTAACGCTAGGTGTTTATCCAAATAGGACCTGATATATTCGTTCTCTGGTACAGTAAGGGCATATATCCGGCCACACGGGATAACTGCTCCTGGAGTCAAGTCGATCCGACAATCGTATTCTCGGTGCGGAGGGAGCACCTCCGCCTGGGAGTCGCTGAATACATCAGCATAGGCTTCATAACACTTGGGCAACGTCACTTCTTTCTCTGCAGCTGTCGCAATATGGTGCTTAGAGGCCAATGCTTGAGAGGGTCTGCTACGTGGTTGAGTACAATGACTCTGGCAGTAGGGGGATGTCAGCTGTAGGGTTTTTGTCGCCCAGTTTATGATGGGTTTGTGTTGTTGCAACCACGGGAGGCCTAATATAACCCCATACTGTGGGGCTCGAATGATGTTGAAGGATAACCATTCATGATGGTAGCCGTCAAAGGTGAGTTCGTATTCCGGAGTACTGTGACTAATGGGTCCCGATTCCAGTTCTTTGCCGTCGACAGCATACACCAATTCAGGGTTGGGTTTACATAGGAGTTGTACTCCTAATCGTAGTGCTTCATCCGGTCCATAAAGCATCCTGTGGCTCCTGAATCCACCATGGCCCTTATTGGTTTCTGTTCTTGATCAATTCCTACATCCAACGAGATGAAGAAATGTTCTAATTCCGTATTTGCGAAAGGTGTTATTGAAGGGATAGTACAGCTGCTTGAGGGTTTCCCTTCTACTACCTTCAAGCGTTGATGTTTTCCGCCCCTTTTCCGCTGCTACTGTGGCCAGTTGACCTGTTCTAGGTCGGCCGTACTTGGGTTTAACTGGACAGTCACGGAGAAAGTGTCCTTTTTTACCGCAATACAGGCACAAGCCCTGTTTGCGTCGATGGTCCCTCTCACTGAGCGTTAATGAGGCTCTAACCGCCCCTATCTCCATTGGTTCGGGCGTTGTAGAAGATTTCTCCGTAGGGAACGGTCGGTCGTGTAGCAGGGCATGTCTCTCCTTCCTCTTATGCTCCCCTTTTCGCTCTTTTAGTCTATGATCAAGACGCAGCGTAAGCTCAATGAGCGTGGCACATGTGCGGGGTTGGGGGTCAATTTGGGCAAGGACGTCCTTTAACTCTTCTGTGAGCCCCTGATAGAAGATGGCCGACTGTTTGGATTCCGGCCAGTCGGTTTCTGCAACTAATCTTCGAAAGTTATTGAGGTACGTGACCAGATCCGAAGTGCCCTGTCGAAGTTCTAACAGATCTCTGTCTGCAGAGAAGGTTTCTGCCCAACGATCAAATGTTTTTTCAAATTCCACTTTGAATTTGTCCCAATCATAGAGAAGGGGATCATCCCTTCTTACTACTGGGACTGCCCACTGTGCTGCCTCACCACCCAGATAGGAAATCAAGAAAGCCACCCGGGCTTGGTTAGTCGTGAACATTTTAGGCTTACAAGTGAAGTGGAGCAGTACTTGAGTCATAAATACTTGCACCTTCTTTATATCCCCATAAAACCTTTCAGGGGAGCTAACGGTATCTGTGTTGGAATTTCCACTACCACTGACGCAGGGTGTAGGGTTCCCCTACATCAAACGGGTTTCTTTGTATTTTGTCTACTCTACTCTGCAAATTCGCTGTCTCCTGACGCGAGGCTGCAAGCTCCTGACGTGAAGTTGCAAGCTCTGTTTGTACCAACGCCAGAGCCGCGATAACATCTTCCAAGGTGGCCATCCCTAACCTCAGCACAATCAGGAGGAAAGAATTTGTGGGCCGATTATTCTGTCAGACTCCTCCTACCAGAATCCTCGGGATTGTGCTGATGCTCAAAGGGGGTCCACCTCTCGACGGCCCCAAGTCTGGAATGCTAACACACACAGACTGTTGGGATAGTCAAGCGAGGGAAGGAAAGGGTAGGAACAGCTGGAAGGGAGATCTGGGAAAAAACATAGAAACACAAGATAAGCGTATATCCGTATATCAGTATCTAAATCAGAGAAATCACTACATTCCCAAAACTGCTAAACCTCACACACCCTACCTGTAAAGGAAAAAAGGTAAGCGTTTGATGCCAGAAGAGAGTAGGGTGGATGCAAGGTTTCCACATGAACTATGAAGAAAGAAAGAGAATAGACATGTGAAATAAATCCTACCCTGTTTAACACTCTATTATACTTGCAATGATTCCTTCTCACACATACCTAAGAATGCTTGTGGTAGCAACTGTAGATGCATGAACATAACAGTCTGGACACCCATTTTGATATCTCTCTCCTGGGAAAGAAGACAAAGAACAACCAATAGTGAAATAAGGTAAGCAATGGCTAGGTTAATATCAATCTTAACCTAGCTCACAATAGCAATTGTTCAATGGGCAATATTCTACTGCCCTAATTTCCAGCACTGTTATTTATCACAATGTCTTTCAAGCAAGGATTGCTCTTTACCGTGAGTAAACCGACCCACTCAATGGTGTACCTAATGTCAATAATGGAAACCTCCCCCGCAAGAGACTGCGAAATGCCAGCCTCGACCAACGGGAGAGATGGACTAACGGAATCAGAGGAGTCTGTGAGAACCGAAAACCTTCCCCAAAAGAGACCGCGCACTGCCGATCTCAGCCAACGGGGAAGGTACACACTGAGGAGAGTTGCAAGGCTTCAATGAACCCTGCGGCCTCTTCCGAGATGCGGAACGAGGAGAATGGGCTCACCGCACTCTTACCGCCTGTAGTAACAGTAGACTGTAGGAGTCGTCCGAGGTTCGTTCTTCAGAATAATCGGCAGCGATGGCGGTTCCCGGCTGCCCTTTACTCAGTTTCCTGCGTGACGTCCGGATCACGTGCGACGTGATTCGCGGGGCATGCCTGGAACTGTAGTTTGCAAAAGGGTTTTTTTCGTTTCCTGGTTCGCGCGTGTTTGACAGTCAGCGCGTAACCGGCTTTAAACCCTGACAATTTTGATGTCGCCTCAATACGTTTTGGGCCCTTGCCTGTCGCGGGTACTTGGGCCTCCCACCCGAGTGAGGCACCATTTTTATCGGGAGACCTGCGGGAACGCTGGGTGGTAGGAAATTTGTGTCAACCCGGTGATGCCACAACTTTCCCACACACAAATGTGTGAAAAAAGTGATTTGTTCAGCAAAATTTCAGGTTTGCAGGGGATTCTGGGTAAGAAAACGTTGGGAGATCCACGCAAGTCATACCTCCCTGGAATCCCCTGGGTGTCTAGTTTTCAGAAATGTGTGGGTTTGGTAGGTTTCCCTAGGTGGCCGCCGAGCCCCGGGCCAAAAAGTCATGGGACCCACCTTGCAAAACCAGGTCGTTTTGTGATAGGCAATTTTGATGTCGCCTCAATACGTTTTGGGCCCTTGCCTGTTGCGGGTACTTGGGCCTCCCACCTGAGTGAGGCACCATTTTTATCAGGAGACCTGGGGGAACGCTGGGTGGTAGGAAATTTGTGTCAGCCCGGTGATGCCACAACTTTCCCACACACGAATGTGTGAAAAAAGTGATTTTTTCAGCAAATGTTCAGGTTTGCAGGGGATTCTGGGTAAGAAAACGTTGGGGGATCCTTGCAAGCCATACCTCCCTGGAATCCCCCGGGTGTCTAGTTTTCAGAAATGTGTGGGTTTGGTAGGTTTTCTTAGGTGGCCGCCGAGCCCCGGGCCAAAAAGTCATGGGACCCCCTTGCAAAACCAGGTCGTTTTGTGATAGGCAATTTTGATGTCGCCTCAATACGTTTTGGGCCCTTGCCTGTAGCGGGTACTTGGGCCTCCCACACGAGTGAGGCACCATTTTTATCGGGAGACCTGGGTGAACGCTGGGTGGTAGGAAATTTGTGTCAGCCCGGTGATGCCACAACTTTCCCACACTCAAATGTGTGAAAAAAGTGATTTTTTCAGCACAATTTCAGGTTTGCAGGGGATTCTGGGTAAGAAAACGTTGGGGGATCCACGCAAGCCATACCTCCCTGGAATCCCCCGGGTGTCTAATTTTCATAAATGTGTGTGTTTGGTAGGTTTCCCTAGGTGGCCGCCGAGCCCCGGGCCAAAAAGTCATGGGACCCCCCTTGCAAAAAACCAGGTCGTTTTGTGATAGGCAATTTTGATGTCGCCTCAATACGAAATTTGTGTCAGCCCGGTGATGCCACAACTTTCCCACACACAAATGTGCAAAATTTCAGGTTTGCAGGGGATTCTGGGTATGAAAACGTTGGGGGATCCACGCAAGCCATACCTCACTGGAATCCCCCGGGTGTCTGCTTTTCAGAAATGTGTGGGCTTGGTAGGTTGCCCACGGTTCCGGCAGAGCTAGGGTTCAAAAACTACAGCTAGGCACTTTGCAAAAAAAGGGTCATTTTTCACTGTGAAAATGTGGTGTGTCCACGTTGCGTTTTGCGCTGTTTCCTGTCGCGGGCACTAGGCCTACCCACACAAGTGAGGTACCATTTTTCTCGGAAGACTTTGGGGAACGCGGGGTGGGTGGAATTTTGTGGATCCACACAGATTCCAGAACTTTCCACCACAGAAAAGTGAGGAAAATGTGTTTTTTTGACATTTTGACAATTCTTTAGGTTTGCAAGGGATTCTGGGTACCAGAACCTGGTGAGAGCCAGTCAAGTCACCCCATTCTGGATTGCCCTGGGTGTCTAGTTTTCAAAAATGTATAGGTTTGCTAGGTTTCCCTAGGTGCCGGCAGAGCTAGGGTGCAAAAACTACAGCTAGGCACTTTGCAAAAAAAGGGTCATTTTTCACTGTGAAAATGTGGTGTGTCCACGTTGCGTTTTGCGCTGTTTCCTGTCGCGGGCACTAGGCCTACCCACACAAGTGAGGCACCATTTTTCTCGGAAGACTTTGGGGAACGCGGGGTGAGTTGAATTTTGTGGATCCACGCAGATTCCAGAACTTTCCACCACAGAAAATTGAGGAAAATGTGGTTTTTTGACAACTTTTTAGGTTTGCAAGGGATTCTGGGTACCAGAACCTGGTGAGAGCCAGTCAAGTCACCCCATCCTCGATTCCCCTGGGTGTCTAGTTTTCAAAAATGTATAGGTTTTCTAGCTTTCCCTAGGTGCCGGCAGAGCTAGGGTTAAAAAACTATAGCTAGGCACTTTGCAAAAAAAGGGTCATTTTTCACTGTGAAAATGTGGTGTGTCCACGTTGCGTTTTGGGCCGTTTCCTGTCGCGGGCACTAGGCCTACCCACACAAGTGGGGTACCATTTTTCTTGAAAGACTTTGGGGAACGCGGGGTGGGTGGAATTTTATGGATCCACGCAGATTCCAGAACTTTCCACCACAGAAAAGTGAGGAAAATTTGTTTTTTTGGACAATTTTTTAGGTTTGCAAGGGATTCTGGGTAACAGAACCAGGTGAGAGCCAGTCAAGTCACCCCATCCTGAATTCCCCTGGGTGTCTAGTTTTCAAAAATGTATAGGTTTGCTGGGTTTCCCTAGGTGCCGGCAGAGCTAGGGTTCAAAAACTACAGCTAGGCACTTTGCAAAACTGGGTCATTTTTCACTGTGAAAATGTGGTGTGTCCACGTTGCGTTTTGGGCCGTTTCCTGTCGCGGGCACTAGGCCTACCCACACAAGTGGGGTACCATTTTTATCGGGAGACTTAGGGTAACACAAAATTGTAGAGCAACTGTTATTATCTATTGACTTTCGATGCATTTCTGCCTTCCAAATGAAAGACAATGTGTAAAAAAGAAGTCATTTTGAAAAATGACCTATAATTCTCATGCTAGTATGGGTGCTCCCAATTTCGGAAATGTGCAAACATCTACTGTTTCTAAACTCTATATTTTGTTCCCATTACAGAAATACATAGGTGTCTTTCATACCGATTTTTCCATGTATAAATTTTCCCAGAATAATTGCTATATACCCGGGACATAATAAAAAACCATTGCATTACGCTGCTCAGTTATTGGCTCTGGGTTCGTCGGGTTCTTGGTGAACCTACAAGTCCTATATATCACCACAACCAGAAAGGTCCAGCGGATGTAATGGTATATGCTTTCAAATAGCTGTCATAATTAGAAGAAGTTACAGGTGAAAACGTTGACACAAATGGCTGTTTTTTTCAACTAATTTGCAATTTTTCCTATATTTAACTGTTTGTTTCTATAAAGAAAACTTGAAGGATCTACACAAATGACCCCTTGCTGAATTCAGAATTTTGTCTACTTTTCAGAAATGTATGGCTTTCCAGGATCCAGTATTGATTTCATACCCATTTCTACCATTAACTGGGGAGGTTGAAAGCACAAAAAATAGCAAAAATAGGCTATGTCCCAGAAAAATGCCAAAACTGTGTACAAAATTTTGGTTTTCTGACAAAAGTCTGCTTGTCCCTGAAAGATGGGAAGATGGTGATTTCAGCACCACAACCCCTTTTTGATGCCATTTGCAGGGAAAAAACCAGATGCTTTCATCTGTAGCCCTTTTTCGCATTTTTCCCCAAAAAACCAAAATGTAGCTGTATTTTGGCTAATTTATGGGTCCCCTCCAGGGGAATCCACAAACCCTGGGTACCTTTAGAATCCCCATGATGTTGGAAAAAAAGGACGCACATTTGGCATGGATACCTCATGTGGTCAAAAAGTTACAGGGGCCTAAGCGCGAACTACCCCAAATAGCCAAAAAAAGGCTTAGCACAGGAGGGGGAAAGGCCTAGCAGCGAAGGGGTTAAACACACCCTTTACTTTTAATCCGGCCGACATTGTACACCCTAGGTCGTCGGATTGGGCACCAGCCCAGAAGTGACAGCGTACCTCCACGACAACCTGCGCAAAAGCTTCGATAAAGAAGTGCGTAACAGGTTGCGCTCCGAGTGCCCTAGGCCCGATATCCCTGATAAGGTGGCGGGCATGCCAGACATAGACGTCAGCCTCCTTACATTTCTAAAGAAATTCGCTAAAGACCCTAAGAAGGGAATTGATCATGCCTGGCGAGGCTGCCAGGACAAACTCCTGGATGTGGCGGGCCACTAGCCAAAATTTTGGAAATGGCCCTGGAGGCGAAGGAGTCTGGTGCTCCTGTGGATCCCGACGTCTTGGCTGGGTGGACCCAAAGGGCGATCTGTTTGTTGGGGAACGCCAACTGTGCTATCTCCACTGAGAGACGTAAATCGCTCCTCATGAGGATGGATTCTAACTTGACTGAGCTTGCAGCAGCAGAACCTGGTCCTCTAGCAGAGGGTAATCTCTTCGGTGAACGCTTCGTGAAAGACGTTTCCAAATATGTCGGTACATTCACGTCCCTTGACAAGGCCCAATCTGGCATAAAGCATGTTTTCCAGGCAGGCCTTTTTAACCGGGCCGGGCGAGGCAGAGGACGCTCGCCAGGCCGCCAGTACCACCAAGGTCCTGAGCGAGGAGACTATGGCCGTGGTCGAGGCGAGTGGGATTCCACTCATGGTGGAACATTCTATCCCACCAGACAGCGCTTCAAGAGAAGACACTTTAACAGAGGTGGACATCGAGCGGGCTTCCGAGCTCCAGAGTCTGCAGGTAAGAGCTATCGACAAATTTCTGTTACCCTTGGGGGGTTGCACTCAATTTTTCACTCACAATTGGGCTCTGATATCACAAGATGCATGGATTTTGCAGACAATTCAGGGTTTTTAACTAGAATTTTATCAGACTCCATTCCAAGACACTCAATCCAGACAGCTCTCTTTTTCCCAACAAGAGTGCGATTTTATAGATGCAGAACTCGAAGAATTGCTGCAGAAACGCGCGATTGCTTATTGCGACGATGGTCCTCGCGGTTTCTGCAGCAATATATTCTTAGTGCAAAAGAAAGGAGGAGGTCACAGGTTAGTATTGAATCTCAAGGAGTTCAACCAGTACATGACCTACAAACATTTCAAGATGGAAGGCATCCATCTTTTGGCAGATTTACTGAAGAAAGGAGACTGGATGGTCAGGTTGGATCTGAAAGATGCCTACCTGTCAATCCCTATATTTCCTCCCCACCGCCGTTTTCTGCAGTTTCAATGGCGGAACTGGTTGTTGGAATACTTGGTCCTTCCTTTCGGGCTTTCCTCAGCACCGTGGTGCTTCACCAAGGTGATGAAACCGGTGATAGCTCATTTACGAGAGCAGGGCATCCACATGATAGTGTATCTGGACGATATACTTATCATGGCTCAGACTCCGGCTCTAGCTGCGCAGCACTTGCGCATGACCATGTCTATTCTTCAAAATTTGGGATTTGTGATCAACGAACCCAAATCGGCTCTGTGCCCCTCTCAGACCGTAGATTGTCTGGGGTTTGTCATAAATTGTCAAACGGCCCAACTGAGCCTTCCCCGTTCGAAATTGAGGGACATCAAGAAAGAACTCACCACTCTGTTGTCCAAGCAGACAGTCTCCCTGCGGACGATTGCCAGGATTGTGGGTCTTCTGGCATCCTCCATTCAGGCGATATTTCTGGGCCCTCTTCATTATCGGGCCCTTCAGAGGTTGAAGATTCAACACCTTCGGAAAGGCTTGTCCTACACGGACTTGATCCCCCTTTCCCAAGAAGTGCGAGAAGAGATTCAGTGGTGGCTGGGCCACGTGGAAGCGTGGAACAGCAGAGCCATTTTCGGCTCTCAACCAGAGGTGGTTATAGAGTCCGACGCCAGCCGTTGCGGCTGGGGAGCGCGCTGCGGAGATATCTCAACAGGGGGACGGTGGTCCCTGCGCGAACTCGAGCTTCATATCAACTGTCTGGAGCTATTAGCAGGGTCGTTTGCGATCCGGACACTGGCCCCCACACAACTCTCATGTTGCATCCTTCTTCGGATGGACAATATCTCAGCAGTGAGGTATATCAACAAGTTGGGAGGCACGAGGTCGTCACTGCTTGCAGAGATAGCGAAGGACTTCTGGCATCACTGCCTGAGTCGTCAGATTTCGGTCATAGCCGAATACATCCCGGGGCAGTCAAACATAATAGCGGACTGGAACTCCCGGTATCTCAAAGACTACAGCGATTGGCAGCTCCAGCCCCAGATATTCAGTTGGTTACAAGCTATATGGGGCAGCTGCGAGATAGACCTCTTTGCCTCCAGGCTGAATCGACAGCTGCAGAAGTTTTTCAGCTGGAGGCCAGATCCGTTAGCAATGGCGACGGATGCGTTTTCTCAGGACTGGTCCAAGGGTCTGAATTACGCTTTTCCCCCCTTCATCTTGATTCCCAGGGTGACAACACAGGTAACCCGCGAAATGGCGGAGGTGATTCTAATAACCCCCCTGTGGAAGTCACAGCCCTGGTTCCCAATACTATTGGAGATGAGCTGCGACTCCCCCAGGATGGTCCAGTGGTCCTCGACAATGCTCCAGGGTCCTCATGGAGAAATGCACCCGATGGTGTTATCGGGGCAGTTGTCCCTGATGGCCTGGAGGCTTTCAGGCAAAGATGGGAAATGCCGGGATTTTCGGACAAAGCTGCAGCTTTCATCAACCAGGCCTGGGCTCCCTCCACCAGGAAACGATATTCTTCAGCATGGAAGGGCTGGGTTCGTTGGTGCGTGGAACGACACGTGGATCCCGTGGGGGCTGACCTACCCCATGTTGTGAATTTCTTATCCGAAAAAGCGTCAGAAGGCTTGGCGTACCGTTCGGTTAACAATTTCCGTTCAGCCATTTCTGCTGGTCATTCCCAGATAGATGGCAAACCTGTGGGGATGCACCCGGTAATCTGTAAGTTATTAACAGGTATTAGGGTAGCGAATCCTCCCAAACTTAAATACTCCTCTCTGTGGGATGTTTCTCTAGTTCTTTCCTTATTTGATAAATGGCCAGCCAATAATTTGTTAACAAAGAAACAACTAACGTGCAAGTTAGCTATGTTGTTATGCCTCTCTGCCTGTCGACGTTCCTCCGACGTGAAAGCTCTGGATCTTACAGGTAGAGTATTTACTCCGGAGGGAGTTTCCTTTAACATTACTGCCAGGACTAAAACATTGTCAAGAAGTGTTGAATATCATGCCTTTCCTGGTAATGCAAAACTATGTGTGGTTCAGTGCCTCAAGGTCTATGAGGAATGTACTCGGTCTATTCGACCTGATGGTTCGGCACAATTGCTGATTGCGTGGCAGAAGCCCTATAAACCTGTGTCTGCGGCTACCATAGCCAGATGGTTAAAGTCAGTTATGCAAGAGGCTGGTATTGATACCCAACTGTTTGGGGCACACTCTGTTCGTGGTGCCATGGCATCTAAAACCTTTATGTTGGGCTCTACCATTCAAGATATTATGAGATCTGCTGATTGGTCTTCTGAGTCTACATTTAAACAATGTTATTATAAACCGGTGGGTGATATAGCTTCAGTTGTGTTTGATAAGCGTTAAACTAGCATAATCAGAAGCCTCCGGTCCTGTAATAGAATAAAAATTAGCTAGCATTCGCGCCAAGAATTTTCAATTCTATTAAGGACACGGAGGCGAGGATTATCCCACCCGGTTATATTACAATGTTTGTAATGTATGCCCACCCGTATGTACTTTATATTCTGTTTAAGCAGAAGTTACGGGTTTTCCTGTGTTTCGTTCCTTTCAGGATCTGAAAAGAAGATGGAATAGAAGTACTTCTGGTTAAGAAGACGTTTACTTTCCAGTTGGTTCTGGTTCTTCCACGTTGGAGGATGGTTGTTTGGACTTGAGTTAATGTTATTGGGCTAAAATGTTCGAGCAAAGAAAGAGGCTCAGCAACAGGATATGGTGGCTCTTATAGGGTCATGCAGGATGTGATGTATAGCTAAGCATCATGGGAAATGTAGTTTTATTTGCATACAAAACGTTTTTCATTGGCTGCTGTGAGTAGCAAATAAACGAAAGAGAAGCATAATCCTCGCCTCCGTGTCCTTAATAGAATTGAAAATTCTTGGCGCAAATGCTAGCTAATTTTTTATTCTCGATGCAATCAGAAATTACATTTTGTTTTTTTCATCCAGTAGATGGCGATATGTCGCTATCTATCGAGTTGTATTTTTTCATTGTTTTACCTTTCACACGTGTGTGAATGTAATTATGTACACAAACATTTACGTTTTTTTTATTTCTATTTTTTTATCTTCTAAAAAATGAGACCTTCATTACCAGCCCCCCTCACCCCCCCTTCCCCCTTACCCACCTCATATCAGTGGCGGCATTAGTTGTAAAGTATATTTATACAAAAAAGGAGTAGGCTTGAAATAGTCCTAAAATTTTCCAAGTGTTTTTTTCACAGCTTCCTTGTTTTCAATGGTAAATTCAGGCGAGAATGGAAAACAGTGAATCAGTGTATAAAGTAGTTTCTTTGGTTCTAAAGATATTTCTACAGGTCTGAGCACTCCACTTGTTCAGGGGAGGGCTGGCACCAGGCGCGCAACGCCCATTGGGCTCAAAGGGCTTCAGTCCCCAGTCCCCATTCCCCCCACTGAGACAGTTTTCCGGGCACACACACAGCCGCACCCGAGTACTTCACAGGTCTTTAAAAGACCATTTGCTTGTTAATGAGGCTTTGTTGTTTTTCACCCTTCTTAGAGCCCCTGCATCTCCACTCTGCCTATTGCTGGAAGAATTAGCCCCCCAATTTATTCTTAGCCCCCAATTTATTCTTAGCCCCCCCCGAAATGTGGCTCTAGTTGCGCCTCTGGCTGGCACTCAAGATAAAGTACACCAAGCTCTTGTTATTTCAACTGTAGCAATGAATCTGCTGCAGTGAAAAGCGCAAAAAAATAAACTGCAGCGCAGGAACGTGTCTGTACCATTGGTGTACATGTGCAAAACACGTGTTTGCTAGCCACGTTCATCAATTGTGTCAAAACTATACATACAAGAATAATTTGCCAATATCATATATCCTTGTGCACAATCCTGTGTCCACAGCACTTTTTCAACTTTCTTCCAAGGTACCATGCTTTCAGAGCTCCCCAGCACAGTACATTGGTTCCTTGGCTCCCCTGCACAGCACCATGCTTATTCAGCTCTCCCCCCCCCCACCCACCCTTCCCAAAAATCATAGCACAGTGCTTACTTGGCTGCCCTGCCCTGCACCATGCTTTATCAGCACTAAGCTCAACACCAGTTTACTCGGAATAAAATGAACAGCACTGGGAGACTCACTGCAAGGAAGCAGGGAGAGACTCTGGGCCTTATTTAAGAAGGAGGAGGAAACAGGACGATGGAGCACGAATGGTCATCGACGCATGGAGGAGTGGAGGAGCAGCGTGAGAGAAGTAGACGAGAGGAGAAGGCGAGGACCGGAGCCGGTGAGGAGAGCCACCGGAGGTCGCGGATGTCCTACGAGAGGATGGGAAGGACCCCGGATTCAAAGCATGCTCGCAGAGCACCACGCTAGAGATCAGTACTCCCAGGGGGGACGATGAGGCTGTATCTCCCTTCACCACGGCCCAGGAGGGTCGTGGACTCAGGCAAGTACCCACTGCACGTTCCTTTTCTTTAAAGGGTTGGTGGGCGGAGTTGAGGGCCACGCAACCTTGAGCACCATTACTCCCCACAGCACCTAGGCACTTCACGGTTAGGGCACTGTGGAGGAGCACAATTCCCTAACCCTCGTTTAAGCCCAGAGCAATAGCCTGAACATTCTTTTGTTTGTTTCTTTTGGGTTTTCTGCATCCCTCCTGAGGACTACACCCCGACGCGGACCGAAGGAGCAAGAGACCCGAGGAGAGAACTGTCGACCTTCGTAGTCGGAACCCCCCCCCCCCATACTCCCGTAAGGGGTATCAGGAGTACTGGACAATCCCGGTGTGGGGCAAGAGCATACGAAATAAAGAGACTAATCACTTAAAAAGCCTGAGAGCCTCTTGTTTGATGGTGGGCTTGGGGACACAAACGGACCACCCGATCACACACAGTTTGCAGTATTTAACATTAAAACGTGGCATTAGTTATTTAAAGATGACCAACCTGTCATGTTAGACACTATGATTACAAATGGCATTAGATCCCCAACAGAAATTACTTTCTTGTTGTACCTGCACTCTTCAAGCATTTTACTGGCTTCTTGACTTGCGTGATTGAATTTCGAGAATGGTAAATGCTGCAATGGAGCTGCTGTTTGCTTCACCTGCTTTGCTAAGCAGTCAAATTCAGTTCTTGCTGTACTACAATCTAGGCATTTATTTTGCTATTTGCACAGCATATTTGGAATGCATACACTATCTAAAACTATTCTACCATTTTTTGTCAGGACGCTTGTACCATAAGTTACTAGATTTAAAAAAAATAGTTTTTAGTTCAAACCTACTAGACCGCACAAACTGTCTGGTTGCAAAAGACAGATTGTCAGTTTGCCAAGAAGGTACAGTGGGCTTAAATCCTACTCATTGGTTCCCGTTGGCTGGCTTTACTGTCACTCATATGTTTTCATCCTATTCAATGCCTTGCCTTGGAGCAGTTAGTGAAGGCATTATTTGAATAGCATTATTTTTATTCTTTGTTAAATTCCTTTAGGTTGCAGACATGCCCTATCTGGGCATAAATTGCATTTCCAGTGTTCATCAAATACCACAGAAGCCCAACCATGGGTGTGTGGCTGTTCACCAGGGGCACGTGAAGTAACAGTAGATGTTGTAGCACCTAGGATAGTGTGCTGCATGGCTAAATACTTATACGGTCCCAAATGCGAGACCTATTGGCTATGCCAATGCTTGATCTTCATCTCCTCGGTTTCTGCTTCACCCTGTTCTGGGTCCTCCCCTGCCTCTGTTTATTACAGTTTCTTTCTGTCATCTTTATTCATCTGGGGTCGTTTACTTGGTGTGCGCCTTTTCCTGGGGAGGCAGCGGGGGGGGGGGGTGTATTCATGGTTGCTTTACTTTTACGCAATTCTTCTTTTATGGGCTATTGGTGGCAGATGAATGCATACAGTGCAGTTTACTTTCCTGGCTGCACCTATAGGTGAGTCCATGGGTTGTGGAGTCCAATGGCTACCACCTATCCCATCAGTAGAATAACTCGCTGGTGTCTATTCCTAACACCTTTACTTTACCTGTACTCTTAGCACCGCTGTGGCCCTGATATTTGTAACACTGCAGGGCGATACATGCCAGCATCTATACAACTCAGATATGACTAAAGCAGCTTGTTTAATTGTGTGCTCTGGAATCCTTGCAGTTCAGACACAAATGGCGAGAGACACGCGCCTCGGCAGCCGTTTCCTAATACAGCGCTTCCCTGGACAGATTATGCCTCCGTTAAACAGATATGGTTTAATTGATGGCCCTCCCTGGGTTTGAAGGCTGTGGTTGTATTGCCACTCCTCAGTACCCCCAGTTCATAACAGATGCTGACACTGCTCACAGTACCTGGGGGGCTGTTTATCAAGGAAGATGCGAGCCTCAGATCAGACATTAAGACATGCTCCCTTCTCTTTTTCACACTTCCCTCCAGTGGCGGCTCCTCCGCTAAGGCGGAGGAGCGTCGCCCCACTGCTTTTTAGCAGTGAAATAAAGGGAAAATAAAATGATAATAACTTGTGTTATTAGCATTTTATTTTCTCCTACTTCCTCAGCTTTGCGTGAGTCGGCGGGGGAGGAGTGGTAGCACCCTCCTAAGTGTGCAATGACTGCTTGGCCGGCCCTCTCGGGCCGGTCAAACAGTCTTGCGCACTTTGCATGTTTTCCATGCAGGCTGCATTACAGCCTGCGTGGAGAACATGCCCAGGCTCCCAGTCAGCGTCTGAGTGCCAAAACACGGTGCTCAAATCAATCACAACTGCTAAGGCAGCGTTGTGATTGACTGACTGGGAGCCTGGGTGTGCTTCCTGTTCAGGCCAGCGAGGCCGGACTACGGAGGAGAGACGCGACGAGGAAGCGGCGAGAAGGTAAGTTTTTATTTTATTTTTTAATACTCGCTTCCCTCGTTGTCCCCTCCCATCTCCGCTTTTATTTATCATAGCGATGGACCCCCTAGTTCGACACCTTCAAGAAAAGCATCTGTTTCGCGGCTTGCAATTCCCTGCTGGACCACTCTTAATGTCTCTGTATGCAGATGAGGTTTTGCTTTTCGTCCGCCATCCCCAAACTAATTTGCAGCCCTTAATCGAAGGGATTGAAAGATTTGGTTCCGTGTCCGGGCTCAAGATTAACTGGGGAAAATCAGTGTTATTTCCTATTAGGGATGCGGCGGCGGCAGACGGGACGGAGTATCCATTACAGGTAGCCCAGGAGACTATGAAATATCTTGGGGTACATCTCCACAGAGACAAAGGCCAGGTTATACAGCTCAATTACGGGCCGGCTATAGCACATCTCACTATACAAGTGGAGCGTTGGATACAATTACCCCTATCCATGGCTGGCCGTATCGCACTTATAAAGATGAAAGTATTGCCCCGTTTTCTCTATTTTCTTTGCACCATACCCATCCCTCTCACCAATGTCTTTTTCGCTCAATTGCGTGGCCTCCTCATCCGGTTGATATGGGCTGGTCGTAGACCCAAGGTCGCATGGGACACCCTTACGCTTCCATATGCGCGAGGGGGTTTGCGGTTCCGGACCCTCAGCTGTATTTCTTGGTGGCGCAAGCTCAATTTGCACACCATTGGTTCCACCCTGACGCCCGGATACCCTACACAAAAACAGACAAGGAACTGGCCGCCCCGACTCCACTTGCGTCTCTGCTCCCGAAGGGCATCCCCCTCGATTCCCAAGACATTCAACCTCTGGCTACTACGTGCTGGGCTTGGCGTAAACTAAATCGGTTATTTGGATCTGACCCTCTTTACTCCCCCGCCCTCCCACTGGCTCACAATCCGTTCCGCCTTCTCACCTCCGACAGAGGGGTTTTGGCCACTCTCTCTAAACTGGCGTTGGACACCTTTGGCTCCTTGTTTCCGAATGGCCGGGCACGCAAGTTATCTGACCTGACGCAGCTCCCTGGGCTGACTGGCGTAGACTCCCTCAACGTTGCCCGGCTTCAGGGGACGCTTCAGGCCACTTTCTCTACCTTCCCCGGCCCATATGACGACTTCCCTCCGCTTACCCTACTCATTGCGGACGAATCTAGGTCGTACCTGGTCACAAAACTGTATAAGGCCTGCTTGAAACTTCGGGTGGGACGGGACGGGAGGACTAGGCAGAGATGGGAGGACGATCTTGGGCATCCGCTGACTGACAAGGAATGGGCCTTCTGTCTCGAGCAAACCCAGAGGGTGTCTCCCAACCACAGGCATAAATTGCTTCATTTTAAATTTGACCATAGAATCTATATAACCCCTAGCCAACGGGCAAAGTTCGACCCCACTCAACCCACAAATTGCCCTAAGTGTAATGTCTTAGACGCCGATTTTGCACACATGTCCTGGGCTTGTCCTCCTATTTTGGCGTATTGGCAGGAAGTCTTTGCAACACTGGTGCAAATCATAGACACCCCCCTCGTACCCTCCCCTAAAATGGGTCTGTTGGGACTGGTTAATCACATCAAACTTTGCTATAGGCGCTTTACGGCGATAGCGTTACTTCTGGCCAAAAGTAAGATTGCTGTCTTGTAGGGGGCAAGGGCCCGACCAACCAAATCGGCCTGGCTTCGTAGTCTGGCATATTGTAGCGTCCAATCTGAAATATACGCTACGCTTCAGCCCACAACCTCCAGACCCCGAGACATCTGGTGCGTTTATCGCACGCACCTGCAGCGAACACTCCTTGCTGCGCAGGCTGCAACCACTCCGACTGCCTCCCAAGCTTCTGAGTGAACGGTACGCAGGCTACCTTCGTTATTCGCCAGGTCCTATATCCCCTCCCTACACATGTTTCCGCATACAGGCACATTGTACCACAGCCATTTGGCGTGTTATCTTTAAACACCGACTAGTGTATCTCATGTTTCACACACTGGAACTCTTTAGTCTTCCTCTTTTTCACCTAGCTATATTGGGGTAATTGTTTTATATAATTTCCAATTTTTGTAAATTATAATTGTATTTATTAAAAAAAAAAAATGTTAAAAGAAAAAAAAAAACCTATTCACCATTCCGCATAATTCAAAAATACAAATACACTCCACAATTCCACAACTAACAAATCCAAATCAAACCACATAATTCCTCTACAAACAACATACATCTACTCCACTACAAACAATAAACATAAGTAAAAATACAATAACATTTACAACGCCAATAGCTTCAACTTTCACAAATGCAAGACCGATTGCATTTCAAATGCTTGTTTAATGTAAGCAGCAGGTCAGCTTTCCATTCCCAGCTTAAGGCTGCTGTGGCTTTTCGTTTTGACGGGCCCGACCGGCAGACGTTGTGTTAGGATGATCTTTGCAGAGACTGTAGCGTTTGGGTCGCTCTGTGCACATGGCCCGGCAAAGATGCTCCACCCATGGGTGGGGTTTAGATTTGGGACCTTGGTACATAGGACACTTTTGCACACCGTGCAGGAGCATGGATACACTGCAGGGTTGTCAGCGACATGAGCAAATGCGCTTTCTGGTGCAGATCAACATGCACCAACAAGACATCAGACATTTCGTGTTTGCTTGCTTTTTAGCCAGTAAAGCTGGCAGTATGCTTTCAAACTGCATCTTGTTACGAGCAGTTCCATATTACAACACACAGTACATATTACTTTTGCCCCCAAATGCCAACTGCTGCTTGTTTTTTACCTAAAGCAAAGGAATATTTATTGAGCACAGCATAGCTGATGTGTGACATCTTCAATGAGTTCTGGCTTCACAGTCAGGGACATCTTAAGGATTTTGGGGGCCCTGGGCCAAATGTAATTTGGGGGCCCCAGTTCGATCAGTTTTGAATTTATGATCCAATTTCAGCTCTTTCATGCCACTTTTGCCCAGGTCACTGAAAGTGCACAGACACACTCATCCAAATACTAAATGTGTTTACATCTAATATTCAGGGATTGTGATATGTGTTTTCAATATTGTAACAGCAGCAGCTCACTAATTTTATTGCGAATAATCTCTGTGACACCCTACCATTTCTCATATGTGAGGTCCTGGTTTCACTTAAAAGAAACCTTTTTATGGATGTTGCATGAAACATAAACACATTTCTTTGCAAAAAGTCTGTAATAGTCTCTCACACATCACCTACATTAAAAATAAATTAAAGGAAAACGGTATTTAAAACGATTTGTTTAAGAATTAATCAAGGCCACCAGGGCAAGACTGTCAGCAGAACACAGTTGGCCTTAAGTGGGGGGGGGGGGAGGGAATGAAAGGCAGGGGCCCTGGGCCAGAGCCCACTTTGCCCATGCCTTAAAACGTTTCTGTTTACAGTACATAGGAAGAAGATACTGAGAAGGAAATTCTGAGGATACAAAAAGCATGCCTATCGCACAAGGGCTCTAACATACTTCATAATGTGCAATTAGAAACCGCAGAGTACCACACATTCACTGAGACAACTGCCAAAGCCCAGTATTTAACAGTGTGGAAGTGACTGTATGAAAGAGGTAACAATGGCTTAGAGTAGCCAATGGCCTAGTTTTTGCGAGTTTGTTTTTCACTTGGGTGTTTGTTTTGTTTTTGGAGCTTTATATAGCGCTAACTTGACCCGAAGGTATCAGAGCGCTATTACATGAGCAGCAGTTGCATTACAGACGGACATATTCATTTTGTTCGGCACGGGGAGATTAAGTGTTTGTCCCAGAATCACAGGATGTTGAGCGTCCCTGCCGAGACTCGAACCCGGTCCCCCAGCTTCGAGGTTGACCGCTCTGTCCCATTGCCCGCACTCTGCTAATGTAGGACATTGAATGTCCTGCTTTTTGCTGCTCACAGCTAGCTGTCTGATGGGAAACGCGAAGCCTCTTGACATGGTGACCACATCTCACTAATTCAACCATCTATAAGCCGTGAAAAAGATTTGTCTGCAGCTTGGAAGGCGTAACTGCAGCACAGCAGGGGTCCTGCAAAATGCAACGTAAAGGACAAGTCGCCTTTAGAGATGCTAAAAAGAATGTAGAGACCTGTAGTTAAACTGTCCTAAATGTGTGACTGAAAACCAGGCTTTGCTGGAAATATGAGGCTGATGTTTATTTCATCTATTAAGCGTCATTCCGGGTGCACACATATTGTCAGACCAGAGGACAAAGGCCAAGATGATTTGCCCAAGAGCAAATAATTTGGTGAAATTGGGGCAGAAGAATAAGTTCAAATAGAATTTGCCCAAGATCACATCTAATCTAAGTGGGGAGGCTGAAATTAAAAAGCATGTGTCTGGGTTCCACAGTTTCCAACGAGCCCAAGAGACCACAGCGGTTACGGCAGCCATTTGATGGAAATGCCAGGGGACTACCTTCCCAGGGAAATGGTTGCCATTGGTGTTTCAGGTCCAAAGACTATTTCATGCCATGTGGATGGTGGAGTGTGGTAACTATAGAGAGGATTTTCTCACTGTCATTTTATATATGATGTAATTATATACTATGAGGCTATTGGTTCCTGTTGTGTTCTTTTATGGAGCCATGCTTGTATATACTTGAATTCTGGGGTCGTTATTGTGATCTCCTGGGCCACTTGTACAGACTGCTTTTCTGAAGCTCTTAACAATAAAGGATTTGGAATCAATGTACCCTCTAATTTTTTTCCTCTGTGTGCGGCAGTGTAAGGTCTTTGTGCACTGCAGCCCAGGCTATGTGCGCCGGGAACCAGACCGCGCGTGTGGGTGCAGCGCCAAATATCACTTAAAAGTTTTGCTTAAAAAAGTGAAAGGACTGTACATTTCCACACCTGTAGCACCACATGAAGGGTCTAAAGGCAGGTGTTCAATTTAGATACACACGCCATGACATGAATTGGTTACACAGGCAAGTACACTTCGGGTTTAGAAAAGGATAGGACTCCAACGATGGTACCTTAAGATTTTACTAAAGATCCTCAACTCGAGCACTGTTCATAGCGTGGGAAAATGTTGGGAGCCTATACAAGATCACATATATACAATACACATGGATATGGCACTAGATGAATCTGGCTGTGGGCGGCTTGGAGAAGCCTTTAAATACACAAAGTGCAAGCACTGGGTCTAGCCTCACAATGACCCCGGCGCCTTTTCTTATTTTCCAGCTCCTGAAACTACTGAGCTTAAACACGGAGTTGCATAAAACCGTGTTCCAATACTGCCCCGCGCATTGGCTTGCAATGCCAAAGGAGTGTGTAGTAATTACAAGGAGACTGACCCAGCATCACCCAGCTTGTCAATGAGGTGCCTTACACAGTGTTTGGTTAAAGTTAGAACACCCTTTCAAGCAATAATACAGTAAATTACCTTTGACACAATTCTGTCCCGAGTCACTATCAGGAAAGTGTATTTGTTGTGCTTGATCCCATTAAAATGGAAAAGGTTGAAAGAGTGGCGGATTTCAGAAAGGAAAGAGTCTATTGTGATTTAATGTAGTTCTCTGCTCATATTAGTTTGTTTTGCTTAATTTTGATTCTTCTTGAATCTGTACATTTGCGAGCGATAAAAGGTTCACACCCTTTAATTGCTGCCTAGTACCAGTGATCACTCATGTTCAAGTGTTAGTAGTTGAACAGTGGTTATTGAAGGTAGATGTGAAGACGTCTTTTTCAAAGAAAATCCTGCTACACCTTGTATTGCAAAGGAATTGGTCACTATTCGGTATGCTTGAAGTGTTATGTAGATGCCTTTTTAATTTCAGAACAATTTTATATGTAAAAGGAAACATCATGAAATGCAATACAAGCTTTGTAAAGTATACAAAGGCAACACACACTAAAATCAGATGTGAAATCACTAGTTCTACAGTTTAAGGTGCAGTGCTAATAGGGATTAAAGATTATGTTAATGAATTCACTGTTATATTGGTTATGGATCAAAATGTTGTTGGGAAGCAAAATATTGAGACACATCAGACATAAGAATAGAAATGTCACACAAACACAAGGAAAATATGAAAATGTCACATAAGGAAAATGAAACTTGCCAGCTATCTTTTGCTGGAAAGAAAGCGTCACTCATAGTTGTTGAAATGTCACTAATAATTACACTGAAATCATGAAAAGGTCACACAGAGCAATGTGAAACCTTGACAGCTATGCATGTAATTTCTATATATGTTTCCCTCCTCTTTATGGCTTGATTTTGCTGGCCAGAAAGTGTTACTCACAGCCCTGCCAAGGACCACGCATCAGGTGTTAGACTAACGCATTTCAGTGTGGTGGTCCGCACTGAAATGCAAATTCACGCACAATAGGCATAGCACCTGCCTTGGCTGTCAAGCCATAACGCCGCTATGCTGAAACTGGAGTGGCAGCAGGCCTGTGCGAGAGCGCTGCTCCTGGTAGGCTTTGCGGGCTGCTGGCTACAATGTATTAGTTAAAATAGGAAGTAATCCTCATGGCTGCGTGCGGCATTACGCAGGACGTGGCAATGCCAGGGCAGTGCTTACACCGCAGCGCAGTAATTTAAGCATAATCATGAATGATCCCTGCCACCGCCGAGACCCAATTCCACGGACCCGTGGCGGCCGCTGGAGTCCAGAGCACGCACTGTGCAGCTGCTGAGTCTGAATGCAGCCCTGGTGGCACGTTTGCCGAGGGAGTCATTCGTTGTGGCCAGGAGGACTCTGGTTTCTATGATTCGAGAGAGGGCAAAGCTCTGGTAAAATAGGCGCGTCAGTGCTTGTTGGTAAGTGTGCTCGCTTTTAAGATGCATGCTTTTAATAAATATGCATACTTAAGCTCATGGTATTTAGAGAAAAACCGTGCCTTGGAGTTAAAAACATTCCTGACTTCAGCCTAATCTATATCTAATCACGAGTATATGCATTTTATTGATCCAGCTAGCTCTTTAGTTGGGCGATCAGTGCCCCAGTTGTACGCCGGCGGAGCCAGAGGACAGGGCCGCCAGTCACTGACTCTGTGCCCCCTCCCGTGGAGAGTGAACAAAGACTTTAACATGCGAGGGGTGCTCCCTTTGACCTTTTGCAGTAACATTCCTATACCTGAAGTGGAGACAACATTTAACAGTATTTAACATTATTCCTGCACTGGTGAATATTGTATTGTTTTTCTATATCTCAAATCTTGCTCCCCACAGCCCACTTTCTCCACCAGTGGCGCCAGCAGAACCCCTCCAGGCACCCTCTCCTCTTATGTTGCAGTCTGGCTGTTTTCGGCTGCCTCCAATGCCGCCTCATTGCAAACACGTCCCCCGGCTGGCAATTACCAGAACCCCTCGGGGTGATCCAGGCAGGCCCCTGTGTTATGACCGATCGCCTGTCTTGACCGCAGCGCAGCCGGTTCTCGCCAGGGGCTCTTCAGCCCCCCAGGGCACCCGCAAAGACACACCGCCCTCCACTGGGTCTGCCCTCCTTCACGCAGCCTCCACTTCGGAGTCTTCTCCTCAGGGGCCTCCGCACCAGTGCCTTGCTGCAGGCCTCACACAACTTTGTTTCTGCCGTTAGCCCCCTCTTTCGGCTCTCTGTCCTAACCCAGGTGGCGGGGACTGCAGGATTCAGCGTTGGATTAAAAATTACAGTTTTGTGTCCAGGATGAAACACTTCTTGTCGACATCTTGCCGGCCATGCCTCCCCATGTGTGGGCATTTCAATGTCAAAATGAGTGTTTCTACTCAGGGCCGGCTCTAGGGCGGTGCTATAGGTGCCATCGCACCGGGGCTGACTTGGGGTGGGGGCGCCATGTTTATTGTTTTAGAGGCAGCTGGTGCCGCGTTCTTAGTTCCAGCAATAAAAATGTCAAGATAACTCATCTGATTAATGTTCTTCCTGGAGAGAGACCGGAGCTTTGTCTAAGAAATGTTGACTTGTAGTGCAAAGGGTTAATATGTCTGCTGCAAATAACGTGTCCCATTCATATCACAAAGTGCATAAAATCTAAATTGGTCAATGGGTTACCGCTTTTGTCAGAGAGATCCTGTTGTTACTTGTATAAGTTAAAATCCTAATATATTAACTGTCATCAAAGAGCTGCATGCAAACTGCAAGGAATGTGTTAAGAGCTATGTGTGTTTTTTGCCAGTCTTTTGTTATCCTAATATTGCAAAAAGGGTTCATTTATGTAGAAATCAATTCTTATTATTTAGGAAAACCCCCAACATTGGTGTAACATTTTTAAATTCTGAATTTGTATTTTTCAAGACCAAAGACTCAAACTATACTGCCTACCAGAATGGATGACATTTTACTCCTACACCTTGTAGGCCTTTATCTTATGTAACATTTCCTATACACTCATTTACACATGTATGATTGTCTCTGTGCAATGTGTGTGTGATGTAAAGTGTTCTGACACCTTAAACTGGTATGAGTCGCGCTATGAAACGAAATTAATCTAAGAGACAGTGGTTATTGAGACTTCAGGAGCACTGCCAAATGGTGGTAGTGTGGGAATCTGTGGCGGAGGTGGTCATTGGGGGGCGCCACAAAACATTGTCGCACAGGGCGCCACCAGTGCTAAAGCCGGCCCTGTTTCTACTTATGCCTTGTGCACGCGAATGCATCAATAATGTCGCCTTGCACCTAATTTGTGTTTTGACTCTAAGGGGAAATGAAGGGGAACTTAGTCAAGACCTATGATTTAGTGATTTTGTAAATGTCATGAAAAAGAGTCCACCTCACAGTTTCTAGTGGTCGATAGTTTTCACGAACCGTGCAACGTACTTGCAATAATACAGCGCCCTTGCTCACTCCGCTGCTGCCCCGCTATGTTTGCCCCTCAGCCTCTCTTGCACCTCAATTAATGCCCCGCAGCTGTTTGCCGTGGCGGTTGTTAAACCGTGAATTTTAGTGTGTTGATTTTGCTTGTGAGAAAATGTCACTATTATTACACTGAAACATATGAAAATGTCACACATAGCAATCTGAAACCCTGGCAGCTATGTACTCATGACGATACAAAAGGGGATGATGGACGGAACGTTTGAGCCAATCAAACACTCACCCCCAGTCAACTGATCTGGGTTTAATCCATCATCATTCTTTAGCTCACTCCACCACCCCAGTTCAGACATGGCCATATGCAAATCAGTCTGACCCTGTGCCTCATGGGAACAGTCCAGCCCGAACTGCCAAGCCATGTCTTCCCTGGACCGGAAACAAGCATCCTAGGACCGGTTTCTGGCATTCCAGCCGTCATCAGCCAGGCTTGCTTGAATCCAGTGGCAAAGTGAGCAAGGGACCCACGTCTGGGCATACCCCCGCCAACTTAGGGCAAACAAAGCGATACAAAGGGGATGATGGACGGAACGTTTGAGCCAATCAAACACTCACCCCCAGTCAACTGATCTGGGTTTAATCCATCATCATTCTTTAGCTCACTCCACCACCCCAGTTCAGACATGGCCATATGCAAATCAGTCTGACCCTGTGCCTCATGGGAACAGTCCAGCCCGAACTGCCAAGCCATGTCTTCCCTGGACCGGAAACAAGCATCCTAGGACCGGTTTCTGGCATTCCAGCCGTCATCAGCCAGGCTTGCTTGAATCCAGTGGCAAAGTGAGCAAGGGACCCACGTCTGGGCATACCCCGCCAACTTAGGGCGAACAAAGCGATACAAAAGGGGATGATGGACGGAGCGTTTGAGCCAATCAAACACTCACCCCCAGTCAACTGATCTGGGTTTAATCCATCATCATTCTTTAGCTCACTCCACCACCCCAGTTCAGACATGGCCACATGCAAATCAGTCTGACCCTGTGCCTCATGGGAACAGTCCAGCCCGAACTGCCAAGCCATGTCTTCCCTGGACCGGAAACAAGCATCCTAGGACCGGTTTCTGGCATTCCAGCCGTCATCAGCCAGGCTTGCTTGAATCCAGTGGCAAAGTGAGCAAGGGACCCACGTCTGGGCATACCCCGCCAACTTAGGGCAAACAAAGCGATACAAAAGGGGATGATGGACGGAACGTTTGAGCCAATCAAACACTCACCCCCAGTCAACTGATCTGGGTTTAATCCATCATCATTCTTTAGCTCACTCCACCACCCCAGTTCAGACATGGCCATATGCAAATCAGTCTGACCCTGTGCCTCATGGGAACAGTCCAGCCCGAACTGCCAAGCCATGTCTTCCCTGGACCGGAAACAAGCATCCTAGGACCGGTTTCTGGCATTCCAGCCGTCATCAGCCAGGCTTGCTTGAATCCAGTGGCAAAGTGAGCAAGGGACCCACGTCTGGGCATACCCCCGCCAACTTAGGGCGAACAAAGCGATACAAAAGGGGATGATGGACGGAACGTTTGAGCCAATCAAACACTCACCCCAGTCAACTGATCTGGGTTTAATCCATCATCATTCTTTAGCTCACTCCACCACCCCAGTTCAGACATGGTCATATGCAAATCAGTCTGACCCTGTGCCTCATGGGAACAGTCCAGCCCGAACTGCCAAGCCATGTCTTCCCTGGACCGGAAACAAGCATCCTAGGACCGGTTTCTGGCATTCCAGCCGTCATCAGCCAGGCTTGCTTGAATCCAGTGGCAAAGTGAGCAAGGGACCCACGTCTGGGCATACCCCCGCCAACTTAGGGCGAACAAAGCGATACAAAGGGGATGATGGACGGAACGTTTGAGCCAATCAAACACTCACCTCCAGTCAACTGATCTGGGTTTAATCCATCATCATTCTTTAGCTCACTCCACCACCCCAGTTCAGACATGGCCATATGCAAATCAGTCTGACCCTGTGCCTCATGGGAACAGTCCAGCCCGAACTGCCAAGCCATGTCTTCCCTGGACCGGAAACAAGCATCCTAGGACCGGTTTCTGGCATTCCAGCCGTCATCAGCCAGGCTTGCTTGAATCCAGTGGCAAAGTGAGCAAGGGACCCACGTCTGGGCATACCCCCGCCAACTTAGGGCGAACAAAGCGATACAAAGGGGATGATGGACGGAACGTTTGAGCCAATCAAACACTCACCCCCAGTCAACTGATCTGGGTTTAATCCATCATCATTCTTTAGCTCACTCCACCACCCCAGTTCAGACATGGCCATATGCAAATCAGTCTGACCCTGTGCCTCATGGGAACAGTCCAGCCCGAACTGCCAAGCCATGTCTTCCCTGGACCGGAAACAAGCATCCTAGGACCGGTTTCTGGCATTCCAGCCGTCATCAGCCAGGCTTGCTTGAATCCAGTGGCAAAGTGAGCAAGGGACCCACGTCTGGGCATACCCCCGCCAACTTAGGGCGAACAAAGCGATACAAAGGGGATGATGGACGGAACGTTTGAGCCAATCAAACACTCACCCCAGTCAACTGATCTGGGTTTAATCCATCATCATTCTTTAGCTCACTCCACCACCCCAGTTCAGACATGGCCATATGCAAATCAGTCTGACCCTGTGCCTCATGGGAACAGTCCAGCCCGAACTGCCAAGCCATGTCTTCCCTGGACCGGAAACAAGCACCCTAGGACCGGTTTCTGGCATTCCAGCCGTCATCAGCCAGGCTTGCTTGAATCCAGTGGCAAAGTGAGCAAGGGACCCACGTCTGGGCATATGCTATGTACTCATGATCCTTAAAATGCCACTCATATTACACTGAAACATATGAGAATGTCCCACATGGCAATCTGAAACCTTGGCAGCTATGAAGCACACGTCCTGCTTTACATTTGCTACATTCCTTTTGCTAATAGTGGGCAGCTGCGGGGCTGAATGTGGGCCTTTGAGATAATAATCATGTTAATTGCAGCGCCCGTGTGCACTGCAATTAACAGGAATACTATCTCAAAGGCCCACATTCAGGCACGCACTTTTAACAACAGAAATGCAGGGTCAAACACAACATGTGATTCTGAAAGCACAAGTTGTGTTTGACCCTGCATTCGTTTTGCTAATAGTGCGTGGCTGAATGTGGGCCTTTGAGATAGTATTCTTGTTAATTGCAGTGCACACCAGCGCTGCAATTAACAAGAATACTATCTCAAAGGCCCACATTCAGCCCCACAGCGGCCCACTATTAGCTAAAGAACTGCAGGGTCAAATACCACGTGTGCTTTCATCTGAAAGCACACGTTGTGTATGACTCTGCATTCCTTTTTCTGATAGTGCGGGGCTGAATGTGGGCCTTTGAGATAGTATTCTTGTTAATTGCAGCGCCCGTGTGCACTGCAATTAGCATGAAAACTATTTCAAAAGCCCACATTCAGCCCCGCAGATGCCCACTATTAGCAAAGGAATGCAGAGTCAAATACGAGGTGTTCTTTCAGAATCATCTGAAAGAACACGTCGCGCTTTAGATTGCCACATTCCTTTTCCAAATAGTGCACGGCTGTGGGGCAGATTGTGGGCCTTTGTAAAAGAATTCATGTTAATTGCAGCGCATGACGGCGCTCGGCTGTGTCCTCTCCACCGTCGTCTCCAGCTCTGCCTCCTGCAACCAGGAAATTACCGTTTTTCGCGCCGCTCGCATTTTAAAAGCGGCGGCGCGAACGGACTTACGGGCTGTGTTGTGTGTGTGTGCACGCTACAATTGGGACACTGCGCGCTCGGGGTGACTTCATTGCGCGCGCGCGCACCCGCGCACTTTCTAGGGAACAGTGTTTGGAATACAAGTTATCTTGGATTGTTTTTTGCTCCTACCTTCCGGGCCGCCGCTGCTTGATTCTATTATCTTCATATTAAGGTACTGTGAGCTTTTAGCTGTTTGGGGCCCAGGGATCGTGTGTGAGCATTACTTGATTATCGCTCACTTCGCTGTACAAATTAAAGGAGGGCAGCCTGTTTGTAATAAGCGGCATCAGAGCATTTTCATTGGTTTGAACCGCCGCACTGAGCGCGAGTTGTTACGGGGCCTTTCACCAACCCCAGAGCCTAGACTTGCTGAGCAGTAAAGCATACACCACACTGGCTTACTGGTATGAGCCGGAAGCTCTCGAGCGACCTCGGCCCGTTTATTTAAGCCCTCTGGCCACACCTGGCCAGAAAGTGATACAATGTGTGTGTGTCCTTCCGGGCAAGGCTCCGGGTCCCGCCTCCGCGGGACTTGGATCATTACATCCCTTCCCAAGTTAGTGTTCAAAAGGAAACAATAAAATTAACAAATGAAGTCTTTGAATTTTTGATTGGGATGCGGGTTTGGTCTCAGATTGTATCTCAGCTGACTGGACCGCTGGCTTGTGTGCTGACTTTGGGGTGATGGTGTGACCGTGTCATTGTCTATGTCAGCAACTGCGGTCAAGGGTCAGAGGTGGTTTGCCGGGTCTTGATCTCCGGTGCGAAGGGACGGTGTTTCTCTGGCTGACGCTTCATCACCTCCGGTGTGGCTGGGCTCATTCTCTTCCTGGTCAGATTGTTGGACCTTCCTGAACCAGGAGACGTTTCTGGTGATTTTTTCTGTGCCCCTTTGGGCAGTGATGGTGGTTCCATTCACCCTCAGAACAGTCCACAGCCCTGGTTCATAGGCTGTTCTGAACTTCCCTCCACTGCGTCGGTTCCGGATCAGCACTGAGCTCCCTGGTGTGATGATTCGGGTTTTGGCTCTCCGCTGTCGACTGGCTCGATCATTATTCTTTGTCCATCAAACTTGAGTGTTAGTGGGTTCATATGGCTCTGGGGACCAAGTCTCAGCCACAGGTATAGTGTCTCTTCAGTGTCCGGCAAGCATTAGAGACCAGGGTGACCTCTGGGTTGTGCAGTAAGGGGTGCTGCGGTACTCTCGTAGGAACCGTCGTAACCCCGTTTCTGGGTCTGCTTGTTCCGCCACTGCAATTCGTAGGATTTTGTTTAACGTGCACATGAAGCGCTCGGCTTCGCCATTGGCCTACGGCCATTGTGGAGTGATTCGATGATGGTGGACTCCCAGTAGCGTGAGCAAGTCCTTGAATTCTCTTACTTGAAACGGAGGGACATTGTCTGTTTTGAGTTCGTGGGGCAAACCGAAATGTGCAAATGTTCTCTCTAAAACAGGTTGTAGATGTGCAAATGAAGTGGATGCAATTACTTCTACTACTGGGTACTTGGAATAGCTGTCTATTAGTACAGCAGTCACTCTTCCGTCAGGAAAGCTTCCAAAGTCAAGGCTTACCCGCGACCACGGAGTCGTGGCAGGTGCTTCAGTTATTACAGGAGCTGGCTGCTGGTAAGCTGGCAAGGTCGACAGATTCTTACCAGAGTGTCTACGGCTGCTTCTAGCCCAGGGAACCATACTTTGTCTCTCATGCGTTACTTCATTCCTACTGTCCCTTGGTGTCCTTCATGGGCAAGGACTGACGCTCTCTCTTGGAGGCTCCCCATAATCACAATTCGGGATCCTCTCAGCACCAGGCCTTCTGCTGCTGCGCTTAGCTCATCTCGCACTTTCCATAGTTTTCCTAGGCGTTCTCTGTCCTGCCCATTCCACTTGTTGGCGTCACGCAGGAAATTCTCCCAGGAGCCTTTCTGCAGGGAGTTCATTATTTTGGTTAGAACGGGGTCACTTCTGGTGGCCGCTTTGATCTCTTCGATGGCAAGAGCATGGGGGCATGCCCATTGGGAGATCATATCGACATACTCTTCTGTTTTTACTTCGTGATCCCCGTCTTCTTTCAACGGATCCGGTGGGTGCCGTGAGAGGAAGTCAGCAGGGTTTTTCGCCCCGGGTCGATACAAGAGTTCCATCTGGTAGTGTTGTAATTGTATCGACCACCGTTCAATCCTCGGCGGGGGATGTGGAGCTGTACCCTTGAATAAGGGGATCAGTGGCTGGTGGTCAGTCACGACTCTGAACGGGTGACCGCTGATGTACAAGTGGAAATGGTTGCAGGCCCACTTAATCGCTAATGCTTCCCTTTCAATTTGGGAGTAGCGTGCTTCAGTTGGTGTGAGGGCTTTGCTCCCGAATGCGAGGGGCGCCCATTTGCCTGGTTCTGTTTCTTGGGTTAGGAGCGCTCCGAGACCCACAGGGCTGGCATCCACTAGGAGTTTGGTCGTTCGGGTGGCATCGAAATACGCCATGGTGGTCTTTCCTAGTAGTGCTTCTTTGACCTTCTGAAATGCTTTGTCTTCTCCTTTGCCGCATTTCCACATGGCGTCCTTCTTTGTGAGGGCTCGCAGCAACTCAGCTATCGTGGCAAGATTGGGTATGAACCGCCCACAGTACGTGGTCATTCCAAAAAAGCTTCGCACTTCTGATGCTGTGGTTGGAGCTGGGGCTTGCTGTATGGCATGTGATTTCTGTGGGTCAACTCGGACACCGTCCTGGCTGAAAACATACCCAAAGAATTCGATCGAGATCTGGAAAAACAAGCATTTGTCTTTGTGGAGAGTTACTCTGTGATCAGAGAGTTGTTGCAAGGTTGCTCGAAGATGGCGGTGGTGTTCTTTAATAGTCGATGAGTGTATTAATATGTCGTCACTGACATTTAATACTCCGTGGAGGCCTGAGAAAATCTCTCGAACAGCATTTTGGAATATTTCGGCTGCGGACGAGATCCCGAAGTTTAATCGTTTATAGCGACGTAGCCCTATGTGGGTTGAGACAGTCGTAATGTACCAGTTCTCCTCGGCTAGCTTCAACTGGTGATAACCTGCGTTGAGGTCTAACTTGGAGAACCATCGGGATCCATTCATGTCAGCTATGATGTTGTCGACCGTTGGTGTGATGTGCCTTTCTCGTTTAATTGCCTGGTTGGGCAGGCGCATGTTGATGCACAGTCTTATCTTCCCGGGTTATTTCGGCTTTTCAGCTATTACCATGGGCGAGACCCAAAGAGTTGGTCCGGTGACCTTTTCGATCACTCCCAATTGCTCCAGATCATGGAGCTCCTGTTTGACTAGTGGCCATAGGTGAAACGGTATGCGTCTGTGACGTAGTGCTGCTGGTTTCACGGCTCTGTCTATATGTAGCTTGATGGGCGGCCTTTTCATGCTTCCTAATCCTCTGAATAGTTGTGGGAACAACTCCAGGATTTCGTCTGTTTGTAAGGTTTTGACTGCACGGGCGAACGTGACAAGGCCTAGATCTTCTGCCGTATGGCTTCCTACTAGAGTGTTGGCTTCTCTATCCACTACGTGAATGTCGTTGTGATCTCTTGGCCATCTGATTTTCCTTGCACGGTCATCTTGCCTTTCAGAGGCAGAGGCGTTTGGCTTCCGTAGGTGAGGATCTTGACATGTGATGGGGTCAGCAGGGGTTTTGGCTGTAGTTGTTTATACTGTTGACTCCCCATGACGTTCATGGAGGCCCCAGTGTCGATCAATGAAGTGACTCGGGATCCTGCGATGTCTATGACGCACGTGGGCTGTGGGCATCTTCTCTGTTTCAGGTTGCTGACGGATAAGATGAGGTAACATTCGCCTTCGTCTTCCGTGGATGAGTCCTCCAGGTGGTGTCGTTGTCGTGGTAGCGCTCTAGCTGTTTTCGAGTTGTCAGGTTCTTCGAGGGACAGTTGTCTTACTGCCTTCAAGGGTGGTCTCCTTCCGCCTGCACCTCTTTTTCTTGGACGCACTCTGCACGCGAAGGCGAAATGGTTTGGGGTGCCACATTTCGAGCATGTCCACCCTTGTGCTGGGCATTCTTCTTGAGGATGTTCCCCTTGCCCGCAGTATCCGCACCGCAACCCGGATGTGTTCTTTGCTGGCCACCGTCCTCGGTTTCCTTTGCTCGGTTTGCGGAGTGCATCGGCACGTTCTGTTTTGATGGTTGTTGATTTGTCTGGTTGTTGGGCGATGGCCATGTCCATCTGTGTCGCTCTCGCGTCCAACAGGTCGTGTGATCTTACCATGATCAGAATTTCTTCTAGTGAGATTCCGGGCTGGTGGAGGATGAGGGTTCGAAGGGTCTTGTTGCCGCATCCTTGTATGGCTTGTGCCCTCACCTCTTTGTTCTGATCATCGGCTGTACACGTGCTGGCTAACTCCCTTAGTCGTGCATGGAACACGTCCATGGATTCTCCTTCCCTCTGGCGTGCTTGGCGGAGTTTGAATCTCTCGTAATCGGGATTCAATTGAGGGTCGAAGTGTGCATTGAGGGCCCTGACTGCGGATTTGTAGTCATTTGCGGCTCCGGTGTTCGGTAGATGTGCAAATAACTTGTATATTTCCTCTCCCACGAAATGTAGTAGTAGGGACCTTTTGACAGTATCGTCCGTCTCCCGCATCGTGGTGAAGTAGTTGTCTAGGCGGCTAATCCACACTTTCCACCTGGGAGATGCAGTAGGTGGGTCTATTAGTTCGCTGAACGGAGGTAGAGCGTTGATTTGGGTGTGCTGCGTGGTGGGTTGGATGTGCTGGTGTCCTGCCTGCTGCCCCAGCTGTGGTTGTTGTTGCGGGCCTGCTTGTGCTGCTGCATCTGTCATGTTGCCTCGTGTTCATGCGTCTGTCTTTCACTAGTTGCTGGTGACCTTATAGGTGTTCTCCCACTGTCTTTTTTTTTTTTTCCTCTTTTGTTTTTCTTCTGTTTGTTTATTTATTTCTTTGTGCCCCAGTGTTCGTTTATTGAGGGCCAATGGTGGCTACTGGGCAGTGCAATGCCACATGGTCATGGGGTACTACCGCGGTGCTGCCGCGGGTGCAGCCGTATGGCAGGGAGCAGCAGCAACAATCGAGGCCTTGTGAAGCCTCAAGGCCGGTGCGCGCACGAGCGCGTGTTCAGGAGGTGCTCCGGGCGAGGCTGGTGTGTTCCTTTGGCTCGCACCGACTGCAGCTAGCCGGGGGTGAAGCGCGCATGTGCGCGTGGCTGTGGGACGGCGTAGGCGGGGTCGCTGTACCTGCTAGTGCGCTCCAGCTGTGATGCCGCGCTCCACAGGCACCGGTATTTCCGCCCACAGCATTGGATTGCTAACCACGCTGGCAGACGTGAGGACGTCTTCAGGCTCCGCGGTGAGTCGTTTTGGCGGCTTGGTGCAGGTATGAGCGTAGGCTCGTGCTGTGTTCGCCTCGGCTCCGGACAGCTGATCTGTGGTTGCGGGGTTTCGACAGGGCTAACGGGGTGGCGATTGGCCACCACCCTTGTCGCCAGTGTTCCGGGACCTTTCACCAACCCCAGAGCCTAGACTCGATGAGCAGTAAATCACACACCAGACTGGCTTACTGGTATGAGCCGGAAGCTCTTGAGCGACCTCGGCCCGTTTATTTAAGCCCTCTGGCCATGCCTGGCCAGAGAGTGATGCAATGTGTGTGTGTCCTTCCGGGCAAGGCTCCGGGTCCCGCCTCCGCGGGACTTGGATCATTACACGAGTGACCACAAAGAAAGCGAGCGAGGATTCGGCACGTGCTGCTTCTGTGCGAGGAGCCCGAGTCTGTGACCTCAGCGCGAGCACTTCAGCTGTGTTCACCACGCGCTCATTCATACCACCTGAGCAGGAGTAGCGTGTGATCGCAGGTACTGCCCACCCGGAGTCGCCTGGCTCACTAAGTGGATTCTCTATGTCGGGTTAATGCCTGTGTGCCTTGAAGGTGCAACGCGCTCTTACCTGCCTGCTGATTTTGGCTATTCATTGCATCCACATATATAATACAACAAGTAACATTACACCTTCAGCAAGTCAAGACTATTGGCTTTGTCAATGGCTGGTAGTTGAATAAGAATTAAAAAAAGCAGAACTATGGCTCAGTTGTATATAATATTGAAAATGCTTCAGTTCTGAAATGACGAGACTGTGAAAGAACTATACCGAGTCTCTTTGAAGTTACATCAAGGGCAGTGAAGGGTGATATTGCTGCAGAGTTAAGATTTTTTTTCCAGCAAGGGTGAGGGCAAAAACGGAGAGCCTGATAGGGACCCATCTCATCACCTGCTTTTTAGAACTGCCGGTGCTGAGCACCCGCAGAACCCGGACCATTTAAAGCCCTGCTGGGTATTGTTTTCAGTGATCAGCACACTCCGCCACCATTTTTGCTGGTTATTGTTATTTGTATTTCAACACTATTTCTAGTGTGAAGTTTTGTTTCTTTTCTTTTTGGTATTGTTGAATTTACTGCTCATTCACCAAAATATATATATATATATATATATATATATATATATATATATATATATATATATATATATATATACATACACCACTTCCGCACCTATTTAAGAACGGACGCCGACACCAGGGAAGCTATTTGTAAAATCTCTTTCTTTAATCCATAATATCGCTGTTACGCGTTTCGGCACACCGGCCTTGTTCACACAATCGGGTATGCAGTCTGTCACACCACTTAATTCATTTTTGCAAGATCCAAGAGAATCTTCTTTAAAATAGATGTCATTGCTTAGGTCATTTAATGCATATTTAGGTGCCATTGACGGTATGAAATTCAAACCAAATTGTAAACACAATCTTCTAAATTATTATTTAGAAGTTGAAGGTCAGAATGTATTTGATCATTTACCCTTGTATGTAGGAGGGAGGATGATGAGTATGACATTTTTACTCACGTACAGGCTCCTAATGAGTCTACTGACTCATATGTCACAGCTTTGAAAGTTCTTGCAGCATGCTGTGCGTTTGAAAGCTTCACTTCTCAATTAATGCGGGATCAAATTGTATCAAGATGTCACTATAAGAAAATACAACAGAGATTACTACCTTGTAAGAATCCCTTACTTGATCAGGCCATTGACATTGCAAAAAGTATAGAAGATTTTAAGCAGCTAGGATCTGACAGTGCACAATCATGGGTGGCAAAAGTAATTTTTCAGGTCAAATCATATATCAAACAATCTGTGACACAAGGCTCAAGTGTAGGTCCCAATAGAGGGAGAGGTATTTTTGTAGATCAAACAAAGCTATGTGCTTTAGATGTGGAATATATATATATATATATATATATATATATATATATATATATATATATATCCACTGCAAACAGGTTACCCATATGAAGACGCCACAGACCAGGGAATTTAGACACCTTTAATCGTAGACTTCAGCTTAGCAGGGTCACACTCTCACGCCGATTACATCACCAGCCCAACGCGTTTCAAGCAATCCAGTGCTCTTGTTCACGGGCAAAATGGAGAAGAGTAGTAGAAGTCCTTCGTTAGGGAACACCTGATAATTACACCAAGCCACGCCCCAGTGGGCGTATGCATGCACGGCATGCTGGTACTTGGAGTTCCCCATGAGTTCAACCCCCGTGGGTGCCGCCACAACTCTCCCAGTAATCCAATTAAAAACCACAGTGGGTTCGGAGGGAGCTTGAAAACCACCACCATGCCGATTATAACAGTCCAACAACACGGCTATCACTGGTTCCAACGTGTTTGTGTTTACAAACACAGGATCTGCACCTCGCAGCAGGGCGTCTTCGCGACTGGGCCGGCCGCTACAAATCCACTGCAAACAGGTTACCCATATGAAGACGCCACAGACCAGGGAATTTAGACACCTTTAATCGTAGACTTCAGCTTAGCAGGGTCACACTCTCACGCCGATTACATCACCAGCCCAACGCGTTTCAAGCACTCCAGTGCTCTTGTTCACGGGCAAAATGGAGAAGAGTAGTAGAAGTCCTTCGTTAGGGAACACCTGATAATTACACCAAGCCACGCCCCAGTGGGCGTATGCATGCACGGCATGCTGGTACTTGGAGTTCCCCATGAGTTCAACCCCCGTGGGTGCCGCCACAACTCTCCCAGTAATCCAATTAAAAACCACAGTGGGTTCGGAGGGAGCTTGAAAACCACCACCATGCTGATTATAACAGTCCAACAACACGGCTATCACTGGTTCCAACGTGTTTGTGTTTACAAACACAGGATCTGCACCTCGCAGCAGGGCGTCTTCGCGACCGGGCCGGCCGCTACAAATCCACTGCAAACAGGTTACCCATATGAAGACGCCACAGACCAGGGAATTTAGACACCTTTAATCGTAGACTTCAGCTTAGCAGGGTCACACTCTCACGCCGATTACATCACCAGCCCAACGCGTTTCAAGCACTCCAGTGCTCTTGTTCACGGGCAAAATGGAGAAGAGTAGTAGAAGTCCTTCGTTAGGGAACACCTGATAATTACACCAAGCCACGCCCCAGTGGGCGTATGCATGCACGGCATGCTGGTACTTGGAGTTCCCCATGAGTTCAACCCCGTGGGTGCCGCCACAACTCTCCCAGTAATCCAATTAAAAACCACAGTGGGTTCGGGGGAGCTTGAAAACCACCACCATGCTGATTATAACAGTCCAACAACACGGCTATCACTGGTTCCAACGTGTTTGTGTTTACAAACACAGGATCTGCACCTCACAGCAGGGCGTCTTCGCGACCGGGCCGGCCGCTACAAATCCACTGCAAACAGGTTACCCATATGAAGACGCCACAGACCAGGGAATTTAGACACCTTTAATCGTAGACTTCAGCTTAGCAGGGTCACACTCTCACGCCGATTACATCACCAGCCCAACGCGTTTCAAGCCCTCCAGTGCTCTTGTTCACGGGCAAAATGGAGAAGAGTAGTAGAAGTCCTTCGTTAGGGAACACCTGATAATTACACCAAGCCACGCCCTAGTGGGCGTATGCATGCACGGCATGCTGGTACTTGGAGTTCCCCATGAGTTCAACCCCCATGGGTGCCGCCACAACTCTCCCAGTAATCCAATTAAAAACCACAGTGGGTTCGGAGGGAGCTTGAAAACCACCACCATGCTGATTATAACAGTCCAACAACACGGCTATCACTGGTTCCAACGTGTTTGTGTTTACAAACACAGGATCTGCACCTCGCAGCAGGGCGTCTTCGCGACCGGGCCGGCCGCTACAAATCCACTGCAAACAGGTTACCCATATGAAGACGCCACAGACCAGGGAATTTAGACACCTTTAATCGTAGACTTCAGCTTAGCAGGGTCACACTCTCACGCCGATTACATCACCAGCCCAACGCGTTTCAAGCACTCCAGTGCTCTTGTTCACGGGCAAAATGGAGAAGAGTAGTAGAAGTCCTTCGTTAGGGAACGCCTGATAATTACACCAAGCCACGCCCCAGTGGGCGTATGCATGCACGGCATGCTGGTACTTGGAGTTCCCCATGAGTTCAACCCCCGTGGGTGCCGCCACAACTCTCCCAGTAATCCAATTAAAAACCACAGTGGGTTCGGAGGGAGCTTGTAAACCACCACCATGCTGATTATAACAGTCCAACAACACGGCTATCACTGGTTCCAACGTGTTTGTGTTTACAAACACAGGATCTGCACCTCGCAGCAGGGCGTCTTCGCGACCGGGCCGGCCGCTACAAATCCACTGCAAACAGGTTACCCATATGAAGACGCCACAGACCAGGGAATTTAGACACCTTTAATCGTAGACTTCAGCTTAGCACTCTCACGCCGATTACATCACCAGCCCAACGCGTTTCAAGCACTCCAGTGCTCTTGTTCATGGGCAAAATGGAGAAGAGTAGTAGAAGTCCTTCGTTAGGGAACACCTGATAATTACACCAAGCCACGCCCCAGTGGGCGTATGCATGCACGGCATGCTGGTACTTGGAGTTCCCCATGAGTTCAACCCCCGTGGGTGCCGCCACAACTCTCCCAGTAATCCAATTAAAAACCACAGTGGGTTCGGAGGGAGCTTGAAAACCACCACCATGCTGATTATAACAGTCCAACAACACGGCTATCACTGGTTCCAACGTGTTTGTGTTTACAAACACAGGATCTGCACCTCGCAGCAGGGCATCTTCGCGACCGGGCCGGCCGCTACAAATCCACTGCAAACAGGTTACCCATATGAAGATGCCACAGACCAGGGAATTTAGACACCTTTAATCGTAGACTTCAGCTTAGCAGGGTCACACTCTCACGCCGATTACATCACCAGCCCAACGCGTTTCAACCACTCCAGTGCTCTTGTTCACGTGCAAAATGGAGAAGAGTAGTAGAAGTCCTTCGTTAGGGAACACCTGATAATTACACCAAGCCACGCCCCAGTGGGCATATGCATGCACGGCATGCTGGTACTTGGAGTTCCCCATGAGTTCAACCCCCGTGGGTGCCGCCACAACTCTCCCAGTAATCCAATTAAAAACCACAGTGGGTTCGGAGGGAGCTTGAAAACCACCACCATGCTGATTATAACAGTCCAACAACACGGCTATCACTGGTTCCAACGTGTTTGTGTTTACAAACACAGGATATGCACCTCGCAACAGGGCGTCTTCGCGACCGGGCCGGCCGCTACAAATCCCTGCAAACAGGTTACCCATATGAAGACGCCACAGACCAGGGAATTTAGACACCTTTAATCGTAGACTTCAGCTTAGCAGGGTCACACTCTCACGCCGATTACATCACCAGCCCAACGTGTTTCAAGCACTCCAGTGCTCTTGTTCACGGGCAAAATGGAGAAGAGTAGTAGAAGTCCTTCGTTAGGGAACACCTTATAATTACACCAAGCCACGCCCCAGTGGGCGTATGCATGCACGGCATGCTGGTACTTGGAGTTCCCCATGAGTTCAACCCCCGTGGTGCCGCCACAACTCTCCCAGTAATCCAATTAAAAACCACAGTGGGTTCGGAGGGAGCTTGAAAACCACCACCATGCTGATTATAACAGTCCAACAACACGGCTATCACTGGTTCCAACGTGTTTGTGTTTACAAACACAGGATATGCACCTCGCAGCAGGGCGTCTTCGCGACCGGGCCGGCCGCTACAAATTTACTGCAAACAGGTTACCCATATGAAGACGCCACAGACCAGGGAATTTAGACACCTTTAATCGTAGACTTCAGCTTAGCAGGGTCACACTCTCACGCCGATTACATCACCAGCCCAACGCGTTTCAAGCACTCCAGTGCTCTTGTTCACGGGCAAAATGGAGAAGAGTAGTAGAAGTCCTTCGTTAGGGAACACCTGATAATTACACCAAGCCACGCCCCAGTGGGCATAGGCATGCACGGCATGCTGGTACTTGGAGTTCCCCATGAGTTCAACCCCCATGGGTGCCGCCACAACTCTCCCAGTAATCCAATTAAAAACCACAGTGGGTTCGGAGGGAGCTTGAAAACCACCACCATGCTGATTACAACAGTCCAACAACAGGGCTATCACTGGTTCCAACGTGTTTGTGTTTACAAACACAGGATCTGCACCTCGCAGCAGGGCGTCTTCGCGACCGGGCCGGCCGCTACAAATCCACTGCAAACAGGTTACCCATATGAAGACGCCACAGACCAGGGAATTTAGACACCTTTAATCGTAGACTTCAGCTTAGCAGGGTCACACTCTCACACCGATTACATCACCAGCCCAACGCGTTTCAAGCACTCCAGTGCTCTTGTTCACGGGCAAAATGGAGAAGAGTAGTAGAAGTCCTTCGTTAGGGAACACCTGATAATTACACCAAGCCACGCCCCAGTGGGCGTATGCATGCACGGCATGCTGGTACTTGGAGTTCCCCATGAGTTCAACCCCCGTGGGTGCCGCCACAACTCTCCCAGTAATCCAATTAAAAACCACAGTGGGTTCGGAGGGAGCTTGAAAACCACCACCACGCTGATTATAACAGTCCAACAACACGGCTATCACTGGTTCCAACGTGTTTGTGTTTACAAACACAGGATCTGCACCTCGCAGCAGGGCGTCTTCGCGACCGGGCCGGCCGCTACAAATCCACTGCAAACAGGTTACCCATATGAAGACGCCACAGAACAGGGAATTTAGACACCTTTAATCGTAGACTTCAGCTTAGCAGGGTCACACTCTCACGCCGATTACATCACCAGCCCAACGCGTTTCAAGCACTCCAGTGCTCTTGTTCACGGGCAAAATGGAGAAGAGTAGTAGAAGTCCTTCTCTAGGGAACACCTGATAATTACACCAAGCCACGGCCCAGTGGGCGTATGCATGCACGGCATGCTGGTACTTGGAGTTCCCCATGAGTTCAACCCCCGTGGGTGCCGCCACAACTCTCCCAGTAATCCAATTAAAAACCACAGTGGGTTCGGAGGGAGCTTGAAAACCACCACCATGCTGATTATAACAGTCCAACAACACGGCTATCACTGGTTCCAACGTGTTTGTGTTTACAAACAAGGATCTGCACCTCGCAGCAGGGTGTCTTCGCGACCGGGCCAGCCGCTACAAATCCACTGCAAACAGGTTACCCATATGAAGACGCCACAGACAGGGAATTTAGACACCTTTAATCGTAGACTTCAGCTTAGCAGGGTCACACTCTCACGCCGATTACATCACCAGCCCAACGCGTTTCAAGCACTCCAGTGCTCTTGTTCACGGGCAAAATGGAGAAGAGTAGTAGAAGTCCTTCGTTAGGGACCACCTGATAAATTCCCTGGTCTGTGGCGTCTTCATATGGGTAACCTGTTTGCAGTGGATTTGTAGCGGCCGGCCCGGTCGCGAAGATGCCCTGCTGCGAGGTGCAGATCCTGTGTTTGTAAACACAAACACGTTGGAACCAGTGATAGCCGTGTTGTTGGATTGTTATAATCAGCATGGTGGTGGTTTTCAAGCTCCTCTGAACCCACTGTGGTTTTTAATTGGATTACTGGGAGAGATGTGGCGGCACCACGGGGTTGAACTCATGGGAACTCAAGTACCAGCATGCCGTGCATGCATACGCCCACTGGGGCGTGGCTTGTGTGATTATCAGGTGTTCCCTAACGAAGGACTTCTACTACTCTTCTCCATTTTGCCCGTGAACAAGAGCACTGGAGTGCTTGAAACGCGTTGGGCAGGTGATGTAATCGGTGTGAGAGTGTGACCCTGCTAAGCTGAAGTCTACGATTAAAGGTGTCTAAATTCCCTGGTCTGTGGCGTCTTCATATGGGTAACCTGTTTGCAGTGGATATATATATATATATATATATATATATATATATCTCAAAAAAGAAGAAAGTGCTGAATGCTGGAGTGCTGCCCAATCGCTGGTGGTGCACAGAAACGGTGCTGCCGCAAGCACAAATGTGTCGCAAAATATTCCAAACCCCTTTCAGTGAATGAAACTGGCCCTCATTGTCTAGGGAATCAAACCTGTTTAATGCGTCAGGCTGCCCCGGTTGCAGTCGCGGCCGGCATGACTCGCGAGTGGGGGGGGTCGTGCAGGGACGGCGGGGTCGCGCAGGGAGGGCGGGGTCACGCGGGGTTAATTAAAAAAATTAAAATAAATGTAATCTTACCTTCGCCTCCGGGTCCTGCTTCGCGTCGCGTCTCCTCTCTCTGCGCCTTATAGGAAGCAGGCAGCCTCCCTCTCCTCCCCTAAGCCAATCACAACGCCGTTGTGATTGGCTAGGACGCCGACCCCCCCACAGGCGTCTAAGCGGAGGCCATTTTCTCTATGTAGGCTGCATGCAGCCTACATAGAGAAAATGCAGAGTGTGCATGACTGGTTTGGTCGGCCCTGGGGCCGACCCAACAGTCAGCGCCCACAACAGGGGACAAGCCACTTCTCCCCTGCCTGCAGCAGGAACGCCCACCCGCCCGCCCCCAACCAAATACTGCCTTCTGCTTTCTCGCAGTGCGAGAAGCAGAAACATAAAATGGTATTTAAAATGCCATTTTATGTTTCTGCTTCTAGCACTGCAAGAAAGCAGTGGGGCGACGCTGCTCCACCCATGTGGAGGAGCCACCGCTGCCCGGTTGCAAAAACACAGATACGCGTTTCGGCAGTACAACTGCCTTTCTCAAACTGTAATCCACCATTTAGATGCTCCACTGTCACACATGTTTTAAACCAATTGCTGCTAAAAAACGAAGTATATTTTCTATTTCCATTGTTTTAAAAAAAAGTTTAAATGGAGCATCTAAATGGTGGATTACAGATTGAGAAAGGCAGTTGTACTGCCGAAACGCGTATCTGTGTTTTTGCAACCAGGGCAACCTGACCCATTAAACAGGTTTGATTCCCTAGACTACGAGTGCCGGTTTCATTCTCTGAAAGGGGTTTGGAATATTTTGTGATATATATATATATATATACAGCTGCAAGGTAAAGAAATCACCAGCACTCACAGGAGCAATAAACCCAGTATTTTATTGGGTTCTCAGTATGTTAGACGCGTTTCGGATTCCGCCTTTGTCAATAATGGCGCGCACCGCGAAACAGCAAGTATAAATACACATGTACTCATTGACATCAACAAAGGACACCGGACATACTTCTGTCCATCGGTGTCGGCCATCTTACAACCTGCAAATGGTATAGCATTACAATGGATCACCCAACAGCGCAGTAATATTACAGTGACATCTTGATTATCCCGCCCTGAATGGGCAAGTCCCCGCTCTCAACATACAGTGTCTGCAACAATCTGCACATGACTCTACATTAATCAGTATATGATCCTGGGACCTCCGACCACTACTGCAGCAAATCCGCAGAAGATAAAAACATTCCACCGCCCTGTATGGGCTCTTGTCACGGGGGAATAATGCTTATTGCTAATACTCATCATCCTTGTTATCTTATTTCACCCTGGATGAGTTAATATCAACTAGATGTGAGTTCCTCACTTCCTATATTGTGCAGTTAATGTTCCAGTGTGCTAAACCTTATTCCATATGATGCCACATGAGATTCCCAATTTCATTGATTCATTATTATATTCCAGAAAAATGCTTCAATTACAAATGAATCGTCATTTCCTCCCCACTGTTCAAACCCCTTGGTATCTTAGTTTGGCTATCGATGATGTACCTGAACTCTAATCTACAGAGCTGTTGCTGTCTATCACGTCCCCTTATGTTCAGAGGCACATGGTCCATGCAAAAGAATTTCTACAGATCCCTGTTGCTTTTGTGATGCGTTTCAAAGTGTCTTGCCACCAGATACGTAGCATCCTTGTTGGCAATCGCTCTGAGATGTTCTAAAATGCGCACCTTTGTTTGATGTATGGTGCTGCCAATATACCTCAAGCCACACGGACATACCAAACAGTACACTGTGTGGCTGGTATTGCAATTCATGAACTTTCTAATTTTCTTAGGTGCCTCCAAACCTGGTACATCATAGGATAGGACTTTATGGCAATTTCTACACGCCTTGCATTTACAGCAGGGGAAGAAGCCTGTCACTCTTCCAAAGGCGGTTGGTCTGTTGTCCAACTGGAACAGGTTTTATATCGATGATCTTTTCATCATCTACAGGGCACTGAAAAATCAGCTAAGGATTATCTTAGAGTGCTCAATGAGAATGATCTAAATCTCAGATTCTCAGGTGAGATAAGCCGAACATCTGTACATTTTCTAGATTTAACAGTATTCACAGCGGAGGGTAGACTTTGCACTTCGTTGCATAGGAAGCCAACCGCTGGGAATTCCCTGTTACATGCCAGCAGCTGCCATTTTGATAAAATAAAAACGAGTATACCGTATGGTGAACTATTACGGATTAAGAGGAATTGCACAAGGGAATGCGATTTCCAGGCAGCAGCAGAGGAAAGCATGCAGAGATTTATGACAAGAGGATACCATAGTGATATTCTCCTTCAAGCCAAAAGAAGGTGGACACCAAATCTAGACTGGAGTTGGTTAATGACAACTCATGAGCTAGAAGTAGAAGTAAGAGAGAGTCAGCCCAGAAGAGTTTTAGAATGGTCATAGACTACTCTAGTGATGCCAATGACATTAGGAATGTGTTAAGAAGAAATTGGCACATTTTAAAATCAGATTCTTTAATAGGTGAGGATATGCCTGAAGCACCTCTTATGTCATTTAGGATAACGCGGACTCTGAGAGATCACTTGGTACAGAGCCACTGTCCCACTGACAACAGACCAACCACCTTTGGAAGAGTGACAGGCTTCTTCCCCTGCTGTAAATGCAAGGCGTGTAGAAATTGCCTTAAAGTCCTGCCTATGATACATCTAGTTGATATTAACCCATCCAGGGTGAAATAAGATAACAAGGATGATGAGTATTAGCAATGAGCATTATTCCCCCATGACAAGAGCCCATACAAGGTGGTGGAATGTTTTTATCTTCTGCGGATTTGCTGCAGTAGTGGTCGGAGGTCCCAGGATCACATACTGATTAATGTAGAGTCATGTGCAGATTGTTGCAGACACGGTATGTTGAGAGAGGGGACTTGCCCATTCAGGGCGGGATAATCAAGATGTCACTGTAATATTACTGCACTGTTGTGTGATCCATTGTAATGCTATACCATTTGCATGTTGTAAGATGGCCGACACTGATGGACAGAAGTATGTCCGGTGTCCTTTGTTGATGTCAATGAGTACATGTGTATTTATACTTGCTGTTTCGCGGCGCGCGCCATTATTGACAAAGGCGGTAGCCGAAACGCGTCTAACGTACTGAGAACCCAATAAAATACTGGGTTTATTGCTCCTGTGAGTGCTGGTGATTTCTTTACCTTGCAGCTGTATATATATATATATATATATATCACAAAATATTCCAAACCCCTTTCAGAGAATGAAACCGGCACTCGTAGTCTAGGGAATCGAAAGCGCGATTCTCGTCTTCGCGCAAGAAGCACCCGACCGTGAGTGAAGGGATACTGACGAGGTCTGGTAGCGTGATATATATAAATATATATATATATATGCACAATTTATATAATCAAATTTCCGTTCTGTTCTTATTTTGCTTTTATTTATTTTTTATTTATTTGTTATATGATGTTATGTTTAGTTAGTTCCCATCTTAGAATATAAAAAAAATAAAGGGAAGAAATGTGTGGTAATTATAGATAGGATTTTCTCACTGTCATTTTATATATGATATAATAATCTACTATGAGCTATTGGTTCCTGTTGTGTTCTTTTATGGAAATATGCTTGTATTTATTTGAATTGTGGGGCCTTTATTGTGATCTCCTGCGTCCCTTGTTCAAGCTGCTTTTCTGAAGCTCGTGTACAATAAAGGAGTGAAGTACAAGTTATCTTGGAGTGTTTTTGCTGATACTACATGGAGTTACTAATTTTCTACACTTGTCTCTCCAAAGGTGCCAACAGCAAGCAGCCCATGTGTACTCGAAAGGGTAAAGGGGATGAAATCCAAAAGTACTCGAAAGGGTAAAGGGGATGAAATCCAAAAATGTAGCATGACAGTAATCTGACACCATAAACTCATTTTTTGGCTAAGTGATACCTTTTAACAGGGCCTGAGGAGGAGGTTATGGAGGGAATACTCAAAAATATGGTCTGTGACTCATAAACCCCCCCACCCTTCAACAAACGTCTCCTGATCTCTCTACACATTCACAGAGTGACCTGCAAATTGTTAGTATAATGTAAGCTACCCTAAATGGGCTCCAAAGCACCAGAGTGTAACAGGGAAAACATTGTTAGGAAAAATGGGTTTATTTTCTGTCCCAGTTCTGCCCTGGAGTGGAGGTGTTTCTTTTTCAGTATGGCTGACAGACATAAGTGAGGACTCTGACAGATCAGGACTGGACCGTCCGCATTACCTACATTAACCTACTATGCCACCATTCAATGTTTTAGCTATATTGTACTGAGTAACCGAGGCATGCTTTTCTTAATCTCAGTATATTTTTAGACGCAATGGCCTCTAAAACTTTTTGTGCATGCTGCACAGTGTTGATCCACAATTGATGTCTTGTCAGGCTAAGTAAGTGTCTCACAGCCCCCTCCGAACTTCCTTTTAGTGTGTCTTCATTGTCGTGAAAGGCTTTGCCACAATTGTTTTACAGTATGGTCTTCTTAGAAAGAGGTTGTAGATTAGTGAGCTTTCATTTCAGGAGTTTGTCATTAGTTCCAAGATATGTGTAGAGCTTCTCATTGTTAAAAATATTGTAATTTCTGATAGTTAGCTCTTTTAATGCATTCATTCCATGGTTTTAGTGAAGAGAAAATGTCACTCTAAGTGTCACACATTTGGCAGATGAATGTCACTCATAAGTACATTGAAACCATTGAAATGTTACACATAAGCAATCTCAATACTTGGCAGCTATGTGAAGACATGGTAATGTCATACATATGCAAACTGAACACTTGGCACTTGTGCACGTACCAACACTTGACACCACATTATGGCCGACTGTTAGGAGCACCAGCCTGGGTTAGGGATTGCCATATGGCATAAATCCTGGAAAAAAGACCCCCCCATCTAAATGCCCGCCCGTCGGGTTCCAAAGGAATTGATACTGGGACCCCAAATGGCTGTTGCGAGGCAACGAAGATCGCGGGACCGTGCTGAAACCAGCAACAAGTAAGGAACCCGGGAATACTCCCTGGGCTAGGGATCGCCATTGGCGCAAATCCCGCCGGATGCCTCTAGTTTCCCAACAATGCTGCCTTCTCGACACTCCCTGTCTGCGACCAGAGGTGCAGGAACACAAGCTGGACTTGATTATGAGGGCTCGCTCCTTCTCCCAGATCTCTTGCGTCCAGTCAGGGCAGGGAACGAGAGGATGAGACGATCATGCAGAGGTAGGGAGAGCCCTCCTGCCACCCTCCCCTAGTGCCGGCAGAAGGCCGCCAGCAACGCTGCCCCTGCTCACCCCGGAGGAGGAGGGAATTCAAGACAGAACTTACTGAAGAGGTTCATGGACGCTGTCTCCCCAGTCCCTGGGACGTCTGCTACTTGCCAGAGTGGGGGAGGGGGAGATTGAGGCGGCCATGTTTGAGCCAGTTTTCCTTGTCTATGTGGAAGGTGGAAGTCAAGAAAGAGAGCAGCTGTTGAGTGGAATGGAGTGTGTCCATGGGGCAGAGCCACCGTCACCGGCAGAGTCGCAACCTGGAGTTTGTGTTGGAGGAGAGGTCACCCGGACGCTACCTGTCCAGTCGCCGAGATGCCTGGGACCTGCCAAAATGGGGATGGAAAGATTGAGTGGGCAATGTTGAGGCTGAACGAGAACAAAGGGCTCCAATGCATGGGGCTAGCCTCCAACGTTGAAACAGCAAGAGTATAATAACAAAAAGGACAATGCAGTGAAGAATCCTGACACAGGAACATTAACCAGTACTCTGGTTTAATATAATAATGTCAATATCATAATGCTATGCTATATAATATCATTATGCTATTTCCATATCCTTTGTGCTTACTTCACACCATAACTGGCAGAATCTATCTACGCAGTTTACATTACACATCTCTCGTACACACCTTTGTAAACGTTTTCTTTTTGTGTTTGGACGCATGTATCTGTTTTTGGCTGATATGTAATTCATGTACACTGAAGTCCTTATGTAATGTAACTGGTTCTATTGTAAAGCGCTCTGACACTTTCGGGTACAGTACGCGCTATATAAAAAAACGAATACATAAATAAAACAACTTAAGGTCCTTTCTCTCCCTGCACTGGTTACTACGTTTTCACAAGTTAGTGGCATGGAAGAGCTTTGTGTCAGTGTTTTCAATGTTACTTCCGTGTACGTCATTTTGCGTGCGTGCGTCATTAGATACGTACATCACGTGGACGCAGTATCTGCGGCGAAGATGGCGGCTCTCGGAGCTGGAGGCTCTTCTGGCGCCTCGGAAGATGCGTTCCTAACTTATTATAATGAGGTTAGCCGGCTTGTTTGTGTCGGTGTGGGGAAGGAACTTGCAAAAGCGCAAATGTGAGCACCCGTCGGGATCGGCGTTGTGCTGGGAAGTGGGAGTGACGGGGATGATATGACCAATACTCGCCCATCACCCTGGGGTCTAAGGACAGCTCTAGCTCAAACTCCAAATATCAGATCTATTAGAGGCTCAACTGTTGGAAGAGAGGCATGATGGTGGAAATGTTTGCCAGAGATACTTTCTGGGGGGAAAGCGCACGTGTTGACTTATTGTGTGATGACTTCTGCGAGTCAGTGTTTGCTTCTTGACGGCACTGTGCGTCCTGGGACTTGCTGTTTTGCTTTCCTCCTTATTAGCATGCCCCCACAACATGTATAGTGACAGATAAAAAAGTTGACTTTAAGTTCATTTGAATTGGGGGTGATTGACGGACTTAATCTACCTAATACTGTTTATTTCCAAATGTTACATTCATTTCCAAAACTACAGACATTTCCCTTGGGGAGAAAAGGGTGTGACGATATCCTACATTTCTGTGGTAACTGTGCCACCCAGAGCAAAATGACGGAGAGCAAAGAAGACAATAATGGAATAAATACTATTGAGTAGGATGAATCCAAGGCGCACCCGTTTTCAGTAGTTACCTGAAGATTTGTTAAAGGGAGCCAGATCACATTGATGCAACTATTGTGCACCCAGAAGTACGTAGGTTTATTTATTAGAAGATGAGAAAGATGTTTATACAAGAGGCCTGTGCACACGGAAAGTGATATGCAGAGCAAATTCTGCGTCGCTGAAGTCATGAATTAGTGGAAAAACACAACAAATACAGTAAAACAAGTGATATATAAAAAGAACACTGCAGGTGTCATGTGTTCTTTTTGTTTAATGAAGATCGATTGCCCAGCTGTGTTTTTCCACTAATTCATGACTTCAGCGACGCAGAATTTGCTCTGCATATCACTTTACGTGTGCACAGGCCTCTTGTATAAAAGTTTGTTGACCTTGTGTCTGTTCAGGGGGTTCAGGGTTATCCCCTCGCTTGTAGCACCGTATTTCACTTAGAACTTCCGCACGCTTGCGTACACACGAGCAGGCGCCATCGCATACCGCATTAACTGAAACCCTCTTCTCGCATTTTCTTATGAGAAAGATGTTTGTATGGCAAAGCTCTTATTTCGCAAACTGTGAATGATTTCCCGTATTTCACAGTGCTGAACTAATTTGCAGGATATTTAGACCCAGCAAAGAAATAGAAAAGGTAAACGCAACATTTCGTCTTTTTTCAGTATTCAGTTTAAAAAAACAAAAAAACGCTTTCGTAATGATAGTGCAACTCTTAGAACATTAATCAGCACTCCTGCTAACAAACTTAGGGCTATATTATCAAGAACGGCGATAAGGGGCTTGATGATATGCCCTATAGAATTCCAATAGAAGCCCAGGTTTGATGTCCTTCACATCAGAACCTGAGCTTCTATTGGAATTCTATAGGGCATATTATCAAGCCCCTTATCGCCGCTTTTGCAGCAGTTTCCTGCTGCTAAAGCGACGATAATGTTATCGCCGTTCTTGATAATATGGCCCTCACTCTTGCGAGTCCAGTCTTGATGCAAGCGTTTACCAGTGAATTCTCCCCATTGTTTGAAAATATACATTGTAAACGCAGAACCCTGTCAGCAAAAAGTTACTGTCTCACATTGCCCTTCATTTTTTTCCTTTATACATTACTTTTTAAATCTACTCTATAGTGTCAATGTACTACAAAAGAAAACACATTTTACAATGCGTGTTTTTAATTTCCTTACAATGCTCTTGCATTTTTTAAATTTATTGACATTGTTGCATATAACACATTTTAAATATTAAGACATTCTCTCCAAGGAAACATTTGTTTCTCAAAGAGTTGACAGACATATCTGCAGCCTTAGACAAACCATGAGTACTAAACAGATCATTCTTTAATGCTTCAAATCTTTCTAAAAAGTGCTAAAATCAGTTGATCATGTAATATCTTTTTTTAAATTTATTTATCAAGTAATGCGTAGTATGGTTCTGTATTACCATATCAAAGTTCAGGTGGCATTTATAAACAACTCTGCTTTCGGTCTCCTGATTTGTAAATGTCAATAGAACCCCTAGATGGAAATATAGGTTAATATTACGCAGTTACCAGTTTCGAATTATATATGCGTGGTGGTTGTATGAATAAGGGAGCGGTGTTCAAGCTGCATTTCGGAGAGAATGTTGCAGTACTGCATGTGGTGGAAATTGATGATATAAAGGGATTTAGGGTAGGCAATCTAAGAGTAGTAGTGGGGTAGCGCTTTGAATGTAATATCTCAAGTGTGGTTTTGGAGGTGGTTGTGGTGTATGTGCAGGCCTCTCAAAATCCTAAAAATATTACTAGACCTGCAGGTCTAGTTACTTGAATAATCTACACGACCTAATTATAATGCTCTTGACCCATAAACTGTTTCAAATTGTGTGATCCTGGGCAAGCATTTTAATTTACTGAGGTGCCATTTTCTTCTTTATCACAAATGAGAGCACCTTCAAATACACGAGTTCAGCATGTCTGCTGTACAGAAAACTCGTTTAGTTTAATAAACTAAACTTTTGCTCCATATAGAATACTAATCTAGCCATATAGGATACACATAACTGCTGACTTGCCTCAGTTCATTAACCGCATTGTCATCCGTGCAGGGACAGGAATGTTTCCAAACTCATGTTTAAAAACGGTCACTTTTAATAAATACATAACTAAAGCATAAGTAGCAGCACACTGTCATTTGCAATCAGCAGATTTAACATTGAAATGCCCACAGAATTTCCCATTGACATGTGGTTTTAAAACTATATAGTGTACAATGTCTGGAAATCGAGTTTCTGCAAATTATTTGTCATTTGCACATCACCAAGTAAAGTGACTTGTTTTGCTCCTATGTAAAATTTGTTTGCATCACACTTCTGAATTACAAAAAAGTTATTTCATAATTCCTGATATATTTTGAAATAATTATACTATTCATTTACAAGCTATTTAAATGTTGTTATATTTTACAGCCTTTTGTTTTACAATTATTGTCAGATAACTCACTTGACAAAAATCGCTAACTATAATAAGAGAAAACATTAAAAAACATCTTCCTGGAACAGATAAGCGAGTGGATTTTTCGAGGCTCTATGTGATATCTATGAGAGGCAAATGTGTGCTCTGAGAATGGTGCAAATCTAGTGCAAAAAAGGCTATGGCTGATTACCAATGTAAAGTGGCTATTTGCTGTCACACTAAGTGCAGTTTTCTCTTTAAAAGCATTATCTTGGTGCAGCTTCCTCTTTTAAAACATTGTCTTAAACTATAGCATTTTCTTAAGTCTCTTACTTATGGTAAACAATATCCCACCTACATACCCTTCGTGAAGACTGCTTTATGGCAGTTTTACCACCTAACTACTGCTTCCGTTATGGGCTTATTTGCTGTTCTCCTATTGAGATGAGCTTAAAGAAAAAACACAGACAATAAAACTATGTGAATGTGGCACTGGTACAGCAGATATAATGGATCCTTCTCTTCCAGTTTGCAGTGGCAACTGGTCCACCATCTACTAGTGAATAATTCACTTTTGTTACACTGGGTGTCCATGCCGTGATCTTTAAACTTGGCTGCAAGGTTTTGGTGGTAGCACAGATTTTCTTGGGGAGCTGGACAGAACAGCACAAGATAATTGGTTGCACTGCATCATGAAAAATGTAGATCATGTCAATTTTGCTAAGGTGCTTGTCAGCTGTTAAATAAAATGCAGACACACTTAGTTTGCTAGACTCCGGCAATAAACTTAAACAAGCATTTGCAATGCAATAGGTTTCGCAATTGCAAGATTTTGAGCTATTAGCATTGTAAATGACAATGCTTTTTATTTATGTGTTGGAAAAAACCTGCAATAATAAGACATTGTCATTTACAATACCAATAGGTGAAAGTTTTTAAAATGCGAGACCTATTGCTTTGCAAATTAATCCAAGCAATTACAGCAGTTGAATGGCCCTGTATGTGGTGTTCTGTTATTGCTGAAATGACAATAGTTCTGCTACAGCAGCAAATAATCTGTTTATAGGAATAGGTGAATGGCTTTTAGCTGTGGTTGCGCTGCCACTACGTCAAGCATTTTTGAACGCCTGTGGCCGTGACTTGATCCTCAAAGGTAACACTAAGCACTGGTAACGTTTTAACTACCACAAAACAAAGGTACTAAAGTAGAAGTGGCATAGGAAAAGAGGCGAGTACCATAGGTAAACAACAATGAAAACATTCAAATGTATGAGAAATACCAACTTCATAGAGAGGGCCGCGTGAGAGGATAGCAATGACGGCTCTTAAGGAACAAGCACCTATAGAAAGAACGTAAAAACTGCAATGCATAAAGTAACTGGTATCATCTACTGCAGAAAAAGAATTCTCTAACTCATTGTGGCACATGGATTCATTCAGCATGCCTACTCAATAACCACACTACGTTAAATTGTTGCAACGGATCGATCCTGTTAGATCAAGGAAGGGTATACTTTTCCCTCTGCACTTCAAAAGAATGGATACCAAATAACAATATTTCAGATTGACTGCGTGCAAGTGCTGAGATCATCCCATCTGGAAGACTAGTTATGGTTGAGTACCTTTGTTGGAAACAGGGAGAGCAGATGGTAATGAAATGATACAAACAAGGAGATACAAAATTCAGGCAATATTGATGCCTTAAATTCCCGAATCTCTTCGATGGGGCGGTTCAGCAGTGTCAGTTTTGTGAAAACCATTATTTTCCTAATTGCAGTGTGAAAGTCATTATACAAGAAGCAAACTACAAGTACAAAAACGTTAAGGATAAAACTGGATTGAAGGGCTTCTCCGGTGTCCCGGTAAACTTCACAGCTGTTACTTTGAATGTACCCCTGCTCCCAGTGAAATCTGCATTGATCTCACTAGGTTTCCTTGCCAAGGATGCCTGGCAGATTTGTATTTTTGCAGTTTTATAAAGCGCAAACTCGACCTGAAGGTATGGGAGATTTTACATGGGCACCAGTTAGTTTACACATGGGCACATTCATTTTTGGTAGGCATGGGGAGAATGCGTCCTTGTGTAACGTAACTGGTGCTCATGTAAAGCGCTCTGATACCTGATACATTCGGGTCAAGTTCGAGCTATATAAAACTATATTTAAAAAAACAAAAAACTTCGTTCATCAACAAAAAGATGGAGGAGATGATAAGGAACTCAAAATGAAACAAAGAGACAATGTTGTTGAGGATTCTCCTCTTCCAACAGCCGAGACGAATGATGCATGGTTTAGAGTGCAATCAATGTCCGTGAAAATGCAATATGGCCAATGTATGTGAAGGACATTGGGGACATGTAGAATGTTACAATACAGATCACAATACACATTTAGCCTGTTACAATACACATTCTTACATTTGCAAAAAAGTGGTCACGAATAAGGCAAGGCATCGACCCAACATTCTATCTGTAACCTTCTACGGAAGGCAGACTTTGACTTCCTTTCATCCAAACTTGTAGGGCGCTGACTGCTGAGCTTTGAGTGATACCCCGTGATGGAGCCAATGAATGGGAATCTGTCAACTTACAATTCCGCCTACGGGAGATTCATTTAAGTGTTCCCCTGATCTCCTAATGGAGTGGTTAGTGGAGTGACCGTCAACCAACTCCAGTGAAGGAAGACCACCCATAAAACACATGTTGATTGTGATTTGTTTGACTGCTGGCGCACCTTGCCATGCTTTTCTCGGACTTGCCGATGTGTGTGAAAAGACCACGGACTGCACGAAGGACTCTTCCTGATGTTCCTACAGTTATCACATTGGTGTTTATATTTAAAACAGAGCATTTTCAGGATTTCGAGTATGTGTGGTCGGGTTTATCCCTGCATCTTGCACAAGCGTGACTGTGCCCGGAGGCGTTCATATACATTGGTTTCCAGTTGCGGACTGGCTTACATTTTTAAAATTCCTAGATTCGTTTATATTGTATGCCAGACTCAAACTCGGACTTCATGGCCGTGGGATTTGTGCTCTGATCTGACTTCAGGTTCACTGTCGTCCACTAGGAATAAATGAAAAGCCCTTACGAGGACACCATCCATCTTTTTTAAGTACATGCATGCTTCAAAACATGGAATGAACTCGATTTAGACATCATTATGGAGATAAATGGAATCCCCAAAAAAGTGCAGTTTCCGTTTTAGTAAATGAAAAATAGCAAAGCAATGCAAATAACCCCGACGAAAGCGTGATTGATGTATACAAGACTAATGCAGGGTAGCGGGTTGGTATGATGTTTCAAATAATAACATACAATGGGTATATTGGTATAACAACACATCTACAGGAAGGAAACGTGAAGTGTATAATTTTGATGGGTATATCTGTAGACGGTTCTGCTGAAAACTACAACGTGTAATGAGAAAATAAGGGAACCCCAATATTCGAACCTGGGGTGGTTATTAGTATTTTAAGAAAACATTGGTTCTTACAGGGCCAGTTCGGTCCCAATAAAACAAGAACAGTTAGGTTTACAGCAGTGTTAATCCATATGCCTGTACCACAGGGCATAAAGAGGCAAAAAATGCCGGACGGAGCAAACAGTGGGTAGTGTTTAACTGTACACGGGGACACAGATGGGCTTTTTCATCGTGCAGTATTTATTTATAACCAATAAATAATAATGCAACAAAAGATAGAAACTCCCGAGTGTAGTTTAAACAATAAAAGGAGTTTCTTGTTGTATAGAACCCCTATACAACAATAAACTCCTTTTATTGTTTAAACTACACTCAGGAGTTTCTATCTTTTGTTGTCAATGCGATGTATATATTTTAAAAGTCACCCTCACTCGTCACATCACGCCTGCTGTCACTTATTTTGTGAGCACTTGAACTATAATCCCAGAAAATACGTTGAATTATTATTTATTGGTTATAAATAAAGATTGCACGACGAAAAAGCACATCTGTGTCCCTGTGTACAGTTAAACACTACCCACTGTTTGCACCATCCGGCATTATTTGCCTCTTTATGCCCTTTGGTACAGGCATATTAATTAACACTGCTGTAAACCTAACTGTTCTTGTTTTATTGGGACCGAACTGGCCCTGTAAGAACCAATGTCCTCTTAAAATACTGAAAACTACAACGTAGCTTTAGCGATGCTTCAATTAGTCCCCAAATAATAAAATAACACTTACTAGTGTAAGGGAACTGTAATTGGCCAGTCCTCCTCGTGTGAAAAATCGTAAATGATGTAGCGGAGCCCTAACGAATAAGGAGCAAGAAACAAAAAACGAGGCACAAATTAACCAATTGTAAGAAGCATGCCAGAATGCCAGAGATTGCACTCCGTAGAGTGATTACTGCAGGTCTTGCAGACAGCGCATGCGCGCTGATGCTCGACCTAAAAAATGGAAGATTGGGGCAAAACTAGCCAAACTCGGGTGAAGGCGTGCTCTGTGAGGGCCACAGTGGGCTACACCAGATGGCACAAGGACCATAATAGGTAGTCTTTGGGTCAGGAAGCCATCAATCCAACAGAAGGACTGAATTTACCAGTCTTTATGGCAGTGAGCCTATTTCTCAGTGTTGCAATGGAACAGATTAGGTAACCAGAGAAAATTCAGTGGAAGAGGCTCAAGAATGGTTGCAGAGGAGGTAGGATTAATACAGACATTGATGACTTATGATAAGAAAAGTGCTTTATGTGAATGAGATGCTAGACGTACAGCAGCACAACATGACCTCAGTTAACATGACATCTGAAAAGCTTTGCCTGTTGAGCTTGCTTGGGGGCACACCACGGATCCCATTTATCCTCCAAGTCAGTGATGCTCCTACCTGAGTCTAGTGAGGCGCTCTTGCATCATGAACCTTACAACCATGATCTGGGCTTGGTTAGGGTGAGGCGCAGATGGATGTTTTGTACCTTAAGGAGGTACTTCCTGTCATCCTCCCTTTAAAATTGCAGTGATGGGGTAAAGTGGGTGAACAGCCACATTTGATAGGGCCAAGGGAATGTGGCCCATGAGGAGCACAAGCCCTGTCAAGAAATAGGCAGAGCTAAATTTTTGGGTTGCTTCTAAGCAAATGGAATGCAGATAACTGAAATGGCAGTTGTGAATTAACATTAAATCCATTTATTTTAAGGGTTGTTGTTTTTTTCTCCTTTTATTCTCGAGATGGTTATATAGTTTAGTAGGAGGGTCGCTTGGAGTTGTTTTTTTTGTAAACAGATTTTATTAATTTTTTAGAAGACATAGCAAACATCCCACAGAGCTTGTTGGAAGTACATGAGTTCCATCATACAATTCAATGCAGTTAAACATAAGCATTTCAGGGTAGGTATTCACTATCAGTTGTCAGTCCCACCTATGGGCAAGCAAGGGACCATGCATCTTAGCCCCATGACAGCCCTCAGCTCTTTGTCCTGTAGTGCGTCTCAATGCACTCTATTAGTTGTAATTCTCCTCAGGGTTCCCCTTCACAACTAATACCCAACAAAAGTTCCCCCCCACCCCCAATCCCCTTCCAAAGAACCACCCTTCCCTCCCCCCAGGCATGCCGCTGATTTGTCAGAACCTCCGTGTATGGGTGTTGGTCAGTTCAAGAGTGCACCGGGGACGCTACGCCCTTGAACTCGCTTTATTGATGAGATTGTGCCGGATGCGTACCATACTGGTCAGTCCCAGTATGAGGTCAGCACTCATGGTCAACAGAGTAATCCTGGGATCAATCTCCTGCAGTAGGGTCCGCCCCATCAGGGTTGTCATCGTCGTCGACATTCGGGTGCTTCAATAGGTCTACTAATGCCACCCATGCCCTTGCCGTCTCCAGCGTCTTTTCGTTCCCAGTCCGTTGGGCCATCTGCAGTCGGAAGGTCCCTTCACAGTCCGCCCACTTCACTAGTTCCCTCATCCATCTTAACACACAAGGGCCATTCTTCGCCTTCCAATGGCTAGTGAGTTCCCTCTTAGCCAACACCAACCCCAGATCTATGAACTTGCTAGTGACCTTATTTCTGGCAGTGTGAGGGAACCAATGTAGCAAACAATATCCTGGTGTCAGTGCTATTTCTCTCTCCGTCGTGGTAGCCAATCCAGTGGTCACCCCTCTCCAGAATTCTCCCAGATGCGGACAATCCCAGAACATGTGGAGAAACCCCGCCCCCTCTAAATTACACCTTGGGCATGCGGTCCGGGCTCCAAAGTATTCATTAATCTTGCTCGGGGTAAGGTATGCCCTGAGTAGGACATAGAAGTGAATCAACTGGAAGCGCGCATTCCTAGTGCTCTTCCAGGCCCTTTCCACAAGTTCTCCCCACGGTTTCTAATCTATGGCCTCACATGGTCCTCCTCCCATTTGAGACGTAAGGTTGTTAGGGGGCAGCATATCTCCTACGTAAGGCGTCTATAGAGGCAAGTGACTGCCTTAAAAGTTCCAGCAGCTATCACTATATATTGACAAACCAGGAAGGTCTGGGGTTCCACCATCCCCTCTCGCGAATGCTTTCGGATGGCTGCTGTCAGAGCGGCATGCAGAAGGAAATCCCCTCTTGGGAGGTCGTAGCGCTCCAGAAGATCATTAAAAGGGAGCAAGGTATTTTCCTCCAATAAATCCCCTACAGTGGAGATCCCTGCCTCCTTCCATAACTGCAGCCTATGCCAATCCCCCCCATGGGGTAGTGCCTCACAAACGACTAGCGGGATCTCTGGCGCATAGGGAGTTCGTACCTGCGCTCGCCTAGCTGATCGGTTCCAGCATTTGCGCACCGTTTGTAGATCCAAGGGGATCGTCCGATCTCTCATAGGCAGACATAGTAGCACCCGGGACAGGACCCGCATACTCTGATCCGGACCTCCAAGGTCCTCTGCATTTTTGAAACGCGCTGCCATCCATTTCGTGAACCACTGTAGCTGTGCTGCATGATAATAGGCCTCGAAATTTGGCACTGCAAATCCCCCCTCCGCCCTGGGTCTCATCATAGTGGTAAGTGCCACTCTCAGCCTCCCGGTGCCCCACAGGAACCCCGTAATCAGTGTGTTGAGTTGAGCAAATATCATGTGCGGGATCCAGATTGGGAGCGACCCGAAGAAATAGAGAAGTCTGGGCAGCGTAACCATTTTTAATAATGCCACCCTGCCCGCTACAGATAGCGGGAGGGTCCCCCAGAACTCAAAATTGCTTTTGGTGCTGCGTATTGCGCGCCCTATGTTACTCTCTAAGAGATCCACAGGGTCATGGTATATCCGAGTACCCAGATAGGGCAAACATCTGTTTTCCCAACGCACGCCCTCCGTTTCCAGTGGTCCAACCCTGTCCGAGCATGCAGGAAAAAGGCACAACTTGGCCCAATTTACCCTGAGCCCTGCGACTCTCCCCAATACACCCAATAGCTCCTTGGCTTCACGCAGGGCTTCTCCCGAATTAGCCAGGAACAGTAATAGGTCATCCGCATACAACGCTATATGTTGTAGCTGTCCCGCCACCTCCAACCCCTGGTAATAGCGGCCTGACCTAGCGTGCGCAGCCATAGGTTCCATCGCTAGCGCAAACAGGGGCGACAGCGGACAGCCCTGCCTCGTTCCCCTGCTCACCATGCAGGCATCCGAAATCAGCCCTCCCGTCCTAACTCTGGCAGTAGAGTTTTTGTATAAGATCGCCGTCCATTCTACGAAGCGTTCCCCAAGGCCAAACTCTCTCAGAACTCTAAAAAGATACAGCCACTCAAGGCTATCAAAAGCCTTCTCGATGTCGACCGTAAAAATGCATGCCTCCTCCTTGCGGTAAGTGTTTGCTCCCAAGATGCGCAGGAGCCTACGTATATTCATCGCTGTGTTCCTGGTGGGTATAAATCCTGCCTGATCTACGTGGATTAGCGTCGGCATGTGGACTAACAGCCGGCTGGCCAATATGCGGCTTAATATTTTATTGTCCAAATTAAGCATGGCGAGGGGCCGATACGCAGTCCAGTCCCAGGCCGGTTTACCAGGTTTTAAGAGCGGAACGATTACCGCCTCCCTCGTTGAGGCAGGTAGACAGCCCTCTCGCTTCGCTCTGTTATACAGCGCCACTAGCTGTGGGGCCAAGATATCTATATACGCTGAGTAAAACTCCACTGGGAGCCCATCCGTCCCCGGGGTCTTATTCCTAGCCATATCCTTGATGGTGCCACGTACCTCCCCAATCTCAACTTCTCTACCTAGAGCCTCCGCTGCCTCAGCATCAACCGTAGGAAGTTCCACGTCTGTCAAGAAACCCATCTCTTCCTCGGCTCCAGGGTCAAGCCTGCTCTGGTACAGGGAGGCGTAATACTCCAAAAACTGGACGTTGATGTCTTGTTGACCATAGTAGACCTCGTCCTCCCGCCCCCTCAGCTCGAGGATCACCGTCCCTCTGCGCGCTGGGGTGGCCAACCAGGGCAACAGTGCCCCAGATTTATCCCGTTCAGCATGGGCCCGGGTAATGTAGGCCTTATAACCGAAACAGCGCAGCCTTTCTACTTGCGTCGCCAATACCTCCCGAGCTGCGAGAAGGTCAACCTGCCTATCTATCTGCTCCGGCCTCTTTTTCTGTATCTCCCGGAGCCGGTGCTCCGCGTTCTGTACGTCCCGCATAAGCACCTTCCGCACTCCTACCACTTTCCCAATGCAGCGGCCCCTGATAACAGTTTTAAAGGCGTCCCATTCAATGAGTGGGCTCGTCGCTGTCGCGGCATTATCTAAAAAGTAATCCTCAATAGCGGAACCTATTGTGGTCCGAAACACTGGATCCTCCAATGCTTCCGGTCGCAGACGCCAGCTAGGTATGCTAGGCCTAATCCGTATCCAATCCAATGACACCAGCAGCGGGTTATGATCGGAGATCGTTCTAGCCAAGTATTCACTCAGTTTGACCCCTGCGGGCACATCTGGGGAGCATAGATTCGAGTCTAATCGAATGTGTAGTTCGTGTAATGCAGAATAATAGGAATAGTCCCTTTCTTCCGGGTGGTGGGCTCTCCAAGTATCCGTCAACCCCCAGTGGTGCTGCCAGTCACGTCTGGTCTCTGCAAGTCTATGTGTGGGAGCATCTGGGAGTGGCGGGTGGGAACGGTCCAGGTCAACATCAGTAATACAGTTAAAGTCACCCCCTAGTAGTACTGATCCTGTTAATACTGACGCTAGTGTCCGTGAAAGTTGTGCAAAGAATGCAGGTTGGTCAATGTTAGGGGCATAAAGACTCCCTATCACTATGTCCCTTCCATCTAAGCGCCCTGAGATCACCACAAACCTGCATTCCGGATCTATTAGTTGTCTAGTACACTGAAAAGGGACTCCCGCTCTCACCCAGACCAAAGTTCCCCTGGCAAAAGCCGAGTATGTAGTGTAAAACACCTGCCCCCTCCATCTTGGCTGCAAGGCAACCCCTTCCTTCTGTGATAAGTGAGTTTCCTGTAACAGGGCGATCTGTACCCCTCTTCTAACCAGATATGCGTGTATTTTATGATGACGTGTCATAGTGTGCATCCCCCTAACGTTCCAGGATATACATTTAAGACCTATGGCGGGTCCCATTGCGTTAACCGTGCCATTCCGTCTTCGAACCCCCACAGCGACATGCCTGGCCCCAAACAAAATCCCCTCAACAATAAGAATCCCCCAACTCCCCCTCCCCAGGACCGGTACAAACCAACAAGTTCCCATCCAAACTAGAGCGTGTGAACAACTATTCACGGAATGTGGCGGGGCGCAGACTGACCCTGTTGGACCCAGAACCCCCAGGTCACCCCCACCCCGTAAGTCAGGTGGTAGCCCCAACATCTGCTCCTGCGCCAACAGATTGCCGCCACCAAGCGGCAGCCACCTCAGAAGTCAACTCCCAGTGCCACGACACCCATTCTCATAAGACCTGGTGTGCGAACTTCAGATTATGCCGTCCGCTGATTGAGGTGTAACGTCCGGGAGTTCGGTCTCAGAGTCTCCGTTCGTGGTACCCGGATGCGAGCTTTCAGATCTGTCCATGCCATGGTCGCTGGCAGTCGAGTTCGGGCTAGTTCCCCCGTGACTAATCTCTGCAACTGCCTGCAAGGCTCTGTGCCGCTCCAGTTGACGCCCCGCTGGGGAGGGAGCCCGTGAAGACTGCGGAGGAGTGGCCGACGTCCGCTGCGTGAGGTTCGATGGTGAAGCACATGTTCCGTTCCTCTGCCGTGTCTCCAGCCACTGCCATGCTTCCTGCGGGACAGTAAAGAAATGTGTCTCTGATTTATCGATCACCCGGAGGCGTGCCGGGAATAACATGGCATAAGGAATTTGCAATTGGCGCAGTTTCCGCTTGACGGTCAAGAAGGAAGCACGTTGGCGTTGTACTTCCCTGGTGAAGTCCGGGAAGATCATCACTCTAGCATTTCCAAACTGCAAATTCTGTTTCCCTCGGGCTTGCTGCAGTAGGTGGTCTCGGTCCCGGTAGCGAAGCAGCCTCACCACCAGCGGTCGAGGAGGAGCTCCAGGTTTGGGTAGTCTAGTTGGGACCCTGTGGGCTCGTTCAAGCACACAGAAGGAGGAGAGACCTTCCGTGGCTACCTCCGTTTTAAGCCACTTCTCCAGGAAACGTACTGCATCAGCCCCTTCCTCTCGTTCCGGGACCCCATGATGCTTAGACTATTTCTGCGGGAGCGCCCTTCGCTGTCCTCCGCTCTCATTTCTAGTACCTTCATCTTGGCTTCTACAGTTTTCAGAGTGCGCTGTAAAGTAGAAACTGCTTCCGGGACCTCCTCCAAGGTTTTCTCGTTCAGTTTCACCCTTTCTTTGAGCTTGCGGTGGTCGTCTTTCAACAAGTTGAGATCTGCCCCTATGGAATCCATCTTTGCCTCCAGAGCTTCTCTTGAGGAGGTGATGGCCTGCATTATGACCACCAGGGTAGGACCCTCCGGGGTGCCATCTTTTCGCCTCACTGTCGGCTCGTCGTCATCATCAGTGTGCGGCCCTGCTTCTTCCACGTTTAAGACAGCATACCCCTTCTTTTTGGACACTCTCCCCATTGTTAGTGGCCTGCGAGGCTCGCAGGGGGGCCTCGGGGCGGCGGCAACAATGTGCGCAGTGCGCTGGTGATGGGGTCGGCAGTAGAGTGGACCAGGGCCCAACCGTTGGCTGCAGGGGAACTAATGTTCTGTCCTCCGGGCCCACTGCAGTATATTCAGGCCACCGGGGTTCTATCTATTTATGGAGGTCAGCAACCAGTTCTTGGTGGCGACTTGAATGGCGTCCCCTCAGTTCCACGTTCCTGCCATGCACACTCAGGAGGAAAGTCAGGGCCCCGTTGTGGGCAGCGTGGGTACCCCCTCTCTTCCACGCGCTCCTATCTAGCCCACCGGCGTGGGGAAACACCCCTTTTTTTGTGTATTACCCCAGGCGCCGGTCAGCCGCAGGGGGACTCCCAAGCGCAACAGTACATTCCGGTTAGCCTTGGGTCTCTCATGAACTGTTCGGTCAGCTCCTGATTGAATTCGGTGGGCACTCACCCTCGCGCCACCAGTCGCTCTCTGTCCCGCAGTGCTACTGCTCAGGTTCCCTCGCGTAGCAGGGCTGACTCAGTGCTGCCTTCCACCTTCCCAGCACCGCCTCACAGCACACGAGGTGCGTGCCCCAGCGCACTTCAAACTGGAAGTCTAAAACAGCCCCATCAGCAGCTGACACCCCGCGCCGCTCCTCCATAGGCTGTCTCTCACCTCCACAGACGTCATTGCGCAGCACCGCCGCCCGCAGCTGCCATTTTGGGAGTGGGATGCGGCGTATCCAAACTCAGGGGATCGCGCTCGACCTCCTTCAATTGCCGGGCCGCCGTTCTTCCTGTGCTCCGCCACTAGCCGGTGTTCGTCTCATCCACCGGGCTGCATGTGCAGACAGCCCAGGTCCGCTGTCTCAGAGCTCGGTGATGGCCGCTGCCTCAGAACCCGGCCGCCATCTTGGGCGCTCCGCACCCGGGACACCGTCAGGAGAATAAAGGCGTTTTCGCCGCTGCCGAGGCAATGCTGCCCCTCGTTAGCCGTCCAGCCCGGGCACCAGTACTTCCGCCACTGGAATCGCGGTAAGGGGCCACTCTATAATATCAGGATTTTTGCTGGTAGGGGGAGCCGCGGACGGAGCTCCGGAGTCCGCTTCCCCTCACATCGGCGCCTAGCCACGCCCCCCATCGTCGCTTGGAGTTGTTGACATCACATTTCACTTGTCACTCATGTACACTGAATAAATACTTTTGAAATACAAATTAACCAGATTTACTACAAATGCTGACATCGGATTAAGCATCTCTTCACCACTCAGCCACTTAGAAAAAATAATCTACGGTCTTCGTACTTAACAGTATTTAATATTTGCTGAAAGTGGTTTCATTTTTGTTTGTGGTTTAAAATATTATTTTCAGATATCTGGTCAATGTACATGGCAGAATTTAATAATTACATGTTTTTGGCACTTGTAGAGACTAAACTCTGTAGTTATCATTCATCCAGTGGGCTTTTTTTCCACAGTGGGATTCCTACTCCTGTCTAAATCATATGGAAATAAATGGGTGAATTGGAGGGTGTGGAATATCTTTACAAATATATTTCATAGAACGTTCTGACCTTCCTACCTAACCTGTGTTACTGTCAAGCTGGTAGTGCTTGTCTTTGTGTGGTGTTTCATATTAGAAGTATCGTGTCTTGTGGCAGTCTGCCATTCTCAAATCAACTGTCTCACCCACGCTTGGACTTGACCGACTTAATGCAGGTGTTGTATTTGTGTGATGGCTATAATGTGGCATTTGTAAAAGGTATTTTGCTGGGGTAGTAGGTAAGGATCCTGGTTGTGGTTTATGATCTGCTGTTCAAGATTCTTACGTTTGATTTGTAACTATTTCGGAGCTTGCTTGAGTGTCTTATTTCTGCCTAGTCTTACCCAACAGAGATTGGGTCTTCTCTTTGGTCCCGGTCCCCAACATTTTGTTTTGCATAGTGTCCTTCCCCGGGGCTCAAGTTTAGCCCTTTTTATCATGTGTAAAGTTGTGTGGTAACAAGGATCTGATGGTTGTTCTATGTTGGGTGTTTGCTGTTATAAGGAGTCTGGACCACGATATGAGGCAAAGAGTTGGCCAGCTTTTGTGTATACAGTCTGTTGGTGGTGGTTGATAGAATTCCTGTCTGCTAGAGTTCTTGTCATCAACACCAAAACAAGCATTGGCGGAAATAATATTTCTTACACGTCAAACCTATTGCCTTTTTAGTTTACTACCACATTTGCACAAGGAGGCATGATGTCCATCATGAAATGATTTTTCTTAAAGCAAAAGAAAAATTATTCAAAGATGGCTGCCACATATACATGGGCCTGCATGGTGGCCATCTTTGAATTTTTCTCTTGCTTAAAAAAATCATTGTAAGGTGGCTGCTGTGCACATGTGGCAGCTGTCTTTGAATGCTTTTTTAATGCAAAAGAAAAATCATTCAAAGATGCGCGTCAACCACATTGTTTACCAATCCAAGCTGGCGGACAACCCTTTGGAAATGAACGGGGGTGTCATGCTAATTGTGGCAAGCTACTGCTTGGCCCTCGAAAAATTAAAGAAAAATGTTTGCAAACTCCTGCTCTGCCGTTGAGAATCCAGACCCAGTGGTATGCAAACCTCGTCTTATGACACTGGCCTCTGTGATGGGTATAAACCCAGCTAGTAGAATGTCTGCAGTGTCCCTGTTACTTCTTGTTGCGTCCTCATCACCAGTTGGATGCTATGTGAGACCTCCCACAAGGGCATTTGAGCAAAGAAACTGATGAGGAAACCAGATGGGGACGCGTGAAAGATTGTTAAAAGCAACTCTGAGAGCCAACACAACCTATCTAGAAGCCAGAAAGTTCACTAAGATAGCTGTGTAAAAAATTGTTTGAAGGTTTGAGTGACTCTCTCTGTTTGTCCATTAGATTGCGGGTGAAAATTAGTGGATGAAGACACATTCTTTTAAAGGTAAAAATGAGTCAGCTTTATGTAAACTATTCCTATTTTTTTTTCATGGTCAGGTGGTAAACTTGTAATACAATCCCTTGATACTACTTCCACTGTCTGCTTTGGCTCGAGGACATACGTTGCATTCAGCTACATAGTTGATTACTGGTGTTTCTGCCTCAGGCCACAAGGAATATCTTTGAACCAATTCTCACTTTTTGTTTCTATACCTGCATGACCGGCCAAAGATTACATTGAGAACCCTACATTACCTTGTGTTGTAATTCTGGGTTTGGAGATACATTCGGTCTTGAAGTTGTAATGGCTGTCTAATACACATATTTGATTGTTTTGCAAAGCAAGTCAAAAGGCTTTGTGGGATAGTGCATCTTGACCAGAATAAAAAATGGTGTGTATAAAACCCATCCCCACCTCCTGCTAATTGGTGTGATTAGTGGAGGCTCTCCAGAGTTAAGTTCTGCATCTTAGTAAAGAGTCCAGCTGGTAGTTTGCAACTCCCTAATGAAATGTGATGACAGTCTTGGTCAGAAAAAATAACGTCCAGCAGAGCAGGACGAAGACACTGTAACTTTCTGAGATTGGTGTACACTGTGACTTGATGTCTGGCTCCCATCAGATAATGTCTCTTGTCTTTAAATGCAGCTATGAATGTCACTTATTCTTTCACTGTAATCATATAATTTTGGCCTGCAGACTCTTTCCAAGTTTAATGTCTTTATGAGAAGACGGCTCCTTTAGGCAACATCCAAAGTATCATCCTCTACACAAAAAGTTTAGCAGTGTCAGGGTGAACCAACACTTAAATAAGTTTTTGCCTTGTGCTTAAGTGTTCAAAAATTTTTTGGGCTTCCTTGGTCTAAGCAAAAGTATGTCCTTTTGCAATAACTTAGTAATCGAAGCACCGTGAGGGTGGAAACTGAGTAATGAAGCAATGGTAAAAGTGAGCACAAAGATACACTGAATGTCATAAGTATACTTTGAGATGAACCATTCCATCGCCATTTGTACTTTTTTTTCCTCTTCATTTGTAACCATTTTTGACTGTGAAAGAAACGAAACAAAAACAACTTCTGAAACTAGTAGCTCCAGTTTGGAAGCTTACAATATGACCATACTAGTGGGAAAGAGCCTCTGAAACGTATTTGGCACAAGTGTCCAAAGACTTGTATTAAAGCAATATATTTTTTATGTAAATGTTTATGAATCTGTAAAGGAATTCTCTTAACCCAATTTTCAAAGAATTGAAAAGCCACTGGATCATTGTATAAGCCAAAAGGTATTTATCAATGCTTGAGGACACTGGTCCTGAAAGCTTTTTTCCGCCCATAACCCTGTTGAATACGAACAAGGCGATAAGCTCCTCGCAAGTGGAGCTTGCTGTAGACAACTTCAGATCGAATGTGGATGAGTAAAAAAGGAATGAGTGCTAATGGGTAGCAATTCTTAACGATGATATTAAGTCACAGTAGTCAGTATATGTCCTTAATTCTCCATTAGTCTTTGAGATGAAAGATAGTGAGGAATGAACCAGTTCTTTAGATAGTGGTCTAAGTAAGTCTTCTTTTTGGCTTTATATCTTTGTATACATTCTGCTATAATGGACATCAGCCACATGAGTAAGATCAGCTTTACAGTCATATGATCTGTCAGGGGAAAGCATCTCTGCTGCGTCCTTATTAAACACATCAGAACAAGTATTTGCAATGCAATAGGTCTCGCATTTACACGAGTTTGAGCTATTGGCATCGTAAATGCAAATGCCTTTTATTTATGTTTTGGTTTTTAAAACATCAATAAAAGGCATTGTCATCTACAATGCTAATAGCTTAAACTCTCACAAATGCAAGACTATTGCATTGCAAATGCTTGTTTATTTTTTCTTTCCATCATGCTGCACAGCAGCTGCGCTGCTGCACAACATGCCTGAAAACATTGACAAAGTCAAGAGCTGTATCGTAGATGAGACCTATTGACTTTGACAAAGCTTTTTTTTCCTGGCTGTGGATGGAAAAAATAAGGTATTGGTCTATGAATGGAGAAGCTGTGCAGGTGCTTAGGTTATTTGCTAAAAAAAAAATGAATATGTAACCCCTTCTATCCCACGGGCACTACGGCAGCCCCCCTCCCACCCCATGGAAAATCACAGTGAGCATGTATGTAGGTTCCTCAAAAAGAAATATATCAAGGCACATGGAGTTAAAATGTGCTAGTTTTCGTTTTACATGTGCTCAACCATTTTCTCTCGTCCCGTATTAGCCTCTTTTCTTTGTAAAAATGTAAATTAGTGCAGTTGTGGGATGACAGCCACTAATCTGCACCACAAAGAAGAACAGCAATTAATTACCATGTAACTGTTTATCTACATGCTGCATTGCTAGCACACATTTGTTTGCGCGCACTGTCCCTTGAAATGAGCACTTCACGCATCTAGGAATCTTGGCGCGAGGGCGTTGATAGTCATTCCGAGGTTACAGCAATAAAAGGCCTCTGGCCAGCTAATTAGACTTCAGCTAAGTGCACGGTCAAAAAATAATTAAAAAGATGAAGACCTCTTGCTTAAGTCAGGATTCTTATTGTTTTCGAGAACTCTACTGTCTCATGCTGTTACGAGTCGCTATTTCAGTGTTTTGCGAACACTTTTATTCTTAAAAAGAGAGCAAAACTCGTATGTACTTTTTAAACGACATAAACATGTGCTTGAATGCTAAGCATTTGCAATGCAATAGGTCTCGCATTTGCGAGAGTTTAAGCTATTGGCATTGTCATGTATAATGTCAATAGCTCAAACTCTTGTAAATGCGAGACCTATTCAAAGAAGCGGCCGCAATTGTCCCGGGCTGTTTAGAAAGTGAAAGCGCGGATGCCATGCTGAATTATGCAGGAAGCATGTCGTGCCTGCAGTACGAGAAACTATTTAAATAGTGCTTACAGACTAAACAAGCATTTGCAATGCAATAGGTCTTGCATTTACGCTGTTTGAGCTATTGGCATTGTAAGTGACAATGCCTTTTATTTATGTTTTAAAAACCAAAACATAAATAAAAGCATTTTCATTTACAATGCCAATAGCTCAAACTCGCGTAAATGCGAGACCTATTGCATTGCAAATGCTTGTTCCTTACAGCCTAGCGAAACAGAAAGAACCATTGCCTGTCTTGTCATCTTTTGAAGTTGCATGGTGTTTAATTCAGATGGCAGACTGCTTTACTTTTTGAAAATCTCCAGTGTGCTTCATGTAATTAGCTCACTGCTGTGCGCTTCATAGCATAAAAATGTGCACTAAAAACCAGAAGCTGTATCTGCCGAGAGGAATGCAGTTGTAAAATATAACAAAGATGGAACTATGTGTACGGCTGTTTGAGGATACGTATATTGTTTAGGAATAGGCAATGACGCAGATTACAGTGAAGCAGAGATTGATAAAGAAATTGGCCCAACCACAGAAAGGCCGCGGCATGGCATTCTGTGAAACTTACAATTACGGACATAACAAGCAGATATATATTTTGGAGACACAGGCTGAATTTTCTCTCTAGTGCAGGAAAAACGAGCAACAGACGACGGGTGGGCGGGGCCCGCTACCAGAAAGCTGTTTCCCGTCCAGGCGCGTGCACATCTCCAGTCTTGACTCGCGAGCAACAGATGACGGGTGGGCGGGGCCTAAGGGCGACAGGGCGGACACCAACCCCGCTTCCAAAGAAGCCGGACAGCAAAGCAACAACAATAGATCTCGCCAAGGCGAAGCAGCGCATGCGCGCTGCAACGCAGGCGAGACCTAAAAAGACTCACCGTGTAACAACCGAAGTAAAAGGGCTAGTCATTCTGGGAGGTAACAAATGCAGACAAGGAGGGACCAACAAGCCTATTTAGGAATCGGAAGCCAGCATTTACGAAAGGACAATGACACAAACCAATTAAAAATATGGGCGGAGAGTGGGCGGGGCTTCAAAGCCATACTCCACTACTGCATGACTCGCAGCAGCGCATGCGCTGCCTAAGCTCGACCTAAAAATACTCCTCAAGCAAAACAATATCTTTTAGACCTGAAAATTCTGTGGTGGGATTGAAAATAGATGGTCCTAAATGTCCAATCTATGATTGAATTATGGGGCACCAGCTAGAACATTCCCAAAGTTATGCAAAACTGAGGTGTTTGGTATATTGAACTCAACCAATTGTCTGATGATTGTGCTTTCTCACATTGTAATTTTAAATGTACTGTGTGTTTAGTAATAGGGCATGAGCTCAATGTGGTTCCATCAACTGTTCCGACTCTTTTTGGGTTTTAACCTCTTTTGAAAAAGGAATCATAAACCAGAAGCATTTTTTGGACCAATAACATTTCTCCTTGCCCCTGAAAGTGACTATAACCACCATGTTAAAACTAGCATGAGGTGAAACAGTTTACTTTCAAAAGTGGTGCAACTCTTTGTAAAATATTTTTAGGACCATGTGCTGGGTTTGTAGCAGTGACCACTGCTGGAAGACATGCCCTCTCCTATTTCAACCATTCTAGTTTCCTGTTGGACTGACTTTGGTCTTCGGGCAAGCTGTACAATCCTACTTCCCACAATATAAGCACGGTCTGTTTTTATGCTAGATGTAAGTTTGTTCTTTAGATAAAAATCCTCTGATGGCGCCTATGGGGGACCAGACTCCTAAATATACCCTACTGATTTGCAATTTGGTGTTATTGTGGCCAGAAGAGAGGTCTTTGGAAAGCACTGGGCTGCACCGAGAACTGGAACTGTCCATAACCGTAACTAAGCAATACAGTGCATTTGTATGTTCCCTATTTATACCAGCTGCCAGAAAATTGCCTTTAAATCTTGTCGTTCCTCAAGCTTTGCAGGCCAGGGTACCTGAACTGAGAGTCTGAGGTTCATAAACCTGTCATTATTACACTGTCTTTGCCTGTGTTAGGAACAAACACTAATAGAGAAATGTCTGCAGTTTTCCATCGTATCTTAGTGCATCCCAACCACCAGTTGGAAGCTCTGGCTTGCATCCAAATTGTTTATTTCTGCGCCGTCCATTGGGACTGCGACAGCAGTGTTTTATACAAATGCTAAATGCAAACTGTACTTTGTAGGTGTAGGAATAGGACCTCTTTTTGTATGATCACACCCCAAGTGTTTGGACTGATAGTGTTGATTTTTTGACTCTGCAGTGCACTGGGCCCCTTCTGTCCAAGCTCGGTGCATGTGTTCTGACCCCCAAAGTACGTGTACAATTGGCTAATACCAGATTAGCTCCTTTAGCTTACTTAGGAATCCTTGGAATATGGTACAAGAGGTACCCGGGGCTAGCAAGTTAAATGTCACTAGTGGACTGCGGCATTTACTTGAGCTACCAGTACAGTAACAAGGTGAAAACATGACTCTAGGCCTGCAACTGCAGTCTAGTCTCGCAGCTGCCAACTGGACTTGGCAAAATAAACCCTTTTGTCAGGTCAACTTCTTCCTTTCTGTTATTAATAAGTTACCCCTTGGGAAAGCCTTGGTAGCCCACTCGGCAGGTGCTTAATATTAAAAAGAAGGGTATGTTCCTTTTGAGCTTAACATGTCCTGATTGTGAAAACACGAAAGTTCCCTTTTCACTGTAGCAAGGCCCGTGTTCCCATTGGCAACCTGGAGTTTCATTAGCGGCCGCACCAAATGCTAACTTCTGTTTGGGACAGCCAAGGATATTACTCCAAGGTATCAAATTATTTGTTACATTAAACCGGACTCATTGCTGCGATTGGATTTTAAGGTAGCTTTTAATAGAAAGGTGACTTTAGGAAGTCACCACTTCGTTGCCCAAACCTGCAGTAGTGTTTCCTGTTTGTCTGCAGCCATTGTCACCAGAGACAACATGCTGCCCCCTGCTAGGAAGTGTGAAGCGCTCAGAGGAACAGAGAACAAAGAGAATTGCTGAAGGGAAGAGGTGTGACCTCCTCCAGCAGGATGATTTCTCGGCGATGGCCACAGATGGCCCATCTCCATAAAGGCTAATGATAATCACACCTTCGCCTGCCCACTCCTTTGTGTAGGCAGACAGGCTAACATCTCTTCCAGAGGGGGAAAATGTGTTGCAGAATCACTTTCCCAGGAGAAGTGGCTCATTATGCTGGATACACCCCAGGGGTGCCCAGGGCTTCACCATCTTGATTTAGGGTAGAGAGGGGTATCCTAGGATTGTTGGAGAGTGAAACCCCCAGGACGTGACATAAAGTGTGAAGGTTAGCCTCATCATAACTATTGTCCCATTGTCTAGCGAGTCCTCCCATCACACAAACGAGAAGATGGCATAAAAGTGGTACCTCAGACCCTCAGTCTTCAGATCATTACTGGTCAGGGAAGAAGACTGAAGAAGGACTGCCCTGCTGCTTCCTGGACCCAGCAAAGTGAGGCTGCAGGCAAGACTGACACCTGCCGAAACCCGTAGACCACACAGAGAAGACTGAGCTTGCAGTGCCCACTAGAGGAAATATTGCCCAAATGTGCCAGGACGGAAGGAGTGACCAGAAGAGTCAGTTGGCTGACTCCCTGTTGCAGCTACAGTGCCTCAAAATCTGGAGCAAGTCTTTACTTGTGAGAGCCGAGTTGGCCAGAATCATCTGCCTGCTGCTGGACGCAGAAAGACAGAGTCCTAATCTGCCTGAGGTGTCCGCAAGTCAGTGGGATCTGTGGCCTTCCTCTAAGTGGTCCTTGGTCCTCCTGCAAGAAAGAGACACCTGTGGATGACTGCTACAGATAGCAGCAACCAAAGCAAGTCCAAGAGAGGATTGGTAGTCCTGCTAGCCGTTGGCTCAGGAACCGCAATTCAGATTACAAAATTTTATCAGAACTTAAATGAATTTCCTTAGCTTTAAAAAACAAGCATTGGCATAGCCAATAGGTCTCGCCTTTGGGATCTTATAAGTGTTTAGCCATGCAACAGTTGATGTTGTTGCACCAAGGATATTGTGCTGCATAACTAAATACTTATAAGGTCCCAAAGGCGAGACCTATTGGCCATCGCAGTGAGGATGTCTTCAGCAGCGATAGCGCTGCCTGTAGAAGCCGACAGTCTTTACGAAGGGCAAATAACACCATTTGCAGCCTGTAATTCCCATGTGTGCTGGTCACACGGGGGAGGCCCTTGCCCGTATCATTACCCAGTGCTTCCTCGGAAATCTGAGCACCGGGAGGGGAGCTTGCTTTGCCAGTGCTGCCTGCTCTGGGATTGCCGGCCCCAGCCTCCGCTCCCATGTGTCCCAGTTCCCCGGGGGGGGAGCGATCAGTCTTGCACCCCGTGTGCGCGGCTTCAGGAGCTGCTCTGATCTGAGCTGTGGGGGCGGGGAGGGGCGGCCATGCCAATACGCTCGTGTGATTGTCATTACCAGCCTGGGAAGAGGCATTTGTGGGTTAAAGCATCTGTAAGTTGGGGCAGGTTACGCAAGCACCCTGCCAGTCGCAGCACGTCTGATGGCGGTGCATGTGCTGGGTGAACGCTCCACACTTCCCTTTTTGAAAAGAAACTTCTACATTATCATTTCACGGTTTCTCCGAGGCAGATCTGCCCAGCAGAGAATCGCATTTCGTTTCTTTCTTGATCGACTCCTGTTTATAGGAATGTGTGTATAATGTATGGCTCCGTTTTGATTGCTCAGGGATTTGGCACTTTTTGTCCTCTGCTGATTATATTTTATGCCACCGGCAGAAGTATGAGCCAGTCCCAAATTCCACATCTGTGCACAATTTGTGCATGAGTAATGTCGACTGCGGCGTTACCTTTTGACTCGCCCCTGATTGTTTTGTTTTTCGGAAGTGGTGTTCTCGCTGGCCGTGTCCTCCGTTGTACCCCGGGCTCCAGTCTCCTCGGATTGTTCGCTTTCTCAGTGTTTACAGTTGTTAACCGCCGAGCCCGCCCGTGTGCTGTGGAAACACTGTACACTGTTATATTTATAGTTCCGTGTGGTGTCCAGTGCACGTGCACCCCAGCCTTTATACCCTGCGTAGGGCCAGTCAACCGCAGCATGCGCGGGCTGTCCCCGTTTGTGTCACGGAAATGGATGGACTTGCGTTTTACCGCAGCAGATACACCATTTTCTCAGTGCGCAGAATTCCTTTGTGATCGGGCGCGGGTTTTTATTTATTTATTTTGAGGAGGGCGCAACATTCTCTTTACAGGCACGCGCACGTTTTGTTTGTAAATGCCAGCAGAAGTGATCGTTGCCTTGTAACACGGTTACAAAAATCTTGTTTTACGGCAGGCGGGAGGAACTGCTTAGCAGACAGAACGTGTGAGAGTGGGCGGCCCCTGAAGGCTGGGTCTGTGCCTCACAAAGCTGAAGTAAACACTATGTGTGCTGGGAGTGTTTGCAGGCTGCGCTCAGCCTCATACAGCTGTTAATCAGGCTTGGCGGGCAGCGCGGGGCTTTAGTGGGTTCCGGTGATGCATTAATCACCTCCTCGGAGGTAACGCTCACGAGCTCCTTAGAGGCAGCGGGCACGAGGCCCTTGGATCCTTGAACTGGCACCAACATGTATAATAAAATAAGAAGCACGAGTGCTTGAAAAGTGCAGACGCACGCGCGGCCACGCTAATTGGAAACAGATGGCCCCTGCGCGCCGCTGCTCGCTCCCCCAAGGTGGATGCCGCCACAAGCACGAGTGCTTGAAAAGTGCAGACCGATTCCAAAAGGTCATCTCCTAGGTCAGCGCATGCGCGCTGCGCTAGGCTCGACCTAAAAATCATATCTCCGGTTCCTCTCAATAGATGTTTGTCATTTTAGTGTCTTTTTTTTTTTTAAGCCTGGGCGTAGTTCACGGAGTTTTGCTACGCGGAACTTCACGAAGTTACAAAAAAACTCCACGAAGTTCCGCAAGTGGCGGAGTGTAGTGCCAACTGCTGTTCGCACTGGTCTTTCTGCAGCTCGGGTAGAAATTCTACCCGAGCAGCAGCTCGCGCTCGCGAACTTACCGTTCGCGAGCGGGGAAAAAACTCTGCTGCACTACGCTGTGGGGTTTTCTTGCACTCCGCGAGCTCCGCGGAGTGCAGAAAACTCTGCAAATTCCGCGAACGGAGCGGAGTTCAATTCCCAGGCCTACTTTTTTTTAAGATAAAAATGCACTCTAGTTCTATAAATTTGTGTTGGATTTTTATTGTTGATTTAGTACTACTAAATGCATTATATTTGTTCCTTTGACTAAGTCTGACTGCTCTGTGCCATAGCTACCCGGGACTGAGATAAAGGATTTGTTAAAGAAACCTAACTGAACCTGATAGAGATTGTGACATTATTGCATGGTAAGGTCTCATAACCACACCACATAATAATCCACTTTCCTACAGAAGGAACATTGTGTTTGACATAATTGACATAGGTGAGGCGTATCACATGAGGATTGCTTAGGCAGCAACTTGAATGATCCCTGCTATAATGTAAATAGATGAAAATGTGTGTGTGAGACTTCTTTGCTGTCAGTTAGCCACTTTCTTTGCCAGGTGTCTTTAGTACCGTTTTGTCCATTATGAAGAACAGCAAATGTGATGACAGTTTACTTTGTTATGATGAAGAGCCACTTAACTTCTTAAACTCGCTAATCTGCCAGTCCCTCTCGGTATAGACTGCTGGCACTGGTGAATTTGTAGGAAAATGCAGGAGGAGCACAAGGTGTCCATCTTGCAGAACATAGTGCTCCGTTTATCGTCTGTAAACAGTGTAAGCCATTTATTAGCAGTGCTGGTTCCTGTTTCAAGAGGATTTACTGTTAGTGTTTCTCTTATTCGTTTTTTTAATGTATTTTATTATTTGCCTTGTTTGAGATATATATATATATCCAAATGCAAGCGCCCAAAGATTGAGGTGCCACACACAAGCGTGTTGAAACCTTCTCTATTGGTGAGTAGCAGGGAAACCAGCGACGCCCCCACAGCAAAAATAACACCAAACGTATACACGGGAGGCACAGCTGCAAAAGATCTTGCGCCGCACTCGCAGCGACTAATTATAGTTCCGCCCAGTGGGCGTGTCTCACAACTGCATTCTGGTCTTGGTAGTGCCTTACAATCAGTCCATAATGGAATGCAGCGATGTCTCCCCATCTTATATATTCCTATAGTAGGTTGCATGCAGCGAGCAAAACTGGGTCCCTGCTTATACCTCTCAGCAATACGGTTCACGCTGTTCCATGAACGCTACCAACTTCTCAGCGCCCTGGAGCTGCTCTTCTGCAGCGGGGCTCCTCGCGACCCGGGCAGGGCTGCTATAATATCCAAATGCAAGCGCCCAAAGATTGAGGTGCCACACACAAGCGTGTTGAAACCTTCTTTATTGGTGAGTAGCAGGGAAACCAGCGACGCCCCCACAGCAAAAATAACACCAAACATGTTAGTCGCTGCGAGTGCGGCGCAAGATCTTTTGCAGCTGTGCCTCCCGTGTATACCAGTGATCAAGGGCTAGGAAGCCCGAAACATGTTTGGTGTTATTTTTGCTGTGGGGGCGTCGTTGGTTTCCCTGCTACTCGCCAATAAAGAAGGTTTCAACACGCTTGTGTGTGGCACCTCAATCTTTGGGCGCTTGCATTTGGATATTATAGCGGTCCTTTTCCCGAGTATCCTCCCTTTAATGGGGAGGGGGGGAGGGTAGCAGCATAAATATTTCTTTCCGATGTGAGATTCTTAATTGATAAACTAGTCTTTCAGTGGGCACTATGCAGATATCTACTCTGTTGCTATCATGTGCGTAGTTGAGCTTGTTTGGCCTGGGCTCTGTGAGGCAGTTTTTTTCTGTGCATGTAGATCATGATCAGCTCTTTCATAAGTATTTGTGTACTCCATACACGTCCTTCTGACTCCTCTGGTTCAGCCTTGCTGTTGCATCGGTGTGGGCAAGCAGGGCTCTTTTCTCCACTGTCAGCCAACATCCAAATGTGACGCTCATGAAGCCCCCTATGTTGTGCTGGCTTTGACAGGTTAGGGCAAGCAGTTAGGAATAAGGTGCTCTTGAAGTGGGGAAGAGGATGGATAGGGGTGTGGCCTCCCCAGAGGGCTTTCTAATTTAATTGAGTAGCAGAGATCATGTCAGTAGACTTTACTAGTTAAGTTGTAAAGAAGCATAGTATTTTGTAGGAAATTTAAGCGGCTAATTTTGTCCAAATTTCCATGAGCCAATTCTCGGAGAAGTAAGTTTAAATCTCGTTACATATTTAATTTTCACCATGAAAAAAACTTGTTGTTACCATGATTAGTAGTACTCTTACACTGTCTATCAAATTGTTAGTGTTAACCCAGCAAATGGTATTTGTTTTCTTCTTCATAGAACTGCCTATGAGTTTTTAAGAAACTTTTCATTCTCACACTTAGGTTAAGCAGATAGAAAGGCGAGATTCAGTATTAACACCCAAACAACAGATTGAAAGGTTGATCCGACCTGGTTCTTCGTACTTCAACTTGAACCCATATGAGGTAAGTGGATATGTATTAAAGCAATCAAAAATGCTTTAAAGTTAATTTTACAAGTGGCATCTTTTGTACTTTGCACGAATTGCAATTCTGTTTTTATATAATTGGGTCCACAAACTCTTAAATGGTTGTCAGGTTTTGAGTTAAAAAAATTATATAGGATTTGGAGCCACTTCAACACAGCAAGAAGGGAAACGCAGGAACACGGTTTCCGTCAGACTAACTTGATATTACTCGCTCCTTTTTACCCCAAAGATGGCAGTAATTCAATTTCAAAAATCTTTTCTGTTGACAAGTATCATTAAGAACCCTACCCCATCTGACTTGCAATTGCAAGCCAGTACATGTCTGTTGCTAAATCAGCTACTTTACCATGGCATTTTTCCCTGAATTATTTTTACCACTCTGGTCAGGTTTTTCCAGGCTAGAATGATGGATATTGCCCCAAACAATTTTGTCCCATGCTAAAACTCTGCACATTTCATCTGGTTCCGACCTGTTTTGGCAACATACATTCCTCCAAGTGTAACATGGAGTGGTTTGAGTGGAAAAACACAGGGTTCAAAACAACTGCACAGCTTGAGGATTTGGACACAAACACCGTGGAGCCCAAGTGTGGATTTAGCCAGCTCATCTGGATATCTGCCTAACTCTAAACCAGAATCTACATTGGGTGAAAGAAAGCTCCTCTATCTGAATTTGCGGATCCATACGACTTTGAATTTAATTCTGTGGTCCAGGGCACTTCACAACTGCAACATCTCCTGCTTCTTTATACTGATGATTGAAGGGTGTGTTTATTGCTAGACCCTAAATTGCAAGGTACTTACGTAAAAAAATGTGACTGGCTGCAAAGGCTACACTGCGGATCAGGTGGATGATCAGAAGGTACAGAACACAAAGATCATTTCTCAGTATGAATCTACTAGCCAGACCCCCCAGGATATTGCGGCATGGATTAGCAAATTTAGCGGCACAAATATGGAAGTTTAGCAGCATTTTTTGCGGCACTTTATTTTCCTCATAATCATTCATTTTCAGCCTTAAATCAATGGAAACTGTTTTAGCAGAGTATTCCACTTTGAAATAGGCATGTTTAAAGTGTCTATGGAAGCACAGCTCCTATCCTAACCTCATTAGGGGGGGCCCCATTTCTCCCTGGAATGTTCTAGCACCCATGTACCAACCCCTGACGGGCACCGCTGCCTCCTGGACCCATGAGGCATGACACCTCTTCCTCAGGCGCACTAGGGCACAGGATCGTAGTGGGTGGAAGTGCATTGCCATGGCTAATGTAAGCATGTTAAATATTGCTCTATGCAGATCAGTGGCATCGGGGTGGGTGTAAGTCCTTTCATAATACAGCCCCCACATCAATGTGACTTACAGGTGCTGTGTGTGCAGTCTACATCCCAAATATGAGACTATTCCCACCACAACTCCTCTGCGAGCAACCCCCCTTCCCAGGCTTTCGGCACAGAGATCTTTTTGTTACTTGCAGTTCTTACCTTGCACTCTTTCTAATACAGCCTAATGCCTTCTAGTATGGCTGATGGGGGGGGGACTCTTACACCTTGTAACCCTTTTTAGGTCTCGCCTACGCAGCGCGCATGCGCTGCATAGGAGGGCCTTTAGCCGTCGCTCTTCACTTTTTCAAGCACTGCACTCGTGCTTGTGGCGGCATCCACCTTGCGGGAGCGAGCAGCGGCGCGCCACAAGCATGAGTGCAGTGCTTGAAAAGTGAAGACTGCTCTCCTAAGCGCGCGCGCGCCTCTCTCCTCGCCCACACGTCCCGGCCACTCACTCGCTCCGCCCTCTCCGTCTCCTTTTTTTGCTCGCGCTTCTCTCGCTCTTCTTGTTTCAGCATGGTGCCCACTTTACGGCTGCCGCGCATCATGTTTTAGCTGTGCCCCTATCTTTTATCTACATGACGCAGTGCCGTTCCCCCCCCACCTCCCGCTAAAGTGCAGGATCTGAATTGAATTAAATGAAGAAATGTGCACTTAGGCAGCACCTCCCGTCTCCGCCTGTATCGTTTTTTTAGCAGGCCTTTGGGTTTTTCTACAACATTGTAGTTTATTTGTGCTGGGGAGAAACTGATAGTGCCTCAGCTCTCTCCAGATCTGACGGTTCCGTCTTTTCAAAATATGTCTTTTCAGAGCCGTCCTTGGGATGGGATTCGACTGCAAAGGCCACATTCATTCAACGTGTTAATAATAAGCATGAACCTAGTTCTATCAGCTATACTTGTCTTCTGTTATGAGAAGTTGGTTACCTAAACTCCGCAAGCGTCAGCAAAGCCAACAGGTCTAGTACTGACTGCCAGGCTTTTGTCTTTGTCAGTGTTTTTGTTTTGCCACTGTTTTTTCCAAAACTTAATTGTTGGGGAATCTGATTGGGCCGCGTCAATTCAAGACAAAAAACAACTATAAAAGCTAAAATAATTTTGGTCTTGAAATCCCACATTGCCATAATAGTCCCAAGCACTGAAGAGACCAACTTTGTGTGTGGGTGTGCCTTTTGTGAAGGGGTAGGAGGCTGTCGCTCGCAGTTAGCTAATGTCTAAAATGGGCTGAACCATTTCCCATACTGTTTTCTGTAGTAGGTGGAAGAAATCTGAATGATCATCACAGACCAGTGGATGAAGAGGGCTGGTGGAAAGTATATTATGCATATAATTTGTCAAATCTAAAGGTCTTGGCTAACACCAGACCTAAAAGCTGATTGATTGGGCTTGTTGAAAATTATGTTGCTTTTTTACAGGGTGTTCTTTTCTGAAAAACAAATCCAGGTGAGCTGAGAGCCTCTTTTATTATTTTCAGGCTGGAGCATTTCTGTCATAACGCTTCAGGTAGGCAAAATTATGCCCTTTTAGGTCGGGCTGTGTGATACCTGCCTACTCTTTTCAGATTGGATATCTTCCACTCAATTCTGAAGTGACCTACCTGTCCCAGTGGTCGCTGGCTCATTTGCATCAAATTCGGACTGGATACACCAGGTGTTAGTCTGCAAATTGTGCGGTCTTTTAAATGGTCGATTGTGGAGTGAGTTTACAAAATGTCTGCAGCTCCTTTGCACTATTTGGAAGAAGACCCCTCTCAATCTTTGTGTTGAGCTTTTTGTTTTTGCATGACGTGCTCAGTCCTGTGCACGCCAAGAGCAACGCGTGCAAAAGAGTGGGGCCGGGGAGGAATTGCTTGAGGTGAGTCCAACTGATAGACCAATATTTGCCCTGTTGCATTATTCTTTTTATATTTCCTTTGTTGTTCACTTGGCCTGGTGAGTAGGATGGGTTTCATTTCCGCCAACTGGCTGGTGTGGTTATTTGCTGTAGGCTTTCGGTCAGGACCATTTGTAGTTGCGTTGGTCACAGCATCGTTCTGTGAAGTGGGCTGAGAAGACCTGGTGGAAATGAGTGATCTTGAAAGAATGGTAAAGATTGACGCAGCAGCATACACAGGTTGGATAATGTATATGCCTTGATAGTTTGTGGCTCGGCATAAGCAAGCATTAAAGGCTTGCCTTCTTAAAAGCCATTACAGTAACATAGCCAATCAAGGCAGCCAGGCAGACAGATGCGTGAATGGCCTCTCAGTAACCGGTTTGAATCCAGGCAGGGTCAACTCGGCCATCATCCTTCCATTGAGTCTTGTTGACATGAATCTTATATCGCATGTGAATTAGGTGTTCTGAATCTCTAGGGTGTGATAACGTCACCAGGTTTTACGTTTTTAAATTCTTGTGATTTATTGTAACTATTTAGGTTGAGCCTAGCGCAGCGCGCATGCGCTGCTCTAGGAAAACGACCTCTTGAAATCAATCTGTACTTTTCACACGCTCGTGCGTGTGTTTTTGTTTTTTTTTGCTTTCTTTCTATTGGTCTTTGCCTGCGAAGGCAGCAGGCAATTGGGCAAAGGCGGGTGCATGTCCCACCTTTGCCAGGAATTGTAGCCGCTCACGGCCTACGGCTTGCTGTTACGCGCAGTGTTCCATCTGTTTCTCGCGTGCAGCGGCGGGCACAAGCGGGCGGGCGCGCGCACCACTCCCTGACTTGTTATTTCTTTACGTGCGCTTTTCTCGAGCGCCGGTAACTGCTGAGCTGGGGACCATCCGGCTCACTAGCGTTGCACCATGTTGTGCACAAAAGGTATGTTACGGTTACCCTTATTGCAGATTGCTATGTTGTTATCAGGAACAAAGATTGGCCACAAGCAGTCAGTAAAGCGCGGTTCATTCACTTTTTCTGCTTCCTTCGGTCACACGTACATATTGGTGAGTGTCTGAAGGGAATGAAAGAGACAAGCCTCGAGGATTCACTAGTTCCAGCCGTGGAAAAAGAGTGGGTTCAATGGTCCCTCTAGAGGCGTTGGTTCTTAATCATTGTCTACCCACCCCATAGCGTTCATCATATGTCAACAGCCGACGAGCGTTCATCAAACGTAGACGTGCGGGTTTGTACTACATTTATTGACTTACTCGCGTAGGTTTGACTCTGGTGGCACATGCAATAATCAGAATTTGCACATATCTTCAATGGTATGTTTCAGAGCCCTGAAAGCACGAATGCCAATTGTGTGAAATGCGCCTCGAAACACGGAGGTGTCAATTACATGACAAATGCACTCAAGATGGCTCTACCAGTTGAACCCTCACCTCTAAAATCTGCAGTGAGATATAGATTGCAAGTTTGAATCCTGACTGAGCATCCCAGCCTCCTGTACTGTTGTTTAATAGTAACAAAAACTGCCATTTTAAACAGATTACAGCGCCTGGAGGCACTATATAGTAAGGCGCGAGGAACTATATAAACACAATTTATCTTCATTTAAGTGAAGAGATGCAGAATAATTGGTTAGTATATTAGATGCGCACATAACATCAAGAGAGTCGTGTTACTTTGTCTGCATTTCACTCTTTATACTAGTGAAGGACTTCAACCACGCACACACTAGAATTGTTCTGTAGTTTCCCAACTAGAATTCAACTTGTTTTAAAGCGCATACCAAACACAGGTGTTTCGGACACATCGCCACCCTTTGCTTTTACCTTTTTAGGTCTCGGAGCCATTTAACACCATAGGATAGTGCATTGTGTTTAATTTTCGAGGAGCAAAATGTATAAACTGTGTGAAGTAAAGTCTCCCATTACACCGTAAATCAGGCTGACGCAAGAAGTCATTATAGAAAAAAAGCTGCTATCATGGGCTTCCTGGCGTCTCAACACCTCTATGAAGCCAATTAGGAGAATGACCAGAGTGGGTCCTCCGAGATCCCCGAGTTCCAAGTGTTCACCGTGGCAAAACTTAACGCAGAGCTTTACTGCAGCCAGACTTTAATAGGAAACTCACACTTAGCATTTTATTTTAATTTGAAGAGTCTGCTCTATCTGCCCCAGACTCACTCACATTCTAGAGTGTATTTGTATGGCCTATTTGCAGCAGTATATTCATTTGCAAACGGAAATCATTACTCCTGAAGCAAACAAGCATTGGCATAGTCAATCGGTCTAGGCATTGGGCGTGCCTAATTGCAGAGACGTTCCGAGAGATGTTCAGGAAAAAAGACCCTGGCCTGAGAGCGACAGAAGCATATTGCCAGAAATGATTATAACACTTTTTTTATTATACCTTATAACTTTTAAACATGCTGCACAACATTCACAATACTATACAACACATATTAAAAACGTTAACAAAGCCCATAGCTCTGTCAAAACACTTATAACGCCCCAAAGGCGAGACCTATTGGCTATGCCAATGCTTGTTTAATATGTAATGTCATAGACATTTGAGTCAAACATGTATGATTTATTGTCTCTGTTTAATATGTGGGTGTGATGCAAAGCACTTTAACATCCTGCATTAGAAAGAATAGCGCTATAAAAGAATTACATTAAAAAAATTAATTTGTAAGTGCTTTTTAAATTGTTGTGTAATTAGTCCTACAGATCCCCCTCATTTTGTGTACGGAGGTAACTAGTCCACTACTACATAAGATGGTACCCAAGAGCATATGTTAGAAACCAGCGGCCTGACCTACCGGAACATAGTGGGGCACACATGCCTATTTACTTTAATATTATTTGTATACAGACCCTCGAGCATTTCGCAATTCCACGATTCACGAAAAAAACCCACACAAAATCAGCTGACTAGTGCGATGGTCGCGAAAATTGCGAAATGCTGGAGGGCCTTATAGTGTTTTAAACAAAACACAAGAGGTTTTTGTACAATGCACGTATTTGAAGAAGGCCCATTGAAAAAAAATAGATACCTAGGAGCACACAATTTGTTCAAAGGGGAAAGCCCAGATTTCTGGTTTCACAGTGTGCAATTCAGCCACTAGATGGGTTTTACATGAAAGGACAATGCTTTCTCTGTAATTTAATTCTTGGCCATAAGGTTACAGCCTGAGTGGCAGGCAGAAGCCACAAGAAAGTTTGGCTTGTTTCTGGCTTGAGGGTCCAGGAGAACCACAAACTGAGTCAAAGCCAGGTATAAGCTCGGGTTTTCAGTGTCTGTCACACTTCTAATACCCAGAGTATTGTTTACTTCAGGGATGGAGAAAATAGGGCCCAATATAATTATAAGAGAATTGGTAAATTCAGGTTTGATTCCCTTGATTTTGGCAACACTTTCACCGAAAGATTTCAAGTGTTTTCAGCAGCCATCATAAACCAATCTGCAGAGTTCCATTGACTCTCCTAATCCTAGTTGGGCTGGTAGCTGCTCTTACCGGCTCCCTGGAAAATAAGAAACCTAAACTGTTTTTTTTTTTCTCCATTGGAGGAGACGCGTAGCAACGAGTTTGCGTACAGCCAATAAGAAGCCACCAATTTTATATGCCTGCCGGGAGACCTTTTTTTGCGGCCGAAATAGTAAATACCGCGCCCATCGCGCTAGTCGGCTGATTTCGCGATTTCTTTCTCGAATCGCTAAAACACTAAATGCTGGAGGGTCTGACTAAACAGTTGTTCATTGCATTGCCCACCACACCGTTGGAACCCTGTCAAAGGTGGATCTGTCATGGTGGATTCTTAGCTTCATTTATTTACATCATATTAAAGCTAACCACACATTACAAGTTACTCTAGAGCGCATTCAGATCATAAGACAGGTTTCACATTGGCTTTTCTGGATAACATTCCAATATCAGACATATGTGGAGAAGCGAATTGGCCTTCAGTTCACTCAATTAGTGAACGCTGTTATGAGGATATTCGCGCCTGCCAAGAAGCTCAAGTGGGCCAAATTGTGCTTCAAACTTTGTTCCAGTCATCTCCTTTGTCTGCTCGCAGGCTGCTGCTTCAAATTTTTGGGCACTGCTTTTTACTCTGTGCAGAGCAGATTATTTACAGCTGCACATGCTGCAAACGGATAATGTTATTTATCTGGAACAATCGGTTTGCAGCTCATAGTGCTATAGATTAGCATGTGCCCTGCTTGCCTCCCTGTATGCGAGTGCGTAGAAATTTCCTTGTGGCACTTTTCCCACCTGCCTTCATCTGTTAATTATCTTGCTATTACACAGACCTCAATTCTGTGCATCTCTACAGATTAACAGCACTACAAGCTGCCACTGATTGTTACACGTAAGTGACATTTTCCTTTCTTATTATCTTCTAGAAAATACACTTTTGTTGCCTCCCAAGTTGCTGGTGACCTTTTGTTTGAAAGTTTTTTCCAGTTACTATGGCAGTTAAGCAGCAATCATGTATCAAGGATTGATTGTTTGAAACTCCTTTGGTGGGGTCGCGTTATCGAAAAAAGATAGATAAAAGTTAGGATACCAGCACGTGTTATGTAATGATGTTTTCAAGCTCATACTTGAGCTGTTTCGAGCTCTAGAAGTGGAAATGTATCTATATGTGGTTTATTATATTTTCATCAGATTATGATGGCTTGTGACGACGTGCTTTTGAAGACAAATGTGTAAATTATGTTGTCTGGACGTAAATATGTTATATACTTAAATCGTGTCCAGCAGTAGTAAGACTCTGCAGGGGCGGCCATGCTTTCGTGCCCCTCAGAAAGGGAGCAGAGGATGAGAGGGGGCCTGGGATTTCAAAGGCCACTTAAGCGACGCACCTAAAAACATAACCTGCCTGCTGATTGATGAGCAGGCTTCCCACACACACAGTCAGAGTCTGGTTGCTTTGACTCTGCTTGTCACAGTGTGGCTGGAGGAAGCAACTAATTTACGGCTCAGCTGTACGGAGACACGTAGTGACGTGTTTGCGTACAGCCAATAAGAAGCCACCATTTTTAATGCCTGCCAGGAGCCCCTTTTTTGCGGCTTAATTAGTGAATATCGCGGCCATTGCGCTAGCCAGCTGATTTTGCAATTTTTTTCGTGAATCGCAAAATGGCTAAATGCTGGCGGGTCTGACTAGCCCTGGAACAGAACGTAGTGCCCATAATAGGTGCCATGGGGCTACCAAACTTTAAAGGCCTGTATCGCAAATTGTATTGCCTGAGATTTTCAGTGGTCTTTGACATTCTCTGGACTCACTGGTTTGCAGTTGGTACTGAGATTTAGGGTGCATGTCCATCCCCTTTTTCAGATGTTGAATCTTTCATTTCCATAAGGTGTAAGGGGGTGTGTACGTTTTGAAAAAATGTATTTTTCTAAGGGGCAAAGTACTAAAGAAATCCATTTGTCCTAGCTACTACGTAAATCATTTAGATGGGGCATCACAGATGCTTTACTAGTCAGCAGCAGCAGCCTCCTAAGTAAACTTTTCCAGTGTCTCTCTATAAGTTCCATACCTCTTCCACTCTAATATCTCATCTCAACCCCAAATTGCTCCATTGTGATCTTGTTATGCACTCCAAATTCCTTGCCCTCCACTCTTTCACCATAGTTTACCTGAATTTCTTCAGTCCCTTTGAGAGATGTGCTCGGCTAACAGACTGTCAACACCCCTACCCCGTTTACCAATCCACTTTTCTTCCTCTCCTCCATCAGCTCTGACATGCTTTAAATAAGCAGTGTTGGTCAAGGCAGCAACAAAGAGAGGCTTAATATTGTGACAGAGATGACAACATGTAAAGTCAGAATATCGGTTTATGCCCATTAGCATTGCCATCCTCAAAATCCTTTTTAGAAGTGTGTGTTCTTCATTGAAAGCAAATCCAAGTAATTTGATGCTGGTGCAGGAAGTTAGCCAACAGCAGGAACAGGCCATGCATCATGGTAGAAGACCTACTTCTGTGACGAAATGACCAGGTCAAAGGAAGGGGGAAAAAGTAGTATAGAGATCTTTCAGCTAGACGAAAGCAGCATAGGGGAGAGGACAGTTGCAAAAAGCACCACAAAAAATGGTTATGCAAGATGAAGCAAATACTGAACCGCTGGTCAGGCTGATGAAGACAGCAACAATTCCAGCAACGTACTAGCTGCATCCGTGAGAGGATGCCCATGGGACAAATATCTAACAGTGAAGTGGACATGAAGGTTTTGAAGATAAAGGGAGATAGAAAGGACACACCAGCTATGCATTGGTGAAAGTGAGGACCAGCAAGCAGGATGAGGGACAGTGGGAAGGGTGGTAGCATAGGGACAGTTTGAGAAACTTGCGAGAAGATCCTATGACTACATTGAGAGAGGCGGTGTCTGACATAGGACTAGAACACAGAGGTAGGGATGACATGGGAGCCCTTGATGAATGGGGGAAACGCAGCATCAAGAGCAGGGGCAGAATTAGGGGAGCGGGAAGAAAGATAATTTTAAACACGTGCAGATTAGCTGTAGCGTATTAAAGTGTGGAGGTCAGGGAATCCTAAGACAGAGGGAGAATAGGTGAATGAACAATGCCACAAAAGTAAGGGACCAGGGCAGTTCCTTGCGATCCTCTTAGAAAAGGAAAGAAGCAAAATCTGCACTCTGGCAAGATAGCTCAGTAGGTTAAGGCTCGCCACTGACTAGTGTGATTTGCAGTTTAAATCCTGTCAAGGCAGGCCCCACCTTCCACCCTTCAAACTCAGTAAATGAAGTACCATAAAATTGATTAACAGTAACATCTGTTACTTATAGCTCTTAGAAATGGCGGTATAAATGGCTCTGTATTAAAAACATTGTCAGTGAGGAATTGATTTAGGCAGAGGAAAGGGCCTCAGAGAAGGGATAACATACTAGAAGACATGAGAGAGACCAAGCTGGCAAGCAGAATAAAAAGGCACATTGTGAAGGTCAGATAATAGAGAGAGAGAGAGAGAGAGCTTTTCTTGGCAAGAGATCAGGGATTGGTTCATTAGCAAAAAGAGCAATGCGGTTTAAACCACAATATTCCAGTTAATAAATACATCATCCATCCATGAGGGCAGAAGCTTGGCACTCTGGCAGGCTTCGGCGTGTAGAATAAACACAACAGGGGTCCTCAGAAACACAAAGCCCTCGAAACTGCACATCAAGGGAAATCGCCTCAAAATCAAGACACAAGAAGTAGTCTTGCATACAGTCAAGGGGAAAGAGACACCCTCTAGATCAGTGACCCCCAACCTGTGGTTCGCGGACCCCCAGGGGTCCGTGACGCATTCCAAGGGAGTCCGCAGGTCTCGAGTGTCTACCTAATCAAGCTTTCTGCAGAAGAGCTGTGCCTCTTGTTGTTTTGAGGCTGATCAGCGTTCGGGCAGTTCAAGATTTGGGCCAGCAGGAAGGCACTTCTCCAGCTGGGGCCTCTCGACAGAAACACTTGAGTGTTTTCATATTTGTTACTTCATTTGTGCAGCAGTTTTGAAAGCACTGCAAAGTTCCTTGTATATTCAGCAGTTTTCAGGCAACAACAAAAGTGTCTAGATGACTTTGGTGTTTAATGAACCTGCTGGAGAGAGGTGGGAGTTTTTTCTGGTGGCAATTTTGACTCATCCAAGGTAGATCAGATGGTTATTATACCTGCTGCAAAGATCGTGTACCATGCATATCAGAGAACAATATTTTTGTGCATAACACAGTGGGCTACTCTTTTGTCACCAAGATTCTTTTGTTACTGTGCAGATCATAAGTTAAATCGTAATCTAGCACAGTGAGTTATGGACTGCCATCAAAGAGCTGCATGCAAACTGCAGGGTACAAGTTAGAAAGTTATGTTTTTCCCCAGTCTTTCATTAACCTGATGCTGCTAAAGAAGGTTTGCTTGGGGAGAAATAAATTAGTATTATCAAAGTCAACGCAAACCACTGTCATGTTCTTAATCCCGAGTTTCTGCTTCTCCAGACCAAACACTCTTAGAACAAATGCCTACCAATATGGACGGCATGTGAATCCTACACCTTATAGTCCCCTTTGCCTTATGTAACACTTTCTGTACACTGATTTACACATGTATGATTCATTGTCTCTGTATGTGTGTGATGTAAAGTGCGCCAACACCCAACCTACACTGGTATGAGAGGTGCTATAAAACCAATGAAATACATGTGACAGAGGGGCTATGGCGAGATGAGAGGTGCTGTTGGAGGGTGATATTGAGGAAATCATTGAAGAGCCCCGTCAAAGATTATCTTATTCTGGTGCACAGCAAGGTAATCATTTGCTATGCTTTAAAAGCTAATACAACTGAATATATAATGACAAATGTTTTGTAGAATGCACCATTTTTTCCCAAACTTTCTTGGTTGTAGAACCCCCCTGAATTCCCCTTTCTAGTGGTCAGGCTCTCTCGCTGCAGTCGCAATGCACCGTACGGGGGCTGGCCTGACGACATTTGCCAGGGCTGCTTTGGGTTCCCAGTCTGGGCCTGGCAGGAGCCTATACTGCTAAATAGACCACTATATGCATACATGCCAATAGACCCGATTCAGGCGGTATCCCGCCTGAAATTGCCCCTGCTTCCATAGACTTCAATGGGGAAAATACATTCTCCCACTTTCCTCTTCTAACGTTTTGGCATGTATGAGTATGCATTTATGTGAAAAAGCTTTCTCAGATTGTATGTACCTAAAACATATACACAGAAATCACTTGGGAAATGTAGAATCTGACCTGAGGATTCAACTTTCTGAAATAAAACCAAACATTGAAAAGTTGGTGCTGCATCTCAACGACTAATCTTCCCAGTAAAATGTTTGAATATTTTTTTGGCATATTTATTCAATGTAAAATAATAAAATCTTTAGTAATTCGAGCATTTGTTGGGTGTGTACTTGTTTGTGTGTTTTTTGCGAATTACTGTTTTAATGTTTGAAATTTAAATCGTACAAATTGCTTGGAGGTCCCGGCTTCCAGTGGTGATTCAGTGGGGCCCTCAGGAGTCAAAAGGTTGGGAATCACTGCTCTATATCATTCTGGATGAAAACACCAAACTAAGTAATCTGAAAATGCTTAAGTTCCAGCAATGGCATAACCCCCTGTGTATTTTGTGTAATTGACTGTAAACTGCAGATCCTAGTAATGCATATAATAAAATGCACACAATTTGTCATTCGATGCAACTTTCATTATCATTGATTAATTGGAATGAGCTATTTAGAAAGCGATTCATATGCCCAAGGTGCTGTGCAGTTAAAAAAATTGCGCTGATTACAGGCAACGCTCAGCACTTATAGCTGCAGACGTTTATGGTCCCTAGGCATAGACTCATTTTTTAGGTAAAGAAATGTGCAAACAGGCAACCGGATTATCGCAAGTTGTCACTGCATAGATTGCTCCATATTTAAATCTGTGCTCCCTCCTCCGCACTTTCATAGATCACTTCCGAAGTATAGGGAGGGCAGAACTCCTTGTCTAATGTGCTGCACCTCTGGATACAAAGTAAAAGGACAGGGGCCAAGGAAGTTGGAAAGCAATATCCAGACAAATGAGCAAAGTGGGGGCCAGACAGGTGAAAGCAGTGGACAGGGAAAGTCTAAAGACAGACTCAAGTGCGACCCGGGTCGGTAGTCAAGGTAGAGCAGAAGACACCCACTTCAATTGCAGATCAATTTGTAGACTAAGGATGGGGATATCTGATAGATTCCAGCTGGCAAGGAAGGAAATGCAACCAACTTGCAAGAATATTCATAGAAGGAGGCATATGCACACACTTGAAAGAAACACTGAGAGCTCGAGTTCCACTGCCAAGCCCCCATTGAATGAATTAGATGGCACGTTATAATTATATGCTTTTGAGTAAATGCCCCAAAGCATATAGACACAATCCCATACTCTTACTGACCGCAAGGGGAATAGAAAATAACAACAGCATGGTTAGTCAATTAGAATAGTTCCTCTGACTCTCTTCACAACCATGGGGATCAGAGGTGACTCTGGGACTGCCCGTCCGCTTATTTCATCTGTCTGGGTGCTGCTTATTTCACCTAAATACTATTCTCGTGCATTTATAAAGCAACTTTCACTTTTGGCCTCCAAGCCACACTGCCAATAAGTAGTGCTCCGCATCAGCCAACCGCAGCAAATTGTGCAGAGTCTGACTTTTTGCTACTAAACTTGAGTAAAGAGTTCACTGAGCCAATCACAGGCCGCCCTAAACTTTGCATCACCAAGATTAGTTTCCATCTCCCTGATAGGCTGTGCGTGCCGGGTTCCCACAGCTCTGAACCTGCTTATCAATGTTACAGTAATTACTAGTGGAAAGGCACAATACAAATTAATTCATAATGTTAAGTGACATATTTGACTTGCGGTTATGTTAGAAGCAGGAGGACAAACTAAAATGTCTACATGTCCAACAGGCTAAGTACATATTAAAACCTCTTGTCCTTGAAAGGATTCCTCAATTTCCGGGCGTCGGGCGATATAAATTCCACACCCCTGGTGTAGAGATTGTTCGAACGATTGGCAAGTCAGGGTGATCATCCTCTACCAATAAGGGTTCTACTTCAGTAAAGGTGGGCTGAACGCCCTCCCTCTCCATCAAATCATGATACCTTGAGAGGTAGAGCAGTTGTTCCATTGTTGGTGGTGCCATGGTGCTCAGCTTCAGCCAATGGGATACTCGCTTCACACCTATGGTGAAAGTGGGGAATACCCTGTGAACCTATCTGCCAGGAAGTTGGGCTCTATGATTGCTTCAAAGTTATGGATGATACTAAGTGGGTCTGGGAAATGCAGGGTTTCCAGACATGTTCCTTTACTTTTACCTGTGTTCCCTATAACGTTTTGCAACAAAAAATGCCTTACTTTAGCTTCTGGTCTCCTACGTTGAATTGTGCCTACTTCCTCGACAATCTGTGTGGGATTCAATCTGCTGGCAGTTATACGTGTCCTCATTGTTGGAGGCCAACTCGTCTCCACACACAAGGCAAGACACTCTTCTTTCAGGGCAGATAGCATGCTGCTCAGCGTTTTTAGGGTCTTGGCAATATTCTTGATGCATGAAGAGGCCTGCTTCTAGCAAATGTTCTTTCCTACTGGTGGAGCCGGACTTCGCCTTGGAGCGAGGTGACATAGACTTATTAGTTAAAGAACTGGGCCACTGGAATTATGCGGCAGGGGAGTGCTAAATTATGCGATAAGAAAAGACAAATTATGTGGCGTAATGCAGCATATTTTGTAGAGTATTCATTATTTTGTCATTGTTACGCTTGTTAACACTATCTGGGCATAGGTTGCACCTCATTAGTACCAAACACCCAAATTTATCAATGAGCAGCAGAAAGGTGACCAGTCAACCTTTGCAAAAGGTCTTCTCCTGCACAGCAGCACATGCTGCTGCATTTTTAATAACTTTTTGAACCGTTAAGGTAGAAATATTTTTTTTGTGATTGAAATCTGCAGATGATGGATTATGTGGCAAATGCGGCAAATCCATTATTATGCGAATAACGCAGTGGCTGTACAATCGCAAAATTTCAGTGGTCCTGCTCAAGAGGGACAGTAGTTATCCTAACTCTTACCCTAATCTTGGCAAGCTGCATATTCATTGGATTAATTTGTGGGTACCTGGGACAGATAGGCTAGTCCGAATTTGGAATATCTGTTACTATAGGGCACCCAGTGAAACCCTGGGGGAATTTGTGCATGAGAGAGATTGCTGGCTGAAGTCCTGGGCTTAGCAGGATGAGGATATAACCTTACTCCATCAACAGGTGTTGAGGGAGGGTTTCTGCGAGGAACACCTCAAGGACAGTAACACCATTTTGTGCAACAACCAGTGTCATCCAAAGAACATCATTTATACAACAGTCTCTTATCTTGGCCCCAGAACCCATCTCTAACATTACACATGGACGCACTCCTGCTTTCTCCCTCCAACATGATGCTGACAGTTTTTGTTTCACTTAAGACTAATCGGGTTCAAATATACGTCCCCTTGATGATCATAAGCTGATCATTTTCACTTTACTTCATGTTGGTACTTTTGCCAGCAAACCTGAAGTCTTTTCTGATTGAAGTACTTATAGCCTGTCCATGATGTTAATATGCTACAAAATGATCAAAGTTGTTCTGCTCTGTTTTGGAAGTGACTAAAGTATTTTTAATTTATTCTGATACAGGTCCTCCAACTGGATCCAGAAGCTACTGATGAAGACATAAAGAAGAGGTTCAGACAGGTACGCTGCATATCCCTTTGTTGCAGCTTTTACCTTGGTAGCTGGATTAGGTGTGGCTTTCGAAGGGGATGTTGGCCATTGCTGGAATGGGATGATAACGGCAAATGTTGACTCTCGCTATGAACTTCTAAGATAGGTATTGATGTCCTCTTCAAAATTGAATTCTGAATGTTTTCACTGTTGTGTACTTTCTCTGACTTTCAGACCGTTCAGTGTTTATTTCTGTACCAATTGCATTAAGGATTCTTGCACATAATCATGTTTAGTATTAAAGTAGTAAACACAGGGTTCTTCTCTCCTCAGTTGTTGGTCGTTTGTACAAAATTTTGTCCCGAGTAGATCAGAATGCTCTCTTTTGTAGCTGCTTTGTCATATTTGATTCTGCAAGACCGCTGCCTGATAGAAATGTCCTTTATAAACACCTGTTTTCCTTGCATGTATCCTAAAGTTTACATAGTACTGCTCTCATTCTGTCCCAGGTTTGTGTTTCTATATCTCAATTTTTTCAATAGATGAGGCTGTAGATAAAATATTTGCAAATGCCATTGCTGTTAGTGGTACTAAAGAACTTAACTTCAGTTTGTGAGTTAACCCGGCAGTGGGACAGTAAGAACGTCTTTCGCTATTAATCATCGACTTCATAACTCCTCTTATTTATTTCCCAGTGACCAACTTCTACTATCCTGCCACAGTCTAATCGAAAGTCCTTGTTGGATCCCCTCTCTGTCCCCTAAGAGTTCCACTTCTTCCATGAACGCTCACACTACTACATTTATCTCTTGGACTGCCTAGGCGCTTCACTCTCAAATGCTTACCCTTTAAAATGATGGATCTCTAATCTTTTTAAAGAGACCCAGACTGGACCCAGACCATTGACATATTCTTGTCTTGTTCAAAATTGTAATGGTACCCAAATTTTATGGGGGCACAGTGTTGTTGTCCTACTCCCAAATCATTTAAAATGTAATTGGAATTGTAAATCATTTTTAAAAAAAAACTAAATGTGTGTTGCACTAGTTTTGTCTACTGCACCATTTTTTAGACTTTGGGTGGATGTATACTAGTACTAATCCGGTAGCAAGAGAATAATGTGGTCAACTAAAACATTTGTAAACGCTAGACAGAAAATATTATTTATGAATGGGTTACATGTTTTCTGCTCCCAAAATTTCCTTTCCCATAAGTTAGTTTAAATATTGAATAATATTGAGTGGCACTTTAAAATTTCCTTCAAAGTGTAAACATTGATGGAAATTCTATACGTCTCCCTGCCTCTTCTTATCAGGACGCCATATTTTCGTATGTTGCCTTATATACTTGGTTCCTGACCGTTATAACCGAGCCTGATGTCGCACATTTTCAGGGTTTTAATTGGGCTGGGTGCAGATGGGTCTCAGACCAGGCAGTAATTTAAAATTGACTTTGAAATGGCCCCATTCATGTCCTTAACTTCACTTTCAAAAGCGCTGACCGATTTGGGTTGTTACCAAGTCAGCTGCTTCTTCTCTCTTCTTGCCTTTTGCAGCTCTTCAGTGTCCTCTCTATTCTTAGGTCATCAGGATCTGCTTCCCTGGTGCCATGGGATCCCTTAAATACTGGATTTAGGTGCATTAGTGGAGTGTAGGGTAGTAGCCAATGGGCTACTGAACCTTGGGGGTCACTATGCCTCCTATATGACCACTTCCTGTGGGAAGTGGGCATAACTCTGTCCCGGAAGTGGCCATAACCCTGTCCCAGAATTCCTAAGTGTGCCATCACAAAGATGGCTACTTCTGAATAGGTGTGTCCACCTCACAGTAGCCCACCTTAGGGGTGGTACTAGCAGGGAGGTGACAGACCTACCATACTAGCTCATTTTTCCACCTGTCCGGCTGCCTAGGGGGCTCTGGACAGGGGGGTGGCTTCCTCTCCTGTAAGGGGAGCCAGATTCATATTCCTCAAAAGCGGCAGGTTCTTTGAAGCTCGCTGGCCCAAGAAGGCTTATCAGCAGGTCATCCTGTGGGAGGGGGTGGTAGTCTTCCCGGACAGGCCTTTGTTCTGGGTCTCCTGAGAGCAAAGGCTCTCACCCTAGGAGGTCAGAATAGTGTCTCGGGTGGCAGACTGGCAGAAACCAGTCAGCAAGCACACCAGAGGCTGGTAGGTTTTCAGGGGGCACATCTAAAGTGCCCTTTGGGTGCATGTATTGATAAACCCAACACTTGCATCAGTGTGGGTTGACCAATACGAGGGGTTTGATACCAAACATCCCTATTTTTAGTGAGGCCATCATGTAGCTGGGGAACTCATTTTCAGTATCCAGCACATGTTTAACAAGCATTGGCATAGCTAGTATGTCTTGCCTTTGGGACCTTATAAGTGTTTAGCTAGAGCTATTGGTTTTTGTAATTTTTGCTATATTTTGATGGCTTATTGCAGTAATGGAAATAGGGTTTTGAACTTAGTGTAATATAATGTATAAAGAATAATTAAGTTAGAGATAGACAATGAAAGTTTGAAGATGTTGTTCGTATAGGGTGTTAGAAGTACATTTGTGTGAAACAGTTGGAGTTAGTATGAGAGGAGAGTAATTGAATATACATAATTATACCGAGAGGTAGTATAAATAGTTATTCAGAGAGTAATAAGAGTGAGAGATTAAGTTTGAAATTGTGTATGAGCTTGAGAGAGATGGAGGAAGTGAGATTGAGAAAGATGGAATTATAGTGGTGTAGTCGATAGTGTGCGTTATATCAATTGTTATTTTAGGAGATAGTAAAATAATTATAGTATTAGTGCTTGTGAGATGTTTAAGTAGAGTAAGAGCTTCTGCAAAAATGTAAATAATGGTTGTGATGTAATGTTTTCCTGAGGGTGTGTTTTTTCTTTTGTAATTCAAACTTGTGTATTATTTTTGGCAACAGCAGGGTTCTCCTTAACTTTCCAATGTAACTCTATTTTCATTGTAAGTATGATGACCATACAATTATACCGTACTTTTATAGGTGAAGACACTAATGAAAGGAGCTTAGTTTAGATAACATGAGTGCTGTACCACAGAATGAAAATTTAGTTTTAGAAGGGATACTGTTTTGTATTTGAGAAGTTTGTTTTTGTAGCTGAATTCACATTTTTTTGACTTGGTACCGTTAAAAGTTTAGCATACATTTTTGTTGATTTTTACTGGAATAACTGACAACTTTAGTTTTTTTTTTATTGCCTCATGTATGTTTCTTTACATTTAATGGAGGAGTTACGGACTGGACCAGAGCAGCAGCTAGCAGCACTGTCTGGAGGACTTAGAATGAGGGAAGTACTGATGAGACCAGAGAAGCAGCACTATCTAGAGGTCTTAGAATGAAGAATTACCACTGGAAACCAAGACACAGCTGCAGTTCTGTCGAGAGGACTTAGAATGGGGAAGATACTGACTGGACCAGAAAAGCAGCTAGCAGTATTCTCTAGAGGACTGAGAATGAGGAATTACCACTGGGACCAGAAAAGCATGTAGCAGCACTGCCTAGAGGACTTAAAATGAGTGAATTACCGACCGTACTAGAGAAGCAGCTGCAGCATTGTCTAGAAAACGTAGAATGAGGAATTACCGATGAGAAGCAGCTAGCAGCACTGTCTAGAGGACTTAGAATGAGGAATCACCGACGGGACCAGATAAGCAGCTATCAGCTCTGCTTAGAGGACTAAGAATGAGGAATTACTACTGTAACCAGAGACACAGCTGCATCACTCCCTAGAGGACTTCAACGAAACCAGAGAAGCAACTAGCAGCACTGCGTAGAGGACTTAGAATGAAGATTTGCCGAGGTGACCAGAGATGCAGCTAGCAGCACTGCCTAAAGAACTAAGAATGAGAAATTACCACTATGATCTGAGACACAGCTGCAGCACTGCTTAGAGGACCAAGAATGGAGAATTACCATTGGGAACAGAGAGACAGCTGCAGCACTGCTTAGAGGACTTAAAATGGGGGAGTTACCAACTGGACCAGAGAAGCAGCTAACAGCACTGTCTGGAAGAGTTAGAATGAGGAATTACCACTGGGACCAGAGAAGCAGCTAGTAGCACTGTCTAGAGGACTAAGAATGAGGAATTACCACTGTGACCAGAGAAGCAGCTAGTAGCACTGTCTAGAGGACTAAGAATGAGGAATTACCACTGTGACCAGAGACACAGCTGCAGCACTGCTTAGAGGACTAAGATTGAGGAATTACCACTGTGACCAGAGACACAGCTGCAGCACTGCCTAGAAGACTTAGAATGAGGAATTACTGACGGGCCAGAGTAGCAGCTAGCAGCACTGTCTAGAGGACTTAGAATGAGGAATTACCGACGGGACCAGAGAAGCAGCTAGCAACACTGCCAAGAGGACTAAGAATGGGGAATTACCGTCTTGACCAGAGAAGCAGCCAGCAGCACTGGGAACAGAGACACAGCTGCAGCGCTCCGTAGAGGACTTAGAATGGAAGTTACTGACAGGACCAGAGAAGCAGCAAGCAGCTCTGTCTGGAGGAGTTATAATGGGGAATTACCACTGAGACCAGAGAAGCAGCTAGTAGCACTGCCTAGAGGACTTAGAATGAGGAATTACCGTCGGGACCAGAGAAGCAGCTAGCAGCACTGCCTAGAGGACTTATATTGAGGAAATACCACTGTGACAACAGACACAGCTGTAGCACTGCCTAGAGGACTTCGACTCCTAGCCACGATACCCCACATCCACAGGACCAGAGCGGGTGGGAGATTCTTCTCCTACCTAGCGGCCAAGACCTGGAACAAACTCCCCCACCGCATCAGACGAAGCCTGACACTGCACCAATTCAGAAAGAACCTCAAGACTTCGCTCTTCAAATGACCTACGGAGCTGCTCGCCCCCCCCCTTCAATCCTCCCCTGCGCCTTTAGACCCTTACGGTGAGTAGCGCGCCTTAAAAACCCTGATTGATTGAGAGAAGCAGCTAGCAGCTCTGTCTAGAGGACTTAGAATGAGGATTTGCTGACTGGACCAGATAAGCACCTAGCAGCACTGCTTAGAGGACTAAGATTGAGGAATTACCACTGTGACCAGAGACACAGCTGCAGCACTGCCTAGAAGACTTAGAATGAGGAATTACTGACGGGCCAGAGTAGCAGCTAGCAGCACTGTCTAGAGGACTTAGAATGAGGAATTACCGACGGGACCAGAGAAGCAGCTAGCAACACTGCCAAGAGGACTAAGAATGGGGAATTACCGTCTTGACCAGAGAAGCAGCCAGCAGCACTGGGAACAGAGACACAGCTGCAGCGCTCCGTAGAGGACTTAGAATGGAAGTTACTGACAGGACCAGAGAAGCAGCAAGCCGCTCTGTCTGGAGGAGTTATAATGGGGAATTACCACTGAGACCAGAGAAGCAGCTAGTAGCACTGCCTAGAGGACTTGTATTGAGGAAATACCACTGTGACAACAGACACAGCAGTAGCACTGCCTAGAGGACTTCGACTCCTAGCCACGATACCCCACATCCACAGGACCAGAGCGGGTGGGAGATTCTTCTCCTACCTAGCGGCCAAGACCTGGAACAAACTCCCCCACCGCATCAGACGAAGCCTGACACTGCACCAATTCAGAAAGAACCTCAAGACTTCGCTCTTCAAATGACCTACGGAGCTGCTCGCCCCCCCCCCCACCCCCCTTCAATCCTCCCCTGTGCCTTTAGACTCTTACGGTGAGTAGCGCGCCTTAAAAACCCTGATTGATTGAGAGAAGCAGCTAGCAGCTCTGTCTGGAGGACTTAGAATGAGGATTTGCTGACTGGACCAGATAAGCACCTAGCAGCACTGTCTGGAGGACTAAGAATGAGAAATTACCACAGGGACCAGAGAAGCAGCTAGTAGCACTGTCTAGAGGACCAAGAATGAGGAATTACAACTGTGACCAGAGAAGCAGCTGCAGCACTGTTTAGAGGACTTAGAATGAGGAATTGCCGATGAGACCAGAGAAGCATGTACCAGCACTGTCTAGAGGTGTAGAATGAGGAATTGCTGGCAGGACCAAAGAAGCAGCTGCAGCACTGCTGAGAGGACGTAGAATGAGGAATTACCACTGGGACCAGAGAAGGCTTTAGCAGCACTTCCTAGAGGACTATGAACAGAGACACAGCTGCAGCACTGTTTAAAGGAGTTAGAATGGAAGTTACTGACAGGACCAGAGAAGCAGTTAGCAGCTCTGTCTGGAGGAGTTAGAATGGGGAATTACCACTGGGAACTTAGAAGCAGCTAGTAGCACTGTCTAGAGGGCTAAGAATGAGGAATTACCAATTACCACTATGACCAGAGACACAGCTGCAGCACTGCTTAGAGGACTAAGAATGAGGAATTACCACTGTGACCAGAGACACAGCTGCAGCACTGCCGTGAAGACTTAGAATGAGGGATTACTGATGGGCCAGAGTAGCAGCTAGCAGCACTGTCTGGAAGACTTAGAATGAGGAATTACCAAGGGGACCAGAAAAGCAGCTAGCAGCACTTCCTAGAGGACTTATAATGAGGAATTACCACTGTGATCAGAGACACACCAGCACTGCCTAGAGGATTTAGAATGGGGAGCTACTGACGGAACCAGAGAAGCAGTTGGCAGCACTGCCTAGAGGACTCATAATGAGGTTTTACCACTAGGACCAGAGAAGCAGGTAGCAGCACTGTCTAGAGGATTTAGAATGAGGAATTGATGACCGGACCAAAGAAGCAGCCACGGCACCGCTGAAAGTACTTAAAAATTAGGAATTACCGATGGGACCAGATAGCAGCTGCAGCACTGTCTGGAAGACTTGGAATGACGAATTACCATGGGGACCAGAAAAGAAGCTAGCAGCACTTCATAGAGGACTAAGAATGAGGAATTACCACTGTGATCAGAGACACAGCTGCAGCACTGCTTAGAAGACTTAGAATGAAGAATTACAGACTGGATCAGAGTAGCAGCTAGCTTAGAATGAGGAATTGCCACTGGAAACAGAGACACAGCCGCAGCACTGCACAGAGGACTTAGAATGGAAGAGTTACCGACAGGAACAGAGAAGCAGCTAGCAGCACTGTCTAGAGGACTGAGAATGAGGAATTACTACTGTGACCAGAGACACAGCTGCAGCACTGCCTAGAGGATTTAGAATGGGGAGTTAATGACGAAACCAGAGAAGTAGCTAGCAGGACTGCCTAGAGGACTCAGAATGAGGAATTGCCACTATGACCAGAGAAGCAGCTGCAGCCCTGTCTAGAGGATTTAGAATGAGGAATTGCTGACAGGACCAAAGAAGCAGCTGCAGCACTGCTTGAGAAGACTTATAATGAGAAATGTCCGACGGGACCAGAGTAGCTGCTAGCAGCACTGTCTGTGGAAGACTTAGAATGAGGAATTACCAAAGGGACCAGAGTAGCAGCTAGCAGTACTGTCTGGAGGACTTGGAATGAAGAATTACCTTTGTGAACAGAGTCACAGCTGCAGCACTGCTTAGTGGACTTAAAATGTGGGAATTACCGACTGGACCAGAGAAGCAGGTGCGCACTGTCTGGAAGACTTAGAATGAGGAATTACCATGGGGACCAGAAAAGCAGCTAGCAGCATTGTTTAGAGGACTGCTAATGAGGACTTACCACTAGGACCAGAGAGGCAGCTAGCAGCACTTCCTAGAGGACTTATAATGAGGAATTACCGACGGGACCAGAGAAGCAGCTGCAGCACTGCTTAGAGAACTTACAATATGGGAATTTCCACCGGGACCAGAGAAGCAGCTAGTAACACTGTCGAGAGGACTGAGAATGAGGAATTACAGATGGGACCAGAGAAGCAGCTAGCAACACTGCTTAGAGGACTAAGAAAGGAAAATTACCACTGGGAACAGAGACACAGCTGCAGCGCTCTGTAGAGGACTGAGTATGAAGGAGTTACCGACCGGACCAGAGAAGCAGCTAGCAGCACTGTCTGGATGAGTTAGAATGAGGAATTACCATTGGGACCAGAGAAGCAGCTAGTAGCATTTTCTAAAGGACTAACAATGACTAATTACCATTGGGAACAGAGACAGCATAATGAGGATTACCACTGGGGTCAGAGAAGCAGCACTGTCCTGAGGACTTAGAATGAAGAATTACCACTGGGACGAGAGAAGCAGCTGCAGCACTGTCTAGACTCTAGAGGAGTTATGAGGAATTACTGACAGGACTAAGAAGCAACTGCAGCACTGCCTAGAGGGCTTAGAATGAGGAATTACCACTGGGGCAAGAGAAGCAGCACTGTCTAGAGGACTTAGAATGAAGAATTACCACTGGGACCAGAGAAGCAGCTGCAGCACTGTCTCGACTCTAGAGGAGTTATGAGGAATTACTGACGGGACTAAGAAGCAACTGCAGCACTGCCTAGAGGACTTAAAATATGGGAATTGCCTATGGGACCACAGAAGCAGCTGCAGCACTGTCTTGAGGACTTAGAATGAAGAATTACCAATGAGACCAGAGAAACAGCTAGCAGCACTGTCTAAAAGACTTAGATGAGGAATTACCGACGGGCCCAGAGTAGCAGCTAGCAGCTAGCAGCACTGTCTCGGGGACTAAGAATGAGGAATTACTACTGCATATCGCTTGCAAAATGAAATTGGCAGCAAGTTATTTTGGTGCTTATAAAGCAATTTAATTCGAAATACTGAAATAATAGAAATGTGGACTAACTTTCACCAGTAAGAAAAGCACAGAAATACCACAAGGGTAAACAAACACACTAAATTAAGTGAACGCAGGAACATGACCACCAAAGTAAACACTGTTCTATTGTTGCAAATGTGCAGTTTTTTTACAAAATAATGTGCCAATACGCCTCGTTTACAAAGTAAGAAACAAGTGTTAAATAACCCAGTACTTTAATTGACCTCTCAAACGCGACCTGTAGAGAAATGTTTGTAACATTGAAGCGCACGTGTTTTTTTTGTTTTTTTAAATAATGTGCCAACGCTTTCTGTGTAATAAAAGCTTACTGAGTTAAGCAAATACCTAAAGTTAAACCACGCTGCCTTTGAGCGCCCAGCAGATCTCTTATTAAAATGTGACTACATACAAAAGACTGCGGGCTAACTCTATTTTTTACCTAAAATGAACTATAGATACAAAAAAGGAGCGCAGCCGTTAATAACGGCCTCTGCAGCATCCATACGCAGTCCTTTCAAGGGCGACTGCCTCTGCAGTGCCGATGCCCAGTCCTTGTAAAGGCAGTCCTTCTGCAAACATGGCCCTTGAAGCACCACAGCTACATCTGGACGGGATTAATGTGTAATACACAAATACGCCCCCCCCACATAATTATATGCATTCTTTTTGTATTTATGAAAGGAAAATAAGCCATTGAAGTTCGTAAACACAAGTGCTTATTACAACAAAAACAAGAAGGAACAATGAGTGAAATACTACTGCCGCTGTGTGAGATGGCCGGCCGGGAGAAACTGTGAACGCGTTCAGATGGCCAACAAAAAAGAACAATGAGTGAAATCCGCTGAGCGAGAACCAATCACCCAGAGGAGGACCAAAAACGAAAGATTAACCAATAGAAAGCAGAGCTTTCTAAAGGACAATGAAGCAACTAATAAAAAGCCAATAGGCGGCATGAAAGCCCATACAGTGATTACACATGTCTTGCAGAAAGCGCGTGCGCGGTGCCCAGGCTCGACCTAAAAATGGCTTCCCTTGTCACTTGTACTGGCAGTAAAAGGACTGACCAGCACAGGGGCATATATGCTTATGCAGGTATGCCCTCACACGTAATATTCAGCCCCCTGCCTTAGGGCTGTCAGGCCAGCTGTATTGGTGACTTACAAATATTACATGCAGGGTTAGGGACATGGCACACAAGGAGGTGCGACAAGTCGTGTTTTCACTTTTGTCTGCACCAAGACTCACAGCCTGTAATGGCAGCCTTGCATGTACTTGTTGAGGGGTCCGTTAGGGTGGCACAATTTGTGCTGTAGCCCTTAGGGACCATCTTTAGTACCTCCGGCCCTATGTACCAAGGTACCATTGACTAGGGACATATAGAGGGTACTAAAGGTTTTGTCAATCGGGGTTACAATCGTACATTTTTTTGAGAAAAAAAACACAGATACTGGGGACCTTGTTTGGCAGGAACCCAGTACACTTCAGTCAAAGTTGCATCAAATACCAGGCAAAAAGTATGGGGGGGAGGGGCTACTGCAACAAAAACCCAGTTTCCTACACGTGATATGTCAGGTGGCACCCAAATACTCATCAGATGGCGTGCTGTGTGAAGCACAGGATTTTAGTTTACATGTTTTTTCCCCAAAATTGTTTTATTGCATTTTGAAACAACAAAACATAGAGCAGCAGTACATGATATGATATTTATGTGCGCCAACTCTGGGGTGGAACCCCTTACAGGTGAGATATGTACAGCATCATAGCAGAAAGAGATTGAGTGGAGCTCACACTCTGGATGAATTTTTACAGTGTTAAGGGGAGCCCAGATCACCATGATCCAAGCCGGGGTCAGTGTTCAGGCCTCTGTGGGGGCGCCATCCAGCCCAGACCCGCTCCCATTTGCGTGGACAAACCCCTCCCAGATAAATAGACTTTTCATTTGTCATACACAGTCCACGTCTTGTTCCCACTCCACCACCGCCGGAGCCTCTCCAGCACCCCATAAACGTGCAATGTTTTGTTTGCCAACCACAAGACACAGCGAAAGTCACAGCTTGTTATATCTTCGCGGTGGATTGTCCCCCCATATATGTAGAAGAAATATTTTCGCCGTGTCTGGGGGCGCTGGCTCTATTACCTCCTGTGAGAAAGTGCCCTCTTTCTGCATGTGAGCCCCCACCTTTTTGCTGAACTGCTGATGTGCTTTGACTGAGTGTGCCTCGGGTACCCAAGGCCTATGTTCTTTCCCTAAAACTGCATTGGAAACAAAATCCAATTGGCATGTCTGGCCACAGGTCAGCCCCTGGTAAATGATACCACAGGTACCCAGGGCACTGTGACCAGGTAAGGCCTTTAAGGGCTGCAGCACTTATTGTGCTACCCTTAGAGGTCCTGTACCTTTACACTCGCACACTGCCTTTGCAGGCTTCGTGTCTCGGTGCAGAACAAAGTGAAGAGTCGACATGGCACACATCCCTGTGTGCCATGCCTACAACCCACTGCCCTGGCATGAGTCAATCACCCCTCTAGCTGGGTGCCCTATACCAGTGATGAGGGTACAGATGCATGAGCCCTGTACCCCTACAGTGTCTAAGTCCATTCTTAGACATTGTAAGTGCAGTGCTGCCATTAAGAGTATAGCCATTAAGAGTATATGGTGCCGGGAGTTTGTCATTACGAACTCCACAGCACATTAATGGCTACACTGAAAACTGAGAAGTTTGGTATCAAACTTCTCAGCACATTAAACCCACACTGATGCCAGTGTGGGATTTAATGAAAAATGCACACAGAGGGCACCTTAGAGATGCCCCCTGAAAAACGACCTACCACTAGTGTCCAGGCTGAGTGGCTACTTTCAGCTGCCACCACCAGACATGTTTCTGGACCCCTGGGTTGAGAGCCTGCTGCTCTCGGGGGGCCTGAAACAATGCACATCCTGGGACGAGGTGCCAAGCCTCCTCCCCCAGGATGGGCAGGGTCCTCGAAGAGAAGCTTCAAATGCTTGCCGCCTTTGTGAGCTTTCCTAGGCCACTTGCTGCTTTCAGCAACTGTTCCCCACTGGTTCTGACCCCCACTTTGGGCGGGAGAACCGGTGGGAAAAACAAGCGTGGAAGAGGGGTGTGCCCACCTCTGCCAACTCCACCCCTCCGGTGGGGGGAGGCGAGGTGAAGCACAACTCTCAGTCCCTGCCATCTTGCAGATGGGGGGACCCAGCCAACCAGGGAAAGGCTTATGCCCCCCTCCCACTGGAGGGTGGCATAATAGGGGGTGTACCCACCCCTGGGAAGGGACCCATTGGTCCCAACCTTTAACCTACCTGTAACGCCCCTAAATCTAGTATTTAGGGGCACCCCTGAACCTTGCTTCTGCAGACAAGAAACTACAAGAAGAAAAGGACCGAACAGCCGTGCTGAAGCTAACAAGAGGAGGACGCCCACTGACTTGGGCCCCAGTCTGTCCCCACCTCGAACCTACTCTAGCGAAATCCCGGTGTGTCCTGCAGCCTGCAACCTCGAGTAACCCGGAGGACCTGCCTGCCTTCAGTCCCAAAGACTGTCTCCCGGATTTGTTCAACAACAGACTCCAGCTACGCAAGGATCCGCGGGTCTGCACGGTCCTGACCCGAGACCCGGTGATCCCTGACCTGCCTCAAGCCTCCAGCCAACGCCTGCAGCCTCAAATCGGAAGGTCCCCCTAACCGCGGCCAGGACCTGGTAAGAAGATCCGACCCTAAAAGGCACCCCTGCACCCGACGCCCCACGGCCTTGGGTGGCCCAACCGACGGTGCCTAACCAACCCCCAGCATTCCAACTTACCTCTCCAAGTGGTGGTCGCACCCAGAAGACCTTCGTCCCCGAGCCTGCAGTGTGTTTGCAAACCGGAGACACCCCATTGAAAGCTACAGAGCACCCGGCGCCAAAACAGCACTCTGCACCCAACCGCCCCAGTGCCGCTGAGGGTGCATCTTTTGTGCTGGCCTAAACCCCCATTCGCCCTGAGCTTAAGTCCAGGAGCTTTGCTCCCACAACCCAGTGGCCTGCTCACCAGCAGCCACCAACCTGAGGCCCCCTATCCCCCATTGGATAACATTGGGCCTCAGCACTCTGCACCCAGCCGCCCTAGTGCCGCTGAGGGTGTAACGAGTGCATCCTTGACCCTGGGGAACCCCTGAGTCTAACCCCAGAATACCAACTCCCACAACAAAGTACTTACCTTTGAACCGATAACGCTATTTTCCTCCATAAGATAACATTGACTGTTTTTCTATGAAAAGTTTCTAAGTGTGGAGTTGGAAAATCTAAGAAATCCTTTTACAACTGTACTAAATAACAAAAACGCTTTTACTTACCTGTTTACAGGAAAAGTCCCAGTGTAGTATCCAGGTATACTACACTGTGTAAGAAAAGTAATCTGAAAGTAATGTACTGGTCATTTTACTAAAAAGCCCATTCAAAGTATATGTACTGTATTTCCAAAGCATTGCATTTCTCAGTAACAGTACTGTAAATCAAAACAAAGTGCATATACAATTACAATCCAAACTGTGTTACAACTGTATATTTACTGTAAAGTATTTATCACTTACCTGTGCCAGGCTTGCTTGGTTCTAGGAAATAAAATAACTAAAAGAATATTTTTATACAAAAACAATTGGTCTGAAGTTCAGTCTTTTTTTATTTTTGAATTCATTTGCTGACTGAGTGTGTACCACAAATGCTTAACACTGTCCTCTGATAAAGCCTTACTGCTCGACCACACTACCACAAATAGAGAGTGAGGTGCTATCTACTTTACCTCTGCCCACCTTTTGGGTTCCACTGGACTCTGTGCACACTATACCTCTCTTTGGTATAGTATATACAGAGCCAGCTTCCTACACCTCCCCCATAATCCTCTGCAGTGCCATCCAAAAGGTTTGCACAGCCGGACATGACCATAAAATATGGAAGAACGTGCCCCTTTCACCACAGCCTCGAAGACAGAGGTCCGTCTGACAGCGGCCCATGGCCCAGACCGCAGTGTGGGAGTAATATGAATGGTGCAGGATGCGTACGTGGATCAAGCGAAATCCTGTATTAATGTCATCTCTTGGAAGGCTCCCAGCGCCCCCTCCCACTCCCCGTCATCACAGTCCCCAATGTCTCCCTCCCATTTAGTCCTAAGTGTAGTGAGGATGTTTGGTGAATTATTAATTAGCTTCTTGTAGAGGAGTGAGACAGATTTTTTTGTGTAGCGCTTCCGAGAGGAGTCTGGGACAGGTGTGCAACTGGGGCTGTGCGCCCAAAGGGCGTGTCGGAGTTGCATATATCTGAAGGCCTCAGTGGGTGCCAAATCGTATTAGGCCTGCATCTCCGCCCAGGTGAGCATGTTGCCGTCCCTCCACAGATCGCCCACCGTGGATATACCTATGAGGGTCCATGACTTAAAGCCTCATAAATTGCACACTTGACTAAGGGAATCACTATACCTCAATGGGGTCATTTCAGTGGGCTTCTCCCTCCAGCCCAGGAATGATGTGGCCGTCCTCCACACCGGGGCCACTGTAAGCATCTGAGTCAGGAGGCTCTCTGCTCCAATCGACATATAGAGCACCCCCAGGTACCCCTCCTTCTCCCCATTGAAAACCTCTCCAATCTAAAGGCAGGATCATCCTAGGAAGCAAATGCCCAGTCGTTAGCTACTGCTGATTGTGTCACCCAATAGTATTTCTTGATGTCAGGGAGACCGATGCCTCCATCGTGCACCCCCGCATCAACTTGGAGAGGGCTATGCGTGGTGGGGCTGTGTTCCACAAAAGCAGAGAAGGGATTCAGTTTTACCAAAGAATTAATCAGGAAGTCGGTGGGGAGTATTCTGCAATGCATAGAGCATACGAGGCAAAGTCATCATCTTAAACATTGGCGCTCTTCCTAATAGGGAGAGTGGGAGAGCCCTCCAGTGTTGTACATCAGACTCAAAACGCTCCAGGATGGGAACCAGGTTTAGTCAATAAAAGGGAAGGGGGTCCATAATGACATGAATGCCTAGATATTTAAAGCTCCCGGTGGACAGGGGGAGACGGACCCCTCTGGGTAGCACGGGCATGGGACCCGTTATCAAATGCGTGAGGGGGTGTGTCCCAGTTGATGGTGTATTCGGAGTGTTGGCCAAAGATCCACAGAATGTGGGGCAGTTGGGTAATTGTTGCAGGCGGGTTTATTACATAGAAGAGGATGCCATCTAGTTTACATGTTTTAGTCACACTTTTATTCACATAGGCCGTGCCTCTTGGAAAAAAAATATTATTATGCTTCTTTGGCCACACCATTTTTAGAGGCTCCTCTTACCTTTTTAATCCCATTTATAGCCCTGCAGTGTTGTCATTTGTTTATTCCCTCTTTTAAAGCTGCAGAGGGGTATATTGAATAACAAAGAAGAGAAGAGGTGGCTTGATAGTCTTGTCAATTGTGAGCCTTTCTGCTAGACATAGTGTAGTGCTTTTTTTGGTCTGGCAGGCAGCTTTAGCTGTCCACCAGATCTTTTGTTACCAATTCTTTAAAATGTACTATGAGTGGGCTTTGGGCCTATACCTAGGAGTATTTATTTCTCACATCCTGGTATTGACTGGTGTCTCATTGACCTGATTTTAAGGATTTCCTGTATTTGAATGCATGCAGGAGTATTTTGCATCTAAAAATTGCTCTTATCCAGCTCTTCAACACATTTAGGGGCATATTTACAAGCCCCTATCGCCACAGGAACATCACTTTTAAAGACGTTCCTGTGGCAATACGGGCTTTGCCTTATTTACAAGGCAGTGTTAAACCACTTAACGTGGCTTAACGCTTCCATGTAAATAAGGCACCCTTTCACACTATACTTGCCGTGAAAGGGGTGGGCATTGGGTGTTGCGGTGGGCGTTCTGCGGCAACACCCATTGATTTTGACGCAGCCCCATATTTACAAGGGTGGCGCCAACATTAAGGCCCAAAAAAACCCTGGACTTAACATGGCGCAACGAGGAGAAATGCTTTACTTCTCCTTGTGTTTGCTGTTTCTATGTGTGCTGCATTGTGCAGCACACATGGAAACAGCAAAACACCATGCATGATTGTTTGTGCAGGAAGGTGTCCCTTCCTGCTCATAAACAATCATTTAAAAAATGACAAGTTGCAACTTCTGTGTGTGCTGCACAAAGCTGAACACATAGAAGTTACAAATCATAATGTAAGATTGTTTATGTGCCGGAAGGGATACCTTCCTGCACATAAACAATCATCCCCACAACGCAGGCACCCTTGCATAATGGTGCAAGGATGCCTGCGTTGGCCCCAGGAAGCTGTAATTAGCGCCAGTGCAGGGGGAAACAAATTGCTGCACCGTATTTTTGTAAATACAGTGCAGCCCTTCATTTCCAAAGTGGCGGAGCGCGGCGTTAAGCCAAGAAGGCTAGCGCCGCACTCCGCCACTTCCTTGTAAATATACCCCTTAGTTCTTAAACGCATGCATGCAATATCCCTATCACCATCAGTTCTTAGCACCAATACAAGCAAGACAAGGCTTTTGAGGTCATACTTTTTCTAGTTATCATCAATAGTCCGAAGATAAAATTGAAGTTTCAAAGTCTGTTGTTTATTTTTATATATATATATATATATATAGTCTGTTGATTAATTATCGACAGAGCAATTGGAATTACGCGATTGTGCGGCAATTTTCGCATAATTATACATTTGCCACATAGTCCATCATCTGCTGCATAATCTGCAAATTATAACAGATAAAAATTTGTTTCTAGCTCAGATGGTTCAAAAGTTGCTAAATACGCTGCAACATGTTGCCGCGCAGTGGAAGGCAATCTGCAAACTTTGACTGGTCACCTATCTTTAACTTATTGCTATATGTGGGTGTTAAACTGGTACTAAAGAGGTGCAACTAATGCCCAAACGGTGTTATAACAAGTTTAAAAATTACAAAATAATGAAGTAATATTATCACAAAATGTGCTGCATAATGCTGCATAATTTGCCTTTTCTTGCCACATAAATTGCTCAACCCTGCCGCATATTGCCTCTCCTACCCCATAATACCAGTGGCCCTGATTATAGATTTAAATTCTTGAAGCATAAGCATCAAACATTGACCAATATGTGTTCTGCGACTATTATGCAGTAGTTTGTTGCTTATTCAGGGCCTTATCTTTGCATAATTGTGTTTTGATTAAATTACATAAATGTGATAGTGTCACACCTTTAGTTACAATCAATACCAGGCATCAAAAGAAAAATGGAAAATAAAAAGGCATAGAAATCAAGCAAAGTAACCAGACCATTGTTACTTTTTGTGAATGCTAATATGGATATAAAGACAAATAGTGTTATTTAAAAAAATCACAATTTGTTTTTAGGCCCATATGTTTTGCCTTGAGACCGAAAAAAAAATTACACAACGAAACAAAAGTTAGAAAAAATTAAAAAAGAAAACCAGAATTGACTTGCTTGCATTATAAAATGAGCATTATTATGTGCAGTATCCGAGTATAGAGAGGGTATGAGCCCAATTCCCTTCCATTGCTCACAAACAAGTTCTTGTGATTTTATATTTTCACAAAGTGTAAGGCATGCATATTGCCCTACAAATGTTTTATACTTTAATATAGAATCTTGATTAGTACATACACCCCAGTGGCTACCTTAATACCATCTTAACAACAGATTTACACAATATTAACAGGACAGCAAATCGGTAGATCCCTACCTACTCCACAATCTTAACAATATACATCTTAACATCCATAATCTTTTTTGATTCAGTAGGATGCATAGACACGTAAGCACAAGGGTATCTCCAAGCAAATAAGGCTGTGCGCACTGTTGAAGGTACTCTTCCTGCACAGCCTAATCCCTACTTGAACCTGTAGCTGTTTCACCTCCACCACCCCAGCCACACCTCCTTCCCCCACACACAATCAGCCCAATGTAAACCTAAACATCAACCAACCGATTCTTCCTTGGCCAACCACAAACACATAAAATACCTTTTCTAAAGCCTTCATAGGTCCACCTTGACACCATTCATAAGAATTATGGCACTACCTCTAAATACAAATGCTGTCTTTGAATTCAAGGGTATAGCTTGGGCCAGATTTGTTTGATCAGTTTACCACAAAATATTTCTTAGATTCATATGCTGTGCATAATTCTACCTTCTACTGGTTGGGCCCTAACAAGTTTGTAGTAATCTTTTTTTACTTTTGGTCTTTGATTTGGGCAGAGCCTTATGACTCAAACTGATGATGACTGTAAGCCCACAAGTCTCCCCCCATCTGAAATTGTGTTTTAAAATTTGTAGTTTTTTTAAACAATTTTTAAATATATACTAAGCAGTAAGGATCTATTTAATATGTATGCACTGAGCACTTGCACTTTCTCGACCCTACGGTTTCTAAGGCTGATTTACTATGTTTGCAACCGAGCACGTGCACTTTTACAAACTTTTTCGCTGCTAGTTACATGTCCAGTATGATCTCTTGCACCTTACTAAATCCTTGTTTTGCTGCTAATTATTGTGTACTTCACGCTGAAAACGGCGCTTCTAAAGTATTGAAATACTCTTGCACTGTTATTATGCTGTTGGTTATATTGTACAGTCTAGTGAATAGACAAATTGTTTTTCATTATATGGTTATTCTGTTCGTTATCTAGTACTGTATAGCGAATTGTTAAATCTTTGCACTTTACAACAAGTTTTAATTCTGAACGTTTTATGATAGTATTAGATTATAACTTCGTATAAGTCTGTAAGTATTCATTTATGGTAATCCGACTATTCATGGTTCACTCCTCCTGGCACTCGAAAACCTATAGAAGGGCTGCTACTGATATGCTCATTTGTGTTTTTATATGAAATGATATAATGAATTTAGATTGGTAATTTTTATGGAATGTAATGTTGTTTTTAAGATGTATTTTTATGTGGAATTCTTCGGAATTCCAAATCATAATGATTAAATAATTGAATTGAATTGTAAGCCCACAATGTCCCTGTAGGAAGCTGACTCTATATAGTATATCAAAAAGAGATATACTGTGCAATGAGTCCAGGTATTCCCTTATAAGTGGGTAGGGGCTTGTTCTCACAATCCCAAGGTGCTCTTCTAGTGGGTAGTTTGGTAGAGCAGCCTTAGGCTTATCAAAGAAGAGTGTTGTACATCTACAACATACATACACAGTCAATAAATGATTCACATGACTCAATAAGGAGATCCACATCAATTTATAAAAACGGCATGTATATATATATATATATATATATATATATATATATATACACACCAGAATCTATATGATCAGGTAAGTACGTTTTGCAAAAGAAATACTTTTACGTTTTAAAAGCCAACACTTTGCAATGTTAACCTATGGAGGATAAACAAGTACTGCATTTAAGTTCTTTACAGCTACTTATGGGGCCAATCTCCTGGACTTAAGGTGATTATATGGCAGGGTCCAAGGCAGCAACAAGGTCACACCAGGCGGCACTGGGGCGGCCGAGTGCAGAGGTGCAATAGGGACAAAGGGTGACTGCAACCTCTCCTGTGAGGGAAGCCAGATTCGCATACCAAAGGCGGTGGGCTCTTTGAAGCCATCTGCCTTGGAATGCTAATTTGCAGGTTGTCCTGTGGGTCTTGGTGTAAACACCATCTGCCTGAGCAGGCTTTGTTTCTGACCTTCTGAGAGCAAAGGCCCTCACCCTTGGAGGTCAGAAACACGCCTCTGGTTGTAGGCTGGTGAAAACCAGTCAGCACACCAGCAGCTGATAGGTGTATAGGATGCACTTCTAAGGTGCCCTATGCGTGCATGTATTAATAAATTCAGCACTGGAATCCGTGTGGGTTTATCATTACTAGGTGTTTGATACCAAACATCCCTGTTTTCAGTAAAGCCATCATGTAGCTGGGGAACTCTTTTTCACCAGTGTCCAGCACATGCTTTTAAAATGGATTCTGTGACCACTTGTACTGACCATAATGGAACTGACCAGCACAGGGGCATATCTGCTCATGCAATTATGCCCTCACATGTAGTATAGTGCACCCTGCTTTAGGGCTGTAAGGCCTGCTGTAGGAGTGACTTACCTATACTGCATGCAGTATCTGCAGGCATGGCGCACATGCGCCATGTCATGTTTTCACTTTTGTCTGTGCCAAGGTACTCAGCCTGCAGTGGCAGTTTGCATGAGCTTGTTGAGGGGACCCTTAGGGTGGCATAATTCGTGCTGCAGCCCTTGGGGACTGTCTTTAGTACCTCAGGCCCTAGGTACCAGGGGTACCATCTACTAGGGACTTACAGAGGGTACTAAAGGTATTGCCAATTGGGGTACAGTTGCACAGTTTTGAGAAAAAGATCTGGCACTGGGGATCTGGTTAGTAGGAACCCAGTGCACTTCCAGTCGAAATCACATCAAATACCAGGCCAAAGGTGGAGGTGACCATGTCAAAAAGGGACGCTTTCCTACAGTCCCCATTTGCAACTTCATTTTAGATTCATGTTTTTCTGCTGTTGGGTGTGAAGGTGCACGATCAGAGCTACTGAGGAAGAAGGATATTTCATTGATAAACTTTGAGAGAGTTTTTGATTGATTAGCTTCGACAGAATCGAAGACTTTTTACACGGAAGGGCGCCCATTCTGAGACTTTTTGGTGCCATAATGAGCACACTGTTTAAGGTCTGTCCTAAGTGCAAAAGAAAGCTTCCCATAAACAGAGAAAACACAGTGAGTGTGTTGTGTCTCCAAAGAGACCTAAGTCGGAGAATTGTATGCCTGCTTTGTCTTTAAATCCCAAGACCTTGATTCACAGGGAAACAATCATTTTGCCCTTTAGGCAAAAAATTGATATGGCTCAATCAGAGTTGGAAAGTCAAAAGAAGCAAGCATCATCTGTGCAGGAAATGTTTTTTTCTGAGGATTAGGATTTTTCAAGGGAGATTCAGAGGGACCATCACCCTACTTCTGACCTCCATATCATTTCATCAGAAATGGTGGAGGCACAAGATCCGTTTCTCAAAAGGAATATTGCAAAATTGAAAGACCCAAGTCTACAGTAACGTTGTCTATAGACATTAAGAAATCAAGTAAATGAAAACTTTTGAAGCAAGCTGATTCCAAGTCAAAAGTTTCCCTTGAAAAGGAAAGGTCACATAAAGAAAAACCTTTGACGATGAAAGAACATCCTGTTGAAGTGGTTTATTAATATATATATTTAGAGCATAATCGAGTTCAAAAACATACAAACTTTGGAACCAGAAAAACCTGCAACCCCAGAAGTAGTTAAATAGGCAAACAAAATGGCTTTTGATACAGAAATAGGAGAGTTAAAGAAAAACTAACAGAACTTTGAAGAAGCACTGGCATATCCTGAGGCCTCAAAACCATTGGGTATTGAGAAGTCTAGAGAAGACACTGAAGAGCTAAAGAGCTAAAACAAAGGGAAAATATACATCCACTGCCATCCTGGTTTCATGATGATGAATACACACAGGGAGAAGAACCTATGGAGCAAGATTTGAGTGTAGAGCCTGATACAAAAAAAAGATTGTGCTGCTGTCAAAATATTCTGTGAAAATTCATGACCTGCTAGAAGAGAGAGTGTGATATTTTTTAAGAGATCTGATTCGCATCAGACAGTTATTCTCTTTACCTTTTACCACCAGAGTCTAAAATCTGAATAAAAGCGTTCTGGCTAATGTCCCAACTCCTCATTTCTTAGCAATTTAATCTAGTGAAAGCCAGGGTGAAACCCCCCTGTCATCGAGGATATAGCCAACCTGGTTTTGGAGGGGAAGTAGCCTGGTAGGTTGGGTAGGAACCATGGTCTCCTAGCTTGATCTTTGCATCACTGGCTTGATGAAGTGAGGTAGAGAAGGAGGGGGCTCATAAGGAGGATACTTCTACAGAGGAGCCTTTACCATTCGGGGGCTATTAAGTGGCGACGAAGGCCCTTCGCTTCTTCCCTACGTAAGACTACTTCTTCAGCATGGGTCCAAAGCCCGCCGCCATATCCCACTAGACGGGGGGCGTTTACGGGGTTTTCCACTTCATGGTAACAGTGCGTTTCGCTAGGATTAGGGCTAAATCCAGAAAGCGTGTAGCTGTTTTGCGTTTAATATTTGTTTTTGATCGCCCCCCCCACGCTGACAATGCCAATAGTGATTAAATGCAAACAAAGGAGAAGGTTTTGTACAGCAGACATCCTGAAGTCATGTATTTCAAGGTCCTCTTAGATGTGATAATGAAGAAAAAGGAGGGAAAGTGAAATGAAAAATATTCCCTAGGATCATACTCTCAAGTGGAGAAGCTGGGATTCATCCTAGTTTTTTAGTGCCCCATTGTGCAATACAATTCAACTTTACCACTCCCCGACCACCACTCTGTTGGCATCAGTGCGGCCCTCAGTCACACCACAGACCAAACTTTTTGACCTCCGGGAAAATGTTTGTGAGTGCCCATGGTTTACCCTGTTCCTATTCAGATCACATTTTAATCACCTGAACCCAAACATTTAATTGTAACCACGCAAAGGATTACCTTTAAGCAGACCACCGCTATTCTCCGACTGCAGAAGAAAGGTCAACACAAACCGGTTCCATAAAGTGATATCTTTGTCATTTATCCTTCCCCTTTAACTTTCAGCAATTCAAAAGGCTCTGCTTGAATCCTTACACCAAAATCTATTGAGAAATATTGGCATATTTCTTCCCTCCCTACTTAAAATATGAAAATCAGCTGAAAAAATAGCCAACAATAAATTGAACTTGGTACTGGCAGGCATAAAAAGCCCGGGATCAAAAATAGGCATTCGAGGGAAACTCGTGGAATCTGATAGAGAATTATGTAAAACTCATGAGAGCATACCATAAAGCAATCCATAAACCAAAGAAATGCAATTTTACAACTAAGTTGCAATATGGAGGTGCTACAAAAACCTATCCCCCTTTATCAAGAATCAGATCCTGAAAATACTTGCCGACAAAGCCGGATCTCCGTTTAGCATGTTCTTCATAAACCATATACCTTTTCTTCATCTTCTGTTGCAGTTTTATACCCCAAGCAGGGATGCAAAATAGCCAGGAAACAGAAAGCCGCTAACTTTCCCCACGTGCTGTGCTCAGCCAGCACAATAAAGGACTGCTTTTTCACACTTGCTATCAGCTGAAAAATATCATAAATGCTTCTCATCCATGGGGAGTGGTCACTAGCGCGCTAAAGAAATAAAGCAATAATCACTTGGTTATTAAAAATACTTCTAGTCCACTTTCTGGCACTCCAGTGTTGGAGACCTATTGCTAAACTTCCATTTGTTAGCAACATTTTATAAAGAGAAGTTCCAATACCGACGCAAGACTTCATAGAACCTAAATTGATTCATCACAACAGCAGTCTACATTCTGATGTGAGTAGGACAGAAACAACTTCAGATCTCAGAGAAGTTGTGCATTCTTTTCTAGGTGAAGATAACTCTAAAATCCTGATAAATCTTTACCTGTCGCACCTACTACAAAGTAAGACACAAAGTATTATGGACCACTTTGAAAAATGTGCATGGCTCACTGGAATGTATGTAACTGTTTTAGTCAACCCAAAGTCAACAAATTAAAGTTGGTTCCTCATAATCAACTGTGAATTCTATCCCATGAGGGTGTAGGGATTCTCTCTATGTCAATGTCTATCTATTAAATACAGGCGAGTGTTCTCCCAGTTGACCTTTGAATTCCAATTTCAGTTCCAAATGTATGTGGAGGCGATTCAGTTTCATATCCGAGTGGACGACACAAGGAACAAAGTGAGATTATCTACAGCTCCCTGAAAGATTGACTAATGGCTGAAGGAGACCTATGTGTGCCTGAGAAGTTTCAAAACTGAAATTCTGAGAGTTGGAGATAGCCTTCCTTTTGACAAGCTGAGGCAACGAGAATCCTTTCTGACTCTTGCCAAGGATTTAAAAAACTTTGGAGTATGTTTTAACTTATACCAGAAGTAACCAAAAAAGCATTTTTCTTATGCTCCTGCGAAGGATCTTGTTCCTTCATCGTTACTGGATTCAGTTGACAAGTATTGGTGCTATCAATGCTGGGCAAGTGCAACGTGTTTTGTACTGGGGCACCAAAAAGAGATACAGAAACTCAACACGATGCAGAACAACGCACTCAAATTATGTTGCAAGTTAAAGAAATCCTCTCACATCACAATGGCCCTTAGACAACTATATCTTCTTAAAGTGGTAAAGAGAGTGAAGTTTAACATCCTCTGCATTGTTTTGAATGGATTAGGTGAGGTCTTGTCCAGTCTCTATTCATGAGTGCAACTCTGGAAAGCTCTATGCTGAACTTGAAAAGTCATCCAAACTTTGGCACCTTTCTAAAGGAAAGTGAAAACCAGACTGACAGTGCTCCATGGTATTGAGTTTAGTCCTAGCTGAAGCCACAGTGTCATCTATCGGCCTTCATGACCACATTATATTACAGCCAGAGTAATGTGTCTTGTAAGGAAGACTATTCTTATTCACCAAAAAGCATCCTTTTTCGCTCTGCTTTCAGAGTTACAAAGTGACAATCGGCCACAAGCCTGTTCAGTACAAATCTTGTGAAATAAAATACATTTTTTAGACTTCATTGGTATATTTGTTGTTTGGATATTGGGCTGTTAAGCAAAAGGGATTTAAACAAAAATATATTTGATCTGAAAACTCAGCAGCTGGGGTTTAATTCCACTGGATTGTCCAGTTTATTCTCTTAGCCAGAAATTATTGAAATACAGAGTAAACCTATTTCTAGCAGCATTGCTGCAATATATTTATTTGCCTGACCCATTAATCAAAACTTTATTTACAAAGAGTAGACAATGACATTCCAGATGGAAGTGGAGAGCTCACTGATAAAGCAGCAGAGGATAATATTGGCCATATTGCTCACTGTCATTTGAAAACCTACCACACATGTTATAACATTTTTAGCAGTCCTATCTTGGAACCAGAAGGTGCGAGCACCTTTTGTCTTTTTTGTGTAAATACTACCTTTACCTGCAATTTGTCCTTGCCTGTTAAGCTATATTCTTCTTGGATGCATTGGTACTGACTGGAGATTGAGATTGAGAGTTATGTAAGATATAGTGCCTTATTTCTAAGTCCTACTAGGACCTAGAGTGAGTTCTGTCTGCTCGACTTTACTATCTATGGGAGGTCAGCTACCCAAAGGGAGTAGCATTTTTATCCAGCAGGAGTGCAGTAGCATTGGTGGCTGTGGTGCATCATCGTTAAACCAAACTCCCAACACAGGATATGGCCCAAGAAAAAAAAAAAACTTCAAACAATTAAAATGGCTAATACACAAGAGTGAGAAGTATCTGCTCTGACGCACGTGTAAAAGCACAGAAGGAGAATTATAGAGCCTGGAGGTTTAGCCCATTAGACTCAAATAAATATCACTTGATTGGCACCATACCAGCTTCTCAGACAAAGTGGACACCTCAGATGTAGGGTCCTTCAGAGCGAGGGATCCGTGATTACCCAGCTACCTCAATGTAGAATCCTGGAACTTTCTGTTGTCTTTTGGGAACATCTATCCTTGGAAATCCCTTCCTCTGCTTATCTCTATAGAGGACAGAGATCACGACCAAAAAGGGAAGGGGTACTGAGTTTTAGCTGTAGAAGGTCAGACTTTCACAGCAGGATAAGGAGAGGGAACAATCTGAGATCAAGGGTGAAAGTGCTTTAAAAAAGGGAAAACAGCCAGCACATTCTAATTTAAAGTGTTACATTTTGTGGCAGCTATAATTAACACAGCCAAGCTCTAGCACTTGTTTCCTTGTCTAAACAATTCCAAAGAATAGTAACCAAATTAAACCATCAGTGAAGATATGTTGGCATACTTGCATCCTTTAATTTGACTTGCTTTCTGCAAAAGGTAAGTCCCAATGAGAAGGTTGTGGTTCAGCTAGATTGTCTTCACTCTGACTTATCACATTGAGCGAAAAGGCTGTCAATGCATGTGAATACATTGTTGAGATGGTTTGTATTATGTTGGAACCAATATCACACTTTTACTTTAAGGTAGAACTTAGGAATAAGCACTAAAAGTTTGATTTTGTTGCAATTGGAAGTGGGGAATATTTTACATTTTTTACTTTTAAATCCACTTGTCAAAGGGCTAATTGCTGAAGAAATCTTCTTGTCCTGTAAAGAAATCCACTTTTTCCACCCATCCTGCCTAAATCAAACGGATGCGCCAGCACAAGCACATTACTAGTCTACTGCAGACTCCCAGGTACACTTGACTCCCTTTCTCCAGTAGCGAGCAGTCATACTACCTCTCTTAAAACAATTCTCTTCCACACACATTCACTTTAGGAGCTAAACCTTTTTCTTTTCCTTTTTCTGTAGACTCTATGCCTCTTCCACTGACAGTTCTTTGCCATTTCCTTCTTGTCTCTCGATATAGGTTCTCTTGCTACATGTTCTCTATCCCTCTCTCCACTTTCTTAGCACAATCTCTATGGCCCGGGCCCTATCTCACACTACAGGTTCCAAGCCCTTTCACTACTTACACCACAGTCAGCATACCCCTTCCTTTACAATATTAACTGTTCCATCTCCCCTTCCTTCCACTCTTTCACCACAGGCTGCTTACAATACATTAGCCTTTTTATGAGTTGTACGTCACTAACAGCAGCCCATCTTCTTTTCCCAGGCTCCTTTCCTTACTGTCCTCCAGTAGTCCACCCTGCACACTGCCCCCGCAGTCAATTCAGTCCTGGAGAAATTCTGTAATGTCTTGACAGGAACCCGCAGAGGCTCAATAGGTTGACTAGTGGAATTATGCTGAGGCGATCAAACGTAAAATAAATAAAAGTACCCTTTTGAATGAACAACGCTCACAGGAAATAGGATTGGAAGGACACAAACATTACCCATAATTATTGAATCTACCAAGCAAGCAGAGTGTTGAGGGTGCGGTCAGTGCATTCTCAGTCAATCAATCAAGTTTTTTGTAAAGCGCACCTACTCTTCCGTCAAGGTCTCAAGGCGCTGTGGGGTGGAAGGGGTATCTGCGGTTCATTCGAAGAGCCAGGTCTTCAGGTCCTTCCTGAAGTGAGGCAGAGACGGTGATTGCCTGAGATGTAGAGGCAGGGAGTTCCAGGTCTTTGAGGTAGGAGAAGTATCTTCCTCCGGTCGAGGTCTTGCGAATCCGTGGGATGGTGGCCACGGCCAGTTGGGCGGAGCGGAGATGTCTGGTCATTGGCGGACGACACGGATCGAGAGTGGCGGGAGTGGCAGGGGGTCTAAAAATAAGAGAAAAAAAACACCTACCTTATCGTCGCGTCTCTCCTTGCCTCAGGAAAAGAACAGGAAGCACCCAGGCTCCCCTGACCAATCACAACGCTGCAATGCAGCGTTGTGATTGGTCTGAATGCTGTGGTTCGGCACACAGCCAGGGAATTGGAGCCTGGGCATGTTCTCCACCCAGGCTGTAATGCATCCTGGGTGGAGAACATGCAAAGTGCGCATGAATGTTTGGCCGGCCCGAGAAGGCCGGCCAAACATTCATGCACACTTGGAGTGGGCAAACCACTCCTCCTCCTGCTCCTCTGTCATCGGAGAAGCCCCGCAAAGCTGCCAGACCAGGAACAAATAAAATGATAACGTCGAGTTATCATTTTATTTTTCCTTTACTACACTGCTAAAAATCAGTGGGGCGCTGCTCCTCCACCTTAGCGGAGGAGCTGCCACTGTGTCTGGTGTGTGTGTGTGTAGAAGGAGAGACAGTGGTTGAGGTATGCAGGTCAGGCATTGTGGAGTGCTGTGTAGGTTCTCCAATCCCTCTAATTCCATATCCACCCCAGAATGTTAATGGATATCACAAAGTTGCCATAACCATTGAATCTACAAAGCAGAGCTTTGAGGAGGAGCAGGCTCGGAACATTCTCCCCACTATTTCCAAAGCAGAAGCCTGGATATTAGCAAATCTTTGCCATGTAAAAGAAACCTCCTCAGTGCAATTACATTTAGGTTTTTCAGCTTTTCTGGTTGAAGTAATCTATAATGTGCCCTTAATTTGGGACAACATCTTGGCTCAGAAATACAGGCATAGAACATTGTATTTCGAAGAGAACTATAAAAAAAAAAAAGAAGCATAGATAGCCCCCCTAAAAGGTAAATATTCTATGTCCAGTCCAGAGACTCCGATTATGTTTTCTTACTTTGCTTTATTTCTCCAGCAGCTCTAACCCATAACATGTTAACAGTCCATGAACACAAGAGGCAGTGGTAGTTTTAACTAAACCACTCACAATACATGTTGAGTCCATAACAATGTGATCCAACCAGACTCCCCCCCCCCCCCCCACCCCGCCTCTTCAGTTCACCAGCAGCCATTTAAATGTGTAGCTCTTGTTTATGCCCTTTGTATCTTGATGGTATTTTAATTGTTATTTAAATTGTACTGCTAGTTGCCTTTAAATTGTGCTTGTTAGCGCACATTGTGCTGACCGGAGATGATTACTTTAGATGCAGCGCACAATCAAATTTATTCTTTGCTCTCGGGTCCTGCGCTGGTAGCACAGCTCCTTTCTTCATAGGTTGCAAGACAAGTGGATACGGCTGGTGACCCGAAGGACGCCAGAATCTCAAGAGCAACTGTCTCTTTTGTCCACAGTTGAAGCCTCGTAAACCACAGTCCCTATTCTCCTGTTGGACACAGTATTTAAACAGGACATACTGTGGGGATTCATTTTGTATATGATTTACCCTAAAAATTCAGAGGGTGAGTGTCCCTAATCTTGCCTCCTCTCTTGGGCTTATGTTTAATTTATTAAAGAGAGTGTTTATACGAAGCCCCAACCCTCAGAAAGTTATAACCTGAACCCTGTGCTTTAATATACAGACATGCCAAAATGTGGTCCCCACACTGCATGCATCCCTCTAGTTAAAATACTGATTATTTCCTTGTGGAGTTCTTGTTGGCGAGCTTTTAAAGATCATCCTCTATCCTAGGCGTCGTACAACAAATGCAGCTTGCTATTTGTCAACAGACAAACAGTCCTTTGGTTTCACTGCTCAAAGAGCTGATCTCATTGCCTAACTTTTACACCCCTTGGAACGAATAGTGTGTTATTTTCCTTTATTTAATCACATCAGTCAAACATCAGTTTTTTCATCCTCGATTTACTGTGGAATAATTTAGATTATCATCTAACAGACTCATTTTGTGTTAAACACATGGAGACTTGGAATAGGAGAGCGATCTTCTGCTCTACTTGAGACCTTCAAATAAATCCGTCACTAGCAGGTCAGCCTGGGGATCCAGTTCCAGGGAGTTATTTACCATAGGAAAATGCTTGGCAGAGGAACTGCCCTTGCATATCAACTGCTTGAAACTCCTGACTGGTTCCTTCGCGGTCAAATGCTAGGCAAAGAACAAAGTCAGCAGTTGCGTCCTACTGAAAATGAACAATGTGTCAACAGTGCGGAACATAGACCTCCTAGGCAGCATGAGATCAAACGTTTTGGTGGAATTAGCAAAAGATACATGGCACTTCTGACTGCAGAATCAAATAGCAGTCATGACTTCATACCTTCCACAGTCTCAAAACCTGACAGCAGACTGGCAATCTCGACATACCCGTGACTCCAGTGCACGGGAGATTCTTCCTTATTTGTTTCAGGCCATCATGAAGCACTTGGGTCCTTAACAGACTGATATGTTTGCATTCTGTCTGGACCACCAACTTGTTACTACAGTTGGAGGCCAGATCCCAGAGTGGTAGCGACAGATGCTTTTCTTCCAGACTGGGGAACAGGGACCAACTATGCCTTTTACCCCATACTCCATGAACACCAGAGTAGCTGTTCAGGTAAGACCGCAAGGAGCGCTCCTAGTTGTCATCACTTCAATCTGGAAATCGGAAGTGTGGTTTCAGATCATGATGGAACTTTCCTTATTCTTTGATTCGTCCTCCCCTCCCAACCCATTCCCCCTACCCACCTCTTCAGTCAGTTATGCTTGATCCTCTAGGAAAACCTTGCCATCTAGTGGAGGAAGACATTGAAACATATGGTGTGGAGGATTACAAGAATGGCTCATCAGTCCCTGGACTTTCAAAACAGGCTGGGGATCTTCTTAGACCAGCCTTTTCAGAGAGCATGGTCAAACAGTACAGATAGCTTTGGGAACAGTGGCACTCTTGGTGTCTGGAATGGCGTCCCGATCCAGTGGGGGCCGATATTGTGTATGTATGTGAATGTTATATCAGAAACGGCATTGGCCGGTAAAGCTTACACTTATGTAAATTCTTTTATATTGGCCATCTCAGCAGGTCCTGTGCTTTTGGACCATGTAGTTATGGTGAACACACTCTGATTCGTAGACGCCGTAAGGGAGTGAGACTTTCAGTTCTGAAATACTCTGGAATGTTACGTCAACAGAGTACTGAATCTATTTCTATCATGGCAACACAAGCAGTTTGGAACTGACAGGTAAGGTTGCTATGTTGTTGTGCTTGGTATCATCAAAGGATTCAGATATCCAGGCCCTGAAACTATCAGGTAGGATGTTTACTCCTTACAAAGTCACCTTTTCTATCTCAAAACATACCAGTCGTTGTAACCAAATTGTGTCTTACTCTGAATTTAAGGACTCTCCTAAACTGTGTGTTGTACAGTGCTTTAAAGCTGTCTATGACTGAAGAGATTAGACCACCTTAAACTAATCAACTATTGCTTGTACTAAAAATACATTCTTGGCTGATGCCACCTTAACCATTGCTAAACGGGTCAGATGGGTTATGTAGGAAGCAGGTATAGATGCCTCCATTTTCAGAGCTCATTCAGCAAGAGAGGCTATGGTCTCACAGGCTTTTTCTGTGGTAGTTCACATGTAGGATATCGTGAGAGCGTCTGAAGGGTCTTGTAAATCCACCTCTATTGTAAATGACTGGAAAGTGTGGATTATCTCGCAGTGAGCAAACGCTAAACTACTATAATCTGATCCTCCGATCCTGACATAGAATAAAACATTTCCTAGCTGTCATAAAGGAAAGTTGCAATTCTTTTAAGGTCATGGAGGCAAAGATTATCCTTCCCTGGGAGAATATTACGATTTACCATCTAAGTTACCCTCCTGGAGATGTAATAGGGAGTATCTTCATTTACTTTTCATGGTACACTGCAATTGGTATCCTCATGTTATTGACGTGCTTCTTTGTATAAGAAGTAGTTTAAAGCTGATTTTGCAAATGCATGGTGGGAAAGTTATTTAGGCTGTCCTGTGTTTGTTTCAATGTAGAAATAGGACTAACAGGATTGCTCATGGTAAACTCTCTGTCACATGAAGAAAAAGGGGGAAATCCGGTTGAACCACATTATGGACTCATCTATTGTGATTGGTTCATTTAAAACTACCACTGTCCCTTGTGCTCATGGGAAAGGTAGTTTAATATGTTGGTTAAAGTTTCTGGAGAAATATAGCGGAATAAGAAAGCATAGTCCGCACCTCTGTGTCCTTAATAGAATTGAAACTGTCCTTCACTGTGGCTGAACATTTTTCTTTTTATTGTAGATGTCTTCTAAATGTAATTGACTCAGTGAGGAGGCCCATTCTTTATGTTTTGATGTGTATTTACAGAGAGTCAAATAATTAAATATATCCCTTTTGTGTAGAAGCCCAACATCCAGACAACAAGGATACCAACGCAGTCCAACAAACCTCTTTTATTTACAAGACTTGTAAAGCACTGACTTGTGACTGATTGCCACTTCCTAACTAAAATGGTGGCAGTTTTGGTAAATTACAATCACTTGCCTTACAGGACGCATTGCCCAAGATGTAGAATAATGCAGTCACAAAGGCTGACATCTAGGCCCTTTCTGTAAACCTGTAAAATAATGTTTTCCATTACTCACTATTTAATGCATAGGCCTCCTTCAATAAAAACAATGCTACCCGAATCCACTAGTGAATCCCACTTTCTTGGGCTATGTGTATCATGTTTGTATGAGGCTGAAAAGAAGCTTGGGCGTTCCAGTACAGACTGCTGCATCATTTAATTTTTGCCATCAGTGTGATGTTCCAGTCAGTTTTGTCTTCAAGCTTGGTGACTCCTTTTTTTTTTTTTTTTGGGTGATGCTTTGCTGTGTTGATCTTACTCGTCTGAAAGCTCTTTGAGAAGAACATTGCTATCCTCTTGCTCATCTGATGAAATGAGAAGGCCAGTATCCCCTTTTCCTACATCCCTGCTACCTTTGAACCCTTTTGCAGGTTTAAAGGCATTTGACTTGCCAAAAAGTCTCGACTATGAGTTAGCGTGTGTGCACGTATTCATCATGACAGTCATTTGTGGAGTGAGATCAGTGCTCCATTTCTTTGAAGGCAAGTTAAGAAAATCAAATAAAGGAAAGAAAGAGCTAATGCTTGGTAGCAGGAAGTAGTGAATCAGAAAATAAAGTGTTCGAGGCATATGAGCTGCAGATCACACACTGTGCATAGATCGCCATCTGGTGTTGGGCCCGGATGTTTGCACTTGTTTTTGTCTTGGAAAAGTCTTTGGAAGTCAGGAGATAGGTGACTCCTCCTTTGGATGATAGTGCGCATGGGCATCGGCTCCATCTTCAGATTGTTTTTTTCCGCCATCGGGCTCGGATGTGTTTCTCGCGCTCCAGTTCGGTACCGTTACCGATCCCACTTTCGACGCGCAATCCTTCACCCTTTTCTCTGGTATTGTTTCGATCGCGATCCCTAGTCGTCGCGCATCTCTCCAACTTCGAAGTCCTCGATTCCGGTCGTCGAAGGCCTTCGGGCCTACCTGGGCCTTTACATCTAGCTCATGGAAAGGACTCCCTTTAAGAAGTGTCCTCAATGTGGGTCAAAGTTCCCCCACACAGATCTTCATGAGGTGTGTAACCTCTGCCTCTCACCGGAGCACGAGGCCAGAGACTGTCCAGCTTGTCCCTCTTTCCGCTCCAAGAAAACCATTCGGGATCGTCGAGCTCGAAGAACAATGGCTCGCTCAACGGCATCTATTCCCGATGACATCTTCCAGGAGGGCGTCGATGTACCAGAACAGGAGCGGGTCGAAGAACGCCTCGTCAGCGCCTCCGAAGCCGATGACTCCGTCGAAGAAATCACTCCTCCCCCCACCACCCAAAAACCGAGACAGTACTTCTCATGCCCCGCCTCCGGGCCCGGCAAAGAAGTCAACAACTAAGCCTTCAGGCAACTCGGGCTCGAGTCAGCCTGCAGTCGGTACCAAAACCCAGTCCTCGGCACCGAAAAAGAAACCGTCCTCCGCCGTGTCGACCACTGCCTCCGCATCCAGGCACTCGGCACCGATATCTACTAGCACCCACCCCTCGACTCCGAAAAAACCATCGGAACCGAGCAAGAAACCGCTCCCAAAGAGTACAGACTCTCAACCTTCGGAGCCGAAAAAACCTTCGGAACCGAAGTAACAACCGGTTCCGCAGGCTCCTGCAGAGACTATAACACCTCGCGGTTCGAAGCCTAAAGAGCACAAAACAGTTCCGGAGTCGGTGCCGCGCAAGCCTTCGGAACCGACAAAATCGGTGCCGAAAGACCAGCCTCCACCAGAAGAGCTTTTTAAACCGGATCATACCCAAAGACTGGTCAACTGACTCTCAGTTCTAAAAAGAGACCACTGGACACGCCTCCATCGGCTCCACCACCTAAGAAGAGAGACATTGCAGCATCTTCTCTCAGGATCCCTTCTCCACCTCCCCCACCACACCACTCTCCTACACCATCTCCTTCACCAGTGGACGATGATGACACCTCTGATGACACTGGGGAGGGGGGTGCAAACGATGAGCCACTAGGGGATCCTAGTCCACCTTCTACCCCAGATCCCTGGGATGATTACAACACACCAGATGTCCCTAATGTTCCACAAGACGACATCTACCCCTCTAGACCTTCCCCTCCAGAGGACACCATGGGTTTCTACCAGCGCGTTTACAGAGCTGCACAATACCACGGGGTTGACTTACACACAGACCCTGTGGAAGAGGATTTTTTAATGGACACTTTTGATACTTAACAAAAGTCCACCTCTATCCTACCTATGTTAAAAGGGGTCATCAAACATGCACCTGAGGTCCTGATAGGGCTAGGGTTATTAACCCCAGGATAGAGAAGAAATACAAAGCTGCCCCAGCAGACCCAGTATACATTAAAGGACACATACCGTTGGATTCCTTAGTAGTCTCCAACGCTAGGAAGAGGGCTAACTCTCAGACGTCAGGGGATGCTCCACCTCCCGACAGAGTCCAAACTCTTGGACGCCTCTGGTAAACGCACAGCGTCACAAGCAGCTAACATATGGCGTATCGCCAATACTCAAGCTTTGTTAGCTAGGTATGATAGGGCACACTACGACGAACTAGAGACCCTATTGCAGCACCTTCCGGACCAATATAAAACCAAGGCCAATGACCTCATACAGGAGGGTAAGCTCATTACTAACACCTCCATTCGTTGCGCTCTAGACGTGGCAGACACCGCCTCCCGAGCCATCAACACAAGTGTTCTTCTGCGTAGACATGCTTGGCTACGCATTTCAGGTTTTAAACCTGAAGTACAAACTTGTATCCTTAACCAGCCATTTGATCAGGAACACTTATTCGGACCTACCGTGGATTCATCTCTAGAAAAGATGAAAAAAGACACTGACACGGCTAAATCAATGGGAGCCTTGCAATCGCAAGCTCCCAGTCGTTCCTTTCGTCGCTCCTCTTACAAGGGCACCTCCAGAGGCTACTCCTCTGACAACCCATCCACCTCTTATAAGGCCCCCACCCAGACCACATTCACCAGAGGTTATCAAAGAGGAGGCTACAGAGGCAATAATAACAAAGGTAGAGGCAAGACCAACAATACCCGCTCTGCCTCCACCCCTACCCAATGACTTCCCTCCCCTCCCCCCGGACCATTCCACTCCGGTCGGGGGAAGATTGCTACAGTTCCTTCCTGTCTGGAACAACATCACCACAGACAGGTGGGTGAGACAAATCGTTCAATCAGGTTACTGTCTAGAACTCACCTCTACCCCCCCAAACATACCACCCAGACAGCGTCCAATGTCACCAGAACATTTATCGCTGCTAAAGCAGGAGGTCATCTCCCTCCTACAAAAACATGGAATAGAACCAGTCCCCCTGCATCATCAAAACACATGAGTTTACTCCCTGTACTTTCTTATTCCAAAGAAGGACGGCTCTCTGAGACCTATCCTGGACCTCAGACCCCTAAACCTGTACATACACTCAGACCGTTTTCACATGGTCACACTTCAACAAGTCCTTCCTCTTCTCTCACAAGGCGACTTCCTTGCCACTCTAGATCTCAAGGACGCCTACTTTCATATTCCCATTCACATCTCTCACAGGAAATACCTCAGGTTTGTAGTGGACGGTCAGCACTACCAATTCAAGGTACTCCCTTTCGGAGTCACCACAGCACCCAGAGTATTCACCAAGTGTCTGGCGGTAGTTGCAGCTCACCTAAGAAGACAGCACATTCATGTCTTTCCATACTTGGACGACTGGCTCATAAAAGCCAACTCATACAATCAGTGTGTACATCACACTCACGCCAAAATCCAGCTACTCCACGACTTGGGGTTTACAGTAAACCACGCAAAATCTCACCTACAACCGTCCGACATACAACAGTACCTCGGTGCCACAATAAACACCTCAAAAGCTCTTGCATATCCCAGCCCAGCCAGGATAGCAAGCATACAAAGCCTCATAACCAAATTTCAGCCGTAACACTCTCTTCCAGCTCGAGTGTTCATGCAGCTCATAGGGATGATGGCATCTTGCATATTCATAGTACCTCACGCAAAACTCCAGATGCGTCCTCTGCAAGAGTGCTTAGCAAGACAGTGGAACCAAGCTCAAGGTCAGCTGACAGATCTGGTGTTGGTGGACGGCCGCACGCATCGCTCTCTGCAGTGGTGGAACACCCAAAACCTTTCCAAGGGGCGACCGTTCATAGAGCCGGTTCCACAGATTTTGCTAACAGCGGACGCATCGCTCTCCGGCTGGGGAGCTCATCTATTACATCACACCATACAGGGCAGGTGGACACTTCAACAAAAGTTACTCCATATCAATCACCTGGAGTTACTAGCCATATTCCTGGCCTTAAAGTCTTTCCAGCAACAAATATCAGGCAAAGCTGTCCTAGTCCGGACCGACAACATGACAGCAATGTACTACATACAGAAACAAGGCGGGACACACTCCCTACAGCTCTCGCAACTAGCACAAAGCATATGGAGATGGGCTATTCCTCAGAACATTTTTCTCCTAGCACAACACGTTCCCGGAGTCCAGAACAACATAGCGGATCTGTTAAGTCGTCAAACGCAACAGATTCACGAGTCGGAACTTCATCCACAAGTCCTTCAACCGTTCTTCCACATGTGGGGGCAGCCACAGATAGATCTCTTCGCCACACACGAAAATGCCAAATGCCCAAGCTTCGCCGCCAGATATCCACACCCATTGTCCAAAGGCAATGCGATATGGATGAATTGGTCAGGCAGATTTGCGTACGCTTTTCCGCCTCTCCCACTCATTCCACTGGTGGTGCGCAAACTGCAGCAACACTCACTCACTCTCATCCTAGTTGCTCCAACATGGGCCAGACATCTGTGGTACACCACATTACTGGAACTATCTGTAGCCCCCCACCAAAAACTACACCTCTCCCCACGCCTCTTAACCCAGAACCATGGAGAGATCAGACACCCGGACCCAGCACAGCTCAACCTAGCAATCTGGCTCCTAAGGTCTTAGAGTTTGGTTACCTTAACCTTCCCCCTGACTGTATGAACGTTATCAAAGAGGCTAGACGCCCCACCATTAGAGCCTGCTATGCAGCCAAGTGGAAAAGATTTGTAATATACTGTAATAACATCAATCCTTTAGATGTGTCTATTCAACACATCATAGGTTATCTACTACATCTCCAAAGGTGTAACTTAGCATACACATCTATTAGGTTACACCTCGCTGCCATAGCAGCCTACTTACAAAATAGACAACACTTGTCGCTATTCAGGGTACCTGCCATCAAAGTATTTATGGAAGGCCTCAAAAGAATAATTACTCCCAGGGTACCACCCTCACCTGTATGGAATTTAAACATTGTTCTCACAAGACTAATGGGTCCTCCATTTGAACCTCTGCACAAATGCGAGCTACAATTTCTAACATGGAAAGTCGCTTTCCTGGTGGCCATTACTTCCCTTAGAAGAGTCAGTGAACTACAAGCACTAACTATTCAAGAACCTTTTTTCCAACTACATCACAACAAAGTAGTTCTCAGAACCAATCCAAAATTCCTCCCTAAGGTTATTTCTCCCTTTCATCTCAATCAGTCTGTAGAGTTGCCAGTATTCTTCTCGCAACCACAAACAGTCGCAGAAAGAGCTCTTCATACTCTCGATGTTAAAAGAGCACTCCTTTATTACATTGAAAGAACAAACCCTTTTCGCAAAACAACTTTTCGTGCCCTTCTCACCACCACATAAAGGCAACCCCATCTCAAAATCTGGTATTGCAAGGTGGATTGTAAAATGCATACAAATTTGCTAACACAAAGCAAAACGTACATTATCTATCCCCCCTAAAGCCCACTCTACCCGAAAGATAGGGGCTTCAATGGCATTTTTAGGGAACATTCCCTTAGATGACATCTGCAGAGCAGCTACATGGTCTACACCGCACACATTCACAAAGCACTATTGTGTAGATGTGCAAACAAAACAACAAGCTAGTGCGGGCCAGGCTGTACTCCAAACACTATTTCAAACTACTGCAACAGATACTGGTGGTCGCCGCTAAGGAGGAACACTGCTATACAATCTATGCACAGTGTGTGATCTGCAGCTCATATGCCTCGAACGGAAAATGCTACTTACCAGTATGCATCTGTTCTTGGCATGTAGAGCTGCAGATCCACACACGCCCACCCACTTCCCCGGCTACCTTTATCTGTTCCAGTATTATCTTATTTAGATACAGCATTCATGGGCATCTTTTCTGTTTCTCACAAAACTCCATCATTTCTCTGCTGGCGAAAAACAATCTGAAGATGGAGCCGATGCCCATGCGCACTATCATCCAAAGGAGGAGTCGCCTATCTCGTGACTTCCAAAGACTTTTCCAAGACAAAAACAAGTGCAAACATCCGGGCCCAACACCAGATGGCGATCTATGCACAGTGTGTGGATCTGCAGCTCTACATGCCAAGAACAGATGCATACTGGTAAGTAGCATTTTCCTTAATGTTTACAGAAAGGTAGAAACCAAGGAAATAACAGCACTTAATAGAAAATTGAAGACCTCTGTTTATGCAGCTAATGAAAACGTCACTCAGAGTAAATGAGAACATATTCATAGCTTGAAAAGTGAATTTAGATGTCTTCTTTAAGCTTGGTTATGCCTTCTTTATGGTTTACAGCTCCTGTGCCATCACAGACAACAATTGGAAGCTTAATCTTGAGATGCAGTTTAAGGCACAGTGGTGTATGATGGCTAAATGGAGCATAATAGAATCCTCATCTTACACTGAGGAATGCAGCCAAGCCTATGACTAAATGGGGAACCAAATAGCGATGAACAATTTATCACAGGTCAGTGACATTACCCATTCTTCTGTGTTAATATGGGTTTTATTTTCTCTTCTTTAGCTATCCATATTGGTGCATCCAGACAAAAATCAAGACGATCCTGCGAGAGCGCAAAAGGCTTTTGAAGGTAAGGTCATGGTTGCACTTTCTTCAATTTTGCTGAAATCTTTAAAAAGGTCCTCTGTGAATTCCTTATACTAGCTTCATTCCTCTTGACAACAACAGGATCAGAATAAGCACTAGCTCAATCTGGTTAATGTCTGATAGACTAGCTGGATTAACTGATGTGGGGCATGCCTCCTGCTATGCTTCGCTGCTGGTGTTCACATTCTTCCTTAACAGCCAAAAAGGCAAACCTGTTTCTAAAGCTGTGTTGGACAGGACTCCACCTGTGCTGCAGCTCTTCCCTCCCCGGCACAGCTCTTCCCTCCCCGGCACCATAGAAATTAATTTTGGGACCCTCATAGGCACCCTTGCATAATTCCTATCCGCAGCATGTGACTGTGAGAGACATCCAGCTCTCAAGGTATCCCAGTAAACCCCTGGGTGATATCTCTGCTATGAATTCTTTGTTCATCCTTTTTTAGGTCGAGCCTAGAGTAGCGTGCAAGCGCTGCTTCTGGCGAAGACTTTATGTAGTGGGGTTTTCAAAGCTGACCACACGCTCGTGCACAATGGCCTTTTCTGTGCGGTTACCCGCACGTTTCAGGCACGATGCACGAGCGTGTGGTCAGCTCTGCACGCTGCCGCGCTCGCTCAACCCCGCTCCTCTCTTCAAAGCTTTGTTCTAGTTGCTTTCACTTTCGCGGCCGCCGCATTCTAACAGCGCGCGCACCACTCGCGTGCTTGTTTAGCTTGGTCCCGCATTCCGGTAGAATTAATAGTTTTATCACTCCAACACTGCATGCAATGGATTTAAAGCAGCTCTTCGCGCTGTCACGATGGACGAGGACTCCCCAGGTCTGAACAGGGTGATTTTAAAGGCTGCTTTTAACACATGCACGAGCAGGTACAGGGATTCCCATTCCTTTTGTTCGGATTGTACGTGAAGCCGGTAGTTAATAAACACGTCCCAGTGATAGCTGGACGGGAACAGGCCAGACAGAAGATTGCGTGCGGAAGCAGGTGCGCAGGCGAGACAGGTAATTACAGAGTGCCCGGATGAGGAGGGCAGGGCGCCAGCTGCCAGTCCGCGAGACAGTGGCGTTTAAAGCCCAAATTCTGGCAATGGTGGCAAAGGGCCCAGCGCACAGACACAGACCGGCACTCAAGATGAAGCAGGCTAAACGGTCTCCTGCCATACAGACCTGTGCAGGGCACCAGCAGGCTAGACTGTCCGAGCCATTCGCCCCTCACAACACTGACAGGACATGATGTGAAAGCCGTGCTGAGACGGCCACAACGTGACTAATACTCTGCCCCCGCCCATCATTGGCTCACCTGCCAGGTGACGTGATGGCAAACACGGATGAGGCACTCGAGAGAGGCCCAGGCTGGTTTTAAGGAACGCAATATATCCCCGCCTCCTGCTTGCAGCTAGTCCCTTCCAGGCTACCCCTTGTAAATCATTGTTTCTGATAACGACCCAAAACAAGAGGTATTATCCGAAAGTACAAAATGTAAGATGCCGGGTATTACTATTAATTAGGTTTAGTACACAGTTCAAAATGAGAGCCATAGGCTTCCACTTCCCAGCCAACAACTACTTGCGCATGCTAAGCCTGGCGTTTCTGCTAGCATCCAATGTGCTTTGCCTTTTCCTTACACCGGCCCCATTCGAGAGGGCCTACGTAGAGTAGAGAGAGTGGGACAACTCTCCTATTCCCCCCCCCCCTCCACTACTACCACCAAAACAGCCCCGGCTCATTACTTACAGCTTCCATTCCCTCACCTTACCAATTCATGGTTTCCTCGCTCAGGCTCTATCTTCCAACAGTGCCAGTTTGTGTGTCTCTATTCTACCTCACGTTGTCTCGCCTCCATCACTCACTCCAGATCCCGACTTACCTCCCGCATCCACCTCTCTCTATCATCCTGACCTGTACTAATCCGACTCTCCTCTACCTTTCCTGGTATTCCTCTTACCTACTCTCGTCCCTCTCAATCCCAATGTAATCTCTCCATTTACCTTTCACGTCAACGTCACCCTCCCATTCTGTTTCATCAATCTTTCTTGCTTTTTTTACCCTCATACTCTGGCCACCTCTCGGCTCATCATAGCAAATAGTGGCAGGAATTATACCTCAAAGAACACAGGCCGGAAGCAGGCTGCTCCCGATGTCAGTCCTTACCCACTTCTGTGTTACAAGTGTGCATACAGCCCAAAGCCCTCCGCCCTGGAGTCCACACGCAGGGAAGCACTTATTGTCAGGGCCACTGGAATTACGCGGGCGGTCGAGGGCCAAATTATGCGGCAGAGTTGGGTAAATTATGCGGTAAGAAAAGGCAAATTGTGCGCCGTAATACAGCACATTTTATTATAGTATAACGTCATTATTTTGTCCTTTTTACACTGGTTAATACTGGCTAGACATAAGGTGCACCTCATTAGTTCCAGTGTAACACTCAAATATAGCAATAAGCAACAGAAAGGTGACCAGTCATGCTTTGCAGAGGGGCCCTCCCCTGCGCGGCAACAGGTGCTGTTGAGTTTTTAGTAACTTTTGAACCATTTGAGCTAGAAACTATTTTTTTGTTAAAATCTGCAGATTATGCAGCAGATGGTGAACTATGTGGTAATGCGGCAAATCTATAATCATGCGAAAAGCTCTGCGACCGCACAATCGCGTAATTCCATTGGCCCTGGATATTGTCAAAATGTGGATGCTGAAGTCTCAAAAAAGAGCTTTCCCCTGCACAATTAAGCTCCATGCATACTCACACAGAGGTATTGTGCCATCCAAAAAATAATGGGAACAGATATAGCAATAAATAAGTGTTGAGGTCCAAAGTGTTTGCCAAGGGCTCTCCACCAGCACTCTTCGAATACTGGGGCTGGGTAATACCAACGTTGTCAAGTTTAGATACTAACTCAAGGCTCTTTCTTCCACATCCCTACACTTCATGCCTTTCATCCCTGCTTTCTCTCTTTGTCACTGGTTCACTCTCACTTCCTTCTATAGTGTCTTTTCTGTCTGTCTCTTGCTCAGCGTCAAAGTCTGATGATGATAAGTAAGTCTTGCCAGATGCCCGTCACCTGCGCACATTAAGAACAGGCTGTCGTCATAACGCAGCTCGTGCTCATGCCCATGACCCAGCTGACAAATTGGAGTGAATGCATGAGATAACAGCGCGCCAGCACGACCCTGCGCGCCTGGCAACAAACTGCGTCAGACGCTGATCTTCAGATGCGCAGATTCCCTGACAGAACCGTTTGAAAAGCAGCTGCCAACCGTCGTAGGACACTTCAATGGAACACGGAGCTGGCCCTCTGACGCCCAGGCCTGCTGCGGTCAGAGGGCACGGAGGTACGCCAGTATAGAGACCAGTTTGTAGAGAAGGGTATATCGCAGTAAACCGTCCTCGTCAGTGCTTCAAATGGAAAAAAATACAAGTTCAGGTACTCTGTACTAGAGTACCTGCTTGTTTCTGAGAAGTGCTGGCACTCTCCAATTAAAAGTATTACGTTTTTCTTGAGAAGTGCATGTGCTCTCCGTCTCAAAATAAACAAGCATTGGCATCGCCAATCGGTCTCACCTTTGGGACCTTATAAGTGTTTAGCCATGCAACAGTTGATGTTGTTGCACCAAGGATATTGTGCTGCATAACTAAATACTTATAAGGTCCCAAAAGCGAGACCTATTGGCTATGCCAATGCTTGTACTTGTATTCTATGCACCCAGTGGGGTTTCCTGTGTTTTGCCAGTTTGTTTCCCTTGTCCCTTCACTGTTCTTTGCCCTGCATCAAAATAAAGCCTTGGATGGGCCCCCAAGCGCCACAGTCCCATTTCAGCCTCACACCTTTCTTTTGCAGAAGTAGCTTAGTCTGTCCAGTGATCTCCTAATGGCATGCACTTGCTGCCACATCCAATTTATGTGTTTTACAGCTATTGTTTTTGATCCTGAGCAGACCTGGAAAAAGTGGACTGCATATTACTGTCTGCTTCTCCTCGTTACTACACCCACTCGCTTTACCTTTCCTTTCACAACATCGCCAGGAAATTCACTTGTGCCGTGGAACAGGCACACTCAGTGTGCAACATGAGAGATTGACCACATACAAATATGAAGTAAGGTAAAATGAAAGTGAAAGCAGAGCCTGCCTAGTTTCCTCTTATTAAAGTTGTTTCTCTTGCCCAGGTACCCATACTTTTAAAGTCTTGAGTAGTCGACCTTTCATTCATTGTCTGAATCTGAAATATTCATGGAGGTTCCAACTTTTCATTCCTTCTACTTACAGCAAAAACGACACAGATACAAAAATTACTTCATAGCTCTGCCAAATAAGAAAGCTGCCCAGTTATTGTATTTAGAATTATAACTTTCTAATGCAAGTGTTTGGACTTAATAAAATCAATTGCCAACTCAAATCATGCTTAAGAGTTTGTATACAAGTGGTGGGTTGTCATTTACCAAAGTCGACATTGAAGCATATAAAAAGATGTTGTCTGATCATCTTTTACATTTTGGCTTATTTAAATGAAAACTTTATTTTTTAAAGTGGTTTCTCTTCAGTGAATGGGTTTTGTCCTGGTAATTGAAAATGCTGATGTATTTGATCACAGAGTGTATGCTATATTGCTAATCTGTAGGCCATGGAACATGGTCAAGGTCACTACAAAGGACCTGAATTCTAAATTCTGAACTTGGAAATAGCTGGTGTATGAGAGAGTCCAGTAAGCCTTTGTTGTTACTCCCTTCATCTCTGGAAACAACACCACCATGAGATGGAGCTCAGTCTAATGTAAAGTGTGCCTTTTTGCCTCTTCACTCTTTACTTGCCACACTCCATTAACAGATTTTTTGGGGGGATTTTGAAACCTCAGTATTATCTGTGGCGTTCTTGATCATCTTGCTTTTTACAATGTTGTGTAGATAGCCGTCATCCCTCTGTGCTTCCAAATCGCTGAATTGTCTGACAAAGCTCCAACTTCTAGTATTATCAAAATAGTTCTGAGCAGGCATCAAGGGCTTGTTAAACAGCATTGTGGCTGATAAGTAAAATTAATTATATAAACTGTAACCACCAATATTCTTAGCACGCATGACATTTTTGTGGTGATACCAAAGCTTAAATAGGAGATGGTTAAATGTGCAGCTCTTTTAACAGTGTTTTCTCACATTTTAAACCTGCATGAACATGCTCAGCAGTTGCAGGATCACAGTGATGGTCTATAGAATAAGAAAGTACTGCTGTTATGAGGTTGGCCTAGTAATGATGTGTAGAATGAAGAGAGAAATCAAACCATGATGGTGTTGGACCCTGTGATTATATTTGTGGCAGAGAGTCTGGTGCTGCAATGAGGTTTCAGTGATTGCCTCAGCAGTGGCAAATCGAGCATAGATGATATGGGACTTAACGGGGTGTGAGCAATCCAGTAGCAGTTGGTGGAACATTGTGGAACACAGTGTTGAGATGAGGCGGCGGCCCAGTGCTAATGTGGGACAATATGGGGCCCAATGTATGGAAGTGCTATGGACTGTCCAGCATCAGTGTGAGGTTCAGTGTTAGGGTGTGCAGTCAGTCATGCAAGAGTGATGCAAGGGAAACATTGTTAGAGTGCTCATCGGGTTGTCAGATAAGGTTGGTGTAGGACAGTGAGGGGGTCAGTGGTGGGCAATGAAGTCGAGAGTTCAGTGTGAAACCTAGTGATTGTGTGCAATATGGACAGTCCAGGAATGATATTATTGAACAGTATGGGGCCTGGTGATAATTCCACCGAAGGTTCTTCCACAACATTCTCCTCAGTGGTCATTGGAAGTCCCAGTTCATCTGCAGACTTAAACGTCTGTCATCCGACCTCTCAGAAATGTGTGAGGTCCAGCGATGTTTCCATCTGGACATTTGTGCATCATGCTGATCTCCAGTCTGAATTTCCCAGTTCTAGAAGAGGAAGATGATGATAAATGTTTTGCAACTTTGCACAATATGGCTCAGTTTTAGACCCTCTGGCCAAAGCACAGGCTCAAAGACAACTTGCCAATCAAGATGGGGAATCTGGTGTACTGTAACCCACAAATCACCATCACAAGATGATGTGTTCTGGGCAACAATCATTCTTATGAGACCACACAATTATTTGTTTTAGTGAGCTCCGAAACGCATTTCACCATAGTGGGCACACACCAAATTCATCACTATCCGTGATGCTCTATACCCCTCGGCGCCACTCTGAATGCCCCTCGGCGCCACTCTGAATGCCCCTCGGCGCCACTCTGAATGCCCCTCGGCGCCACTCTGAATGCCCCTCGGCGCCACTCTGAATGCCCTCGGCGCCACTCTGAATGCCCCTCGGCGCCACTCTGAATGCCCCTCGGCGCCACTCTGAATGCCCCTCGGCGCCACTCTGAATGCCCCTCGGCGCCACTCTGAATGCCCACCCCCGGCGCCACTCTGAATGCCCACCCCCGGCGCCACTCTGAATGCCCACCCCCGGCGCCACTCTGAATGCCCCCCCGGCGCCACTCTGAATGCCCCCCGGCGCCACTCTGAATGCCCCCCGGCGCCACTCTGAATGCCCCCCCGGCGCCACTCTGAATGCCCCCCCCCCGGCGCCACTCTGAATGCCCCCACCCGGCGCCACTCTGAATGCCCCCCCGGCGCCACTCTGCCCCCCGGCGCCACTCTGAATGCCCCCCGGCGCCACTCTGAATGCCCCCCCGGCGCCACTCTGAATGCCCCCCCGGCGCCACTCTGAATGCCCCCGCGCCACTCTGAATGCCCCCCCCGGCCACTCTGAATGCCCCCCCCGGCCACTCTGAATGCCCTCCCCGGCGCCACTCTGAATGCCCCCCGGCGCCACTCTGAATGCCCCCCGGCGCCACTCTGAATGCCCCCGGCGCCACTCTGAATGCCCCCCCGGCGCCACTCTGAATGCCCCCCCCGGCGCCACTCTGAATGCCCCCCCCGGCGCCACTCTGAATGCCCCCCGGCGCCACTCTGAATGCCCCCCGGCGCCACTCTGAATGCCCCCCCCGGCGCCACTCTGAATGCCCCCCGGCGCCACTCTGAATGCCCCCCGGCGCCACTCTGAATGCCCCCCGGCGCCACTCTGAATGCCCCTCCCCGGCGCCACTCTGAATGCCCTCCCCCCCCGGCGCCACTCTGAATGCCCTCCCCCCGGCGCCACTCTGAATGCCCCCCGGCGCCACTCTGAATGCCCCCCGGCGCCAATCTGAATGCCCCCCGGCGCCACTCTGAATGCCCCCCGGCGCCACTCTGAATGCCCCCCGGCGCCACTCTGAATGCCCCCGGCGCCACTCTGAATGCCCCCCGGCGCCACTCTGAATGCCCCCCGGCGCCACTCTGAATGCCCCCCGGCGCCACTCTGAATGCCCCCCGGCGCCACTCTGAATGCCCCCCGGCGCCACTCTGAATGCCCCCCGGCGCCACTCTGAATGCCCCCCGGCGCCACTCTGAATGCCCCCCGGCGCCACTCAGAATGCCCCCCGGCGCCACTCTGAATGCCCCCCGGCGCCACTCTGAATGCCCCCCGGCGCCACTCTGGATGCCCCCCCGGCGCCACTCTGGATGCCCCCCCGGCGCCACTCTGAATGCCCCCCCGGCGCCACTCTGAATGCCCCCCGGCGCCACTCTGAATGCCCCCCCCGGCGCCACTCTGAATGCCCCCCCCCCGGCGCCACTCTGAATGCCCCCCCGGCGCCACTCTGAATGCCCCCCGGCGCCACTCTGAATGCCCCCCCGGCGCCACTCTGAATGCCCCCGCCCGGCGCCACTCTGAATGCCCCCCCGGCGCCACTCTGAATGCCCCCCGGCGCCACTCTGAATGCCCCCCCCGGCGCCACTCTGAATGCCCCCCCCCGGCGCCACTCTGAATGCCCCCCCCGGCGCCACTCTACTCCATTCCACTAACTTTTAGCTATGCTGAACAGCAGCCATGTTAGAGTACAACATGACTAAACTACATTGGCAAAGCCAATAGATCTTGCATAGGCAAAACCTACTAGCTTTGCTAATGCTTGTTTTGAAAAGCTGCATTCCAGGATCTTGCACAACCTTTTATGAATTGAGAGGAAATACCTGCTTTGAAGCATGATGATTACAAGAAGTATGTTTTCGTTAACCTGGTTCCAAGGGATACAGGTCCCTTTGCAAGCACCACCGAAACCACCTTTTCCATGCGGACCCGTACTGTTAGTTACAGCTGCCCACAACCTCCAGGGTGAATGTGGAAACTTGTCCAAAATATCTGGGTTCTACCAGCATCACGTGAAATACTCCATGTCATAAGGAACATGGACTCTTCTATCACCAAGGGGGATTGGAAGATTCCAAGTAAGTTCTGGTAGAACCAGAAACCAAGCTTGCGACCTCCAGATCTGTCATCCATGCCAAACCCATCTGTTCATGTGTGCAGTCACTCTTGGGATCCTAGTGAAAGAAGAAAATGCATATTGGGGCTTCCTTTTCACAGCCCTTTCAGAAGGCATCTGGCAACACCATGTCTGAATCTGTAAAATGCCACAAGCTGGGTGACCTGTCTGGAGGCAAACATATCCTCACAATAAGTTGTTCCATTGATACTCCGAAATCTCAATTGCCATACTCCAATCGCTGAAATCCTGAAGGTGTTGAAAGTGCCAATTCGTCCTTCACAGCAGGTACTCTCCAGTCAGTTGAGATCTGGTGATCTAAGCAACAATGCAGAAGTCTTTGACCCGCTCCACCAGCAGTTGGATCTGGTGCCCACTAGGTGAGTTCGATATCTCATCATGGACGCATTATTCATCCTCACCAGGATCAAGCACCAGGCCCTGTCATTTTTTAGGCATTTTATTGTGAAGGACTCTACTAGAAGCTGGAGTTGTAAGCAGTGGTGTGGATACCCAACTTGGGTCTCCTAATGGGGAGTGATTCTGGGACTGTGGACACTGGAATCAAAACTAAATTGCTACAAAACAGTGCTTCCCAGACCATAGATTGTGCCTATTTCATGGATAGAGTGCTGCACGAGTCTCTCTACCTTTGTTCAACCAATGAGCGGTCCTTACTTAAATGTACTTCTTGCACAGAAACTGGTGTTTCCCGTAACTTTTTTTAACTGAAACCCAACTGGTTTTGTCAAAAGAATACTCATGTGCCAGGTTATTAACTTGGTTCGATATTTATCTTTCTCTGTTTTTTTTTAAATTTCATCTCGTGCTTTTACATTTCAAGTAAACAGTAACATACATTTTGACACAAAACTCAGTGACGCAAAATTTCAAACGCAAACATAAAGGTGAGAAATGGTTAAAACATAAAGTGACAGTACATTTTACATTTAGACATTTCATGTACAATGAGACGTGGTTTCCTACATTGTACACGTCCAACATAGAATTAGAAGTCCTGTAAGTGTTGCATGTATTATTGGTGCTCAAGTGTCCAACTCAAATTTAATATCGGGACCTGTTGCCCTAATGTCCTCATACACTTTGATGATGATGTAATATAAGGTCATATGGAGATCAGAGGATGATTAGATTAAATCCTGTCTCAGCGACCTTGATTGCGCTTTAGCTTATGGTGCCTTTTGTGCTCCAATCAATTGTTCATTGTGACTCTAGGCCTCAGTTTGGAATGTGCCGACACGTTTCGACCTTCTGGGTTGGACCTGGGTGTGAGTTGGGTTGAAGGTCTTCTTCAGGGCAGTGTGTGTTCTTGTGGGACACTGTGGGTATATTAAGGGACAAGGTTGAATTAGTAATTGTCCCTGGTGCGTAGTACTGAAAGGGTACTGTTACTATTCCATAATTGTTTGCATCCCGTAGTTTGTCTCTTGGAAACCTCCGGGTTTCCTAGGTTCTGTTCATTTACCAGCACGGAAGGTGCTCTTCCGTGAAAGGTGTGGTAGGCTTGACGCCTTATATTCTTGTGTCCGCATGCCTGAGAGTAACAAGGGGAGGAAAACAATGTTGTTTGGTTTATTGGAATGGGCTTGGAGCTATGCATATCTTATCTAGTGTATTGCGTGATTCTAGACATGCATGGTGGTCCTACTCGGACTAGGTGTTGAGTTATCACTGCATTATTGGTGCCTTTACGTGATCATGCTGTTTTTCCAGTTTTTCAATTCAAGGGAGTGGGCACATACCATGCCTTGTGTTCCCTTCAGAGTCTTGTGGCTTGGTAGCGCAGGCTCTGTAACGTGCTGGGTCAGGTGGTGTAGCCACTCGCTGTAATAGGTGCTGCTAGCCTCTTCGTGAATCTCCGTGTTTCTTTTGTGCCGCTTTTGGTGTTAGACCGGGTTTGCAGGTTGAGCACCCAATCAAGAACTTGTATACATGCTGGGGGATTGGTGTCCTCATTCTTTAATTGAATCATTCTTGTGGGCTACGGGTTGTAGTGGGGGTGAACATGCTTTATCTGTGCCAAAAATAATTATACATATATATATTTATATTTTTATCATGCTCCTAACTGTATGATGATTGTGGCTCTCGCTGTGACGTTAAAGGATTGTTCCCAGCGTTGATACCCAACTTGTCGCCGAGCCTACTACACACGGGTGCCCGACTGACACCTTCTGGAATACACCTCTTATTACCACACCTGTTCAGTTTGGCTCAAAGAAACTGTCACCAGTTTTATTAATCTGGTGACGCACAAGGTAAAGAACAGTTTCTTCATTTGGCCTGTTCTTTGCACAACCATGCCAATTTAAGCTGAACAGGAGGCAGTGGCGGCCAGTAACTTGAGCAGGGTTAATGGTTAGCTAATGAGAGGATGCAGCAAGCCCTTACTCTACCGAGTGGTAATGAGACTGCTGATCCCACCCCCTTCTGTGACGAGCTTCACTGATGGACACTTCAGGGCTTTAAACGGAAGCTCCCAGTTTTGAGGCCATCAGTGACGCTCCCCCTTGTCATGATGGGGGGACCACCAAGCGCTTTGCCATGTTGAGGTGGTCACACCCACATGGATGTGACATCTTCAGTCCGGCAGTGTTCAGGTCAGGCAGGCAAGCGCATGCAAATTTAGCTCAAGAACAGTGCCCGGCTGCTTAACCTGAACATGAAGAGTTTGTCAGGCTGACCTTTGATCAGCCTCACACACACTTCACGTTTGTAAAAAGATGGGGGGCCAACGCTGACGAGAGGGATCTCCTGCGTGCATCAAGCGCCAGGATTATGAGTTGAGATTTCTTTAAATCAGTCCACAGTAACAGTCCCTTATAAGATGGATACCATCCATCAAGAAGTGTCCGAATACCGTCCACATATTCAGTTAAGCCTCTTCATCGACTCCGCTAAATAAATGGTCTAATTTGTCTTTTGTACACCATTGTGTGCATCCTTCAAAACAAATTTAATGGCCTCCTTTTGAGTGAAAAGTAAAGAATTGTCCAAATGGTGCATTTTCAGTATAGCTGGACATAAGGATGTAGTCTGGATTCTACCATAGTTCCTTTTTAAACTCTTAATATATTGTTGTAAGAAAGTGACCCTTTTTGCATGTTTATCCCCTAACGTTTTGCCAGATAACTGATGCTAACTTCACTGTGTGTGTGCTGGGACCCTGCTAACCAGGCCCCAGCACCTGTGTTCTTTTCCAAAACTGTACCATTGCTCCCACAATTGGCACACTTTTGGGCCACAGATAAGTCCCTTGTAAAAGGTACCAGTGGTACCAAGGGCCTTGTGACCAGAGAGGGTCCCTTAGGGCTGCAGCATGTATTGTGCCACCACACCAAACACATACACACTGCCACTGCAAGCTATGTGTTATAGTGTGACTAAACTAAGAGTCAACATGGCACACCTACCTGGGTGCCATGCCTACCCACCACTGCCTGTGACATAGGTAAGAAACCTCTGGCAGACCTTACAGCCCTAAGTCAGGGTGCACTATACCACAGGTGAGGGCATAACTGCATGAGCAGTATGCCCCTACAGTGTCTGAGTCCATTCTTGGACACTGTAAGTGCAGTGAAGCCATTTTGAGTACATGGGCTGGGAGTTTGTCAACACGAGCGCCACAGCTCCATGATGGCTTTACCGAAGACTGCGAAGTTTGAAATCGAACTTCTCATCATAATAAACCCACACTGATGCCAGTATTGGATTTATTATAAAATGCACTCAAAGGGCATCTTGGAGATGCCCACTGAAAAACGACCAACTTCTAGTATATTGGCTGACCTATCCCTGTCAGCCATCCACCACCAGACAGGTTTCTGACCTCATATGGTGAGAGCCTTTGTGCTCTCAGTGGTCAGAAACAAAGCCTGCTCTGGGTGGAGGTGCTTCTCACCTCCCCCTAGCAGGAACAGCAACACTTGCCGGTAAGCCTCAAAGGCGCTCTCCTTGTGCTATGCTGATTTAGGCAGCTCCAACTAGTGGAGATGCCCGCCCCCCTGTCCTTGCCCTACTTTTGGCGGCAGGACAGGTGGGAAAATTAGTGAGTAGGAGTGTCCACCTTGGCCTGGCACACCCCTAGGGTCGCTAGGAGCTGAGGTGAACCCCTCTCTTGAAAATTCTCCATCTTGGTTTGGAGAATTAGGCGCAATAGGAATAGGGATGTGCTCCTCTCCCCAAAGCGTGTAGTCACCCTAAGGGACAGTAGCCATTGGCTTACTGCCCCCGACCTCAGTAACGCCCTTAAATTTAGTATTTAAGGGCTTCCCTGAACCTTTTCCCTCAGATTCGACATCCTACGAAGAAGGACCGAAGGGCTGTGCAGCAGTGGAGAAGACAATGGACTTGGCCCCAGCCCTACTGGCCTGTCTCCGCCTCCTGCAACCCTGCTCCAAGAAACTGGCGTGGCCCGTAGCCAGCAGCCTCCAAGAACCCCGGGGACCTGTGCTGTCTTCAACAAAGACTCTTTTCTCCTGTGGTCACTGGATTTCTCCAGAAAGAACCCAACCCAAGGACTCCAGATCCAGGTGGATCCGCAACTCTTGCACCACACTGCACCCGACGCCCACGGCCCGAGTCCAGGTGGGCCACCGACCCAATGACGTCTCCCTGGCGATCCTGACCTGGGATCCAGCATTGGATGACCTCTCCTGATCTTCCCCACGACACCTGCAGCCTCAACTTGAAGGGTTCCCCCCAACCAAGACCGGATCTGGTGAGAGAAACCCGATGGTTAAACACACCCCTGCACCTGCAGCCCCCAGGCCTGGGAGTGCATAACTGACTGTGTCCCGGCATCCCCCCACTGTCTAACTCACCTCTCGAGTCGTTGGAATTCTTCAGCCAGTCTTCTGGTCCACGCCTGCAGTCGTTCTCTCCAACCGAGGATCTCTATTGATTTCTACAGGGCGCCCTACACCTCCTTTGCACACTGCCTGTCCCTGTGCTGCTAGTGGTGCAGTCTCAGTGCTATTTGGTGGCCCCTCCAGTGCTGCCCTCAACCACCAGGGCCTGTGTCCCTGACCCGCAGGGGCTTACCTGCAACCGGTGCCTTTCCGAGGTGCCCCCAGCCTCCATAGGATAACATTGGGCCCAGTGACCCCTGCACCTGGACGCCCCTGTGCCACTAGTGGTGCAGTCTCAGTGCTATTTGGCGGCCCCTCCAGTGCTGCCCTCAACCACCAGGGCCTGTGTCCCTGACCCGCATGTACTTTACCTGCAACCGGTGCCTCTCCGAGGGGCCCTCAGCCTCCATAGGATAACATTGGGCCCAGTGACCTCTGCACCCTGCCGTCCCAGTGCCGCTGGTGGTGCAGTACGTATCTTGATTCGACCCCTGCCCTGTGTTGACCACAACCCCTGGAGACTGAATCTGAAAACCGTTTATTTACCTGTAAGTTACTCACCTGTCTTTCCTCCCATAGTACAATACAGTGAGATACCAATGCAATCCTAAGTGTTGATCCTGCATACAAAGTATCTTTTTTTACATTGAAAAGTATTACATGCACATGTAAAGCATTGCATTGATGCTATGCAAACTTTTTGCCAGTAATAACTTGAAAATATTGCCTTATTGAAAAGTCTACTTACTTGTAACTGAGTTCAACTTGGTTCCTAAAATAAAAGTAACTAAAGTAATATTTTTACAAACCACTGGCCTGGAGTTAGTTATTGAGTATGTATTCCTTCCTTGATGAGTATGTACGCCAAATGCATTAACACCACCCTCTGATAAGCCAAACTGCTCAGCCCAGCTACCACTAAATTGAGAGTAAGGTATTATCTACTTTATCCTCTGCTATACCTTTGGGGACTCACTGGACTCTGTGCACACTATACCTCTTTTGGTATAGTATATACAGAGCCAGCTTCCTACAATTGTTTTTTCTGGATATTAAATCATATTTATATAGTCAGTCATTATTCCTTAGTTATCTGTGTTGTAACTAGGATTTGTGTGTTGATATACATGACTTTCCATATTATGTAACACAGTATCAGTTAACATTAATGAACTGTAGTGTACTGCCTTCCACCTTTGTAAAGGCTTAAGTCTCGGAATAGGAGGATTCTCTGTCCTTGCAGTTGAACCTTTTTGCTGCTTCGCTGCCTGCCTGATGGTGTTGTGATTGTGTTTGGATCCTAGCTTCACAATGTCCTCCGTGGCTTTTACAGCTTTCTGATTGTTTGTTGGCAAGTGATAAGCGTCTGCCACTTAAGATACCTCACTTCGATCCTACTTACCATGCAAGTTGTAGATAATCTGTTGAATCGCCCCACATAGTTCATCATCTCATTATTTGCATCAGCTTCCATCTCCTCTCGTTATCCACTGCCTCAGTCCTCACTTCCCTTCTCTGCAGGTTTCCCACTATACATTACTGGAAGCACTCCAGAGATGTCCAAGGACAGTTTGCAGTCTTCTCCGGATTCCACTGATCTGGTTTCCTTTGAGCTTACTAAGGTACTAATATCCTCTGCTATGGCCTCCTACAACTTTTCTTCCACTGCTTTTTATGCCTACATCAGTTTTCTCAGACGTGTTCATGTTGTGATGGATGGCTTCAAGTGATTTCAGCATAGCGTCAGCTCTTTGACCATCTGCTAGCAGCTTGGACTTGCAGTAGCAGGCAGACAGTCCACAAGACAGCACAGTAATTGCTTTTGCGTGATTTCCACACTTAACCAAAAGAGACAGCTTCACCAGCGTCTTTCAGACCATCCTATAATCAAACTGTGCTTTTTGCAGTGCTCCCCAGCTCTTCTGCCTGATGTTTGGAGACTCTCCCAAGTCGGAGAGAGTCTTTGCGGTCCGTAAGTGCATTTCACAGAGGAACAGCGCCTCATTCCCTTTAAAGATCTAACTTCTGTCATCACTTATTGGTGCACTTGTGTGACAGTTCCTGTGCTGGTTTTTCAACCCGCCACATAGCTAGGTCAATACATTCACATTTTCAGGGCACATTTGTTGAGGGTGTCAATCTCATTAACGTAGCTCTGCATATATTTGAATGCTAAAAAATCAAATATGGTTAACAGCGATACAGACATAGAAAAGTCTGTGGGTTTCCTATGTTCCCCCCCAATCTAAAGCCTGCTTTTCACAAGCAGCACACCAAGGGAGATAAGACAATGGTGCTCGGACAGAGACCTCCTCACATGGAGTACCAACTGCCTTAAAAAAAAAAAAAAAAAGTCCTTTTAAAGAGGGGCCTACAGAGGAAATGGCAGGGGGAGAAGTAGAGGTAGCCCTACCAAGAGTTCCTCTGCTACAATCAGTGACTATTAAGTTCAGACCACTTTCAATTCCTGATGGAAGGGTGTAAGGAAGTGGGTTTCTGTTGTAGTAACCGCCCCCACTTTTTGCCAGACCACTGATGCACTTTGACTTGATGTGCCCTGGGTCCCTGCCAATCAGGTTCCCAGGGCCTGTGTTCTTTCCCCAAAACTGTACCCAATTGGCATCTCTGGCCACAGGTCAGCCCCTGGTAAATGGTACCACAGGTACCCAGGGCACTGTGACCAGGGAAGACCTCTAAGGGCTGCAGCACTTATTGTGCCACCCTTAGAGGCCCTGTACCTTTACACGCACACACTGCCTTTGCAGGCTGCGTGTTTTGGTGCAGAACAAAGTGAAGAGTCGACATGGCACACACCTCTGTGTGCCATGCCTACAACCCACTGCGCTGGCATAGGTCAGCCACCCCTCTAGCTGGGTGCACTATACCAGTGGTGAGGGTACAGGTGCATGAGCCCTGTACCCCTACAGTGTCTTAAGTCCATTCTTAGACCTTGTAAGTGCAGTGCTGCCATTAAGAGTATATGGTGCTGGGAGTTTGTCATTACGAACTCCACAGCACCATAATGGCTGCACTAAAAACTGGGACGTTTGGTATCAAACTTCTCAGCACATTAAACCTACACTGATGCCAGTGTGGGATTTAATGAAAAATGCACACAGAGGGCATCTTAGAAGATGCCCCCTGAAACCTAACCCACCTCTAGTGTCCAGGCTGAGTGGCTGCTTCAGCTGCCACCCCAGACAGTTTCTGAACCCCTGGGTCAAGAGCCTGCTGCTCTCGGGGGCCTGAAACGATGCACCTCCTTGGACGCGGTGCCAAGCCTCCCCCCCACCCCCCCCCCAGGATGGGCAGGGTTCACGAAGGAGAAGCTTCAAAGGCATGCCGCCTTTGTGAGCCTCTCCAGACCATTTGCTGCTTTCAGCAACTGGTCCCCACTGGTTCTACCCCCCACTTAGGGCGGGAGAACCGGCGGGAAAAACAAGTGAGGAAGGGAGGTGTGCCCACCTCTGCCAACTCCACCCCTCAGGTGGGGAGGCGAGGTGAAGCACAACCTCGAGTTCCCGCCATCTTGAGGATGGGGGACCCAGCCAACCAGGGACAGGCTCCTGCCCCCCTCTGGAGAGTGGCAGAATAGGGGGTGTACCCACCCCAGGGAAGGGACCCATTGGTCCCTGCCCTTTACCTACCTGTAACACCCCTAAATCTAGTATTTAGGGGGCACCCTGAACCTTACTTCCTCAGATTCCCGCAACCTACGAAGAAGGACGAAAGAAGATGCCCAGCAGAGAAGACTGCAGAGAACAACTGACTTGGCCCCAGCCCTACCGGCCCGTCTGCAGTTTTCAGAGATCCTGCACCAAAAGTCGCCTTGTCCTGCAGTCAGCGACCTCCAGAACCCCTGGGAGGACTGGCTGCCTTCAACAAAGACCGGATCTCCTGTGAAATGCAGTTCTGTTCAAAAGAAACTTCAAAGCAAGACTCCGAGCCTGCTGAGGACAAAGAAACTCGACGCCTGGAAACACCACTGCACCCGTTGCCTACGGCCCGATTGGCCCACCGGTTCCAGCGAGGTCCCCCAGCGCCCCAGAGTCCGAGTCCACCGTGGGTTGACCCCTCCAGGATTCCCCGACGTCGCCTGCAGCCTCTGCACGGAGACCCCCCAACCGTGAGTGGCCCGGTAAGGTGAAATCTGACCTCAAAAGCCACCCCTGCATCCAGCCGCCCTGCGCCCTGGAGAAAAGAACCCGAGGTGCACCTACGTCCCCGAGCCCTCCAACTTACCTGCCCAGCTGTTGGTTCCTCCCGGAAGTCTTCCTGGACCGAGCCTGCAGCTAAAAACCAAAACCGAAAATCCCCATTGAAAACAACAGGGCACCCGACACCAAAACAGCACTCTGCACCCGGCCGCCCCAGTGCTGCTGAGGATGCACCTTTTGTGCTGGCTTGTTTCCCAATTTGCCCTGACCTAAACCCTAGGAGCTTTGCTCCCACAGCCGTGTGGCCTGCTTGCCAGCAGCCACCAACCGTAGGCCCCGTATCCTCCATAGGATAACATTGGGTCTCAACATTCTGCACCCGGCCGCCCTAGTGCCGCTGAGGGTGAAACAAAAGTGCATCACTGACCCTGGGGGACCCCTGATTCTAACCCCAGAACCTTAACTCCCACAGGCGATTACTTACCTGTAAACCGATAACCTGTTTTTCCTCCATAGGATAACATTGACAATTTTTCTTCCAAAAAACGACTGTGTGGAGTTTTGAAAACTAAAGATATTCTTTAAAAATCGTACAAATAACCAAAACGTGTTTTCTCACCTGTTTGCAGGAAATGTCCCAGTGCTGAATCTAGGCATCCAGCACTGAGTTAGAAAAGTAACGTGAAAAGTAACTTACCTGCGATTTACTGACAAAGCCTATTCATTTCATTGTACTGCTCCAAAAAGTTTCTAAGTGTGGAGTTTTGAAATCTGAAAATATTCTTTAAAAATCGCACGAATAACAAAAACGCATTTACTCACCTGTTTCCAGGAAATGTCCCAGTGCTGAATCCAGGCATCCAGCACTGAGTTAGAAAAAGTAACGTAAAAGTAACTTACCTGCAATTTGTTGAAAAATCCCATTCATTTCAATGTACTGTATTTGCTAAGTGTTGCATACTACTGCTCCCCTGTAAATCAAACACCGTACAATTTCTATTGCATTTTCAAACTGTTCTACATCCAGTAACTTATTACTGAAAAGTATTTAATGCTTACCTGTGCCAGGCTTGCTTGGTTCTAAAAATAAACAACAGTATATTTTTATACAAAAACAATTGGCCTAGAGTTCAGTTCTTGAGTGTGTGAATTCATTTGCTGACTGAGTGTGTACATCAAATGCTCAACACTGTCCTCTGATACTGCCTTACTGCTCGACCAAGCTACCACTATTAGAGAGTAAGGTTCTATCTAACTTTAACCTCTGCCTACCTTTAGGGACTCTTGGACTCTATACACACTGTACCTCACTTTGGGGCAGTATATATAGAGCCAGTTTCTTATATTGGTGGATCAGCGGTGGGATATACAACTTGCATTTGTTGGACTACTTGGTTACCACCTGATCACACGACAGAACTCTTAAAATGCCTTTAGAATTCTGATTTTTTTCAAATTTGCATTTTTGCCAAACTACTAAAAGTCTTGTTAGGGCCTTGCTTAAGTCCCTTTAGAATTTTAGAAAATAAAAAGTCACTATAGTCCAGGGTAGAGGGGTTAGAACTTTTGTGTTAGAATGTCTCAAGAAAAGAACCCAACTATTAGTGAAGATAATGATGACATGCAGGACATGGTTGAGGAGCTTGACCTCACCCCTTACCTTCACTTGTCTTTCAAGGAAGTAAGGTCCTTATGTAAACTTAAAAATATACCAATGGGCCATCATCCAACCAAACAAAAGCTCCAGGAGCTATTGGCTGAGTATTCAAAGGCCCACCCCTCTGAAAATGGTGATGAACAGTCAGAGGAGGAAAGGAGTGAGGAGGATGGAGATAGGTGCCCACCTCCACCACTTCCTAGGGAAGAAAGGGTCCCTGTACCCTTACTTCCAAGAGTTAACCTCTGGGGACCTAGAGGCCACACAGGTGGCTCAGGTTCTGGTGAGGACATTGAGGACATCCTCAATGAGGAGGACAACCTCTTAGCAAGGCTGGCCAAAAGACTGGATCTAGAGTCCAGACTCCTGGCTCTAGAGAAAGAAAGAAAGAAAGAAGATGGGATTAGCACCCATCAATGGTGGCAGCAATCAAAATAATAAGGATGAAGAGCAATCTTATGATCCTAAAATCCCCAAAGGGATTGTCCCTAAATATGAGGAGGGTGATGATATCACCAAGTGGTTCACAGCCTTTGAGAGGGCTTGTGAACCAGAAGGGTGAAGAAGACTTTCTGGGGGGCACTCCTTTGGGAACTGTTCTCTGGTAGCTGCAGAGACAGACTCCTGACCCTTTCTGGGACCGATGCTGGGTCTTATGACCTCATGAAGAGAACTCTGATTGAGGGATTTGGACTCACAACTGAGGAGTACAGAATTAGATTCAGGGGGGCTCGCAAAACCAGTCCTGGATTGATTTTGTAGACTACTCAGTAAAAACACCAGGTGGCTGGTTAACTGGAAACAATGTGCATAACTTTAATGGAATTTACAACCTGTTTATGAAGGAACACATATTAAGTAATTGCATTGATGAAAAGTTGCATCAGTACCTGGTAGACCTAGGTCCACTTTCTCATCAAGAATTGGGAAAGAAGGCAGACCACTGGGTCAAAACAAGGGTCACTAGGATGTCCACTGGGGGTGACCAAAAGAAAGGGGTTACAAAGCCTCCGCAGAAGAAAGACAGTGAACCCCTTAAAGATAAAAGTAAGGAGTCCCAGGTGGCCCCCCAAAAACCTGTCCAGGAGGGTGGGCCCAAAGACACCTCACAAACTAAGACAGGGTACCAAGGTAAGAATTGGGATCCCAACAGAGTATGGTGTCACACCTGCCAAAAGGCAGGACCCAACACCAAGGACCCTAGCTGTCATAAAAACAAAGTCCCTAGCACAGCTCCAGGGGTGACTAGTGTAGCTCCAGGGGTTGCCAGTGTAGCTTTGGAGGAAGGGTCCTCAGATGAGGAAGCCCTCGTAGCCTTCAACTGGAAAATGGGGCCACAAGTAAGCTGGAGATTCCAGAGGGGAGTAGACACTTCCACCACCTACTGGTGAATGGAATCCCAGCCCTTGCCCTGAGAGATACCTGTGCCAGTCACACTGTGGTGCATGACAGGTTGGTTCTCTCAAACCAGTATGTCCCAGGGGAAACAAAAAGAGTAAGGACTGTCCCAGGGGGTGTCACTGTTAGACCTGTGGCTATAGTGCCCCTAGAAGTAGATGGGTCACTTAGATGGAGAAAGGTGGTAGTCAGTAAAGACCTCCCTCTTGATTGTCTCCTTGGGAACGACCACCCAGAGGTTGGTCTGAGCCAAAGAGAGGTACTTGTCCAATGCCAGACCTCACCCCAGAAACCTGGGGGGGGCTCAACCTGCAGTTAGTGCAGCTAAGCCCCAAAAGAAAAAGAAGAAACAGTGTAGGAAAGGTGGGCAACTGTTAGCCACCGTTCCAGTGGGCCAGAGAGATTCTATCCCAGTAAGGGAGAACTTCAAACTTGGCACTGGTGAAGTCCCCCCTAGCCAACAAAAAGCCCTGACTAGTCAAACAACTGTCCAGCCTGAGTTGGTGGCTCCTTAGCTGACAGAACAGTGGGTGGAAGAAGGGTGTTCCCTACCAAGTGTAGTGACCCCCCACCCTAAAACAGCAGACAGGCAACCAGAACCCAAAGAAGCCTGTAAGGTAGCCCCTTCACCTACCAGTGAGGAGCTAAAGGTGTGGTTCTGGGCACTGACAGCTGTCAGTAGCCTCTGCTGGGTGTTAGCCTTCATGGCAGCACTGTCCTTGGCATGGTGGCCTAGCCTAGCCAAGTTAGGCCCCCTGACCTTATTGGTCATGGTGGAGTTGCTCCAGCTGTGGGTAACCTCTGTGGGTAAGCTGGGCTTTGCCCTAGCTAAGTTAGAAATTGCAGAGGTAGGCACCTCTGAACCCAAACTAAAAAGATGGGGTGAAGGCACTAAAGATCTGGATGTTGCCTGTGACATACTGTACTAAGGCTCTGTGTACACGGACCAAAGACGTATGCAGCACGCGCAGTTCATCTACTGGAACCGCTAAATAACGTGGATGCGGGGTATACCCGGCCAAAACAGGCCAAGCGGCCCCATCTATCGATAAAGGGCCTAACCGAATCGGGGTGACCGGGTGTGGGAGGGTGCCATTAAACCAAACACAGTGTTGCCATGCCGTGAGCGGAACTTCAAGAGCCTGATAAGGCGATAAACATTAGGAAGGGCGGTGGGAGCGGAAACGTGGAACAAATTGTCAGCTCCTTCCACCGCCGGAAAAGTGACCCATGAGTAAAATACCTCAAAGTGGTAAGCCGGATCAGCTTGGACCACAAAGATGAGGGCGACACCCGCGTCGGGTACTCCATAGGCCGTTAAATGAGCGCGGCCCGGCTATGTGCCGGGATATTTACATTCACAGCCATCAAGACTAAGAATGTAAACAACCTAGTGTGTGGCAGCGCAATAGAGGGTTAACATTAAAGAGAACACCTTTTAATAACTTCAAGCTTGAAAGAACCTATAAAAACATCAATATAGGAGGTTACACCCTCACATCTGTTTCCGGAATCAGAAGTGAAGGGAATTGTGGACAAGCACAAGTACTACTCAAGCGTCTCGCAGATAAGAAGCCCACCACACGTTGGTGGCGCCATGTTGCGGGGATTCTGCACATATACAGAACTATGCGCAGGAAAACAGGACCTCGGTGTATAGTGGTGTACCAACCATCCACCTTAGTGCTCAAAATCCCAATCCGACTAGCTATAGTGTCTCATTCGTTCTCCGTACTACAGCGAAGCTACCAATGATTAGACATCCCAGAACACGGACTCTTTCAGGAATCGCGGGAGCAAGAACACTCTTTCATTACTCACTTATACTTGTCCACAACGTGTGTATTAAGAGACACAGTATAGTTTAAAATGTTTATTTCAACTATCGTGCCCCAAGACACAGTACACGTGCCAGTACTAGCAGCATAATGCATAAAGACAAAACAGTAAGCATTGTTACAATTCCATAGAATACAAACGGGGACAGCATTTTATAAAGACAGTGGATAAAGGACTATAATGCCTTGCCACCCTCCCCGTGCTAGTAACTAGTTTATTATAAAAATAGAAGACCTCTGGGCTTTGTCAGGGGGACCCCATACCTCAAGAACTAGATGCAAGGTTTACATCATCGGACAAGCACAGCTCTTCTCCCTGGAAAGATTTTTCTCCCAAGTGCCTCCAACAGGGAGATCACAATATTAAAAGCACACGAATTTCTCCAGTGCAGCTGTATTTCATGTTATGTCTAAGTGCGAGGGGCTGACCAGAACAGGAACAACAAGAGACGTTGTTTTTCGACCTTGTACATTGTGTGCAGACGAAAACTACAGAGAACATCAGAAAAGGTGGAAGGCAGAAATGCAGACAGTTCTTATGTGAACGGTCACAAGCAGAGTCTGGAAAAACAAAGTCACGGAGTAACGTGTGCAAAGGAGGCATCATGGCAGCTAGGCCTAAGCTAACTTAGCAATGTCGACCATGAGGCCACAATCCACACAACAGTCCCTGCCCTTTACCTACCTGTAACGCCCCTAAATCTAGTATTTAGGGGGCACCCTGAACCTTACTTCCTCAGATTCCCGCAACCTACGAAGAAGAAGGACGAAAGAAGACGCCCAGCAGAGAAGACTGCAGAGAACAACTGACTTGGCCCCAGCCCTACCGGCCCGTCTGCAGTTTTCAGAGATCCTGCTCCAAAAGTCGCCTTGTCCTGTAGTCCACGACCTCCAGAACCCCTGGGAGGACTGGCTGCCTTCAACAAAGACCGGATCTCCTGTGAACAGCAGTTCTGTTCAAAAGAAACTCCAAAGCAAGACTCGGAGCCTGCTGAGGACAAAGAAACTTGATGCCTGGAAACACCACTGCACCCGTCGCCTATGACCCGAGTGGCTCACCGGTTCCAGCGAGGTCCCCCAGCGCCCCAGAGTCCGAGTCCACCGTGGATTGACCCCTCCAGGACTCTCCGACGTCGCCTGCAGCCTCTGCACGGAGACCCCTCCCCAACCGCGAGTGGCCCGAGAAGGTGAAATCCGACCTCAAAAGACACCCCTGCATCCAGCCGCCCTGGAGAAAAGAACCCGAGGTGCACCTACGTCCCCGAGCCCTCCAACTTACCTGCCCAGCTGTTGGTTCCTCCCGGAAGTCTTCCTGGACCGAGCCTGCAGCTAAAAACCAAAACCGAAAATCCCCATTGAAAACAACAGGGCACCCGACGCCAAAACAGCACTCTGCACCCGGCCGCCCCAGCGCCGCTGAGGGTGCACCTTTTGTGCTGGCTTGTTTCCCAATTTGCCCTGACCTAAACCCTAGGAGCTTTGCTCCCACAGCCGTGTGGCCTGCTTGCCAGCAGCCACCAACCGTAGGCCCCCTATCCTCCATAGGATAACATTGGGTCTCAACACTCTGCACCCGGCCGCCCTAGTGCCGCTGAGGGTGAAACAAAAGTGCATCACTGACCCTGGGGGACCCCTGAGTCTAACCCCAGAACCTTAACTCCCACAGGCGATTACTTACCTGTAAACCGATAACCTGTTTTTCCTCCATAGGATAACATTGACAATTTTTCTTCCAAAAAACGACTGTGTGGAGTTTTGAAAACTAAAGATATTCTTTAAAAATCGTACAAATAACCAAAACGTGTTTTCTCACCTGTTTGCAGGAAATGTCCCAGTGCTGAATCTAGGCATCCAGCACTGAGTTAGAAAAGTAACGTGAAAAGTAACTTACCTGCAATTTGTTGAAAAAGCCCATTCATTTCAATGTACTGTATTTGCTAAGTGTTGCATACTACTGCTCCCCTGTAAATCAAACAAAGTACAATTTCTATTGCATTTTCAAACTGTTCTACATCCACTAACTTATTACTGAAAAGTATTTAATGCTTACCTGTGCCAGGCTTGCTTGGTTCTAAAAATAAACAACAGTATATTTTTATACAAAAACAATTGGCCTAGAGTTCAGTTCTTGAGTGTGTGAATTCATTTGCTGACTGAGTGTGTACATCAAATGCTTAACACTGTCCTCTGATACTGCCTTACTGCTCGACCAAGCTACCACTATTGGAGAGTAAGGTTCTATCTAACTTTAACCTCTGCCTACCTTTGGGGACTCTTGGACTCTATACACACTGTACCTCACTTTGGTGCAGTATATATAGAGCCAGTTTCTTACAAAGGGGTACAGACACTCTTAGCAAAGGGCACCCTAACACCAGTTTCCGTACACCAGTGTGGGGCAGGGGTGCACTCCTTGTAATTTCTTGTAATCCTTGACCTCTGACCATTGCACAGGTGTGTTTCTTCTGAACACTTATACATGGTCATGTTACAGGATATCATCCACTTGCTACACCAAGGCAAATTCATGCTAGTGCTGGATCTGGAAGAGGCGTACTTTCGCACCCTGATGCACCGAGCGCACTACCAGTACCTTTGCTTTATGGGAAATTCAAGGTTTTGCCTTTCAGGGTTATTACAGTCACGTGGGTAAATTGTCTGGCGGTCGTAGTCGCCCTTCTGCGTAGAAACTCCATTCATGTGCTTTCATACTTAGATGACTGGCTAATAAACAGTAGCAGCAAATAATGCTTAGCACACACTCAGCTAGCAGCGTGTTTACTGCACAAACTAGGCTTTACCATTAGTGTGAAAAAGGTGCATCTCCAGCCTCAATGTGTTTAGTCCTTCCCAGGATCAGTCCTTGTGAGACACCGAAAACCCAACCCACAGAAGGCATTTCATCAGCTTCTGCCTCTTTTTCAGACACATTTGCACTGTAATGAAATTGTTGGGAATAATGGCTTCCTGTGAAGCAATTGGACCTCATGCCCGGCTACATATGTGTCCATTACAAGATGGCCTCTCAAGGCAATAGGCACAGGAGAAAGGACATTGGGAGGATCTACTGTTGGTAACGACCAGGATCCAGCGTTCTCTCAGATGGTGGATTAGCAACAGCTTGTTGCTCAACAGGACCTTTCTAGACCCACTTTTCTTTTCCCTGGTGACAAGTACTACAAATTAATTTCTCCCGGGGTAAGCCCCACCTCCACCACGAGGCACTTCGGCTCCACAGCACCAGGGTCATCCCATCAATTACCTGGAACTGCTAGCTATCAGGTTAGCCCTGTAGGAATCTGGCTCTTTATATAGTGGACCAAAAAGAGGTACACTGTGTAAAGAGTCCAGGCAAACCCCAAAGGAAATTACAGAGGCACAAATGACACCCCAGATGCTCTCTTTTGTGGTTGGGTGGGCGAGCAGTTAGGCATATCAGAGAGTAGTGATAAGCATTTATTACACACTCAAAGGCAGTAAGTGAGACCACATTCAATAAAGAAATCCGACACCAATTTATAAAATTAACATGTACTTTATATAAATTTAGATACCAAGATCATCGGAATCGGGTAAGTACTTTTCAAGTTATGAATTTTTACAGGTTCCAGAAACAGACACAGTGCATTTTCTGGATCAGCAATGTTATCCTATGGAGAAAAAACATGTATTGCATTTGGGTACTTAACAATGACTTACGGGACCGTTCTTCTGTACTTAAGGTGAGTATGGGACAAGGTCAAAGGCCACACCAACAGGTCACCTTGGGAGGAACTGAGGCACCCAGGTGCAGAGGTGTCACGGCGTCATGTGTCCTATTCACTTCAATGGGAGAACCGTCTGTTGGTAATGAGGCTGCAAGCTTGGACTGGGGGACCAGTCAGGGGGAACCCACCCTTGAGATCTTCCGGCACACAGGGGCACCCTTGGTCCACTTCTCCTCAGGCTGGGGAGCTCGGGTGCAGTAGTGTCTTTTGGTGTCAGATTCCGGCGCAGGAGTCTCTCTTGGTTAGAGGGGGCCTGCAGAAAGAGGCTGCAAGTGGGGACTGGAAGTCCAGCCTGGACAAACCCAAGCGTGGGCTTAGCTCTTGTGGATCTGGGGGCCATGTTGGCATCGTCACCTCCCTTGGACTAAGGCTGAATTAAAGTTCCTCGCTTGGAAGGTTGCCCTTCTCCTTGCTCTCAAATCTACCAGAAGGGTTAGTGAGATACAAGCATTTACCACTCAGGAACCCCTTCTTTGTTTCTCAGATGATTTCATACTTCTCACAACAAACCCGAAGTTCATCCCATAGGTCTCTTCTCAATTCCGCCTCAATGAGCCTGTCATACTTTGAACTTTTTTCCCCAACCCAGCCACATCGTCTGAGCAGGCTATTCATACTTTGGGCATCAAGCTGTGTCTCAAATTTTACCTGTACAGAAGTAAACTCATTTTCAAGACTGACCAGTTACTTGTAGCTTATGGCCAACGTCGTCAAGGCACAGAAGTGACAAAGCCTACGATCGCAAGATGGATCTCAGCAACAATTAATTTCTGCCATTCCAATGCGGGCAAACCCTTAACGAGAAGAGGACACTCATTGAACAAGAACAGTGCCCACTTCTGCTGCTCTGTTTGCAGGCATCCCGCTATACAAGATATGCCGTGCTGCAACGTGAAAGAGCACCCACTCATTTTCGCAGCGCTACTGCCTGCAATCGGTGCAGAGAAGCAATGCAGTCGTAGCCCAGGCGGTGTTACGCCATTTATTCCAATAAAGCGAACCTCTTTAAATAGAGGAGTTTATGTTCAAATCAAATGTTTCAAGTTATGGTACATTGCCTTTTCTTTGTTCTATTTGCGTTCTTTTTCTAAATGTTATACACTTAAATGCTTATATTCTCAACATATCTGTCTGGATATATAAAGATGTGTATATGTTTATATATATTATGTTCAAAAGGTCATATTAACCTCTACAAAGTGTAATGTTTTACCCACTGTCCTCTAAGGAAATTTCAATTATCTACAATACTGCCTGCTACTCTGATTCAAGCATGTGAATCTATGAAATATCTAATACTGTGTAAGAAAATAAGTTACTTGCCTGTAACCAGTTATCCAGTATTGGTATCTAGCGAGCACACATTTTCTGTCTCTTTACACTTCTTACTTTCTCATGTACTGCACACTCAGTCTTAGACACTGCACTCTACTTTACTACTCTCCCAGCTGAAGAGAAAACATCTGAGGTGGAGACGTGCTGATGCATTCTGGACCGAGGGATTAGTCACAGCAGGTTTTGTGGCTCAAACTTCTTCAAACAAACAAGTTGCAAACGTCTGACCCAACATTAGATGGCAAGAGTATGCAGAGCATTTGAATCTACAGTACTGCATGCTACAAACAGTTGGTTACAGAGGATGTAACCTTTTCTTTCCTTATAATGTTATCCATCAATTGTATCTTACAATGTATAAACTACTTCCTATTTTTCCCATTAGACCAGAAGCATAGCTGGAATTTAATAATTTGGACCTTTGCTCTGACTTTTACTGCCGTACTTGGAATATGGTAGCTCCTTTGAGCCTTGAAGGAGCAGTGTCAAAAGTAGTGCCTATTTGCACATATCATGTTTAATGGTTGGTTTGTAAGATGAAAATGAACTGTGACGTTCACAGCTCAATTAGTTTTTAACTGTTAAAGTTTGACTATTATTACTTATTATATTTACATTGAAAAAAGAAAATGATGCCCTCAACTGGCTATGTTTACACTGTCAAAAGAATTTGAAAGCATTTCTCAGTTTGTGTGCAAAGGAGGAATATTCTGATGCTTTTGGTTCCAAAGGAATTCCCATGATGGAAAACTAGGATTAGAAGTATGTAACTTATACTTTGGCTTTTGAGAGGCTGTCTTGCTCTTCTCATTGTAAGCCACTTCTATCCAGCTGAGAACTGTGGCGTGGCAACTGACACGGGCCTGCATCTGCACACAGCAGACAGTGAGACTACATATTGAATCTGCATATATCCTCAAAGTAGTTTTCATTGTTGTTGTGAGTGGCAAAGTGTCAAGAATTGATCATTTTCGGCGAGGTACGCTTCGAAAATACCCGAGTGATGGTGTTCCCGGATTATTCCTGTGATGTACAAAAACAACGGCGCACCTTTGACCCTGTTAAGGGGAAACTCCGCACGCTTGGGATCCAGTACATGTTGTTGTTCCCAGCCAAACTCAGTCATTTTTCAGGGCTCTGCGATGTTCTTCCAAACTCCGGAGGAGGCATGGTCATGGATCGAGGAACGCCCCATACTGAGGCGTACGATGCCCCAGACGCAGGGAACGTGTACAGAGAAGAGGATGAACTCCAGTCAGGAATGGCCTCTGGAGAAATGACGGAGACGCACCCTGAAAGCCCGGAGCGCGGCCAAGGGGAATCCGGGGAGATCCCTGAAGTCCAGAGAGGACAAATCACAGCTGTCGGACTCAGACGAGGACACTGCGCGGGAGCATGGGGCACGACGCCTGCTGAGATCAAGTGACAATATAAACACTGAATACTCAGAGAAAGACGAATCAGCTGATGCAGACAGTGAACACCCGCTGCTTGAACACATTCAGTGGCTGGAAGTTTCAGGTCCCAGCCTGCTCGAGGCCGGGACGCAGCAACAACAGCCACCCAACAATGGCGGAGAGGAACGTGCGGTGGGGCCGGACGACCAATAAGAGACAGTAAGACGATCCAAAGGCCGATTAGACACTGTGAAAGCGCGGCCTGATAGAGGAAAGTATACTGTGTAGAGTCATTATTTGTGGTAGTTATTTGTAGTGGGGGGGACAGGGAGGGTGACAGACCTCTTGTGGAGTACCTGTGCCAGAGTTGTCATGTTGATGAATTGGGGGGCGGCGCGGGAGCCTGAAGAGTGTGGGGTGGGGGGCATGCTAGCTGTGGCCAACTGTTGTGGGATGTGGTCATTGCGAGGGGGGGGTTATTATGTTTTTCTTCTCTTTGTTCAAGTGTAAGAGTGCCGAGCTTGGAGAGGGAGGAATGGACAGGGACACTCCTAGGGGAGGGAGCCGGAAATATGGGGACTCCTTGGACAGATACAATGGCTGAGGACAGGTTCACGATATTGACGTGGAATGTCAGTGGGTTAGGAAACAAAATTAAACGGGGCCTGGTTTCCACTCATCTTAAACGACTTAAACCTGACATCGTTTTCCTACAGGAGACACACCTGCTGGGATCTAGCTGTTTTTTCCTGGGTAGAGGACACTACACTACCCTGGCGCATGCGGGCTTCACGAAGGGTTCGAGAGGGGTGGCGATTCTTATTAAAAAGTCTCCCCCATTTCGTGTCACTAAACAATGGGTGGACCCAGATGGGACCTATGTAGCCGTGCAGGGCAGTTGGAAACATAAGCAGTTTTTCCTAGCAAGTGTCTACGCTCCACCACAATTGCAACAATGCACATTGGATAAACTCACAGAGCTCCTGTTACAATCCGGGCCCGCCACACACATTATAGGGGGGGATTTTAACGACGTAATTGAGCTCTAGATAGACCGAACACAAGCACGAGCTGGACCCCAGGGCCCTACGGCATTGACGCAGTTCCGCAATAGCCTGGGGCTGACCGATCTGTGGCGCCAACATCATCCAATGCGACAGGCTTACCCCTATATGGCTCATAGGGTGTTCTCGAGATTAGACTACCTCTTTGCTCCGGCTGGGGAGGTCACAAAGGTAGAGACAATAGAATACCTGGCCAGGGGCATTTTTGATCACTCACCTCTTCTGTTGACGGTGGGAGGGAGGAGTGTCGACCAGGTGGCGAGCTGGAGATTGAGCTCTTGGGTCTTGAAGGATAAACGAGTTGCGGAAGAGCTCGGGGTGGAATCAGAGCTGTATTTTAAAGAAAACGCCGGCTCCGTACAATTGACGGTCACTTTGTGGGAGGCCTACAGGGCAGTACTCAGGGACCGGGCACAGAACATTGTTGCCCATAAAAAGAAACGGGAAACTCAAGAATTGGAGGCCCTAGAGGGTACCCTACTACACCTAGAAACTAAGGCTACCACTACGCCAGATAGCCATACATTGTGTCAACTTGAAATAACCAGGAAAGAGTATCAGGCACTAGCGACTCGTGAGGTCCAGTCTCAGCAACTGGCAGTCCAGCATCGACTATATGAAACAGGGGACAGTGCGGGAAAACTACTTGCGTGGTTGAGCAGGAAGGAAATGGAGGCGAGATGGGTACTATCTATCTGGGAATACCAACACACATATACCACACCAGCAGACATAGCGGGGGCCTTTGCCCGATACTATAAAGACCTTTATACAGTTAAAACACAGACGAGCGTGGAGCAAATTACTCAATACTTGAACATAACTCAGTTGCCCTCACTGTCCCAAGAGGATAGAGATAGGCTGGAGGAAGACTTAACTCTCGAAGAAGTGACGGAGGCCATTAGCCATCAAAAGTCGGGGAAAACCCCTGGCCCAAATGGACTCCCGGGGGAATTTTTTTAATTAAATAGCGGTCTACTGGCCCCACATTTACTGCAGATGTATCAGGCATCGAAAGAGCAAGGGCTCCTATCTCAGGATCTCCGGACGGCCACCGTACTGGTAATCCATAAAATTGTAGCCACCAGAAGAATGTGGGTCTTATCGGCCCATATCACTGCTCAACATTGAAACTAAGATCCTGGCCACTATCCTTGCAATGCGCCTCTTTGACAGTCATTGTCCCCCTGATCCATAGAGACCAGTCCGGTTTTATGCCAAAGCGAGCCACCCGATTCAACTTACGACGTCTGGCTAACTGGATAGACACGATACAGGGCCGAGATACCCCACACCTGCTCCTCTCCCTCGATGCTGAGAAGGCATTCGACACCATTCATTGGCCCTTTATGAGCTGTGCCCTAGAAAAATTTGGATTTGGCCCTATGTTTAGGGAATGGGTGGCAATTCTCTATAACGCGCCCGAGGCCAGAGTTAGAGTCAATGGGACAATGTCATCGAGTTGGTCAATTCAACGAGGTACTAGGCAGGGCTGTCCTCTATCTCCCCTACTATTTGCGCTCATTCTGGAACCCCTGGCCTGTATAGTCCGATCCAGCCAAGGACTGGGCGGTTTTATAGATGATTCCCGTTACCTAGAGGCCGAACGCATATCGCTATATGCTGATGATATTTTACTATATGTGACGGACCCGACTGAGACACTTCCCAAACTTTTGCAAATTTTTGAGGAATATGGCCGACATGCGGGGTATAGGATTAACTGGATTTAATCCACCTTATACCCAGTGGCAGGGGTGGTGGAACCCCAGTCCTACCCGAGCTGCCTAAGACTATCCGTGGACGGGTTTACATACCATGGGCTATAAATCACTACTAACACACTAAGAACCTGGACTACAATGAACTGGAGGCTCGCTGCAAATCTGACCTGCACCCCCCCCCCCTCGCATATCACAACGGTCAGTGACCTCAATAATCACTACTCTGTAACTATTTCGAACATTATGGATGACCTAGCCCCACTAAAGCTAAAAAGAACCCAAATCAAAGTCCGGAACCCCTGGTTCACTGGATCCCTTAATAATGAGAGGAGATCCCTCCGGCAATCTGAAAGAATCTGGAGACAGCACCCCTCTGCCGCACATCTAAAACTTCTCCGTCAGGCCAGAAATGCCTACAATAGGAACATCCTCAACTCTAAAAAAGAATTTTTCAGATCTGAACTTGAGAACGCCAAGAATAGACCCCGCAAGCTTTTCGAACTGGTCAAACACCAATCCAATAAACTGGCCAAAACTTCGAAAGAAACCCCCAAGTCTTTAATATCATCGAAGGAATTCTCCTCCTATTTCGCTGACAGTCACAACCTTAGGAAACTAACTTAGGGCCTGCCACATACTCTCTATCCCTTCCTGACCTGCCACCTCCTCCTGCGATGCCCCCACAGATTTCACCTAAAAATCAAGCACTCTGGTCTGACTTCAAACTCTATGACGAAGACTCCGTCTCTAAAATCCTATCGTCCATAAACCCGAATAACCATTACAACGACCCGCTCCCCTCCAACTGCCTAGCGGCCGTCGCCCAGTCCATTATTCCTAGCTGGACTGCAATGATCAACGCCTCTCTCCGGCAGGGATCCATTCCTGACTCTCTGAAAGCCGGCCAAGTCCTCCCCATTTTGAAAAAGCTGTCGCTGGATCCAGCCTTCCCCGACAACTTCAGACCTATTTCCAACATCCCCCTCTTAGCTAAAGTGTTGGAGAAGTGTGCGCAACAGCAACTAAGCCAACACATCAACAACTTCCACCTTCTCGATGACTTCCAATCTGGATTCAGACCTCGGCACAGTACTGAAACGACCATGCTCCACATCGTTGACGATGCCCTCCAAGCCCTTGACCAAGGGAAAACTTGCCTTCTAATCCTCCTAGATCTATCCTCGGCCTTCGACACGGTCAACCACGAAAAACTTCTCGAACGCCTCAAACTCAGGATGGGTTTGGATGGCTCTGTTCTAGAATGGTTTAGATCCTTCCTCCAAAACCGATCGCAGCGATTCCTAATCAACGGCAACCTATCTGCTCCCTCTCCGGTCACGATCGGAGTCCCTCAACGATCAACCCTGTCCCCTACCCTCTTCAACCTTTACCTTGAACCACTAGCCGAAGTACTTCGCACAGCGAATATCTCCTACCACATGTATGCTGACGACACTCAGCTCTACATCAAAACCTCATCTCTCGAGGAGATTCTCTCCCTGAATGAGGCCCTGAAATCAACCGTCCATTGGCTCACCTCCAATCAACTCAAACTCAACGCAAAAAAAAATGAATTTCTCCTAATCTCCCCTCCAAAAACCAATCCTGAGATGCAGATATGGATCAAGGCTATCACAGCCTTAGATTGCCCATCGCTGGGAATAACCCTGGACAGCAATTTGAACATGCGGGACCACATCAAATCGATGGCCAAATCAGCCAGATTCCACTTGAGCTACCTTAGGAAACTGAAACCCTTCCTCGACGCTGCCGACCTAAAAAGTGCAGTCCAAGCGCTAGTAATCTCCAGACTGGAGTATGGCTGTTCCACCCTCTCGGGTTTACGCAAGATCTCCCTGGCACCTTTAAAAGCCTGCCTCAACGCTGCCGCCAGACTTCTTACAAGCTCAAGAAAATTCGACCATATCTCTCCACACTTGAATGCTTTGAACTGGCTTCCTCTCGAGGCTAGAATACAACTTAAACTGGCCTGCATCACACACAAGGCTTTATACTCAAACTCCCCTGCTTATCTTGCACAGAAACTTGTGGTATCTGGCAGAATCAGAAACTCCCGGTCCGCCAAAGACCTCTTACTCCAACCTGCACGTTTCCGGGGGGAAAAAACTTTCAATCGGGCTTTCTCTGGGGCCGCTCCAAGAATATGGAACTCTCGCCCGCCCGCCATCAGAAGAATCCCTTCTCTGGCACGTTTCAAAAAGGAGGCCAAAACTTTCCTTATGGGTAAATTCCTCTCCTAAATGTTGCCTCCTACCAACACAGAGACCTTGACCAACTACCGACTAGCGCCTCCCATCTGAGTATCGAGCTACCTCACCAAGAATCCTGGGGCCTTATCTTGAGTAATCATAAATGTAATCTGTACATACGTGTCCCCTATCCCTTATGTATCCAGCACCCCCGCCCCCTCCTTATCTTTTGTACTTTGTGATTCCATGCCTACTGTACACTTCTATGATCCCTGTAAAGCGCTCTGATACCCTAACGGGTCAAGTTCGCGCTCTATAAAACACAAAAATAAATAAATAAAACTAACACTGCGGCTAATTTGGAGCACAATGTCCTGCGTATCCTTGTCAACTTTCAAGAAGATGTCAAGAGGTGGAGGAAACTCCCTCTAACGATTATGGGCCGTGCGGCTCTGTACAAAATGATCACCCTTCCACAGCTGCTATATATTTTGCAAAACTCATACTGCAAAATACCAGAGACCGTATTTACAACCCTTAATAGTGAACTTCGCTTACTTTTGTGGGATGGGGCTCAACCACGTATAGCGCTACAAACACTACAGCGAAACCCGTACAATGGTGGTTTGGCCCTACCAGATATCAGGGCTTACTATAGGGCGGCACACCTCATTCTAATTAATGAATGGAATCCCGCACCAAGAGATCACCCCACCTATATGTTAGAGCGACTGCAATTCAGAGACCACACACATTTACACTACCTCTATGGTGGTAAAGGCTGTAGCCGGCTCCTCCCGGCTACCCAACGCACAGTAGAGGCGTGGAAACAGGCAGAGAAGCAAATGAAATGGGATAAAAAACCCACAAGGGTAACTCCTCTATGGGAGGGAACCAGATTGAAGGAAATTGGAAAACTGAGAGGTTTTAGGCAATGGGATTTAATAGGAATCTCCAAGGTGGGAGACGTTATGGAAAGAGGCACATTGGCCCCGTTCGCCTCGCTCCAAGCTACATACCAACTCCACCGGACCCAGTCCTATGCTTACCTTCGGCTGCAACATGCCTGGCGAGCTGAAGGATTGGACGCGGGGACGCTGCTGGAATATGCCCCCCTAGAAGGTAGACTCCTCCAGGAGGAGATCCCGAGTCAAGCTATCTCATTAACATATAAGACACAAATTAACAATATCCCTGACAACCTAGGCCCACTAAGAACTAAATGGGAACGCACTACTGGTCCATTAGAGGACCTTGACTGGGAGGCCGCTCTTATGTTATGCACCCACGTGAGGTTGCGATTAAGCTACGATTACGGCTTATACAATACAAAATCCTGCATAGGACCTATTTCGATAGAGCGAGACTGCACGCTATGGGTAGGGCAGATAACCCATATTGCCTTAGATGCCACACAGAACGCGGTACATTCTTACATACCCTCTGGGAATGTGACAGGATTCAAGCATATTAGAATATGGTAGTGCAAGAATTAAATAATATTCTGGGGGTTCAACTTGAGATGGAACCTCTATCTCTTACTGGGAATCCCCACTGAGGTGGACCTCCCACGATATAAGCTGATGCTGGTTAACCTGGGACTGGTAGTAGCTAAAAGAGATATAGCTCGCTACTGGGGTGCATCCCAACTCCCTACACTACAGGAATGGAGAAACAGTCTGAATCTGTATATGGTAGCAGAGAAAGTGACATATGCAGCAAGGGGGTGTCCCCGAAAGTTCCGTAAGATATGGACTCCATGGCTACGATACTATGGTTTGGAGATAGGATCAGAGGGGGAGGGACTAGATCTGGTAATGGAAGGATCGGGAAAAGAGCCTTGAAATCTGTACTACCTGACCTATTGTGGGAAATGATGATTGATTTTGATGTGATCTTCAGCACGTGTATTTGTAACTTTGCGAACTTGGGTGGTGCTCTCTCGGAGGAAGTGTAGTACTGTTTTCTGTCTCCCATCTACTGTCACTGTCTATAGACCGCTCGGCATCATTCACTCATGATTTAATTGTTTATATGTGCCAATGTTTAAAAGCAAATAAAAATATTTTTCAAAAAAATAGAATTGATGATAATTTTCAAAACCCTATACCTAAGAGTGTAAGGGATACTGTAAAGTTCACTTTGTCCATATAATATTTCTTACAAAATCACACTGGGGCTTTGGAGTCTCCTAGTATTCTTTGACATGTTTGTGTGAAACGTTCTTTACAAGTTTCACCCACACAAATGGGTGACTACTATAATCCTTACGCACTAACACAAATAGTTATCACCTAATATCACACTCAGATTGGTGTTTTGCTTTGTGAATCAGATTAATTTTCTAATAACTAAAGATATTTTTTTCTGTTTATGCTTACTAGTGTTAAAACAACCTGAAATTAGCTTCCTATTGTAGCACTAATATAGTAATGGTATTTATTTTTCAGCTGTGGACAAAGCGTACAAGAAGTTACTGGACCCTGAGCAAAAGAAGCGAGCTTTGGATGTCATACAAGCTGGTCAGGAATATATTGACCACAATGTAAGTTATCGGTTTGCTGTTTTCTTTTTATGTAATGATTTTGTACTCGTGGATTTCCTTCTCATGATGCTGCAGTTCTTGTTTTTGTAGTGAAACCACAAGTGATGAGAGGGTGTGACTTAACGGCTAGGGCGGCCGAGTTTAAAGCCGGGGAACCAGGTTCGAGTCTGGCAGCACTTAATCTCCCCATGCCTAAAAATGAATGTGTCCGTCTGTAATGCAACTGGTGCTCCTGTATTGCGGTCTGATACCTTTGGGTAGAGTTCGTGCTATATAAAACTGCAACAAAAAAAGTGTGTAGGAGACTAACCAAACCTAGCCCTCTAAGGGACCCACAAATTGCATGTCTAGCAAGTGGCTCAATATTAGGAGGGAGTACGGTAGCGGGTCTTAATGCAGTGCCCCGCAGAAACATAACTCTCTTTACAGGATGGAGGACAAGAACTTGCTTCCACTGCTGCTGGGAAGGCCTAATGAATTTAAAACTTTCTCCATACTCTAGCATCTCCAAATTTTAACTTTCCTTATGGCTAAAGAGTTTCCAGGATGGAACACATGAATTTTGTCTGGGCTTTTTCATCCCAAGGCTGCTGATACTAGGATAGTAGTGTAAAGCCAGTAGAAACCATGGACTACTCTTAGTTGAATAGGGAAGGACGTAGGCAGGCACTTTGCTTCATGAGGCATGATTTTGAAATCTATGTCTTGGGGCGTTTCCTTCTTTTCCTTCAGATCGATTGAACACCACCCTGCCCATGAGCTCATTCAACAGTTTAATCAGGGTGGAAGATTTACTGTTCTTTACATCGCATGGGAAGCCATTTCCTTTTCATGGCAAAGTAAAAAAACGATGGATTTAGGCCCAGATCTCTGTACTGGGGTGAATGTATGACATTGTTCTGTATACTGTCCATCAATTGTTATTTTTGCATTTGTCATCCTGAGTGGGACGGGTATGCCCAGATGTGGGTCCCGTGCTCACCATGCCACTGGAGTCGAGCTATCCTGGCTGATGAGGGGTGAAACCCTGAAACCGGTCCTAGGATGCTTGTTTCCAGTCCAGAGAGGACCTGGCCTGACAGTTCGGGCTGGACTGTTCCCATTGGGCGCAGGGTCAAGACTGATTTGCATATGGCTGGGTTCAAACTGGAATGGCATAGGTAGCAAAAAAACAATGGATTTAGGCCCAGATTCTGTACTGGGGTGAATGTATGACATTGTTCTGTATTCTGTTTATCAATTGTTCTTTTTGCAAAGTACATATCTCAACACAAATGCATATGCTGTACTTCCTACATATGTATGCTTAATTCCTGGTTCAATGTATTCTCTCGTCTCTGCTCATTGTGAAATTTGTCCCAAGCATGCTGTAAATTAGGGAGCGCCAGTGTACACCATTGAAACCTTTTGTAGTTATTTTGGTAACCTGTGGCTTAACCCAAAACACAAAAGTGTGGGGGTAGGAGGAGAACTCCCTAATAGTGTTTCAAAAAAGTAATTTAAACAATTTTGACCCAAGATATATATGATTCCTAAAATTCACAAGAATCAAAATGATCCTCCATTCCGACCAATTGTCTCAGGTTGTGGGTCTCTTTTTGACCCACTAGGTATATTTTTGGATCACCACCTCCAGATATTTGTTCAAAATTGGTGTACGTACACCAAAGACACCACTGATTTTTTACTTAAACTGCAGAAGATTCAACCTTACATTCAAGAACACTGGATTTTATGCACAATAGACGTCACAGCTTTATACACGTCGATTCCACATGAGGCAGGTCTCGAAGCTGTTGAATGGGCATTATTGAAAATGGAGGACATTGAAATTGACAAAGTTTTCTTGTTGAAGTTTCTACATTTTTGTTTGCATCACAGCTATTTTTCATGGCAAACATCCTTTTACGCCCAATTGACTGGAACTTCTATGGGTTTTTCTGGTGCACCAGCATATGCCAATATTTTTATGGCAAAATTTGAAGAGGAGTACATTTTGAATGAGACAGATTGGACAACGGGTATCGCACAATATTGCAGATATATTGATGATATATTTTTAATTTGGACAAAATCACATGACAGCTTGAAGCTTTTGATAAGCCAGTTGAACACTAAGAATCCAAGAATACAATTCACTTATATCATCAATGAACAACAGATTAATTATCTGGATGTTTTAGTGATCAAAGACATAACAGCAGGATGTTTTCAAACACAGGTGTACACGAAACCTACTGATAGAAACAGCACGTTACATTTTACCAGTTTTCGTCCCAAAAGTCTCATCAACAATTTACCATTTTCTCAGTTCACCAGAATCAAAAGAATATGCTCTAATCCTGATACGGCAAAATCCAAATTGCTCGAATTCAAACAAAGATTCATCTATAGAGGTTACCCTGAAGATACCCTACAGACAAGTATCATCAGACTTGAAGGTAAAGACCGAACCTCACTGTTTTCTAAGTCAATGGTTACTAAGTCCACAACACCTACTTTTGTATCCAAGTATTCGACATGCTCAAATCAAATAAAACGAATCATCAATAACAGATGGGAATTACTTTACAATGAATCAGATTTTAACGGACTTTTCAATGACAAACCCACATTTGCTTATACGAGAGGCAAGAACCTTCAAGAATTGGTTTCTAGGCCACAAACTACAACAGATCATATTCAGTATAAGGGTACGTTGAAATGCTTCAATTGTATTCATTGCAATAATATCATAGTAGGGATAGTTTAACTCATCCTAGCTCTGGAAAAAATATAAAGTTAAAACATTCTTCTGATTGCAATGCCACAAATGTCATCTACTGTTTAAAATGCCCATGTGGTAAAGCATATGTTGGTAAAACTCAACGTAAACTTAAAGTAAGACTTACTGAACACAAAAGTACAATACGCACACAAAGCAAAACATCTAGTGTAGCCAGTACATTGGCATGAGGCCAAACATACTATTTCTCAACTACGTTGTCAAATTATTGAACTTGTTCAGTTATTGGAAGGGCTTGATAATCGAAAAAGACTCCTGCAACGTGAAGTTTTTGGGATAAATTTTCTAGACACTCAAGCTCCGAAAGGACTCAATGACAGGGTGGACATGAGTTGTTTTCTATAAAGTTTTTGTTCATTAGTATTGTTTCAAGCATTCCTGTACCACATGTTATACTGTAAAGAGTGTGCTTCTGTGTTTATTTCATCATAGGAATCACTTATGGGTTATTTCAATTTTCATTAACAATCCTTCTACTCATTTTCATAACATATTATTTTCTTGGTTTTCACTTTATATTTTCAAATGTCATCTTGCGTCACAATTTAATATAATATCTATTTTGGATGTTTGCCTGTTTATCTTTCACTTATTGGGATTTTGTTCTTTTAGCACTAGTTAATGTGGTCCGTTGTCTAGTTTCAGTTTTTTCGAACATTACTTTATGTTCCGTCATGTTGTTGTCATGGAGTTTGTGTTTTAGTCATTATTCTGTCTATGTTGGTTTCTTTATGTATTTTCGCTATATTTATCATTATTTTCGATATGTAGATTGTTGTTCTTCTGTTTTTCTTCCACTTATCGGGATCACGTTTTTTCAGCACCAGTTTAGTGGTCCGTTTTTAGTTTTAGTTTATTTTTAGTTTTAGTTTTTATTAACATTATTTTTACGTCCCGTTATGTTGCCGTTACACAGTTTGTGTTTCATTTAATATTTTGTTTATCTTTAATGGCTTTTCGCTATACTTATTATTATCATTATTTTTGACATTCATATTGACGTTCCATTCGGTTTTCCGATGCGGATTATATATTCCATGTTACCCCTCACTCACTTCCACCGTTATTTCCAGTCCGCTTTCTATGCGCTCTGTCAATTTAAGTCACGTATCTATCCTGCGCCGCATTCAGATCTTGCGTACTCGTTTGGAGGACACCATGTTTGCTGTTCACCGGTAAGAGTAGGGCTAGTTTGATTCTAACCGTGGTTCTTTTGTGGCAGGCCAGTTTGTAGTAATCGGCATTCCATTTTATTTCACAGCGTACATTGTGGTGCTTTTGACGATCGTAGTTCGATCCCGTATTAGAAACCCTGATTCTACATGTCCCGAAGTTTCTTTCGAGCATATCATTAAGAATTAGGTGAGGGTCTATCACCTTCGTATTTGCCCTTTTTCCATCGATCGCTATGGCATTAGATTCCTTACTTTGTTTTTCCATGTCTCCCTTTTCGACAGAATATTATTTACGTAACCTACAGGGTTTTCTGAGCAACATTTCAAGGTGAGCCACGTGTTCTTGTGGTGTCACGATTTCTGATTCTTGGCGTTTATCACTTCTTTCTCATTGATATTCACTTTTAATCATCATTCACCAATAGACATCATAGGCATTTTTTCCTTATTTTTTTCTAATTTTTCTAATTTTATGGTGTCGGGTTTTTCTTTTTCTTTTCTCTTGTTCAGCCTATTCTATCACCATTGGTTCCATATTCTTTGCTATACTACCTATCGTTACTTTGCACAATGAATTTTTATAATATCATTTTCAGAATCATATTTTAAGCGTTAATAGCACACTGTCTTGATCGTCACCAGGTATATGTTGTGGACTGCATTTCTCCATGTATCGATAATTACAATTTACAGTGTACACATTCTACTTGATTACAGACCCGCCTCTGAGGAAGGGAACACCAAGTCCCGAAATGCATTGGGCTTGCCATCTGGTCTTGTTATCAATGGGGAAATTAACAGCAAATTTCATATGTTCTTGGATTTTGTAAATTACGCATTGTGGACAATTTTTGAAATGACATTTTTGTTTGATGCATAACATGTATTGTTATTAAGCTGGCACTAAATGCGAATTTGTTTATTGAAGTTCATTAATCTACGTGATTAATACAGCAAATGTAATGTATACCATGATTTTTGAGTTTATTGTCTTTTGGTTTACATAAACTTTTTGGTATAAATTGAATATTTCGTTTAGAACCATTGGTTCATAGTGAAGTGTGCGCACCACAATCAGGACTTGTTTCCTGTTAGTTTCTTCTTAACCCAAAACACAACCATTAAGCTTCACTAGCCATTCGCCCAACCCCTTCCAGCCTAATTTCAAAGACTACAATAAGTAAGTAAGGTGACCCCTTATGGAATAAAGCCTTCTAGTTTTCTGTAGCTTTCAAAAGTGAGCCTCATTGCCACAAGATTCTCTAAAATTAAGCTTTGACATCTAAACCAAAAGTCCAAAACCACTGAGGTTACACTACACCCTCAAGTTTACTTCTACTCGTGCTGTATCTTCGGACTATGTAATTTCACTATTACGGATGCATCGGATATGTGATCTCACACCGAATCTCCTCATACCACTCTACACCCCAGGCTATTTTCCACTACCTCACAAACTACCCCTTGCTGTCAGTTGATGTCAATCACTGAATCTCAGAATTTACTTTCTTCCCCTCTATTGCTTTAGACTATCCTCCCTAACAATTGTTAAACTTCTTAATCCCCTCTCCCCCACTATTGCTCAGCGATAAGTTTCATATAATAAAAAAAAAGTTTTTGGGTAATAACTTATGACTGCCTACATTCCTGTGGTCTTGCATTTGACTAAACACAACAGAAGCCTGAATCCCAAATTTCATTTATCCACGTTTCTGGTGTGTACCACTCGTACATAATACCATTAAAATCCTGCACCTCAAATCCCTATCCGAAACCCAAGGAATATCTCACTTTCTAACCTTCCTTATATTTGTTTAATTTACTGAGGCATTGCCTAGTTCCTTATTTAAGTGAAGTTTTAACAACAAAGGATTAGGACTACACTGATCATTGGAAAACTCAAGACTGAAGTTCAGTTTTCAGGACTGCACAGTTTAATACCATGTACTCTATTCGGGAATAGCTGAAGGACAATTATGTAATGTGCAGTCGCTCATCTTAATAAAATCTCAGCTTCAAACAATAGCAATAGTTTTTGACCAATAGGATCATATCCATGATGGTCACAGTTTGGCTCATTTGTACAACATATGTCAGGAACTATTATCTGATATGTGGTTGACAACTTTACATTGCAACTCACTGTCTTCAGAGTCATTATTAGTTAAAACTAGGTCTATCAAAAGGTCATCTAATTTCTTAACAACCAAGCTGTTGCCGGAAAGTGAGAACATGGAATTGAACAATACATTTATTGATGGAATTTTCTGGCAATGTTTCCAGTTTTTGGAATTCTAATTGAAACAGCAGCGAACTGTTTGGACCAGGAGATAACGAGAGAACAATATTTGAATGCTTCCCAGAAATCTATGTACAAATTTGGTTAATGCTGCACTTATACAATTTTGTTCATAAGGAACCTACCTTCAAAATATTGCAGGACTTGGCATTGAATTAGTCATGCTTTTTAGTATTTCTTTACATGCATTGTTCCGGTAGTACATGGAGAAATGCTTCAAATGACCAATTACTCTTTCCAGGCGGCTTACCCAGAAGACGCAAGCAAAGGCCTATTTGGCCTGGTCTTATTGTAACCTTCTATGGTATCCGAATACATAACTTAACCCGGCACTGCGGGGGCAAAAGGCCCAGCAGTTAAGGGGTTAATACAATGTACACATTTCATTGGTTCATTTCATTATTGGAATTCTGAACAATTATACTCCCTGTTTTAGATTGTATGTATACTCTATAGCCTCTGCCACCTACCTTCTGGAATGCCAAGCTTTAAAATTACTGTAGCAAATTGACAGAGTAGGTGCTACTCTTTTTAGTTACATCCTCTTAAGATATATCCATCACACCAACCTGTGATATTAGTACTGGGTGTCTTAAGAATGCACCAATGAGTTCAGTCTGCTCTCTTTTGAATGTTGGGATTTTCATATACAATCATCTTCAAAGGATCCCTCTTTTTTGCTGATAGTCTTGTGTTAACTTTTCAGGTAAAAGAAAAAAGGAAGGCACTGAAAAAGGAAGGAAAACCTACAGTTGTACCGGAAGATGATCCAGAAGTTGTGAGTTTTGCTCTTGGGGATCATTTAACAGGTTTTTTTTCATTTTGAACCAACAATTTCAAGCTTTTCAGAAACTGTGGAGATATTGTGAAGGCTCTCAAGCCAGGCAGTGCAAATACTATGGAAATATATTAATAAAAAAAGAACTTTAGAAACATTTTGCATATAAACCAGCTTATGTGTTTTAAAATTTAGTTAGTATGATGTAAAATGGTTAAGATTCTGAGATGATTCTAGGTTACCAAGGAAACTGAGCTGGGGTTTTGTTTAACTTTATAATGCATTCTGAAGTTACACCTTTGGGTCACTTCACTTGATCCATTTGAACAAACTTGCATAAAAACAGTATTTTGTATAAAGAAAACAAAAGTGCCCAGTACTGGAGCTATGCGTTCTTGATGATGTGGAGTCCTCTATTAATCTTAAAAATGAGACATCTTACAACTTCCTAGAACATCATTCTTTGACAACCTCTTTCCAGTTGCTGAAGTAATTTTTTTAAAGATTGTGATTTTAGATAACGTATTCGCTGCTTAAAAAGCATTGACAAGGCGCCAAACCCAACACACCACTCAGTCAGGCAGTAAGATGCTGCCTCACTTCCCATGATACATCTTACAACCACATGAGAAAGTGGATAAATTGTGACACCACCTTAGGTGTTAGGGGGGGTGGGGAGGGAGGGGCAGTTGGGGGGAATGTTTTATAATTCGATAAGTGCAATTTATCTATAGGGATAGGAGGAAATGTTTCTGATTCTATGTTCACGATGGCTGTACCCACTTATGAGGAATCTGTGTCACCATTAGATATTGAGGGGATTGTGAGTACAAGTGTAAAATGCATCACCTCTATATTCCTTGTTGCACTAAATTTCAATAAAAAGAATTTTGATTAAAAAAAAAAAGCATTGACAAAAAATGTAATTAATGAAATTTAAAAAACAAATCTGGTTGGGGTGGCGGAAAAGAGGAGAGGGTGGGGGCAAAAAGTCAATGCTGATGATGAATGGTGAGTTTGGAAGGCTGAGGAGTAATTGGCGATGAGCAGGGGTATAAAAAATAGCCAAGTCAGAATGTCCGGGGAGCAACAGGCAAACTGGGGTTGGAGGAGCAACCCAGAGCTTTTGGAGAGGTTGGGGCTGGGATAAAAAGAGGGAAGCAGCATGCAGGAAAGGGAGAGAAAGCAAGAAAACAGATGCTCTTCCAAGGAATGCTAAAAGCAAACCTAGTTCCCCAAGTTCAAACAGCATAAGGTTATAGGTCATCCAGTCAACAGTATGGTAACAAAATATATCCATGGTGGGGAGGAACTTCACTATTTGATACATTTAAAGATCATACCATGTATGTTTTTCTTTCGGAACATATGATTAGTTTTCCTGGCTTCCGTTTCTTGTGGCTCATGTACAGTCTTAGGTAAGTGTTAAACTTGCAAGTCTGATTAGTATTCATGAATATTAATGAAGGTCCCTCGATACAGAAGTTACTTACGTATCCATACCACTAGTTCTCTTTCAGGTGTTTCTTCATTACTTTCATAAACCACCCTACTCCTTACATGTGGAGTCACAGAATGTATGTAACATCTTATGTCCTTCAAAACCACATCAAATTGAACTGAAGGGTTAACTGTCAGTATGGCTAGTTGTCACTTTGGCATTTCTAGGGAAAAGAAAGCCCAACGGCATCCTGCGCTTGTTTTGTGCTAAACAGAGCTCTGTGACTATCCATATATTTTTCCATTTAATTGTGTTCTCTTCAGATGTAACGCTAAGAATTTTTCAAACGTGGTTTTGAGTTATCTATTTGGTTTTAAAAGCTCCAAAAATTAATTAAATGTTGCCTGTTCATTGACATTTGATACTTTTTAAGGTCCAGATCGGTTAGCTTACTCGAGCATACGGAAATGATCATGGAAATGTTGGAATTCTGTCTCACACATAATGTGTTTCTTTTTGATAAAGGTTATTATTTACAAAAGAAAGGGACAGCCATGGGTACATCTTGTGCTCCCACTTTTGCAAATTTATCAATGGGATGGTGGGAAGCAGAAACAGTCTGGACAGAACAAAATACAGAAAGCTTGAAATGTGATTTTATGGGTTCTTTTTATTGACGACTTGTTTCTAATCTGGGATGGAAGTGAAGGAGATCTTAGTGATTTTATTCAAACATTGAACAATAATCCACAGAAATTAAGATTTACTCATGAAATCCATGTGACGGAGATAACATTTCTTGATGTTCAAGTATACATCTAGGTAAGCAAAATCTGCATACAAATATACAGTAAATCCAAAAATACAAATAGCTTGCTGCACGCTAATAGTCGACATCCACGTGCACTAAAGTGGAGTATACCCATTGGCGAATTTTTAAGAGCTAGGCAAAATTGCTCAGAAGATCAAGAATTCGCCCAAACAAGCAAATGACATGTACCAAAGATTCATGAGGCCAGGGTATCCTGTATCAGTACTGGATGATGCATTAAGAAGGGTTTGGCAACGAAAGAGAATGAAGCTTCTACTCCCCAGACTCAAACAAAGCAAAGATGAAGTAAAGAACAATATGAGGTGGCGCGTTTGCAGACTGGTGGAGAAAGGGGGCGGGGCCTCGGCGACTTGCCGTATGCTTTTTTTTTTATATGGAGAGGGGGGCTGCGTGGCCCCCCTGACCTGGGCCAATGGGCCCCAGGGACCCCACCCTTCGGGCCGGCCTTTATATTTATTTATATATATATATATTATTTTTTTTAAAGGGGGGGCCGCGTTGCGCCCCTCCCCGGATCGATTTCGGGCCCAGTGACCCCATGGGTGCCTCTATACAGGCGATTGCTGTCCGGACTCACCACGGTCAATGTGGTCTCCCTTTCTTTGGGTTTCAGCATTGTTTTATGTTTGCTATGCTTGTAATAGGATATCAGGGTTCTATGGAGAAATCCATGCACCACTTCGTAACATGAACTTTGCTGGCAGCATTTCTTCTGAGCCAAAACTGACTTTCTCTCAAGAGATCTACATAGAGCAGAGCAACTGCTATTGCTTCCCTTGCATGTGCTTTCATTAGCAGTACCAGCATTTTGGGGGATATAACCTTCAGTTCATCTGATGATGGCAGTAGCCATCAAGTAAACTAATAATACTCCTTGCTAGACACTCAAACCAGTTACAGAATCTCCACTTTTTTTGCATTCCACCTTCCCAAGCAGAGCTTCATCTATTTGGCCCCATCTTCTCGCTAATGGATCCGTCATGTACGGAAGTCATGCAGCACGGTCTACATTGTTAAGCCAGTCTGAACATGACCTGCATGTCATCAGGACCTAAATAACAAACTGGCACACTTGCTCTGTAAAAATCACAGCCATGGATCATTGCCAATATATCACATGAGCATTACACCCGCCTGAATGCTCTCACAGTCACAAAGTGATATTTTCCATACAGTCCTTTACTCCAATATCTGCTTTCTGCCTGCAATACATGCTAGCCAGGTGTAGGAATTCTGGCGTACAGGAGGTTCCACTACTTAAATACCTATTGTTCCTCAGTGGCAATACTTTGCTGCTTCCTAAATTCCTACCTCAAGAGTCACTAAGGCTTTGGTCATGAGCCCACTCTGCTGTTGGATTCAAGCTGTCAAGCAAGACCAAAAATGGTTATGAGTTTGCACTGCTCCTGTGAAGGTGGCTTAGTTCTCACACCCTGCCCCTGATTTGCATGTGGTTGGTCTCCGTCTGTAAATAGCTAAAAATGATTGAATGCTACCCAAAATATATAGTTCAGCTTACCATTCATCACTGTATGCGCTATCCCTCCAGAGCGGCTCAGAACCAGAGTAATTCAAAATTGCTTATGTGAAAGCTGGATCGCTGCCTTCACAACTGTGAGAAGCTGGCTTGGTATACGGTGTACACTCATGCAAGTGGGCACCTTGCACCAATCCAGACAACCCTTATGGAGATTTTAGTGGTTTTAGACCACCTTAAAAAGCTCTCTAAGTGGTAGCTGAGGAGAGCAGCCTTCAGGCTCAGTCCAGAAGGTGTGTAAAGCAGCTTCTTTTACCAGAACATAATCTTATTGATATAGATTAAGTGAAAAAGAACCACACGGTGTATTTATAAAAATATGTATTTATTGTAAAACACTCACTAACGCATACAGATATCTCCTAGCCGGAGATATACACAATACACCCAATACTTTTCAATTGAAACAGGTAAGTTTGGTGAACTGCTTGAGGTCCTCTCACGACTCCAGTGCCTCCGGCCTGTGGGTCCATTTGAGGGTCACCTTTACTTCTGTTGGGCTCCCCTGATTGCTCGGGGCCTGCCCTGACTCCCCTGCTTGTGGTGAGTCCCCTAGACCTTGCTGGTCCCGACACTGCACCTTCTTTGACTTCTGCGTGGGTTGCATTTGCCAAGCATTGTAGGTGCTCTTGCCGCACACCGACCCCTCAGCAATCGACATCCGACGTGGGACAACTCGTGCACGGCTCCTGATCTTCCTCCGCATCGCTTGGTCCTCACAGCTACAGAGTCACGATCCTCATCAACTCTCCTGCAACTCCCGACATCAGTGAGCATTCTTCTTCCAGATCTTTTGGTCACTCCTGAGTGACATAGACTCTGTCCCCTCTGCTTGCAGGTACCTCTCAACTAGAATCCACCTTCGGATTCCACGGGACACTTTCTCCTTCGTCTGCAGCGGCACTTTCCTGAAGACCTCCATTGGGTTCGGCGGTTTCCGACACCACTATACATCTATGCACCCGGCTTCCCTGGTGTAGTTAACATGGGTACCATGGTATCCACGGGTTGGGTGGCTCTCCAACCTTCTGTCTTCCACGGGGTTTCTTCTGGGTCCACAGGGAAGGGTCATTAATCTTTAAAAATCCAACCGCGACTTACACGTTGACTTCTATGGAGAATGCAGTCGTGTTCCCACACTATCTCCGTGGGGTTCCTAGTTACTCACCTTGGGTGGTTCCTTGGGGGCCCGGCACTTCTACGTCCTCCAGACCTTGTCTTGATCCGAGTTGTGGTTTTTATACCACTTTCTTAGTATATGGTTTGGCCGCCCGCTGGGGTCCACTGTGTATTTCATGCTATTTACTGTGCTTTCTATGCAAAGTATTGTGTGCATTGTTCATATCTCTGGGTAGGAGATATCTAAACGTATTGGAGAGTATTTTATAATAAATACATATTTTTATAAATACCTTGTGTGGTTCTTTTTCACTAGATCAATACATATAAGATTGTGTTCTGGTAAAACAAGCTGCTTTACACTCCTTCTGGACTAAGCCTGAAGGCTGCTCTCCACAGCTACCACTTAGAGAGCTTTCTATGTTTGTCTAAGACCTCCTAAATCACCATAAGGGTTGAATGGACTTGTGCAGGGTGTCCACTTACATAAGTGTACATCATATAGCAGGCTAGCTTCTCACACCAAACATGATGGGATTCGTTACATCCAGTTTCGAAATGGTCATCGCGTAATGACGCGGTGCCCCTCTATATGTTATATGGCTGTCTCACTTACAACCCGGGAGAATGGACTCCGTAGGCTGTAGGGGTGTCCTGCTCATGCAGGGGCACCCTCACGCTTAGAACCGAGCACCCTGCCTTCAGGATTGAAAGGCCTGCTCTAGGGGTGACTCATAGGTTTTTACGTGCAGTGACCTTAGATATAGGAAAACCTATATCTCCCGTAAGTGATGCTAGCACAAGCGTACACAGGCTGCAATGGCAGGCCTGTAGTTACAAATTGAGTGGTCTCTCATGGGTGGTATAATACATGCTTCAGCCCATGGAGGACCCCTGGTGTACCTATGCCCTGGGTACCTTAGTACCATATACTAGGGACTGATAAGGGTACACCAGTGTCCAATCTGGGATGTACTTAAGTACTTACCATACCAATTTAAGGGAGAAAGCACAGAGACTGGGGTCCTGATTAGCAGGATCCCAGTCAGACTAGTCATAAACAGCATTACATCAAGCAAAAAGTGGGGGTAACTATAAAAGCAGATCCTACTTTCCTACAACAAATCTTTAAGATTAGTTGTCAGAAGAGGCAGAACCATACTATCTGCTTGCAACACCAACGGAAAGACAACCCCATTGCACGCGTTCTGTGGCTAGTATCAGTAATGTATGATCCTATTATCGAGGAAAACACCATCCTAGTCCTGCTTGATCTAAACAATTGGAGGCGGAGTTCAACTCACCCATAACCAACAACAAGGTTAAAAGATAGGCTACAAAACCTCCACAAGCATTTAATAGCGAACTCTGTTCAACAAAACAAGCCACGTTCAGCATTTCAGCCCTTACTATTGCCTTTCACTATCCACCGATTTGTCTAACGACCTCCACCTTTCCAGAAAACAGGCACAGGTATGGCTGGTTCAGCAAAGACTTAAAGCCAATAGCAGCTGCAAACAGCTCTCTAAAATGAAGGAATAAAATTTTCAACACTGACAAACTTCACTTAATGTCACTGCCGAATATATGAAGCCACTTTCAGGAAAGTAAGACTTCACATGTCTTGCTGCACTGAAGCAACCTGCCATCCTGAGAACTGCACAAAACAGTTGATGAATTCCAGAATGCACTTCTACTGGCCTAGTTCAATCACAAGATCTCTGCAGCACACTGGCAATACAGTGGTAACAATGGCATCATCAAGAATCATTACTCCAGCTGGCCACAAGGGTTGCTTTCTCTCGAACAGCTCACCTCCATTACATTGGCTGACATCATTAAAGCAATTGAAGATGCTGGTTCTCTAGCTTACTTTTGCCCTCTTAATGAAAATGTTCCTCTCCACCTTGATGCACTCCCACCATTATCCACCATCAACCGCTTCCTGTCCTCTGGCATGTCCATTAACGATCTAAATACCTCCCCTACAAAGCCAGTGTACAAGAAACAAGACCTTGACCACCAGACGCATCCAGCTTCAGATCAATCCCGATCTTCAGTGGAGCCTTCTTGAGCAAAGTCTTTGACAGATTAGCTTACTTGGGATAAACAGCCTTCTTCCAGACTGCCAAACAGGATTGACACTAGAAGAAGGCCCAGGATAGCATCTAATATGAATGCCTCGGCAGTCCTCCACAGACAACAAAGGAGGCACTCCCTTCTTCTATACCTATATTCTGCCCCCCACACGGTTCACAAACCCTCCTTACTAGAGCAGCTGAGTGGTCCCAAATTTCAAGGTACCACCTTGAATTTGATATCCAATCCTATTGAAATATCCCATATACTTATGAGTGCACCTTTCAGGAATTCCTGTTTTTGTCCTTGGACACAAATGCTAGTCAAGCTCCATAATTGTCTCTCTTCAGCCACTCACAGACATCATCAAATTCGTCAACCTTACCTGCTACACTTATGCTACTGACCCCAGGATCCTTCTCATGCTGAAAATCACAGAGAACTGGAATAATCCTGGCCTGTCAATGTATATCTTGAGAGCAATGTTAGGCTTAGCTCCTCAAAAACTAAATGTATAAACTGGACTGAGCACCATCCAACTGTCATTTGCCTTTGTTCCCCACACAGTCCTCTAAAAGTCTACTTGCCCAGTCACTATGGCAAGTAAAATTTTATCAGGGCGAACTATTTTTTAGGGCTTACAGTTCCTTTCTGGCGAGAGAGCTTGAGCTGGCAAAGAACAGGTGTTCTGTTCAATCAGAAAGTGAATGAGCAATAAAGATGCCTTTAAATCTTGTTTCTATCTTGTCGCATTTGCTGTTCAGTCAAATTCAGATATCATATGTCAGCTCATTTCTTCTTGCAGATTTATTTCTGGAAATTGGGGTTTAATTTTTTTCTCTGAGTGCAAAGTTAGATGGATTTTGTAAAGTGAACTGTCTGAACAACGGCGTGTGAAATGAAAGGCTATGGGATATCATTTTTTTTTTCCTAACGCACCATTTGAATAGCTTGTAACTGAACTGTACAAATATTTTTTTTAAATAGCAGTTGGGAAAGGACGTTTTTTGGTAATTCTGAAGTGCGATGGAAACAAAGATTTAATAGGATCAAAACAAATTAGAAAACCTTACCTTGTGATTTGCAAATGATAAATAATTGCTGAAACCCGATTTACACACATCGTTTGTACGCTGTATATTTTTATCAGCAAAATGGCATGTCAGTGGAAATCTTTGTGGCCATTTTATTGGAAAATGTGCTGCCCGTCAATGGCAGTGCACTACCACATCATGCTTTAGTAATGTATTTATTAAAAGTGGGAGTTTTTAAACATGAAATGAGAAACATCCCTGCTTCTCCATGATGACTATTAGTGAACAAAGAGGCAAGTCAGGGGTCGTGGACCCTATAAGTGGGCTAGATTCTTCATACATTAAGCAAAAGTTTAGTCTACTAAATGAAACAAAATATTTTTTGTTTGTACTGCAGACATGCTGAACACCTATTTGAAGGCGCTCTTATATGTGATAATGAAGAAAAAGGCAACTTTGTGCAATAAAATATTTGCCTAGGATCATACAATTTGAAGCCAGTTTTTGGACTTAGCGTAGTATTTAGATAAAGTTGATTTTTAAGATCACTAGACCTACAGGTCTGGTGACATTTGTATGGTTTTTTATACCTGCCACAGGTTCATGCAGCTCTGGAATGGAGCCACCACACAGCTTCTACACATCTACATCCATGATCATCCCAGCCCTTAAAGCTATCTATCCACTGGCTCAGTGGCAAGACACATTTCCTTGAACGTTTTCTGCATTCGATGGGGCATGGCACTGGAACAATCTTTTTACATTACAAACTCCAAACCTACTGCCAGAGATGAACCCTCAGATCCAAGATCCACCCAAAGATGCTTATCACCATCCCTCCATTCAGTTAGTCTCATTCTGTACTCTTGTAAAGAAAGACGACACAATGTCGCCATTTCAGTGTTGCATAGAAACTGATCTCAATGTTGCTCATTAACAGGTAACAAATAGTAACCCTCCCTCCATTCCATCCACAAGTAAAGCACAGTTCATCTGTAACCCCCTCAAGGGTCTATGATCCATATTAATCAGCGCTTACCTTTACCTTCAATCAGGGTTCTTGTAAAGCGTAACTACTCACCCGTTGGAGTCTCACGGGGCTGAGTGGGGAGGGGGTGGATCTGCAGTTCAGTCAAAGAGCAAGGTCTTGAGGTCCTTCCTGAATTGTGGCAGCGATGGTGATTGCCTGAGGTGTAGTGGCAGGGAGTTCCAGGTCTTTGCAGCGAGGTAGGAGAAGGATCTTCATCCAGCAGTGATCTTGCGGGTCTGTGGGATGGTGGCCAGGGCCAGTTGGGCGGAGCGGAGCTGTCTGGTGGGAGTGTAGAAGGAGAGGCGGTGTTTCAGGTAAGCAGGGAGGGCTTTGTAGGCGTGCATGAGGAGCTCGAAGGTAATTCTTTTGTTGATAGGTAGTCAGTGAAGGTCTCTCAGGTGGCCGGTGATGTGGCTGCAGCATGAATGTTCAGGATGAGTCTCGCGGAGACGTTCTTAATGTTCTGCAGTTTCTTTTGGAGTTTCTGGGTGGTGCCAGCATGGAGTGTGTTGCCGTAGTCGAGTCTGCTGCTAACAAGCGCATGGGTGACCGTTTTCCTGGACTCGGTGGGGATCCACTTGAAGATCTTATAAAGCAGGCAGAGCGTGTGGAAGCAGGAGGTCGAAACGGTGTTGATTTGGCGGTTCATTGAGAGCGAGTAGTCTAGGATGATGCCTTTGATCTGCTCCTTCCACCTCACAATGAGGAACTATGCAGGCAGCTAGATCTCAAAAATCACACCACAGGATTGCAATTCAACAGCTTATGCCACTGACTCAACCTGCAAACCGATTTAGACCACAGCCACCCAGAAACTAAGCCTCAAAGCTGAACAGTACTGAACTGGCTCCTATCTAGTAGAGAAGAAGGGAAGTGCTGAAGAGCCAGATTTGCAAAGTCAAAGTGTTGAGGCCCTATAAGATGTGAACTATCAGTTTCATGTGAATTACCCATTCAAGTCTTAAACAGATTCATTGAGCTTTTCATCCTTTAGCAGTTGATGTTGTTGAAATGAGTAACCTTGCACAAAACATGGCAGTACCATCTGTTTAAAAGTGATAGCAGCCTCAAGAAGATGTTTTTGTATCGTTTTTAAAGATCTTGTATTAATGAATGCCTAGTATTTTGTGCAAGACAAAGTATTTCCACATGAACTAAAGCTTTGATGATTTAGAAATACCTTTTAACAAAGATGTTATATCTTTTTATAGTTCAAACAAGCAGTGTACAAACAAACTATGAAGTTATTTGCAGAGTTGGAAATCAAGCGGAAAGAGCGAGAGCGAAGGAAATGCACGAAAGGTAATTGTATTTACATAGCGCTTACTACCCCTGACAGTTTGCTAGCACTCTATCCTGAGGACTTTTTGTATTATTTGAAATTTGTGCTTTTGCTGACTGAGAAGCTGCTCAGGGCTAAAACCATTTCTAAAGATAATCATTCCTGGAAGCTGCCTTACTCCCTTTTTTGATTGACCTAGTAGAGAGACGGTGATTGCTGTTTTGATAATTGTTTTGAGGTACCAGTCAAAGGTTTCTAGATGAAACTTGAAAGTTATGTTCTTCCTTATTCTTGACTAACACCCCTGAGTGGTTGTTATTTGTTTTGTTTTTATTTTATTTTTTCCTTGGGGAGCTTTTTTTCTTGTATCCTGCTCTTTTCAGGGCTGCACTTTGCACCTCTTAGATATCACAAAGCGACATTTTTGTTTCTGTGAGGCTCTGTGAGGTTTGTATCACTCCAGGCACCATCTGATCTGTTGTGCAGTCATACAGTCTATACATATAACTCAGCATTTTCTTGCTTCTGTGTATTGGTCTTGAATGTTTTTGACCAACCCTTTTTTTTCGTTTTCTGCAGCTCCTGCTTCATGAACCCCTTGTCTTAGGCCCATTAAAGTCTGCCATGATCGCAAGAGCTCCATAATGTTCTGGCTACATAGCCAGTCAAAGCATCCCATAAGTGCCATTCCAGCCTAACACCTAGGGCTCCCCAGGCTGGGCCTAGTGAGATATGCAGGCCTTGTGACAGTCATAATCCCTGATGTTTTGCTGTCTGACTCAGAGGGTGACCCAGAGGGGCCTTCTGGGTCTTTTCCACTCGATCATGAATATGCATAGTCTATATTTCATGTAATCCAAATTCTTGCAAGCCACTCACGCTTCGCATAGGGTCCCCACATACTGGGCTAGATGAAAGGGCTCTAAAATCTTGCTCAAATTTTGTGGAGAGTTGGGTAGCAGCCACACATATCGTCCTTCTACATATATCCTTTGGATAGGATGAAAATAGTGATGCGTGCAGTAAAACTTTTATTAGAATGAGGTGCTAATACTGAAGCAATCAAATACAGAGTTCTGGCCAGAGGTTTGCTCTGGATGTGACTTTCTGATCTTTTTTCCAAAAGATTTCATACACATTCAAGAACGCCCCTGTTCTGATATTTTTGACTCGGAAAACTGCAGGTAGCTAAACCTACATAGTCATGAGTGTTTGAACAGTAGATGACACAGGGCTTCCAGACTGCGGCGACTTGTGCTTATCCTACAGTTTACTACCAATTATGCACTACAAGCAGTGGCAATGCTGGCAGAGTGGCCAAACATAAAACCTGTCGAAACAGGTGAAACAGGAATTTTGCATGTTTTAGTTCAATACTAACATTCATGCCCTACGTGTATTGGTGAGCGTTCATTAATGAACAAAATATCTATTTTCTTTCAAGAACTATCAAGCAGAATCTAGTAATTCATTTGCAAGTGATGGGCCAGTAAAATGTAGGCTGAATACTTTGCATTTGGTGTTTTTGAAACATTAGGTACCATTGTTGTGTTAGTGGAGCTATGAGCAAAATAGTTGTTGGTCCCCACAGACCAGTGAATGTAGCTGCTGCGTTGCATGTTGTCATGACACCTTTAAATTTGTGCCGAACAGTGACTGGGCCAAGCAGCAAATGGATTAATGAATTGTATGAAGGTGCTGGAACAAAGTTCACAAAGGGGATGCCCTGATGTTGGTCTTGAAAGGACTGCAAGGAACTATGGGCCACGTATCAAAATTGGAAATTGCGATTACCTAATTGCGATTTTGTGAGAATCGCAATTAGGTAATCACAATTTGCAATGTATGAAACTCCATGAGTTTCATATACCGATTCATAGTGGGTCGCAAACCGACCTACCTCATTAATATTAATGAGGTAGATCGCAATTTGCAACCCCCTAGGAATCGCAAAAATCACAGGGATGGTGGCCTGCCGAGGTCAGCAGACCACCATGTCTGTGATTGCTTTTAAATAAAGAAAACTTTTTTTTGTAAAGCGGCCCGTTTTCCTCAAAGGAAAAGGGGATGCTTTAAAAAAAGAAAAATTAAAGGTTTTCCTTAAATTTTTTAATATCAGGCAGTGGTCCGTGGGACCACTGCCTGCTTTTAAAAAATGCTTTTACAAACATTCACAAAGGGGAAGGGGTCCCTTGGAGACCCCTTCCTATTTGCTAATGGGTTACCACCTACTTGAAATAGGTGGTAAAATGCGAATGTTTTGCGACAGCATTTCGGTCACAAAACATTCATACATACCGATGCGATTTGGTATTAGGAAGGGACGCCCTTAACACGCCCCTTCCTAATACTGATATACTAATACAATTTGCGATTCGGTAACAGGTTACAGAATCGCAATTTGGTTTGATGCATGTGAAAATCCTTTTTTGCGTTCGCAAACGGGCCGATTCTGCGAATCGGCCCGTTTACAAACTCAAAAAGGCTTCATATATGTGGCCCTATGTATGTTGTAGGGAACAACATGCCATCAATTTAGGAGGCAGTGGAGAGCACAAAGAACCAACCCAGAAAAAACAGAGCAGGATCTGAGACCTTGCCTCCCCACATCTCTGCTGTTGAACGTGCATTAAAGGTATATAGTGATAGGAGCCAGAGATTGCAGCAGTTCGAAAGCTGTGCTTTTACAACTGTTGCCACCTCAGAAACCAAAGTAACATTTCTGTAGAATAAAGCTAGTGGGATGAACATCTACATTTTGTACTGGTTCCTGCCCACTGTTCATGGGAGCCTTTCAAAAGAGGTGCTGAACTTGTCAAGTGATCTGATTTTGGATGGAGGTGCATCTAGCCAGATTTCAGTTTTATGTACCTCACTTTTGCAAGCCAGATATTGTTCTGTGAAGTATGCGGGCCAGGACAAAATTCTGGCAGTGCAAATTTATGATGGAGGATGTATGTACCAAACCCAGCAGCAAGGAAGGATAACGTGACATTGAACAACTTCAAAATACACATCATCCTTGACTTCAGCCTTGTCCCTTTTGTGATATAAGCAGGACTTGCATGTCATTATTAGCAGGGGGTTGAGGTCTAATTGCATTTCCTAGTGTGACTTTGGATCAAAGGAGGAGTAAAGACTTAATGAGGGTCCACTGGATTGACTTTCCAGAAAAAGAAGACAAAATCATCTAGCCAAATAGGGTTGGTCATGGTCACATTCAGTTGTCTTAAGTGGCAATCGTAGTGACGGCCTGGGGTGCTGCCCGGATGTGCTGTGACTATAGTGCTGTAGAATGCACAAACGTGCAGAGTGTGATGGGGAGAAACCAGATATTTTGGGTTACAATTTCAACAGTGGATGGCTGAGTGACCGCCACGCTGTGCAGAGGTATCAAGGTATGGACACTGTTATATGTTTTACAGTACTAAAAAAGATCTTTCTTTTTACTGTGTTTTCCATGCCAGCAGAAACCTTTCCAGTTTTATGTGCTCTTTATGGCGGGTATTGTTGTAACTGCTTTGCTTATCTTTCATTAAAAAAATTAACCCATAAGTAGTTTTTAAAACTTAATTTGTTCATAATTGTGCTGCTAAATATTAATCATTATACATCACCTTTATTTTACCGTGAAGGAAAAGACAACGGGAAGAAGAAATTGAGACTGCAGAAAAAGCGAAACGTGATAGAGAGTGGCAGAAAAATTTTGAGGTATTTATGTATGCATGAAGTGTTATAATGCCAGAGTTGTAATACTATTAATGATTTTTGCTATGAAGTCTTTGCTGTGTCCTGTAGGTTTGCAAGGGTTATCAGTGTTGCAACCACTTCTACAATCAGTTTCTTCTTCTCTATGCTGTTTTGGGATGATCTTCCCAGCAGAACATTTTGCTCAGGTAAAAAAAAAAAAAAGGCCTGAACATATGCATGGCCCGCCCATGACTGACGTTACTAAGTTTATTCTCCGGTGAACTCTGCCGTCTCTGTTCGCTCAAGATGCTTCACATTTAAACTATGCTGTCAGCTTAGCCTAACCCTGCTGGCAGGGGCCAGACCAAATATGCTTCCATTTCAGCAGGACGGGCTTTTGCCTGTTTGACATGGCTGGCAATAGTCCAAGATTTTTTTTCATGTAGATTCTCACACCTTTGTATTTGTACAACCTTGGTTAGACTGCCTTCCAATTGTTGCCTGTAAAAGTCAATTCAGTCCTTTGTAACGGATCTTTTACCAATCCTCTTGTTTATTATAAAAGAAACAAAGCTACTGGCCTTTAAAAAAATATTGTACCTCCCCCTTGTCCCAATTATTGAATTCTTAAAATTCTGATCCTTGGCACGTGCACCCGCTAAAGGCACCTGCTGCTCAAAGGTGCGACCCTATGGTCATATTATACCATAAAACACAAATGTTGGTGCACTGGAGAACCAATGTTAATTTAAAGAAGTCCAATTCCAAACTGTATATGTTCCATATCTTCTTTATTTTCCTTGTGTAGACACGAAATAAAACTCCAGACATTACAGCAAACAGCCAATGCGTTTCGTTCACCACATTTGAACTTCTTCAGGTCAAATACATTTCATATCCATAAATCATTTATTCCTTGATTCTACCTGCCACCATGAGGTGAGTCCTTCATGCGTGGATAGGATCTCTATTCACAATTAAACCCATTTTCGCAGTAGTTCAAGCCAGTCCACCCATATGATTGACACCTTGATTAATGTCCCAAGGTGCACAACCAGTCGCTCACACCCGTGAGTCACGGAAACAAAAGAAAGAGGCTCTCTTTCTCTTTTGTTTCCGGGACTCATAGGTTCAATTGTTAATAGAGAACATACACAGTTTGAAATTGGACTAATTTAAATGAACACTGGTTCTTGGGTGCACACTACCATTTGTGTTTTACAATCCTTTTGTTTAGTGTGTGTATGTGTATATATATATATATATATATATATGTGTGTGTGGGTGTGTGTATATATATATATATGTGTGTGTATATATATATATATATATATATATATATATATATATATATATATATATAGTGTAGGCATTTTCACATAGTATGAGTGGGGGTATCCTTCTGCACCTGTTTCTCTTTTGGTTGGATCTCCCTACAGATTTGTATTTTTTCCCTTTATACACGTGGCAAACTGCATGCTCTTTCCCTGGTAAACCCTCTTTGAAACTGACTTTTTGCAGTGGGAAATCTTTTAGAGTCCATGCTTTGCACAATTTGGCTACTGATTGGGTTCAGAAGCGTTTGTATAGGAAACTTTTCTCTACTGTGAGTGGGGGTCAACATAGGTGGAGCCTGGATATGATGCAAGCCATAAAACTGCAATGCCCCTCTACGTGGCCATCATTTGTTGTTTTTTTTTTTTTTTTGCCTTTGGATTCAGAGGCGCACTGCGAGTTCTGTCGAAGAAATTGCTGAAGTCTGTTGAGATGAAGCAGTAAAGGGAGTAGTAGAGGTCAATACTTGATCAATGTTTTTGGGGATATTCTTGGGGGGATTTAACATATTCTAAGAATGGTAGTTAGCCGAGATGGGGCCCCTGAGGTTCCAAGGCTCAATTTTGGATTACATACATGATGCTTAACCTCTTGGGTGCTAAGGGCTTGCTGGAAACATCCTCAGCACCAGTGCTCAGGTGCAATTGACGGCTCCAGCAGGTAGGAAAGCCCTCTGGTGTGAGCACCAGAGGGGTTTCCTATTATTGAATTCAGCCTCAAGAGCTGGAGAAAAGTTCCCCAGCAACCAAGGCTGTTTTTATTTTTCTCTCTGAAATGATGATAGGCATGCATTCTCTCTGAAATGATGATAGGCATGCATGGCGCGCTGATGTAATTTCAGAGAAAGTGAAATGAGCTGATCTGCCCCTGGGGCGGAGACAGAAAGCCCACTAAACATCAGGGATTGGGTTTTTTTGTGACAAAATGGGTGGGGCAGCCCTCCCAGGCATCAGACATAGCCCCCACCTACCAAAATACTCCCCAGCAGTCTTTCGATAGGTGTTTTCCTCCAGTTTGTCCCCAGGTACGAGACTTGAGGGAATGCTGGGTGGGAGGACATTTGTGGCTCCCTGCATATTCCAGAACTTTCCATCACAGAAATTTGAGGAAAATGTGTTTTTTAGTCAAAGTTTGAGCTTTGCAGTGGCTGCTTGGTAAGTATACCTGGTGAGAGCCACGCAAGTAAGTCACCCCATCCTGAATTTCACCCTGGTGTCTAGTTTTAAGAAATGTGTAGGTTTGCTAGGTTTTCATCAGTGCCGTTTAAGCTAGGGCCCAAAATTCAAAGCTAGCCACATTGCAAAACAAGCATTGGTAACTGCATTATGTTTCGCCTATGTGATTAATGATAATTTTGTTGTAATTTTTAGTTTTGTGAGTAGTTATGCAATGTAAGTTACTGAAACTCCGTTAAAGTGTTAAGAGTTGTTTATTGAGGAAGGCAATCTATTGTGCTGTTACTGGTGGTATTATAAAGCTGAGATATTAGGTGAAGGGGGAGGTCAAAGTAAGAAAGAAAAAAAAAACTTTACCTGATAAGTAGGGTTGAACTGGGTGCAGTCATGGGCAGATTAGTTAAAGTGCCGTTGAAAAACAAAACAAGCACAATGTAAGCTCTGTGCGAGAAAAAACAAAAAATTATTTATTTTGTTTGAGGTTTTATAAAGCGTAAACAAGACCAAACTTTTGGTGCCAGAGCGCTGTACAACATAACAAATAGCATCAAATATATAAGGAGCAAAATATAGAATCATGGGGAGGAGCCCAAACGCTAATCAAAGGGGGGGTGTAAAAAAAAAAATACTGCGTGAAGAGATAATGCAAAGAGACATAGTGAAAACTCCAGCAATTAAATCAAATTGCTCCAGCAATTAAATCAAATTGGCATAATATAAGACCCTGCCCCAAAGGACCCGTCTCATTTGATCAGCCAAGCAGCCTACCCAGTGAACGGAAGCGCAACATCGCCACCTTGTGGTAACAATTAGGACAGCAACATCATAAGTGACACCCAGGACAGACCCTCCAGCATTTCGGGATTCATGAACAAATCGTGAAATCAGCTTACTAACGCGCTGGGCGCAATATTTACTATTTTGGCCGCAAAAAAGTCTCCCGGGAGACATCAAAACAATTGTGCATTCTTATTGGCTCTTCGCGCCACTACGTGCTGCCATACAGCCGTAAAATAGCTGCTTTCTCCTACCACAAGATCCAAGCCATTAACCCATGTGGCTCTGATGCGCAAATGCACTCACTGTCTTTGCCCCTCACGTCCCCGAGTGCAAGAATGGATTCATCCATGTACTGTACTTTGAGGCCTGCCTGAGACCACATATATTAGGTGAGGACTAATATTGCTAAATGTTCGGTACACATGATGTTTTAATGTCAAGGCCAGGAAAAAAATATGAAATGTCTGGGGGTGGAAAAATACAGAAAATAAAAACCACATGCCCCAATGCCAGGTGGTGGTTCAACCACTGCCAGGAGAGAATGCTAGGATGGCGAAATTGGGCAGATAGGAGGATATCGAGCTGAGCTTTGCCAACTTCCAAGTGCCTGGTACTGTGCCCACAGTCACCCGAGAAGTGGTAAAGGCTGGTGCTGTCAGAAACAACGCATCCACTACCTCCATTACCTGGGCCTTAAAATGTCCAATGTGCAGGCTAGCGGATGTCCTGACGCAAGTGTGTCTGCGAGCGTCCCTAAAGAAAATCCCTTCAATCTGCAAGGGATTGATTTAACCATAGCCCTGCTGTGATTGCAGACAAGTTCTTTCCCTCTTAAGCCACACCCCACTAACACGGACTATAAATGGGAAACAAGCCAGGTCTTTGTATCATGTATTTTAGACTATGGAAAGCAGAAACAATAATAGGTACATAGTGCAAAGTTCATAAAAAGAACTCTTGCAGGTTCAAAGTAACCTTTATATTTTAACTTTTACTTTTATCTGCATGGCGCAGCCAACAGTTAAACACTTTTCCTAGTCATTATGGGCAAGGATGCATTTTTTGGGTGCCTAAAGCAACCTCTGCTGAGCCACCAATTCTCTCTCTGTTCGGGCCGACATTCGATTTCCTGTTGGGTTCACTGTGTGTCTTGCATTGTCACAGTCTCCTTTCTATTGTGCCAAGTTTTGGTCCAACTCAGCCGAAGCCTCTGTGTGCTCGACGGGTGCATCTTTCTATGTAGGCCTCAGGCACGGATAAAGTTAGTAAGTCTTAAATGTTTCATTTGAAAGGGGGTACAAGGCACACCTTAGGGTCTCCATTGACTCTGGCAGCAAACTTCAAAAGATGTTCTTAAGTGCTCCCAACTCTCCCCCTCATCCAAACCCAGCTGCATGCCTTTCTTTATTTGGTCTGCATTGATTTAATGCTGAAAATGAATGATTACGAGTGAAATAAAGTGCCGCATTAATGCTGCAAAATTTCCATTTTGTGCCGCAAAAATTGCAAATATATGCCGTAATATCCTGGGGGGTCGGCCAAGATTGATTAGTTAATAAAGTGTATCTCTCTCTGAAACATACATAATTCTTCCTTAAGAAAGCAGGGAGACATGCCGTCTTTACGACTATACTAAAACCACAACTGCATGATTCACAGAAGCATCTGCAAGAAGAAAGTAAAACACAAGTGAAAAGCAACCACAGAGAACAGTAAACATTCACACACCCGCTATATCTTCAATTTCAGACCACATCAGATGTTTAGCATGTACTCATTTACAGTGTAGTTCATATCGCTGTCTATTTCTGCACCACCAAACAGATGTGTACTCCTAAGTGTAAAGTTATGTTCGAGGCTTGTGGGCTGTAGATGCACATGCTTTACACAAGTCCGCCATGTAGTGTTGGGCTCGGATGATTACAAGTTGTTTTTGTTCCAAGAAGTTTTCTTCAGTCACGAGGCTGTGTGACGACTCCTCTTGGTAATACTGCACATGGTTATCAACGCCATCTCAGATTTTTTTCCGCCGACTGGTTGAGATGTAATCTCTCACACTCCGGTTTGAGACTTCTTCGGGCTCCCTTCTGTTCTCTAGTAGATCTCCACTCGACAGTATTGTTTCGATCGCATAGTTTCATTGTGTCCGAGCGATCACCCTTCTACGTAGCGGGTCTTCGGCTCGCTTCCACAGGCCACGCTCGGCCAGGCCTCATTTTCTCCACTTCCAATGTCCTTCTGCGAATGACCTGCTAATGGAACGAAGTCCGTTCCGCTTCTGTCCGAAGTGTCACTGTAAGTATCCCCATACTGACCAACACTCTATTTGCAGCCTATGTCTCTCGCTCGTTTCTTCGAGATGAAAGCTGTGAAGCCGGCAAGTCTTTCAGATTAAAAAAGACTCTTCGAGATCAATGTGCTCGACGCCAAGAAATGCAGCGTAGGCAAGCGGATGGTGTACCGGACATCTTCAGTCGACAACAGGAGGAAGGTGAGGAAGCTTCGGCACCGCAGGAGGAATCACTATCTTTCCATGATTCCGATACAGAGTCCCAATCCAATTAGGACTCTGCCACCCTTCAGCTGGCACAAAAGCATCGCACAGTGAGTACTTTACCCCTGATCCAAAGCTCAAATCATCGTCTTTGACCGAAAAAACTGTTCACAGTCCGCCACTGCAAAAAGGCCATGACGCTCACCCAAAAAATGATTCTGAACTCCCGCCCTCCGGCTTGGCTCCGAAAGTTCAGCCTGCAGCAGGGGCCTCCACCTCCTTGACATCTGGGTCTCCAGGCCCTCGATCATCGGTCTCTGCACCAAAACAGAAACATACCATTTCAGATCTGACCACAGCTCCAACTAAACCAAAGCTTCCTCCACCGAAATGCTTCGTTTTCTAACCGAAATCTCCCCTGGAGCCGATCCTCGATCTAATGCAAGAACATCTTGACCCGAAGCAAAAAAGCGCTCCAGATCAGCCTGGACCTAAGAAAATAGTGCTTCAACCAGCAAAACCTCACTCTTCAAAAAAAAAAAAAACATTTTTTAAAACAGTCATTGTTCCAAGAGGTTTTGGACGTTCCTCTACAACCTCCAAAGAAGGATGCTGCTTCTAGCCCATTACACATCCCTATTCCAACTTCACCTAACCCACAAACACCACCCCTACCATCTACTCCACCACCTCACTCAGCAAATTATCTGAGGCAGGTGACATTTCTCACTCACCCATAATAGAGGATGATGAGGATATACCACAAAGCATACACCCCGGGGATGCTTGGGATGACTGTGTGTTGAACCACAAGGTGATACGGACCCTGATCTCTATCCCACACAACCACCACCACCACCTGATGATGCTTCTACATATCACGATTTAATATCAAGGGCAGCAGCTTTCAATCAGGTCCCCTTATATAAGGACACAGTAGAGGAGGATTTTCTTTTCGAAACTTCATCGAATTCTCAGAGGGGGGCACAATACCAATCACTTCTTAAAGGCATGATATGTCGCGCATCAACATTTTTAAAGACCCTGCCAAAGCTAGAGTCATAACACCACGCATTGACAAATATAAGGCTGCACCATTAGATCCTACGTATATTAGAGGTCAGTTAACTCCAGACTCTCTGGTAGTCTCTAATACACGAAAGAGGGCTAACTCCCAAACATCAGGAGATGCACCACCTTCAGAGAAAGAGTATAAACTATTAGATGCTTCTGGGAAACTAGTAGCTGTACAAGCAGCTAACCATTGGTTAAGCATAGCCAACAGCCAGGCTCTATTAGCTAGATATGACAGAGCCCACTGGGACGAAATGGAGGGGCTCCTCCAACACCTACCAGAGGAACACAGGAAAAGGGGGCAGGAAATTGTTAATGAGGGAAAACTGATTACCAGCAATTCCATTAAATGTGCATTAGATGCAGCTGACACCGCTGCTAGAGGTATACATATTAGTAACCTATTACGTAGGCATGCATGGCTCAGTGTTTCAGGATTTAAGCCTGAGATACAACAAGTTATTTTAAACCTACCTTTTGATAAAGAATATCTTTTCGGACCTCAAGTGGACACAGCCCATGAGAAAATGAAAAGAGACAGAGGTCGCAAAATCAATGGAGTCTTTACAAACAAGCACATACGTGGTTCATTTCGTAGGCCCAGTTATAAGCAAGGTGCAAGATTTGCCTCATTAGACAACACAGGGTCAGCATACAAAAACCAGGGACAAACCTCCACTCCAAAAACATTTTACAGAGGTTCCTACAGAGAAACCGTTTTAAAGGAAGAAGTCGAGGGAGCAATACCCATACCTCAAACAACCATAGCAGGCAATGACTTCCTTACCATTCCTCCAGACCACTTGACGCCTGTCGGGGTCGTCTTCAAAACTTTCTCCCTATTTGGAAATCTATCGCAACAGATCAATGGATGTTGGATATTATCTAACATGGTTACTGTCTGGAGCCCATTACAATTCTTCCAAATATCCCACCTCGCAAACACAAACTATCCATTCAACATCAAAATCTCCTACAACAAGAAATAACAGTTGAAATTCAAAAAGGAGCAATAGAACCAGTTTATAACAGTTTCAGGGAACAGTAGTATACTCACTATACTTCCTTATTCCCAAAAAGATGGGTCGATACGACCCATTCTCGATCTCAGACCACAAAATCATTGCATCATATCAGAACACTTCAATATGGTCACACTTCAGGAGATCATTCCTTTGCTGCAGAAAGGAGATTTCATGGCTGCCTTAGACTTAAAGGACGCCTACTCCCATATACCTATTCATCCCTCACACAGAAAATATCTGAGGTTTCAGTTCCAAGGAGACCATTATCAATTCAAGGTTCTTCCCTTTGGGATTGTCACTGCACCGAGGGTATTAACAAAATGTCTAACTGTAGTGGCAGCACATCTACGCAGACAAAACATACGTCTTTCCATATTTAAACGACTGGTTAATAAAAGCTAACGGCCTCCGTCTTTGCAAACAAAATACTCAACCCTAACCTTACTATATCAACTAGGGTTCACCATCAACCTACACAAGTCACATCTACAACCAGCTACAATACAGTCATACCTAGGAGCCATGCTCAACACACATTCAGCATTGGCATACCCAAATGCTGACAGAATACACAGCATAGTAACATTATTTCAACAGTTTCAAACCGGAAGTCAAATCCCAGCCAAAACATTTCTGCTTCTAGGCATGATGGCATCTTGAATTTCAATAGTTCCACATGCCAGACTACACAGGACCTCTCCAAGAATGTCTCTCTCATCAATGGACACAGTCACTGGGTCAACTTCACAATCTAGTGTTGGTAGACAGCCTCACACATCACTCTCTGCAATTGTGGAATCCGCAAAATGTATCCAAAGGGCAGCCGTTTCAAGACACAGTTCCACACATAATTCTCACAGCAGATGCTTTCCTAATTGGTTAGGGTGCACATCTCCAAAACCTCACAAATCAGGGGGTGTGGGACTACAAACACCGAGATCTCCATATCAATCACCTAGAGCTGCAACCTGTTCACCTAGCAGTGAAAGCCTTCCTACCTCACCTACAACACAAAGTTGTCCTAATTCGAACAGACAATATGACAACTATGTATTACATATTTTATATACAAAAACAGGGGGGACGCACTCGCTCCAATTTTCTCAGCACTGAAAATTTGGAGATTAGCAATACATCACAGTATTTGCTATATCCGGGGGACAAGCAGTCAGATTGCGGACTTTCTAAGCGGGACGCAGCAACAAGTCCACGAATGGGAACTCACTTTATGGGGGTTCCCACAAATAGATCTGTTTGCAACACAATACAAAATGCCCAAACTTCGCAAGCAGGTATCCACATCAACAATCCAAGTGCAATGCTCTTTGGATTAACTAGCCGGGAATATTTGCTTACGTTTTTCCTCCTCTCCCACTACTTCCAATAGTGGTCAGGAAACTCAGGCAAACATCTCTTACAATGATAATTATAGCTCCATCATGGGCTCGCCAACCATGGTTTTCAACTCTGTTGGAACTATCCCTAGATCCACACTAGAAGCTTCACCTCAACCCAGACCTTCTCACATAAAACCAAGGAACACCAAGACATCCGATCCCATGAACTTAGAATGAAGATACATTTTTTTTAATTTTTGTTCATGCTCCTATGGTTCTTCGACAGCCCGTTCCTGCTCCTGAAAGTCAAGTTCAAAACGCCTTAACTCGGATGAGCAGCTGAGATCTCCTGTCCAGTCTGTATTTCCAACTGTTGATAGCTTTCTGAAAAAAACAAAAAACAATCAAGGTTGAAATGCATGCCGCCCCCGCCTCCACCTCTCCCTGTAAGCTTATAGTGGTAACAACATTAGGACTTCGCCCGTGTTGGGATGGTACCCTAGCGACACATACGCCCACGCCCGATCCAATAAGCCCTTGGGCTCCTGCCTGGATGCCCCCACAGATAAGCTGGGCCCTCATTGCCAGTCCACCTTGGGAGCGTAACCCCCCCCCGCACAGATGTACCCACTATTGGGCATAGGGGTCAGAGACACGAGATGCTGCACCACACTAAAGCCTTGCCTACATACTGAAGAAAGACACACTACTGCAACCCGGGGAGGGTCGCCCATTCCGCCAGGAGCTGACCAGATCAGAAAAAGCTTTATTCGATTGTTTAAACAAAACAGTCATAAAAGCACAGCAATAAAAAACATTTCATAGCTACAATAAATTATTTACACAGGAATAAAAAAAATTAAACTATAAAGCTTTCCAATACAGGTTAATCAAGTCATAACCAATAGTTTTCTATGAAAAAGAACTTTTTTTCAAGAAATTGGAGACGCTAAAAATAATATGTACATTATCCAGTTGCTGCAAGACTAATAAGGCAGGACGACATGGTCGTAGGCCAAGATTTTTAAGAATAGGTTTTAAGAACAGGGTCCGTGATACAGAATAATATTTACAGAAGAGGATGACATGGATCGTAGTCTGTAACGAGACATTATCACAAGGACAAGGCAAGAGGAATTGAGACCAATCATGTTTCGTAGGAAAGGTAACAAGACGATGAAAAGTTCCCATCCTAAAACAGGTCAGTAAAAATCTTTCATATGCACTAGAAACAATAATTAAATATGGTTGTATATTGGAAGTACTTAAAACCAACTGATTATACAAAACAGTAGTTTTCAGTATCTCAGTAGTTAGTCTCACGGACTCTAACAGAGACAAAGCCTTGTGTTTTAAGTCCTTCCTCGATATAGTGGTCACAGAACTGGGATTAGTATAGAATTCTGGATGACCAAGTTCATTTAAAAAGTTAAAAAGATATTTGAGCCACGGTATCTTCAGGGCTCCATCCAATTTCATAATGTCTAAAAGAATTTCCCGATTCAGTTTAGCTTCATCTTTAGACCAAAGTCTATGCCACAAGAGTACCGGTTCGAGCTTAATTAAATCAGAAATATACGGCAAACCCAATTCAGCATGACAAACGTGTGGGAGAGCCAGAAGGAACAGATACAATATATTTTAAAAATGAGTTTTCCACTCTTTGAATTGATGACAGCTCAGCAAAATCCCAGATCCCACTCCCATAGGATGCCACAGACACACACTTGGCTTTATAAATTTTTAAGAGCTCGAAGGGAGGTCTTTTGCCCAGTTTTCTTGCAAAGGCAATTAACGCCGTAGTTGTACGCGCAAAGGCCAATTTTTTGGCAGAAACTGCGTGTGTCCACGTATCATTATTGGCAAAAAGAATACCTAGGTATGAGAATCTAGGTGAAACAGCAATTTTTTGACCTGACAAGAACATGTCCTTGCATTTCTTTATACCAGTACCACATCGCATTATAAATGTCTTAGCGATATTTACTCTTAAACCTAAATTTATCATGAAACGGGAGAAACTATTCAATACACGCTGAAGGCCAACTTGGGTGCGAGACATTAAAACTGCGTCGTCCGCGTATAATAACGCTGGAATTGGGCGACCAGCAACTATGGGGAAATCCTGATTCCCTATTCAAGAGGGCCTCCCCTAACCCATTTATATACAGGTTAAAAAGGAACGGAGCCAAGACACACCCCTGTCTGACTCCGCTCCTAATCGGGAAGGCTTCAGAGCACTCACCCTTCATACCGTATCGAACCTTGGCCTTAGCATCACAGTAAAAACGCTTAAGAAAATAAATAATATTTAGATCTACACCCATATTTTCTAAAATTAACCACAATTTGGCGTGGACCACACAGTCAAAAGCGGCTGTGAGATCCACAAAAGCTAAAAACAAATGCCCCTTCCTTGCTCTGGTATATTTCCCTACAAAAAGTAAAAGATTCAGCCCCTGCTCTATAGTCCCCAGACCAGTCCGGAAACCATACTGTAGATCGGAGAGAATGGAATTCTCCTCGGCCCAGTCTTGAAGACGCTCAAGTAAACCCTGCCCGCAATTTTTGTGAAAGCATCCAATAAAGAAATTGGGCGATAGCACCCCGGGTCCTGCCTATCCCCTTTTTAAAAAATTGGGACAATAATAGAGATCACCCAAGTAGGTAAAAAATTAGTGGAACAGCTGGCATTAAGCACCTGGACCAAAAGAGGCCCCCACAATGGAACATTAGATTTAAATATGTCTATTGGCACCCCGTCTGGACCTGGGGCCTTGCCACCATTACTTGCATAGAGAGCCCGCTCCACCTCCTCTAAGGAGAACCATAATTCCTTTTGTTGCTGAGAACAGCTTTCCCCTTGCGACTCACGTATACACTTATTAGTCGTGAGGGGATTTCCCTCGCCTTTATAGACTGAGGAAAAATGGTTAATCCATTGTACCTCTGGAATCGCTATCTCTACAGACGGGCCACCATCGCTAACCAAGAAAGGGGCCCTGATAGCCCTCCAAAATGCCGCGCTATCTTTAGTAAGAGATGCCGAATAAAGGGCATCCCACGCCTCTTTCTTCAGTGCTATCTTTCTGTCACTTAGTACTCGTTTATACACCCCTCGAGCCAGCCTGATATTGTTCACATTTCTAGGAATTTTCTGTAGCTCAATTTTCAACTGGGAAAGTGCACAGGTACATTTAGCGTCAAACCAGCCCCGTTGCTCACCACTGTTCTTTTTCTGCCTAACAAGTAGATTACTTATCTCGGTGGATATGGCCAGAAACGAGGCTAAGATCTGTTCGGGGGCAGCTACTTCCCTCAAACATAAATCTATATCGTTTTTACATTGCTTTACCACAGTACTAACCAATTTTGCTTGATTTACCATCGCCCATCTAATGGAATAACCGTTGGTGCTACCTATTGCTAGATTTTCTAGCAACTGTGCATTACTATTTTGAGGACTTGGTATCTTCCTTCCAGGCAGTAAAACAGTCGGGCACAAAGGAAAATGGTCGCTTAATGGATTATCTGAAACGTGAAATGAGAGAAGGCTATGCACATGGGTGCTTAATATAAAAACATAATCAATTATAGAGCTATAACCCCGCCCATTAAAGGTACAAAGCAGAGGAGCTGGAAGCGGGCATAACTCATTTGCGAAACCCAGGTCATGGCTAAAAATGAAATCATTGAGTTGTTCCCCCAAAGCATTATGACCAAAGTGTGACATGCAGACATCATCATCTCCTTGGACACCACACAGATTAACCCCAAAATTCTTACATAGAGTGCAATTAAAATCCCCCGCAAATATCAACATAATGTCATTGGTCTTACCACTGCCTAACAATTTCAATGATTTCGAAATATTATTTAGAACAGTGCCAACCTGACCTGGCGGGATATTATTGTAGAAATTAACCAGAGCTATTGAGTGAGTGGGGTCAATATGTAGTATAATCAGATGGTACACACTACTGCAACCCGGGGAGGGTCGCCCATTCCGCCAGGAGCTGTCAAATAGCAACAGAAGTTTGTTGGGGGTTTTTGTTTTGTTTCCGTTTCAGAAAAATGTAAATCAAAAAAGTAGTAATGTGATTACAGGGCACAATTGCAAATAGACTATTGTGATTGTGGGATATTAAGGGTCCCTAGAAAACCGTACCAGCAATATGGCCTAGGTTACATTGTAAATTTAATTCCTTTGTAGGCGCCTCCTAAAGCTTGCGCTCTGTGAGCTTGGAACAGCGCCAAGCTACTGTTTACAGATGGGCAACAACATACCGCATGGATGCTTGTAATAGGATGTCTGTATGTGGATCATCCCATGCATACTACCAATAAAAAAAAAAGGTTGAAATGCATGCAGCTACAGAGATTAGTACACAAGCACAGCGCAAGAGCTGCATAGGCTAAACATTAAAATAAGCTCTTGCGCTGTGCTTGTTTACGTAATGTCCCCTTGGCTGCAAGCATGCTTGTTAAAGGCAATCTGTGAGGCATAACAAGCATGATTGAAATGCCTGCAGCCACGGGGAGATTACATAAACAACACAGCGCAAGCACTGTGCAGGCTAAACATAACTAGGATGGTTTACAAAAGTTGTTGTCTTGATGATAGACATAGAAGTGGTCGATATAGAGTGATATTATTTAAATAATGGGAAACAAAAAATAGAACAAGTGCTGTGCATGCAAAACCTTAAAGTTTCTCAAAAACGGATGGAAACAGTACTTTGGCGTCGGGAAACTGATGAGAGAAGCACACAAGGAACAACAGGAAACAGTATGCTACAGCCAATAGAAATGGAGGAAAAGTAAGTAGCAAGCACAGCAACCAATGAAAACCAATGAAAAGCGAGGGGCAGGATGTAAGCCCCTTTTAAGATATATTCAGTGCAATAGATTTCACAAGCACAGCGCAAGTGCTGTGCAGGGGAACCTAAAAAGGGGTAAATTTTCAGTGGAAAAATGTGATGTTTCCATGTTGTGTTTTAGGGCCTTTCCAGTATGGACACAAGCCCTACCTACACAAGTGTGGTGCCATTTTTATCGGGATACGTGTGAATATAGAATAGTGGAACATTTGTTATTACCAATTGTATTTCTCTGCATTTGTGCCTTCCAAATTTAAGGCAGTGTGTAAGAAATACGACATTTTGATAAATGCCCTCTGAATCACATGGTAGTATGGGTACCCACAAATTCAGAGGTGTACAAATAGCTACTGCTCAAACTCTGTCTGGTGTCCGTTTCAAAAATTCATAGGTTTCTTTGATACCCATTTTTCACTCTTTATATTTTACTATATGAATTGCTGTATACCTGGTACACAATGAAAAACCATTGGAAGGTGCAGTTAAGTCGGGTTCTTCGAGAACCTGCAAACCATATATATCCCCGCAACTAGAAGGGTCTAGCGGACTTAATGGTATCTTGCTTTGTAAATCTGCCATTGTTGTCACAAAAGGCTGTTTTTTCCTACTTGTTTTCAATATTTGTTTATTTCAACAGTTAGTTTATTTGGTCACACCTTGAGGCTTCTACACAAATGATCCCTCGCTCAATTTAGAACTTTGTCTAATTTTCAGACATCTACTCCTTTCCCAGTTCACCCATGGGTTTCACCCTGGTTTTTTTATCACAAACTGGAAGTAGGCTGAAAGCAGTCATTTCCCCCCCCCCCCCCTTGAAAATCTATGCGAGGAGTTAGGCAGGGGTGCTTTCTTGCCCCCATCTTATTTCTGCCATATATAAATGGCATTGTTTAACATTTGGTTAAACTAGGGAAATACATTCCTAATACGGGGGCACCTTCCTATTTTATTATATCCGGACGGTGCTGTGCTAATTGCACGCACGGCAAACGGTCTGCAAATATTACTGGATGTTTTTTTAAGCTATATGTATACATTAGATCTTAAAGTAATTTTTTATGACGTGGGCCGCGAAATTCCGAGAACTAAAACTCATATGATGCGGAGCGCAGTACTAGAGAATGTACAACATTTTTATTATTTAGGAATTTTATTCAGCTCTTCCTTGGCGTGAAAATAGCTTTTAACTGTCAGGACAAATTATTTTAAAAGTAACATTAAAGCAAATTTTAGATTCACCCACAAATTAGAACAAAAACCTGTTAAAGAGATAATCCATCTCTATAAAACGAAATGTGTTTCAGCAGGATCATCGGTGCCAGCCTATGGGGACATACAAATGCTTGTGTGGCATTCCTTGGGTTCCTTAGAAAGATCCATGGCTCTAGTATTGGCAAGGGAGGACAAGTGTTTATATCTATAGTCTCTTTAATTGTTTGCTCATTGATACTACAGAAGTGGAAAACATCGAGAGTGCCAACATACAAAGATTGGCTCAATAAAATGCTTAGGAGGAAAACGTTTGAGGAGGCATATGCAAGACAGTGGGGGGCTTAGAGAGATTTAATGCTTCATGGCAGTTTTTGGATTCAGTAGTAAAGGCAGGCCCTGACTCGGTGCAATGCAACCGGTGATTGCTTGAGGACAATGTTGCAGATGCTGGCGATCTGCAGGTTTTTGAACAAGGATAGGGAGGCATGATGTTTACATTTGAATATTCTATTATATGGTACTGTCATTCCTTTATCTGTTTATTGAGAGTCACGGGGATTAGGGCTGTTTTGCTCCTAATATTGGTATTTATGATGGAGCTGGCTTGAGAAGCTTCATTTTTTGTTTTTTTTTGTTCATTGCTGCTATTGCATTTGTACTGTATATTATTGCAACCGTTGAATGGACGAAGTAATTGTACAAGTGGAGAATTGATACGGCATGATGGCACTCTATTTATTGCTATTAGGCATTTTATCATTGTCGTTTTTAATGGCTCGACTGTCCTAAGTTTTGTGATGCGCTTTTTTATACTTGTATGGTGTCTATATATTTGCTTCTTTTCTATATTAATAGGTATCCTATGTCACCCGTACTGTATTATTTGTATATATACTTCATCTGCGATTCTGCTCAACAAAAATAAAATTAAAAAATAAAGTAATTGCTTTTGAACAAATCTTGATATTGTGAAGTGTTTAATTCTGTATTGAATTTATGATTTTTATAGGAAAGTCGAGATGGGCGTGTGGACAGCTGGCGAACCTTTCAACAACATACAAAAGGGAAAAAAGAGAAGAAAAACAGGACCTTTTTGAAACCACCCAAAGTAAAAATGGAGCAGCGCGAATGAGTGCGATTCTCTGCAGTCTTGAATTGTTATTATATATTGCTTTTACAGACTTGATCTCAGAACATAGTGATGTCTGCCCTTTAGTGAGATGTTCTTCCATCCCATTAAGTATTGGATATCTTTTTTGTACCTTTGGAATCTGGCCAGAGGTGTGAAGACCAAGAGAATGAAAATGGTGGTTATTCAAATAGGAGAAATGCGCTATTTTTTTGTTTTGGACATCTCTGTAATTTAATGTTTTGTACTTCACTGAAATCATTTCCCCCAACATATTGTATAGTTTGTGAAACCGCCTCATTAAAGTGTTTTAAAAAAAAAAAAAAAAAAGTACATTCTTGTAGCCTTTCACTAATATTTATTTATTTCAGCCGCAGTAAATACTTTTGCCATTTTGATGTAAAGTTATCTTGACTCCTCCTACGTTGCCATTTAAACTACATTTGCTAGTTCCTCAGTTTTTTCTTACTCGTTACTGCTTGTTTTGGGTACACTTTTAAAATAATGGGCTTCCCTTCATCCACAAACGTAATTAAGGGAGATCTAGTTGGAGCCTAAATACGGACGTGCATACCCTTCTGATCCACCTGCCACTAACTTTGCCTTTTACCTTATTGGTCATTCTAAATATTGCCTATCCCCATTACATTTCAGATGCAAAGCATGATAATTTTCTTACAATAATCAATAAAACATTTCAGATTAAAAAAAGTTTCAGAAGTTAATTTCTGTTGTAAAATGGTGACAGTAAGGTGCAATATAAAATGGGGCGAGTGATCGTATGTCGGTACACAGCATGTGTGTACCAATATGTGCGTTTGTGTAGGGCTTACAGAAATTTGCAAGTCATTGAAAGTGGATACTTACAAGTGCCAAAACAGTTGCAGGTGTATTAAATGTGCCTAGCCATATTGCAATAGGTCTATCATAACTAGCAATGCCCAGTTTTGGGTTTCTTCATACACCGTTAACAGCATGAAGGTTTCGACTTGGTGCTTTTAGTGCCTAGCCTCCATCAAGAGGACAGATTGCGTAGTTCTTTCATAATTGAATACATTCTCAGTGACAAGCAGTTTCCACTGTCTGTATAACCTTTTATTAAATTAAACAGTGGAAACCCCATTTAGTGTTACTTTTACATCGTTTTCTTGTTCAAGAATGACCACATAACCATCACCCTACATGTAATGGATGGTGCAAATCTTCCAGGTCTCTCTTCACATAATTGAACATGAAGGACAGATCTCCAATAGCCCTGTCCTGCTTCTTTGAGAAAACCATCATGTGTATTCAGTTTTTACTTTACAATCTGATGTAAATTGTGAGGTGGTTACAATTGGTTGTCTTTTTGTTTAATAATTCCTCTCCAGATAAATAATTCAGTTTTCTTGTGATTCCTATTTTTATACATATTTTTTAAACCATAAAAAGTAAAAGGTAGGGCTTTTAAATGTACTTCTATAATGAAAATAGTTTTCATATCAAGGAGTACCTTTTATCAATAACAAGGTCCCTCCCTTTACTAAAAACAAACTCCGTTCTAAGAGGATTGCGGAACAGAGATAGTTAAATCACGATGTAAGACACCCGTGGCAGATCACATCTTCCGAAGTTGCTCCCCAGATCAGCTACTCATGTCTGCACCGGGGTAACACCTCAGCCTAAGGAAAATATCCCTGATGGAGTATTATTTTTGTTCTGTGTGTGAGTTTCTGCAGTTGCTCACTATGGGCCCGATTCACAGAACTAACTTAAGACAAAATCCTAAACTTACTACCATTTTGGTATTCACAGAAGGCACTTACTCATTTTGGTATTCACAGAAGGCACTTACTCATCAATGAGTAAGTGCCTTCTGTGAATACCAAAATGAGTAAGTGCCTTCTGTGAATACCAAAATGTGTAAATGGTAGTAAGTTTACGATTTTGTCTTAAGTTAGTTCTGTGAATCGGGCCCATCGTCTGAATGTGTAAAACAAGGAGGAAAGTCTTGTGCTAAGGCCAAGACCAGATCTGGACTGCAGTTCCCTGTGGGCCGTGTTCCCAGTAGGGTGACCAACCTTCCGTAAATTTCACGGACTGTCCTTTGTCCGTTGTCCATGATGATCTCTTTAACGGACACCTTTTGTCCGTAATTTTGGGCATTGGAGCGAGCTGCGCTGCCCCCCTGCAAAAAGCCTCAGAGTTCTAGAACTCTCACTATACAGGTGTGCATCAGCCCCTTTCCGACCTGGGACTGACAGTTATCGGCCCATTATCATTCTGATTGCTGGAGATTATCGCAAACACAATGATAATGGGCCTCTCTGTGCATTGGCTTGGCCTCCTCCTGTCCCATCCTAGGGCATGGCATTCTGCTTTTGTTCATGGGCTGGTGTCACCTCACCAGGGGCCAAGTTCCAGGGAGGTGGGGGTTGCATTTTGTCACTTCTTACCGGGTTAAATGCACAGACTTCAGATCCCTTGCGTGCCAGCAATTTATAGGCTAAAACATTGGTTTAATTCTGGTGATTAATGTATCGGTTTGAGAGATCTGAGTTTTGACTCGGCTGAGTTTTTACTCATAAATTAGTGCAGCCGGATAGTGTGCCTCCAGCGAAGCACAAGCTGATAAAAGATTTTTTTTAATGTAGACAGCTCAGTGGGTTAATGTGTTTGTCACAGGGACCCTTTTGTTAATTGCATTCATAAAATACAATCCTAATATAGCACAGCGAACTATGAACCAAAATCAAATAGCAGCATGAAAACTGCCAGGCACAGGTTTACAGCCTTATTGTTTTTCGATTATCTTTCATTATTCTAAGGCTGATAGATTGGTGTTCCTTTGGATAATAATAATTACTTACTAGTAAGCACAACCCCAACCACTATGTTATGTTTTAAATCCCTAGTTTGTACTTCTCCAGACTAAGCAGTCTTAACATATGCCTACCAGTATGGATGGCATGTGACTCGTACACGTTGTAGTCCTCATTGTCCTAAGCAGAACCACTAGAATTATCTTCCAGGGAGGGCCAAATTATGAGGCAGCAAGAAAAGGCAAATTATGTGGCAAAATGCAGCACATTTTATAATAGTAATTACTTTCCCATTTTTAAACTTGTTAACACTGTCTAGGCATAGGTTGCACCTCATTAGTACCAGTTTAACACCCAAATATAGCAATAAGCAACAGAAAGCTGACCAGTCACCCTTTGCAAAGGGCCTTCCACTGCGCTGAAACGTGTTGCTGCGTTTTTAGTAATTTTTTAATCATTTGAGCTAAAATCTGCAGAAAATGCAGCAGATGATGGATTATGTGGCAAATGCAGCAAATCTAAAATTATGCGAAAATCGCAGCGGCTGGACAATTGAATAATTCCAGTGGACCTGGTCACAAGTAACATTTCCCATACATTGGCTTACACACTTGTAGGAAAGTGCCCCCTTTTTGGCATGGTCACCTCTCCCTTTTGCCTGGTACATGACGTCATTTTGATAGAGGTGCACAGGGCCCCTGCTAATCAGGGCCCCACTGCCAGAGCTCTTTCCTAAACTGTACAATTGTTCCGCCAATTGGCAAAACCTTTAGCACTCTCTAAGTCCCTTGTAAATGGTTCCCTGGGCCCTTAGGTACTAGAGAGGGTGCCTAAGGGAAGCAGCACAAGTTATGCCACCCCAAGGGACCCCTCAGCAAGCACGTGCAAGGATGCCATTGCAGGCTGCGTGTCTTGGCGCAGGCAAAAGTGAAAACACGACATTTTACACATCCCTGTGTGCCATGTCCCTATATATATGTAATATTTGTAAGTCACCCTACAGCAGGCCTGACAGCCATAAGGCAGGGTGCTGAATATTACATGTGAGGGCATACCTGCATGAGAAGGTATGACCCTGTGCTGGTCAGTCCTATTACTGCCACTACAAGTTGTTGTATACTTTATAGGGTGTCCATAAACGGGCTTTCTAGAATCATGACCATATATAGGCACAATCCAACCTGCCCTTATATAGGCATAAAATCCCAGTCCTTATTTAGGCATAAACCATGCATACCAAATACAGGCATTGCTTCCGACATCCGTCCACCCTAGCGTCTCAACGAGTCCATGAAAAAACAGACCCTCAGGCTGCGGGAGTTTCCCTTGCCCAGGACTATTGATTTCTTCAAGGACTCATACATTATGCATGAACCTCTATTCCTCAAGGGATTCATTCATGACGTCTTTCGCTACCCAACTCACGTCAATGCTACCATTTTCAGGTATAAATATACCTTCCCAAACCCCTGTAAATCAGAGGAGACCTCGACTTCAGAGGAGCCCGATTCCCGGCCAGACGCACTGAGAAGACACTGTCATTCCTGCACGCAGAGAGTCCAGCTTCCAGTGATCTAACTTCCCTTGCGGGGTGTTGGAGTTCGAGTCCGGAAAAGAGATTCCTACCTCTCTCATTCTTCAGGTATGGAGCAGACTAGAACCTAGAGGGACTCTTGGCATACTAGACTCTTGGCATACTAGGCGTAACTTACTCTTAGTATACTCTAGTCAGGAATACAGCACCTACTTCTACTTTTCCCTACACCTAGGAAAGGTTAGGCACACTGGGTAGAACTAGGATAGAAACGCATGGTATGAGTACTCGCATTTTAGGCTATGTCATTTTATGTAAATGCATCTATGCTGAAAAGATAATGCTAACGCAGTATTATTTATTCTTACTGCTCACCTTGTACATCCTTTATCTCGCATACTGTCTTGTGATCGTAACAGCACATCTAACTTACAACAGAAACAAGACTGTTCAATAAACCTTTTTATTGAAACGCCCGTCTGTTATTTCTGTGTAACTCTGAGAATAACTAAACCATGCACGACTGAGCTGAGTGAAATAATTATCTATTGTTTCTACGACTCTGGGACACGTCCTGATTCTGTAAGGGAAACACAGTGGTCATGTTTTGCGGCTGCCAGAAACTAATCCCTTCTTGTCGTCAAGAAGTTTCTAGTGGCCTCTGAGCTAGCTGGCACAAGTAATTAAGTTTAATATACTCGATAGGGACATACCGACCTTAGTCCTATGTAAAACCTATAGGATATATTATTCCAATGCGCAGAGCCTATAAGGGAAATAGGAGCTACACTACATGGCGCCCAACGTTTGGTAAGGCAGTAATTCAACGTTAGATACTGAGTAACTCAGCCGTGCTTCTTTTTTTCTCTCTCAGAGACCCCTACCCATATACTCCAAAAGACGTCTGGAGTGGGCAGGGATAGTATCTGCCACGGCTACATAGGGCAGTACCCTATATACTAGCTGTTTGGTTTACTCAACGTTGAAGGATACAGTGTTCCACAATATTGTGCACCTTATCTTTGTTTCCTTGAAACTTGTTCTACATTTTTCATAAAACAAAATGTCCTTAAACGGGGACAATCCCGCCGGAAACGGTGTAGCTGCGGCTGATCCAGCCCAACCAGCATTTTTTAACAACACCGGTTTAAATGAAACCGAGGAGGGTGTCATTGACATCGCTCCAAACTTAAGAAGAGCCATTACTCTAAAACTTATAAAACATGGCCTACCACCGAGAGGAGGTAGAGCAGTTTTTGTGATTGAGGCACATGAATCCTTTCAGACAGAGGTATTCTATTCATGGGTAATTCTTCCTGAATCTAATCCAGTAACACACTTGTTTCACTTCTACAAAGAAGATGAACCACCAGAGGAATACATTCCTTTTGAGGATATTGAGATTCCATTAACATACCAGGAGCATCAGCTCTGGTTTAAAGGCGCCCTAAAACATAACAAAAATATAACCAGGCTCGGTCCACTAGGTAGACCAGGAGCAACATGGCCGATTCTAGCCGGCTACACACCTCATCCAGACATCGAAATAATGTCAGACGAGGAAATACTTAATCAACTCACAGAGTTAATAAAAATCTACAGACAATTGGTTCAATATGTCATGCGGACTTTCACAGTCCAACCACCATTAACAATTCCAAATCATACTCCACAGGGGAGTACACTAAAAATTACACCACAGACTCTATACGCAGTCATGGGTAAAATGCCCACTAAGCGGAAGCAAATTCCATTCTGGATAGCTCAAAAAATTACTCAAATCGAAGCAGTATTTCCAAATACTAGCCCACATGAGAAACACAGAATCCTAACCATTAGTTTACCAATGGGGATCACACCACAACTGGAAGACTGCACCACTTGGGGCTCAGTCTTTGCTGCCATCTACACTAAAACACACGGCATTCCGTCAATTGCGGTAAGACCAGATGTCCTAAAACAAATTCAAAACGAATACGGGGCAGAGCCTGCTTTAAATTTAGGTATGAAATTACTGAAAAATTTCGACCAGGTCTCAACAATAATATTATCAAATATTAAAGGGGAAGCAGCAGCAGTGGCGATCCGACAAAAATTAAGGGAATTTGATGTTACAGAACATCAAACGGAGCTACCCAGAATTATAGAACAATCTTATGCAGAATTAGGCAGAGATAGTTTGGGTGGGAGACCAGTTAAACCAAAACTATCTGAAAGTCCTGAGAAGGACTCAATTAAACAAACTCCTACATCTTCTAAAAAGAAGTGGGAGTCTACTAAACAAAATTCAAATGAGAAAAGATCTCAATCCCGAGGTAGGAGCCCTCTGAAAGGAGGTACAACCTCAGGAATAGGGATAATTTGAGAAAACCTGATAAGTATCAAGATAATGATACACGTTCCTCTCGTCCCTTTCAGGTCTCATCACAGACTTCGGAAAGAAGAGGACGAACAGAACATAGAGAAGAACGCGTGAAATCGAAAGACGAAAAACACGCTCCAAAAATTAAAGTTAAACCTCAATTCTCCAAAAAGAAAGTAGCAGGTCTAATAATAAGACATGCCGAGAATACTGAGATCGCAACTCAAGAACGGAGAATGGGCTCAGACAATGCTGGACAGTGCAGCAGAAGTCACAATAGCTCGCCAGAACCTGATGGAACTTCTGGAGATAGTGGACTTGAATGAGTACATTACAGTAGAGACTGTAGACACCAGGGTTAGTACTCCACAAAAGTTATATGACATAACACTCCGGATGGAGGGAGACAAACCTAGACAGGTTAAAGCACTTTTTTGGGAAAAACTATCAAAGGGTTATGACATACTTCTAGCAGAAAAAGACTGGCCACCACAATTTGTCAGAGAGTGCCCACACGGCGAGGACATCATTATGCTTGCCTTCTCCAATCACATACCAATTCACTTAAAATATACATATGCCAGAAAATGGGCAGTGGCCCAGGCTCCAGCATTATATAAAAATCATGTAGGATGGGATGAGGACTCACCTCGCCATAAAATAAATCTGAAACATGAACCTACTGGACAGAGGCAGTATCCTATTAAGCAAGAAGCTAAAAAACAGGTCAGGGAGATTTTAAATCAACTTGAATACCAAGGGGTGATTGAAACATGCACCTCATCCATGAACAATCCTTTGTTTCCTGTCTCCAAACCAGACAATACATATCGTCTAGTTTTGGACTACAGACATTTAAACACTTGTTCTAAAACTTTTGCAGTGCAAAATGCACACAGCACAGCATTAATGAATAACATTGTGCGTGAAAAATACAAAACAACATTAGACATCTCAAACGGTTTCTTTTGTCAAAACATAGCACCTGAAAGTAGGTACTTAACGGCATTCTCCATAATGGGGACCCAGCGTCACTTTTGTCGACTCCCACAAGGGTTCAAGAATAGCCCAGGTTTATTCTCAGCGAGAGTAACGGAGTTACTACAAATTTATGACAACGAGGCATTGTCCTATGTCGATGACATCTATCTGACGGATGATGACTTGGAAAAACACTTGAACAGGGTGAGCACCATTATATTGGGATTCGCCTCTGAGGGCTACAAGTTCAACTTTAAAAAGTCTCGAATTGCCCATCTCAATGTCCTATTTTTGGGATATGAGCTTTCAAGTGAAGGCAAGAGCTTGGCAGCTAACTTTCTAGAGAAATGTGCGCTGCTCCAACCTCCAAAAACGCTAAAAAAACTTACAATCCATACTGGGATTCATAAATTTTGGAAGAACATACATTCTAAACTACGCAGAAAGGGTTAAACCTCTCTACGCATTAATCAAACCTGATTTTTCAAATAAAAATTGGACACAGGAACACACAGAAATTTTGCGTTCACTCCAGGCTAACATGTTAGCGACAAATCACTTACAAACACGCGTAAGTCAAAGAAATTTGGTGATTCGAATAATTTCGGGTCAATGTGGATTCACTTACTTAACCTTTAATGAGGGTGAGAAAGTACCAATCGCATACAAATCACATTTCTATACACAAGCGGAAATGCGCTTCAGTTCAACTGAAAAAATTCTGACAGCAGTTCAAACAGCTGTAGCAAAAGAAAGAGCCTTAGCCCAAGGGAAACGCATAATTGTCGTAACCCCAGTACCGGCTTTAGAAGCGGGCACAAAAGCGAGCATTCCAAATGCTAAAGCTTTACATCCGAGATGGATACAGTGGGTTAATTCTCTTGCTGCAACTGATGTTGAATATGTTTTTGATCCAGATTTAAAAACACAGGCATTTCTCCAATATGAACAAGAATGTCCTCTGCCCACTAAGATTCTGCCTCTCGATCAGTATGAATTCGTAATTTACACTGACGGATCCGCACAGCCTGCAACAGGGAGTAAGCAAGCTTACAGTGCAGCGTGTGCTATCGTTAAAGGTCGCATGCGAAATGGCGTCTTCAGACCTATGGACACAAAAAGTCAGTCACTAGGTGATTGTACAGCTCAGCGAGCTGAACTACAGGCATTCAAACTGGCACTTGAGAGTACGGATCGAGAATTCCTCACACTGATAGTGTGCGATTCCTATTACTGTGTTCAGTCGTATAATGATTATATACGAACCTGGCTTGAAAATGGTTTTAAAGATGTGAAAGGTGGCACAATTAAGCACAAATTGCTTTGGGAACAAGTAGTTCAGTTGAAAAACGAACTACCAAAGGCTCACGTGATACACACGCTGAGTCATCAACGTGATGGCGTTCACGTTGCAGGGAATTCATTGGCTGATGAAGCCGCAAAGGGGGCTGTTCAGACGGCTTCCGTAGCTGCGATCACTCGTTCGAAAACAAAAATAGACGGTGAGATAATGTTAGCTGTCAATGCTTCAAGCAAAGGCAGCAGTGCAGCGTTAGCAAAAAAGTTTCCACTCAAGTACTCTTATGTAATTGATGCGAATAACGTTCCTTTTGCTCGAATCCCTGGAGTGGGGGATAGGGTCATTCCAAACATGGAACGAAGAGCAGCCTTGATTTATGAAACTCATTTGGGGGAGGGTCTGTCACATCAAGGGATCTCAAAAACAATTTTGAAGTTAAAAGAGATGTACTGGTGGCCTGGAATGAATACACACATTCACATATTCATCAACAACTGCTTAGACTGTAAAATACAGCGAGGAGGCCACCAGACACCATGCTGCGAATGCGGTAGCCCAGTACAGACACCACTGTTAGACAGCATTAGGCTATCTAATCGCCAGCGTCCTACTGGACAAAGGCATTCCCGCAAATACTAAATCTAGGTTCCTATGGTTATGGCCTCAGCGCTCGGCTGACGCTCGAACTGTTATAAAAGATTTGCGAGTCTATATCGGCACATACGCAATAGGCACGTTTCATTCTGACCAGGGTCCTGCGTTTAGCTCTAAGGCTTACAAAGAAGCCATGGCCAGTCTGGGCGTTGCATTGCGGTACTCCTCTCCATTCCATCCTGAGGGAAATTCTGTTGTGGAAAGGAAAAACCGGGACATAAAGCAGTCTATAACAGCTAGGTTATTAGGCTCGGGTGATGGGTGGGTCAAACACCTCATTAGCGTTCAGCGCGCTCTCAATAATTTGCCAAGAAGTTCTCTAGGGGGGGTCACTCCATATGAGGTCCTATTTGGGACAAGAATGTGGGTTCCAGACTTAGAACACGTAGGCACAGTGGTGGACATGAAACCATTTGATATCAAAGATCGTTTGGCTGTTTTACAGGATCTTAACAAATTAAGAACGAAACAAAGCAACATATCCCTGCAGCCAACCACCACTGGGGAAAAATCGGCGGTCCCAGCAAGGCCTGTCTGGATTCCAAAAGTTGGGGATATAGTCAGAGAAAAAATTGCGAACAAGAAGGAATTTGGACCTTCTTACAGACAACCGGTACCTGTTCTAGCTGTTCAAGGAACAAGGACAGTAATTCTGCCGCCCCTTGCTGGAAGAAAGGAGAAAAGATTTGTGTCAATCGACCTGATCAAACCACAGTATGTGGCCAATACTAAGCAGTAGGCCTCGTGGACTCCGACCTAGTAGCAGACGCACTCCTCTCGCTACTATTCAAGAGGTTCAGACTGAAAGACTGATCACGATCGAGAATTCAGCTGTAACAAATGAAGGACTAAGCAACCAGGCTATGGAACTCATCCCTCTTGACAACCAAATAACAGTTCGTCCAAATACACCTGTCTACACCAACGTGACTCGTGAAGAACTGGTTCCTGTGATTTCAACGAATCCTGATGCAATTCCAACAATTGACAGAACTGCTTCTGGCTATTTCATTGACTTTGATACGTTCTCAGAAGATCCAAGTGAACCTGAAACGACGCCAGCATCATCAAAATTCAAGCAGCAAGTACAAGACTTCATTCACTTTCTGAAAAAGACTTATCTGGTTTCTCCATGGATTGAACTCTGGATTACATCTGCACTTTTTGTTTTCCTGCTCTGGCTAGCTTTGGTAACAACAGTAAGCATGCTTATAGGTGGAAGATACATCCATGTGAACATTGAAGGAAAAGACGTGAATGTACTTTTGAAACCACATAAATCTTCCCATCGTGAAGCAAGAGACTTGTCATCAGTGAACATCACAGCTGTTCCTATACAGGATGGTATAGTGTGGGACAAAACAGATTATGAAATCTTCGGTCCAAGTGAACAATTGAACATTCCACATTTATTTAAAATTTCACTAAGTGATTTAATAACGTCCAGTACCTATTCAGATGATTGGGACTTAGAGACTGTTCAAGATATAATGTTTGATCTAGAAAAATCTGCTGCATTTTCTAAAAATGAATTTTTAGAGGGTTCATCCGATTATGAAAAACTGTATTGTTATAACCACTATGGTCATCATTATTTGCACAAAACTGCATATGCAAGAAATGTGTTTGTTTAATCAATGGGAACACTGTCCTACACCACCACAAGGTAGTTCGAAAACTTTTGCTAGTAAATTTCCATATTTTTCAGGTTATAATACATCTGATCCAGAAACGTTTTACTATAAAAATGTAAACAAAACAGGTCTGAAAATTATGTTAACAAATACCAAACAGATTTACTCTGAAGCATTTATTGCCCAACTGTCTACACAGGGTTTCGACTTATGGAAGGACACAATTGAGACAAAAACTGTCTGGGGTAGTAAAGATTGGCAAGTACAGGGTATAGAAGCTTTATTTAGAGCCTGTATTATCCCTGAACAAATACTGTTTTTGAATGACACCGTCCAACAGACATCTTGTCTTGGATTAGCCAAGATAAAAGAGATGAAAACACCTTCTGTGCCAACACCTGCCAGTGATAATAATACAAAGGCAGTGGTGACAGTTGACAATATACTACAACTCAACAGAACTCATCCGAATTGGAAGAAATGGTTGATCTGGCCCACAGACACAAACAACTGTCAGGAAAGGTTCTTGAACAAAACTCAGGGCTTTACTATTCATAGGCCAGACCCAAGATATGTCCAAAGACAACATCCGGGGGTAGTAACAACATACAGTGTAGGAAAATTATGCCTCGATTGGTTGCATAAATCTACACTACAGGATGGAAGCAACACTTAACCTTACTTGCACACGACGCAGATCTTAGGGAATTCTTGCTTGGACCAAGAAAACCGCGTCAAAAACGTTTCATATATGCCGGCATCTATGCTGCTTATAATGAAGCATGGAAAGTGTCACAGATAGAGGCTGCAGAACGAATACGTGAACTTGATCGTATTAATTTAGAGAAAACACTCTCTGTAGTAGACAATGGGTTAACAACTTTGTCCTCCAGAATTTATTCATTGGATGGCATTGTATCCTCTGCTATCGACATTCTAGAACAAGATTTGGCTATGTTACAACAAGGTCAATCCCAATTACGTTCTATAGTGTCATTGACATGGACGCTGCAATCTTTGCGAGCGGGCTATGTGCCTTGGCGTTTCATCAATACGTCGTCTCTGTTTGCAGAATACAATCTCACTGATAAACAGATCGAATTGGCACAAAGAGGAGCAAGGTATACAGTGCTGAGCATTGAAAAAATGGAGAAATTACCATTTACAGTGGCAGAAAAACCAGCTACAGAATGGGTTATTCATGGCAAAATAACATTGCCTGTGACAACTTTTCAGTTTCAGTATTGCCTCAGACAGATGCAAGCAGGCAAATATGAAAGGTTGGGTAAGGAATACATTAAGATATCTTGGAAGTTACCATACACACATAGATGTTGGAGTGGGGATCGTGAAGTGTTTCTTAGCGGTACTAACTGTAAACATGCACTGACCGGTTCACTCATATGTCAGGACATTATTTTACACGGAGCTTGTAATGGTTCTGTGGCAAACTTGTCTTGCCATCAGCACGGTTCACCAGCTGCTGTGATTAATCCAACGTTTGGACAACTTTCGAATGGGAGTTACCTCATGTTGAATGATCAGAGCTGCTGTGGAATGTTGCCAGGCATCCCATATCTAGTAACGGTCAACTCCAGGGTCACTTGCTGTATGCAAGTATTGTTTCCCCCAATAGACACAGTCAGGGAGTCGCCTTTATGGCCTTCACTGAGCGTCTCTTTTATAAGATTTGATACTTTGAGCAGAATGAAAGCCATGCTTTTACAGCAAACAGTGCCTTTGACCTCGGCCAAAGAAACCTATGATCTACAAGTTGCAAGGACTTCGGCTGAGATACAGACTTTAATACGTACAAACTGCCCTATACATTTCGTAGAAATGATATCACGTATCTTTAACATGTCAGATACAACAGGAATTGTACATGTATTTAAGAGCATTTGCACCGGTCTCTTAGCACCGTTCCAGGCAATACTTGGTCATCGGTGGTGATTCCAAGAGCAGTGAAAACCGGGCGGGTACGTCCGTGTTCAAGGGTCCTGAGTAAAGCCGGAGGTGTGACCGGATCCGTATCTCTTACCGCATTCGGAAAGAGATGCGGATCTGGTCACACCTCCGGCTTTACTCAGGACCCTTGAACACGGACGTACCTGCCCGTTTTCACTGCTCTTGGAATCACCACCGATGGGGTCTTGGTTCTGGTCACCGAACCGACCTTACTACCCTCGCAGCCGAATTACCCTGTTACTCTAATACGCACCCTTAGACCGGGTTGGAACTATCACCGGTCCAGCGATTTTGCTCAGACTTTTTGTCTACAGTCAGCCCTGAAGAGTCACGGGTTACTACCCAGGTGACGAAACACGTGTCGGCTGGTATTCATATCTGGACACACTACAAGACCTGTATAAACATTTTCTACCAAAACATTCATTGGTGTCGACCTTTGTGATTGTAACTTTGAATATTACAGTTTGTATACTGATATTCAGATGTATTATTTTCAGCGTGTGCCCAGGATTGTTTCTTAAATTGTAAGTGTGGGTCCGAATCCACACAACTGCAGGGGTTGTCCGAGCTTTCCCCTGACCTGGTAGCACCGTAACCGTACTATATTCCTTTTATACCATACCGTCAATTAGCTTGTGCGCCATTCTTCCTGCTTACCAAAACCCATCGTAGAACCTATTTCTTCGCCGAAATCACTCCGAGTGAAATGGAGAAAGCTCTCCTTGAAAGAAAGTGCCGTGAGCGAATAGTACAGCTACTAGGCATGACTCGTCTACGGACCTTAATACCACGTGGTTCCTGTCATTCCGACCAATCTGGCAAAATTGCATCTTACCTGTTCTACGATGCCTGCTATGCGGTGAAGAATGCGTGTTGGACGCTTGTCTAACATATCCATCAGCTGCGCCAAAGGATGTCGATGCTTTGCTGGACCCGATAACGGCCCATGCTCTGTGTTGTCCCCAGAGGCTTCCAATACTGATGTCAGCATTCATTGAGATCTCAGTCGCCTCCTGCTGCTGCTGAGGTACGAGAAACAACTCCAGGCTCACAGGTAACAACGAACGCGAACATTGCTGAGAGCGATGTTTCCCATCTTTGTGCGGTCAATCTTTTATACGAGGTGTTCCAGCTTACACCAGCAACAGTGGAAGATGTTTTGTCTATTGAAATAGATGATCTAATGTTTACACCAGACCCGTGAACTGACTCTGATTCGGCATACTGTGTTCCAGTGCGACAGCAACAATTTGGCCTTCATTTTTCAAAACCTTGGAACTTTACCAAATTTGAACTTTTGTCCCATTTTTTGATCGAAAAATGGCACTTCAATCTGCTTAAGGTAGAACTAGCCTTATAATACAGACTTGGCAGTACTTCCAGGGACACTTAGTCATCTTGTGTGTCTAGATCAGTTCATTTAAGTTTCATGATAGGAATTGACTTTTGATTTTGAACAAACTTATCGGTCAATTTAGTCAAATGTAAATATTGCTTTTATATTACTGTCTGCATTTATTTCATACTTTATGCTGGAAATATGAGGCATTGCTTAAATGATGTACAGCAACCTTTGCATTTTTAATATGTCTTTTAAAAAAAAATGTAGGATATGTTTTAATATGCGGTACTCCATTTTAATGTTTAGCATTTTAAATGTTTAGCATTTTAGTATTGTATACACGAAAGAGGAGTGGGTGTTGTATACTTTATAGGGTGTCCATAAACGGGCTTTCTAGAATCATGACCATATATAGGCACAATCCAACCTGCCCTTATATAGGCATAAAATCCCAGACCTTATTTAGGCATAAACCATGCATACCAAATACAGGCATTGCTTCCGACATCCGTCCACCCTAGCGTCTCAACGAGTCCATGAAAAAACAGACCCTCAGGCTGCGGGAGTTTCCCTTGCCCAGGACTATTGATTTCTTCAAGGACTCATACATTATGCATGAACCTCTATTCCTCAAGGGATTCATTCATGACGTCTTTCGCTACCCAACTCACGTCAATGCTACCATTTTCAGGTATAAATATACCTTCCCAAACCCCTGTAAATCAGAGGAGACCTCGACTTCAGAGGAGCCCGATTCCCGGCCAGACGCACTGAGAAGACACTGTCATTCCTGCACGCAGAGAGTCCAGCTTCCAGTGATCTAACTTCCCTTGCGGGGTGTTGGAGTTCGAGTCCGGAAAAGAGATTCCTACCTCTCTCATTCTTCAGGTATGGAGCAGACTAGAACCTAGAGGGACTCTTGGCATACTAGACTCTTGGCATACTAGGCGTAACTTACTCTTAGTATACTCTAGTCAGGAATTCAGCACCTACTTCTACTTTTCCCTACACCTAGGAAAGGTTAGGCACACTGGGTAGAACTAGGATAGAAACGCATGGTATGAGTACTCGCATTTTTAGGCTATGTCATTTTATGTAAATGCATCTATGCTGAAAAGATAATGCTAACGCAGTATTATTTATTCTTACTGCTCACCTTGTACATCCTTTATCTCGCATACTGTCTTGTGATCGTAACAGCACATCTAACTTACAACAGAAACAAGACTGTTCAATAAACCTTTTTATTGAAACGCCCGTCTGTTATTTCTGTGTAACTCTGAGAATAACTAAACCATGCACGACTGAGCTGAGTGAAATAATTATCTATTGTTTCTACGACTCTGGGACACGTCCTGATTCTGTAAGGGAAACACAGTGGTCATGTTTTGCGGCTGCCAGAAACTAATCCCTTCTTGTCGTCAAGAAGTTTCTAGTGGCCTCTGAGCTAGCTGGCACAAGTAATTAAGTTTAATATACTCGATAGGGACATACCGACCTTAGTCCTATGTAAAACCTATAGGATATATTATTCCAATGCGCAGACCCTATAAGGGAAATAGGAGCTACACTACAAAGTGACCAGGGAAGCCTTTTTAAAACATGTGCTGGACACTGGTGATAAGTTCCCCAGCTTGATGATGGCTTCACTGCAAATATGGATGTTTGGTATCAAACGTCTCGTCTTGATAAACCCACTCTGATGCCAGTGTTGGATTTATCAATACATGCACCCAGAGGGCACCTTAGAGGTGCCCCCTGAAACCAACAAGCCTCTGGTGTGCTTGCTGACTGGATTCTGCCAGCCTGCCACCCAAGACAAGTTTTTCACCTCCTAGGGTGAGAATCTTTTGCTCTCAGAAGGTCCGGAACAAAAGCCTGTCCGGGAAGGGGGTGTAACACCCCCTCCCACAGGATGACCTGCTGATTAGTGTCCTTGGGCTGGCGAGCTTCAAAGGAGCCGCCGCCTTTGGAATGTGAATCTGGCTCCCCTCACAGGAGCGGAAGCCACCCCTCTCCCATCCAGAGCCCACTTGGCACCTTGACAGGTGGGAAAATTAGCTAGTCTGGTAGGCATGCCATCCCCAGGCTAGTACCACCCTTAAGGTGGGCTAACTGCGAGATGGACCCAAAATTTCAGAGCTAGCCATCTTTGTGATGGCATACCTAGAAATTCTGGCACAATGTTGCGACCACTTCCCACAGGAAGTGGTCTTATTATGGGGTGTAGTGACCCCAAGGGTCAGTAGCCCACTGGCTACTGCCTACACTCCCCTAACACCTTTAAATTCAGTATTTAGCGTAGTTCCTGACACCAGAGAAGCAGATCCTGACTACCTAAGAAGAGAGAGGACACTGAAGAGCCGCAAAAGCAAAGACAACAGAAGAGAGCACCTGACTTGGCCCTAGCTCCGCTGGCATGTCTGCAGCCTTCGATGAAAACTGCACCAAAGTAGACTTGTTCTGCAGCTGTTACTCTAGAAACTTGAAAGGACTGCCTGCCTTTGAAAAAGACTCAAGACCTCGCGTAAACAGCAGACCGGTTCATCAGAAATTCGAAAAAGAAGGCTCTGAGACCTCCGAAAGCGCCAAAACCCGATACCTGAAGCATCCACTGCACCCGTCGCCTCCAGCCCGAGTTGAAGTGGGCCAACAGTTCCAACAAGGTTCCCCAGCCCTCCAAAGCCCAAGTCCATCGTGGTTTCACCCTTGCTGGACTCTCCGACATTGCTTCAGCCTCTGCACGCAGGCCTCCACTACCGCAACTGCTCCGGTAAGGAAGACCCAGACGCCTAAATACACCTCTGCACCTGTCGCCCCTGGGCCTTGGAGAAGAGGACCAAAGGTCCCCCCCGTCCCCGTCCCCCCCCCCATACCCGAGCATCGCTAGGCCTGAGCCCACTTGTTCATTTAGCCCGACTGGCTTCCTAACCAGAGCCTGTTCCCTCGTTTTACAGAGACCGATCCCCATTGACACGCATTGGGCTCCCGATGCTGATTTGCACCCCGCACCCGGCCGCCGTCATGCCGCTGGTTGTGTAATGCTGGTGCTGCCTTGGACCTTGCCCACCACTCACCTTAACTCCTGGAGATTGGTCCTGTAAGTCGACACACTGTACCTGCTTGTAGAACTTGTCTTTTCTTCCATAGCATAACATTGCAGAACTCAGAAATTGCATTGTGTCCACTTTTTAAAGTGAAAATAATTTATATTTAAAAGCTTACTTACCGGAACGATTTTTCTCTGATGCCTAAACATATATAAAGGTACCTGGTATTTTTATAAATTAATGTGGATCTCCTTCTTGAGTCGCTTGTATCATTTATTAATCAGATCCTCCAGGATATTACGGCATAGATTTGCAAATTTTGCAGCACAAAAATTGAAATTTTGTGGCACAAAATTGAACATTTTGTGGCATTATTGCTGCACTTTATTTTACTCGTAATCATTCCTTTTCAGCCTTAAATCAATAAAACCTGTTTTAGCAGAGTATTCCACTTTGAAATAGGCATGTTTATAGTATCTGTTGCTCTACAGAAGCACAGCTCCAATCCTAACCTCGTGGGAGGGGGGGTGTATTTCTCTCTGGGATGTTCTAGCACGCATGTATGCACCCCTGCCGGGCACCGCCGCATCCTGGATCCGTGAGGCATGACACTTCCGGCTCCACTTAGGCGCAGGATCGTAGGGGGTGGAGACATTTGTGGTAGTGGAGTATGTTTTCCACAGTCACGTAGTCACAAGGTAAATCTTATACAAATATTACTTAGCGATGGTCTGACCAGAAATCACAATTCTGCCCCAGTCATCACAAAGGAATGCATAATGATATCCCTGAAAGGAAACTCTCACATATCCAAATATATATTTATTTTCAGTAAAGTAGCTGAGAAATGACTCCTTAATGAGAGTATTGCCACCCCTCATGGCGGTCTGCTGGGTTGTTTACCGGTCGCATGAGGCAGAGATTACCCTGGTCCCGTTACTATATGTATGTGGATGATGTTATCTACATTATGAGGGTGGATCGGGAGCCCTGCTCTTTTGGAGATGCTGCCTCTGCAAACAAACATTTCCCTGTTCTCTTATCAGAAAATAGCTAGAAAACAAGTTGCAAAAAGAAATTAGAAAAAACTTGTCTGGCTACAGATAGCTTTAGCTGACTGCCAGAGGTCATGTCAACACCACACACAACGTTCATTATATAATTTGCAGATGGGCTTTGGGATAGCCCCCTTCAGCCATTGGCTTATTTTGGCGGGTCCCACCCTTCAGTCAGTGACTTGATCATGTGTTGGTACCAGCCCATGGGATTTTGCAAATGTCTTTCTTTTTTTAATACACATTTAACTTATGTAAATAGGGTCAAAGTAGTCCCCTGATACATGAATCTATGATACAGTATACTATCTCCTCAGCAAGGTGGGGCATTGCAGGGGAGTGTGTAGAGGGCAGCTGCATCGCGGATGACAGGTTGTCTCTCTCCGCTACTCTGAAGCTTTCACTGCAAGGATATATGGCAGCTATCTCAGATTGGAATTTTGCCATGAGAGTAATGACGTTTTGTAGTGATGGTAATGAAAATGTCAATATAAGATGGCCACAATGTTCCATATAGTTCTTGAGGACCCCTGACCAATTCGGAGCACCAAGCTCTCAGGTACACGTACAGCCTCGCGGGCAAATGCAACTGCTTGCTCTATTTGCTCTGCACTGTAGCATCTCTCAGGCACATGTGCATTCTCATGTTGCACACACTGCTCAGTGCAGGCCAAGGGTTGAGTTTTTCACACAGCAGGGGAACTTTGCTAGGGTGGGCAGGAATCACCACTGTAGTGACAGAGGTAAACCGGACCATTTCACTCTACTGATTATTAAAAACATGAATTACTGCCACCACCGCGTTTATGCTGCTTAACTCCAGGTGAAAGCAGCAGCCTTGCACCTCCTGAGGGTAACACTTTGGGCGCCTCTCCTGGTCTAAGCAGACTGGAATCCATGAGACAGGCCTAGGTCATAGCACACAAGCATGATCTGTGTTCGCTCATGACCAAAATCAGTACCAAGGATTTAGATATCACCGCAGATGGGGCAGTCAGGGCAAGGGTACACGTCCGTCACCATGCAAGGAACTTTTCCGTCCCAACAGAGTACATGCACGATCCTGAGAGCAGAGTTGGCAGCCATATTTACATGCCAAACTCTGATCTGGGGACTCTTATAAGTAAAGCTTTCATGTTTCCTCTGTTTGCTGCTGAAGCCTGCATGAGTTCAAAGCAGTGGCTTGACATTTCACTACTTACCTGGAGAGCACAGTGGTAGCTCAAAGAACTTTTGTTATTTTGAATGTTGGATGTGTGTACTGTACCCTGACTATTCTTCGACAGTGCGGGAGAGAAACTGCTCTATGAACTGTGAAGCGAAAGGAAAGCATAGAGAACAATTATGAAGAGAAGAAACTAGTCCTCTTTGAAAACTATCCTTAGGGTAAAGCAGGTAGGGAATAAGATTGAGAGCAGCGCCACAAAATAGAAAATATATTTAACAGGAATTCAGCGCTACAGAGAGCCAGAGAAAATAGCTTGACTTTTGTTGTTAGCAAGGCCATTTCTGGCAGTGAGAACATGCTTGTTACGTGCTACTCCCACATCCTTTGTCTTCCTTCTAATGGCCTCTATTTTCTTTGCACCAATAGTTAGTTTACTGTATACCTAGGGATAGCTGAGTTCCAGAAGTTCTGACTCCATCAAAATTAATCAGCATTATTCACTGCAACTGATTTAGCAAGGACTCACAATGAGACTTGCTCGAAAGCAATCTTCTCACAATATTAATTAATTTGTACTAAAACCTTGTAATGTCTTTATTAATAATGTGCAAAATCAACATTTTTATCTAGAAGATGCTTGCCTATGTTTTTTCCACTAATAAGTAATCCTCGTCTAATCCAAAATGGCCGCTAAAGCGCCGGAAATCTACTGCGCATGTGTCAACCATGTCACGTGGTATGACGTCTTTCTTTGCTTGGAGGGAATCTTTTGCTTCTGCGCAGTGTATGCTAAAATGGCCGCTTAATGTTCTCCCATGCTAAAGCTTTTGCATTGCTGCAATTAATAATGTGGTATTCTAACGCTACTAATGCGGGATAGACAATTATAATTAAAAAGGATTAGGGTAGAAGTAGGAGGTATACAGTGAAAACGTTTATTTTTGATATTAATATGTTTCTTCTTTGATTTCTATTAGTTCATAACGTGGACCTGAGCTGACTAAACGGCAGCTCAAGAAACATGTGACCTGCGCATGCGCCCTGAAAACTAACAAAGCAAAGCGATGAAGTCAACTTGGAAGATGTCCAAGGACATGACCCGCTGATCACCTTCAAAGTTCATCCGAAATGTCCTACGAAAAGATTCATTTTGTATATACTTTGTATCAAAATTGTTGTGAAACGGGTGGGAAATAAAGCAAATGTATTAATTGAGAGGGCGGTATTTTAAAAACAATGGGCTTAAGAAAATTGAACTAAATTAACGTGGTGTGAGGATCAACCCCCTGTCCAATCAGAATTAGTGGGCCCATAATATTGAAACATTAATGGGAGGTACATGGGCGTAGAAGGGTATAATAGATATAGAATTAGCTAATTAGCTAGCAGAGAGAGGAGCGCGAGGAACTTAGAGCTTAGATGCTGCCATCGACGAGAGCTGATCAATCACAGACTGAACTGCTGTTCAAAGAAGTCCTGAGGTGGGGGCGGCGGACTCTATTAGAAGAAGACGTGGAAGAACCGAGGAGGAACGAAGTGTCAGAGAGGGGAACGACGCAGGCGTCGTTGGTAGAGAGGTCATCCTGTCCTGAACCTGGTCCGGAGGTCTTGGTCTTCATCCTTTCTTGGGGACCCTCTTTCCAACTCCTTGGCCAAGGGGTTTGGTTTTCACACCTTTAGGTAACTATAAATGCGTAATCTTTAGTTTGTACTGCTGTCTCTATCTTCTCCTTTCTGAGGGACCGTCATTTGTGATCAATAGGTGACAATAGTGTGCTTCCTCCTTGATATGCGATTAAGTATTATGTGGATTGTAATTTACTCTGCTAAATAATTTAGATAAACATTTTAAAACTTCCTGAGTCAGTGGTTATTTCAGGTGGTTAATGAAAATTGTTTTGTATGATCTCATTTCAGCCCCAGTTATCAAAGGTCCATTGGTAAGTCATTACTCTTCAATCAGAAAAGGTAATTGGTAGCAGGGATATTGATAAAGAGTACAACTGATTCCCACCAGCGGTGATTACTAGTTAGTATGAATGAATGGGCCCAGGTGAGTATTTAGCGTCTGAATGCTTGTTGCTAGTAACCCGCTGGATCAGTTTTCTGTTAGCAGAGGATGGTTATACTTTGTTAATTGGGTAATGAGAATTTTATTTTTATGAACTAACATCTGTTTTTAAAAGTTTTGTTTTATGTTGTCTAGAAATCCCCGGGGAATTTGAATAGCGGATGGTAAGTGGAAGCCATACTGCAGCGAGGTTATCGGTCAGGCAGAAATAGTACTGAAAAGTTAAGCAGGGCTATCAGTACTTGTTAGGGGGGGGTGTGTGTGTGTCTGTGTGTGTGTGTGTGTGTATGTATGTATGTATGTATGTATGTAAAGGAATACGCTGGTGAAAATTTGATGTTATATCACCTAGCAAGGGTAACATTCAAGAAGTAGCAGGTATTTCCGAAGCTTACGTGAAGAGTAAACGGAAGGGTTTTACTCGTAGTGTATGTCTAGTAAACGGAAGGGTTTTACTAAGTGCGAGAAAAACTATCCTTTTCAATTTAGGGAAACTGACAAGATAGCGAATGTTTTATGTTACTAAATTTTAATAAGAAGGGTTGAGAAAATAAAGTTTTGCGTACGAATTTTGTAAAGGGAGGGTCAACTGCCGGAGTAGAAGCTGACGTCACAAGTGCCGCACTGGGATTGGCTGAAACAGCGGGTGTAGAACGAGTCTTGTAAAGGAGGGGTCAGTAGTTAGGAGTAATACTGACGTCACAGGTGCCGCGCTGGGATTGGTCGACACAGCGAGGGACAGAGAAGCGTAGATTGTAAAGGAGGGGTCATCAGAGAGAGTGAATAGACGTCACAGAAAAGCCGCGCTAGGATTGACTCCGATACAAATGCAAGCTGGAATTTGATTGGTTGTCAGAATAGAAATCGAAGTATTAGTGGACAGTGGAAATTGTATGTTGAAAAACGATCCGACTTTGATAGGAACACGTCCAGACAGGAGATTCTTAGGTTTTGCAGAATATAATTCAATAAATAGATATTTACCCAAAATGTACGGAGAAAAGAGAAAATTGTCATTCCTACAAAAGATTAAGAATTATTTTAAGAAGGATAAGCCAATCAAAACTAGGGAAGGAATTCTCATTCCACCAGCAAAAACGCCCGCCTCATTCATGATGATGGATAGGGGTTATCATACTTGTGTATGGTTAGTAAATTGGATAGAATATACAAAAGATGACGGAGTATTAGCTTTCCCAGAGAATGGTACTTTCAATGGGAGAATTCTTCAAAATTTAAGAATGAGAATGAATTAGAACCCAGACCAAGATTAACGCAGTACGAAGCCCTAGAAGAATGGGAGACAGAAGCATTTGAACGTGATAGACCCAGGAGCAATAGGGGATTTTTCCCTAGATATCAGAATGGGACAAGAGAAAGTCAGATGAAACAGTGGAGACGAGCAATGATTTCTGAAGGTTTGTATCTAGTATTTATGGCTGATGAGCAGCTAGGGAGCAAATGTAAAGAAAAGACTAAACACATGACAGGGTTTGGAGAATCCGAAGATGAATTCATGGAAGAAATATTAAAGAACCCTCCACCATACCAGGAAGAGTTGGGTGGATGTTCCCCAAGTGCACCAATTTTGAGAACACTGTTAGTACCTCAAGTACTGCATAATCCACCAGTTAATAGGGTACTTCAGGATAAGGAAAGAGAGGCTTTAGACAGAAACAGAACAGAATTAATACAGAAAATAACCCAGTTGAATGTACATCCTGAATCTCTGACTATACCTGTAACTATTGGTCCCGTGGTCCCTTTATACGGAGACAAAATACATTGCCCGAAGCCTCTAGTTATGACTACACCTATGGATATCCCTAAAAATGAAGCTGTAATAATTGATGATCATATCAGTGAATGTGAATCTATGATTTCACTAATGGATTTGCCTATTCGAGAATCCGCAAATAGCACCCCTAGAAGAGTCACACCTGGTTGCTCAAAGGATGTAAATATAATAACCTCTTCAGGAACTAAAAGTGCAACAGTAGTAACTCCAGAAGACTTAGAAAGATGGGCACAAGGAATAGACAGACAGAGTTCACACCCAAAGATTTTGGACATTTATAAATTAAAAGTCGAGTTAGAAGAAATGATAGCTGGAAATGTAGGAGTAGATCGTTTAAATACCTACAGTGAAGAAGAACTATTGTTCGTATGTAGGAGCATAACCAGAAATGTAAAAATATTCCATGAAAAGTTAACAGATTTGGCCTCAGAGATGGGAATTGAAATAAGGAAGTCAAAAGTATTGCAGAAACCATATGAGCAGAATTTACGGACAAAGACTTAGAAAATATGAATACATCTGGTAGAAAATTACAAGTTAAAGAATTAATGACAGTTTTACAGAAATGGGGAGAATTGGATAGATGGAAAACTAGATGGACAAAGAAAAAGGAAGAAGCACGTTCGAATAGAACGACATCTGAGTATTTATTGAAGGAAACAGGAAAGGTAGAACAGATGTACCCAATGCGAGAGGTTCCAGGAGGAGGCTACGTCCATGTCCCATGGAGTAGGCAAGACATTTTGTCATTTACAAATGATTTTCCAAAGTTGAGAGAAAAACCAATTGAATGGTACAAGCAGGTTGAGAGGTTTGTGAAGGTTTCAAAGGTTTTGTTAAAGGACCTAGATGGTTTGTTCGACATAGTGGTACCTGCCGATTTATGGACAGACTGTAAAATTACAATGTTATGCTGGCAGGGACAGCCTATTGATGAGATTTTGAAATATGCTAAATATTGTGGGGACGACATTGAGGATAGACACAAGAAACTACAAGAAAAAGTGACGTGGACTCAAGTGAAAATGGCTGAGCGACAGGGAATTAATTTAGATAATCCAACAGAAAGTCAGGGAAAAGAATCTGGAACGAATGGTGACACGGAATGGTGGAAAGGTAAGAGGACGAATGAGTAGAGAAGAGGCTAAAAAGAAATTTCCTTGTCATGGATGCGGAAAGTTGGGACATTGGAAGAACGAATGTAAAAAGATTCAAAATAATAATGGCTCAAATCATAATTTAAATCCACAGACGCAGAATGACTCACAGCAGGGTGTAAATCCTCAGTCAGTTGCCACCTACCCCTATACAGGGTAATGTAAGCAGAGCAAAGCACGGTACAGACTTCGGATATCAAGGAGGAAGTGGTAAGAATGAATATGTAACTTCACAGTTTCTTTTACAGGATAATTTTAATCCACATGATTATCAATGATGGTGCCTAAGAGAGGGGGAGAAGGAATGCGTACTTGGCGCATCCTTGCCGGTAGGGTAGTCAGGTCCATATGTTGAAGGGAAAGTAAAAGGTAATGAAATCACTTTTCTGTTGGACACTGGTGCTACCCGTTCTACTGTAAGAACAGCAGACATCCCAGACCTCCCTCTCTCTGGAGAAGCTATCCAAGTTGTAGGTGTAGCAAATCAAAAGATTAGAACACCCCTTACCGAACCCATGGAAGTAAGAATCGGAAATTTCCGAGAAATGCACCAATTTGTGGTGTGTGACTCTAGTCCAGTAAATTTACTGGGCAGAGACTTACTGTGCAAAATGAATTGCACTATTTTCTGCACACCGGATGGTGTTGCAATACAGACCCCGGATGAAGATCATGTTTACAAATTCATGATAGCCAAGCAAGGTACGGAGGTGGATGAAATGTTCTCCTTGATAACCAAAGATGAATTACCAGAAGAGTTAAAAACTACAGAGAGCTCAAAGGTATGGGATTTTACTGGAAGAGAAGTAGGTCTGATGGCAAATATAGACCCAGTAAAAATAACCGTAAAAGAAGGCGCAATTTTCCCAAATACCAGACAGTATAAAATGAGTGCTGAAGTGAAAGCAGGAGTTACTGAGGAAATTGACAGAATGGTGAAACAAGGTATATTAAAAGAAGTTATGAGTAGCCCTTGTAATTCGCCAATCATGGGTTTGAAAAAGCAGAGTGGAAAATCTAGGATTGTTCAAGATTTACGGAAAATTAATAAAATTGTGGTACCTTGTTGTCCTATAGTACCAAATCCTGCAGTAATCCTATACCAAATACCATGGAACGCAGAATGGTTTACCGTAATTGATTTGAGCCAAGCATTTTTCTCAATTCCATTGCATCCAGATAGTCAGTATTTGTTTTTGTTCAAATTCGAAAATCATGTTTGTGTGGAATCGTGTTCCTCAGGGGTACACAGAAAGTCCCTCCATTTTTAATCAGATATTGAAAAGGTGCCTAGAAAAATTAGTAATGCCCAGGAACTCAGTCTTGGTACAATATATAGACGATTTGTTAGTCGCATCAAGAACTCATGACGATTGTGTCGCCGACTCAATTGCATTACTCAATCATTTGGCTGAGGAAGAACACAAAGTGTCACCTGAGAAGTTACAATTTTGTACAACAGCAGTTAAATATTTGGGACACCAAATTGAAAGAGGAAAGAGAAGAATAACCTCTGAGAGAATAAAAATAATTAAGCAAATGAAAATGCCAGTAACACAAAGAGAGGTGAGAATGTTTCTTGGAATAGTAGGATACTGTCGACAATGGATTGTAGGGTTTTCACTACTAGCGAAGCCTTTAATTCAGTTAACCAAAAAGAAAGCAAAAGATCCAATAGAATGGGATGATGAAAGTGCCAGTGCATTTGTTAAACTAAGAAATGCTTTGTGTGAGGCACCTGCCCTGGGCATGCCTGACTATACAAAAGAATTTATATTATTCTGCTATGAGAGAGAAAGTTGTGCACTTTCAGTCTTGACCCAAAGACATGGACTAGATAGGCGTCCTATAGCATATTTTTCTGCTACATTGGACCCAGTGGCTGCAGCATTGCCAGGCTGCTTAAAAGCAGTAGCTGCTACCTGTATGAGCATTGAACAAAGTGAGTCAATAGTAATGGAACATCCTGTCAAGGTGTTCGTCCCACATGCAGTTGTAATCCTGTTGACAAGAACTAGAACTCAGCCTCTCACACCTAGTCGGATGACAAGATATGAGCGAATAATTCTAGGAGCTGAAAATGTGACCATAGCTAGATGCACAGTTGTAAATCCTGCTACATTATTACCAGATCCATATTGTGAAGAAGTTAAGGATGACACAGAACATGACTGTTTGCAAGTCACAGAGTTGTGTACCAAACCGCGTCCTGACATACAGGAAATGCCTCTTAAGAACCCAGACAGGGAGCTGTTTGTGAGCTGCTCATGCCTAAGGCATGAGGATGGCAAATTGAGTGCAGCCTATGCGGTATGTGAACTTTCTGGAATAGTCGAAGCATCCTATTTACCAGGAGTCAAATCTGCACAAGTAGCTGAATTAATTGCTTTGATCAAAGCCTCCAAAATTGGGAAAAATTTAAACGTAACCATATTTACGGACAGTCAATATGGGTACGGGGTTGTGCATGATTTTGGCCCACTGTGGATGCAGAGGGATTTCATGACTTCTTCAGGATCCCCAATCAAAAATGGGCAGTTTGTAAAGGAATTATTGGAGGCAATACAATCACCAAAAGAATTGGCAGTGGTGAAATGTGCCGCACACCAGTCAGGAGATGACTTGGTGGAAGCCGGTAGCAGATACGCAGACCTAATAGCTCAACACTGTGCCAGAAATAGAATGGCAGTAAACAGAAAAGTCGAAAGAATGGGAATCAGCTGCCAACTTATGCTATGTTCAACACCTGAAACATGGAATGATGTCAGATGATTGCAGGATGATGCTGAAGAGAGTGAAAAGGATGTTTGGATAAAAATAGGGTGTACACGAAGAACAGAGGATGACGTGTGGGTTTATTCAGATGGCAGACCAGTCATGCCTGATTTCACAAATGGCCAGAATGTATCATGGAGACACACATGTAGGGAGAGGTGCCATGATTAGACTTTTCAGACAAAATTGGTACAATCCAAAGTTCAGGGCTGCAGCAGAGAGTCTTTGCCAGAGGTGCTTAACTTGCCAAATGAATAATCCAGGAAGGAGAACAGTAATTGGTTTGGGAAAAATTGGAAAGGCAGAGGGTCCATTTGTGAGATTGCAGTTGGATTTCATTCAGTTACCACCATGTAAAGGACTGAAATATGTACTTGTCATAGTGTGTCTGTTTTCAAGGTGGGGGGAGGCTTACCCTACCAGGAGGAATGACAGCATAACAGTTGCAAAACTGTTGTTACGAGAACTCATTCCACGGTTCGGTTTCCCAGTAACTTAGGAATCAGATAGAGGAAGTCACTTTAATAATGATGTAATTCGAATAATCTGTGAAGCATTTAAAATTGAACAAAAATTTCACTGTGCGTACCGCTCAGAGGCTTCTGGAGTGGTTGAACAAATGAATGGCACAATAAAATCAAGATTGTCAAAAATGTGTGCATCCACATCATTGGATTGGCCAGATGCATTACCTCTTGTCTTAATGGGACTCAGGAGCATTCCTGATAGAAATACAGGATTGAGTCCACATGAAATCATCATGGGAAGAGCAATGAGACAAGCCCATGTACCTGGAAATAAACTGCTGAACATAATTGATGATATTGTTCTAGATTATTGCAAAGCATTGGCTGACCTAGTGCGTTCTGTCTCTCACCAGGTTGGAGAAGATGCAGTTTCCAGGCAGCCTGAACAAGAGCATGATCTGGACCCCGGAGACTGGGTGGTAGTGAAGCATCACACCAGAGAAACGTGTTTATCACCCAGGTGGGGAGAACCTTGTCAGGTTATATTGGTTACAAACACAGCAGTGAAATGTGCAGGCTTACCTAATTGGATTCATGTAAGCCACACCAAAAGGGTGCCAGCTCCTGAAGAAAGAGATCCTCAGTCAGCATCAATAGCTGAGGAAGCTGAAGGTTGGACAGCTGAAGAATCCCAAGTGATAGATTCGGGAGTAGCTGAAGAAGAACAACTGAGCACACTTCAGGACTGGATACCAGTGGCTGATATACCTGAAGTCTTTATCAAAACAAGGAGCAGAGCTAGATTAGAGGAAATTAGAGAGGACCAGATAGGTGAAGAAGAACAAGCTCAGGATAGGGAGATTGAAACTATAAGAGAACCTGAGCAGGCCCAGATAAGGAAAGGAAATTGGGCTCAAATTGACAACAAAACAACAAAATTTGAGCAGGGACAGACAGGTTCAGAAGAACGCGGTCAGGCTGCAGAAGTACAGAGTGCAATAAGCCCGGATCAGAACCAGTTAGGACAAGAAAAACGCGTTCAGGGAGAAAAAAAACAAGAAAACATCGAACAAGAAAATATCAAGCATGAAAACGTCAATCCTGAACAGGGCAAGTTAGCAGAGACTCACATTCAGGCAACTGAAGAAACATCAATAAAACCTGAACAAGAGCAGATAGAGTGGGAAACTGAAATCAAGGACAAACAATTTGTGCCACACCTTGAGAATAAAGGAGTTTTTGGAAAAGACTTGGAAAGTGAAGCTACAGTGCAAACCAAGAAAGTCAGAAAGGGTGAACATTGGCCTAGTGTCATTAAAAGAGTGAAATACCATATAGTAACACGAAGTGAAGACCCAGAACAAGTAAATGAAGTAACAAGCTTATCTGGACAAACAAGTGGGGCTGAAAAACGAAAAAGCAAAAGATTGAAAATTGTGAACAATAAGTTTAAAGGCCCTGATTGGACTTATATAATTCTCGAAGACTGCGAAAGTTCAGAGACAAGTGAAAGTGGTGACGAAGGAACAAGTGCAGAACTGACTTATGAAAAGACGTGAAACCACCTTGATAACATTAAAGTTTTGAAGGAAAAAGAAAAGAAGAGAAATCTTCTTGAACAAAAATGGCTGACGACAGAGTTTCTGGGAGACCGGAAAGGTTGTAAAAGATGCTGTGCTATATGCATATGTAGTCTGGTAGTGGTGCTTATAGTGTGGTTAATTGTGATTGTAGCAATTCCTTACCTTATGATAATGGACAAAAAGAATAACAACGACACCAAGGGAAGGATAGATAATTTGAAAAGTGATAGAGTAGAAATAGAAGCAGAGGATGAACCAGATTTTCATCACGTTGTAACAGATAACGATACTAGTTTAAATGTTTTTACTAAATTATTATTTCAGTACGTAGATACAATGGATGTTGGTGACTGTTAGGTCTGTATGAAGTTACCAGAATCAGTAGCAGAAGGTTTAACATATCATCATTTGTTTTTAACTTATGGTATATCATGTAGTGTACTAACTAGTTTATTTTATAGAACAGGGAAACTTCAGTATTATTATTTAAATATAGATGTGATATTTTCAGAGGTTCCTATTCGGAAGAATCTGAACCCAGTGCTTAGTAGTCAAGATGCACAATTTATGGGAGAATTTTTCTTAACAATGAAGTCGATAGACATAACACATGCACATAGAAGCAATCGAACATGTTCATTACGTGAAGAAGAAAAGATATTTTTAAACTTAGTTGAAAATAGAAGACAGAATTTCCAAAGGAAAGCGTCTGAGCAAAAGGCTCATCTTCCACCTTGGGCTGAGAAAGAGGGTATTTATACACCTGGCAAGGCTCAAGCTGCTATGGCTCTGGATTTTGTAAAGACAGGGAAAATTTGTCTTCATAGGTTAAAAACTGAATATAACAACGTTTTTATTGGTACCAGTGAATGTGAACATAATTTCTTAATTCTTGGAGGTTGGGGACTAAAAGGAGGAACAGATTCAGTTTTTCCCGGAATATATTGTGTGTGGGAATAAGGCTTACTTTAGGCTTCCTGCACGGTGGTATGGAAGTTATTTTGGAATAGTTTTTCCAAAGGTATACCACGTAGAAAGAAACACTGGAAGCAATGAAAATAATAGTGAATTAACACGTAGTAAAAGAGCTAGTTTTTCAGAAATTGTAGGGGACATATTTGATGCATTGATACCTTCAGTGGGAGTAATTCTGAACTCAAGGAGAATATGTAAATTGTCTACAGTGGTTGATCGTTTATCAACGGATACTGCTGGAGGATTTCTAATGATTAACGCGGAGATGGTTGCGATTAGATCTAGGGTTATGCAAAATCGACTTGCTCTTGATATATTGTTAGCAAAAGAGGGCGGAGTCTGTAAATTGTTGAAAACAAAACATTGTTGCACGTATATTCCGGACGAAAGTGCAGAAATCTGAACATATATAAAGAATATTACTAAACTTGAGAATGAACTGAAACCACTGGAAGTTGATAGTGTATGGGAAAGATTGACAAATAGCATTGAGTCAATTGGTACCTGGTTTACTAATGTAGGGAAAGGACTTATAGGTCAAATAATAGTACCCTTAGTAGGGATAGCAATAACAGTATTGTCAATGATGATATGGTGCAAATGTTGTAGAAAGAAGGAAACCTATAGGGTGACACGAAGAGGAAAGAAAAGGAAATTTGAGGAAATTGAATTAGAAGACCTAAGAAGTGAAATTTACAAGAAACTGAAAGGAAAGAATAAGAATAGACAATGTAAAAATGAAAATGTGACGGAAATATGTTAAGTTGGCATCTGGTTGTAGGTAATTTGATGGCTCAGAAACGCCATCAGAGAGGGGATTGATGGAGCAAGGACTCACAATGAGAATTGCTCGAAAGCAATCTTCTCACAATATTAATTAATTTGTACTAAAACCTTGTAATGTCTTTATTAATAATGTGCAAACACAACATTTTTATCTAGACGATTCTTGCCTATGTGTTTTCCACTAATAAGTAATCCTCGTCTAATCCAAAATGGCCGCTAAAGCGCGGGAAATCTACTACCCATGTGTCAACCATGTCACGTGGTATGACGTCTTTCTTTGCTTGGAGGGAATCTTTTGCTTCTGCGCAGTGTATGCTAAAATGTCCGCTTAATGTTCTCACATGCTAAAGCTTTTGCATTGCTGCAATTAATAATGTGGTATTCTAACGCTACTAATGCGGGATAGACAATTATAATTAAAAAGGATTAGGGTAGAAGTAGGAGGTATACAGTGAAAACTTTTATTTTTGATATTAATATGTTTCTTCTTTGATTTCTATTAGTTCATAAAGTGGGCCTGGGTTGACTAAACGGCAGCTCAAGAAACATGTGACCTGCGCATGCGCCCTGAAAACTAACAAAGCAAAGCGATGAAGTCAACTTGGAAGATGTCCAAGGACATGACCCGCTGATCACCTTCAAAGTTCATCCGAAATGTCCTACGAAAAGATTCATTTTGTATATACTTTGTATCAAAATTGTTGTGAAACGGGTGGGAAATAAAGCAAATGTATTAATTGAGAGGGGCGGTATTTTAAAAACAATGGGCTTAAGAAAATTGAACTAAATTAACGTGGTGTGAGGATCAACCCCCTGTCCAATCAGAATTAGTGGGCCCATAATTTTGAAACATTAATGGGAGGTACATGGGCGTAGAAGGGTATAATAGATATAGAATTAGCTAATTAGCTAGCAGAGAGAGGAGCGCGAGGAACTTAGAGCTTAGATGCTGCCATAGACGAGAGCTGATCAATCACAGACTGAACTGCTGTCCAAAGAAGTCCTGAGGTGGGGGCGGCGGACTCTATTAGAAGAAGACGCGGAAGAACCGAGGAGGAACGAAGTGTCAGAGGGGGGAACGACGCAGGCGTCGTTGGTAGAGAGGTCATCTATCCTGTCCTGAACCTGGTCCGGAGGTCTTGGTCTTCATCCTTTCTTGGGGACCCTCTTTCCAACTCCTTGGCCAAGGGGTTTGGTTTTCACACCTTTAGGTAACTATAAATGCGTAATCTTTAGTTTGTACTGCTGTCTCTATCTTCTCCTTTCTGAGGGACCGTCATTTGTGATCAATAGGTGACAATAGTGTGCTTCCTCCTTGATATGCGATTAAGTATTATGTGGATTGTAATTTACTCTGCTAAAGAATTTAGATAAACATTTTAAAACTTCCTGAGTCAGTGGTTATTGCAGGTGGTTAATGAAAATTATGTTTTGTATGATCTCATTTCAACCCCAGTTATCAAAGGTCCATTGGTAAGTCATTACTCTTCAATCAGAAAAGGTAATTGGTAGCAGGGATATTGATAAAGAGTACAACTGATTCCCACCAGCGGTGATTACTAGTTAGTATGAATGAATGGGGCCAGGTGAGTATTTAGCGTATGAATGCTTGTTGCTAGTAACCCGCAGGATCACAACATTAGAAGTTTTCATAGGTAAGCTTTTGTCAATACTTTTCTTTTGCCACTGAAAGTGACCACTAGTCTAAATGTAAAAAAATATTTTTTCAAAGGCCCTTTTGTGTGCCCCCATTGCTAGGGTGACCAGACGTCCTGGATTTCCCCGGACAGCCGCCATTTTCAGAGGACTGTCCCAGAGTCCCGACATTTTTCTTAATTTTAAATACATGTCCCAGTTTTTGGGACAAAAGTTGAGTAACCCTGCAAAGCAGAATTCAAATCAAATTTATGCTTTAGGTTCCAAAGGCCTATATTTTAAAAATAAACTGGATTTCCTCGTATTCCAGTGCACTTGCATTCAATTGGTATTTTATTGAGCAAAACATATTCTGGCAAATTGAAATTAATATGATGAAAAAGACAAAGTTCACTTTTTTACCCAGAGTCCTCGAGTATTACTCAATAACTCAGTGTTACAAAGCAAACTTTGTCTTATGCCAGAATATGTTTTTGCCATTATATGTCTTGCATTTAAAAAAATACAAAATTGAATACAAATACACTGGAATATGAGGATATAGACTTTTATTTGTAAAAATGTTAAGACATTAGGGGTGAAGGGTAAACAATTAACATTGTGGATATATATAGCCCTTAGTCCTACTTCTATGTCCGGCCTGCTGACCTGTCCCGGTTTTTGTGTCTAAAAATCTGATCACCCTACCTATTGCTCCTCTGGCTCCTGGCACTAGTTTATTTAAAACGATGCCCTCCCCCCCTCCCCCTTCCCCACCAACCCCTAGCTAGTCCTCTAGGGCCTCATTACCTGGAGCAGCATTGCCAACCAGGTGCGCAGCCTCAAGTTGTGTCGGTGTACACAAAATTGCTCAAAACCTTATGGTAAGGCCTCGTAATGAGTTTCTGACTTTAATTGCCCCAGTTTTGTAACTGTGGTTCTAAGTGAAGTTGTCATTTCGTAACCAGTGTTGGGTATGTTAGATGTGACCCCACTGATAACATTTGTGACACCATTCACTGTGGTAAGCGATTGAAAGTAATTTTTCGTTCTTAAGTTTAGATTTAAATCCCTAAGTCATGAAGTGATGTTTTCACTCACTAATTCAGCAATACTTCTTCGTTCTGATGCTTTGTAACCATAAAGGACCACCTGGGTTGATACCGAGTAATTACTTTAATTCGAAATTGTTAAATAAAACCACATCTTTTTCGGATACAAACTGCTTCCCAGGTGCGTATGCATATAATGCAATAATAATGTGTTTTTCAACAACGGTTAATCACACCATTCCTGCCATTTCAAGTGTTGTAAATAAAAGGTCATTGTATTTACCTGCAAAATGGACAGATGTCAGCAATGAGTGTGTAACTCACCAAGTAATATTGCTGTTTACTATTGAATGTAGACATCTAGAAAGTGTGACTGTATAGGATATGTAAAACTTTGCTTCACAACCTTAATCTCTGCAAAATTGTCTCGTGAGGCACTCTACTGAGCGACTGAATGCAGGGGATGAGTAAAGGGGTGAAGGTTCTTTAATCTTGCTCTACTGGGAGTTCCACGCGATGGTCTCCTCATGAGTGGCTCAGAAGTGGTCTGAGGCCGTACGCTGCGCTGGATGCGGGGACAGGATTCACAGCTGATGTTCAAAGTCAATTGAAGGGAATAAAAGGCCATTTTATCCATGTGCCTCCACCTCTTTGGGTCAACGGTAAATACCTGAGGAGTCGTTTGTCTACTCTTGTTGCAGGACAGCCACAATGTGCAGTGACACTAATCACTGGATTGTGGTAGTGGTTGCATTTTGACTATTTAAAACCAAGCATTGGCATAGCCAATAGGTCTCGCCTTTGGGACCTTATAAGTGTTTAGCAATGCAACGGTTGATGTTGTTGCACCAAGGATATTGTGCTGCATAACTAAATAATTATAAGGTCCCAAAAGCGAGACCTATTGGCTACGCCAATGCTTGTTATGAGTGATGTCGAAAATGCACAATAGTTAAGAGACTGAAACACTTCATTGCCAAGAGTAAGCAGCTAAACCCGTTACATTCTGCCACCAACAGCTGTTCCATGACAGCATAACCATCAGGGGAACCGACTTATGACTCAGCTTGCAGGATTGGAATTTATAAATTCTCAGGTGTAATGACCTGCCTTGCACAGGCACTTTGCCTGCGAATATGGTTGTCACATGACCAGTTTTTGACCAGCACCACTGGTATTTGATGTCCCGGCTGGTACCCAAAAAGGCAAAATAACATAAAGTTGGCATTTTAAGCCTTTATCTGTAGATACTTTGAAGACCAAATATAAATAGACAGTTTTAAATGTGCTCTACAGTTGCGTTAATAACCCCTGATCGATAATTAAAGTGAACAAAACATGAGTCATGTTACAAATTAGTACATACAGCTTTCATCACGAGCAGTCTCATCCCTATTTTAGGGGTGGGTGAAAGGCCTCCTATTGTGGACCATATACGAGCCAGTGCTCCTAATTACCCTTAGTGAATTGACTGAAGTCAGCTTCCACTTTGTGTTGGAGCAGCAGAGTAGCTGGAGCAAGGACAGCGAGGGGGGAAGGCTAGCATACAGGAAGCAAGGTATATGAGGGTAAGGAGGACAGTAGAGTATAAGCAGAAATGGTACGAAAGGATAGCAAAGAAGTGAGTACAGAACACGTGCAGGAAGGAAGAAGTAAACTAGGCTGGGTGAAAGAGGAGGGTAGGCGTGGCACACAGTGAAAGCCTACGGAGGGTGGAAGACAGTGAGGGTTGCCATACAAAGAAGGGTAGGTGGAAATACTTGCATCAAATGGGATGAAAGAATGTGACGGCTGAAGACACGGAGGAAAGCCATGCAAGGGGTAAGGAAGTTGCAGGAAGGAGCAGGTACTTTAGGTTTCATATTTTGGATATACTAATATGCTATACTACCAGCATTATCTGTCGACAGTAGAGTTGTGCCCAAATAAATGCTCACGATTTTACCATGCTTTACTTTCTACAAGTCACGCTGTGTGCACACAGGAATACTGCCTCTTTTTTTTTGTTCAGGACAAAACATGCAAATTGAACCAATCACATGCATAATGATTGTAGGCACCTGTGTGCAACTGCAGAAGATTTAGTGCCAATGCCGCACATGCCTCACCTTGTTGTCCTAAACGTCAGGTTCCAGCACCGGGATGGCCATTGCAGTGGACAAGCTGCAGACCGAGTGAGGCAGGCGGGAGAGCCTGGAGGAAAGTCTCACGAGGCTTGCACGGAGCATGGTCGGACCACTGGAGTATGAGTTTACGCTTTGTGGGAAAGGCTGCACTGTGTTCGGAGAATAAACACAAAGGGGAGGGTGGGGTTGTGAGCGCAGAATCAGCACAGGGAAGGGTGGGGGATGAATATGAAAACAACATGGGGTTGGGTGGGGGGATGATTATGAAAGGAACACAGAGTGGGCCGGTGGAGAACATGGAGAACGCGGGAGAAGAGGAGGCAATAGGGACAAGCACACATGGCACTGACAGAGGCATCGTTCGGTCTCCAGCCGGGACATTGGTGTCTGAGGAAGGGAAACGCTCTGTTTGTGCCCGGAGGGTGGGGGAGAGCTTATAACGCAAAGCGGAAGGGGGAAGCAAAATCAAAACAAAAAAAAAGCAGCGACAGGCGGAAAGCAACTAAAACAAGCCCGGGAGTGGTGCGCGCGCTAAAAGGAATTTTAAAAAAAAGCATGGCGAAGCACTCGTGCTTGTGCTGGCATCCGTTACAGCAGTGTATTTAGTGCCAATGCCGCACATGCCTCACCTTGTTGTGCCAATGCCGCACATGCCTCACCTTGTTGGAGGATACCTGAATGGTAGGGGAGACGCGTGCAGGCTGCAGCAGTAGGGACGTCAGAGGGGGAGAGAGAGGCGGAGGGAGAGGCGGAGGGGTGCATGGTTGGGGAAACAGAAATAAGACGGGTGCCAGGAGGAGGGAGTGATTTAGGACGAGGAAGAGGTTGTGAGAGAGAGGGGGAGCAGGAGGTGAGCCCGCGAGTGGTGCGCGCGCGCTTGGGAAAGCAGTCTTCACTTTTCAAGCACTGCACTCGTGCTTGTGGTGCGCCGCTGCTCGCTCCCGCAAGGTGTATGCCGCCAAAAGCACGAGTGCAGTGCTTGAAAAGTGAAGACCGATGGCTAAAGGCCCTCCTAGAGCAGCGCATTCGCGCTGCCTAGGCAAGACCTAAAAATGAAAGGAGTGTTCCAAACCCACCTAGGCAAATACAGGACTCCTTCATTTGGTCCATTATGGCCACAAGATGTCCTCGTTTCCCAAAAGTTGGGAATGTGGGGGGACTAGAATATGTTAATTATGTTTTCATGAGACTTTCTCTGCTTCGTTTACAAAACAAAATATCAGATCATATGTTCTCCAAATTTCGCGGGTGGTTTTGCAAAAAGCGCAGCCTTTTTGCAAAACTGCCGATTTCGCAATTTCTTTTTGCAAATCGCGAAATCCTGGAGGGTCCGATTAATCATTGTGTGTATTTGAAAATGTCTTGTACTCATCTGTGTTAAGCCTAAGGCTGCTCGACCACACTACCCCCTAATAGAGCGCTTTGGGATTGCATAGCAAGCCCTGTCCATTAGTAAGGGAACCTCTGGACTCTTTACACAGTATATCATATAAAGAGCCAGCTTTCTACATTGGTGGTGCAGCGGTGGGATAGCAGACTATTTGCTCTACCACTTGGTTGATAAGTGATTCCACTAATGAATCCAAATTGTCTTAGTTTAAATTTTTTTTGTTGATTTTCGATTTTTTTCTAAATCGTTTAAAATAGCTGTTAGGGTCTTGGTTAAGTCCCTCTGCAAAACTGTTTAGAATTTTAAAAGTCTTTTGAATGAGTTATGCCCTTTAGAGAGTACTTTTTGTCACTTTTCTAAAAAGGTCCAAACTAAATTATAACCATGACTGATGCAGCAGGTTCTTCCCAGAAGCTAAACCTGGGTCCCTATAAGAACCTTAGGTTGGACACACTTAAGACCCTCTGCAAAGCATGGAACCTCACCATGGGGCCAGACCCACAAAAGCCCATCTGTAAACATTGAAAATGCTAGGGCCATGGCTGAGGGAGAAACCCCCTGTTGGAGAAGGGAAGGTAGATGCTGAAGTGGATGAGTATTCCAACAGCAATCTCACAGAAAGCAATACCTTTGGGAGCACTACGCGTAGTGTCCCAGAAGAGATAGACACTGAAGATGCAGATATTTAGAAACTGGCCAAGAGGATAGCATCAGAGTCTTAACTCCTGGCCATAGAAAAGGAAAGAGCTGAGTTGCGCCTATCCTTGGTGGCAGCAAACTTATAACTAGGGAGGAAGGTTTTGACCCTAAAATCCCCAAATATATTGTCCCAAAATACTCGGAGGATGATGATATCGCCAAATGGTTTACAGCCTTTGAGAGGGCCTGTAAACTGAGACAGCTGAACAAGAAGTATTGGGGCTCTGTTCTTTGGGAGCTGTTACCTGGAAAGTGTAGGGATCGGCTCCTGACACGGAATGAGGCAGATGCCGAGTCTTATGACCTCATAAAGGACACCGTGATTGAGGGCTTTGAACTCGCAACTGAAGAATTCAGGATCAGGTTCAGGGTTACTCAAAAAACCCACAGTCCGTCCTGAGTAGGTTTTGTAGACTATTCGGTAAAGACACTAGGTGAGTGGTTGAAAGGTAACTGTGCATGATTATGATTAAGGCTCCCTGTTTTCCGTTTTTACAGATTTTTTACAGATAAATACAGACAGAAAGCCATTTATTTTCTAGTATGTATTTATTTTTAAATGTGGATAAAAACAGAAATTGGGTGTTTTTTGAGTGATTCTAAATACACTTTGCCATGACTGGCAGGCCAATAACTGTGTGGATTAATAGGTAAGGGTGTTAAAAAGGTATTTTAGTAAACAGGCTTAAACAGCTGTAGATATGCACATGGCTGATACTGAAATCTGCATATTTTCATATAAGTGAATTGATTTATCTTCTGCGGGTGTTCATATCACTGAAACCTGGCAGACATTCAAGCATGACTGCATATTTATTGGTTAAATAAATGTGGAAATATACCAGTTTCAGCTTTATTTTTTCATAAAACCCATAATAAATATGGATAAATACAAATAAAGCTGACAAAAAATAAATATGGATAAATACAGATTGAAATGTCCCAAAAATAAATACCATAAAACCGGGAGCCCTAATTATGATGGGCTTTACAATTTATTGATGAAAAGGCATCTGTTAAGTAATTGTTTTCAAGAGAAGTTACATCAGTACCTAGTAGACCCAGGTCCAATTTCTCCTCAAGAGTTGGGGAAGAAGGCAGAGCACTGGGTCAAGACAAGAGTGACCAAAACGACCACTGGTGGGGATGATCAAAAGAAAGGGGTTGCTAAGCCCCCCAACGTAAAGATGGTGAGAAAAACAAAGATAAAAGTAAAGAGTCTTCAAAAGGCCCCCAAATACCTTTTCAGGAGCGTGGACCCAGAAACTCTACACAGTCTAAGGGTGGGTACCAGGGTAAGAACTGGGATCCCAAAATGGCTTGGTGTCATCATTGTAAGGCTCTTGGACACCGAACTGGAACTTAGTTATAAAAACAAAAAGAATGCCTCTAGCACACCTGCACTAAATGCAATTGTGAGTCTCCAGATGGGATCACAGGTGAGCCCTGACCATGTCAGAGAGCTCACTGAGGCAACTCTAGTCTCATAGGGTGGGGTGGATGTAGCTGCCCTGGCTGTCTAGTTCAGTAACCTGGAGAGATACAGGCAACAGCCACATATAAATGGAATGAGGGTTGAGGCACTGAAAGACACTGGAGCCAGAGTCACCATGGCAACTAAGCCACTAGTGTCCTCAGAACAATACTTGACTGGTAAGACCTATACAGTACTCAGTGCTGATAATCAGGCTAAGGGACCCCCCATGGCGGTGGTAACCTTAGAGTGGGTAGGGGTTACTGGCCACAAGAAGGTGGTGGTAACTTCTGCAATTCCTGTAGAGTGTCTGCTGGGCAATGATCTGGAGGCCTTAGCATGGGCTGATGTCGAAAGAAAGACCCATGCAGCAATGCTGGGTATACCTGAATGGGTGTGTGTGAAAACCAGAGCACAGCGTAGGTCCCAGGGTGAAAAAGAAGAGTTGGAGCCTGGGATATTGGCCCAACATTCCAAGAGAAATGACAGGAAGACTGGGAAACCAGCTTCTAAACCGGTACCAGAACAGGTCCCCTCGCCTCAAGAAGAAGACCTGTCAACCCCAGAGGGAACTGAACCCTAGGAGCATGGGCCTTACGCAGCATAGCTCTTGGGCCCAGGGGGACCCTCTAGGGAAGATCTGTGCCAGGGGCAGAGGATATGTCCCACTCTTGAAAGCCTGAGACAGCAAGCAGCTGATCAGGAAAAGGAGATGTCAGTGGCTCCCACAGACCTATTGGGAGGAGGGACTCCTTTACACTTAGGCCAGCGACCCCCAAACCTGGTGCCACTAGGAGAGTGGTAGTGCCTCAGCAGTTAAGAGAGTTTCTCCTCATATTGGCCCATGACATCCCCCTAGCTGGGCATCTTGGCCAGGCCAAAACTTGGATTAGGTTGGTGAACCACTTCTACTGGCCAGGTATGTCCCAGAAGGTGAAGGAGTTTTGTAACTGTTGTGCCACCTGTCAAGCCAGTTCAAGACAGGTGGCCACCCAAAGGCCCCCTTAATTCCACTTCCAGTGGTTTGAGTTCCCTAAGGAAGGGTAGGCGTCGATATTGTCGGTCCTCTTGACTCTCCAACAGCCTCAGGAAACAGATTTATACTGGTAGTATTGGATCATGCTAACGGGTATCCTGAAGCAATTCCCCTAAGGACTACTACTGCTCCTGCAGTAGCTAGGGCCCTCATTGGTATCTTTACCAGAGTGGGTTTTCCAAAGGAAGTGGTGTCAGACAAAGGTACAAACTTCATGTCTGGTTACCTGAAACACATGTGGGCTGAATGTGGAGTTACTTACAAGTTCACTACCCCATATCACTCACAATCAAATTGTCTTCTTGGGAGATTCAGCAAGACCATGAAAGGTATGATTGGTGGACTCTCTAGAAAAACTCAGAAGGAGATCTGATGTCTTACTGCCATGCCTGTTTTTCGCCTACAGGGAAGTGCCATAAAAGGGAGTTGGGTTTTCTCCCTTTGAACTTCTGTTTAGTCATCCTGTGAGGGGAACATTGTGTCTTGTAAAGGAAGGATGGGAGAGGCCTCTCAAAGAGCCTAAACAGGACATTGTGGATTATGTGCTTGGCCTTCGTTCCAGAATGGCTGAGAACATGAAGGAAGCAAATAAAAATCTTGAGGCCAGCCAGGAGCTCCAGAAGCACTGGTATGACCAAAAGGCTGCCATGGTGGAGTTCCAATCAGGGTAGAAGGTATGGATTTTAGAGCCTGTGGCTCCTAGGGCTCTCCAGGACAAATGGAGTGGACCCTACCCTATCCTAGAGGGAAAAGGGGAGGTCACCTTGGCAGGTGTGGGAACCACAAGAGGGTCGTCCAAGTTAACCACCTTAAACCCTATCAGGACAGGGCTGAAGTGACCATGCTGATGGTCACAGATGAGGAAGCAGAGAGTGAACGTCTCCATGACCTACTCTCAAACAACCCTAAAGATGGGTCAGCTTAAGGAGTTGAACCTACCTGTCAAAATCAAAATTTAACCGCAGTCTGATCATGTTGGAGAGCATCAAAGCTGAAGTAAGCAAGATGCTAGAATTAGGAGCCATTGAACCCTCTGAGAGCCCATGGGCTAGCCCAGTTGTCTTAGTCCCCAAACCTCACACCCAGGATGGAAAGAAAGAGTTGAGGTTTTGTTGGGACTGTAGGGGCCTCAACGCCATGACAAAGACTGATGCACACCCAATTACTAGGGCTAATGAACTAATGGACAGGTTAGGGGCAGCCAAATATCTTGGTATTTTTGATCTGACATCACAGTACTGGCAGATAGGTCTGACCTCTGGAACAAAAGAGAAATATGCATTCTTGACCCCGGATGGGCATTATCAGGTTACTGTTATGCCCTTTGGACTAAAGAATGCTCCTGCCACCTTTCAAAGGTTGGTGAATAAAGCTCTTGATGGTCTGGAGTCCTTTAGTGCAGTTTATCTTGACAATATTGCTGTCTTTAGCTCCACCTGACAGGATCATCTGATCCACCTTGGCTAGGTCCTTGAGGCTCTGAGAAGTGCAAGCCTCACTATCAAGACAAGCAATTACCAGATAGGGCAGAGCACAGTTGTATACTTGGCCCACCTTGTAGGTGGAGGCCAGGTTCAACCCTTACAACCCAAGATCCAGACAATTCTGGACTAGGTAGCTACAACCACCCAGACTCAAGTCAGGGCATTCATTGGCTTCACTGGGTATTACAAGAGGTTTGAGAGGGGATATGGGTCCATTGTGGTCCCCCTCACAGAACCGATCTTCAAGAAGATGCCCAAGAAAGTAAACTGGACAGAGGGCTGTCAAAAGGCTTTTGACACCCCGAAGGAATCAATGTGCTCAACACCCATTTTAAAAGCTCCTGATTAAGCAAAACAGTTCATAGTGCAGACAGATGCCTCTGAACATGGGATAGGAGCAGTCCTATCCCTCATCAACGATGATAGCCATGACCAACCTGTTGCTTTCATTATCAGGAGGTTACTCCCCAGAGAGTAACGTTGAAGTCCCATTGAGAGGGAAGCCTTTGCTGTGGTTTGGTCCCTGAAGAAGCGGAGGCCATACTTGTTTGGCTCTCACTTCCTTGTTCAAACTGACCACAGGCCTCTCGGATGGCTAATGCAAATGAAAGATGAAAACCCCAAACTGTTAAGGTGGTCCAGATCTCTATAGGGGATGGACTTTAAAGTGGAGCATAGAAAGGGACTGACCATGCCAGTGCAGATGGCCTTTCCAGGTTCTTCCACTTAGAAGATGAAGACTCTCATGGAAAAGGTTAGTTTCATCCTCTTTCATTTGGGGTTGTGGGGGGGGGGGGGTTTGGTCATGTAGGCGAGAGCCCCTTTTTTACATGGTCACCCCTGCTTTTTGCCTGGTACATGATGTGATTTCAAGTGAAAGTGAAAAGGGCTCCTGCTATCCAGGACCCGAGTGCCATAGCTCTTTCCCAAAATTGTGCACTTGTTCCCCCCAATTGGCAAAACCTTTAGCACCCTCTAAGTCCCTAGTAAATGATACCCTAGTACCTAGGGCATTAAAGAGGGTCCTTAAGGGCGGCAGCACAAATTGTGCTACCCTAAGGGACCCCTCACCAAGCACATGCTAGGCTGCCATTACGGGCTGCGTGTCTTGGTGCAGACAAAAGTGAAAATGCGACATGTCACACATACCTGTGTGCCATGTCCCTAACACTGCATGTAATATTTTTAAGTCACCCCTACAGGGTGCTGAATATTACATGTGAGGGCATACCTGCATGAACAGATATGCCCCTGTGCTGGTCAGTCCTATTACTGCCAGTACAAGTGACCAGGAAAGCCATTTTAAAACATGTGCTGGACCCTGGTGAAAACAAGTTTCCCAGCTACATGATGGTTTCACTGAACTCATATTGGTAAACCCACACTGATGCCAGTGTTGGATTTACCAATACATGCACCCAGAGGACAACTTACAGGTGCCCTCTGAAAACCTACCAGACTCTGGTGTGCTTGCTGACTGGTTGCTGGCAGCCTGCCATCCACAACACGGTTCTGACCTCCTAAGGTGAGAGCCTTTGCTCTCAGGAGACCAAGAACAAAGGCCTGTCTGGGAAGAGGGTGTAACACCCCCTCCCACAGGATTACCTGTTGATAAGCCTCCGTGGGCTGGAAAGCTTCAAAGAAGTTGCCGCCTTTGAAATGCGAATCTGGCTCCCCTCACAGTAGAGGAAGCCATACCCCAACCCGTCCAGAGCTCCCTTGGCACCTGGACATGTGGGGAAATTACCTAGTTAGGTAGGCGTACTACCCCCAGGCTAGTACCACCACTAAGGTGGGCTACTGTGAGGTGGACACGATTTTCAGAAGTAGCCATCTTTGTGATGGCATACTTAGGATTACTGGGACAGAGTTATGCCCTTGTTCCACAGGAAGTGGTCATATAGAGGGCGTAGTAACCTCAAGGGTCAGGAGCCCATTGGCTACTACCCTAACACCCTTAAATTCAGTATTATGGGGAGGCCCTGGCACCAGAGATGCAGATCCTGATGAACTAAGAAGAGAGAGGACACCTAAGAGCTGCAAAAGCTGAGAAGCAGCTGGCCTGGTACCAACCCTGCCGGCCTGTCTGCGTCCCTAGTCGAAAACGGCACCAAAGTCGACTCATCCTGCAGCTGTGACTCCAGATATTTGGGAGGGCTGCCTGCCTTCGAAAAAGAATCAAGACCTCCCGTAAACAGGGGACCTGTTCTAAAGAACTCCAAAGGAGAAGACTGAGGCCTCCGGAACAGCTAAAACTCAATACCTGAAGCCACCACTTCACCCGTTGCCATCCGGCCCGAGCAAAAGTGGGCCAACAAGGTTCCCCAGCCTTCCAGAGCACGATTCTATTGTGGTTTCACCCCTCCTGGACTCCCCGATGCCACCATGCATCGGCTCCTTCTACCACTATTGCTCCGGTAAGGAAACACCCGACGCCGACGGGCACCTCTGCACCCGTCGCCCCTGGGCCTTGGAGAAGAGGACCAAAGGTGTCCACCGTCCCCGAGCATCGCAAGGTCTGAGCCCCCTTGCTGGTTCAGCTCGACTGGCTTCCTACCCATAGCATGCAGCCTCTTTTTACAGTGACCAATCTCCATTGAAACGCATTGGGCTTCTGACACTGATGTGCACCCTGCCACCCTCATGCGGCTGGTGGTGGACTGCTGGTGTTGCCTTGGACCTTGCCCACCACCCACCTTAACTCCTGGAGATTGGTTTTGTAAGTCGATGTACTGTACCTGCTTGCAGAACTTGTTCTTCCTTCCATAGGATAACATTGCAAAACTCAAAATTGCACTAAGGGTCCACTTTGTAAAGAGAAAATAATTTATATTTGAAAACGTACTTACCTGAATGATTTTTCTCTGATGCCTAAACATACATAAAAGTACTTGGTATTTTTCTAAATTGGTGTGGATCTCCTTCTTGAGTAGTGTGTGTCATTTATTAATCATTGTGTGTATTAGCAAATGTCTTGCACTCCTCTTTATTAAGCCTAAGGTTGCTCGACTACACTACGCCCTAATAGAGCACTTTGGGATTGCACAGCAAGCCCGTAAGGGAACCCCTGGACTCTTTACATGGTGTATCAGATGATTGCTATATCACATAAAGAGCCAGCTTCCTACAACACTTATACAAGCCATTGTGTCTGTATTATATGTTGACCATCACCTCTCTCTTTCACTCCTGGATCCCACTCCCAGGGCTGTCCTCCCCTTCAAACTATGCCTCGATCTACTTGCAAGTTTGTTTAATCTTTACCTGCGCTGCAATAGTATGTTCATGTCCCCATAGCAAACAAACAGCTGAGAAAATTAAACTGAAGGCCACTGCTTTGGTCAAGTTAAGTTAGCTCTGTCAGACTTAAAAGATGTGTGACTTGATCTTTATTTTGCTGTTCCAGTCTCAGTTATTTTTAAATATGACTGCTAGCTTGGTGAGAAACCAGGGATCAGAGTACGTTTGTTTGGGAGGCTGCAGAAAACTCTGCAAAGCATTTTGCTCAAAGAAATGCACAACCACTGCCTCAACAGTTTATGTAGAGTTGAATTTATGAGATGTTGGTGTATTCCGCAATGGATGCAAAAGTAACATTTGTTTTACAAGGTTAAACATGAAGCAGGCTATGAATCTACCTTTCCTGAACTGCACAATAATGAGCTTCCCCTCATTATGTCCACTGTGTGTTCATGTTTCTTTTTTATGGCTCCCCATGCCACCAGCTTTACTTTGCCTGGTGTTTCCTGATGATCATTTGGTCAATAGCGTTGCCAGTCTACTCTCATATGGATGGTTGAGTGACCAGGGTGATGTCCAGTGGTTTGCTGTGTCTTGCATTCTGTCTCATGGTTCACTGTGTGTCAAGGCTTCTGTGAAATGGTACCCTAAGTGTTTAAGCTGCTGAATGATAATTCATGGTTTGATCAGGCTGGTATATGAGGAGTCTCTGTCTGTCCTGGCTATTTTATGATTTTTCCTCGTGTAACTTGGGTTCTGTCCAAAGACTTACTTAGCCTTAGTGAGCTGACTGATGGTGAAATGTGACCAGGCCGCTGTTTGATGGTTGACAGTGTGATGTGGCTGCTATTGCATGCCAATGCTGCTGTCACACTGACCACTTTTATGGGTAGGCTGCTGCTTGATATTCCATATGTTCCAAGTCTTGGTCGAGTTATGCCACAATATGTTTTAAGCTAGCCCAGCACAAAGTATCTTTTAAACTGTACTTTAGTATAGCTTGGAGAGTGCTTGGGGGCAATTTAGGAGGCTGATTGGTGCATATTTGCACTAACCTGGCATGCACTTGCAGAGCAGTATTTAAATTGGCCTAGATTGGCTTGGAGATGGGTGGTTGAGGCTAAAATGAATTGTATTAAGACAGCCTCTGGGTAGCTTGGAGTACAATAATAGGGTTAATACAAAAAATAGATACTGAAGGGAGGTTTTTAAGCACATCAGTGTTTGGGAGAGTCTCATGAAGGAGCATGTGAATTAACAGTTTATAGGTAAGTAGACTGGCTGGTATGACAATAAAATACGATATGGGTACTGCAATGCATAGTGCATTGCTTGAGGTGGAACATAATGGAATGGGAGAATACTCATGAATGTCATTACCTTTCAAATAGTTACTGTTGTGCAAGGAGTTAACTGTCTCTCCCATCTGAGGGCCTCCAACCTTCAGTGGTGTATGAGTATGCATCAAGTGCCATTGATAAAAGCCTCTTAAACTCATTGTGATCTGAAGACATAGTCTAGTACACAGATGTCTTAACCAACTTTCATCTAAAAAAAAAAACTTGTAGTGTCTGTGCTAATCTCCCCAGGTTTAAGCCAATCTACCTTCCCATTCAAACATGATTGTATAATAGAAAGAACTTTATACAATTTGGAAATAAGGTGTCTCAGTGTTTAAATTGGACATATGAGGCACATCAGAAATTCACCCCTCACTTCCTAGCGGGTGCTGGGTAATGCAGTTAACACAGGATGCCAAAGTTCTGTTCACCTGTAGGCCCACTCAAGACAAGCCAAGATCATTTAAAGTATTTACCAAGGCATATAAACTTGGTCAGATGCTTTCATCAGGTAAGCCCACCTCTGCCACCATGTACTCAATTTACTGAGTCGCAATGTAGGGCATGTGTATCATTCCCTGTAATGCCGCCTTTAGCCTTCACCCTTTCTATGTCCAAAAAGTGGGATAATGAGCAACAGAACACCATGTATCTCCTCTACAGCACCACACACAAGAACATCCTAAATGTACGAACTTCACACCCTTGCACAACCAGCCTAGCACCAAGTGCACAACGTCTAGCAAACTATCACATATAGTACTCAGCCTTATTATGAGTTTGAGTTGAGAAAGTGATTGGGCAATAAAAATGCATTTACATTTTGTTTTCAGCTTATCACAAGTGCTATCAGTTCAAAAATAGAGGGCAAATGTCAGGCTGTATCGTCTGACAAATTTCTGTTTATTCCTTTAACGTGGATTGGTGTTTACAAAATTCTCTAACTTTACAGTCAAAGACAGAATAGTAAAGTGTGCTAGTTGACAGTCTTGTTGTGGTGGTAAAAGGCGTGTGAAAACAAAGGTTGTAAGCTGTCCGTTGTTTTTTTTAACGCACAACTTTTAAATACCTGTAAATGAACTGTGCAAATGTTTCAAAACATATCAGCAGTTAGGAAACCACAAATGGACAACTTCTTTGTAATTCAGAAGTGTGCTGGAAACATAGTTTTAATAGGATGAAAAAACACTTGGTGATGTTCAAATGATACATATTTGCTGTAACCACATTTTCACACATTATTTTTGCGTTATATATTTTTATCAGTAAAACTGCATGTTAGCATTTTGCTTCCATTTAAATGGAAAATGTTCTCTATGTAAAAGACAGTACCTCCTTCTGACCTACAATAATGCCTCCAAAACAAATACAGTTTCTAGTCTGTAGCACACTTCTGTGCATCAATGAGAATCTACAGTTTACAGCTCACAGAAATGAAACATCCCATACAGGATGCTATTTCCCATATCCAGGTCAAATAAAGAGGGCTGATATATGGCTAGCCAGGGCATTATATAGTAATGTCAACTCCTATCTAACCGTTCTGACCCCCATACTGCCATAACACTCAGCAGTGTACTGCTAATTATAGCTTAAGCAGGCTGGTTATTAACTCCATTTTCCTGCTATATGCTCTTACCCTCACACAAGACCTGTCCGCTGTGGGTCTTATCCATCACCCAGTGCTTTACCAGCACGTAAACCAGTCATCACCAGATGAACAGACATGGAATACCTGAAGCGATCTGATATAAAGCTGGCCCTCGGAGGACTGCACTCTAGTCCAGCACTGCTTGTCCCAATTGGCTGCATCCTATGCGTTTCGCTTTACATCTCACAATGACTCTCAGATATGAGATGCTAGTAACGAAGTCCATCCGAGAAGATCTTCCTGATCACATCTCTCACTAAACAGGCTTTCTCAGGACCATGAACTGTAAACAAAATATCAGACTGGACAACCCAGTGCAGTAACCATATAAATAGATTATGATCATATGAAATATCACAAAAAGACCTGCACAGTGCTCAAAGCTGCGTGCATACCAAAAAATGTGAAGTGCATGATTGTCTCAACCTAATATTAACTTATTTTGACTTGTACTTAATGTTGGTTGTCTATTTACTTACTTATATACTATTGCACGACCTCCTCTGATGTGTCTGTAAAACGTATTTTGTCCTGAATTTTTGTCCTGAATTTTGATTTTCTGTCCTGAATTTTGACCCTTTGGCCTGAATTTTTACACTAACCTCCTGAATTTGCACCCATGCCTGTTGGTCACCTCTGTGCACAGGCTGCTCCATAAGGGAATCTACAGTGAGCGAGTCTGCGCTGGTGCTCCAGTCTATTTGGCTGCAGTCCTGGAGTACCTGACCGCTGAGATTCTTAAGCTGGCTGGCAATGTGGCTCAGGACAACAAGAAGACCGCATCATCCCTAGGCACCTACAGCTCGCTATCCATAACGATGAGGAGCTCAACAAGCTGCTGGGCAGAGTCGCCATCGCTCAGGGAGGAGTTCTGCTTAACATCCAGGCTGTGCTGCTGCCCAAGAAAACTGAGAACCACAAGGCAGGTGGCAAAGTAAGCAAGTGAAGCACCAGAGCCAGACGTACAAATCACACTATATCCCTGATGCTTGAAGATGTGGTGGACATGCCCAATCGGGTATTCCCTTGGGCATGTATTCTAGGAGGGGTTTCCATGTTGACTCGGTTTGTGTGTTCCTTTTTGGAATTGCTGGTCACACACTCCAGGTTTGCTCTACATCCTACAATGCCTTGTCTAAGAGGATGGATCGTTCTTGTTATATAGGAATGACATCAGCAGTTTGGCTGCCCCTCGACTCTGCCATATCCAAAATCCGTCTGTGCTCTCCATTCAACCACAGTTTCTCGCAGGGGGGGGGGGAGAGGGGGAGGTGGCGGCAATGCTCCTGAATGACTTTTAAGAGGGTAACTCAATATATCCTTAAGTGCATTTTTCTCCCCAGACCAAAAATTCTATAGTTTGAGGCACTCTTACCACACATGCAGGACGCTTCCCACATGACTTTCCCTCCTGCAGTTGGGACCAACTACATCTTATGTAACATGGATGGAGCGTGAGTCTAACCTGAAAAATTCTCCTTATTGAACTTTTTTTGCACACTCTTCCTGGGGAGAACTTTACAGAGCACTTCCAGATCCCCAGGTAAGAGTTCTCTTCCTAAGTTTCTGTCTCATTTATTTGTGCATGCCCAATGGAGGGCTGGTCTGGACTCCAGCAGAATTGATTACTCTTTGGACCCCCACCCCCCAAGTGGTAAGGAGAAAACATTCTCAAATAACTTTTTCTCATGGATAGCAGCATCTTTCACCAAGAGATGCCCAATGCCTAATCTGCAAATAGTGACTCTTTCTGACTGATCAATGTGAAATTCCTGCTTGCATTAGGGAAATGAAATGATTTTACCTTTGTAAAACAGATCTGAAATATATCTACAGTTCCCTTCATGCCGTTTATCAAAGGGACCAGTACTCTGTGCTGGTGTGAAGTCCAGATTTTAGTATATTGGGGTCTAATAGGATAGGAGTGATCAGTTTTTGTTGAGTTGCTGTATTGTCCCAAACAGAACAGTGTTGATTGAAGTGCTCCATCATTCTACCTCCCATTGCCTGCACATGTGCCTTCCCAGTTTCGATCCCAAATCCAAACACAGATCATGCTGACCATTAACGAAGTCCTCTTTGAGTTCCTTTAGGAGCTCTTTTAGATGCATTGAGAATGTCTAACAGATAAGATTTCATGAAGGCCATAGTCGGAACTGGCAAGCCCACATCCACCCGAGAAACTATTCAGCAGGGTCGGGGCTCGGCCCATCAAGGCAGTTGATGAATCCTCCGTCTGCTATCAGAGAAGCCCTTTTTAGGTCGAGCCTGGCAACGCATGCGCTGCTCTGTGAGGCATTTGTATTCAGGTAGGGACTTGAAGCTCCGCCCACTCTCCGCCCATATTTTTCATTGGCTTGTGTCATTGTTCGCTGTAAACTGTGGCTGTTCATTGGTCAATAGGCTTAGTAGTCCCTCCTTAGTACCGCCTTGTCTCATTTCGTAACCTCCAATGTTGCGTGTGTTGTTACTCAGTAGGCTTTAATTACAGCCTCCGAGCACTATTTTCTCAAATAGCTTTGTCCTGCCTGCTATTGCAGGCAGGACACGCTCTCTCCTAACGATTTTTTAACATTTTTTATAGCAGGAACGAATTTGCAATGCAATAGGTCTTGCATTTGCGAGAGCTTAAGCTATTGGCATTGTAAATGACAATGGCTTTTATTTATCTGTTTTAAAAACAACACATAAATAAAAGGCATTGCCATTTACAATGCCAATAGCTCAAACTCTTGTAAATGCGAGACCTATTGCATTGCAAATGCTTGTTATTGTGTTTCTTTGGAGGCATTTGCAGGGAACTCTTACTTACAGATCGCTAGACACCCTTCTCAAGCAATGAAGAGCAAGGTCAAATTTCCATGGATGGCTCCCACTTGGAAGCAGAGCTCTCAGAATCTCAGCCAGTGCTGTTCAGGAAAGCACGCCTGCCCAGTGTGTACTGTTAAATAAAATAACGGTACGTATCAGTCTATTATAGCATCTTTCAGACATGAGTGTCTATTTTTAAAAATGGTGTTGGTATCCGTCTCTCTATTTTCTTAATGTTGTGTTCAGGCGCAGTCACTCTTTACAGAAAACACATTCCAGAGTTTACAGTCAGGAGCATTATTTGCAAGTGAGTTCAGGACAACCGTGTCCCACCATTCTTCTGTGCACATACCCGACTCCCGCTGGTGCATCCGTCTCACTGCCTGTCTCAGGCAATGTGTGCCTCTTTGAAAGGACTTGCCTGCTCCATCCACCAGTGTTAGTTGCGACTTGCATGCACTATCTTAATGCGGTGTAGGCCTTTAATCTTCATTCATACGTGTTTTCCACCTCCCCCGGTGCCTCAGCTATGCCCTTGCTGAGGCCGGTCCTGTCGACACCAGTCTATTTATAATAAATAGACTGGTGCAGTCCTGCCAAGTGTCACGCATCAGGCGTGACACTAACGCATTTCAGTGTGGTGTTCCGCATCACCGCACTGAAATGCATTGTCACGCATTTGCCCACTCTCTGCTGACGCGCTGAAACTGGCTAAATTAACGCCAGGGTGCTGCTAGCGCGCGCTGGTAGCGCGCGCTGCCTGGCTGGTGGTGGTGCCTCTGACCTCACCCGGGGGAGGGGGGGCTGCTCTGCTGAGTGCACACTGCTGCTCCCCGCAGACTCCAGAGTAATTGACATCGGATGCTGCTCTGAGACAGCCCGTGCGTGCCCAAATTGAAATATGCTTCTTGCTACTAGCTACAATGTTGCAAAACTGTGCAGCCAATTTGGGCATGCATGGGCTGTCTCAGAGCAGCATCCGATGTCAATTACTCTGTCTCCTGGAGTCTGCGTTAAGTGGCTGGCAGTGCGGCGCCTGGCGCCCATTACCTCACGTCCTGGTTAACAGGAAGCAGGAGGAAGTGTGAGGCTTGGAGTCCGAGTGAGAAGAAGCGGCGGCGGGACTCTGAGTCGCAGAGTCTCACACCATGCCAGCGCCGCATTAGAGGCCTGTGGCTGCATCGGGCGCGCTGCGCAGCGTGTGCGGGGAGACTGGCGCTGCAGTGTGCACACTGCTGCAGGCATGTGCGGCGCCAGCCGCCGTCCGACGAGAGGCAGGCGCACATCAGAGTCACCCGTGACCCCCGCCGTGCGGCTCACTCCTGGGCTCACCGCGGCCATCACCGTGGCTAGCAGAAGAGAGAACAAGAACTCACAACACTCAGTAAGTAGAGTACTAGAAGAATTACTAACGCTCATTCTGTGTCTGAGGCAGCCTGCTGCAGTGCTCAGTGCTGACAGTCTCTGAGACTCACTGTCGTGTGTGTTGTACTGTCGTCGGCGGGCGGCCGGGCTAAACCATTACTAAAATGCATCTTGTTGGGTTCCTTAGTTTGAGGCTTGCGTTTTGGAAAACTTTGTATTTTGAAGTCCGTTAGGACTAGGAGTGAGGCTTATTGACACTCTGTGCAGCAATGGAAATTAATGTGTCAGTGTGCTTTGTCAAAAAACGTGTCTGCCTTCCTCCTGGTTTTTAAATCATGACAGCTGAATTGGTGTCGTGGAGCCCTGTTTACAAAGGTCGGTGTTAATTGTGGTGCGCTTTGCGGCTATGATGAAGCAGCTGCTCTCTTCCCGCATGATAGGGTGTTTCATAATATATATTTTTTCCCACTTTCCTGCATAAGATGTTGCTGTTTTGCGAGCACGTTATAAAAACAAACATGTTTCTAAGGCATTCTGCTCATCGAGCCAAACACAGGTTTGTACAAATTTCGATAGATAAATGGAAAAAACTTTAAAATATTTATGTTTGAATGAATTAATGAATATAATACAAACTTTAGTTGTACACACTGCTAAACAGACATAATATGCTGTTGAACTTGAAAGGCACTCTGGGCCTTCTTGAAAGTGCATTATAGCAGGATATCCACCACCCTCAGCCTGTGCCCCGGGCCCCCAATAATTGTTGTTGTCGCCTGACAACACTAGAACTCTCCTTCAACACGAGTCCGGGTGAGGCTGAGCAGGTGGTGTTTAGGGCAGGCCCACCTCTCACATTAGTCGAGCAGTGCCTCTATTACCAGTTCTGCATTGAGAGCTCCTCACCACCAGCGTCGTGACTGGGGACAGACTGACTTGGCTACTGTACATAAGCTGAGTGTATGCAGCCGGCCCAGTGAGTGTAGCAGACACAGAGACACTTCTCAAGGACATTGGCAGCTGCATTATTTTTTCCCACCTCGGAGAAGCTGTGTAGTGTTGTGACTTTACTAGACACAAGGTATTATTCAATTAAGGCTACCACAGTGATGTCACACTGAGGAGGGGTTAAATATCCCTGTTGAGAGCACTTGACTGACCAATGATGCACTGCATATCCCCAAAACTACCATTCGTTTACAAGGGCACTAGGTTAGTTCCCTTAGATTTCTGGTGATTTGCAGCAGGTTTAAGATTTTCTTAGAGTTTCTTGTTGCTCAAATGGCTGTCATTTCTGATATTTATATATGTTTCGCTCGTCTTTACGGCTTGATTTTGCTTGCGAAAAAGTGTCACTCATAGTGGTTGAAATGTCACTCATAATTACACTGATTTTATGAAAGTGTCACACATAGCAATCTGAAACCTTGGCAGCTATGTTTATATTCCAAAGACGAGGTTCCCTGGCACCTCTCATGACCAGGTCTTCCCAGAGGGGCCCACGTGCCTGGATCCGCCTCTCGGTGTCCCACCTTCCCGAGACACTCTAAATGTAGTGAGTGGAGGCATCGAGTAAACTCACAGTGACCTGGGGAGTCACTGGCACACTCTCGGTGCCGGTGTTTGCCCCGGAGTGATTCTCTTTTTTTTTTTTTTTACTGAGGGTGCACTTCCTTGCTCCCCGCTGCCCACGGGCATTTCACCACCTACAACTGCAGCGTTGTTTCATTAAGCGCTGCCGTGCAGGCGAAGAAAGGTCCATTAACATAATAAACGCTGCGCACAGTCCAGGTAGTGGGTGGCAAACTGCCCTTTGGGTTTGTGGTAGGGTGACCAGATTCTCAAAACAAAAAACCGGGACAGGTGTCATAGACATAGAAGTAGGACTGACAGAAGTACCCATGGCTTTAAGTGGGATGAAAAAACAGGGGGGGGGCATCTCTCAAGGGGCGTGGCCGATGTAATTAAGGACGTGGCTTAAAAAACATAAGCTAAAAAAATCTGTACTTAGCATAGCGTCCCACCCGAAAAATGTGCTGCTTCTGTCATTGTATCCAGATAAATAATATAACGAGTAACATCACACCTAGAACAAGCCTGGAATATTGGCTTTGTCAACAGTATAACGAGTAACATCACACCTAGAACAAGCCTGGAGTATTGGCTTTGTCAACAGTTGTTAGCTGCATAAGAGAAATAAGCAACAACTTTGGCTTCACTGTACGTAACATTGAAAATGCCTCAGTTCTGCAATGAAGAGACAGACTGTGAAAGAACTATAATGGGTCTCTTTAAAAGCAGTGAAGGGTGGTACTGCTGCAGCAGTAAGCTTTTTTTTTCTCTGTGAGGGCAAAAATGGAGAGCCCAATAGAGACCCGTCTCAGCACCTGTGAGAAGTAAAGCAGGCGCACCGAGCGAGACACTATTTAAAAACCGGGACATTTATCTGTTTAACCCGGGCACTACACAAAAACCGGGACATTTCTTTAATTTGCAGCAAAGTGTCGGGACACCGGGACACTGCTCCAAAAACCGGGACCGTCCGGGGAAAACCGGGACGTCTGGTCACCCTAGTTTGTGGTATTGTGGGCCCTGGGCCCACATGCTACTAAAATGACTGACACAGACACTGGATGATACTTGGTTAACTGGCCCAGGGCACCTGCGCCCGGCCCCTTTTATTTGCAGGGTCACCTGACCGGTGACGCCTGTGGTGGGTGGGTGTAAAATGTGGGGTACAACAGGCAGAACACTAGAACGTGTCCCGCCGGACACTACAGGGTTCTCTACCAGGCCTACTGGGACCAAAACTGCCAGATTAACCCTTTCCATCGCTCCGACCTTCAATGGTGCTGCCGTTCCGACTATCAATGTCCCACAAGCTGGTTCTAGCAGCGTTTGTTTCTGACGAGAGCGGAGCTAAGTCGGGACAAGGCTGATCAGCGCAGCATTTTGCTCCACCCCCAATGAACCTAAAAAGTTGACATGCCTTGCATGATGTCCTGCACTGGGTGAGCAATTTAATGTCCCACTGGACCAGTGGTTAAACTATTTCCATACAGTAATTTTCCCCATGCAAAGTAAACATAGCTCCCCTTACCTCGTATGTGGAGTACATTTACTTTCTGCGCTCATCCTCGGATAGAGTCGTAATGACGCCCCTCTTTCTAGAGTCCTACTCTGCTTTTATGGAAACCGTCACCTCTTCCTGTTATTTAGATCTCAAGTCCTACCACAATCCTGTAGAGTTTTGTCATTTCCATTATTTTCTTTTAGGTTGGTGTCGCTTATGGATTGATGGAATCACAGACCTTATTCCCATTTACTACTTGTTCCTGGCAGGCTTAACACTTGTTTGGGACAGTTCTTCATACATTAGCGATGGTATTGCTGCTTTTCCTTTGTGAGGGTTGATCTAAATGGTAAACCTACTTGATTTATAGAAGACAAACTTGTAGTTCTGAGCTCATGAGGTAAGTGGCAGATCTCCATGTTACGCTGTGCACTGTGGTGATGTAAAAGGCTATATTAAACCATGCCATGCTATAATTTGATATTTGATGTTTTCAAATCACCAACAAAGTCAGAAATGTGGACTCATGACATAAGGGCACATGAAGGTATTCGGAGTGGTGGCATTCCATGGTTTTATAACTTTATGACTCAAGTCGTTGGTAAAATATTTTTTGGCTTTAAAAATATCTTTCATATTAGGAGCAAAACATTAACCTCTGCTTCAGCCTTTTTGCTTTTCCTGCTCTCTGCCCCCGTTCTGCACCACCCCGCAACTTTCCCAATTTTTTTTACCAGCGCTGCACTACCACCTGCTTTTCCTACTGCCCACTCCAGCCCTTCCCACTGCCCCCTGGAACTCCTTCCCCTCTTACTTAATTTCAGCTGCAGCGCTAACCAGCCATTAAGCAGACTTGGGCCTGCCTGTCCCACTTACCTGTGCTAATTCCTCTGACTATGCCTTGCAGACCCAGCTCCAAAATTGTTCGAGGCCCCCAGCCTCGCGCACCTGCTTCCTTCCTCCATCTGAATTGTCTCTTTTACTCTGTCTAACTTCCTGTAATGAGTTTCCTCTAACTCTTGCTCTCTCACTCTCTGCTATACTTTTTTGTCATGCTCTGTGACTGCTTTCCTCTCACTCTTTGCTCTCTCAGTCTCTGCTTTTATCTTGCTCTGTGACCACTTTCCAGTGATTCTTTCCTCTCCTATGCTGTGTACATCCACGCACATCCTAACATTTAAAACTGCAAAGAGGATCTTTGCGGGTCAGAAACGGGCAGTGTTGTAAATGTGCATGTACTGTCCAGTACTGAGTACCTGCACTTCTTTAATTTGAAAGGAAGAGTACTAGCACTTCTTAGTAATGCTACAAAAATCATTTAATGGTAGAATACTGGCACTTCTCAGGAGCAAACAGGTACTCTAAATGGTGAATAACTATACTTCTATATTTCCAATTCTGGCACTGGGAACAGCGAGAATGAAATGCATTGGATTATGTTAGGCTACTGGTCCTTTTGTGCTTTTGGTTTTTCAGTTGTGTTTGCGGCTTAGCTTTCCACTGTCTGCAATATGTTTTGCAGCAGTACACTGCAGTCGCGGTCGGCATGACTCGCGGGCAGGGGTTCGCGCGGGGAGGGGGTAATTTTAAATAAAAACTTACCTTCGCCAACCCGGTCCCGCGTCGCGTCGTCTCTGCTCCGAGTCCTTGCAGGGCTGCAATGGCAGCGTTGTGATTGGCTGGGATGCCATCCACGCAGGCGTCTATGGGGAGGCCATTTTCTCCATGTAGGCTGCATGCAGCCTACATGGAGAAAAGGGAGAGTGCGTATGACTGGTTTGGTCGGCCCTGGGGCCGACCAAACAGTCAGAGCCCACAACAGTGGGCAAGCCACTCCTCCCCTGCCCTGGAGCAGGACCGCCCACCCGCCCCCAACCAAACCCTTCTGCTTTCTCGCAGTGCAAGAAGCAGAAAGATAAAATGGTATTCAAATTACCATTTTATGTTTCTGCTTCTCGCACTGCGAGAAAGCAGTGGGGCGATGCTCCTCTGCCCACATGGAGGAGCTGCCCCTGGTACTCTGTGCTGCCTGGACAAAGGGTTGCTGTATGGTTCTGGTATGCACACACCAATAAAGTGAGGATCCCTGTGCTAGGGTTATGGTAGTGGAGTTGTATCTGTAGTACGTATGCTTTCATGTGCGGGTGTTCTTTAATACTTGCTGTTTGGCCTAGGTCATCTTGCGAGATTAATGAACGTGGTTGCTTCTGTGGTATGCTGCTTTTAACAAGTTAGTGTTGATTATCCACACAGTTCCACACCACACAATTCAACTCCACACATTTCCAATCCACACCACAAAAGTCAACACCAAACCACATAACTCAACAACACAACTATACAAGACGCCACATACATCCAATCCACACCACAAAATTACACATCATGCCACAAAATTCAACAGCACACCACATAATTAAACTCCACTACATACCACTTACTCCACAGTACAAAATACCATTCCACATAATTACACTCCATAACACACAATCCCACTCCACATAATTCCAGTGCAATCAATACCACATAATTACTATCCACATCATTCCACTGCACACCATGCCACATAATTCATCTACACAAATCCAATCCACACCACACAATTCCACAACTAACAATTCAAATCCAACACACATAATTCAACTACACACCACATACATACACTTCATAACATATGGGTAATACACATTGTCATTTACACCGACAATTGGTCTAACTCAAGCCAATGCAAGTACATAATGTTTCCTTGGCTATATATAAAGTAACAAAAATGCTTTTGACACTTTTTTTATTATAACTTTTCAACATGCTGCACAGCAGCCACAGTGCTCTACAAAATACTTAAAAACATTGGCAAAGCCAATGGCTCTGGATAAACACTTATAAGATCCCAAAGGCGAGACCTATTGGCTATGCCAATGCTTGTTTCTTATTTTGGAAGGATTGGTACCACCAGATAAAGGGAACCGTGATGGGGTCCAGGTCTGCGCCCTCTTATGCCAACCTTTTTATAGGTTGGTTTGAGAGAGTGCATGCCTGGGCCTCTTCTGCTGGAGACTGGACTAACTCAATATTCTTTTCGGGTCATTTTATCGACGATATCCTTATTTGGACGGGCACTAGGGAGAGTTTGAATGCATACGTCAATTACCTGAATGAGAATATGTATAATGTGCAGTTCATTATGTGCTGTGATTCTGAAAGAATCAATTTCTTGGATGTGGAACTTTTTGTCAGTACAATACAATTGTTGGACTCTTGAGGCACTCCCTTATGTGTGTTTTTTTCTGCATTGCAAGAGGTGAAGGAGGAAACTTTGCTGAGCTAATCATTGCTGCAAGAATAGGAAAAGCAAGTCTTCAAAGACCACACAATATGGGTAGCCATTTTGGCTGCCAGGGTATAAACGGGAGTCACACACTTAACTCTCTTGATATCCAGGATTCAAAAGCAGGTAGATAAAGATTCCTCAAGGTCTAGATCTTCATTACTTAGAGCAGAGAAAAGCATTCAATGTGGTTTCAAATGGTCTTTCAAATACATTTATTCCATCTAAAAGACTTGAGGTTTGTATGTTGAAACTTCTAGAGCTCCACTCTTGGGCTCAAAAGGTGCACTTTAAAGATCATAATTGAACAGTATGTGATGCCACTATGAAACTGCAAGGGCCCTTTGTTTTTGTCCCATTTATAGATGGGTGCCTATTAACATTCCCAATGTTATGTAGCTACTAAATGTGAGTATATTATATATGAGAGCTTCATGTAGTCACAGCCTTTTGAGAAACAACCATTTGCATTCTTGGACATTGCATTTCTTTTGCAGTTAAAAATTATATCCAGGAATGTGCTGTAGAATAAAAAAAGCATAGACTGGTCAAAGGTGCCCCACATGACATGGTACCACTGGCCAGCTGTGCACACCAAGCACTACATTGTTGCCAAAAGTGTTTTTGTTTTGTAAGGTGGTTTTGCAGCTGCAGCCCATGCTGCCCATAATTCTTGATGGAGGCTTGTACTGCTGTACTTATTTTGTTTGGTAGACTTGCTTTCCTGCTGCCCACATTGTAAGGACCTCATTCTAACTTCCCCACAATTGTAAATGCGCACTTATAGTGCCAGGTCCAGGTGCAGTTTTTTGCGGGTTCTAAATTACTGCACCTTTCCAGATTCAGGCTTAGAAATGGGGATAATCCTCAAAGAGCATATTATTTCTCCCGTTCTGATGAGCTTTAAGAATGTGATGTATTTGCTCACATGACAAGTCCCGGAAACATGGGGCAGATTTATCACTCTTTCACACAACGCAACGTAGATAGCCACCTTGCTTCGCTGCGTAATAGGGAAAGGGCAGGAATGCGCCATATTTAACATTCTATGGTGCATTTCTTTCCTTTCCTAGCGCTGGCGCACTTATGGCTACCTATCGCCAACGCAGGCACCCTTGCGTCATGGTGTAAGGGTGCCTGCGTTGTAGGCAGGATTGTTTTTGTGCAGGAAGGGAGATCGTCGTCCACCTCAAAAAATTCTGAGAGGCATTTTCCTCTTTCAATGAGTGCTGCATAATGCAGCACACATAGAAAGAGGAAAAAACGAGGAGAAATAAAGATATTTCTCCTTGTTACGCCTCACTTGGGGAGGGGTAGCATTTTGACACATACCCAGGTCTACCAAAATGATAAATCAGGGAATGTGCCAAAATCCATGGGTGGATGAGAGGGAACACCCACGCTCCACTCATGGAACACCTCCCTGCCGCAGAGTAATGCAGTCAGCGATTTGCACTGCCTTGTGTTACTCTAGATTTATTAAGCCATGCTGGGCCACTCAAGGTGCTTTGGTGGCTTGATAAATCTCACTTAGGTTTTGAGTCGCCCATGCACCCTCTTGCGTGGCACAAGGGTCATGCAAAACCTTGATAAATATTCCCCCTGATTTGGGCCAGGTTTACCCAGTGCAAATCGAGAGTGCAAAAATCTGCTTGTGTGCTACTTGCCAAGAGACAGAATCCCAATTTGGCTACAAAAACCTAAATTTGCATCCTAAAGAGGAATTGCAGGCCAGCTATAACGAGATTGAGGCTTGCACAGCTGCTCCCCATGCTGCAACTGATTTGTGAGAGAATCTTGCACTGTTGCTTGTTTCTTGTGGTCCACCTGTTTTGTGCAGTGTGCGGGTTCTCTTAATGTCAATACTGTATGTGCTTTGGGAGGGAGGGAGGGATAAATGACCATCTACCGCCCACGCCGAATTAATTTTGTTAAGGAGGCTTGAGCTGATGCATTACTTTCTGCATTGTGACTGTTTTGTAAAAGGCAATTCAATGGCTGCTGCTCATCCTTTTCATATTTTATGCGACAAATGTTCCTAATCCTTTCTCATATAACCCCTGTTTTATGAGGGCAGTATCCTCAATATTTCACTTGTAACTTGTTTTGTGAGTGCTCCAGTGCTAATTTCTGTTCTTGTACCTATTGTATGAACTTCTCTGCTGCTTGCTGTGCTGTACCTTTTTTGTTTGAGGGTGGTTTTTCATAGCTGCCCCCTGCTGTTCCATGTTTGTGGGGGAAAGCATGTGCTTCAGTTGCCCATGTTTTATGTGTGGTGGTGCTGCTGCCTCTGCAATGGCTGTTTTATAATACAGAAAAGTGATGGCTATGCCATAAAGTTCGCACATCCCTAGCCGTTCACAATCAGGGTAGAGTTACATGGAACAAGGAAACATTAGTATTAAGGTGGTGCTTTCATTGTACAAATAGCTAGCGCTGAGAATGGTCCCAGAGAAGTGATCTTAATGAAAAAGTACCGAAGCACACAAGGAAGTCCAATATTTCAGAAGTATGAACAATGAAGTACTAAAGAATTTTGCAAGCCTAGTGAAGAGGACCCTTTTGAGGCTCTTCGTCTCTGTTGCCTTGGACTCATTAGGACCTAGGACAGATTGCAGCGATTGGTATTCTCATGTTACAACGCTATACTTATCGGACATATCTTTTTGATTCAGCCTTGAAAAAGTCTCTATGACGAAACACGTGTTGGCTACGGTTTATGTTTTGGATGTTACGTTTTATCTTCAAGCACTCTGAAAAAAACAGTGGGAGGAATAAACATGACTAATATACCCTGGAACTCTTTGTACTTCATTGTTCATACTTCTGAACTATTGGACTTCCTTGTGTGCTTCAGTACTTTTTCACAATGGCTGTTTTATGTCAAGGAAGCTTGGAATGCTACTCGGTGTGCTGTGCCACTTCTGTGTGAAAATGCCCTTCATTATTGCTGCCCTTACAAAACCACCACTGTTTGTGAGGGAAGCTTCCACTGCTGCTGCCTTTGGCGACCTTTGTCCTTCTGCGAAGTAATCATACACTCCTGCTTGTACTGTACCTTTTTTTATGTAGATAAGAAGCGAGCAATACTGGCACGTGTACAGGACCCGTTGTGTCTGTATATTAAATTGCATTGCTGCTGTCTGTAACATACCTTTTTCCTATTGCTGAGCTTGGATCCTGTTAGAAGCATTGAAGTGATCTCTGTGCCCCGACCCCAAGTTGATTTTTGAAAGGACCATAGACCTGGGCTAAGAGAGGAGAAAAGGACTTGAGATGGTTACAGAGAAAGCCAAACAATGAAAATGGAAAAGGGAGTGAATTAGAACAAGCAACAATACATGGAAGACAAGAATGAAAGAGAGAGGAAAAGAAAGAGGAAACGAAAATTGAGGTAAAAGTGAAGGGAAAGAAGTAAAGAGAACAGGGAGATATAATGCCCCGGTTACTTACCGGTAATCTTCATTACTCCGAGTATTGTCTTCGTCACCACATGAGTTACGTAGTGAGCTTTAGCTCCACACCAGAACCCTCCAAAGCAAATCAGCATCCCATGCCTCCCATCCTTCCCCAACATGGCCGACCACCTTCACCCCTCACCCAGTATAAGGGGAGGGTCGACCCACCCCACTTCCTGTAGAACTGCCAAGCTCCAAGACCTGGAACGAACTCCCCATCAGCATCAGATGAACCCCCACACTGCAAGCATTCAAAAAGAGCCTCAAGACCTGGCTCTTCGGATATGACGGAGCTGCTCAAACCACCCCCCCTCAGCGCCCTGAGGCCCTCACGGGTGAGTAGTGCGCTTCACAAATCCCTGATTGATTGATTGAGACCGGACAGGACCAAAAGCGACAAACAAGATGTCACAACAGCAAAAAGACACAGTGCGCACCAAAGACAGTAACACCGTCAGTCAGACATCCAACGGCAAGAGAGCAGAAGCCACCTCAGACCCAATGACCGGAGGGAAAGTAGGCAACACAACCTCTCGGGAACGGCTGACAACCGAGGGGACCATGGGCAGAAACATAGGATCCGGACGCAACAATACGGTCCGGTAAGACCCGCAAGAACGGAGGAGAGTGCAGAAGGACCCCAGCTCCCCATTCCGACCAGCAGATATGACGGGCACCAAAAACACCACCTTCATGGTGAGAAACTTGATGTCCACGGACCCCAGGGGCACAAACGGACCCTCCTGAAGGGCCCACAACACCTAAGGAAGATCCAAGGATGGCGCAAGGCAAATTGCCCTAGGACGCTGCAGAAAACAACATCGAAGCAACCTGGCCAGCAAAGGATCCAAACCGTCCAACAGAGGACCGCGGAACGCCCGTTAGGCCGCCCACCGAGCCTGAAGAGAAGAAGGGGCCAGGCCCAAGGCAAAGCCATCAGAAAGAATACCCAACACCCTCATTGGGACCACATAAGTCTAATCCCTTAGAAACACACCATCGAGAAAAAGACCCCCAAAGGCGAAATAAGACAGAAGCATGATAGGAGCACCGAAGCAACTCCACCACCTCCAGGGAGCTCCCCGAGACAGCAGGCACAACCATCAAAAGAGCCAGGCCCAAAGACGCAGAACCCCCACTGGAAGCAAAGGGCCCCTCAATGGGTAAGGAAGATCCGGGTTCACCCAGCACATCAAGGGCGGCGAACCCAGCCGGGTACCACCAACAGAACAAACGCCCTGTCGTGGCAAAACTTGCACTGAGCTCGTGCAAGCAAAGGAAACGGAGGTAAAGTGAAAAACTGGGACCCCGGCCAATGGAACGACATAGCATCCAGCCGCCACGCTCCCGTGCATGGGAGGAGTGCACAGAAGCGGGGCGGGCGAGCATTGAACTCGCCTGCAAACAGATCCACCCTCGGGAACCCAAACTGCTCCACCAACAGATGGAACACTGCCTCCGACATGGAGATAGAAGCCATGGGAGGAAAGACCCTGCCCAGGTGATCCTCCACACAGTTCACCATCCCCGGGAGAAAAACCGCCCTGAGTGGCAACACTGCCACCTCTGCCCAGGACAGAACCCCCTGTGCAAGGAGCCAAAGGGAGCAAACCCCGCAACCCCCCCTGGTGAATGAGGCAGCCCATCACCACCTTATTGTCCATCCGGACTAGAACGCCATGCCCCCAAAGGGATGGGGCAAACTCTAGACAAGCCAAACGAACGGCTTTCATGTCCTGGAAGTTGGACGAGCAACCCGCCCGCAGGCAAACCCACCGACCCCGCACAGATCAGGAATCCAATGTCGTCCCCCAGCCCCTCAGGCTGGCATCGGATGAAACCACCCGGGAAGGGGACACCAGAAAAGGAAGACTATTGGAGAGACGACTCCACCAACCTAGATTGGACCGAAAATTCGGAGACAACACCACCGGCAGAACGAAAACCACGGAACAAGGAGCCACAGGGACAAGAGACGGATCACCGGGACAGATGAAGACGAGCTCAGGGAAGCACATTGATAGTCACCGACATCAACCCCTGCACCCTCAACCACTGATGGACTGGGGCAAGAAAAACAGCAGAGGATAACGTGAACCCTTCACAACACAGGCAGCACGGAAGAGGTCACATAGCACTGACCCCTCAAATACAATCAAAATGCTGAGAAACACACCAGGCCTTTCAGTGGTATGGTAGTGAAAAACAGACACCACCCAGGAGGAAGTGGGCCTGTTACGCCTCAGGGTCATGGTGCCCCGAACATGCTGCGCTATTGATCGCAACTCCCCTGAGCCGTTTAATGCTTATGAATCAGGATGTGTAAAGACGTGCAGACATGTTTACATCCCACTCCTTCTGGGCACCCGAGCACCAGTCACCTCATGATCGTAAAGAATAGCACACACTCCGATGCCGTGGGCTCCAGGAGACACGGCCTCAGTTCACATCGAAAGAATGCACTCACCGTACCCATTAAGCTGACAGACACAAATTGCTCTCGGTCATGTACAGCCTAATGCAAACGGATAGGGCAAATAAAAAAAGTAGGACAGCTCAACATATCTGAAGATTGGGCCGGAGTACACGGAACGAACCACAATTGACTCACCATAAGTGTGAAAAAGGCCGCTTTTATTGAAGACAGGTGCACCTTACACAAACATAACCTTGGCCTTTGCCTTACAAAACTACATCTAACTATACAAAACACATCTACGTATCCACCTCCCCTTACCCATAATGATTTCGTCAAACACAATTGCAATTTATTTAACCTACCCCAAATTAATCAATAACTTTCGCCCCTTTAAAAACTTAAATCTACCTACCCGATCAATAACTGTTAACCCTTAAACCCTGTAACCTCTTCTCTAACTAAGTAAAACCTATCCTAACCTCATTACCTACCTGTCCCCAACCAAAAATGAAACAGTAACAAACTTCCCAAAAATAGGCAACCGACGCCACGCACCTGCTTCAAGCGACAACCAAAATACACAATCATTTTGTCCCCTGATGCACCTGTACCCAACCAAAACATGCCATAAAATTATGTACAGATAAGACCAAAGAAACCCCCCCACCTCCAAAAATTGGGTGGGAGGGAGGGCAAAAACTTTCCCTGCCTGACGGAGATCTCGGCAGCCGTGTCACCTTCCAAAATGGTGACACGGCTCCCGAAATGGCCGAATATCAACCCCCCGCCCTAGCCCAAAAATAGCCCAATTCGAGCCCAACTGGGCTCGGACCGCACCACCTGGCCCAACAACCCCGGGGGTGCGAGCCTCCCTGTCGGTCGGCCACCCCCCAAAGCCCCATTGGGCCGGAGTGCACAGAACGAACCACAATTGACTCACCATAAGTGTGAAAAAGGCCGCTTTTATTGAAGACAGGTGCACCTTACACAAACATAACCCTGGCCTTTGCCTTACAAAACTACATCTAACTATACAAAACACATCTACGTATCCCCCTCCCCCCACCCCTAATGTTTTCCCCAAACACAATTGCAATTTATTTAACCTACCCCAAATTAATCAATAACTTTTGCCCCTTTAAAAACTTGTAACCTGCTTCTCAACCTATCTAAAGATCTACCTACCCTATCGATAACTGTTAACCCTTAAACCCTGTAACCTCTTCTCTAACTAAGTAAAACCTATCCTAACCTTATTACCTACCTGTCCCCAACCAAAAATGAAACAGTAACAAACTGGCCAAAAATAGGCAACCGACGCCACTCAGAAATCGTCCTCACGACATTTCTGACCCCTCCCCTAGGCCTTTTCTAGGGTAATGCCTGATGTCCAGTGCAATATCTAAAACTTCCTTTAACTGACCCAAATATAACTCCATCCCGAAGCGGGACAAATGTACTCCATCGTCCCTGAAAAAATGTTTGGCCGAATACTTGTGCTCCGGATAATTCTCCGCCACATATTTTAATTCTGGATGCTCCACCCTGCCAAGACCTGACTCTTTACAAAAAACCCTCATCTCCCTGTTTATCTTTCTCCTGGCCTTATCAATGGCCACCGGCCTCTCAGCCCCTCTCCAATGCCTCCTGGGAATAAACTCATTCCAAACTACAAAACACCCAGACCATTGCATCTTGATTTCTCTCAAATCCCTCTTCATCTGCTTCAGCAGAGACAAACCTTTGCAAACCACCAAATCGTTTTCCCCCAAATGAAGAGCCAGTACATCGGGGCAAGTATGGCGGCACAGTAACTTATTTAGAAGGGGGAAAAGCTCGTGCCAACGCATGCCTCCCTTCCCGTGCCAAGAAACTTTAAACAAAACCGGGTCCAGTCCCAAATTTACACCTTTCCCCTTGCTGTATTTGTGTCTTTCTGCCCACTTTACAAACAAATGCCCAATGATCCAGATAGCGATCGCCTCCGACTCGGGCCCGGCCACAGAACCTGCAAAGACACATGCGTGAGAAAAACATACATGACCCTCTACTTCCCCACCCCCTCCCCCTCCTGCCCACCTTGATATAGCGCTTATAACAATCTGATGACCAACGTCCCAGTTGCTTCAACCTGTCTGAGTCCCACCCCAAACTTGCTGCGACTGAAGTAACCCCAATCCTGAAAGAGTGAGTGCCAAAAGCCTCAGGCACCTCCCCTACTAAATGTAACGCCCGCCTCATCACCCAAAGAAGCTGCGCCGCCGTGACTTCCCGCCCTGAAGACCTGTAGAAAACTGGCCCTACCCCTCTCATTGCACCTTCCCGCAAAAAGCACCCCCATCTCACCGGGCATGTCAGCGGCTCCTCTCTAGCCCGCAGGGTCACCACTCTCCCCACCCCCCTTTGATCTGTCTTCAATCGCCTCAAGAAGATGGAAACTGCATCACTCCCTTTTTCGCACCCTTGTACCTCCTCCCAATGCAGCCCTGGGGCCCCTTTCCTTCCCAACAACTCCGACACTCGGAAAGCTCCCCCGTAAAGCCATGACATTAAAACCGAAAAAATTAACACCTCCTGCCCTCCGCTGCAAACTTCTGGCAACACAGCTATCAACCTGCCCAATAGCACATTGGTCACTGGCAAACAAACCCGTTGCCCCCCACCTGACTCCCTGGCCCAACCCTCTATCAACCTCTTCCCTAGTTCACCTGCCGTTGGAGAATAGCCCCACAGTAGCTTTCCCATGAAAGATATCCCTGCCAGCTTTGCAGCTATGGTAACCTTCAACAAACCCTTCCCAATCAAGGCCAAAATGAACTGCACCACGTCTTCTTCCCTGGCCCAAGTCCCCCTTCTCCTCTGTGCACCTCCCTGCAGAAACTCCTGCCACGCGAGCACATAGGCCATCCATGTCGAAGGTGCTAACGACCCCACCACCAGTTGCAGCATCCTTTTTCACCTACGGACCACATCCCGTCGGGCACCGGCAGCCTGTGCGGTTCCGCCTCCGTGGCCAGCCCATGGAACCTCTCCCACTGCAAACGAGACAAAGCATCCGCAATGTCATTGTCCACACCCGGTACGTGTTTTGCCCTGAACTGAATGTCGTACTGCAAGCAACCCAACATGAATACGCGCAATAGCTTTAAAACCTGCTCGTCCTTCGCGGACTGCCTGTTGACTACCTGCACCACTGCCATGTTGTCCACCCTGAAAGTGACCTTTTTGTGCGCTAGGCTCATCCCCCAGAGGGTGACCGCAACCACCAGCAGAAACAATTCTAGAAAAGCAATGCTCCTGCCTCCATTTTTCCAATGATTTGGCCACTCTTCGGCACACCATTTTCCCTGCCAATACAAACCAAAACCTCCTGATCCTGCTGCGTCAGAGAATATCTGAGCATCCCAAATCCACTCTTTCGGCGCTGCCATGGGTATCCCATTGAAATCCTCCAAAAACCTGCACCACATTCTTAGGTCTTCTTTCATACCTGCCGACAAACGCATATGGTGGTGTGGCAGCGAGAGGCCTGCTAGTGACCTGCCCAGTCTCCTGCAAAACGTCCGTCCCGCTCTCACTACCCTGCATGTAAAATTAAAATGTCCCAGTAAAACTTGGATCATTCTCACTGTCACTTTCTTTCTGGCCAGCATGTCCTCGATCAACAGTCTCATGTGCAAATTCTTATCCTCCGGCAACATGGCCTCCATGGCCACAGAATCCAGCTCAATCCCCAGAAATGACAAAACTGTGCTCGGACCTTATGTCTTCTCTGGTGCCAAAGGGACACCCAGTGTCCCCATGAGCTTCTGGAAACTGTCCAGCTGCTGCTGGCAGTCCGTCGAACCAGGCCGGCCCACCAGGAAGAAGTCATCCAAATAGTGTGTCACCGTATCTTTACCTGTTTTCCAACAGAAAGCCCACTGCAAGAATGAACTAAACTTCTCAAACAGCGCACATGATATGGAGCACCCCATGGGTAACGCCTTCTCCACAAAAATGTTGCCGTCAACCTGAATGCCCAGCAACTGGAAGTCCTCCGGGTGTACTGGCAAAAGACGGAAAGCGGCCTTAATATCGCATTTTGCCATTTCCGCCCCTTTCCCTACCCTTTCCACCATGGCTCTAGCTACGTCCACCGAAGAGTAAGATACTGACTGTGAGGAGGCGGCCTCCGTAGACAACATGCCCCTCCTGCCTTCGTATCTGAGGCAGAACAACGACATTGTTCGAAGGCAGGGAGAGAAGGAGTTAATCTCTTCCACTGCCTCTTACACACAGGGAGGAGTCCCGTCCGAGGAATGCAGGAACCAATGGGACGGAGGGAAGGCGGTATCAGTGGAGTATGAAGGGATCCCGGAAGAACAGCTCAGGGTTCTCGGACCGGAAGAAGGAGGAGGAGAGCGAAGCAGCGAGGAGACGAGCAACATGGAGAAAGAGTGCTTCGAGGCGGACAGAAGACGACTCGGGGAGACAAGCCTGGAAGCCGGCTCCGACGTTTTCCACGAGCCTGAAGGAGAAACGGAGTCCTGGACCGAAGAGTGGTGGACACCCCCGGAGGACGCTGACGAGCCGCCGCAACTCAGGAGGGTTGCGGCTCTCGCGGTACGTGACCCGGGATGGGGGAGGGAGTACGGGGTGGGTTGTGGGTACATAGAGACACGGGGCACTGTAGATATTGATCCACTTGTGTATGTGCACGTGTACCACCTTGACACCCCTCTGCTGTATCACTTGTACATATTATCACCAAGCACTAGTTCGTGTCGTGTCCGAACACTCGCCCCACCCCCATTGTGTTCCCTCACCAGTATTTGCGTTCTTTAAAAGCCTGCTTACGCGTCCTGATTCTTCCTCATTTTTGTTTACCTCTTATATTTCCCCAACCGCCTCGAAATCCCACCTGTCGCCCCACAACCTTATAACGCAGTCAGGCTATTGCCGGCCAGACCGTGGTAAAGCACTACGGGTGTACCTTGCAACGGTGAAGGGTTCTCATTCCATAGGGAAGCGAGACCAGAAAACTTACCGCCTTTTTCTCTCTTTATCTTTCTGAGGCTGCCTGGGTGCCTGTCCACATCAAGACCACCAACCAACCGGGAAGAGCCCTACGAATAACCTGCAAGAACAGAAAGAGCCTTCTACTCCGTCCCTCGAACGGACCCATGGATTGACTATATTTTTGTTATCTTTGAATAAACCCTATCACAATTGATCCCCGAATTCGGCCTCCTCGCTTTTCCTTTCGCCCTTCCCTCTCACACTTGGTGTCAGAAGTGGGATCTGCAAGGATGGAGGCCGCATTGCAGAAAATGGCGGACGGTCAAGAAAAGTTGGGCTGTGTAATGGAGAAGTTCCTGGCTGTAGCCGAGGAAGACAGAGAGAAGCTCCATAAATCCATGACCGAACAAAATCAAACCCAAGAGGCCATCTTCAACAGACTAGCTGATACGCTGGGCCAACCAAGAAGTCATACCACTTTGCCTTCGGTTGTCCTCCAGAAGTATGTTAGCGGAGAAGACCCTGATTTTTTCTTTGCCAATTTCGAGAGAATGGCCAGGGAAGCAGGATGGGCTGCCGACAAATGGGGCCAATATCTAGGACCATTGCTAACAGGTGACCTACAGGCCGCGTATCAGGCTGCCAATCCCCTAGGTCTTACCCCATATGATGACATAAAGAAAACAATGCTGGAAAGACTTGGGATAGATGATGAGACCTATCGTATTCGTCTCCGACAAGTGAAGGAAGAACCCCAGGAGACCCTCCAGAACCCTTTCCTATCGGATACGGGATCTGGCTGATCAGTGGTTAAAACCCCTAACAGCCACTAAGGAAGATATCATGGAAAAGATATATCTAGAACAGTTTTTGTCCTCCCTACACCCACCCGTGCAGAAGTGGGTGCGACAGCATACCAACCTGACATTTGATAGGGCGGTAGAAATCGCAGGGGCATACAACCGAGCACAGGACCTCCAACGGGGTAGAGACGAACATTTCTGGAAACATCCTAGAGGGGGACCTTCCAAAACAGCCAAGCCAGCAGCTCCCCGAAGACAGGACTTACCCTGGTCCCATGCCTACTCCCATCCGGCCCTCACCCCAACCGGGACCCCAATGCTTCTCCTGTGGAGGGTTCGGTCATATAGCCAGGGTGTGCCCCCAAAAAGAAGAGCCCATGGAAATCGGTCTCACCCGCTCTTACTATTGCAATCCGGCAGGAAAAAACCCACCCTACTATCATACCGTAAGGGTCAACGGAGAAAAACGACAAGCCCTGATGGATACTGGATGTTTGCAGAGCGTGATACAACCTTCAGCTGTTCCAGGGGGAATAAAGCACACCACTGGAACGGTGAACATACAGTGTGTGCATGGAGATAATAAGCGTTATCCCACCACTGAAGTACAGATCCAACACGGTCCTGATTATGCCCCAGTTCCCCTAAAGGTAGGATTGATACCTCGTCTACCTGAGTCCTTGGTGCTAGGATCTGACTACCCCTATTTGTCTAAAGTTGTACCAGAGACGCCCACGGATAAAGAAGAATGGTGTTTAAGTGCCCCTTTCTCTACAGTGACCTGCCTAGCTCCTCCTCAAGAGAAACCCAGGAAAAGCGGGAAACAAAAGAAGAGAGAAAAAAGAGACTGGAATCGAGTCGCAGTAACCCAGACCAAAGAGGATGCCATGTGGCAATATGACCGGGGCTTCTTTTCTGCACAAAGAGAGGATCCGACCCTGAGAGAGGCCTGGAACAAGGCCACGGATGAAGAGGACCCCGATCAAGTAGGTCCTCAATTCATCGTGAAAAAAGGGTTGTTATACAGGAAGGGAGGAAAGAAACAACCCCTACAGTTACTAGTTCCGCTATTCTATAGAGAAAAAGTAATGTTCCTTGCCCGCAGTCATCTTTTCGGGGGACACTTCGGGGAAGAAAAGACTGAAAAAGCGATATTGGAACAATTCTTTTGACCCGGTATCTACCAACAAGTCCGTAGGTATTGCAAGGAGTGCCCGATTTGCCAGAAAAACAGTAGACATACATCCTTCAGAGTTCCCTTACGCCCCTTGCCCATCATCAGTGAACCCTTCTCTCGTGTAGGTATGGACATTATAGGGCCCCTACTCCCCTCCAAGAGCGGTTGTAGATACGTATTAGTACTGGTAGATTACGCCACTCGCTTTCCCGAAGCAGTCGCCCTACGCCATCCCAACGCCCTGCACATTGCAAAAGCCATGGTCCATATTTTTTCCAGAGTAGGTTTCCCCGGGAGATCATAACAGACCAGGGGACTCCTTTTGTCTCCAAACTAATGAAGCAGGTCTGTCTACGGCTGAATATCAAACAAATACGCACAGCAGCCTATTTATTTAATTTATTTAAAGAGTTTTATATAGCACTAGCTAGACCCGAAGGTATCAGAGCGCTTTACATAAGGTCAGCAAAGTTACAACAATAATAACAATTTACATTACATCAAAATATATGAGACACATTAACAGGAGAGAAGGAGAGATCAGTAGAGAGGAAGGGGGAGAGGGGGAGTGAGAGTAAGAGGACGAGGGGGAGGAAGGAATAGGAGACAGAGGTAAAATCAGCCCAAAGACCGAATGGGTAGGTGACGGCCAGTGAGGTCGTCCGAGGCCAGTCTCCCCTATAACTCTCAAGAAAGCAACCAACATGTATCGGTCAGACCGGTGTATAGAAAGGAGAACAAGGTAAAAGCAGAACGGATGAATACAATGAGGGGGAGGGTGGGTGAGACAGGGAGAAGGGGAGAAAACTGTGCCCAAGGTCCGGCTGGGCAGGTGACGGACAGGGGGTGAACCAAGTCCTATCTCCTCTTTAGCTGAACAGAGCAGCTCCACCGGGCGTCGGACATAATCCTCGGACTCCGCTGTCCAGAAAGAGTTCATGTGTCCTCAGGGAATGTCAGAGTAGTGCGGGAGGCGGATGGTGGAGGGAGGCCATGGTCAAAAAGAGATCTAGAAGTCCTCTTGAGGGAATGTCAGAGTAGTGCGGGGGCGGGTGGGGGAGGGAGGCTATGGTCAAAAAGAGATCTAGAGGTCCTCTTGAGGTCAGGCATAGTCCAGGAAGGGATAAGTAGGTAAAAAGTTCAGCAAGGGGGAAGGAGTCACCAGTGTCGGCCATGTTGGGGTCAGGCATCCTGGGACCCTTTTCCAAACCGAGAGTGAGCCAAGTACGCCAGAGCTTTGTGGGGAGGGAAGGGTCGGACTCGCCCCCGGTGTCCCTAGGCTCTCGAGGCGTACGCACACCCTGAGAGGGCGCTGGGGCACATCACCAATTATGGTGGGCAGCGCTGTGGGGAGCCGCCATTTGCCTCGTGCAGGGGGGAGGGGGGCCGCTCACCTCGATCTTCAGCAAGCAGGTGTCTCTAGGCTCCGGGCAAACAAACCGGTATGTCCGCTGCGGCCAAGGAATGTTTTCCACGCGCAGCGGACGGGCCACACAGCTCCGGTTATTCAAAATCGGGTCCGTTCCATCCTAGGCGCCATCTTGAGGAAATATCGTCGGGCAGGTTATTTGCCGAAATCCCGGTGTTGCAGCGTCTGTTTTATACGGCGGCCACAGCGGCAGACGGTCCCGACCTTCAGACGTCAGGAGGTGGGTCAATTATTTGTTAAAATGGGGTTTGAGCGCCGCGCTGGGCTTTAGCGGAGCAGAGGCTCCGAGCGGCCATGATGATCCTGGCTCCACCCAGCCTATCATCCCCAAACTGACGGGCTAGTAGAAAGATACAATGCTACTCTCAAAACCACTCTAAAAAAACTACTGGAGTTGGAGACCCGCCGATGGGAGGACATGTTACCCCTGGCCCTCTTTGCAATACGGTGCAAGCCACAGAGAAGCACAGGGTATTCCCCGTTTGAGTTATTATATGGCCGTCCTCCTCGTACCCTACTAGATATGGCGAGAGAGGAATGGGAGGAGATACCAGAAGGGACTAAATCCCTTCACGAGTATGTATTAAATCTAAAAACCCACCTACAGGAAATCCGTTCTATTTGTAAAATACATATGGAACAAGCTCAAGAAGCCCAGAAGCACCACTATGATAAAAACACCAGAGAAAGGTCACTGAAGTTTGGCGATTATGCACTGCTTATGATGCCTTCCTCGGATCACAAACTCCTAGGGCAGTGGCAGGGCCCTTTTCGGGTTATGAAGACGGTCACCCCGTGACCTATCGCCTCAAAATGGATCCCACAAGAAAGACCAATACTCAGGTCTTTCATATGAACTTATTAAAGAAGTGGGAGGGAGAGATACCGCACACAGTGAGTTTGGCCAGAAACCCCCCTTCCTATTCTGTAAGCCTAGACCCAGATTTAACAGAAACCCAGATAGATGCCCTCCATAGTACATTAGGGCCTTTTCAGGGGGTGTTCTCCACTATTCCCGGACACACCACCTTGATTGAACACTCCATTAACACTATACCAGGGAAGAGAGTGAAATTACGCCCATATCGACTACCAGAATCCCGCAGACAGGCTGTTGAGAAGGAAGTACAACAGATGCTCCAGATGGGAGTAATAGAGCCATCAACCAGTGAATGGCATTCCCCCATCGTATTAGTGCCTAAACCGGATGGGTCCATCCGCTTTTGCATTGACTTTAGGGAGGTGAACAAGATTTCACAGTTTGACTCTTATCCGTTACCACGGGTAGACGAAATGATTGAGAAACTAGGCAAGGCACGTTACATTAGTACGCTGGATCTAAGTAAAGGATATTGGCAGGTACCTCTAAGAAAACAGGATAGGGAGAAGACAGCTTTCTCCACCCCTGGGGTCTGTATCAATTCACTGTCCTGCCTTTCGGGTTACACGGGGCCCCAGCTACCTTTCAAAGATTAATGAACATGGTACTGAGGCCCTGTGCTGATTATGCTGCAGCTTATATCGACGATATCGTCATATACAGCACAACATGGGAACAACATCTGCACCATTTCGCTACTGTTATTCAAACCCTAAAAGACAGTGGTCTGACCATTAACCCAGCCAAAAGCAAACTGGCGGCTAGGTCAGTGAAATATTTAGGGTATCTCCTCGGGGAAGGCCTCATAAAACCCCAGAATGAGAAGGTAAACGCCATCGCCAATATCCCTTTTCCCCAAACAAAAAAGGATCTCCGAGCGTTTCTGGGCATTTTAGGTTATTACAGGCGGTTTGTCCCTGATTTTTCCCAAAATAGCAGCACCCTTAACAGACCTTCTACAAAAACGTAAACACCGAGAAGGTGTTACGCCAACCCTTGAGCCCTCATTTGTCCGCTTTTCACATCCTGAAAATGGCTATCACTTCCAAACCTGTTTTGCTCAGTCCGGATTACAGCAAACCCTTCATTTTACAGACCGACGCATCAGACCAAGGATTGGGTGCTGTTTTGTCCCAGACCGATGACCAGGGTCAGGAAAAATCTATACTTTACATCAGCAGGAAACTTTTTCCTAGGGAAAAAAAATATGCGGTAATTGAGAAGGAAGCCCTAGCAATAAAATGGGCTATAGATACCCTCCGTTACTATCTAGAGGGGAGAGAGTTCACGCTGTATACCGACCATGCTCCCCTAGAGTGGCTCTCTCGTAACAAAGGCCACAACGATAGGATTATGAGATGGTTTTTAGCCTTGCAGCCTTTTCGGTTCACAACTCTTCACCGAAAAGGGAGGGAACAATCCAATGCTGACTTTTTATCTCGTTATCCCCTTGATTCTTTTCTTGATAGCAATAAAGTCAGGGAAGGGGGATGTGAGGAGGCGGCCTCCGTAGACAACATGCCCCTCCTGCCTTCGTATCTGAGGCAGAACAACGACATTGTTCGAAGGCAGGGAGAGAAGGAGTTAATCTCTTCCACTGCCTCTTACACACAGGGAGGAGTCCCGTCCGAGGAATGCAGGAACCAATGGGACGGAGGGAAGGCGGGATCAGTGGAGTATGAAGGGATCCCGGAAGAACAGCTCAGGGTTCTCGGACCGGAAGAAGGAGGAGGAGAGCGAAGCAGCGAGGAGACAAGCAACACGGAGAAAGAGTGCTTCGAGGCGGACAGAAGACGACTCGGGGAGACAAGCCTGGAAGCCGGCTCCGACGTTTTCCACGAGCCTGAAGGAGAAACGGAGTCCTGGACCGAAGAGTGGTGGACACCCCCGGAGGACGCTGACGAGCCGCCGCAACTCAGGAGGGTTGCGGCTCTCGTGGTACGTGACCCGGGATGGGGGAGGGAGTAAGGGGTGGGTTGTGGGTACATAGAGACACGGGGCACTGTAGATATTGATCCACTTGTGTATGTGCACGTGTACCACCTTGACACCCCTCTGCTGTATCACTTGTACATATTATCACCAAGCACTAGTTCGTGTCGTGTCCGAACACTCGCCCCACCCCCATTGTGTTCCCTCACCAGTATTTGCGTTCTTTAAAAGCCTGCTTACGCGTCCTGATTCTTCCTCATTTTTTGTTTACCTCTTATATTTCCCCAACCGCCTCGAAATCCCACCTGTCGCCCCACAACCTTATAACGCAGTCAGGCTATTGCCGGCCAGACCGTGGTAAAGCACTACGGGTGTACCTTGCAACGGTGAAGGGTTCTCATTCCATAGGGAAGCGAGACCAGAAAACTTACCGCCTTTTTCTCTCTTTATCTTTCTGAGGCTGCCTGGGTGCCTGTCCACATCAAGACCACCAACCAACCGGGAAGAGCCCTACGAATAACCTGCAAGAACAGAAAGAGCCTTCTACTCCGTCCCTCGAACGGACCCATGGATTGACTATATTTTTGTTATCTTTGAATAAACCCTATCACAATTGATCCCCGAATTCGGCCTCCTCGCTTTTCCTTTCGCCCTTCCCTCTCACACTTGGTGTCAGAAGTGGGATCTGCAAGGATGGAGGCCGCATTGCAGAAAATGGCGGACGGTCAAGAAAAGTTGGGCTGTGTAATGGAGAAGTTCCTGGCTGTAGCCGAGGAAGACAGAGAGAAGCTCCATAAATCCATGACCGAACAAAATCAAACCCAAGAGGCCATCTTCAACAGACTAGCTGATACGCTGGGCCAACCAAGAAGTCATACCACTTTGCCTTCGGTTGTCCTCCAGAAGTATGTTAGCGGAGAAAACCCTGATTTTTTCTTTGCCAATTTCGAGAGAATGGCCAGGGCAGCAGGATGGGCTGCCGACAAATGGGGCCAATATCTAGGACCATTGCTAACAGGTGACCTACAGGCCGCGTATCAGGCTGCCAATCCCCTAGGTCTTACCCCATATGATGACATAAAGAAAACAATGCTGGAAAGACTTGGGATAGATGATGAGACCTATCGTATTCGTCTCCGACAAGTGAAGGAAGAACCCCAGGAGACCCCCAGAACCCTTTCCTATCGGATACGGGATCTGGCTGATCAGTGGTTAAAACCCCTAACAGCCACTAAGGAAGATATCATGGAAAAGATATATCTAGAACAGTTTTTGTCCTCCCTACACCCACCCGTGCAGAAGTGGGTGCGACAGCATACCAACCTGACATTTGATAGGGCGGTAGAAATCGCAGGGGCATACAACCGAGCACAGGACCTCCAACGGGGTAGAGACGAACATTTCTGGAAACATCCTAGAGGGGGACCTTCCAAAACAGCCAAGCCAGCAGCTCCCCGAAGACAGCTTACCTGGTCCCATGCCTACTCCCATCCGGCCCTCACCCCAACCGGGACCCCAATGCTTCTCCTGTGGAGGGTTCGGTCATATAGCCAGGGTGTGCCCCCAAAAAGAAGAGCCCATGGAAATCGGTCTCACCCGCTCTTACTATTGCAATCCGGCAGGAAAAAACCCACCCTACTATCATACCGTAAGGGTCAACGGAGAAAAACGACAAGCCCTGATGGATACTGGATGTTTGCAGAGCGTGATACAACCTTCAGCTGTTCCAGGGGGAATAAAGCACACCACTGGAACGGTGAACATACAGTGTGTGCATGGAGATAATAAGCGTTATCCCACCACTGAAGTACAGATCCAACACGGTCCTGATTATGCCCCAGTTCCCCTAAAGGTAGGATTGATACCTCGTCTACCTGAGTCCTTGGTGCTAGGATCTGACTACCCCTATTTGTCTAAAGTTGTACCAGAGACGCCCACGGATAAAGAAGAATGGTGTTTAAGTGCCCCTTTCTCTACAGTGACCTGCCTAGCTCCTCCTCAAGAGAAACCCAGGAAAAGCGGGAAACAAAAGAAGAGAGAAAAAAGAGACTGGAATCGAGTCGCAGTAACCCAGACCAAAGAGGATACCATGTGGCAATATGACCGGGGCTTCTTTTCTGCACAAAGAGAGGATCCGACCCTGAGAGAGGCCTGGAACAAGGCCACGGATGAAGAGGACCCCGATCAAGTAGGTCCTCAATTCATCGTGAAAAAAGGGTTGTTATACAGGAAGGGAGGAAAGAAACAACCCCTACAGTTACTAGTTCCGCTATTCTATAGAGAAAAAGTAATGTTCCTTGCCCGCAGTCATCTTTTCGGGGACACTTCGGGAAGAAAAGACTGAAAAAGCAATATTGGAACAATTCTTTTGACCCGGTATCTACCAACAAGTCCGTAGGTATTGCAAGGAGTGCCCGATTTGCCAGAAAAACAGTAGACATACATCCTTCAGAGTTCCCTTACGCCCCTTGCCCATCATCAGTGAACCCTTCTCTCGTGTAGGTATGGACATTATAGGGCCCCTACTCCCCTCCAAGAGCGGTTGTAGATACGTATTAGTACTGGTAGATTACGCCACTCGCTTTCCCGAAGCAGTCGCCCTACGCCATCCCAACGCCCTGCACATTGCAAAAGCCATGGTCCATATTTTTTCCAGAGTAGGTTTCCCCGGGAGATCATAACAGACCAGGGGACTCCTTTTGTCTCCAAACTAATGAAGCAGGTCTGTCTACGGCTGAATATCAAACAAATACGCACAGCAGCCTATTTATTTAATTTATTTAAAGAGTTTTATATAGCACTAGCTAGACCCGAAGGTATCAGAGCGCTTTACATAAGGTCAGCAAAGTTACAACAATAATAACAATTTACATTACATCAAAATATATGAGACACATTAACAGGAGAGAAGGAGAGATCAGTAGAGAGGGAAGGGGGAGAGGGGAGTGAGAGTAAGAGGACGAGGGGGAGGAAGGAATAGGAGACAGAGGTAAAATCAGCCCAAAGACCGAATGGGTAGGTGACGGCCAGTGAGGTCGTCCGAGGCCAGTCTCCCTATAACTCTCAAGAAAGCAACCAACATGTATCGGTCAGACCGGTGTATAGAAAGGAGAACAAGGTAAAAGCAGAACGGATGAATACAATGAGGGGGAGGGTGGGTGAGACAGGGAGAAGGGGAGAAAAACTGTGCCCAAGGTCCGGCTGGGCAGGTGACGGACAGGGGGTGAACCAAGTCCTATCTCCTCTTTAGCTGAACAGAGCAGCTCCACCGGGCGTCGGACATAATCCTCGGACTCCGCTGTCCAGAAAGAGTTCATGTGTCCTCAGGGAATGTCAGAGTAGTGCGGGAGGCGGATGGTGGAGGGAGGCCATGGTCAAAAAGAGATCTAGAAGTCCTCTTGAGGGAATGTCAGAGTAGTGCGGGGGCGGGTGGGGGAGGGAGGCTATGGTCAAAAAGAGATCTAGAGGTCCTCTTGAGGTCAGGCATAGTCCAGGAAGGGATAAGTAGGTAAAAAGTTCAGCAAGGGGGAAGGAGTCACCAGTGTCGGCCATGTTGGGGTCAGGCATCCTGGGACCCTTTTCCAAACCGAGAGTGAGCCAAGTACGCCAGAGCTTTGTGGGGAGGGAAGGGTCGGACTCGCCCCGGTGTCCCTAGGCTCTCGAGGCGTACGCACACCCTGAGAGGGCGCTGGGGCACATCACCAATTATGGTGGGCAGCGCTGTGGGGAGCCGCCATTTGCCTCGTGCAGGGGGAGGGGGCCGCTCACCTCGATCTTCAGCAAGCAGGTGTCTCTAGGCTCCGGGCAAACAAACCGGTATGTCCGCTGCGGCCAAGGAATGTTTTCCACGCGCAGCGGACGGGCCACACAGCTCCGGTTATTCAAAATCGGGTCCGTTCCATCCTAGGCGCCATCTTGAGGAAATATCGTCGGGCAGGTTATTTGCCGAAATCCCGGTGTTGCAGCGTCTGTTTTATACGGCGGCCACAGCGGCAGACTGTCCCGACCTTCAGACGTCAGGAGGTGGGTCAATTATTTGTTAAAATGGGGTTTGAGCGCCGCGCTGGGCTTTAGCGGAGCAGAGGCTCCGAGCGGCCATGATGATCCTGGCTCCACCCAGCCTATCATCCCCAAACTGACGGGCTAGTAGAAAGATACAATGCTACTCTCAAAACCACTCTAAAAAAACTACTGGAGTTGGAGACCCGCCGATGGGAGGACATGTTACCCCTGGCCCTCTTTGCAATACGGTGCAAGCCACAGAGAAGCACAGGGTATTCCCCGTTTGAGTTATTATATGGCCGTCCTCCTCGTACCCTACTAGATATGGCGAGAGAGGAATGGGAGGAGATACCAGAAGGGACTAAATCCCTTCACGAGTATGTATTAAATCTAAAAACCCACCTACAGGAAATCCGTTCTATTTGTAAAATACATATGGAACAAGCTCAAGAAGCCCAGAAGCACCACTATGATAAAAACACCAGAGAAAGGTCACTGAAGTTTGGCGATTATGCACTGCTTATGATGCCTTCCTCGGATCACAAACTCCTAGGGCAGTGGCAGGGCCCTTTTCGGGTTATGAAGACGGTCACCCCCGTGACCTATCGCCTCAAAATGGATCCCACAAGAAAGACCAATACTCAGGTCTTTCATATGAACTTATTAAAGAAGTGGGAGGGAGAGATACCGCACACAGTGAGTTTGGCCAGAAACCCCCCCCCCTTCCTATTCTGTAAGCCTAGACCCAGATTTAACAGAAACCCAGATAGATGCCCTCCATAGTACATTAGGGCCTTTTCAGGGGGTGTTCTCCACTATTCCCGGACACACCACCTTGATTGAACACTCCATTAACACTATACCAGGGAAGAGAGTGAAATTACGCCCATATCGACTACCAGAATCCCGCAGACAGGCTGTTGAGAAGGAAGTACAACAGATGCTCCAGATGGGAGTAATAGAGCCATCAACCAGTGAATGGCATTCCCCCATCGTATTAGTGCCTAAACCGGATGGGTCCATCCGCTTTTGCATTGACTTTAGGGAGGTGAACAAGATTTCACAGTTTGACTCTTATCCGTTACCACGGGTAGACGAAATGATTGAGAAACTAGGCAAGGCACGTTACATTAGTACGCTGGATCTAAGTAAAGGATATTGGCAGGTACCTCTAAGAAAACAGGATAGGGAGAAGACAGCTTTCTCCACCCCTGGGGTCTGTATCAATTCACTGTCCTGCCTTTCGGGTTACACGGGGCCCCAGCTACCTTTCAAAGATTAATGAACATGGTACTGAGGCCCTGTGCTGATTATGCTGCAGCTTATATCGACGATATCGTCATATACAGCACAACATGGGAACAACATCTGCACCATTTCGCTACTGTTATTCAAACCCTAAAAGACAGTGGTCTGACCATTAACCCAGCCAAAAGCAAACTGGCGGCTAGGTCAGTGAAATATTTAGGGTATCTCCTCGGGGAAGGCCTCATAAAACCCCAGAATGAGAAGGTAAACGCCATCGCCAATATCCCTTTTCCCCAAACAAAAAAAGGATCTCCGAGCGTTTCTGGGCATTTTAGGTTATTACAGGCGGTTTGTCCCTGATTTTTCCCAAAATAGCAGCACCCTTAACAGACCTTCTACAAAAAAACGTAAACACCGAGAAGGTGTTACGCCAACCCTTGAGCCCTCATTTGTCCGCTTTTCACATCCTGAAAATGGCTATCACTTCCAAACCTGTTTTGCTCAGTCCGGATTACAGCAAACCCTTCATTTTACAGACCGACGCATCAGACCAAGGATTGGGTGCTGTTTTGTCCCAGACCGATGACCAGGGTCAGGAAAAATCTATACTTTACATCAGCAGGAAACTTTTTCCTAGGGAAAAAAAATATGCGGTAATTGAGAAGGAAGCCCTAGCAATAAAATGGGCTATAGATACCCTCCGTTACTATCTAGAGGGGAGAGAGTTCACGCTGTATACCGACCATGCTCCCCTAGAGTGGCTCTCTCGTAACAAAGGCCACAACGATAGGATTATGAGATGGTTTTTAGCCTTGCAGCCTTTTCGGTTCACAACTCTTCACCGAAAAGGGAGGGAACAATCCAATGCTGACTTTTTATCTCGTTATCCCCTTGATTCTTTTCTTGATAGCAATAAAGTCAGGGAAGGGGGATGTGAGGAGGCGGCCTCCGTAGACAACATGCCCCTCCTGCCTTCGTATCTGAGGCAGAACAACGACATTGTTCGAAGGCAGGGAGAGAAGGAGTTAATCTCTTCCACTGCCTCTTACACACAGGGAGGAGTCCCGTCCGAGGAATGCAGGAACCAATGGGACGGAGGGAAGGCGGGATCAGTGGAATATGAAGGGATCCCGGAAGAACAGCTCAGGGTTCTCGGACCGGAAGAAGGAGGAGGAGAGCGAAGCAGCGAGGAGACGAGCAACACGGAGAAAGAGTGCTTCGAGGCGGACAGAAGACGACTCGGGGAGACAAGCCTGGAAGCTGGCTCCAACGTTTTCCACGAGCCTGAAGGAGAAACGGAGTCCTGGACCGAAGAGTGGTGGACACCCCCAGAGGACGCTGACGAGCCGCCGCAACTCAGGAGGGTTGCGGCTCTCGCGGTACGTGACCCGGGAGGGGGGAGGGAGTAAGGGGTGGGTTGTGGGTACATAGAGACACGGGGCACTGTAGATATTGATCCACTTGTGTATGTGTACGTGTGCCACCTTGACACCCCTCTGCTGTATCACTTGTACATATTATCACCAAGCACTAGTTCGTGTCGTGTCCGAACACTCGCCCCACCCCCATTGTGTTTCCTCACCAGTATTTGCGTTCTTTAAAAGCCTGCTTACGCGTCCTGATTCTTCCTCATTTTTTGTTTACCTCTTATATTTCCCCAACCGCCTCGAAATCCCACCTGTCTCCCCACAACCTTATAACGCAGTCAGGCTATTGCCGGCCAGACCGTGGTAAAGCACTACGGGTGTACCTTGCAACGGTGAAGGGTTCTCATTCCATAGGGAAGCGAGACCAGAAAACTTACCGCCTTTTTCTCTCTTTATCTTTCGGAGGCTGCCGGGGTGCCTGTCCACATCAAGACCACCAACCAACCGGGAAGAGCCCTACGAATAACCTGCAAGAACAGAAAGAGCCTTCTACTCCGTCCCTCGAACGGACCCATGGATTGACTATATTTTTGTTATCTTTGAATAAACCCTATCACAATTGATCCCCGAATTCGGCCTCCTCGCTTTTAACCTGGTCCGAAGCACTGAACCAAGGGGTGCCTCCCCACGCACTTCGAGCACTCGTGCCGAAATCTGCAGTAGTCTCGTGCACACGTGCCCTTTTTGTAATCCCAACAGGCCCCGGGACCTCCTCCTGCGGGTTTTTGCGTGTATCCCACCCCCCCTCGGGTGGGACGGTTTTGAAAGGGGCGGTAAACCAACGACAAACCGCTGGCCGTGTAAGTTGTCTTTCCAAACTTCACCGCCCCCATGGTCTGCTGGTATAGATCTGAATCAATCTCCCCCCAGTTTGCCTCCGGGTCCCAAGCGAGCCTGGCACGAAACTCTTCGTCATAGTGTGACCAGGCGTAGCCCCCGTACGTCAGATGTGCCCTCCTTACTACATCCATATATTTAAACAAAGCCACGGACCTATCTGGGTACTTCTCACAGTACACACTCGCAAAAATTAAGAAAGCTGCCGTCCAATTCTCTATAGTCATGGGTACCCTGGGTCGCCTGGATAACTCCAGCTCTTCTTCTTTCGTTCCCTCCTTAGAGCGAAATTCCCTATGCAACAATTTCAACATATCTACGTATTCGCCCTTCCATATCTTTTCTTTCGTGGCTAACATGAGGTGTGCTCCCAACGGTTTTGTCACCCCCATGTATGGCAATTTTGGCAATCGGACCTCGTTGCTTTCTTTGCCTTCCGTCACCTGCCCAGGCCCCCCTTCGCTCTTGTCACCTGCACCCTTAGCCGCTTCTGCGTCCTTCTGTGCCGCTTCGTCCGCCGTCCCCCCTGACCCCGCCTTGTCCCGTCTCCCTGACCATTGTCTGCCCTTCAGTACCCACCCCCGTGTCTCTAACGTACCTACCCTTGCATAGTTTGAGCCCGCTGTCCCCTTCCTTGCCCCTTGCATCCGTCCCTGTGGACACCCTCTGTCTTGTGTAATCCGTGCCGATTCGCCCTCCTTTCTTACCTGGCGTCAAGGTCGGTGTCCTCCCGGATCCAACCGCCTAACCAGTGTTGCCAAGGGTAGAGGCTCCCGAGCCGTCGCCGCGCACTCCGCATCCGGTCTCGCCTCCTGCAAAAGACTAGGCACAACATTACTAGTCCCCCCCCTTCTCCGTCCACTATCTCCCCTTCCTCCAAACTATCCTCATCAAAATCTAGTGGGATGTCCTCCCATTCCCCCTCCGCCTCTATGCTCGTTACCCATGTGTGCCTGGCCTCTTCCCACAACCTGTCTGTTGTGGCTTCAGCCTTCTGCTTCTGCCCGTACCGTGTCACCGCCGCCCTGGAGGGCCCTGCCCTCCGGGCTGTTGCCCATGCGTGACCATGTCCTCGTGTACCACCTTTTTTGCAAACCACTCGGGCCGGCCTCTGCAGCCTGCCCTTTGAATCCGTTTCCGGCCACCGCCGCCCTAGTGGGCACATGTGCCCCACTGGGCTGTCGCCCCGGCATGACCAATGCAGACCTCCGTTCAACTTTGCCACCGTGGTCCCTGCCTTCACTTCTCCCCGGTAGCGAGGAGCCGCATGCAACTCTCCCGCCATGCATGAGCCCCGCGCCTGTTGTACCTGCAACGCAAATGGAAGGTCCGGCATGCCGTGGTTAGTGTCCCTGTCTGTCCCTACCTGTCCCTGCTCTGGGCACCACTGCCAATATCCCCCCAAACCTGCTGCCCTTGGCGGCGCCTCTGTGCACCCCCCTGCACCCACCCACCCCTCCCCCACTCCTGCCTCTCCCCTGCCAGGTCCCGCTGAGTGACCCCCCTTGTCGCCGGGCCCACCCCCCCCCTGTCCCTACCCCCCTCCTGTCCCTACCCCCCCACCCCTGGGCTGGCGGGGAACTCTCCCGCACCCCCCGCTCCCCACCTCCTCCCCCTCGCTCCACTCTAAAAGGGAAACTGGCCTCTTCCCCCATTGCCGGCCCTGTGGGGCCTCCCCGCCGTTCCCCAGGCGCCCCTCCCCTCTCCCCCCCGGGGGCCCCTGCACTCACCCCCCCTCCGCCGACCACCTGTCCCTCACCCCCCATGGGGCCCTGTCTATCCACCCCCTGATGTCCAGAGCCGCCACCGTTGCTGCTCTGGACCCCTCCTCCTCCCCTACAGGCCTCAGGTGCACCCCAGCCCCCCCTGCCCGGGCTATCACCTGCCCACCCCTGATGCTGGACCCCCCCACCTCCTCCCCAGGAACGGCTTGCCCAGCCCTCCCCCCCAAGCTCTCCTGACCTCCCACCACTGGAGCACCCCCTGCTGATCCAGGCCCCCCATTCCCACTGCCAGCCCCACTAAGACTGGTGACACCCGAGGCCCCAAAGGCCTCAGAGCCCTCATTGCGCTTTCCTTTGCGCACCTCTCCACCCTTCCCCTCTAAGAAAACCAGAGGGGGGGCGCTTCGTAGCGCTCCTCCCCCGCTTTTTCTTATTTGCGGGGCCGCCTTTGCCCTGCGGCCCCCCCCACATACCTCCTTTCCCTTTTTCTTGCCGCCTCGCGGCGGCGAGCATGCTAGGATCGCAGCGGCCACGCCCCCGCCACGCGGCAGCCGGGCTGAGCTCTCGAATGGGCCTCTCACGAGGTCCATCCGGCTGGCTTCCGCCAGCAGCCTCATGGCCTCCTGGACCTTCGCGTCTGATCGCGCCATCTGGATACTGCCCCCGAAAACTAGACTTGCTCCCTGACTAACTTTCCCTGACTGGTGGAGCAAAAACTTTCCCTGCCTGACGGAGATCTCGGCAGCCGTGTCACCTTCCAAAATGGTGACACAGCTCCCGAAATGGCCGAATATCAACCCCCCGCCCTAGCCCAAATCGAGCCCAATTGGGCTCGGGCCGCACCACCCGGCCCAACAACCACCTGTCGGTGGGCCGCCCCCCCAAAGCCCCAATCCCAGTTCCGGAAACTCCTACGGCGGGCAAGATATAGTTGATGGGCACTCCAAAATTCCAAAAGCAAATATTACGTTTATCTAGAGGGCGAGAGCGTGAGGAAACGAAAGTCCGGAAAAAGCCGCTAACCGCAGTAACCACCCACATGATACTGGAGTGTACCATATACATCCCTCGAACACTCACACACACGCACAAATTGTATAGAAGTATATTATTCGCTGCCATGCTGGATAGTATTCAACTCCACGAGACAGCGGGAGTCTCACACATATGTGAACGCTGTTAAAAAATGAAGAAAAACGGCCAAGACTCTAACAAAAAAAGCACAGCAGAATCCCCTCAAGGTTCCATTGAGTAGGGGGAGCAATGCGTAGGATGAGACTAAAATGAGCATATGCAAACTAAAGTCTGTCGGATCCCCCTCCCTCCCCGCCACCAGAAGCCCATTGTGCGCCGGGTGCCCATGGGTAGAACCGCATAAACCCACCACACACGCACAATGGCCGGAGGAACAGGCACCGGGTGCTGCACTCACGTCTTCGGTGAGGTGAAAGGAGGGCACCCACTGCATCACCGATGTGTGACGAAGACAAAAGAGAAGAGGGGAAGTCGTCAGGTGCATGCCACAATAAAAACATGCATCCTTCAGTCAGCACGGGTCACAGGAAGGCATCACTGTGTGTGTGCCCCCGCCGTTCCCAAGCCAGCACCGTGACCCGGGGCCAAAGGCCGACATAGAAACTCCCCAGGGGTCTGTCAGCAGCCACTGAGGGGGAAGGAGGGAATCCCGGTCAGGGTTTGTCTGTCTACCCATTCCCGGCAGAGAAGTGGGAGGAGGGAGGGTGGGGTCGAGGCAGGAGGTGGAAGGTGACCTCGGAAGTTATTCAGCACCTATGGGGAAGGGGGAGTGACCCTGTCACCACCTCGCCGGCCGGCACCAAGCTGGTAGTCCGGCCGGCATACACTCATCCCCGGCAAACAGTTAATCTGATGAGAGCTGTATGCTCCAGCCCATAAACACACTCTGGAGCAGAGCTGCTCGCATACATTCCTAGATCCTTTTAGGAGCACAAAAAAAGACCTCAGCCGCAAGGACCCTACCGCAATGACTGCTGCCGGGCCCTGCATCAGCTGGATGCTTTGCTGCTGTGCCATGCTCCACCAGGCTCAGAGCTCCGAGCTCCTCCACTGCACCCCCAGCTCGGAAGAGCACCTGGCCCTCTGTTCGCCAGTGGCCCCCGAGTGCCAGGAACTGGCACGAGAGTCAGGCTGTGGCTGATGCCTGACCCGTGCTCTGCCCCGTGGCACCCCGTGAGGTGTACACTGTTATGTTTGGTAATGAGGTGGTAGAGGCCAGAAATGTGAGTTGCCGTCCTGTGACGTCAATAAAATGCACCGGAACCCGGATCTCGGGTTCAGTGGCCATACTAGCAACTAGAGCGTTTGTTTGTCTATTCTGTGTCCAGGTTTGGCCCGGTCATGAAGCACCTCTAGCCATATCCCTTAGCTGTGTCCCCAACGGAACAACTGACGACGAAGGTGGGATGACCTCTAGCGCTTGCCAACACGCCTGCATCCCGCGGTGGTGATCCTGGTCCGCGGTTTGTGCCCTGCTCGAGGCCGCCATTCTGCGTCTGCTGTGAGGGCGAGGCGGCCGTGGAGCACTGTGTGCGGCGTCAGTTCAAGTGGGACTACCGTTGGCCTGTTTTGCCCGCTTTTACCCGCGTTGTGCTTTCCTGCGGCCCAGCAAAGCGTCGCCGGCCCGCGTGTGCAGTGAGCACCGCTTCAGGGCCACGAGGATTGACCCCGCCCTGGATCATGCGGCCGTGCCACGCATCACTATGGCAGCCTGGAGACTGTTTGCTTGCGGCCACGGAGCGCCTGGTGTGCTGCCGGAGCAGTTTTTCTTCACCTGGGCCCAGTGAGAGTGAACAGGAGCTGGGGACGCCAGGATTAGGAGACTTAAAGGATTGCAGGAAACTAAAACAGAGCTGCTCAAACGGTACATCCACCGGTCAGAGGAGAAGCAAGCAGTACTTTTGCTAGAGGGGCACATGAGGCAGCATAATATCTTACGAGCCTGGGAGTCAGCACAGGCCTACACCTGGTTGCCTGAGAGTGAGCCACCTCAGTGTCAGAGGTCGGTTCATCTCTGTGGCGCCGTTGAAACTTTAGTCTCGCATATGTGCATCCGTTTGGGTCATCTGTAATTCATTATTTTGGGGAGAACTCGCACAGCATGACCACTGTGCCACCTGTTGAACCGTTCCTGCTTGATGGCCCACCATCGGCGCAGGCAGTCAACTGGAGGGGCTGGATGGAGCGCCTTGAGACTTACTTTGCGGCGGGGGCCTACAAGCTGAACGCCAATGCCCCATGCTACTGCACCTGGGTGGTGCTGCATTACACAAGCTAGGGAAGTCAGTAGGGGAAGCTGAACCGCCGCATACCTACGCTACGCTGAAGGCAGCCCTGACTGCCCATTTTGGACATCTCACTAACCCTGACTACGAATGCTTCCTACTGTGACAGGCGAGACAGCTCCCAGAGGAGTCCGCAGACGGTTTCTATGCCCGGCTCAAAAAGCTGGCAAGTACGTGCACACTGCCGGAGGCCAATGATGAGATACGAGCGCATTTTATCCAAGGGTGTGCGTCTGCCAAGCTGAGGGAGCACATACTCCAACTCCCAGGGATGGCAATGGCGGACATACTGACAATGGGAAGGTCAAAGGAGTTGTCCAAGGTGTGAGCGGCGCTACAACGCCAGGTGAAGATGGAGCTAGTCAACGCCATAGTATCTGGAACTTCTGGCAAGAAGTTGGTGTGCAGTAAGTCACAAACCTCCAACAGAATATGCTACGGATGTGGCGGGCCTTTTCCCCACCAAGGCCCGTGTCCTGCTCAAGGAAAAAGGTGCTCCGCATGCAATAAACTTCACCATTTCGCAAAGGTGTGTCGCTCTGCCATACGAAGGGGACAGCGAAACAAACAAGTTAATATTGTGAATACTCCTCAATCCATGGAAGACAATGGGGACATGGACGATGACGACATGGAGGGAGCCGTCCACATTATTCATGCCATGCAACCAGACGGAGATCTAAGGAGGCGGATCCCGAAGTGTAAGGTATTGATCGCAGGACACCCGGTTCAAGCACTGATTGATACCGGGGCGTCTATAAACATCATGGCGCGCTCAACGCTGCAGACTCTTCCCTTACAACCGGCTCTACGACGCACGTCAACTCAAGTGTTCGCATATGAGTCCGCCACTCCTCTTTCGTTGGCTGAAGTATTCACCACCAGTATCTCCCATGATTCCCATTCCACTCGGACCAAGATATATGTCACCCAGGAGGGATCGGGGATGCTGCTAAGCTGCCGAACAGCGGAACACCTACAACTAGTGGCCTTCGCATTTGCCATTCATCTAGAAAATGTGGAATCATTAGTGGCGGAATTTACACTTCTATTCGAGGGCATAGGATGCCTCAAAGACCACATGGTCCATCTTCATATTGATCGCTCCATTCAGCCAGTGGCCTCAAGCACAGAAGAGTGGCGTTTCATCTGAGGCCGAAGGTGGAGGAAGAGTTGAGAAAACTCGAGCAGGCTGACATCATGAAACGGGTTGATGGCCCGACTCCCTGGGTGTCTCCCATCGTTGTAGCACGGAAGCCCAAACAACCAGGCGAGGTGAGAATTTGCGTGGACATGAGGCTACCCAATCACACAATCAGAAGAGAGCGTCATCTGGCCCCTACCGTACACGACATTGTGGCTGAGGTGAGCGGCTCTTAATGGTTTTCCAAAATGGACCTGCAAGCAGGATACCACCAACTGCTATTGGATCCTGAGTCAAGAGCCATAACCACGTATTTGACACATGTTGGTCTTCGGAGGTACAAACGCCTTAGCTTCGGGGTGTCCAGTGCCGCCGATGTTTTTTAAAGACACCATTCGAGGGGTGCTAGCAGGCCTAAAAGGGGTCCTCAATGTCAGTGATGACATTCTCGTGCATGCCCCCACGTTGGAATAACACATGAACCGCCTGAGAGAAACTTTCCACCGTCTGCAGGAGTGTGGCCTTACTCTCCACTGAGAAAAATTTGAGTTTCTCAAGAAGGAGATTGCACTCTTTGGCTACCGTTTCACCCAGCACGGAGTATCACCAAATCCGTCCAAAGTTCATGACATCCAGATGGCACCGGCTCTCACGACAGTGACCGGCGTAAGGAGTTTCCTAGGCATGGTCACATACTGTGGATGTTTCATTCGAAATCTGACAGGCCTCACTGCCCCTCTGAGAGAGCTAACGAAAACCAATGTCAGCTGGTACTGGGGGCTGGCCCAAGAGAAATCTTTTCAGGATACCAAGCAAGCACTCTCTGCTGACACCACCCTGGTATACTTTGACTCAGCCTGAGAATCTGAATGTCAGTGGACGCAAGCCCCACTGGCCTTGGCGCCGTGCTGTCACAGAAACAGAAAGATGGAGAATGGGCATCCATAGCCTACGCGAGTCGTGCTCTGACGGATACCGAGCAACGATACTCGCACATCGAGAAGGAAGCAATAGCCATTCATTGGGGCTGTCGCCATTTCCATCTTTATCTCTATGGACAGCCGTTTGTAGTCGACACAGACCACAAGCCGTTGATTCCACTTTTTATGGGTCATTCCTCGAAGCCTCCACTGAGGATTGAAAAGTGAATTTTGCAGTTACAGGAGTATCAGTTCCAGGTAATCTATCACCCAGGGGCGCAGAATCCCGCCGATTTTCTATCCAGGCACGCTAGACCGGCCACCGAGGAGAAAGAGTTTGCGGCAGACGAGGTGGAGGAATACGTCAGGATAGTGGTGGAGCGATCACGCCCGCGGCCCATCTCTTTGGAGGAGATCGTGAGTGCCACGACAGGAGACGAGTGCTTGCAGCTGGCCATTGCTGCGGTGACTTCAGGGAGATGACACCTGCTGCTGGAGAAACTACCTTGCAGGACCGAAGAGGCACGCGCAGCCCTGAGCGCGTTATATAACATTTGTGTCGAACTAACAGTGTCTCCAGAAGGTTGCCTTATGAGAGGATCTCGTCTACTGATTCCAAGACACTTCAGCAGGGGGTGGTCGATTTAGCGCACATAGCCCATCAGGGGATTGTAAAGACTAAATCTCGTTTGCGCTGTAAGGTGTGGTTTCCTAACCTCGACAACGTTGTGGAGCAGACTGTTCGCCAGTGCCCCCTGTGTCAAGCGACTGGCCCAGCGGAACCTCCTGCTCCAATTATCACAGAAGAAATACCACCTCATCCCTGGCACAGAGCCAGCGCTGATTTTTGAAGTCTCCCGGATGGAAGGCACATGTTAGTTGTCATTGATGACTTCTCGAAATATCCAGAGGTTGAAATCCTGGATTCCACTACGGCGAGCAACACCATACCACGGCTGGAGAAGATAATGGCCACACACGGACTTCTCAAAGAATTGCGTACGGACAATGGCCCTCCTTTCTCCAGCCATGAATTCTCAGAATATTTACTGTCTCGGGGTGTTCAGCATCGACAAATCACGCCACGCTGGCCCCAAGCCAATGGGGAGGCAGAGCGCTTCATGCGCACGCTAACCAAAGTCCTTCGAATTGCACTTGCCCGTGGCCAGAACATGGGATGTGCGCTGTACACGTTCCTGAAAGAGTATCGACTCACGCCCCACTCAACAACCCAAGTGAGTCTTTTCTCTCTCTGTATTAACAGAGCGGTGAGTGATATCATTCCTCAAGTGGAACAACCGTCAAATTTACAGGAACGTGTTGCGGTGAAACTGAGGCAACGGCAGGCCAAGAATGACCACATGTCCAGGATCCGTGGAGCAAAGCCAAAATCTTTAGCTGTTGGCGATGCTGTCATAGTGAAGACCCGCAGTCCACGGCGGAAATTCACGCTCCCTTTTGAGATAGACCCCTGGATTATTCAAGCTGTGAAAGGACCAATGGTCACGGCCCAGAGGGCAGGAGAGACCATCACAAGGATCGTATCCTGTTTTAAAGGGTACATAAGTCCGAGAAGCCCAGGGACAGAGACATCCTCCGAAATGACGGATGGGGGGGCAGAATCCGATGGCGTTTACACTTCTCCGGAACCCCCTGATGATGAGGTTTTCTCACCTGGGACAAGAGGCGTGGATCCTGCCGGACGTTCTGAGACTGTTACCCGCACGGCTTCGGAACCCCTTCCCCAGGAAGTCCCTAATGGCAGTCAGCGCCCGCAAGGGACCAGAGAAGATGATGGCCGGGAGAGTGATGGTCGGCGCGAGAATGGGAGGTACCATCTCCGACCATGTCCTGCAGCATCCTCCCGCCTGAAGGACTTTGTGTTGATCTGAAGTTCTGAGGTATATACCAGTGTTTGTGGTATATGGTTTTTCCTCTCTATCTTTTGTTTTCCCTCTCTCTCTCTCTCTGTTTCTTTTTTTTGGTTTTTCTTTCTTTTTTTTTTCTTCTTCTTCTATTTAAGATAAAGGAGGAATGTTATGTTTGGTAACGAGGTGGTAGAGGCCAGAAATGGGAGTGGTAGTCCTGTGATGTCAATAAAATGCACCGGAACCCGGATATCGGCTTCAGTGGCCATACTAGCAACTAGAGCGTTTGTGTGTCAATTCTGTGTCCAGGTTTGGCCATATCCTGTACCTGTGTCCCCAACGGAACATACACTGCGCGCTGCGGATGCGGGCACTGCTGCCAGGTGGCCGCCGGCAAACTCAGACCAGTGCAAGCTCTCAACTGGGGCCAGGGAACCTGCGTGAAACAAGAGAGAAGCTGCGGAGCCCCGACACAGCCACAGGTACTGCCTGAGCGGAGGGGAGAAGCACCTGGCACAGAGAGCATGAAGGGAGCAGGGAGGGAGACCTACAAACAGCCGCAGGCACACCTCGCCAGGCAACCCTAAACCAATTGGGAAGCCGGCCGTGTGAGGCGCCGCCCCCAGTGGCAGGACAGGCAGGAAGACAAGAGGTCGTAAAAACCTCCGGTCACCCTACCGCAGCATCGGAATAAGAGACACGCAGGAGAGCGTCTCGCGCCCCACGTCCCTAATAGGCAGCTCGCGAGCACAGCGGGAAACAGACCGCCCAGGAACAGGCGCGCAGGACTGAAACTCTGTTACCTGCAAGAGCCCCGGCACCGGAGCAGAGATGGGACATCAAACAGACGAGCCCGCTAGTGCAGGGCTGAACAAACACCGAAGAGCCCGCTACCACCAGAGCCCGTTAGTGCAGGGCTGTAAGAAGAAAACCAGCACGAGGGCCGTTTACCACGAGGTGGGGGAAACCCAGTACATGAGCCCGCTCGCACAGGGCCTCCTCCCCAGGGCTGTGGGACTCGCTAGAGCAGGACCTCGCCCCCACTTACCTGATATGCACTCTGGAGAATCTGTAGCGCAAAATAAAAAAAACAGGAAGTGGGGTGGGTGACCCTCCCCTTATACTGGATCAGGGGTGACGGTAGTTGGCCATGTTGGGGAGGGATGGGAGGCATGGGATGCTAATTTGCTTTGGAGGGTTCTGGTGTGGAGCTAAAGCTCACTACGTAACTCTGGTGGCGAGGAAGACTTACGAGGAGGTAATGAAATGAAGGTGGAAGCATTAGTAGGAGAAGGAAACAGAAAGTGTAATGTGTTGTAAAAAAAAGTACATGCAAAGGGAAAAGAAAATGAGAGAGGGGAAAATAGAAGTGAAGAGGAAATAAATAAAAGAGAAATAGAAAAGGGTTAAAGAGAAAGATCAATATGAAGAAAATCAGAGGAAATGAAAGAACAAAGAAATAATAGATGTACAAAGAAAAACATATAAAAGAAAACATTCGGGAAATACATAATGCACAAGGAAGATAAAAAGAGAAAGGATAAAGGAAATAGGAATGGAAAGAGAGGAGCAGGTACAATATACTGAATAAGAGCAAAGTAGAAGCACTGTAGAAAGTGAGACCATAAGAGGGAGGCCAAGAAAAGTAGAGAGTAGGCGTCACCAAGAGACAGAAGGAAAAGAATGTAATTATCCACTACAAGATGGATAAGGAGGTAAAAGTATTTAACGGAGATGTAGCAGGCTGAATAGAGAGATGGAATGAGAAAGAGTGACAGATTGGTGGGTGCAGGTGCAGCCTGCTGAGGAAGAGCAGTATTGGTAGAAACAGGAAGCTGAGATGAAAATTGGGAAAGGTGGAGTTAAAAGGGGAGATGTTAAAATGACAGCTTTCTAGAGTAAATAGAAATCTTCAAGAGGAATGTGAGAGAATGTGTGAAGTAGAAGTGATGTTTGTCGGAAACTGGGAGCGATATGCAGGTGAGGATATTAGAGACACAAAGGCAAATGTCAAATTGGCATTGGAAAGTGATGCTTAGAGAATAAAGGGGCTAAAACTGGAACAAACAGGAAAACTGAAGAGATAGTAGTCAAAGAGAGGTGTGAAGATGGAATGGTGATTAGATGAAACTGAACTGGGAAAATTCAGAATTTCAAGACAAAGTGAAATGGCGAATGGAGAAGAGAGAGGTGGAGGTAGGATTGAAACTGTGAAAGATATATAGGCGAGTGAGAGACTCAGAGATGAAGATGAGAGAATGAGAGCGATAGAGCTCTAGGTAAGAGGATAACTTGGGAAGAAAGAGCGACCACATGACAGTGGCTCAGGTGCAAAAACCCAGGACAAATAGAGCAAGAGTAAAACTGTCAGATACAGAGTTGTGAGAATGACAGATAAATGTGTTGGAATTGATGGTTTATGTGCAGGAAGGTGTCCCTTCCTGCACATAAACAATCACCAATGGTGATTTGTAACTTCTATGTGTGCTGCATTGTGCAGCACACACAGAAGTTGCAAATCGTCATTTTGCTAATGATTATTTATGTGCAGAAAGGAGTCCCTTCCTGCACATAACCAATCATGCATGGCAATTTGCTGTTTCTATGTGTGCTGCAAAATGCAGTTGCAAAACGTCATTTTTTAAATTGATTTTCTTATGTGCAGGAAGGGACACCTTCCTACACATAAACAATCAATGGCTTTTTGCTGTTTCTGTGTGCTGCACAACACAGCACACAAGGAAACAGCAAAAACGAGGAGAAATAAAGCATTTCTCCTCGTTTCGCCATGTTAAGACCAGGTTTTCCCATTTTTACGCCACCTTCAGAAATATGGGGCAGCATCAAAATCAATGGGTGTTGCGGCGGAACTTCCACCACAATACCCATTGCCCACTCCATTCACGCTAAGTATAGCGTGAAAAGGTGCCTTATTTACAAGGCGCCGTTAAGCCACGTTAAGTGTTTAGTGGCTTAATGTCACCTTGTAAATAAGGCGAAGCCCCAATAGCTAGAGGAATGTCAAAAAAAGTGACGTTCGCTGATGATATTCTTTTATATTGCTCCAATCCTGAAACCTCTCTCACTCCTTTTCTTCAGCAAGTATCCTCGTTTTCTAAATTCTCAAGTTATCGTCTAAACGCTGATAAATGCGAAATTTTGCCTTTAAATTTTCTTTGTCAAAAACATCTCTTTGAATCCTCTGGTTTTACCTGGCAGCCCATTAAAATAAAATATCTGGGATTATGGTTTGCACCTTTACTATCTGACACATTAAAATTAAATTTTGATTATATTATTAAAAAATGAAATGATACTATTAGTCGTTGGCATCCCCTTTTTCTCTCCTGAGACTCTATTAAGATGATGCCTTCCCCTCTTGTGTTATATATTATTTCTATGATTCCTATTCATATCCCTCAATATCATTTCAAGAAAATTGATTCCACTTTGATAAAATTCTTATGGAAGGGTAAATCATCGCGTATAGCCTTATCCTCTCTCAAGAAGGATAGGCCTAACGGAGGCCACAAGTTCCCCGACTTTAAAACTTACCATTCTGCTTTCTCACTAAAACAAGCTGCTAAGTGGATCTCTACAGATCTTCCCTTACATCCACCTCTCTGGTTACAATTAGAAAAATTTCTTATTGCTCCCTTTGACTTTCAAGAGATTTTAACTTTTACTGCCAATATTGCTTCTTTACGTTCCCCGGTCATTTCTCATTCTCGTAAGCTCTTATTTCCCCTACTACTTTCTTCATATCCTTCTATTAATTCCCTTCATAAACAACCTATCTGGCATAATAAATTAGTACGGATTCGTGATCGTCCTGAATGCTGGAAAACGTGGCATTCCAGGGGCCTACGCTGGCTTTCTCAACTTATATCTGACGAGAAACCCCTTACTTTTTCTGATCTCCAATCTAAATTTTCTTTACCGCCATCCTCCAGATCGCAATTTAATCTTCTCCATTTTTCTCTCACTCAATTTCTCCAGAGTCTACCAGCTTCTACTGATCTTCGTGTAGCTTATGAATCCTTACTCTCAATTTTAGAAGGTTCTCCTTCAGCATCCAATATTTACAAATCTTTACTATTCTCCTCAGAAAGGCACAAATCAAAAACTGAGAGGACATGGGAAAAGGATTTTTCTCAAGAATGGCCAATTGCTACTTGGGATAAAATTTGGTCTAAACTCCATAGGACCTCTCGGGCTGCAAATACCACACAAACCCTTTTTTTCATCTATCATCGAATATTATTCTCCCCAATGTCCTTAACTTCTTTTCATCGGATTCATGCCCTACTTGTTGGTCCTGTCCCTGCCCCGCTGCAGATTTAAAACATATGTTATTTGAGTGCCCCTCAATCCATCAATTCTGGCAATTAGTCTGGTCCCAAATTAAGATAATTTTTAAGGTCCAAATCCCTTTTTCTATCACAAATATATTTTTAGGTACTCTATCTCCCCAATGGCCTCAAACACCGCTGAGTTTTAAACTTTTAGACTTATTATTAGGTATTGCATTTCATTTAATAACTTCAAATTGGAAGCAGAGCCTGGTGGAATGCTGTCTGTTTTCACCACCGACTAGATACTAATTATGTTTCTCCCATATCCCTAGCAATCAAAAGAGATCTTTTATGGCTCCCTTAACAACTTATTTATCTCAATCTGCCTCTTCCTTTGTTGCCTCTAAAAATGTATCAGATGATGTACGGAAACCACCTTAATTTTCTCCCTTTGCCTTTTTCCCGCATGGTTGTTTAGTTAGTTCTTCATTACCGAATGTTAATTACAATACTCTTCTAACTTTTCATTCATTGTTATGCTTACAGTGTTACACTATTTGTTCATAATGCATGATGTTTTAATTATTCTATATTAATTACTTTTGTTCCCTTCCCCTTGATCCCCCTTTTCCTTTATTTGCTTTTTCAATAATGTTTTTCTTCTTCTTCTTATATACAGTTATAAAGTTTAATCCCTATATCTTCTTTTCACTTTACTTACTCACTTTATTGTCAAATAGGATTGATTATATCCACTTTAATGCTGTTTTATTTCTTTTGTTATCTCTCAATAAATCAAACTTTAAAAATAAAAGTGACGTTCTTGTGGCAATAGGGGCTTGTAAATATGGCCAATCATTTTTTGTAATGATTATTTATGTGCAGGAAGGGACACCTTCCTGCACATAAACAATCATTCATGGCGTTTTTTTGTTTCAGTGTGTGCTGCATAGAAACATAGAAACAGCAAAATCGAGGAGAAATAAAGCATTTCTCCTCGTTTCGCCATGGTAAGACCAGGTATTCCCTGGTCTTAATTTTGGCACTGCCCCATATTTATGCCACCCTTGTAAATAGGGGGAAGCGTCAAAATCAATGGGCGTTGCGGCGGAACATCCACCGCAACACCCATTGTCCACCGCTTTCACACTAAGTATAGTGTGAAAGGGTGCCTCATTTCCTAGGCGGCATTAAGCCAAGCCACCTTGTAAATAAGGTGAAGCCCCTATCGCCACAGGAACATCCTTAAAAGTGACGTCCCTGTGGCGATAGGGGCTTGTAAATATGCCCCCTTGACCTCCCACGTTGCTTGCCTGGAGGGTGTGAGTAGAGTTCCTATACAGGCTGCAAATTGGAGGTGGGTGCTGGTCATTGCGATGCTTGGGGCAGCATCTGTGTACCCTGCTGGGGCCTGGGTGGGGGGCAGTCTCTCTCCGGGGACACACCACTAATATCCTGGCCCGTTGATGTCCAGTGCGGGGATTGGCCGGAAGTAGGGTTGCAGCCTTGGCAGATAGCAGCAGGGGCGTAGTTATTATTTGTGCAGTCATGCACTGGGGCCAAGAGGTCAAGGGAGGGGGGGCACAGTCTGCACTGCACCAGCTAAAGTTATTTCAAAGGCTGCCTGTTCTGATTTTTTTTTAGACAGTGCATGCCAGAAGCCTGGCTGTTTTTACTTTTCAGGAGGAGGGGTACAGTGGTAGTAGAGGATTAGGGAACAATGAAACGAGAGGAACGGGATGAAAGAAAAATAGAGGGTGAAAAAACAGGTAGGGGGGCAGGAAAATGTGACAGAATGGGAGAGGAAATAAGATGAGCGAGAAGGAGAAAGGAGATAAGGATGAGCAAAGTGGGCAAAGAAAAATGAGGAGAAAGGAACCAGAAATAAGGAAAGAAGGGACGATGGTGATGGGCATGAGTGAGAGATAAAAAGAGGGGGAGAGAGACCGAGGAAAAGGATAGAGAGGAGAGCATTAAATGGATGAAGGAGATGAGAAGAGGACAGTGTGGAGATGGGGAGACGAGAAGGAAAGGCAAGTAGAATGAGGAACTTGGAGACCTGTATATCACATCAGTGTAATAGGTGCAGTGGCACTGGGCTCATGGGTGTGATGGCCCTGCAACTCATTTCTTTTTTTTTTTTTTTTTTTTTTTGTGTGATGGAAACAAACATTTTAATAGGAGCAAAACAAATCAAGACACTTTACTTAGTGTTGTGCAAATAATAAATATTCATGAAACCCAAATTCCACACATTGTCATTTGTGTACTATATAGTTTTAGCACTAAAACTGCATTTCTGTGGAAATTTAGTGGCCATATGAATGAGAAATGTGCTCTCTGTGGATGACAACATGATTTAATCATATATTTGTAACAGTGTGCTCCAAAATGCACCCCAGGCTACACCCCCCCTTACCTCTTGCTGAACGGGCGGGGCTCATTTGCTGCCCTTTCTCTTTGATCACAATCCCCTGCAACTCATTTCTAGCAGTGTTTTAATAACCACTGGGGGGCCTAGGTTCATGGCTTGCACTAGGGCCCATGAAACCCAGGCTACGCTGCTGTGGGAACCACGGGGTAGCAAAGAGGAGAACATGCTTTATTCAGGTATATCCTATATGGGCTGCATAGGGGGTGCTTGAAGTAAACACACATTCACTTGGGCGAAGGAAAAGGGGACAACTCCAACTAGGCTGAGAGAAGAAAGGAGCTGCCCTTCTGCAACAGCTGTAAGGTGGGAGAGAACCTGCTCTGACCTTTACTCCTGTCAGGGTAAGGAGAGCGGAGGATGGATCAGGCATCAGAACCTGGGGTATTGCAGGCTTCCTTGCTATCATTCGAAGTACTGATTGCGGTTTACGTTCCTTACTTTTGATTGTAAGAAATCCGTTACCTCTTCCTGTGATGTTCCAGAGGTTGGTTGAAAAGCTCAGATATACCAGAAAGGGCTGTCGTTTTGCGCCCACAGCTTCCGACAGAACACATTAGGCAGAACCTTGAACAAGCAATCAATACAGCACAGACATGTCATATACAACAGCACTTACCATGAACAATCCGGTCAAACTACCAATCAACATTTCTGAAGGTTACTTTTCCCCACAGATTCCCCACCTTATGATTATCTTGCAGGCAGCATACTGGATCCAGAAACATTCTATCCAAGCAAATAGCTCTTCATCACTGCCTTTTGATGCAGCCTCCTCTGTGACTCCTCCTGCCCAGGATGAGGTGACATTGGAGTGTATAAAGTGTCAAACAATAATGTGGAGCCACTTTTTTCCGCACCTCTTTGAGAGGTGGAGAGACGAAACAAGGCAGCATCATTGACAGTGATAATACAGCGTATGATATGCTTGCATGTCTTGGGATCTTATTAATCATGGCACAAACTCATAGAGGAGGGAGGGATGTGATGTGTCTGCAGGAGATATCGGGGCATATTTACAAGCCCCTATCGCCACAGGAAGATCACTTTTAGTGTCGTTCCTGTGGCAATATGTGCTTCGCCTTATTTACAAGGCAGCGTTAAGCCACTTAACGTGGCTTAATGCTACCTTCTAAATAAGGCCCCCTTTCACGGTATACTTAGCAATGGGTGTTACAGTGGGCGTTCCACCGCAACACCCAGGGGCAGATTTACAAGCCCCTTGCGCCACCGGTACGTCACTTTTAATATGGAAAAAAGTGACGTACCGGCAGCGCAAGGGGCTTGTAAAAATGCCCCCCATTGATTTTGATGCTGCCCCATATTTACAAGGGCAGCGTAAATATGGGGCAGGGCCAAAATTAAGACCAGGGAAAACCTGGTCTTAAACAGGCGCAACTAGGAGAAATGTTTCATTTCTCCTCGTTTTTGCTGTTTCTATGTGTACTGCATTGTGCAGCACACATAGAAACGGCAAAAGGCCATTGATTGTTTATGTGCAGGAAGGTAACCCTTCCTCCACATAAACAATCAATAAAACAAGCAGTGGCATAGCCAATAGGTCGCGCCTTCGGGACCTTATAAGTGTTTAGCCATGCAACAGTTGATGTTGTTGCACCAAGGATATTGTGCTGCATAACTAAATACTTATAAGGTCCCAAAAGCGAGACCTATTGGCTATGCCAATGCTTTGCATATGCAATGCATTACAATGATTCAAACATTGTTCAACTTATTTTTTCTTTGTTCTAGGTTGTGTAGCAGGATCAAGCGTGGCAATATTTTAAATTTGGATTACTGTACACTCGTTTCATTAAGTGGGCACCGGAGTAAGTCGTCACATGACCTTTCAGGAGAAACCAGGGCTTTTGAATTTAAAGATGTAGGGGTGAATGAAACAGGGTCAATTGCTGATATAGTTGTCAAATTTGGCAATAGTACGGCCTTACCCAGATGTGTTATTAATTCATTTAGGTGAGAAAGACCTGGTGTAGCTTTTGGGTTTAGGTTTGATAAAGGCAATGAAAGTGATTTATCCGTTCGGATGTGGCGCCGGCTCTGACACACACTGGATGGCAGGTCCGGGCCAGCTGGGATGAGCCCGCCCCCGAGGCCGGACGGGGGTGGGGTGGGGTGGGAGGGCCGGCAGAGGGGACAATGAGGCACTGATGCGGCTGCTGCCTCTGGCTTTGCCATAGGGAGGGACCTCACCACGAAAACCGAGTTTAGAGACATGCTCCACCCAGAACCACCACTAAAACTGTCTCCGGACATTACCCCCTCATTCAACCACAGTCACAGACCAGGATAGTGCCTCAAGACGCACACACGGAAAATACATGGAGACTGGCTATTCTGGGGCACCGTATGAGGGGCCCTCATGAGGGGGACAGCTGGTTCCCCGACGCAGAATCCAGGACTGACGCCCTCGGTGGCCAGATGTGACTCGGAGAGTGGGAGGGGGCGCAAGGGGGAAGGGGCTTTTCGAGCGTGGTTCTGTGCTTGTTGTCCCAGCGCCTCATACAAAGGCACGCACGCTCCTCGAAGCTGCGTGAGCTTTGGGCTAGCTAGCCTTTAATCCTTCTAAAGCCGATAACATGAGTTATTACAGCTAAGATTATAGTAATTACAGCTATGATTAAATCGCTCAGCGACAATTCACTTAGTGGAGCTTGGCACCGTCAACCGAAACGCCTCAAGGTGCTTTCTAATCAACAGCACTATATGACCTAACACCTTACAACCATGCAGAGCAAATGGAGTAGCATATTGCAGTACTACCCAAAAGCGCTACGAGGCTTTATGAGGGTTCGCATCGCTATACATTTGCTACACTATCACTAGGAGATGGAGCGCAAATAATTTTAATAAATGAGCACGGCGATGACTGCCAGCAGCGAGGGTGGTCACAGAAAGCCACACTTCTCTATTCCAAGAAAGAGCCTCTTCTCCCTGCCCTGCAGCAACACAACAGTCTTTTCTAACCCACCCCTCCCCGCCGTCTCTCCCACAAGCGCTTCCTCTGTTCTGGAGAAGTAGCCCTACCCTCGCCTCCTGTCAAAATACCGGTGAAAAATAACGCGCCAGGACTCGCCCTTGCAACTGCTTCTGTGTGCTAGGCAGAGCAGACAGGAGGCCAGTGTCCACTCTAAGCACGAAATGGGATATTGAGTCCGGAAGCCAAGCACGCGCGGCCACGCTAATTGGAAACAGATGGCCCCTGCGCGAGCACAAAATGGGATATTGAGTCCGGAAGCCAAGCGCGCGCGGCCATGCTAATTGGAAACAGATGGCCCCTGCGCGCCGCTGCTCGCTCCCGCAAGGTGGATGCTGCCACAAGCACGAGTGTTTGAAAAGTGCAGACCGATTCCAAAAGGTCATCTCCTAGAGCAGCACATGCGCGCTGCGCTAGGCTCGACCTAAAAATGACGTTTTGCAACTTAGAAGTTACAAAACGCCATATAAATATTGTTTATGTGCTGGAAGGTCTCCCTTCCTGCACATAAACAATCTTCCCCTCAACGCAGACACCCTTGCACTATTTAGCGCCAGCGCAGGGGGAAATGCAAGGCTGCACCACATTGTTATAAATATGGTGCAGCTCTGCGTTTCTGAAGTGGCAGAGCATGGCGTTAAGTCAAGGAGGCTAACGCCACTTCTCTAGTAAATATGCCCCATAGTGTCCTCCAGAAATACTGCTACTGAATGTCAGAAACTTTTTCTTCTGATTAATACTTCTTCCCACAGATTTCAGCCTATTAATTAGTCCCAAAGAAATACTCTCTGGGAGGTGGAATTGAGTAGAGCAAACTATCCAAGAAAGTCATGTGTTAAATGAAAAAGGTCTCCACAGAGGTAAGATTTTTTAGCATGATTTATTCAGGTCACGACACCCACGACCGAGAACTCCGGATGCATGCGAATAACTCCAGCAACTGACTAAACGTTCACCGAGTCTTCGCACACATCGTTCCAGCCTTGATCGTGGAACACCATTCAAGCAATTACAAGGAACACATATATACACAGAGCACCCACGCGCTACAGTGGCATGCGAGGAAGCTCTCATATTACATCATGCAACACGGCCTTGGCAAAGTATCCAGCACTGAGCGTTACCCAATAATACTTAGCAAAAGTATGTAATGATGATCACGTGACCACCCAGCAGATTCCAGCCACCAGAATTCCTCTCGTGAAAGCAATAGATGCAGCCATGCCCACATTGGTGGAGTGGGCAAGAATACCAGCTGGAAAGTTTTTCTCTGCCACGACATAGCAGATTTTAACATAAATAGCAACCTAATGTGAAATGCTCCACTTGGTCAGTGCTTTGCCCTTCGTTGCTCTGGCAAACCCCACAAAAAGCTGATCCTGCACTCTGTCCTATTGTGAGAGGTCAATGTAGAAAGACAGTGCATATCTGGGACTCCAGTCTTTGGAGCCCTCCTCGTCTCTGGTGGGATAGAGAGGAGGGAAGAAAGATGGAAGAGTGATAGAGTGACCCCAGATACCATTTTCAGTAAGAAGGATGGGCAGGTGCTAAATACTAGTTTGCCCATGTAGAAAACTGTAAATAACAATCGGACCTGGGTGGTTGAAATAACCATAAAGGCCAAAACCATTGCCACTAAGAAGATTAGGGCTTATTTACAAGTCCATTGCGCCACCGGTGCGTCACTTTTTTTGATGCACCAGTGGTGCGATGGGCTTGCCTATATTTACAAGGCCATGTAAAGTCACCCTGCATGAATTTTCATGGCCTTGTAAATATGGACCCCTTACAAGCATTACTCTGCGTGAAAGGGGTGTTCCACGGGTGTTGCTGTGAGCGTTCCCACGCAACATAGATGGAACCTGACGCGTTCCCAGATTTACAACATTTTGTAAAACTGGGAATGCGTCAGAATCCTACGCCTCCCCAGGGGAGGCATAGGAGTGGTGCAACAAGGAGAAATACTTTTATTTCTCCTCGTTTTTTCCTCTTTCAATGTGTGCTACAGAAAGAGGAAAATGCCATTAATCCTTGTTTTTGTGCTGGAAGGTGTCCCTTCCTGCACAAAAACAATCATCTCCGCAGCGCAGTCACCCTTACAAAATGATGCAAGGATGCCTGCACTGGCGCATTGCAACCAATTGTGCACCAGTGCAGGGGAAAGCACAGGGATGCGTCTTATTGTTGTTAATACGAGGCATCTCTGTGCTTTGAAAATGATGCAACACGGCGCAGCGAAATGGCTTGCAGCACTGCGCTGTGCCATTTTCTTGTAGATGTGGCCCTATGTGGCTGCCTGTGTGGAGATTGAGCGCTGAATCCTACTACTTGCCACCTGTTGCTGCGGACATCATCTTGGCTGCCAGTACACAACAACAACATTAATTTATGTGGGTCACTGGAACCTGCGTCAGGTATAATGTATGCAGGTTGGGCGTTCCCACGCAATAAGGGCTCTACGACTTGACTGCGTCAAATCTTTAGGCCTGCTGCACAGGAGACGTAAGGAGTGACGCAGGCCCTTTTACATGGGACTCGCCCATGTGTAATGACACATTGCTGGAGTTGCCTCTGTTTTGCGACACACTCCAGCGATGTGTCATTACTGCACCAACAGATTCAGTGGATTTCTGACGTATCTGTTCAACCCTTGCGACATGGAGCGCTCTAGTTTAAATACGGCGCATCCATGGTGTCGCAAGGAGGGCGCAAAGAAAAGTGACGCATCGCTGTTTTCAACCAATGTTGCAACGCTTTTCATAAATGAGGCCCATACTGAGGGGACTGGGATAAAGAGCCTGGCCTCCTGCTGCGAGAGCAGGCCCACCCTGTGTGCACGAGGATTAGGGGAGAGAGCACTGAGTTCCAGCAGATCAGTCTGCCAAACTGTTCCTCCAGTCCGGCACGACCAAGTTCAGATTTCTTTCTCTCCCGTCCTTTGATAATGAAGGAATATTGTCCATTGCATAATATTTAAATAGATACACTTCTAACAAGCAGCTTTCATGAGATATGAAACATTTTTCCAGGACGAGAATACCAGTCCCAGCGATACCTAGGCTTGCACAAAGTGGGTTTTCAATTGTGAATTTAGTGTCAATGCGATTCATCACTGTGGTAAAACACCTTTACATTTCATTGAAAGACGATATTTTCGAAAATTGCTTTAAGACAACCCTTTTACTTCTGCAAATTGGGAAGAAGAGTTGAACTAAGTGCTGAGAACAAACAGACGCTATCTTTTTTGTTTACTTCACTACAAAGCTGCGTCTCAAAGTGCTTCAGCATCAGAGCATCCAGACATATGTTTCCCTGACATATGTTTCCCTCAGTTTCATCCAGTAAGGCTCATCAGGGTGAGATGAAATTGCTGTTGTGTTCTCTGTTCATAAATATTAATGAAGAACCCATGGGAGAGGGATAAATGTTGCTTGCCTGTAACACCAGTTATTTACCGCCATCGTTAAATTCATAAACAAACCTTCCATTTTCCCGTAAAGCCACAGGAGTGGAAGCAGGGCTTTTATGGAACTTTCTAGGTGATGTAGTTGGCCATTAGACTAATTTCAAGGGGCCTCATTTGTGGGGTTTTTTGTCGAAGGGCAGCGCAGCAGGCCTTGCTGCTGCACTGCCAAATGGCAAAAGAAAAAGGCAGGAATGCGCTGTATCTATTAGATACGGCGCATTCCTGTCCTTTTCCCCGTGCGCCAACGCATGCACCTTTGCACCATGTTGCAAGGGTGCCTGCGTTGTGGGATGATTATATTTGTGCAGGAAGGGAAACCTTCCTGCACAAAAACAATCACAAGAGGCTTTTTCCTCTTTCGATGTGTGACATAGAAAAAGGAAAAACGAGGAGAAATAATGATATATCTCCTCGTTGTGCCTCCCTTACACCTGGGGGGGCATAGGTTTTTGGCACTGCTTCAGACTTACATTTTTTGTAAATCTGGGGCAGTGTCAAAAAGCCATGGATGTTGCTGGGAACGCCCCCAGCAACACCCATGGAACGCCTCTTTCATGCAGCTTTCTGCGTGAAAGGGGCACATATTTATAAGGTCATGAAAAGCCAGGTAACCTGACTTTACATGGCCTTATAAATATGCCAGTGGCACATTGCGCCAACGGAACGTGACGTCAAAAAAGTGACGTTCCTGCGGCGCAAAAGTGCCGGAAGGGCCTCATTTGAGGCCCAACGAGTGAATCTGTTGCCTGATGGGATTGTGGAGTTCCCTGGGCAGGCTTGAGGTGCGGCTATGTGAGAATGTATGCCGGAAACAGCAGTCCGCTTTCAGTTTCTCTCTTTTACAAAGGGGGAAACGAAAAACTTTTCAACAGCAATGCTGCTTTGTGTTTTCGGCCCATTTTTTAGCGCAGCCTTTTCATAGATCTGTCTATTCTTAGTTTTCAGTATTTATATAATATTTATATAATAGTTTTTAGTTATAACGTGTTTGCCTTACACCTCATCCATTCTATAAAACAGTGTAAATAGGTTGATTGGTAGAATCACAACAAATTTGGGATCCCCACGCGCCCCACTTTTAGTCACCATATGGTCTGTACGTGTGACCCTTTTAGTCTAATCTTCTTCCTCGGCCCAATAATTTTCTATACATATCCCTGCAGAAGATTTATCTCCTCTTGATTGAGGTATAGGGAACTTCCTGGAACATATAAACTTTCTGGGCAGTATTGAAATTTTCAAAGTATCTTTTTGCTGTAACCAGAAAAAAGTATGACTAAATTAATGAATGGTTATTTATAAAACACAAATTTACGACTGAAGGCTTAATGGCGCTACCACTGACTCAATCAGGAAGCCAATAGAAGAGAAAGCTTTGCAGGAAGTAAGGTGACATTTTATTTGATGAATGGACGTAGAATGATCATTCCAGAGAGAGATTTTGGCCAGAGAAAATGGCCACCCCTCATCCTTCAATAACCGCCCTCTTTTTTCCAGGATTTGCAGAAGCTGGGTACTGAAAACAATCATGGTGATTTTGACCATCGGTCTCAATTTGGAAAATGTCTTTAAGGAAGGATGACAAAAGATTGACAGGGAGAGTAAAAGGCCGTATGTGCACAACAAACAGACTTGAATGTTACCTAGAAGCGCACTGTCTGCCATTGACAGTTCCAGAGGGCCTATTGTAGGAAGCTGGCTCTGTATATACTATACCAAAGTAAGGTATAATGTGCACAGAGTCCAGTGGATCCCCAAGGGTAGGCAGAGGCTAGAGTAGATAATACCTTACTCTCTATTTGTGGTAGTGTGGGTGAGCAGTAAGGCTTTATCAGAGGGTAGTGTTAAGCATTTATTGTACACACTCAGGCAAGAGATGATGGCACACACTCAAAGACTGAACTCAGAACAATTTGTTTGTATAAAAATATTATCTAGTTGTATTTTATTTCTAGACACAAGCCAGGCCTGGTGCAGGTAAGTGAAATAATACTTTGCAAGAATAATGCAATTTGTTATCACATTTGTATGCTTTTTCATAGAACTTCCAACTCCACACAGAACTTTTTACAGAAAAGCAGTCAATGCAGTCCTGTGGGAAGAAATTAAGCTATCGGTTTCAAGGTAAGTACTTTGTTCAGGGAGTTGGGTTTTGGGGGTTAGACCAAGGGTTCCCCCAGGGTCAAGGATGCACTCTCAAAGCATCCTCAGCGGCACTAGGAAGACCGGGTGCAGAGTGCTGAGGCCTCCGGTTGGTGGCTGCTCAGGAGCAGGCCACAAGGTTGTGGGAGCAAATCTCCAGGACTTAAGCTCAGGGCAAAGAGGGATACAATTTGGCGTCGGGTGCCCTGTTGTTTTCAATGGGGATTTACCGGTTGCAACAAACACTGCTGGCTCGGGAACGAAGATCTTCTGGAGGCGACCACCGGATGGAGAGGTAAGTTGGGATGTCGAGGGATGCCAGGACACCGTCGGTTGGCCCTCCCAAGGCCGTGGGGCGTCGGGTGCATGGGTGTCTTTTGGCATCGGATTCTTCTTACTGTCTCTGGTCGCGGTCGAGGGGATCCTCCAGAAAGGGGCTGCAGGCGTTGTCTGGAGACTTGAGGTAGGTAAGGGATCACCAGATCTCAGGTCAGGATCACCGGGGAGACCTCCTCGTGGTGTTGGGCCACTCAAACTCGGGCCGTGGGCGTCAGGTGCAGAGTGGTGCAGACTCGCGGATTTGGCCAGAGCCAGAGTCTGTTGGTGAGCAAATCTGGTGCTCACTGGAGACAAAGTCTGGTTTGGGAAGGCAGGACAGGTCCTCCAGGTTCTGGGGGGCTGCTGGCTGCAGGACACACCAGGATTTCGCTGGAGCAGGTCCAGGTCGGGACAGGCCAGTAGGGCTGGGGCCAAGTCAGTTGGTGTCCTCCTCTTCTTCCTTCAGCACGGCTTCTTTGGTCCTTCTTCTTCTTGTATCTTCTTGTCTGAGGAGGCAAGGTTTAGGGTTGCCCCTAAATACTAAGTTATGGGGCGTTGCAGGTAGGTACAGGTCGGGACCAATGGGTCCTTTCCTGGGGGTGGGTACACCCCCTATTATGCCACACTCCAGTGGGAGGGACGCATAAGCCTCACTCTGGTTGGCTGGGTCCCCCCATCTTCAAGATGGCTGGGACTGAGAGTTGTGCTTCACCTCGCTTCCCCCACCTGAGGGGTGGGATTGTCAAAGGTGGGCACACCTCTCCTCCTAACTTGGTTTTCCCGCCGATTCTCCTGCCCAAAGTCGGGGTCAGAACCGGTGGGGGAAAGTTGATGGGAGCAGCAAATGGATGGGGTAGCTCACAAAGGCGGCAAGCCTTTGAAGCTTCCCCTTCGTGGACCCTGCCCATCCTGGGGAGGCTTGGCACCTCGACCCAGGTTGTGCTTTGTTGCAGGACCCCGAGAGCGGCAGGCTCTCGACCCAGGGGTCCAGAAACATGTCTGGTGGTGGCAGCTGACGAGCAGCCACTCATCCAGGACACTAGAGTTAGGTCATTTTTCAGCAGGCATCTCTAAGATGCCCTCTGATTGCATTTTTCATTAAATCCCACACTGGCATCAGTGTGGATTTAATGGGTTGAGAAATTCGATATCAGACTTTCCAGTTTTCAGTACAGCCATTCTGGAGCTGTGGAGTTCGTAATGAAAAACTCCCAGACCATATACTCTTTATGGCTGAACTGCACTTACAATGCCCAAGAATAGACTTAGGCACTGTAGGGGTACAGGGCTCATGCCACCGTACCCTCACCAATGGTATAGTGCACCCTGCTAGAGGGGAGGCTTATCTATACCAGAGGCAGTGCCTGTAGGCATGGCACATAGGGATGTGTGCCATGTCGACTCTTCACTTTTCTCTGCACCAAAACACGCAGCCTGCAATGGCAGTGTGTATGTGTAAGGGTACAGGGCCTCTAAGGGTGGCACAATATGTGCTGCAGCCCTCAGAGGCCTTCCCTGGTCACAGTGCCCTTGGTACCTATGGTACCCTTTACAAGGGACTCACATGTGGCCAGAGAGTTGCCAATTGGGTTTTGCAACAGTACAGTTTAGGGAAAGAGCATAGGCCCTGGGTACCTGGTTGGCAGAAACCCAGGGCACACTCAGTCAAAGTGCATCAACATTAGGCAAAAAGTGGGGGGCAACCATGCAAAAAGGGGCACTTTCCTACACCTATGAGATCTTGTCGAATCTCCTAAGGCCAAGAGCCTGTCAGATTGCCATATTCTGATTATCATACAATCTGTGTAGCACAGAGGATGGAAGTCTCAGATAACAAGAGTTGGCGTAATCAAGTCTGGAGATAATTAGAGCATTAACCACAGAGGCTTGGAACTTTTGAGGAATGTTAAGATAGAGATTCTTGAGGATCCTTATCTGTAGAAAGGTAGATGACACTACAGAATTAATCAGAGGAGTTTGGCTAAGATCTTTGTTCAGCATAAACCTACACCTTTTACCTTCTCAGAGGATTAGGATGCATCTCCCATGGATGAACAAAATCAATGAAGAATCCTGTTCCATAAAGGGTCCAAGATAGTGTATTAAATATCTAGAACCATAATGGTCAATGGAAGCATTAGCTTATTGGGGCACAAGCCCTCACCCACCCAAGGGTGGTATGCTTCATCATCAAGCCGTGCTCCTCGTGTAAAAATGTGTAAACCTACACCTATGTGAACAAACAATAATTGTTCTTAAAAACGCACATTACCATGATTAGTACTGTAATCAATTCGCTAATGGCCCTAATTCCTTGTATGGAGGGCTCCTTGGAGTATGTGTAGAGAGGACTGATCCTCGGTCAATTCTCCGAGATCAAGTCCTGGCTTTTGTGCCTACCGGTCTTCCATGTCTCCCATGAATGGCCATAAAACATGACACCAGAAAAAGTGATGTCCAAGCATTGGTATCTCTGTCTTATCTGAGTTTAGTTTAGGGAAGTTATTGTTTGTCTAATGATATACTTCAGAGAGACAGGAATCGACCTGCTCTCTGATTTCCTCAACAGGCTTCTCAAATCTCAGAATAATCTGTGTCTTCAGCATTGGAAACTACCTTGAAGCCGAAAGCACGAACGACTGACACCAGGAGCTGCAAATAGATATTAAATAGAATTGTAAAGAGGGAGGAAGAGAGAGAAAAAAAAAAAAAAATCTATTGGGAACACTATCCTCAACTAGAAAAGACCTTGACCGGAAGGAGGAAAGCATTAGAGAGTGGGACTTTTCCAGATAAAGAGGGTTCTTCCAGCAGATAATCTCTGATTTAGTCACTGCTTTAGCCACTCAGGAAAGCCTTATATATTCTCCCCGTTATTCCATAATGTAGACGTTAGCTCAGTTCCCAGACACTTCAGTCTCCTTTGCTGAGCAGAAGGCAGTCGGCTGTGCTAAACTTTGCATATCTGTAGGCCTAGCATTAGGTTAAGTCACTCTTTCTTGGTTAACTGGGAAGCCTAATTCCATCACTGTCTCAGTTCTCGGAGCTGCTCTGGTATTGTTTTGTCTTCAGTAAATCCCTTTACGTCATTATTCTCCTCCAGACTGTCTCTGACTGTGTCTTTTTATTCATAGTCCCTGCTTCACTAAGGTTTATCTTCAGGTTTGCCTGTGATGCCTCCCTCATAGTCTTAAACCGGGCTGCTTCAGCAATGAAATTTTCACAGTATGGCCTCATTTACTGTTGTATTATTGTTTAGTTTGATGTATTCTGCAATATTATGCTTAATATTAATTACTCCAGAGTCATTAAGTACACATCATCATTAATGTGCCATGCACCTTGCTTCATCATTTCTAGTTTCTGGGTCTCCCTAAAGAGTTCAGAAGACCAGCCTATGATTCAAAAGACAGAAGACTACCTGTTCAACTTCATTATTATCTGGGGAGAAGTTGTTAGTATGACATGATATAATCCATCTGTGCATAACTTGTGTGGGCTTCTGAGCAGTTACCTAGCTACAATAGGTAGCAATAATGTCAGGCATCCTGTTTGCTCCTCAAGGCCTCTAACTGAAACCTGACAATTTGTGCAAGATAATTGCCACCCTCGCAACTTTCATACAGAGAGAACACATGAATGAAATTTAGTATTCTCACAACCAAAGACGCCCCTGATCTGCTGCCACCAAGTGTGCCTCTTGGTTCTATGTTTTCTTCGAGAGGGTGTTGAGGCCCCTGGCGTTATAAGTTGTGATTGTGAACATGGCAAAGTCTTATCGATACTAAGGAGATTGTCTGTATGTCTTCCAGTAGTCACTTTTTCACTTTGGCACAGAACATCCGGTGAGTTGATCCGTGTCTGCATTTCCTTCTCATCAGGGCCTGTAGTTCCTTTTCCCTTTGAGATCATTTGCTAGGTTGTCCTCTGTTTGAATGCAGCCTATCCAGATTTTTCTCAATCTCTGGGATCACTCAGGCCTCTTCCAGGAATTGTAGTTGCCCAGGGGTCATCTCACTTCATAAAGAGGAGGCACAATGGATACTCCACTGACTTCTGAGAAACTCAGTTACTGGATGAAACTTTTTCCATTTTTGCAGGGTGACGAGGGGCGTTCCTGGAAATATGCACCATAATGTTTCAAAGCTTCCTGGAGTCATGCTCCATCATAGGAAATTCACTGTTGTTTCTCAACTTTGACAAGATGCTTTCTTTGTCTTCAAAATAGTGTATTTAGGCCTGGATATCTAAAAGGATTTTGTTATTTGCAGAAAAAGCTGTAGTCAAAGATGGTGTAGAATAACCGCTAGACATATTCTTTCAAATCCCTTCCCTTCTCATTTCCTTCTGCTCCCCTCAGGACTATTCTGATCCCTAAATTGTTCTGACACAATAATTTCTCCAGGTCTACTTGCTTCTCTTGTAGGAGAAAAGGGTGCTCCTGGAGGAACAGTAGTGAATCCCTTGTTTGGTTGTGGTTAATAGATCATTCATTGATTATTTTTCCAAGGAAATGGTATTGGCACACCAAAACCGAGACATATAGCACAAGTCCTTTTCTCCCTGCTTCATTTTTGCTTGGATTCCCAGGCCCTTACCCAAGCTAATTTGATTTTTAATGCCCAATGATCGCTCAGTGTGCATCTACTCAAGGAATCTATGTTTGACCTCATAGTCACAGGTTCAAATCCCTGTGGATCCATTCAGTCTTTCATTCTTCCGTGGTCGATAAAATGAGTACCACTGAGTTAGTTAACAATTAGCAGCTGTTATTCAGTGCTTAGATGAACCAAGGGGCGAATGTGTGCTTTACAACTACAGGTTATGTTAGTTACTTATTCATCCTCTTCTATTAGGCCACCGATTTTCTGCTTTGTTGGTGGGAACACCATTCCTTTTGTCACCTTACTGATATAATTCTTTCATATTAGGATTCTTCTTCACTCTATCACTGGTCATGTTGTCTGTGCATGACTCCTAAATGTTCTGTAAGCTTTTAGCTCAGGGTACTCCTCTCCTCTCCTTTTGAGCAGGCCTATAAATATTCCTTTTCCAGATGTGCCACTATGTGCCTTGGAGGTCAGTTGACCTTTAATATGTGCACAAGAGGCCTAGCACTTTGCTCAAGGGTGCACCTGTATTTCAACAGCTTATCAGCGGTCATCAGGTTGGCCTATGGTCGCTTTCAAGCCACAGGAAATGTTTGAAACAATCTGCTCCCTATGGTCCAATGCAATTATGTGGGGGAGTAACTTAATAGGTAGTATCCCTCTTTTATACCTAATTCTGGTTCATATATACTTAGGCTCCCTCTCCTCGATCTCCTAACCGCCCTCCCCGTTGCCCTTCCTTCTTGTCACCTCCATTCTGCCCCCGATTAATTTGAGTTTATTATTTTCTGTTGTAGTTTATTGTAAGACTGTTGTTGCTGTTGCTGTTACTATGGAAAGAGCATCTCTACTCTTGGTGCCCATGCGCTATATGAAACTGTTAAATAAATATGTCTTTTCCTGCTTCACAGATCTCACCTGCGCTTATTCTCAAGCCCTGTAACATCTTTGAGAGAGAGACGTTTTAAGGCATGGGCAAAGTGGGCTCTGGACCAGGGCCCCAGCCTTTCAGGGGGCCCCTTGATAGAGTCAGCTCTGTTCTGCAGAAAGTCTTGTCCTTGTGTAGTGCTAGAGGCACTCTTGTGGTCTGACACCACGTGATGACCTTTGACTGTCCATCATTTTAATTGACTTTGGTGTGTTATTTGATCCTAGCCTGAATGTACAACGTCCTGCATATGTCTTGTTTCTCTTCTCGTAGTTTTGAAGTGGGAGCTGTCACAGAGTAGAACAGCCTTGACAAGAACAGAACGTGTGAGATGTGCATTTGAAAGCATGAGAGAGAGAGAGGTGTGGAATGTACTTTTTGGTCTCGAAGTGGAGTGTTATGAGCAGTGGTGCACAAATGTGCACTGTGTTGTACATTGAGAGATGAAGTATGTGATGCTATAAGCAGTGGTGCACAAATGTGCACTGTGTTGTACATTGAGAGATCAAGTATTATGAAGTTCTTACTATTGGCTTTGACATGGCCTTGTGTCATCCTGAATTCTGACTCTGCCTTACTTGAGCTTTTCTGCACGCACAGACTGGCCCCCAGAGTGTTTGCAAGTTGCTTGGGTTAATCACGTTCAAGGATTGTTTTGTGAGAGATTGTTTAATGTACCCTGGAAGGCTTTCATAAGCTTCGTCAAGATTAAGGCTGGAACATGTGAGAATGTAGAGGGAACGTGGGAACTCCTTCCTGCCGTGGAATGCTTGCCTGGAAGCTGGCCAGTTCCAGTAAGTTTCCTTGGCGCAGAGGGGAAGACTCTCGAACCGTCTAGTGTGTTTTGAGACTATAAAGCTGAGGGTTGTTGACAGCCAGGGTGGAGTTCACTTTTAGAAGTATTGCCACAAGAATCTGGATTTGAGTCCTGATCGAGAGTCCATTGCCTGGCTGTAACGGGCTCCCCCAGCTTGAGTTGGCAAGGATGTTGAGTGATCGATCAGGTGAGGTGATTTGTTTCTGACCAGTGCCATTGTGATGCGTGGTTCCAGTGGCTGTGGTCATTTGAGGTATTTTCTTTGTGATGTGTGAATGAGTCAGAGTGCACATCCAAAGTAATCATTTGATGTATTTAGTGTATGTATATCTTTCTGATCTCTTGCAGGACGTCCAGTATATTTTCTTGAGTTTTATCTCATATTATTTGCTGCTTATATTTCATATTATTATCCATGCATTTAACAGTTGCATTTACCAAGTGTGTTATTATTGCTTGCATATAAATATATATATATATATCTCTATATACATTTGAATGTTGTTTATTTGGCATCTGGGAAAGCCTTTCTGTTAGAGAGCATTGCATAAATAAAACCCCAAGCCTTATTCTAAAAAGACAGTCTTTGCATTTTGTAAAGTAAAACCCTTTCTAGGTGTTGTTGTGTTTTATGTTTTGCTTCGCCGTGTTTGAGCCACCGTGTGGGAGATTCTGTATTATCTGAAAGGCGGAGCAATACACCTTGTGACCTTGAATAATTCTTAAACAGATTGTTCTAAATGCTGTTTTCCTTTAATTTAATTTTAATGTGGGTGTTGTGTGAGAGTCTATTATAAACATTTTGCAGAGAAATGTTGTGTTTATGTTTAATACAGCATCCATAAAAAGTTTCTTTTAGAGCAAAACAGGACCACACATATGAGAAATAGGAGGGTGTCACAGAGATTATTTGCAGCAATATTACGCTATTACACATAACAATCCCCGAATATTAGATGTAAACACATTTAAAATGTGCATGAGTGTGCCTGTGCACTGTCATTGACTTGGCCAAAGAGTGCATGAAAGAGCTGAAATTAGATCATAAATTCAAAGCTATTCCCGACAGGGGCCCCCAAAATACGTTTGGCCCAGGGCCCCCAAAATCCTTAAGATGCCTGTTGAGAGTGTTCCTCTGCATTCCCCCCCACACCCACAGACCAAGCACGAAACCTTGGAATCATCCTGAACTCCGCGCTCTCCATGAACTGCCAGATCAACGCCTTCTCATTATCCTGCTTCCACACGCTAAGCCTGCTCCGAAAGATCTTTAATTGGATCCCCACTGAGTCAGGAAAGACAGTCACCCACGCATTCATCAGCAGCAGACTCGACTACGGCAATGGACACTACGCCAGCATCTCCCAGAAACTCCTCAAGAAACTGCAGAACATTCAGAAACCCTCCGCCAGACTCATCCTCAATATCCCCTGCCGCAGCCACATCACCAGTCACCTGAGAGACCTCCTCTGGCTCCCAGTCAACAAAAGAATCACCTTCAAGCTCCACACGCATGCCTACAAAGCCCTACACGATGCAGGACCGTCTCTCATTCCACGCACCCACCGGAGACCTCCACTTCGCCCATCTGGTCTTGGCCACCGTCCCACGTATCCGCAAGACCACGACTGGAGGAAGGTCCTTCTCCTACCTTGCAGCAAAGACCTGGAACACACTGTCTCTTCATCTTAGGCAATCACCGTCACTGCCTCAATTCAGCAAGGACCTCAAGACCTGGCTCTTCGACTGAACCACAGTGGCTTCGGCGGATCAGCAGCCCCCGCCCCCCCCCCAGCACCTTGAGACCCTTACGGGTGAGTAGTCGCGCTTTACAAGTCACCTAATTGATTGATTGATTCAGGTATGATGGGACCTCTCCTTGTTTATTTATTTCCTAGACTTTCTTAAACCTAAGCCATGCTAGGTCTTCCAAGAGACGCCTTCTTTCAGTTCACATCTATTTAGTCAGGTAATGTCTGTCAGTTTTATAGTGGACATCTTGCCAATGGCAGAGCTTCTCATACAGACTTCCCAGACAGATCTCCCTGCTTATAACTTTAGGTTTAGTTAGCCCTCTTCTGTAACTTTCAGATCTTTTCAGACATTGTAGGGCAGGCCCTCACACGCTCCCCATGGTCTGCTCCTCTGGGACTCTTTCTCCTAAGGCTTACCCTCTTCCCTTCTACTCCCCCCTGCTATAAAAGACCACCCTCCACTTCAGTAACTTTTCCTTGGTCATGAAGAGCCTTTTCATATCTTTCCACCCGGGGGTCGCCTGCAGCGACTTCCCATCCACCGTCCCACTAGACTCCTGGGCAGGTATGCACCCGCACCTCATGGGTTGAGAGCAGTTTTTGGATGGGCTCTCCACTGCTTCAGGGTTCTTGCTTCACCGGCAGTACCTCACAAGCTTTTCCAGCAGGCCCATCTTCCACTGCCATTGCCGCAGCCAAGCATTCACCAACTCTGGGTGTCAGCACTTCAAGTGTCACAGATCTTTTGATTCAGGAGCAGTGAGCACAGTCGAGCATGAGATTCTCCATCAGTCATCCATCTCCTTCCTTCTCCTTCCCCTTCCCCTTAAAGGAGGTGCTGGCCAACTGTCTTCCACTATGCCCCATTTGTTGTGTTGCTGCAAGGTCTCCCTTACAGATCTGAAAGTGGACACTGCTTTCCAACGTTTTCACCAGCTTCCCTTACTATCTCAACCTTTTGATAAACCCTGGAGGTTGTTTTTTCATATGTGAGAGACTGAAGCAATGCCTCTGTGCCCCCTTCGCCTATAGAAAGCTAGATGTGAAGATGTGAACTTGATGGGCCCGGTGGCTTAGGCGTATCTTGTGCTTAGCTTTGGGGTAGAAGCGAAGATCTGCAATCATGCAAATTCTGCCACCTTGCATTCAGCCATCCCGGTCTCAGTTTTAAAAAGTGTTCTGGGTCAGCCGCGGCCGTGCAGTTAAGAGTGGTATGGCCGGTGAGGGGGGTGGGGGTGGGGGAGGGGTTGGAGGGGATTTCAACAGACGACGAGGGAAAATTAATTATTTATTTAATTTTCCCTTGTGATCGTCTCTTGAATCCCCCTCAACCCGGGCTCGGCTCCACCGCCCACCGCTCTTACCTGCACGGGCCACCCATGTTCTAGGATCCTGCACATAGACAGGGCTAATAAGTATGTATATGTGTGTGTATATATATATATCTGTATATATATATATATATATTCACTGAAAAAAACATAGGTTAAAGTAACGGTATGGTTAGGTGAATTTCTCAGTAACAACGTTAACATTTTAAACTAAAAACACAGAAATTCACCAGTTCTGGTTAGCAGCACAAACTATAACTTGCACTTCCACCATGCACTGATTATGACCTCATATACGACATCACTGTTCCTAAAACATTATGTATAAATAAAACACAGTGGCGGCTCCTCCGCTATAGCGGAGTGTCGCCCTACCTGCCAGCAGCCAAAAAAATGAAAAATAAAACGATAATAAACCCTTGTTTATTATCATTGTATTTTTTCTCTCGGAGGCGACTCTTGGCGGCAGTGCCAGGGGGGTGACAGTACTGGAGGGGGAGTGTTGGGCACTGCTATTCAGTGCGCATGACGGTCTGGCCAGCCGTCTCAGGACGGCCAAACTGTCATGCGTACTGAAACTCTCTCCAACTTGAGCTGCGTTGCTGGGTTGTAGAGAGCAGGCACAGGCTCCCGGTCTAACTGGGAGTGCAAATCATCGGCGCTCAGGCCAATCCTAGCGCTGCTTGCAGCACCATGAAAGCAGCGTCAGGATTGGCTGCAGTGTACTCTGGGAGCCTGTGCCTGTAGAAGAGAGGGGCGCGATGCGGTAAGGCAGGTAAGTGTTTTTTAAAATTTATTTGATGTCCGTCCATCCCCTCCCTCCCCTGCCCCCCTCCCCGCCTTCCACTCAATCCACACACCAGCCGCTACTGGCGATACAACAATATTTGTGTTGAGATTGTCTATCTCCTCAGTTCTTCTGACTCTCCTACTGAGACATTTTCTCAGCAAGTTCACCAATATTGTAATCGCATATTTTCATAGCCTATGTATGTGTTTTTACATTCAAGTTGTAATTATAATTCAGAAAAAGAATAATCAGCTTTTTGAATATTAAATAGTATTAAGTTTCATTATATAAGTCTATTTTTTAAGTGTGTGATTACTCACTAGAGCTCTATTTTAATCTACTGTTTGGAGTTCTTTTTCATGTGTTCATTTATTATTTATTGTTAATCTGTAAAAAGAGAGTCATTAAAATATTGTATTGTATTGTATTGTATTGTAATTGCATTTATATAGCGCTTACTACCCCTGACGAGGCTGGTTGTACTATTCATTTTTTTAAAAAAGGTGGTGACTCTCGTGAGATGTTCGCTTGAGTCGAACACACAAGCCCCAGCATGGATTTCGTTTTGGAGTTCTTAAAGAAAAAAGATTTATATATATCTATGTACGTGAATCCTCCACGGTTCCAATAGATCTCATGGTTAGATGTAATTGGCTGCTAACATTTCAACCAGGAAGTGCTGGCAGCCATCTTGGGACTAGGACACTGCCGTGTCCCAAGAAAAAATCACAAAAAATACACAAGGGGGCAGGGTAAGAATACCCTGACACCCTAGGCCTGGTGGAGGGGTCCCACTGGGACCCAGTCTGGGGCCAAACATTTTTTTCTTTTTAGTATTACTGCAAATTCGCAGAGCATCCGCAAATTCACTGTAAAATTTAAAAAAACAAGCAAAGGCTCCCACGCTTGTTTTTCATAATGCCCCACGGGTTGGTGGCTGGGCGCACAAAATTACCTGGGAAACGCTCCTTTGGAGGGGTACATGGTTGGGTGACATGGCGAAATGCAGAGGATTTGGGACCTGGGATACAATAGGCATCCCCACCATTGGGAACATACTGGAGAACAGGGACATCATGCCCTTCTCCTCTATTCAATAGGAGCATCATCTTCAACCGACCCGGGCGGAGGGGTTGGGTGGGAGGGAGATCCCAGAATACGCCCCTTTAAAAGGGTACATTCTAATGAAGGCGATGGTGAAAGGAGTAATCCTCCTAACGTATAAGACGCTAAATAATAACATGTCAGACAATCTGGGTTCGCTCAGAGGGATATGGGTGTGAGATGTGGGGGAACTTAAGGACATTGACTGGGAAGCAAAATTGATGCATCCCAGAGAGGTGGCTATAAATTCTCGCCTGTAGTTAATACAGTTCAAGATACTCCACAGGGTTTATTATGATCGGTTCAGGTTGCACAGTATGGGGAGAGCTGCCTCGCCGACATGTCTACAGTGTGTCGAGGCTAGTGGGTCATTTATACACACTCTCCGGGAAGGTCTCCTCATACAGGCCTATTGGACAGGGATTATTCAGGAACGTTATGTTATATTAGAAATTACACTTCTGCTTGACCCTAAATTTGCTCTGTTGGGGATTCCCAATGACTTTGACATCCCAAGCTTTAAACTCCAAATCAGTGCACTGGGATTGGTGGTGGCGAATAGAGATGTGGCCAGGCTATTAGGGGCGCGGGAAGTACCAACCATTTATGAATGGAGGAGGGGAATGGATCTATACATGGCAGCTGAGAAGGTCACTTACCACAGTAGAGTAGGCCCCCGTAAGTTTCATAAGATATGGGTTAGCAGGATGGAGTATTAAGGACTAGGGTCTCTGGAAGGCTGTCCCGGACTTGCCTCAAGTCCGAAACATCAGTTGACACCTATGAACTATGGGGTGACTGTATGCAATTTGTGTGTTGCATCTTCTTTCTTGCTGTGTTTGAGCACTATGTGCATTGTGTACATCTTGGTGGAAATTGTCGTTTACTTCTATTGACTTTCCACGACCATTGGCGCATATTGCACTTTACTGTGTTTTTTCCTCTTTGCTTATGGCATGAAATGAAATATATTTTTAAAAAAATCATCTTTCTGTTTACAGTCAGCAAGTCGAAGTACCAAACCCTTTTAATAGTAGCATGCAATGGCAAGCTAAGAGGTGTAGCCTACACAACTACACTTAATGAGCAATAGCCTCAGTATGTGCAACACATGCTGTAGCACCGTGCCATAAAAACCTAAACAACACAGATTACCGCTTTCCAGAAAACTACGAATAGGAGCCCTGAAACCAACTAATTATTTACACTTCAGCCTTGAACATCCCGCCAATGTCAAAACATCGTTTTTATACTTTTTGATGGGTATGGGTGTTGTCAATAATGAAATAGGTGAACATGTTACACTGAAACAACAATGGCCTACCACCAGGCCCGGCTTTAGCACTGCTGGTGTCTGGTGCAACACTCTACTCCACTTCGCTCTATTCCGCTCTACTCTGCACCACTCTATTCTGTGCCAGTGCACTCTATCCCACTCTACCATGCACCACTGCACTCTTTGCCACTGCACTATACACTAGTCCATTCTAGGCCACTCCACTCTATTCTACATTGCTGCACTCTATCCCGCTCTACTCTGCAGCACTGCACTCGATGCCACTGCACTCTATGCCACTACTCTATGCCACTGCACTCTATCCTGCACCACTCCACTCTACTCTGAAACAATCTACTCTATGCCACTGCATACTACGCTACTCTACTCCACTCTGCGCCACTCTACTCTGCACCACACTACGCCACTGAGCTTTACACCACTGCTCTATGCTATCGCATTCTACCCTGCACCACTCCATTCTACACTGCACAACTATACTCTAGACCACTTCATTCTACTCTGAAACAATCTACTCTATGCCACTGCACTCAACGCCACACTACTCCACTTCTCCACTCTGCACCACTCTACTCCACTAATCTCCACCCTGCACCACTCTACTCTGCACCACTCTACTCCATGCCATTGCCCTAATATGCCACTCTACTCTAAACCACTGCACTCTACGCTAATGCACTCAACACCACTTTACTCAAAACCAAAGCATTCTACGCCACTACACTCTACGTTACTGCACTCTATGCCACTATACTCTACTCTGCAACACTATACGCCGCTGCATGCTATGCCACTCTAGTCTACTCTGTACCACTGTAGTCTGTGCCACTGTACTTTGCACCACTCTACTCTACACCACTCTACTTTGCATCACTCTACTTTGACCACTCTACTCCACGCCACTGCACTCTTTGCCACTCTACTCTGCAAGACTGCACTCCCGACCACTGAATTCAACGCCTCTCTACTCTGCACCATGCAAGTTACACCACTCTACATTATGGCACTCTGTCACTGCACTCTACGCCACCCTGTTGCACCACTGTACTCTATGCCACTGCCCTCCGCACCATTCTACTCTGCACTACTCTACTCTATGATACTGCACTCTATGCCACTCCACTCCGCACCACTCAACTCCAAGCCACTCTACTGCGCTCTACACCACTACACTCTCCATCACTCCACGCCACTCTAATCTATTCTGCACCACTGCACTCCATGCCACTGCACTCTACACCACTGCACTCTACGCCACTCAAATCTACACCTCTGCACTCTACCCACTCCACTTCACTCTACTCTGAAACAATCTACTCTACACCACTGCACTCTATGCCACTGCACTCTACTATGCACCACTCTACTCTATGCAACTGCACTCCCCCAATAAACTCTACACCACTTTACTCAAAACCAATACACTCTGTGCCACTGCACTCTACGCTAATCTACTCTGCACCACTGTACTTTACGCCACTTCACCCTAGGCTACTCTACAAAACTCTACGACACTCCACTCTATGACGCTCTACTCTATTAAACTCTACTCCACTCTATGCCACACTACTTCACTTTATGCCACTCTACAACACTACTCCATTCTACAACGTTCTACACAACTCCCTCTATGCCACTCCATGGCACTTCACTCCACTCTTATTCTATGACACACTACTGCACTCTACTCCATTCTACACCACTCCACTCTATGCCACTCCACTCTACTCTACGCCACTCAGCTCTACAACACTCCACTCCACTCTATGCCATTCCACTTTCCTACACTAGTCCACTCTAGGCCAACTCCACTCTACGACAATCTACTCTGCTCTATGCCAATTTACTCTACAACACTCTATGCTACACCCTCAACGCCACTCAACTCTGTTCTACACCACTCCACAACACTCTATGCCACTCCACGACACTCTACTCAACTCCAACACTCTAAGCCATTTAATTCCACTCCATTCTACGCCCTTCCACTCTACGACACTCTACTCCCTCCATGACACTCCACGCCACTCCATGACACTCCAGTCCACACCACTCAACCCTACGTCACTCCTCGCCACTCAACTCTACTCCACTTTATGACACTCCACGCCACTCAACTCTACTCCACTTTATGACACTCCACGCCACTCTCCTTTACCCCTTAAACTTTTAGCCATGCTAAACAGCAGCCACGCTGGTGTCACCATAGCTATAAGTTATCGGCAAAGCCAATAGCTCTTGCATAGCCAAGACCTATTGGCTTTGCCAATGCTTCTTAAGAATAGCCACTCACTATACAGCCCTCTATCTCCCTTTACTCCTTACATAACAAAGCTTGTCACCAATCTATGTTTGTCCATTCATAAACTCCTCACAATCGTGAATCCACAATGCACCCAAGCAAGATACCTATCCTTTGAGCTACCTGCACTACTACTTTCCCCAGCTAAACCAGTGTCACCACTAGCTTCCCAGAATTTAAGAGTCTGGAAAGCCGACCAGCTAGAATCAAACCTCAACCAGGAATAGTCAGCAAAGAAACTGCTAACTTCTACCAATCCAGCTAGAAATTGTAAAAATATATATATACTTAAAAATTGTTGATTTTGTTGCAGTGGGCGATTCATCATTCCCTTTATTTTTCGTTTTGATAGTTTTGTAGTTTTAGATTCTTTAGAGATGGCACTGGAATGTTGGAGTGTTTCACGATTAAGTAAGAAATTTGACTATGCACTGTTAATAAAACTGTAGCATACATTCAAGTAAAAGCAAGAAGTATCATCAAAAGCATTAAAACAAGAGGGCGTGCAGTGGTTGAGTTGAGAGAGGATTAACAAAGTTCCCAGTTCTTTTTGTGCAACTTGTATTAAAATGTTTTGTAAAACGACATTTCAAAATAATATCCGTTGGGTTAAAACATGCAATATTAGCCTGTCTACAAGAACGAATGGCTCGTTGATTAAAAGGTGCTCTCAAAAGCGCCCTCCGTTCACTAAGGAGGTCAGGGCAGATACAGACTAGATGTAATGTATTGTATTGTATTGTAATTGCATTTATATAGCGCTTGCTCCCCATGATGGGGTGTTGTAGCGCTTTTTCGGAGAGTAGCACGCTACTTCAGAACCCATAAAGGATTGGTGGTGAATTAGTATAGTGAAAATATGAAAGTAATTTGAGAGGTGGATATGTTAGTTAGTTATTTGGATTGAGAAGGATAGTGGAGGGATAGCGAAGGGAAAAAGGTTTGCATTTATATAGCGCTTGCTACCCCTGATGGGGTGTTGAAGTGCTTTTTCGGCACTCTACTCTGGAACCTGTACAGTGTTAGTGCTGAATTAGTATAGTGAAATATGAAAGTAATTTGAGTGGTTGATATGTTAGTCAGTTATTTGGATTGAGAAGGATAGCGAAGGGGTAGAAGAGGTAAAAAGGTTTGCATTTATATAGTGCTTGCTACTCCTGATGAGGTGTTGAAGTGCTTTTTTGGCAAGTAGCACGCTACTTCGGAACCCATAAAGGATTAGTGGTGAATTATATAGTGAAATATGAAATTAATTTGAGGGGTGGACATGTTAGTCTGTTATTTGGATTGAAAAGCATAGTGGAGGGATAGAAAGGAAGGATTTAGAATTTTTGCAAATAGTTTTTTGGAGCTCATATAGGATGAGGCTAGGGATGAGTAAAAGGAAGGTGGAGGGGATGAGTAAAAGGGAGGTGGAGGGGGAAGAGTCAGAGGGAGGGTTTAGAAAGGCTTGTTTTGGGTGATCGGAATAGTAAAAAGAGGTATGAGATGATGCAAGGAGGGGTGGAGTAGGGAAGAGTCTCGAAAGGGTTACTTTGGGGATCATAGTAGTGGTATGGGGTTTGGGATGAATGAGAGAGTGGAGGTAATGGATATATTGATAGATGTATAGGGTGAGAAATAGGGTAATGCATTGGAAAGAGAAGTAGAAAGAGGTTTGAGATAAGTATTATGTCACCCAGAGGGACCTACACAAAAACAGCATGCAGACTGCCATTGTAGGATGCGTGAAATGGTGCAAACCATTTTGAAAACACAACATGAGACACTCCCTGTGTGCCACGCCCATGTACATTGCATATAGTATATCTACGTCACCCACTACAGCAGGCCTTAGAGCCATAAGGCAGGGTGCATTATATTATAAGTGAGGGCACATCTGCATGAGCAGATAGGCCCCTGTGATGTCTAGTTTGATTACTAGATATTGCAAGTGATCAGGCAGCCATCTTAAGGACATGTACTGGGCACTGGTCATTACGAGTTACACAGCTACACTGAAACCCATGGTGTTTGGTATCAAACACCTTGTCTTAAATCTGTTCTGATGCCAGGACTAGATCTATTATGCAATGCACCCAGATGTCCTGCACAGAAATTGGCGCCAAACCCTTCCAGGATGCTTACACCGCGACAAATCACAAAGACCGACTCGTCCAGAAGCTGAACAGCCTCCCCGAACCTTTACAGTGCTTCGACTTACCCAAACGTCCCGAGGACTTGGAGTGGGACGATTACTACTTCGGGCTCCGTGATCAGTCCCGCGACCTTCCTCTCGACCGGGACCTCGATTTGCGCAGTCGAATGCCGGGACACCATGAGCTTCAAGGACCGCTCTCTCAAAGCCTTCGGGTTCATGGCCCGGGAATCGGAGCACGACTTCGGGTCATGGTCACACTCCGACACCACAGACAGATATGGTGCAACTCCGCTGTAGGAGGCTGGCTCAGTATATAGTGTCCACCTATGGTGAGGCACTGTGGACCGAGTCCAGGCAACCCTTCGTGATAGTGTTTACGTCCCTGATAACCAAAGCTTTCAAGGGGATAGCGGTGGAGAGAGAACCCCACAAGTGTTTACAAAAATACAGTACTATTTATTATCACAACACTAATAACTAACTTGGTATATCTCCTACCCGGAGATATCAAATGCACATCAGGAATAATTCAAAAACAGGTAAGTATCATAGAAAAACACATAGGCCCCTATGGGGGGGGGGGGGGGCAAACCATATACTAAGAAAGTGGTATGTGAGGTAAGTACCAAAACGTGACTGATACCCAAGGATGGAGAAGCCCAGGGGAAGCAAGGAACCACCAAAGGGGAGTAGCTAGGGACCCCAAGGCGCTCTGGTGCATAGTAGTCACACCGGGTGATACAGACGTATGGATAACACAGGGTAAGTCGCAGTTGGTATTTTCGTATTTCAGGGCCCTTCCCCAAAGGACCCAGAGGACACCAATTGAATCAAGGAAGGTTGGAGAGCCACCTCAACCCATGGGAACCAGGATACCTACACCAGGGTGCCCAGGTGCATAGGGACGAAGTGGTGTTGGAACTGCCCGTTGAAGACAATGGAGGGTCTTGGAAGTCCAGCGGCTACAGCAACTCGTGGACCAGAACGGTGGAACCCAAACATGGATTGTGGATGAGGACTACCTGAAAGCAGAGGGGACAGAGTCCAAACCACCCAGAGGTATACAGGAGGCACAGGAGCACAATGCCACCCTTTGTCAGAGGTACTTGCTGAAGCACGATGGTCTTGATGAAGCAGCTGTGGAGGCCAGGCGATGATGCAGAAGCACGAGCTGTCCCATGATGTATGATGAATGTCAACAGCCAGCAGGACCCCCAACAAGCCTTGCCAACCTTAGCAGTCGAGTCAAATGAAAAGATGCTTGGTTGCAGACCAGCAAAGTATGTGGGACTAACCCAGCAAGTGTAAGTCGGGCCGGCCCTCAGCCAGCATGAATCGTTGGAGCCCCCTCGAGGACCCTCTGGCAGCAGGCACAGGGAGACGTAGGAAGCCTCAGCAACCCACAGGAGATGGAGGCTCACGAAGCAGAGGATGCAGGCAGGATGTCGTTCTTGGAGCAGGGTGATGCTGGAGGCTGGGGCTTCTTGGAGCTCGAAGATCTTCCGTGAGGAGAGTAACAAGCCTTGGCAACAGCAAACAGACACGGTGCACAGGGAGGTGGCTCAGGTCGGCGGGAGAGGGATTACAGTCTCCCAAGTTGCTGGAAAGACTGGTCAGGCCTCTGTGGAACCATCAAACCACCACCTGTGTTTCACAGCCAGGAGATGTCTGTGGAATAACAGAATCAGTAAACCGGCTGTCGATGTAGAGGTGCCTGCGGATGCAAGGAAGTGACTCCTTCACTCCAAGGAAGATTCCTTCTTGCTTAGTTGCATGCAGAGTCCTTGCTGACTCGGAGGATGCATGGCCACAGAGTTGCAGAAACTCGGAAGATCACGGAGACGAAGTTGCAGCAGGAATCTTCCTACCAAGAGCAGTCCTATTTTTGATCCTGGCTCGATCCAGCAGCAGAGTTCCAGTGTCCAACAACAGAGGAGTCTTTAGACTACCTTAAGAAGACAGGCAGTCAGTTCTTGAAGATGATGTACGATGCTCTTCTCTGCCATATGACTCAGTCTACAGGTTAGAAGCTCTGCTTCCGGGAGCCAAGGCAGGGTGTGGTCAAGGGAGGGGAGAAGGCCAAAGCGGTACATACCAAAGATCTCCTTTAGCTGCTTGGACCATCCGGCCTCCAGATAAACACTTATAAAGCACCGTTAGTTGCATGTATAATACAGAGAATTTAGCTATTGTCAGAGAATTCTGGAATCATATAGCCAAATGTGGATTAAACAATATGAACTCATACATACAAACTACGTAGATGACCCTAGTGTTGGATTGAAAAAACAACAATGTTGGATTAAATGGGTAAGCAAAATCTTCAAAGCATACAATAGTTACACTGTCATCTCAATAAAAGGCCTAGAATCAGATAAAAATGGACTAAAAAATTTAAAAACTATAAGAAGGAAGGACTCTGGTCAGCGCTCGTTTTGTAGTGCTAAATCAGAGCAAAGAGGAAAGTTTTAAAACATGAGAGGAGAATGAGAAAGGTCAGAGTTTGTGTTGATAAAATATAGGGCAAGAGGAGGAGTAAAAATTGTGAGTAGAGCAGTAAAATACCTGCAACTTCAATGGAAGGGGGCTGGAGTGCGGTGCCGGTTGACAGTGTCTTTCAACGAGAAGCTGTTAGATGTAGTTCAAAAACGTCAAGTGCAAGGTGGTGGTTTAAAGAATTCCAGATTGTACCGGCATATCCACAGAATAAATGATCTTTTGTGCATTGTTTTGGGGATAACTGGAGTTCCAGAAGTAGAGATTTGGTGCTTCGGAAAGATCATTGTCCGCCTGAGACATTTGGCTATTCTGTCAGATATTCCAAATTTAAGTAAATAAAGAGGGGCCCCACACCCAAAGGGACAGGGCACCATACAAGACTTATAAAGACAAAGAAATCTCTCTTTGGGAACTCAATCAAAAGTGCATAAAGTAATTCACTCATTCACGCCTGTTGTCTCCATATCACATTCAATTATACTCAAAATCCAGCCAAAATTCAGTGCCACAACCATATAAAATTGGTTAGATCTTTACATCGCATCTACCAAAATCACATCACAGTTAAACATTCCTATAATTACTTCATCAGATATAACCTGATCATACTAACAGTTTTTTTATGTAGCATCAATTTGGTGCGTAGGGCATCTTTAACCACCTGAGTAGAACTGTTTCAGTACTGAAGTCTTTTTTGTTTGGAATTCATGTAGAAGGTTGTTATTAAATAGGTTGTCTGAGTTGTGAACCTATACAGCTTTCGATAACCTTCCATAGGAATGATGTGTCCGAACTGACCAGATGTCAGAAAATATGCCTTGTGCCTTCTCACTAAGTCTGTACAGTCAGGTGCAAGGTAATATCTCAGTTCTTTGGTCATAGAGGCGGCATAGGTTCCACAAAATAATTGAGGGGTTCTACATTTACTATAGTGTTAACTAGATCACTTTGTGATATTTCCGTAAGTCTTAGCCAGGAATTTCTAGATTTCAAGCTCACAGAGAAAGTTAGCATAGATTTGGAGGGCTTAGAGCATGAAAGCCCGAAAGATTTGACTTTCTTTTTGAAGAACTGAGCAAATTTGGCACATTCCCCATCTGGGTCTTCCTCTGTGAAAAAAGAGGCATTGTCATCGCAAGTTATGCAACATAAAACAGTTTTCTTGGTAGGTTGTTTGCATTGTGAATTAATTTCAGATATATTTTGTGTCTTTCACATTGAATATTTGCCATTTGCAGAGTCATCTTGCTCTTCTAGGATTATCTAGATTTGAGATCAAAGGACAGTTTCTCTAAATATTTTACCAGAGCTCATAGGGGTTTTCTCTCTTCATTTGGGCGATGTGAGAACCATTGTGCAGAGGGTTTGGTTTTCTCCTTTTCTTTTTGTAGTGGAATTATGTCATATAACAATAAAGTTATTTATTCATTGCATTGAGCTGCAATGTATTTAATATCTTGAGTACTGGAGATCCAGGAAAATTACTGGAGGCCTTAATAGCAAAGGCACGTGGAACCATGTTTTTAGTGCCATGGACCCAAATTGTCTTCTTTTTTTGGTTGGACGACTGGCTGAATAGTCATGCAGAGGATTGAAAGGGGAATCTTGAAATGATCCAGCCATCATCAGTTACCGCAACATCAAGGGTAAGAGGGCTGTTTTCTTCTTAAGAATTAGTTCAAGAGTTGAGTCTTCGGTATGAGGTGTCGGCTAATGCTTGATACGATCATTGTTACTTAAGTTAAAGGTACATATATTGACTGCCTAGTCCTTATCAGCTTAGTGTAGGTTGAGATCCCTTACAAATGTTTCCTTGTTTCAGTTGATTAGTTGATATGTTCAATGTAATGCTTTAAAAACACTGCCTTGTCATCAGGTAGGCGATATAGGACATTTAATCTTGTTGGGGATAACTTTGTGAAATTCATTTCTAGCAGTGGACCGGAAAGAAAAAAACGGGTCAATTGGGGGTGTGCTTGCATTCTTCTAAATTCCTGTGTATAACTGCAACCACACCACCAACTATACCTTTGTAGTGTTAGAGGCACTCCTATGGTTTGAAACCACGTGATGACCTTTGACTACCATGATTTTAATTGACTTTTGGTGTTTTATTTTACCCTAGCCTGAATGTACGATATTTTTCTCTGCATGTGCATGTTTCCCTTGAAGATTTCCTTCGTATCTCTCATAGCTTCAAAGTGGGAGCTGTCACAGAGTAGAACTACTTGCCAAGAACAGAACGTGTGGGATGTGCATTTGAAAGCATGAGAGAGAAGAGAGAGAGGTGTGGAATGTACTTTTTTGTCTCGAAATGCAGTGTTATGAGCAGTGGTGCTCAAATCTGTCTTGCTTGAGCTTTTTGCGCGCACAGGCAGGCCCCCAGATTACTCAAGTTGTTTAGGTTATTCACGTTCAAGGTTGCTTTGCTATTCTTGAATGTACTGCCGCAGACTTTCGTAAGCTTCGTTAAGATAAAGGCTGGGACACATGAAAATGCAGAAGGAACGTGAGAACTCCTTTGCCTTGGAATGCTTGCATGGAAAGTGGCCAATTCCAGTAAGTTTCCTTGGCGCAGAGGGAAGGCCTCTCGGAACCTTCTAGTGTGTTTTGAGATTATAAAGCTGAGGTTTATTGACTTAGAAACCGGGATTTCGAGCCTGAACGGTGGACGCATTGTCGGTTCAGGCATCTGATTGCTGAGTCTCCTGACCTCGGCTGTGAATCCCCCAGTCTGGAGTGGGCCAGGATAATGTTTGCACCAGAGGAAAAGGCTAAAATCTTGGTGGCAGAGGTGGTGACGCACGATTCTGATTTGGTGGGCATGACTAAGTGCGAGCACCTAGGCGAGAAAGACACTACTAACAGATCATGCTGCAACGTGTTGGTGTACCTGATGTCCCTGTCCTGTGTGTGGGTGCCTTTGTCTGAGTGGGCCCGTGGGGGTGTGGGACCCCCCCCCCAACCCAGGAGTGATCACCGGACAGCGCAGACTAACACCGTGGCTGACATTCTTTGGCTGAATCAACCAGATGAACTTACCTAGCAAAGACTGTTTTTGAATACAATGAAAATTAAGAAAATTTTTAAAAGATATAATTTCAAAGCAAGAAGGCTGTGTTCACACAGAAGGATATTTTTCATTAAATCCAGAGAGATTCTGAAATTCCTTTATTTTAAGCAAAATATATGGCTGCTTCAATAGTAGAAGTTCCAGAATTAGCCATTTATAACACTAGGAGCATCAATGAGTTAACATGTTTGATTCTATTTGTGTATTCATCATACATTTATTCCTGAAGCTGAGTTGTTATCAGATATGCATGAGCTATTTTAGATGAAGTATTATGCTACATGCTTTTATGATGTCACTGTTTTAATGTGTGCTTCACTTATATTCGTGCTTTCACTTAAGAAGTTAATTTTTTGATATGTATGTTATGATAGTCAAAGGCCATGGGGTGGAATGTAGTGCTAGAGGCACTCCTATGGTTTGAAACCACGTGATGACCTTTGACTACCATGATTTTAATTGACTTTTGGTGTTTTATTTTACCCTAGTCAGAATGTACGACATTTTTCCCTGCATGTGCATGTTTCCCTTGAAGATGTCTTTCGCATCTCTCGTAGTTTTAAAGTGGGAGCTGTCACAGAGTAGAACAGCTTGCCAAGAACAGAACGTGTGGTATGTGCATTTGAAAGCATGAGAGAGAGAGAGGTGTGGAATGTACTCTTTGGTCTGGAAGTGCAGTGTTATGAGCAGTTGTGCTCAAATGTGCATTGTGTTGTACATTGAGAGATGAAGTATGTGATGCTATAGGCAATGGTGCACAAATGTGCATTGTGTTGTACATTGGGAAGTATTATGAAGTTCTTACTATTGGCTTTGACATGCCCTCATGTCATCTTGAATTCTGACTCTGTCTTGCTTGAGCTTTTTGTGCACACAGGCAGGCCCCCAGATAACTCAAGTTGTTTAGGTTATTCACGTTCAAGGTTGCTTTGTTATTGTTGAATGTACTGTCGGAGACTTTCGTAAGCTTCGTTAAGATAAAGGCTGGGACACATGAAAATGCAGAAGGAACGTGAATGCATGCATGGAAGTGGCCAATTCCAATAAGTTTCCTTGGCGCAGAGGGAATGCCTCTCGGAACCTTCTAGTGTGTTTTGAGATTATAAAGCTGAGGTTTGTTGACTTAGAAACCGGGATATCAAGCCTGAACGGTGGACGCATCGTCAGTGCAGGCATCTGGTTGCTGAGTCTCCTGAACTCAGCTGTGAATCCCCCAGTCTGGTGTGGGCCAGGATGAAGTTTGCACCAGGTGAAGTGTTTTATTTTTGATTGTTGCCATTTGTGGTGTGGCTGTGTGCATATTCAGTTTCCAGTGGTTATAACAGTCATTGTGATGCGTGACTGTCAGTGTCCACCTTCAGTTCCCAGTGGCTATAATCATCTGAGGTGTTTTCTTTGAGTATTGACTTCGTGATGCGTGTGTAAGTCTAAGTGCACATCCAAGTTAATCATCTGATGTATTTAGTGTATATATCTTTCTTGTTTCTTGCAGGACATCCAGTATTATCTGCTGCTTGAGTTTTATTCATATTATTATCCATACACTTAACAGTTGCATTTGCCAAGTGTGTTGTTATTGCTTGTATATATATATATATATATATATATATATATATATATATATATATATATATATATTGCCTTTCCACCTCCTCGAATTAGCCGGGACACCTTTGCAGCGGTGCACGCCAGGGTCCGAGGCACCCCTGTATCAATTTCAAATCACCACGTACACGAATGCACGCGCACACTCCTTCCGTCAAAAATGAAGCACGACTTCAAAAGTGCTTGGGAATGCTTTATTTTCACGGTACCAAGCCGGAAAAACCCAACGCGTTTCGGCGTCAACACGCCTTGCTCACGGGTAAATTCATTGTTTTTTTACTACATTCATATATATAGATGACCACGTACAACGTGACCTAATAAACAACATAAAAGGTGGACACAAAGTGAAAACGCAACATCAGTCATTGAAAAAGAACTGCCATTTTGTAATAGCTTCGTAAATACAATGATCACATTATTTATACTCATAACATGATTACTCTCTGATTTCATTATAGAATATTGGGTGTACGGTGAATAAATTTGTTAATCGGCCTATTACCATTAATCCAACAAAGAGTCTTCATCCGAGCACTCCCTTTTGCACTGAGAAACAATTAATAAATGCATACAGTTCATTAACAAATTTGTTAATCTCCCCAAAATGTTATTATATTATTCACACAGTATTTCGTCCAACCTCCTCCCTATGGTTTAAATAGTCAGACATTAACCCCTTGACCGCGATCGGAATTCCGCTCGTGTGCTGGACATTCCGATCGCGGGTGTGGTCGTGACGAGCTGAGCTCGTCATGCGCACAGCGCTACCGCGCAGCATGACGAGCTGAGCTCGTCACGAGCATCGAAGGGGTTAAAGACCCCTATAGAACAAAATTCATCTTCACAAATTCTAGGACAAATTTCCCTCTTTTTGTATTTTTATCAAATACTAATTACTATCTGAGTTCTTGCATGTCATCTGAATGGTATGACTCTCTGTAAAGAACACAATCAGCCAAGTGGCTGTGTGTGCTAATAAATCCCAAATGGGCTAATAAAAACTTTACAGAAATACACTGAAGGGTAGGAAGGGGAAGGGGGAAAGGAGGGAAGGAGTTGGAGAGGAAAAAAGGGGGAGGGTGAGGGGAGGATAAACTCCACTATAATATCCAAGTGGGCCTCTAAACCAATCAGAACAAGTTAATAGAGACAATTCCTAACTCTTTATCTCATACTATTACAGAGCCTCTTCAACCCAATAACTCTTCTTCCTGAAATGTATGATCTTGTCATAATAATAATTAAGGGAAGATCTTCATATTGTTCTCATATCACTAATATCTCACCACCTACAGAGAGAAGAGAGCAAAAGATTTATGTAAATGTATGTGTCGAGGCCTAATCAATAGTAAAAAATGTTACGTAAAACATCAAGAACAGTGCAAGTGTAACATGTCATAAAGTGAAAGTGCAAGTTAAAACCTTAAGAGTAAAAAGTTTTTCGGATACAGCTAGCACCTAATAACAACCTCTTAAATTCACTCATCAGAAAAGAGATAGAATGAAAAACAGAATCAAAATTAGAAAATGGTAGACAATCTCACTATCCTATTGTTGATCCTAGTCACCCAAGAACCAGGACAATTCTTCTTCAGAGTTCAAATCTCGTGGAATTTTTGTATCTAGCTCCAAAATGTAATTTGATTCAATTTGACGGAGACGGTGAATCCTATCCCCACCCCTGATATTAGCAGGGACTTGATCAATAACAAAGAAGCGCAACAAATTACGGTTACTCTTATGAGACTCCTCAAAATGGCGCGCTACTGGATATCCTTTGTCTTTATTTTGAATTGCCCGCATATGCTCCAACACACGTTTCTTTGCAGGGAACATTGTGCTACCTACATACTGTTTAGAGCACGGGCATCTTAGCACATACACACAGAAATCAGAGAGACAAGTCAGATGTTTTTCTATATGTCTTTCTGTATTCATGACTGGATACAGAACTTTCTTGACATTAGAACTAAACTTGCACGCTTTACACGACATGCAGGTAAAGAAACCTTGGATACCTGAACTGATGGATTTGGTTAGTGTGATTTCATTGGAACAAAGCCTATCTTTCAGAGAATTAGCTTTTCTAAATGAGATGTTAGGAAAGTCTTTCAGCACCCCATCCAAGGTAGGCTCAGTCTTCAGAATTTTCCAATGTTTTTTAAGACATTTCTTCAGCTCTTGTGAACCGGAATTATACGTAGTTACATAACTGATAATGTTATCCTCTCCCTTACTCTCACTGTCCTTGGGAGCTAGTAACTCATCCCTATCAAGGATTGCTGCTTTTTCAAGTGCAACTTTAATAGACCCAGCAGTATAGCCTCTGTCTAAAAATCTGCTAGTCATGCATTCACATTCCTTCTCAAATTCTTTGTCTGAGCTGCAGTTCCTCCGAGCCCGGAGGAACTCTCCATAAGGTATACTCTGAATTAACACCTTAGAGTGTCCACTCTCTGCATGAAGAAGGGTGTTCCCTGCAGTTTTCTTCCGGAAAAGTCTAGATGTCACGTGACCATTCATCACATCTAACTGCAAATCCAAAAACTCAACACTAGTCTCACTCATATTGCCTTCAAATCTAAGATTAGCATCATTTATATTGAACAATGAGACAAACTCTGTTGCTTGTTCCTGACTGCCCTGCCAAATGAGGTGTTTTCTGTGAGTATTGACTTCGTGATGCGTGTGTAAGTCTAAGTGCACATCCAAGTTATTCATCTGATGTATTTAGTGTATATATCTTTCTTGTTTCTTGCAGGACATCCAGTATTATCTGCTGCTTGAGTTTCATTCATATTATTATCCATACACTTAACAGTTGCATTTGCCAAGTGTGTTGTTATTGCTTGTATATATATATATATATATATCAGAACTACGCTGCATTCATCTCATAAAACAGCTACTGAGGACAACAATTTGCTTTGGAAAGCGGTATTTTTAATCCATAATCAGACCAGCTCGACGCGTTTCGGGATAACTCCCTTGTTCACGAGTACTCGTGAACAAGGGAGTTATCCCGAAACGCGTCGAGCTGGTCTGATTATGGATTAAAAATACCGCTTTCCAAAGCAAATTGTTGTCCTCAGTAGCTGTTTTTATGAGATGAATGCAGCGTAGTTCTGGTATTTGAGGTTTGCCCCTCGCTGAGGACCGCCGTTGAAAGTGGAAGGAGAAAGGCAACGGCAGTGCGGCTGCACTGCTTAGCGGCTTGATATATATATATATATATATATATATATATATATATATATATATATATATATATACACATTTGAATGTTGTTCATTTGACATCTGGGAAAGCCTTTCTGTTAGAGAGCATTGCATAAATAAAACCCCAAGCCTTATTCTGAGAACAGTCTTTGATGTGCTTCATTTTATAAAGTGAAATCCCTTTCCAGGGGGTGTTGTGTTATGTGTATTGCTTTGTCGTGTTTGAGCCACCGTGTGGGAGAGTGGTATTCTGTATTATCTGGAAGTGCGAAGCAAGACAACCTTCTCAATCACATTTGTCAGTTCCAAAGGACCCAGGTCAAAGCGTCTCACTGGATGTGCTATTATATAATGCACATAGAAAATGATAGGCTCACTCTCTTGGTAATGGTGTTAAGGATTAGTTCAAATGGGTCTGAATCAGGTTTTTGTGTACTACCCTCTGCCGGGGCATGTCTTGTTTGTTGGTCTGTGTTCTGAAATGGCGAATATTGGTTAGAAAAAATATCAACTGCTATTATGTATCTGATAATCATGTTCATCCAGCAGGGTAAGTAAATCCCCGTTGAAACGCTCCGAGATTGTTTAAAGAGGACATCAGACGATATTGCTTCTATGAACATTTTGCAATTAGTAGAGTTAATGTGATCGAGATGGAGTAATAGACAGTTTGGGGACTATTACAATGTCTGTCGAAATTTCCTCCGACTGACACCGTGGCGGAAACGGGACCGACCGACCTCCAGTCGGCAGTCCCGCCCGCCTACGTATGAAACAACCGCACGTGGTGCGGTTGCATTCCCACATTTCCCTATGGAAGCATGTGTTACGGCCGTAAACCGGCCGTAGTACCTGCTCCCATAGGGAAATGTGAGGTGGTGTTAATCCCTGCACCCCGTGGCAGGCACCTTAAGGTGCCTGCCACAAGGTTCAGGGATTAACAGGGGGTTACCATAGGTGCCCCCTCTGCCCCCAACCGGAGGCCGCAAGGGAAAAGGGGGCCCTGCTAGGGGCCCCCAAACACGCTTTCCGACAGGGTTACCATGTTGGAAAGGCCAGCATGGAAACCCTGCCGGAAACTGTGCATCGTAATCTGGACGACGTAAACCGCCGTCCATACGGGTTACGGGCCGGTTTTGAATGGCCGATGGGCTCCTTGAGCCCGTCGGAAGCCAGCCGGAATGACCAGGGTCAGTTATATAGATTCCAAGGTATCGGAATCCCTCTTTTGCAATTGTTGCCTTGCACTCTTGGTATTTGTCAATGTAGGATGTATATAATGGACGTCCGCCAGTTACTGGTGTATCCTGAATAGCGGCCAAACAAGGTAAGTATTTGCATTAGTCTGTCGACTGTGAAGATGGGGTCCGTCACGTAGAGCTGAATGTCATCTGCATAAAGCAATATTTTGTCCTCCCAGTGTTCGGTCCAACACAGGCCTCAGACCAGTGGGTCCTGTCTGACCCAGGCCACCAAAGGTTCTAATATTAGGGTGAAGATTGATGGCAAAAGTGGGCAACTCAGCCTAGTACCGTGTTGGAGTCTGAATACCCGGGATGTCTCCCCATTTACTTTGACCTGTGCTAATGGTTCTGTGTACAAGAGCTTTATACATGCTGTAAAGCGTGGGCCAAAACCCAGCCTAACTAACACCTCGAACATATATGGTCATTCAACCGTGTCAAACCCTGAGAAACCAGGTCTCACACGGAAATGGAAACATTTGCTCTCTAATCCCAATCTGCAGAATATAGCAGAAGCATAAAAAAACATTTTTACGAATGACCCTGAAATAGATAATAACCTATTTAATGAATGGATGCTATCAGTGGCTAACACTTTGGCCCCCCTAAAGAAAAACAGTAGAAACAAAAGGTCAGCTCCTTGGTTTACCCCTAGTTTAAAAGCCTTGCAGGAAAATGTAGAATACTAGAGAAGCAATGGTGGAAATACTATAAAATAGAAGACCTGGTGATCTTTAAATCAGCCCTCAGATCCTACCACCGACACATCAAACTAGAAAAAAGACATACTACTCTAATCTAATTAACAAAGCAGATAATCAAAAGACTATTTTCAATATAGTAAAAACATTTACTAACCCAAAAAACCTAGAACAGGAAATCCCTCCCTCACAGGACTTATGCAACTGTATCGCCAATTTTTTTGAGAAAAAAATTCTGGATATAAAAAAAGATTTTACTAAAACACTTCCCCAAATGCAAAACGGTCAGTCCACAGGAAAAAGTAATAAGGAACTGATATGTTTTAAGGAGATCAACCTAGAACAATCCAGGCAAGCTATTCTCTCCTGTAAATCCGGCTCGCCTTTTGATCCTTGCCCTCCAAACATTTTGCATGCACTGGTAGATACTATCAACCCCATCATCAATCAGATTATTAATGCTACTTTTAGACTAGCTAAAATTCCCGACAGCTGGAAAATTGCTGCTGTGAAACCGCTTCAAAAAAGAAACTTTCAGATCCAACAATCCTTTCCAATCTCAGGCCGATCTCACTGTTGCCATGCCTGAGTAAGATTGCTAAGAAACTTGTTAACAACCAACTCAATAATTTTATTCGGGAAGCCAACATCTTACATCCCAAGCAATCTGGCTTTCGATCGGGTCACTCAACAGAATCAGTACTACTGCACACCACTGAATCTTTAAAACTTGCTATGGATCAGGGAAAGGATGCAGTACTGGTTCTGTTGGATCTGTCGGCGGCGTTTGACACTGTCTCTCATGATATTCTGAGAGACAGACTTGCATGCAGTGGAATTACTAACAATGCACTGGCCTGGATTACATCTTTTTGGAAAACAGGAAACAGATTGTAACACTGGGAGGATATAGATCGCAAGAAAGAGGGCTGGCATCAGGGGTCCCTCAGGGATCGGCCCTGAGTCCAACCCTCTTTAACCTTACATGGCACCACTGCTTTATCTGATGTACATCTATGATGTGGAGTGCATCGCATATGCAGATGACACTCAACTGATCCTTACCCTAGACAAGAATTCGACAGCGGCTGAAGAGAAATTTCACCACTGTCTAACAGCAGTGATGGATTGGATGAAGCTTAATCACCTGAAATGCAATAGCTCTAAAACAGAGATAATGTTGTTTGGCAAGACCAACGTTTTCAGACCGGACCAATGGTGGCCGTCCAACTCGGCCCCACCTCCTACTACAGTAGATACTGTAAGGAATCTGGGAATAAAATTCGATCAGACATTATCCTTTCACAAACAAGCCCTTGTTGCGGCAGGTACCTGTTTTCAAGTAATAAAAACTCTCGATTTCTCCCAATGTCAGCCAAAAAGACAGTAGTAGCAGCTTTAATTCTATCCCGCCTGGACTACTGTAATAGTCTCTATGCAGGAACTAATAGAAAAGTCCTACAGAGACTACAGGTGGTCCAGAATGCCGCAGCGAGGTTGGTACTCAATTTGCCTAGAGATTCCTCCTCAGCAATAGCACTAAAAACCCTTCACTGGCTGCCTGTCCATAAGAGGGTTCTCTACAAGGTTCTGACCATCATCTATAAAACAACTAATAATACTGGACCTGAATATCTCAATGTCAGAACTAAGCCATACATTACTCAACGTACTTTAAGGTCATCCTCAGAGAACCTTTTAACAACACCCAATTTTAAACGTAAAACCAGGGGCGGAAAGACACTGGCGGCCATAGGGATCAAAGCCTGGAACTCCTTGCCAACTCAACTTAGACATACACAAACTGAACTCAATTTCAGGAAGTCCTTAAAAACATGGATTTTTGGTATTCCAGATAATATTGCTTGGGCTTTTCTCTGAATCTCTATTATCTAAATCTACGTCAGCTCTCTCTCCTGGTAGGTGCCCCCCCTTTCCGCATACAGCGCCAAGATACTCCTTGGAGTGAACGTTGCGCTATACAAAAACTCATTCATTCATTCATTCATTCATTCAAACGCCATTCTGGTGTCAAGCAAGAGTAGCAGGCTATCCTCCTGAAATTTTTCGGCCAGGTTAAGTATGCCATGTAGGCGCCGTAAGTTAAGAGTGGTGCTTCTACCTGGAATAGAGCCGGATTGAACCGGGTGAACCAGGGTTGTGTTCACCTTAATCACTCGGGAGGTCAGCACATTAGCTAGTATGTAATTTTGGGATTTAAAAGCAAGATTGGCCAATATGAGGCACAGTCATCTGATAGTTTACCATCTTTGTGTATAATGACAATAGTAGCCAGCCTTTGGTCTCTGGGGAGCAATCCCAGCTGTCGACTCTCTTTAAATATACGTAGCAGGTGAGGGGCCAGTTTGGAAGCTGTTAGTTTGTAAAGTTCAATTGGCACACCGTTGGGGCCAACTGCTTTACCCGAGTTTAAGTCGCGTATCACATGTATGATTTCTTCCTCGGTGAGCTCCTCTTCCAGGAGAGCTCTATCCGCGCTTGAGAGGCTTGGAAGCCAGATGTCGGCCAGTAGTTCTCGGGACTCCACCACCATACTGTTCCTAGCTGGGCAGTATAACTGTGTATAGTATGCGGCAAAGGAGTCTGCCACACTCTCTCTCGCCCACACACTAGTGGCAGTATGTATCTCCAACACCCAACGACCAGCCTGTTTCCACTTGCTCAGCCAGGCTAGAAGGTTCCCAGCCATATTCCCAACCTCATAGAGGTGATGTTACGTTGCTGTATGGCTCGCCCTAGCTGCATCTGTCGCTGTGTCCCTATACTCTTTTCGTTTCAGGCCCAGGGTGTGTTTGGTTTTTGTGTGCCCCAGCTCAGTAAGTTTAGTTACCAACTTGTGAATCTCTCGCTCGAGCGTCTCCGGCATGGCCCTCTCGTCCCTTTTGTTACACACTACCAGGGAGAGGCCCTGTCCTTTTATCACCGCTTTGTGCGCGGAGTCAACTGAGGACTCATTCTTCAAAATATTGTTCCATCACCTCTAGGAGGCCCTCTCTGACCTGAGGTATTTTGAGGAACCTGGGATTAAGTGTATTCTCTCAGTGGTCTGGTCTTCTATGGAGGCCAAAGACCACTAACAGTGGGGAGTGATCAGTAATGCCTCTGGCTAGGTGCCGGACCTCGGGGAAATTAGGAAGTTGGTGTGCCAGGGTGAGGAAATAGTCGATCCAAGAAAGACTGCCATGGGCACCGGAGTGAAATGTGTGGTGTTGTGTTGTAGGATTATTAGCGCGCCACATGTCTATTAGTCCAAGAGTTGAGAGGAAGTCAGCCAGGGGGCGGCGAGAAGACCCCATCTGTCTGGGGGGCCAGCGTTCTCTATCATCACAAAGTGCCATATTGAAATATTTCCCTATCAGTAGCCTACCAACTGGTATACGCAGTAAAAGTGCACTCAATTATGGAAACGTGGTTTTATGCAGCTGCAGGGGGTCATAAATAGAGATGATATTGATTGTCGTGCCCTCACAACTCCTGGTAAGGACCACATACATCCTATGTGTGTCAGGCCAAATGTGTTGGATAGTGAGCTGTAGCGCCTTCCTCATTAAGATCCCCACTCCTCTAGAGCTGGTAGTGTAGCCCACGTGGGTGACCATTTTGTATCGCCACCTGTCTAGTGCTTGACAAGCATTTCCCATGAGCTGTGTTTCCTGGAGAAGGATGACATCTGGGGAATGGCGATTTATATATTGCTTCACTACCCCTCTTTTGATTTTGTCTCCTAGGCCATTAACATTCCATGACAAAAACCTGATGGCCGACATATCCTTGCTATTGGCCATTGTCGCGAGTGGGTTGAGGGTTCCCTTCCTAACTGGCACGGTCAGGAGACCGGGTAGGGACCCAGTGTTGAGCACGGAGGAGCAGTGTCAGTGTCAGTGTGTTGCAAAAAAACTGAAGTCTCCAAAACATACATAAGTAACAAACAAAAACCCTGAACAAATCCCCACTCCCTGCATAGCAGACTTTGAACTGCCGCCCGCCTAACATTGCAGAGTGCCTGTCGCCCCAAACCAGTAGTTAAACAACAGGTAACAGTAGTGACTACCAAAAGGCCCCCCCATCCACCCCGAAACTTATTGTATATTTATTACTAATGTTCTCTGTCTTCATTCGTGACCACTTCGCCTCCGGCTGCAGCAGCAACAGTTAGTCAAACATTTAGCAGCAGTTCACTTTTGCCATCTATATAGGTGAGTACAACTATAGGATTGCTAACCCCACCCAGGGTCTTCAAACCAGTCTTTGTGTGGTTCTTTTTGAGATGTTGATTGAATTGTCTGGTGTTGTGGTGATCTTTGATCCTAACTCGGATTATCTGTGTCCTGGCTTTGGTCCCGGGCACCCTTGTTGCGTCACTGCCATTGGCATTGGGATCAGGGTCTGACTCCTCCAGCCAGTCTCCAGCCGTCTAAACAGTTCTAAGCTGCTTCTGGAGTCGTGAAGTGCCAGGTTTTCCCATCTGCTACTATTCTTAACTGCGCCGGAAACTTCATACAGTATTTCGGCCCATGTTCAATTGGGGCTTTTTTAACCTTAATGGAGCTGCGGCGATTGTGGCATTGTCGAACTTGACCCGTAGGAGCCTCAGGCTGTTTGTAAAATTACATCCCGATCTTGATAATTAAAGATGCGAGTTATGATTGGACGAGGTGGCATGCCCAATTTTGTCTGGGCGCCCCGGATCCTGTGAGCGCGCTCTACTGAGAAGTAGTTCGAGAGGCCTCGGAGTTGAAGCTGTTTGAGTATAAGGTCTTCTATGAAGAGGTGTACTGTGGCCCTTCCGCTCTTTCTGGGACCCCGATTATTCAGATGCTATTTCTTTTTGAGCAGCCCTCAAAATCTTCCAACTTCGCCCCCAGGACATCAGTGGATGTACACAGTTCCTTGACTTGTCTCTTCAAGGTTGCAATCTCGACATTGAGGGTCCTGAATGAGTCTTCTGCATCTTTCATTGTTTGCGGTGGTATATGCCGACACCAGCCAAGGGATGGTCTCTGTCAAGGACCTTCCTGAGGCCTGTCGGTTTTTTCCTCCGCCAGCCCCTCCGGCCCTTTGGGCTTCCTCTCAGGTCAGCTGCAAATCTTTGTGCTCTTGGACTCCCAAGGCAGTCGTAGAGTGCCGGTGATCTGAATGCAGATATCGTGTCAGTCCAGAAACCTGATTATTATTAAAAATTAACTCAAAACATTCTTGGGTGCCTCAATATAACCTGCGTGATGACGATTAAAAATGCCATGTAAAACACTGTAGGGCAACACACCTATATTAAAGATGTTTCGTTCACGGTTCAATCATGTCTGCACCTTGCGCTGATATATGAATCTGCCCACGAGGTTGTGTCTGAATATCTGAAAGACAAGTGCCTGCACTAGAAGTGTTTTAAGAATACTGACATATTTACCTTAAGTGGGGAAATGTTTATTAAAATCACAGAGAACAAACAATTCACCTTCCAATAATATGCTAAACATATATGCCATGCTCAATTATAATGTATCATTTTCCAGGCTCTTGAAGAGGTCGGATACATATAAAACCAGTTCATATTGTAAGGTGGTTAATGCAACAAGCAGATGTTACCCAATTTTTTTTTAGATTTTCATTAGAAAAAAACCCAGACATAATTACATATGAACTATTGATAAAACAAATTGAAAATCGCGTCTAACATATTTATAGCAAGTAGGGTGCAATTGCATGTAAAGAAAACTAAATACGTGTATGGTGGTTGCTTGCACCACATGCTGCTTAATTGAACTCATGACGGCATTGTGCTTTTTCACACAGTTTTGCCAAGCGCAAAACATACAGTTCAGATTTGGAATCATTAAAATCCTTTTAAGGTTTGCACTATGTACAAAGGGCTGTGAAGCAAATCCTTCAATCATCGATTTGCTGCTGTTGCAAACCTATGCAATTACAGCAGCAATAACAAGCAACTTCGCAAAAAAAATATTATAATAATAATCTGTCTGTGAGTAACGTAATCCAGTACCCATGTAAAGCTACCCAAAACCCTCAGCCTGATTTCGCCCTATATAAAAATATTTGTGGAGCGGGGTGAAGGACCAAAGGAGGGGGAGCAGAATGGGAGGAGTTGGCCTGCAAACACACACAGTCTTATGGAGAGCTTGCACAAAATTAAAAAAAGTAGCTCCACCACGAAAGCGTGAGCCACGGAAGGATACTCACGTAGAAAGGAAGCAGTACTTGGGTCATGTCCCACAGCAGGGATAAACACACAAAGAGAAAGTGAACCCAGCATGTGCTGACCAAAAAAAAGCAAGGAAATGAGAGTGGCGGTGAAGCCAACTAATGGTAAGCAATGAGCAGGCTCTCACCCCCCTGTAAGCTGACCAAATATCTTGCAAGCGACAGTGGATACGCTGTCTCAAGCGATCAAAGCCAGCGGCATTGGTTGGGGCGCCATTGCTACAGAGAGTAATGGTAGTAGCCCTGGGTATTTAAAAACCCGTCCTTATCCAATCAGCTTACCAGGGGCTTGCCGATGCCCGGTATGGGCGGTCTAGCAGTGGGGAGTCATACTGTATGCAAATGACAGAAATTAACTGTAAACAGAACTGGTAAATTTGGTTCTGATATTCCTCTGGCTGCATTGAATAGCTGACATTTGAGAACCTTGCGACACCTTGTGGCAAAATTACAAACTGCAGTGTAGTCATTAGTAAATGTAGGCTCATACTTTCTAAGTGTCACTCAACGCAGCGCAGCAAACCACCATATCTACAGAGATATGGCACTCTCCTCCTTTGTCCCCAACACCAGGGCATAATCATGATCATAATCATGCAGCCGAGTGCCACGTACACACCTTTGCACCATAGTGCAAGGGTGTCTGCCTTGCATAGGGTTTGAACTGGAAGGGTATCCTTAGAGTACAAATTATGATGCTTAGACTAGCTTTAAACAATTTCCCACTTCAGATGCGCGCTGTACAGTGCAGCACGCAAGCTAAGTGGGAAAACTTAGAAAAAGTGAAAGCATTTCTCCTTTTTAACGCCCGCTTCTAGTGGCTTTTATTTTTGGTGCAAAACCCTGTCTACTATTGTTCGTTGATAGGGTTTCACGTCGAAAACCATGGGTGGTTGCATGGAAATGCCCATGTACCACCCATGGAACGCCCCCTTGGCACAGAGTAACCGCAATGCCTTGCTTTGAGTTACTTTTAGGGAACTTTCCAGCACATCACAAGTTTTGCACTGGAAGGTAAATTTTAAAAAAACATTTTGTGCAGGTTTTTGTTACTTTGGTGAAACAGACACAACGCAAAATGTTTGTTTATCTGGGCCGTAGTGTCAGACACTAAGCATTAAGAATTCAAAGGAATGGTTGCATCAGTTTGGATGAAAAACCAGCTTAAACAATGTGTTTCTGACTTAGGGACAGATTACGAATTTGGCGGTGCGGCACTGGGTCCGCCCCACCACCAAACCTGTGGTCGAACCGCCCACCAGATTACGAGTGATTCTCGTGTATGGTGGACCTTTTTTTTACGCTCTCACAGGGGTGCCCTGAATATGGGAACGCCAAAACAGTTCCTGCACGGCATGGACTGAAAGGTCCATGCTGTGCAGGAACTGGGGTGCATGCAAACAGAGGGCCACATGTTGTGCCCCCCTGCATTCACCCCATGGCGCAGAGGCACAAGGGGGGCCTGTAGAGCTCCCTTTGTTTCCTCTACGCCACGGTTTTCATGGAGGAGGAACCGCCATGAAAACCGTGGCGGAGAGGAAACTTGTAATATGCTTGGCGGGACTACAGCGGTCCTGCCAAGCATATTGCGGCCTCCTGACTACCGCAACACCACCAGGGAACGGCGGTTCCCTGGCCGCTGCGATGGGGCAATGGCGGTCCAACTGCCCTAATTGTAATAGGGCAGTCGGAAGACCGCCATCGCTGTGCTCCCACGAGTCTGGCGGTCCGTGGACCACCAGACTTGTAATAAGGCCCTAAATGTTTTCATTGAACCAGTGCTGACAATTTATTTTTTTATCAAGAATAGCTTTTACAAGCCTTTTTTGATAAAAATTCCTTTCCTAAGGCAGTTTATATTGACTATTTTAAGGGGGGCGTTCTGCTCTTTAACCTCCTTATTCTTTTTTCTCTCTTTTATTAAAGACCATCTTTCCTGTCTTCAATGTCCTTTGTGATCCTCTCTCTTTCACTCTACTCCCTTTATTTGCAAACCCCCTCAATACCTAACCAACCTCTTACTGTCATTCCAGCTTTGCTCCCTTTTTACAAACCACCTTTCTCCACCGTGTTCTTTCTCCTTTTTTTCAGACCCCTTATTCCCCCTCCCACTTTACTACCTTTTTTTAACCCCCTTATTCTCCCTCCCACAGTAATCCTTTTTGTTACAAAACCTTTCCTATCTCCCCTTGCCAATCAACACCTCCCCTGTCCTGTAACCCCCCTATTTCCTTCATAACTCTTTGTCATGCTGTGCTTTAACATCAGCATTTACCTTATATATGAAAACATTGGGGCCGATTCACAGAACTAATCTGAGATGAAATCCTAACTTTACGACTTTTGGTATTCACAGAAGGCATTTAGTAGTAGTAAAGTTAGGAGTCCTAACTTTACTACTACTAAATGCCTTCTGTGAATACCAAAAGTAGTAAGTTTAGGATTTTATCTCAGATTAGTTCTGTGAATCGGCCCCATTATATTTTCATGAAGAAGTTATTTCATCATTTTACATTTTATCCAAGATGAAGATTCTTCAACCTGTTTTCGTCAGACTTACTTTCTTCATTTTCGAAATTCGTCAAAATTACAGATTATTCATTGGAACTCCATATAATGTGACCAAAAGAGTACTTTGTTCGTGTGGTTGATTGCTTTAAGTGCTCTGAAGCCAGCCACAACCAAAGTACTGCCTGCTACAGAATATGTGGTGATTAACAAGAATTAACGACCCGCAGCAGGGCTGAAAGTGGGCCATGCAAGCTGTGGAAATGGGCTGAAGCCTTCTAAAAAACATTTTTAGCAGTGGCACATTATTATTATTATTATCATTATCATTTTTAACAAATGACGCAGTCTGGCCTGCTAAATTGAAGTCATAGGATAAAATCAGGTTCAAGCCATAGACGTCAATTAGGTGCTGCCAGGGGTTGCAACTGCGACACCTGGCTTGCCCATTGCTACCCGTGGTAGAGTCCCTGCGACCCCTGTTTAATTTCTGAAAAAGAAAAACATGAATTTCACTGTAGTGAGGCCTGCTCGTGTTGAAATCACTGAACAAAGCTACAGCTCCTGACAAACATTTACCATGTTCGCTTTGAGTTTTGTTTTCAGCCAGTGTTACATGATCAAATACAATGTTAAAACAAGCATTTGCAATGCAATAGGTCTCGCATTATTAAAGTTTGAGCTATTGGTGTTGCATTTGCAAGAGTTTGAGCTATTGCCATTGTAAACGACAATGCCTTTTATTTATGTGTTTCGAAAAGCTGTATGCAGTGCATAAACATGCCCTTTGTACTTATAGTCCTTGCTTACGAAAAGGAAGGCTGGCAGTAAAAGAGGCATAGTTACTGCCAGCGTTGCTTCTCGTAAGCAACGACTGCAAGTACAAAGTGCCTGTTTACGCACCGCTTGCAGGTTTTTAAAATACAGAAATAAAAGGCATTGGTATTTACAATGCCAATAGCTCAAACTCTCGCAAATGCGCACCTGCAGAGCACCTGGAAATGTTCATAAAACCCTGTAACTGTGGTTCAATTATGATTTGACCAGCCATGGTCATTTGGCTCTATATACAATATGGGGTGATACCCCGAAACCAGTCCCAGGATGCTTGTTTCCGGTCCAAGGAGGACCTGAGCTGACAGTTCAGGCTGAACTGTTCTCATGGGGGGGGCAGGGTGTAGACTAATTTGCATATGGCTGGATCCAAAGTGGGGTGGCGAAGTGAGCTAAAGAACAATGGATTTAACCCAGATCTCTTGACTATGGGTGAGTGATTGAAAAGTTTAGCACTCCATCCATCATCTTGTGGTGTTTGCTGGATATGTTCAGGACAATAAACATGAAACAACATATACAACAAAGGTCAAAATGAATGCAAACTCAAAAATACAGTTTTCACAGCAAGGGTCAAAATCAAGGCACAATGAAAGAATATAATGCTGTACTTATTTAAGCCTTATTGCACCTGGTCAGATTCTCAACAATGGTTAAGATCCTCTTCAAAGTGCATTAGCCACCAGTAACTGCCCATCCGCAATTATGGCCTGAGCAAAAAGTCTGAGTGCATAATGAAAGGGAAGGGCAATTAGCGGCTGTTAACACCAACAGCATGTGGGCAGGAAGGCTAATCGCACCAGTTCCAATACACGGGCAAACAGGCCAGCCCTCCCTGCCTTCCACATGACCCTGCTTCATGCTCTCACTGAATTCAAATAGAGGAAAATCAGAGATGCCAGTGCCATCTTTTTAAGCTTTCTAACTGAATGAGCCAATCTCAAAAATCCATACAAGGTTCAAATATATAAATGCATACTAAAGATGTACAATGATGGCGAAGATTGTTGGAAACCAGCAGTATACCGTCTTCATAAACGTCTTGAGAAGCATGCTGCTTGCATGCTAAATGTATAGGCATTGGTTCTCTTTTGCTCCATACACAGGTAAGGTACACAGAAAGTATCTTCTCAACTTTAAGGGTGGCAATGGAGATGGGGATATTAAGCATTATGCACACGCTGTGTTGCTGTGTAGCTAGGTTCATGCCATACCAGTACAGGTCACGTGTCCCAATCAAACCAATAACAAGTTACACTTAGTTATTTCATGCACAGGTTTTGCTGCTTAAGCACATGGCATGCATACATATAGTCACCTTACAGCGGCCTCTTTTTATGTATTTTCCCTGATATTATAAACATAACAATAAGCAAGCTCAAATCCATGCAATCTTCCATACTTTGCAAAACATATATACAGTGTCTTTTTACACGAAACCGCCTCAATTTGAAAAACATGGGCCACTTTTTTTATTATATGTAATTGACAAATGATGACACTTTTTTGGTGCCCGGACCTACTTTCTGCTCCAGTCAGACCCTGCTAAAAGGACACATGGGGCAAGTGCAGACTGCGAGTGCTAGTTTATGATGATGATGGAAAATAACCCCTCTTGGGCACTTTAGAGCACTATGTTCCGCACGGAGAAAACAGACTTCGAGGCAGTTAGGTACTGGTTGTACTGCTGTAGGAGGGGAAGTACAGCAGCGTTATTACCCCTCCATACAATGTGATGGCAACGGCTCTTCACACCAAAGATGGAATAACATCAAACTCGGAACTCCGCCTCACCACGATAAAAGAGTCAAATATCGTATCCTGACTCCATACTATAAACTAGAATGTTTCCATATTACTTGATTGGAGCACAGCAGGCGCCCGTCGTATTCTAGGTAAAGATGTGGCTTAAAAGGACTTGGTGAATCAAAACCACTATCTCGTGAACACATGATTCAAGAACCTTTTGATAAGATGTACTTATTCTCTGCCACGCACATATTGTACATTTACAACATGTATGTACCAGGAATGGTACTATGTCATACATTTTTATGTCTGGTCTCTTCCTGCAAAGGACTCTGGCTTCACCCTAGCATGCTGTGCGCTATAAACACCCACACAAATAAAGGATAAACATCCAGAGATGTGTTGAATGCCAACTGGCTGCTGGAGTAGGTACAGCATTAATTTGACAGCTGGCGCAACCCGTCACCAAGGTGCAGTTCAGAATACCGGAAAGCAGTGGCATTAGTAGTGCGTTGTCCGCTTAAAGTCAGTGTGTGGGGGGGGTCTGTATAATCGAGGGCAACAGAGGCCCACTAAGTGCCTTTAGGTCGTCACTCACTGCCTACTACTGTGCACTGAACACTACTTAACCTCGGTTCTGGCTTTACAGTAGGATTCTCGCCCCCACCCTGTGCCTGCCAAGCCCACCACCCATGCTGGAAGAAGCAAGGTTGCTTTTAAAAGCCTCAGCCTCCCCTTAAACAAGTCCCATCACACAAAACTGTGCTTCGAAAGCAGACAGGCAAATGAAACCGGGTTTGTGAGCTACACCTGTGAATTCCCAAATCTGCTACTTTCAGCCCCTGTCCTAGTGTTGCACCAGGCTTCACTCTACAGACCTCTTTACCATAGGCTGCTCCAGAGGGCGCCTGCACTGCTGCTGTGTACCCCACAGAGCGAGCTTTATTCTGCTTGGAGTAGGCAAATTAATACTATCTTTCATCCCCATGTGTCTCCTGAATGCTTGATTCAGAGTCTAGGCCGCCATATCAGTCTTATCTGCGTGTCCCGCACAGAGGCTTGACTCCTAGGCGCTTTCTCGAGACGCGTGCTTTATAGAGTGCTGGGTGTCCCATGCGGGAAGTTCGAATAAGTTAGGTACACGGATCGGAACCAGTGCTGGACTAACATGCCCCAATCACTGTCGAGGTGACACTCTTAACATCCACCTCACAGTACACATACAGTGAACAAATCAAAAACCAGAGAAAAATCAGTCTGGAAAGAGGCCAAGGAAGCTTCCAGCAGCTGCCAATCTGCGCAGAAGGAAAGTACTGCAGCAAGAATTCCTCCCGACTACCCTCCAGGTGACGCGCGGCATGACCCATGCCATCGCACTCATTCCCCACCCCCACCCCCCCACACGCGCTACATTATGCGCCTCCCTTCCCCCGAAGGCAAACATACGGTGACGATGCTTCCCCAGCAGTGGCCAAGGACTTGACTTATCGTATCCTGGGGGAGACATAGGAGGCGTGAGCTCATCTCGCGAGAAGGTGGACGAAGGATTGGGTTCCCGCACGCAAGTCAATGCCTGTTAGAAGCCATGGCAAACCTCTGGGAGAGCAGAGGCCTGTGCAGGAGGCACAGAGGCCCCCGTTAGCGAGCAACGGACGCAGGGAGCTAATTGAATGGAAGACCCACTGGGACGCAGTCAGTGCCTTTTGTGGGAAACTGGGACCACGTAAAAGCACGGAATCGAAACCCGAACGCGGGAATCGAAACTAATGGTGCGCGCACCACAGAGGAGCGGGGGGAGCGCGGCAGCGACGCGAACGCGCGCTGCTGCGCGTTCTGGCCACCGTTGGGAATGGGCGCGGCAAAGGCGGGACATGCGCCCGCCTTTGACCAATCGCGTGCCGTCCCCATAAAAAAAACGGACGCTCCAGCCAATGTGGGCTTCTGAAAACAAAACCACACGCACGAGCGTGTAGGTCGTTTTCAGAAGCCCTTTCTAAAGGTCTCGCGCTGCGCGAGCAGGGCTGCGCACTGCAACGCTAGGGGCGAGACCTAAAAAGCAATGAACTGACAGGTCAAAGTTCAGTAAGGAAACATGTTGTCTGGAGCTTGGCCCACAGAGGTGGGTCTCTCAGTGTGTATGCTGAAAAGTGAGCGCTGCTGACCTAAGTGCAAGAGGCTTTGAAAGTTGCTTGCCAGTGACTAGCACTGCTGCTGCAGAAGGCATATCGGATCTCAGGCAGGTCAGTCAACACGCTGTGTGCTTTCATTTTGTAAATCAATATAGAGCAACTGTTGAGGGTGGGCCTTAAGACTGGTAAAGATACAATTTACTTAGCGCTGATACAAAGAGCTGAAAATAGAGCACCCTGAAAAATAACTAGAAGACACCCACAGTGGATATTTTCTCAGCCCTTTTCAGCATCTTAAGGATTAACTGAGTAAAAATGTTATTACCATCAGTTGATAATACTAATATCTGTAGTTTACAGTGCTTAGAAATTGCACAAGTGTGGATTGAAGCGCTGTATAAAAAACAGGTTATTATTATTATTAGTAGTAGTAGTTTTAGTATCATATATTGTCATATTATATAATAATAATAATAATAACAATAATAATATTAACTTGTTTTTATACAGCGATTTGTGCCTGGAAGCAAATTTACTTCTAGAAACATACTACCTACGCTTGTTCAAAAATCACCAAAAATACAATCTGATCCCAAAAACATTTTTGACTGACTTTTCCACTGTGGCTTCTGTATGAATATAATTATTAACAACAATAACAATAATTGTATCCATAGTTTGGGTCCATGCAGCCTGTGCGCAGACTGGTTTTGAGAGAAAGGCGCGTCTGTCCCTGTGCTGTGCTTTTATGAGGCTGTTCCAGGCATGTCAGGCTATACCTGGTCAAATAAAGACAGAGGTTCTGGTTGAAAATATGAAAGTTTTGCCTCAGCACATAATTTTGTATTTGACACTAGATTTTATCTTTGGATATTTGAGACTATGGGCCCGATTCTGATGCGGGTTGGAAAAGCTTCCCGACCGAGGGCCTGATTCTGATGCGGTTAGGAAGGCCTCCTAACGGCATTTGCTCCTTCCAAATTGGATCGGGAACGTGTCTTCCCGACCGAGGGCCCAATTCTGATGCGGTTAGGAACAAATGTTCCCATTGAAGTCAATGGGAGTTCAACCAAATCGTATCTGGAAGCATCCGGATGCATCCTACTCCGCCGGTCGGACTTTCCCGATCCGAGTGGGTCGGACACCATTTCCCAACCGATTCGGTCGGGAAGCTTTTCCAACCCGCATCAGAATCGGCCCCTATGTCTGAAAATATGATGATTGTACTTGAGCATTAGATGGTTGTGCCCTTGATGCCATGGCCCTTTGCTGCTCACTGTTGTATATCAGGCATACAATGCAGCATCCTTTATATGGGTGAAAACTTAACTAATGTTATATACTTTAGTGTCTTTTCTATTATTATGGTAACTTGCTTTTATTGTAGGCCTTTCAAGTACAATGATATCCCTTCCTGGAAAGACAATCATTGTTGAGTGTCATGAGATCACTTCCTGTGATGTCATAAGGGATGTATCAAAGTGTGTGATGTCACTTCCGCTACCCCTGGCATTTTAATGAATTGAAATCCATGCTTCAAGCATTCACAAGCAAAAAGAATGGTAACTGCTGTCATTCATCCTTAGACAAAGGCCACCTATTCCAGTGAATTGCAGCTTCGAATGAATTAAACAAGACACTGACACTGTCACAAAATCCAGTTCCAAGTAGTGCCTGGGCTCTAGTAATCCAAAACCAGTACCCTGGACCCCTGGACTCTTCCTAAGTGTAGAATCACTGTATGACCGTGTTCACGTGGGCTACATTGTAACTTCGTAAGGCTGCCATGTCCACCACCCAAGAACTCACTGCAACAAGTTGTCATGCATCCATCCAACCTCTAAGACACTTCTTATGTATCATCTTGGAATCAGGTAAATGTTCTGGTACCAAGGCTGACTTGAATTCTTTCATTAAAATTCAATTTTAAAAACAGTTCTTCCTATTGCATTTTAACAATTTGAGGTGTCTGGAGTATGGGGATATGAATTATCATATTCTCTTAAAACAGGTTCCATATTTGTTCTAGTGAAATATCGGAGATTTTAGGGTGTAAACATTTCAGTGCTTTTAAACAATATTTTATTATTTCACACAACATAATAAGAAAAGAGAAATAAGCCATTTGCCAATTTTCAAGCACGGTTTCAGTGGTGGTGCAAGGCAAATTTTGTTATTTCACTATCAGTTTTCAACCTCATCATATAGTTGGTTGGTGCTGCAGCTGCATAGTCTGTCATTGTTAAAACATAAGAACTAGAACTTGAGTCATCTGGGTCTAAGTAGTTCTTGTTCACTCTACCTTCTACTCCAAAGTTATTTTTTAAGGATTGGTCATTCCAGAGTGAATAGTATAAACAGCAACCCAGAGGTTTGGTTGAATGACGCCAGTATGCTGATTGGGGGACTCCATTCCCCAGAATTCAAGAGCCCAGGAGGCGGGGCTCAACGGCAAGCACTTATAAGCGCAGGAGGGTGCCCCCGGTGCGGGACACCTAGACGCCAGTTTGCTGTTTGGGGGACTCCATTCCCCAGAATTCGAGAGCCTAAGAGGTGGGGTTCCAATGACGAGCACTTATAGGCAGAGGAAGGTGCCTGCGGCATGGGACAGGAGGATGCCAGTTTGCTGTTTGGGGAACTCCATTCCCCAGAATTCAAGAGTCCAGGAGTCGGGTCTCCAATGGCGAGCACATATAAGTGCTGGAGGCTGCCTGCGGCACAGGATGCCAGGACGCCAGTTTGCTGTTTGGGGGACTCCATCCCCCACACTTCAAGAGCCAAGGAGGTGGGACTCCAACGACGAGCGGTTATAAGCGCAGGAGGGTGTCCATGGCGTCGGACGCGCTTGGGATATGCCCGGGTGAAGACGGGGCCAAGAGTGGGCCCGTCTGCGCCCATCCAAGCCCAGAGGAGGCTGGGCTGGGCCACCTCTCTGACATCTGCATTTTGAAGTCCTGAGGTTGGAATCTGCTCTCCTATTTTATCCCTTCATCATGGGTAAGGGTACATTAGTCTCCTCTGCAAACGTTGTGGCAAAAGGGGGGTGTTAGACCTGGCATCCTTGGTGTGGTTTCCCCTGGCTTTTTGCCTACTGAACTCCTGTTTTGCTGACTTCATTTTTGCTGACTTTAGGATTCTGGGCACTTTACCACTGCTAACCAGGCTAAAGTGCATATGCTCTGTACTCTAAACATGGTAACATTGACTTATCCACAATTGGCATATTTAATATACTTATAAGTCCCTAGTAAAGTGCATTACATGTGCCCAGAGCCTGTAAATGAAATGCTACTTGTGGGCCTGCAGCACTGATTGTGCCATACACTCAGTGGCCCATTAAACATGGCCCAGGCCAGGGTGCAATATATTTAAAAGATAGGATATGTACTTTTTAATTTTACATGTCCTGGTCGTGAAACACTGCTAAATTCGATTTTCACTACTGCAAGGCCTATCTCTCCCATAGGTTAACATTGGGATTGCCTTTAACACCTTTTAAGTGTACTGTCCAATTGGGAGCAGATAGAAATTTGGAGTTTGGTGTCTCTGGACTCACAATTTAAAATCACAACTCATGGAGAAGATGAATTTTAACTTGTAAGTCTGAAAATTACACTTTTAGAACGTTGGTATTTTTTTAATTTAACCATTCTGTGCCTCTGCATGTCTCTGCTTATAAGTCTGGGTTGGGGGGCAGCTGGGCTTTCTGCATTCCCTCTAGACAGTCACTCAAAAGGGATAAGGGGTGTGACATTTGCATCCTGATGGCCCATCATCAGGCTAATAAGCCTTCCTGAGGTAGATTGGGAGGGAGGAGCTGACACTTGCACCTGAATAGGGCTGTGCCTGTCCACACACAAAGAGCTGCATACCCCTCTGTATTGTGTTTAAAGCCAGGGCAGGAAAGGCAGGGACCTTGTGATCTTCAAAGGCCTCTTTAATGTCTCCCATATTTCAAAGGCACATTGGGGTATAAGTACTGGACCCCTGACACCACCAAATCAGAACTTTGCTGGAACCAAGGACATTTTGTCTGGAAGAGGAGCTGCTGTGCTGTAGGACGGACTGCCACTTTGCTAACTGCATTGCTGTGTTGGCCTGCTGCCTGCTGATGGCTGTTCTACAGGAGGGACTGCCACTTTGCAACTTGCTCTGCTCTGTTGGCCTACTGCCTGCTGCTTCTTGCCTGGGAGAGCGAGAGACTGGACCTGCTTTCTACATCCTTGAACCCAAGATTCTAAAAGGGCTTGCTGGCTTGCCTCTTGTTTTTTTAATTTTCAGGGATACAAACGATTTCTTGCAACTCTGCTAGTACTGCTGGACTTTGCCATCTGTGAGTCTGACCTTGCCTGAGGTGCCCCCTCCAGTCCTGGGCCACAGAAGAGGGTCATTAGCTGTTTTTCTTGCAAAAACTGGTGCATCAACCCGACTGTATGAGAAAAATCAACTCAATACTCCCTGACGCTGATGCAGTGCCAAATCGATTATGACTCAGGTCTTGACTGCGAGGCTCGATGACAACGCAGCGCCGATTCTTTAACACTATCTGCGAGGCTTGACGACACAACGCCGAATCCTCAGCGCCGACTGCAAGGTTTGTCTCCGACGCAGTGACTCGACTGTGGGCATCGCATGCTCGACGTAGACGCTTTGCTCAATACAAAGTACTTTCTATGCGGGCCCTGTGTAGGTTCTGTGGTCGGCATGCCCTTCATCGTGGTCAACCTGAATTTTGGATTTGTACCGGTTCCTCGCGATCTGAAGTAATCTTTTGACTGCCAGTGAATTCTAAGCACTGTTTTCATATTTAGTCTTATACAAATTCATATCTCAAGTTCTACTTATTGTATTTTTATCGTTTTGGTCTTGTTTTACTCAGATAAATATTCTCTATTTCTCTAAACTGACATGGAGTCTTTTTGTGGTGTTTTCACTGTGTTACTTTACACATTGCCTCTTAAGGTAAGCCTGACTGTTCTGTGCTAAGCTACCAGAGAAAGAGCACAGGTTCATTTAGGTTGTGTATCTGACTTACCCTGACTAGGATTGTGACTCCTGCTTGGACAGGGTGTATACTCTGCCAACCGGAAACCTCAATTTCTAACAGGGGGAATGTTAGCCCTTCAATAACATCTTATTTGACCAATGCTATGGGAATTATTGACTCAGAAATTAAATCAGTTGATGGGCTGTTGAATTCATCAAAGCCTCCCGTAGCTAATGAGTCACTGTGTGAGCCGGTTCAAGGTTGTGAGCCTACCGACAGATCAGCAGCTCCTAAGAAGAATCTGTGTGTTCTATCGGAGGAAACCTGTACTAGCATTGGCTCAAGTGCTGTATCGACTGCGCTCATGAGTCCCCACCACCAAAGAGAAAGAGAGACCCAAAACAGCTGCCCTGCTCCAGGGATAATTGTTCTCATGGTTCTTTGGTTCAACCTTCAGGTGTAATAAATAATGCCTCAGACAGTCCAGCGATTTGTGATCCCTCCATAAACTGTCAAAATCAATTTTACAACTGGGGTGACCAACTTTTGACATTGGAACACCTTATAAAGTTGTACTTTGATACAGCATTAGCCAAAATTAAATTGTTGGAGAATGGCATATCACAGATGTTTGAATCTATAAATGAACAAAAGTCCTAGTCGACTAAATGTGTTGTTCCCCCTGTTTCTAAGCCTACAGTTAGTGCTGTTCTGGCCCCCTCTTCTTCTGTCTCTGGTAGGCTAACAACGTTATCTGCCCACCCAGAAGCATATACCACTCCTCTTGAAAGAAGAAGGTGTGCTGGACGAATAAACATATCCCAGGAAAACAATATGGTTCCAGGTATGGTGCAGGGTAGTAATATACCATCTGGATTATGGCCACATTGCTCTCCAAGAACTGTGGCAATCACAGAAAATAAGGAGAGTAACAGGGAGAATAAAAGTGACAACACCGCCATAGGCTCATATCAAGGCTCCTTAACTAATAATTTCAATTTACACCTACCCTTGCAGGCAACTTCGTATGTTCTAATACATTCTAAAAAATGTTCAGCCCCTCCCCAGTAACCATGTCGAGACCTACGCTGCCTTGATGAATAAAACTGTTAACTAGCTGCCAAATAGGGTGGGGAATATTAATCGGCTCTATAAAGAGATTTTATTAGTCCCAAGGGTATATTGGATAGGACACTAAAAAAAAACATGTATTGCATTGTAGTTAATTTTAAGAACACAGGTTTTGTGAACTTCATTTTACAAAAATGTAATCATTATAGTCTTACCTGCATCACAGTTGTTCCCCTTGGTTATCTCTACAAGCCCGTTGTTGTTATTTCCGGTAGGCAGTGCTTAATTTGAGCCAGTGGTTTCCGGTGCTTAGCACTTCATCATAAACACCAGCGCTTTTCAGGAGCACCAGTTAAGGACACATTCATTTATGGTAGGCACGGGGAGATTAAGTGATTTGCCCAGAATCACAGGATTTTGAGTAAATGCCGAGGCTCGAACCTGGTTCCCCAGCTCCGAAGTTGGCAGCTCTGGCCATTACGTCACATCCTCTCCCCAGTTTCATGGTTAGCAGTTGGTTCTGTTTTAGGCGACGCTAACAGAAGAAATGGGCTGGTGCAAGCTGCCTCATGAGGAGACAGGCACTTATTTTTTTACAAATTAACCACTGCCTGGAGGGATATATCAAAACAATCTGCCTTTGAAGGCTGGAATGATGTATAACGTCAGAACCAATAACCGTTTTGAATGTTGAAGATTCATTAATAGTTTAGATGTACTTACTGAACCATGCCAGAAGGATAAGAGACATTCCCTTGAGCTCAGGGATATGGAATATAGGGACATTAATCAGAGGAAGGGCATGTGATTTGACCTTCACTCAACTTGGCAGCAAAATTGTCAAGCGAATAAACCTGGGGGTAACACTAAAATAGGAACTAGGAGCGTGGCAGGTATATCTAATAAATTAAGCAATGCTGACTGGTTGGCCGCCATTGCAAATTTTAGTATTGTTTATCTCCAGGAAATGTGGGCTCAGGATACATTTTATGTAAATGGATTCATGACATATGTTGCAGCTGCACAACCCTCCAGAACTGGGCGAGCAAAAGGGGGACTAGCTAAGATAATCTTCAGCCTTCTTCCACTGAAATGTAGGTGGCATGTTAATGATAATCCTTACTTTCAACTGCTTTGTTTAGGAATTAATACAGGTACTGATGTCATATTAATTAATTATTACAGCAACTGTTTTAATCAAATTAATACGGATGTAATGGTAGCCTTAGACTTAGCCTTCGGTGAACACAGTATTGCAATAAAGCATAAAGTTCATCTTGTTTGGGCTGTGGATTTTAATGCCCATATATGTAGATATGATCCCAAGGCTGTGTGTGGTTTTGAAGATGATATGGGGGATGGACAAACTCATTTTTCGCACTCACCTTATGGGATGCTTTTAACACCCTATTGTGTTCATTCAAATTGAGGTTTGCTAGCAATTTTCAGCCTGCCAGGAGACCTTGTCCACCTTCACGGGAAGAGGAGCTACAAGTATCATTGATTCTATATTCATTTCAGAGAATATTTTCTCGTCTGTATGGAATTTCATGATTATCCCTACATGTCTGAGTGACCGAAGTAAATCTCAACCTAGGGATCACCCGAAATAATGACCCTCGATAGTTAATAACTTAAAGCCTATTAGACCTAATAGGGTCCAAATTCAATTTTCTGGGATCGAGCCTAAAACATTTCTCTCCGATTCAATTTCTCAGATTAAGGATAATTTTACAATCTGTTTAACAGATTATGGCAATCCCAGTGCGACAGTGAAGTCATTTGAAGCAATCTACTCCGCTATTAATGTGAAGTTAACCAAAAATACTGTTCCACAGAGAAAATGTACTACGGGTTGGTTTGACGACTCATGAAGAAAGACACACTCAAAATTGAAAAAGGTTTTAAAAGGTCACCCAAAAGATCGTCTTTGATTGCACATTGTAGAGCCCAGTATAAGCAAGTTTTAAAAACCCGGAAGTCTGTTATAAGGGAGGAGGCTTGGGTTAATTTAGTCAAAGCTAGTGCTTTAAAAGATTCAAGGTTGTTCTGATGCACTTGTAATTCTCCGTACTTTAGGGAGGAAAACTACTCAGCCTTAGACCAGAGTGTTACGGAGGACCAATCGATCGCACATTATAGCAGAATTTTTTCCCATGATGCAGCCAATGCAGATGCTGTAGAAGAATAATCTACACGGATCCTCTATGACTTTCATTGAACTTTTTGTTTGGTTGAAATCCAATTAGCATTGACTGGGAGTCATATCGGTAAAGCAGTGGGACCCGATTGATTTAAAGACAATAATGCACTGTGGGCTCCTTTACTAACTAATGTGCTGAACGCTGTCAGCAAGGGAGGGCTTCCTTCCTCCTGGACGCTCAATGCTATCGTCCTATTTCCCTGCTTGATAGCTTAGTAAAAATTCTTGGAAGGGTGTTGTTGGAGAGGCTTGAAAATTGGCCAGAAGAGCGTTCCATTATTTCTGATCTACAATATGGTTTTAGAAAGTTTTTAGGTACCCTTGACCAATGTTTAAATCTGGAACTACTTGTGGCCAAGTACACGAAGGCCAGGGAGGGTTTCCTCTTTCTGGCCTGCATGGACCCGAGCAGTGCTTTTAACTGTGTTAACCACATTAAATTGTGGCAGACTATGTTTCCTATTGCTGTTGACCCTCTCTCATATTATTCACCTGTTAATCCAAATCTATCAAAATGTTACTGCTAGGGTTCAATGTGGTCCTGGCGGAGAATGTATCCGCCAATTTAGGGTAGATAAGGGAGTCAAGCAAGGGTGTGTTCTGTCCCCTTTCTTGTTTACATTGTATATAAATGGCCTTGAACAAGCTATTTTGCAATCCACCACTGATTTACCAAAGGTAGGCTCCAGGTTGATGCCAATCCTATACTTTGCAGTGATGCAGTTCTTCTTGCCCACACTGCAAATGGGCTACAGAAGTTGTTAGACTTATATACTGTGTTCATGGAATCATTGAATTCAAAAGTCGATCTGTCAAAGACTTATGTTATGATTTGTAGGAAGGGTATTCCTAAAGTGACGAAATTTGTTGTTAAAAATACTGTGATCCCTACAGTGTTGATGTCTTCTTATCTAGGGGTCTTATTTGACAACCAAGGGAAGTGGTCATTTCAAATTCAGCTTAATTCCCAACAGCTGATGAAGATGGCTACATCAGTCTTCCAGTTTGCCTCAAATCTGGGGTCCAGACCAATTAGAGAGATGCTTACAGTATATAACTGCAAAAGATTATCAGCTGCCGCCTGTGGCTCTAGTATTTGGGACTATGCTGTTTGTCAGGTTTTACAACGGGCGGAGAAAACAATCCTTAAAAGACTTTTAGTGGTCTCCCAATCCACTCCAGCTTTTATTTGTCATAAGGAATGGGGAATCTTTTATATTGAAGATATTATTAAATCACGACCAATGCAGCTGTGGTACTCCATCTGGACAAAACCTAAATCTATCCTAAATAGGGCAGTAATTGTCGACTATTTGTCCCTTGACTGTTCTTATAAAATTGATTGATTGAGATGTATTAGATTGATCTATGGCTCTTTAGGTTTTACCCTGTGTTCCACTGAAGAAAGAATTCTTCCCAGACTTACAAAACGTACTAAATTTGAACTCAAGCAGGATCTGAAAAATGTGACTAGATACACCAGGGAGCACAGTGGAAAGTCCCTCAAACCCTGCCTTGCAGTTTTATCTCTCGTATGTTTTAAACAGTCATCAATGTCATATTTTAATCTGTTTTCGTCTGGGTTCAATACATTTTAAGGTTGCACATCCTACACTTGGCTGTTGGTTTAAAGTTAATAGATTATGCCCATGTGATGGAATGTATGCACAAAGAACTTTACATCTAGTTATTTTTGTAAGTGTTATAGGTCTCTTAGAGCGCGATTTTTAAAACAATTTGTAATACAATTTAAGCAGTGTAGGCCTGCTCTCCTCTATTTACAATCTTTGCGTTCCCTTCCAAACTATTCTGCTGTGTTAAGCTTTGCAAATAATGCTGTGAAGATTAGGAAATCATTACCGGATATGGATGCAGACTGTATTTGATTTTAACCTGTAAAATGGTTTTTGTGTTTATTATTTTATGGTATCATTTATGCTTATGAAACATTAACCAAAAAAAGATTAATTTGACTTTTGAGTGAATCAGTTGATGAACTCTGAGCTGAACATGATGGGAGTAATTGATTTGGTGTGTGTGAGGTATCTCCAGTTTATGGCAAAAGGTTAGCAGGTGTACCTGCAGCCCTGGTGAGGGCTACTGGTAGGCAACAATTAGGTCACCTAAGACAACTGCTCCAGATAATGTAGTAAGTTTATAGTAATATTGACAAGGCGAAAGTAAAAGAAAATGCAGTGCTTTCAGGCTAGTTGGTGCGTTGTGTGTTTGCGGGGGTTGGTGAAGGAGATGCACGGAAATGCATTCAGGAGAGAGTGAAAAGTGGGTGCTGAAGAGGAAAGAGATGAGGCGTAAGACATGCAGATGGAGCAGATGTGCAGAGAAAAAGGCATACATGTCTAACACAGTGAACATAAGAGCAGTGATTGAGGCACTCTAAATGCAATACCCCTTCCATGGGCCACAATAATGTTTATTTCACATACTCACAATTTCAAAAGTGAAACATTTTCAATACTAATTATTTACAATAAAATCATTGTTGTTCCTCATTTATCTTAAACAGATAACAAACATTGACAAGGCCAATAGCTTTTCCTGGTTTGAGGTGTGTGCCTGTTATATATCTGGATACAATAACAGAAAGCTCAGAAAGGAACCAAACTACAGGTTGCATGGCACACTATGAGAATGACAGAAATTCTGTTTAGACGTTTAAGCCATGCTCGGATTTACACAGGCCACCCACTTTTAGAGACTCCACTACTTTTTCCATTACACTTAAAATTCTGCTTGCATGTGTATCTATTGGTGTGTGTTTATTTGGGAACTCTTGGCTGTATGATTGTAGATGTGTGTGTTGGGTAAATGTCAGAGGTTGTTTATGTCAAGTATGAGAGAATGGGATGTTGTCTACTCTGGTGGGGACTGTTTGTGAATGAGAAATGACATAGTAATGTGGGGTCTTGCAGAATGGAATGGTGTGTGATGGGGAGATGTGTCTGTGGGAGGAGTTACGTATTGTCTCATCTGAGACAATAGGATGGTGTCCGTCAGATCCCTGCTCAGAGGGCCACAGGCCACGAAGGGATAACTAGTCCCAACCGAGGGGGTGGAGGCCTTTTACTCCTACTGCTCAACCTACTATGGATCCTGAGCAACTAGGCCAAGTACCCCTTCAGCACTTGACTCTGAGGAATATCGTGTTCCGAGCAGTCCATCCAAGCCACCCTCTGGGGGAGGTGGATAAAAGGGGGTAACATAGGCTAATAACTCAACAAGCAGTTAGTAGCAACAATAAATGATTGTCCAGCTAAATACTCACTTTTATGAAAAAAGAGAAGTATTTTATTCTACTACTATTAACACAAAGGTAAATATGACCTTCACAAACAACTACACAGTCCTCCCTGAGGTCAAGGCGCAAGTGTTTCTTTAGGCGTTCCCCAGGTCCCACTTCCTCCTCGCTTCTAGAGGTAGTGGTTATTCCCCATTCACTATAGGCACCATCCAGGGTAAGCCCCACTAGTAGTCCCAGTCTCAAGAGTTCACTCCAACTATTTTAAAGTCACTAGTTTTCCAGTACTGTAGCACTACCTAGCAAGTAATTTACCCCGTGGAGACTAGCCTGAAATCAGTCATATCCGCACCTGCAGGCTCGGAGTGTCTAGAATTCCTGAGCGCGTCTCGTCCGAGGGTGCTTGGAGTGGCAGCTGCTGAATCAAGTGAGGTTGCTGCACACAGCCCAGTCGGGCTGCGCTCAGTAGTTGCAGAGTTTTTCACACGTGTTCGTGCCACTGAAGCATCAGGAGGTCCTTTGCACCTCTTCCTTTCAGGATTAGTGTCTGGTCCATCCCACGCTGAAAGGGTAGTGACCGGGGGGCTTTGGGGGAGAGCTGATGCTATGAACCTGAAGCGGGTCCCTCACCTTGATGATGGTGCACAGGTGCCCCTAGGGTGGCCTCACTTCTCCGCCAGGGATGTTGATCAAGTTGCACATCTTGTTGCTCCCGGTGACCCCCTCTGGCATACGGGTCACTATATTTTCCCTGTACACAGACTTTGGCCCATTTGGCACAGCAAAATCATAGGTGGCAGCCCCTGCTGGCATATGGAGTTGCAGCCCACCACTTCACAAGGTCTACAGCCCTCACAACATGGCAGTCTCCTCACAGCAGCCCCTCCTAGCGTACGGGGTCACTGGCTCCTCACTACGCAGGACCCCAGCCCGATCAGCACTGTGATGCGCACGGGGCAGTTCACATGGCCCTCCTCTGCCATACGAGGGTCGACGACTTCATCCTGTATGCGGGCAATGACCCAATCTGTGTGTAGCCATCTCCTCACACCTCGCACAGGGAGTCCACTAGACAGAGCTCCCCACTGGACCCGATCCCTTCAATGGTCTCCTCTTCCTTACAGGGCAGACTGGTCTTGGCAAGCAGGCAGGTGCTGGTGCTCCAGGCTCCAGGGTAGGTGGTCTTGGATTCCCTGGGTGATGTCCCCTCACTCAGAAGGGAGACTGGTAGGCCTTGGCCCCCACTCCTGGCCACCGGCAGAAGTCTTGCAGAGCTCTCCCCCCTCAGAAAGACCATCTGGCTGCTTAGTAGATGACAGTTATGAGGTCCCAAGCTCCGCTTTTTAGAGTCCCTTTCCAGATACCAAATGTGATTTAGAGTCTGAGTCTTTGAAGTTTATGTTGGGTCTGCTTCCTTTGGACGTGCCCACTCCTATGTACTCTCTTCCTCTTGAAAGCAGTTTGTCACAGCAGGAAGAACTCAAAAGCTGATAGCCCGGCAACACAGGCCGGGGGAGTGACTAAAGTTTGCACATGGATGTGATATGTGTATCAAAAGGTTAGCCTAGGGCCAGTGCTTAATTTGTAACAAAATAAGTGCCAGGGCTCTAATCAGGAGGTCTCTGCAGTTTGCACCACCCAGTGCCACTGCCAGCTTTGCCAATGACAGTACCTACACAACTACTACAAGTGTGACAATTCAGATTATTCCAGGCCCCCAAAGCTATAATAAAAAATTGCTTGGGCAGCAGGTATTAGTTGTTTTAATGCATACTGAAGTAATAAACAATTGCTATTCTGCTCATCTTTAAATTATACAGAGAGCGCCACCATGTGGCAGCTGCCATAAGTGCCAGTGTCGACAATTAAGTGCCGGTGCCAACAAGTAAGTGCTGGTGTCGAAGATCGGAAACCACCAGCTCAAATTGAGCACTGCCTAGGGCCCCAACCCTCCTCTTTATGATTCTATTATCAGCCCCATCTCTTTCCTGAGATGTGCCCAGGCCCCTTCCTTGTGGCCTCTCACTGAATCAAAGAGCACCCTTTGAAGTGTATAGGGGATGCCTGGCTCTCCCCTCTCCATTTTGTGTCCCACCCAGCTTACAGAAATGCAGCAATACACAAATCTGTCTGGAGGGATTCCTCTACCTCCTCCCCTCATGTTTCAGCATGCAGGCTGGAGTTTCCCAAAAAGGAACCCAGAGTCCTCCATGTATTGTACCATTCACAGGCACACATATGCCCAGTGCATGTGTATACAGCATACACACAGGGGCGGCTCCTCCGTTAAGGCAGAGGAGTGTCGCCCCACTAGCCAAATTGCCCCAGAATAGGAAAAATAAAATGGTAATAAACTTCATTTATTACCATTTTATTTTTCCAAACCCTGCCCTGAGCCGAGCATCAGGACGGGGGCGGGGCTTTCTGGTTTCTGCTGCTGCCAGTCAGGCAGCAGCAGAAAGCAGTGATAGGCAGGGCACTTAGGTTTAAACTGTGCAGGTCTTTTTGGCCGGCCGTCTTGTGACTGCCAAGAAGACCTGTGCAGTTTAAACCCCTCTAACTCAGCTGACTCAGACAGCTGAGTTAGAGACAGCATAGGGCTCCAGTGCCCTCGGGAGCGGCGAGAGAGGCCGTTCCCTCCAATCCTGGCACAGCTTTTATGCTGCATGAAAGCAGCACCAGGATTGGTGACTGCAGGTTCCTGGTCCCGTACTGGAGCCTGCCTTCCTGCCTGGACCCGAGCGAGGAGGACGTCGCGCCAGGATCAAAGGTAAGTGTATTTTATTTTTATTAATAACTTTTATTGTTTTCCCTCCTGCCCCACTACCCTCCTTACATGGCAGCCACCACTGCATACACACTGCACAGCACTGTATCCTTCATGTACTGTACCACTACTAGGCAAACATACACCCAGCACATGCATTTAACATGCACGCATTGCACAGCACCATACCCTTCATGTTTTGCACCATTTACAGGCACACATATATCCAGCACTTACATTTAACATGCATGCACTGCACAGTACTGCATTATCCCTGTATTGTACCATTCAGAGGCACATATACAATCAGCAGATGTACACCACTCATGCACTGCGCAGCACTATTCAAAAAACCGATTTGGGCCAAGGGTGTGTCAAGTACACAGCAGTGAGCTTGTAGGCAGTGCTTAACTTGTAAAAGAATGAGGGCCAGTGTCCAAAGCTCTGCTCAAAAGTGCTGTCTATTCCTAAATCCACCTCGTGCCTCTGTAATCCACTTCCAGGCACTCCCTGCCCATTTATTTCACTCTTGCAGTTTCCTGCTTCCTCCATTTGTGACAGGTTTTCTGCATTTCTCTTCCTTCGACTTTCCGTTGTGTGTGTTTTCCCTCTCCTGTTCTCATAATTGTCTCATGAGGATAAATAGTTGCCTGTCCCCACAAATGAGTGCCGGTGGCCCCTACCCTCAGCCACCGGCTCAAATTAAGCATTGCCTGTAGGACTCACTCCAGTGACACAGGCTACAAAGAACATGTTCACTCCTACTGATCTCTACACGGTATACTGCCATCACAGTGCTGCTGAACTCTTGGTAAAGGCAGTAGCCTCTCACCACTACGAGGCAGGGCCGGACTGGCCATAGCGGGCACCGGGCGTTTCCCCCGGTGGGCCGCTAGGGTGGGGGCCGGTTATGGGCCCCTTGGGGGCTGTTTTTGTTACCGGGGGTCGGCAATATCGGCCCCCTGTAACAAAATCGTCCGAAACCGGCGCTCGCAAACTGCTCGGCTGCACCCCCCCTCACTCCAGGGAGGGCCAGCCGAGCAGTTTGCCAGGGCCGGTTTCGGTTGCCAGTCCAGCCCTGCTACGAGGGTAGCGCTTTGGGCGCCCCTCCTGGTCCAACAAGGCAGCAATCCGTGAAACAGGTCTATGTCATGGTGCCCACACATGATCCGTGTTTGCCTATGGCAACAAAAATCAGTATTAGGGATCCAGACATCTGTACAGTGTAACATGCTGTGACCCTCCCCTGTCTTGTCCCTTCCCCGCTCCCGTCCTACCTGCTGTGTCCGTGCGCGTGTCTCCCGGCGCGCGTTTAGAACGTTGAGGGGACTTGTGCTGAGGCCGTTATTCTAACTGCCATTCCGTATCACACATCAATAAAGCTGGTCGCTTACTTGTTCCCTTGATGCCGTCTCGTCATTACATCCTAATTTGGCGACGATCACGGGATCTGGACCTATCACCGGATCACGGCAGATCACAAGAGGCACCTGACGTCCTGTACACTCTCCCACCGAGTGTTGTGTGAGGCGGACTTCCTCTTGCCGCTCCGCCTCTGCGTGACGCCCATCAATCCCTCAGCCTCACACCATTTGTCTTCCCTCGTCCTTGTCAGCCCCGGGGAGGAGCTGCAACGAAACGTGAGTGAAGTGACATTCCTGTCTGCCAACTTAATTATACCATAAACGGCCACCGGAGGGAGCCAGACGCCTTCTTAACCTTCGCTTCATGAGTTTTAAGGCAACTTCCTAACAAATACTTGCATTGTGTCAGAATGACTGGAATAATGAATGCGGTGGCAATGCCCAGCACCTTCCTAGATGTCCCTGGGCCGCCCACGGAAAATTGGACACAGTGGGTAAAATGTTTTGAGAAACATTTGGAAGCAATTGATGGGACTGAATATAATCCTACGAGGAAACAGGCAATGATGTACAATTGTTTGGGGGCGGAAGGAAGGAGGTTATTCGACCACATAACTCCAATTGAAAAAGAGGAAGGGGATGAAGAATGGGATGTATTTAAGGAGGCCAAATTGAGAATGAAATACTATTTTGACACCACTATGAGTGTGATAATGGAGAGATACAACTTCTACTACAGGTACCAAGCACCAGGTGAGGCGATTGAGTCTTACGTCGCAACATTGAGAATGTTAGCTACAACGTGTGCATTCAAAGATGCAGACGAGATGATACGGGATCAGGTGGTGATGCGTACCACGTGCGTGAAGGCGCAAGAGAAGTTGTTATGTCACAAGAATCCAAACCTCGAAAAAGTGGTTTCTACCATCAAAAGCATGGAAAGATCGGCCAAAGGTGTTAAATTGCTGCGTAAACCAGATAACCAACAAGTGAACGTCAATCTTGTGCGGAAGGAGGAGGAGTCCGCTTCCAACAAACCACGCAAGAATTTCACTTGGCCTAGAAACCCCAGTACTCATGTTGGAAGGCCGAATTGTTATCGTTGCGGATCCAACGCGCATATGGCAACTAGCAAAGAATGTCCTGCGAGGGGCAGGATCTGTCAAGGATGTGGAAAAATGGGACATTTCCTTAAGGTTTGCAGAACTTCTCGTTCTAAAAAGATTTACACCGTAAACGAGTCAAAGTCCGATGTAGACTCAGATGAGAATGAGCTACTGGAGAACCTGGTGCTGCTGGTCGCCATTATCAACGGTGAAGATGCACAAAACCAACCCAGGTGTGATGTTGGTGTGAATGGTGAAGATGTCGAGATGTTGGTGGATACCGGGTCAAGAATAACAATTCTGTCTAAGGACACGTACAGCGGACTCAAGTACAAGACACCGTTGGAATCTAGCAGAATCATTCCAGGTGCATATGGGGGATACAAGATAAAATTAGAAGGGGTCTTCAAGGCGGATTTGTCGTTTAAAGGAAAGAACACCTCCACAAAGGTTTTTGTAGTGGACTACAATGTGAACATTCTGGGTTGGCTGGAACAACAAAAACTTAAAATGATGATTAATCCTTGTCAACCACCGTATGTATTCAGCATTCAAGAGGACGGCCTGGAGACCATTCTCAAGGAATTTGAGGGGGTGTTCAACGAGCAATTAGGATGCCTAAAGAACTTTGAACATCAGATTATCCTGAAGAATAAAGCATACCCAGTGAAACAGAAAGTCAGGAATATACCCTTATCTGCCCGCGCCGAAGTCAAGACAATCCTGGAGAATTGGTGCAAGGATGGTATTATTGAGCCAATCAACGCGTCTGAGTGGTTGTCGCCAATGGTTATCGCGAGGAAAAGGAACGGAAAGATCCGTTTGTGCATTGACCTTCGCGAGCTGAACCGCCACGTGGTAGCTGATTGCCAACCCCTGCCTTTGATTAACGAAATGGTAATGACGTTAGGTCAGGCGAAGATCTTCACGACACTAGACTTCAGCGCCGCCTACCATCAAATACAATTGCAAGATGAATCAAAAAAATACACGGCGTTCATCACACCAGAAGGAGCGTATCAATTCCGCAGGTTGCCCTTCGGGTTATGTTCGGCGTCAGCTGTATTTCAACGCATAATGAACCAGTTATTCAAAGGCATGGAAGGAGTCAGATCGTTCCAGGACGATGTTCTGATTTACAGCAAGACAGAAGAGGAACACCTGGTCATCCTGAGGAAAGTTTTTCAGAGGATTCAGGACAGTGGACTTACACTGCAAAAAGACAAGTGCAAATTCCTAAAAGAAACTGTTGAGTACTTGGGACATCTCATCGATGGAAATGGGGTACGACCCAAACCCTCCTTGATTTCTGCAATTTCCTGTTCACCTAATCCAAAAAATAAGGATGAACTGGCAACTTTCCTGGGCATGTGTGAATTCCATTCCAAATTCATACAACATTATGCAGCCAAGGTCGAACCGCTTCGTAAGATGGTAAAGAAGGATGCAGAGTTCATTTGGAATGAAGAATGTGAACGAAGCATAAAGACCATTAAGATGGAACTTGAGCAAGCACCGTCTCTCCAGTCATTCGACGAGAAGTTGAAAAGCACTGTAACAACAGACGCCAGCCAAGTCGGGTTGGGGGCTATGCTTAGCCAAATGACTGAGAACGGGGAGAAAATCATCGCATTCGCATCCAGGAAGCTAAGGGGCCCAGAGACAAAGTACTCAGTAATTGAACGTGAATTATTGGCTTGTGTTTGGGCTGCTACAAAGTTTAAAAGTTTCCTGTGGGGCAAGGAATTTACTATCCGTACCGACCACAAACCGTTGGTCAGTATACTTGAGGGAAGAGGTTCTAGCCAGCCTTCGCCAAGAATTGCGAAGTTGGCATGCAAATTGCAGGAGCATCAAGTTAAGATGGAATACATTCCCGGCCGAGTGAATATATCGGCAGATTATTTATCACGTGCCCCGTGTGAGGATGATTCTGAATGCGAAATGGATGATGATGATGATGTACTTGTTGCATGCTTATTTGAAGGACATGAATCCAATGGTACCATTACCAAACCAGAATGGTTAGAAGCTATAAAAGATGACACAGTGTTAGAAACAATAAAAAAATATGTGATCAAAGGTTGGCCACGCGAGAGGGCACTTGACGAAGCACTTAGACCCTACTGGAAAATTAAGGATGACATTGGTGTTGTCGAAGATGTCATTCTCCGGGGTGGAACTTTAATAGCACCAATGTCCATGAGAAGCAGGTTGGTGGCTTTATCCCACGAAGGGCATGTAGGAATGACAGGCACCAAACAGAGGTTGAGGGAAGGGTACTGGTGGCCCTCCATGGATCGTGACGTTGATATGTTTGTTACTCACTGCTTAATGTGCAATGAAGCTGACAAAACTTTGACGACACGCCATTGTCCAATGACCTCCGTTGAACTACCAGAAGGTCCGTGGATCAAAGTCGGCATTGACTTCATAGGTCCCATGAATGCCTTGAGTCTAGAATTACGTTATGCCATAGTGTTGATTGATTATTTCAGCAAGTGGGTGGAAGTCAAGTTTGTGTCTCAACCCACCACACGTGAGGTAATTAACTTCCTGAAGGAGTTATTTTGCAGAGAAGGTTTTCCCCATCAACTGGTCTCCGACAACGGAGTGCAGTTTGTATCCTCTGAGTTAGTCTCATTCTTTAAAATGAATGGCATAGAGCATGTAAAATCCTCTTTATATCATCCACAGGGCAATGGCCAAGTGGAACGGGCCAATCGCCTGATTAAAGAAACCATCCAAATGGCCTTGAAGTCTCATATTCCTGTTGAGGCAGCACTACGCACTAGGTTGTGGTCATACCGTACCACCCCCCACAGTACCACTGGTAGAATCCCATTTGAACTCATCAGGGGTAGGGCAGCGATCACACGTTTGCAACCACATTGGTCATTGGCTTGGAAAAAATGGGAAAATGAAAACCATAAAGAAAATGAGAGTAAGATGAGAAGTTTGGTAGATGAGCGCCAGAAGCGCATGCGCACAAATTATGACACAAGGAATGCTGTACGAAAGATGTCCGTGAAAGAAGGTGACGTGGTGAGAGTGAAGTATCCCAGGAAGGGGGCCAACATGAGCAAGTATAGTGAACCTAGGCGCGTGGTCAAAACAAAGGGTACTGCCGTTCTTCTTGACAATGGTCAATGGTGGAATGGGTCGAAAGTTGCCAGAAGCCGGATCTCTGAGCCTGTGATCAGGCCCAGTGGCTCGCAGGACGATTGTCTGGTGTCCTCTGCTGAGTCGCGCATGGGTGGAGCATGTGGGGATAAAACTACTCCTGTGTCAATTGATGATATTCCCAGAGTATCCCTTCCTGGTGTGGCCACTGGTCCTGTTGATACCATTCGTGATAGGAGAACAATTGTTCCTCCCATAAGATTCAAGGATTATGCAATGCATTAGCTCTTCTAGGGAAAGCATAAAAGCATGTGTTTCCTTTGCTTGTTTTGAAACTATGTATTCCAGAGTTGTTTTATGAAAAACGGGAGAAGATGTAACATGCTGTGACCCTCCCCTGTCTTGTCCCTTCCCCGCTCCCGTCCTACCTGCTGTGTCCGTGCGCGTGTCTCCCGGCGCGCGTTTAGAACGTTGAGGGGACTTGTGCTGAGGCCGTTATTCTAACTGCCATTCCGTATCACACATCAATAAAGCTGGTCGCTTACTTGTTCCCTTGATGCCGTCTCGTCATTACAACAGTTGGGGGGCTCAGGGTTGGGGTGCACGTCCACTACCATGCGGAGGACTTTTCCATTCCAACTGTGTCCTGTGGGTGTTGGTGGTGAGTGGGTCAGGCCTTAAGGTCAAGTGTGGAGAATGGGACGGTATCGAGTGGATCTCTGTCACATGAAAGGTGAAATGTTAGTATGCCATTTGCTGGCAGTTGTCTCCATGCCTGACCAGCTGTGCTCGGGGGTCTTCTAAAATAATAACGGGGCCTCTGGTACTGTTTTTCTTTCTTCATCTGTGAACCCCCAGGGCTAGAAAACGGGATTAAGAGGAAGCTCTTAAAAAACCGGTCTGCAGAAAGGGCGCGTAGGAGGTTAACCATCCTGTCGTCACCCCAGCCCTGCGGAAGTGCGTTGAGCAATCATCGCAGAGGAAGTGCTTTCTTTTCGTTTCTTTTGTACAGGGAGGGGCCGGTCTTTTGTCTCCACGGAATGAGGTTCTGGGCACCGAGGTAACGCGTGCTAAACCAATTTGTAATTCAACAAGAAATACTTTTATTTGTAAAACTAAATGAAATAAGTGCCTGACGGGGTATCGCAGCTGCAAGCAAAGATTCGACAAAATCAAAAGTAAATGTGTACTGCTTCGTGGAAAATGCAATCTCACCGTGAATGAACAGCGAGACAGTTGGAAGGGGACTTTCACAGACTGACGCAATAGAAAAATTCCAGATGTATTGTCTACTATTTCGAAACAATTCTACTTACACACACAAATTATGGGCCATTTTTTTTATTATTGATAGTGCGTGTCATAGCGCCAGCCCAGGATGTCATATTTTAGCCATTGTAGAGCACAGTACCACAATACACGTTTTAAACAAAGAAAAAACATATTTCAATGCCGTCATTTGTAAACTGTAACCCCTCCGCCATTGGATGGGTGGAACTGAAGACATGAGTCTTTCCATTCACCCTTTTTTGTCCCTTTGTATGATTCTGGGAGTAGAGAAGGGCAACTGGGTAGGTAAACAACTGAATTCATAAATTAGACCTTAGCACTGATCTCGGCATTCCCACCTGACCAAAACTTCTGGGCCATAGTCAAATCTCTGCTTTTTCTACTACACCGGTTTGCATGTGCTCAAATAAGCAGAGCTCAAAATCAGTCTCAACACCAGTGTTAAATACACTATATTAAACAAGCGTTTGCCCTGCCAATAGGTCTGGCTTATAACTGAGTGGGCCTTTTGTGTCATGGATGGGTTTTAGCATTCAATAACTAATTGAACATGCACTCTGTTATTCATATTTACACTCATTCATCCATTCACTGACTCCTTCTTCCATTCACCCTTTGACACAACCACAACAAAAAACAGGCAAACTCAACAATATATGCAAGATAAATAAAAATAAATACAAGAAGAAAAAAAACATACTGCCGTCTAAACATTGCAGGCCTATGCTTTTATTAACAAAACTAAACATAGCAGCGGGTGTCCATCTTACAGTGATATCGCACATCGTCTATCGTTGTTATAAAGTTCCAGCCTGGCTGCCACATTTAAAACCAACGTGTTGGCCATCTTAAATTGGTGAAACAATTATAATCTATGGACAGCATCATTCCATTATGGTCGACTGGTTTAGAGCAAGTGGCCATGCGGGATGAAGTACAGTATAGATAAAATGAGAGGCAAGCAAGCGGCCTGTTAGTACTGCTTGGGGACCTGTAATATCCTCTTAAGAAACATTCAAATAAAAAGAGAAGAAGCAAACTATTGAAAGGGGAACTATAAAAGGAGGACATTGAAAACTAAAGTACTGACTACCCAACCCTGACACTGAAGAGCACTCTTTTTCAGGGGATGTGCACATGAGCAGAAAATGTCATTATTCACAGGGAAAGCGAGCCAGTGACAGATGTGGACTTGAACCATTACACCATGCAGTACGCTCTCAGGGATTTAAGCGACATGTAAATAAAATTCAGACAGACCATTGACAGAAGAGGGCTGACCGGAAGGCACTCTATGGATATCTACTTATTTATATGGATGGATGAATTATTTCATGCTTTTTTTTATTACAATATCCTGGCAGACAGCTAAACCTGTCATGTCTTCCAAAAAGATTCTAGCAACAATTATCACAGTGCACATCCTCTACTCCTAGGGTCAAATGGGGTAACCAGCACCCAAATTCTTCTCTACAAAGGTAATACGCACTTTAATAACAATCTACCCATAAAGGTCTATTGTCTTTAACATAAGAGTAACTATTTTTTTTTAAAACACAATTTTATTAGCATTTTCCAAGATATATCATGAGACAATATACTGCCATAGTTTCGGGTATATCTAACCCTTCAGGTTTCATGCATAGGTCATTAGGCATCTGTGGAACAAGGTATTGATACATACATTTACTTAGCACCGGAGTTAAAAGCTCCTGACTCCAACTTAAACCACAATAATGCATTCTGAACAGTAGATCTCGTACCATCTCATATCTTCAGTTTCCTACCCAACACCCACCCCTGGTTACCACCCACAACTTTCCCACCCTACTAACTAATAACCATAAACTTGGCTGCTTTATTCCAATCTGTTTCACCGGGACAGGGTCTTGAGGGTCAAACAAGGTAATAGTGCTCTAGTGTGTCCCTATGTGGGGTGAGAGGGGGGGGCGGCGAGGAGAAGCTAGATCAAGGGGGGAAGGGAGCAGCCGGCACCCAGGGAAGTGGCCGAGTGGTAACATAAGAGTAACTAAATCAGGCGTACTGACTTTGTTGTAGCTTTTCATGCCAAAGAGAGCAGACCTATGACTTCTGAAATACCTTTTCTAAGTGAAGCAATCAGGCCTATACCTGTTATCATGGGCTTGCGACCATAACCAACTAAGGCAACCATGAGGCATGCAGTCATGCAATGACAAAAGTATTAAAAAATACAGTTATTAGCTCTAAGAGAGTCTGTCAAGGATTTTCACTGTACAAATCTTCTATATCCACAATTTGTCACACTGGGTAACCAGCACCAAAACCCTTGACTTCTACTTTAATCGACGAGAGTCCCTGAAACAAAATACCTTCATACCTTGCTGTAGGCTTCAATACAAACTAATAACAATCCACCCGTAAATGCCCATTGATTTTAACATATGTGTTTCACCATCAATATGCCAGGCTATTGCCCTTATCTGAACTTTTCATAATTAACAATGCCAACGGAATAAAAGAATACTTACCTCAAGAAAGGCTATGACGTCAACTGGAGGTTTAAAGACAGAGGGGCATATGAACAAGCCCCTATCGCCACGTGAACGTCACTTTTTACGACGTTCCTGTGGCGATGGTAGCTTCACCTTATTTACAAGGCAGCGTTAAGGAACTTAACGTGGCTTAACACTGCCTTGTGAATAAGGCCCCCTTTCACGCTATGCTTAGTGTGAAAGGGGTGGGCAATGGGTGTTGCTGCGGGCGTTCCACTGCAACACCTTTTGATTCTGTCGCTGCCCCCTATTTACAAGGGAGGCGTGAATAGGAGGCAGCTCCAGAATTAAGACCAGGGAAAACCTGGTCTTACTTACCCTGGCGCCTCGTTTTTGCTGTTTTCATGTGTGCTGCATTGTGCAGCACACATGGAAACAGCAAAAGGCCAATGATTGTTTATGCTCAGTAAGGTCCCCGTTCCTGCACATAAAACAATCTTTTTAAAAAAATGAAGTTTTGCAACTTCTATGTGTGCTGCATTAAGCAGCACACATAGAAGTTACAAAGCGGCATTTAAAGATTGTTTATGTGCTGGAAGGGGGACCTTCCTGTGCATAAACAATCTTCCCCTGCACGCAGACACACTTGCACTATGGTGCAAGGGTGCCTGCATTGGCGCTAGGCTGCTAAGTGTAGCGCCAGCGCAGGGGGAAACGCAGGGCTGCATCATATTCTTGTAAATGTGGTGCAGCCCTGCGTTTCTGAAGTGGCGGAGTGAGGCGTTAAGCCAGGAAGGCTAACGTCTCACTCCGCCACTTCCGTTGTAAATATGCCCCTGAGAGTGGACAGAGGAAAGGAGGAATAGACATAGAACACAGACTAAGAAGTGAGAGAAGGAATGAAAATAAAGGAAAGACAACCGCTCTACATTTTGGACACCTGCAGAGGGAAGCATGGCGCTGAGTCAACGAAAAGTGCATTGCAGGAGGAAGAAGTCAGGAGAAAGCCTGATAGCCTGGAACTTGACCCACCTGGACAAGGAGGGAGTCTTGAAGGCACCTGGGGGATGCCAGGAACCAGAAGAATCAAGGCCCCAACCAATGTTGGAGGATACCAAAGGACTGGTACTAGAGATGCGAGGGGACTGGCTCACCACCTTCAGCTGGCACTCCTGCCACAGTTCATAGGAGGACCTTGGCTAACCAGGTGGGTGGCGAGATAAGGACAGAGGAGCTACGAGTGGCAAAAACTCTAAGAATTGGGAACAGGCCATGGGTGGTGGAAACACTGAGAATTGGGCACAAGTCACGGGTGGTGGAAGGACTGGTAATTGGGTGACTGTGGCATATTACATTGAAAGAAAGTGAATCTATTAATAAGGCAGTGGAGATTACTTGTAGCACTGTAATAGCAATGGGGGACACAAACAACCACGTTAAAGCTTGGAGCTTTGAAAGCTTATCTTGCATGAAAGGAGAGAGAGAAAGAGCAAAACATTACTAAAGGCTGAACGAGAGACACAGGGGTACAATGACTCAGAGAGAGAGAGAAAATCTTCTCAGAATGAGAAAAGAAGACCATAGGGGAAAGATAGAAGAGAGATAGGAAGAGAAGACAAAGTTATTTGTAAAATACGAATTCTTATCTCTACTTACTCTGAGGGAACGGCTGGTGGCAGGAGCCTGAGCACCATAGGGACTACCCCAGGAAGATGCAAAGATCTGAAGCAAAGAAGAAGAAAAGTGAGAAGTGCAATTGGAGCGATTTTCCTTCAAAATATACACAACCTCATATCTTTTCTGTAAAACCAATTCACAAAGACCTTTTGTTTGAAGCCACAGGAAGCTGTTGATTTATATACCAGCTAACGAAGTTGGGAAGGAAATAACAATCTACACCCACAGCCCTTCTGCGTTGGGCCTATACTTTCCTGCAAGGCAACTTTTAGTTACACCATAACAAAATAACAAATATATACACAATTACAGTTACTAAACAATATAAAATCCCTCCTAACACAGCATTATAAAGTTTACCATAGTGCAAATATTCTATGCCCGTGGGTTGTTCGGGTGGTCATCAACACCAAAACAATTGCCTACTATGGTAGTTTGTGAGATTCTGTGTAACAAATTATCTGCCTACAGGCTTTAGCACAGTGTCATAATCCACCGTCAAATGCCTATTTCCTTTAACATATGGTTTTCACAAAAAATAAGTCAGGCCTACTTGCTTTGTCATAACTTTGCCTTATAAACAGATCACACCTATGGAATCTGACATAACCTTTCTAGTGAACCGATAAGGCCTAAAGCCTTTACCATTGACTTAACACTATACCAACATAGGCCTACTGAAATATGCGTAACTGGCATCATGCATACAGTTATAAAATAACAAATATGTACAAAAGTACAATTGGCGAAACAATATACAGTCACTCTCAATAGAGCCTAACAAGAATCATCACAGTGAAAATCTTTACTCTACGAGTATGTCAGAGTAGTTAATCAACACTAAAATCTTTGTCTACTATGGTAGTATGTGAGATTCCATGTAACACAATACCTGTCTACAGCCTGTAACATCGAGTGATAACAATCCACTGTTAGAGGCAGTCTAACAGTCTAACAAGAATACTCACATCACAAATCTTGTATACCCATGGTAACCAGCACAAAAACTTTTGCAACTACGGCAGTCTGAGAGATTCCATGTAACAAAGTATAGTCTTTAATACAGAGCAATAACAATCCACCCTTAAGTTCCTATTGAATTTAACATGCTTTTCACAATAAATATGTCAGGCTTACAGCCTTTTCCTAACAAACAATCAGGCCTACAATCTTCATCATAGACTTGTCATCACAACCAATGAGAGCTACTGAGTTGTCCCACAAGCCAAAAAGTGCTTTATAAACAATCTCTCAGAGGAAGCATACGACTTTGGCCCAATCGAATCCGGTACTCAGGGTAAAACCTACGTTGGTGGAGCCTACGCCCCTCTCTTAGCTGTACTCTGAAAGATCTTTTTTGTTTATCACATAAGGTCTGGTAAAAGCTGTGCTGTTATTTCAAACCCAAAACGAGATTTAATTTATCAACTTTATAGCACCTAGCAGTGATTCAGTACATGAGGCTGTGCTAAACGAGCCCCATATTCGCTCTGCATTGTCTATCTGTTTGAGCAAGAATACTACCTAAACAGTCTGCATCAACAGTAGGGTAATGCCTTGAGACCTTTCTGCGAACTTCGATAAAGTTAATCATTTCCTCTTGACTGAAGAGTGTATTTGGATTAAAGGGTGTTCCTTTCAAATCACCTCCATCAAGTGAACCCTGGTGCCTTCTTATCAAAAATTATTCAGGTAATTTGTGAGATCAACAGGTACATAACCCCACTTGCACCAGTCATCAACACCCATAATGGTGGCTGTCTTATGTTTGCTGATACCCCCACATACACATTAGAATCCCAAAAGTATCCTAAAACAGAAAGGTAATGCATAATTGTCATCACAGAGAGTCTTATTGAAGTGCATGTTGTGATTTCCAAAGAGTGAATTATTAGTAGAACCTTCTTTACTAGCTGCCCCAACAGGGGTCAGGAGGGTGATTTCAGCTTCCAGCTTTCAGGCATCCTGTGAAAATAGTGGGTAGACACCGTGTACCCGCATGTACCCTCGACTTGTGCCCTGGTTTTCTAAGGACTGTTTCAGGGGATTATCCTTTAAGGACCGTAAACTTGTATTTTTGCATACCTAGTTATTCCACATAAGGAACTGAAACGATTCTCTTCCCTTACCAGGCTTTGATATTTCTTTTTTGTCAGTACTTTTTTCGGTTAAGTAAGTGATTGCTTGTGGTTGGGCGAACTTTATAAAGTGTGTTTATTAGAGTGCAGTTTATGCACATGTCCCTTTGCATGAACTGCAATCACAGAGTGTGTGCTTAAGATACAGTAGGTGGTTGTCTGAAGTGAGAATAGCATAATAGCTCTGAATACTTTTGGAATTTTTTCATAAATAATAATTGTGTTTGTGGTCTAGGAAGACTCTGAGTTTCATCAGGCTTTAGAGAGTTGGCAACACAGTGATGGTCTGAATTTATATCATATGCAATATTAGAACGTGAAAAGACAGTAACGCCCTCTTATCTTAAGATATCAATGCTCCTCCAGCTGAAAGCAATACCCAGCTGAATGTCAAGTCAGAGTGACAATATAAAGTGTCTATCTCTCTTACTCCATACCCGCTCCAATCCTTTTTAGATGCCATTTGTTTCTTCATAGATATCATTATAAAAGCCATCAATTGCCACTCAAAGAAAATGGACGTTCGGGTTGACTTTCTTAGCGGTATCATTGATAAATCACTTCAAATCAATACAAGATTGAGCTCTGCAGCAGGGTTTGAAGACAAGAGAAGGCGTGGCTCACACCCGAGCAAAATGGCCACACTCATGTGAAGCTCCCGAGGCTAACCGAGCATAATCCCCGAAATATCTGTCTAGCATATGTGATAAAAACAGGCATTGAGTGCAGGATAAATACCTCCTTGCTGGAGGTGCAACAGAGAGGCTACCAAATAAAAGCAGTGTGGGATCCAAGAGGCCTGTACAACATGGCAGAGGCTGAGTAGGTGTAGCGGACTGCAGTGGATGGAAGGAAGCATGGGGTTGGCTCCTCGCTGTGGGTAGCACTCTGTAAGACATCCAGGACTAAGTGGCAGCCTGGTTGAGAGGCAGGGCACCAGTGCCGGGACAGCAGCTGCTCGATGGGATAAGAGACAGGCCTGGAGCTAATGCTGGAAGGTGACGTGAGCAGCCTGAGACCCGCAGGAAGATTTAGGATCCCAGGCAAGACCACAGGGCATCCCGACATCCTTGGGGGGCTTTTCTCCCCAGGAGACAGTGGACGAGAGCCCACCCATTGACCTGCAGCGGAGATGAGGATGGACTGCCCTGGGCCCCATTAGGAGGGCAGGTCCTGGGTAGTGACCACCACAATCATCAAACCAGGCTAAATGTGCTCTAGAAAATAGGTAGCACAGAAGGGGCCCTGCTCCGAATCCTTTACAGTGAAGGACACAGTGCACTGTGACTGGGACTGCCCTTCCTCTGCCTCTCCCATGTGAAGTGGGTGACATGCCATGGTGAAACAACTATTGCAGGCTGAACTGGGGTGCCTGCACAAATGATGAGTGAGAAATAAGCATGGCTCTGATTGGTTAAGGTTTTGTTAAAGTAGTCCCAGAGGTGGAGTAAGGCAGGATTGCTGTACACTGGGAGGAAAAAAATGATCTGTTTGTCCTGGCACAATGCACGGTAAGAGTGGAAGGGAAAACCGAAAGGTCACAGAGTAAAAGCCTGGCATAGCTAAATCGAGCATCTACCTCAGGTAGGCATCGACGACAACTGACATCCTGTTCATATGTCTTCTTGGCATCCCAGGGGTTTATAGATTGACTGGGAAGTGAGAGGATACCCAAGAACAGGCCCCTGCACAGCTCAGTGTGGAAGTATGTCCACTTGGAAAACAAACAACTGCATAATGGGCCTGGACAAGGGAGGGGAGATACACCCAGGAAAGTAAAATGGATAAATATGCCTTTCTACAAGGCTGAAGTGATAGAGGAGCTAATCAGGAAAATGAAAAAAAACACTATAGCAGAATTCTCAACAATAAAAGAAGTAGCAGAACGCACCCTAAATCACATTAAATTTGCAATACGTGGCCAAAATCCTACTCGAATTCAAGATTGACTCAGTCACTGTTAATCTCCCAAGAACCAATGTCTGTAAAATGAATGACTAAAATGCCTAAAATGAAAAGTAGCTCACCACGTTAAAGACCGAATTTAAAACCCTGCAAAATTTTGTTGATAAGCTCCAAAGGACAGCACCTTCATGCAAGCAAGACTGGAGGACTCTGAGGCGAGGTTGAGAAGAAACAGCATCAGAATAGTTGGCATTCCAGAGAGAGCAGACAGAGTGTAGAACTGTTCATGGAAGATTGTATCCTCAATAACTTCAAACCAAAAGAGCTGCCCAACTTCTTGGTTGAGCGAGTCCATAAGGCCCCAAAACATATTAGTGGCATTGCAATGTGATACTGCAGGCAATCATAAAGCAAGGAAGACTATAATATAAAAATACTGAAATAAAGATATTTGCAGTCTTTACCCTTCTGGTGTAAAAAAGCATTGCATGAAAGAGAAATTTAAGATATGATGATGTTCCCTGAGAAGTAGTGCATCAAAGTGGAGGGCAAGATAAGGACATTTTTTTCACCAGAAGAGGCATGGGGGCTGGATTGCGTGTTAACGCTCAATCGAAAGTAAACATGCTAGTAGAAAGGATGCACTGAAGCATGCAAAAATGATGGATGGAATGCTTGAGCTAATCTCAGCCACTGGTAATTACTCTGGGCCACATCCCTGAACTATAACACAAGCAACCTAAGACCAGTTTCGACTCCTTTTAGGGCTCGCAGGTCATATGCAGCTTGGTTCCAGGGGCGCAGTGAGCACGGGACCCACGTCTGGGCATACTAATCTCACTTAGGGCGTTGCACCAGAGTATTAAAAAAAGTGATGGACAGAATGCTCGAATTAAGCTCAGCTACTGGTAATTACTCAGTTTGCATTCCAGTCCATCGTTATTTTGCACATACCATGTCACTTCAGTTTGGACCCAGGTATATGCAAATCAGTCATGACACTGCTCCAATAGCGAGAGGTTAGTCTGAACTGCCAGGCCAGGTCCTCCATGAACCAGGACACAAGCAGCCTAAGACCGGTTTTGCCCTGTTTAGGGGTCAATAGTCTGGTGCAGCATGGTTCCTGTAGCACAGTGAGCACGGGACCCACGTCAGGGCATACCCATCACACTTAGCGAGTCTCACTGAAGTATACAAAAAGTGATTGAATCAGTCTCAGTCACTGGTAATTACTTGGGGATGTATACCACTCCGTCGTTATCTTCCACACACCGCGCCATGTCAGTTTCAGCCTCGCCATATGCAAATCATTCTTGGCTCTGCTCCAATAGGAACAGTCCTATTCAAATTGCCATGCCTTGTCCTCCCCAGTACAAAGGAAGCCTGCAGACAGGTTCAATCATAGAGCCCCTGGGAAGGAAGGAAGCAAGGGGAAGATAAGGCGGAGGATGGTGGACAGTACCCCATTCAAACTAGAAGGAACTACATTGAGGATGCAATAGCAAAAACCAACACCAAGAGGAACTAAAGAGACAGTGGACAGTCTAAGATAGGCAATATGAGGGGTGGAACTCACTTTGACTATGATAACACATCAGGTATAAAGGACAATTGTAAAAGACAAAGTGAAAACTAGACATAATAGTTGGCTTTTCATTGACAGAAAAGTAATTACACTGGTAACTGGAAATTACTTAATGCCACAGCATACATTTAATTGTGTAACAATATGATTGTAAAGAGGGGTGTAAGGAGAGACTGAGGGGCCGATTCCGATTCAGGCCGGAAATCTCTCCGACCGAGTCGGACCGGGAGAGATTTTCGACTGAATCGGACCCTAGCAGTCCGACCGAACGAGTACGATGCGGCTCGCATGCTATCGGACTCGATTCGGTCGGACTCCCATTGAAGTCAATGGGAGCCGGTCGCATAACGCGTACGCGGGCTCCCATTGACTCAATGGGTGCGAGGCGAACAAGGGCGCCCCTACAGCGGTGCACGCGGTCGAAGCGGATCGCGCCATACATGCACAGGTAGGGGGACCCATGGGTCCCCCTGTGTGCGACTCGCGCGGCTAGGCGTACAGGGGGGTCCGACACGGACCCCCAAAGTGCGGCTCCGACTGCTCATTCGAGCCGGACGGGGCGAGTTGGTCCGACTGCTCGAGGCGCGCATCGTACTTACCCGGCCGGGGAACGTCTCCATTGCGCGGTGCGAGTCGTGTCCATGCGAGTCGGTCGGAGCGGTTGGGTCCCGCGAACGAGTCGGTCGGCGATTTCGCGTACGCTCGCATCGTACTCGCTCGCCCGGACGCACGTCCGACTCGGTCGAGAAACAGGGCTCCGAATCGGATCCGGTAATGCCGACTCCGATTCGGAGCCCTACCGGCCGAGATCGGAATCGGCCCCTTATTCTCTACAAGTTAATTACAAGAGTTATATGTTTACATGGATGTTTGGGGTCGACAACACCCTGCAAACTAGGGTGACGGGTAATTGTGAGCCGGCTGCGCAGGGTGGTGGGGAGAGGAGTTGCTGGGGAAAAGGGGAAACTGGTGAGTTTGGTGTTAAATATATGGTATTTAAGTACATTTTGCAATACTATTATTGTGAATATTGCTGCTTGGCTCTGAAGGAGCTACAACAGCGATTTCCAATGTCTGACATTTTCTTTAAATTTGTTCGATAGTAGGTATAGATTTTAGCTGAAGAATTCTTTCTGCCTGAGAGGTACATAAATTCATAAGTATTGAAAGCCATCTATGCATATTTGTAAAAGGCCATTGTGTGAAGGGTTCATAGGAAAACAAGGACACTTACCTGGGCAAAGGAATATGGGTCCCACGTCGACAGGTCCCAATCGGCAGAAGAACATAGAAAGGGGAAAAGGGCAATGGTTAGACAGAGAGGAATAAAGAGGGTGGTGACAGAAAAAAAAGTGGAAAATAAAGGACTCCCACACACAGGAAGGGGGCAGAGAAACAGACAGAAAAGGCTGCAAAGACGCTGTGAAGGAGAGACATGTAAGGGAGTGGGAGTTCCAGAGGAATCACTTGCAGAAAATATTTAATGCTGCTGCAGGTACTACGCAACATAAAGGCCCTGTTAAGATAAACAATGTGCTAAAAACTCATGATTTAGAAAATGTAACCCTTTGTCAATGATTGTACATGGATTGTACATGTATATGCACACACACACACACGCATACATATATATATACAAAGCAGTGACAATTCCTATGAAAGAATAAGGTGCAAGTACAGTGAAAGACAAAAAATAAAATATAAAACACATTAGTGTGAGTGTAAACATGTAAAAGTCTTAATCATATGTACATCATTACACCAAGCAGAATTCAATTCAGAAATAATTTCTCAGATATCTATCATGTCTGGCACCAAAAGCAAATATATAATTCAGACCAATTAGTAAATGTTACGACCTCAAGAAGTAATTTAAACAGGGACTTTCCTCAGGACAAGAAAGCAGCAACCTATATGTCACTACAAAAAAGGGGATCCCGAACAGTAAGGTCAAACAGAGAAAGGATCCATATATGTCTTAGGGGCAATCCATCACATAGGCAAAAGTATGAATACTGAAAGTCACACAGGTGTTGTGATAAATCTCAGTTCTCTAAGCGTGTCGATGTACACGAACCTTAACTGCGCGTGGCTGCCAGCTGTGACATATAGGTTGTTACTTTGAATACCCTGTTTAAATTACTTCTAGGGTCAAAAACGTTGACTAATTGGTCGTAATCATATTTGAAAGAACTAATTACATGCTTCATTAGTTGTCAGAGCCTGATACTCCAGGTGCTTTAAGTGTGATAAGTGACCCACTTTCTCATCTTTAGTTTGAATACATTGTCTTGCTGTCCAAAGGATGTATATCTCAATGTGATTAGCCTCAGCTATTTTTCCCTTTTATTCTTCATTAGGAGTGAAATCATCATTCTTTTAATGACTGCCTTATATTTGTATATATGTTTTCATTCTCTATGAAATATAGTTTTCTGGCCAGGAGTAGTATTTCCATTATCTCTTTATCCCTTAGGTGCTAGGGGTCCAATCTCAACCCTCAAATATGAGCTGCTGCTTTGTCCATTCAACTCCATCCACAGGGGAGAATGGTCGGATTTCCCTCTTGCCAGAAATCGAGCATTAGTCAGTCTACCAGAGTTGTGTTGTTGTGTGAGCAAATAGCCAATATGGGAGAAATTATCATGCACTCCCAAATGGAAGGAGTATTATTTAGCTCTAGGATGCTGTGCCCTTCACACATCTTCTAGGTCAAATGCCTCAAAAAGTCCCGAGGTGTGTAGAATTACCTTTACCTTTCCGGTGGGGGTCTATCCAAGTCTTTGTTTAATATCAAATTTAAATCACCCTCAAAAACATAGGTTGCATGATATCCACACCAGTAATGAGCCCACCTAGTTTAGAGCTGATGACTGCAATCTGGGTGGTAGGTATACTGAGCATAGGTTGAGACTCATCCCATCCCAAAATCTAGAGATCACCGCATATCGGCCCTGAGGATACAGCCATACCATACCCCCTTTTATATTAGTGGTATCTGTTTCCTCATGAGGATTACCACTCCCAGAGAGTCTGGCGTAAACCCTGAATGTGCTATTACCTTGTGTTGCCTCATTTCCAGCACTTTGCAACAGGTTCCTTTCAGGTGAGTTTCCAGTAGAACAATTGCATCTGGGTTGTGTCTGTGTAAGTATATATGTACCATCTCCCTCTTTGTCTTACTGACCAGGTCGTTGATGTTCTAGGTGAGTAGACTAAGAGTTGAGCCCTACTGTTCGCTAGCTTCCATGCCCATCACACTGGCTACACCATCCTACCAGTGGGCATAGTACTTTGGCTTGCTCGATTACTCTATGTGAATTTGAAGTACTGATGAAAAAGCTGTACCATATATTGGTGGACTCATTACTGGTGTATATCAAGCAACCTATGTTTTTGAGGGTGATTTAAATTTGATATTAAACAAAGACTTGGATAGGCCCCCACTGGAAAGGTAAAGGTAATTCTACACACCTCTGGACTTTTTGAGGCATTTGACCTAGAAGATGTGTGAAGGGCACAGCATCCTAGAGCTAAACAATACTCCTTCCATTTGGGAGTGCATGATAATTTCTCCCATATTGGCTATTTGCTGACACAGGATGGGCACAGTGCTCGAGAGGGAAGCTTCAAAGGCCTTTGTAATGTGACCCCAGCCTCTGCTGCTAGCAACCCCCAGTTCAAAGCCCCACTCTTGGGTGGGAGAACAGGCTGGAAAACTTAGGGCCAGAGGCGAAGTTAAGCACATTTTTCAGTGACCACCATCTTAAAGATCAGGGCTAGGGCTATGCCCCCCTCCCACAGGAGGGCGGCATAATAGTGGGTGTAGACACACCTGGTAAGGAACCCATTAGTCCCTGCCTGTTACTCCCCTGTAATGCACCTAAATCTAGTATTTAGGTGCCTCCCCCAGATCCTGAAATCAGATCTACGATGACTTAAGAAGCCCGGACACCGAAGAGCAGTGCCAGCACGAGAGAAGAAGGACCAGTTACTGACTCTTTGCAAGCCCTGCCAGACAGTCTGCTGCTTTTCGCCTCTGCTACAAAAATAAGTTTCGTTCTGCAGGACCAGTGACCTCCAAAGCCCTGGAAGGACTGCCTGCCTTTGATAAAGACTCTAAATCTCCCATGGACAGCGGACCTGCCCAAAAGAAATCATCTACTGAGAAAAGAGCTCTGCCCTAAGCACAGCGAACTCGCCTCCGGATCCACCACTACACCCGATGCCCATGGCCCGAGTCCAAGTGGCTCACTGGTCCTACAAAGGTCCCCCAGCACTTCTGAGCCCGAGTCCACCATGGGCTGACCCCTGCAGGACTCCACCTCATCAGCTGCAGCCTCAACTCGAAGACTGCACATGACCGTGACCTGCCCGGTAAGCTATTTTCCGATGCATGAGGGCACCCCTGCACCCGAAGCCCCTGGGCCTTGGGGACCCTGACTGATGGCGTCCCTACGTCCCCTAGCATCTCTGCTTACCTGGGCAGCTGTGGGTTTTCTTCATCTGGCCTCCTGGCCTGAGCCTGCAGCCTTTCGTCAACCTCCATCTCCCCCATTGAATTGCATTGGGTGCCCGACGCTGTGTTGGCACTCTGCACCCGGCCGCCCCTGTGTTGCTGAGGGTGTAAGCTTTGTGCTGCCTTGTGCCCCCCCCTTCTACTTACTTAACTCCAGAAAATCGACCCCTGACACCGCTTTACTTACCTGTGAGCAGCGGATCTTCAAGAACCCCCAGTCTCCTTTGGTTAACATTGGGCACAGACCCCGAATCTGACCTCTGCACCCGGCTGCCCCTGTGCCACCGGTGGTGCAGTTCTGGTGCCAATCTGAACCTTGCCTGGTGTTGACCTGAAACCCCGAAGACTGGAACTGTAAGTTGTGTACTTACCTGAAAAAACGCATTCTTATTTTACTCCGTAGGTTAACATTGCAAAGCTTGAAAATTGCACTATGTCTACTTTTAAAAGTATTAAGTATTTTTCCTGTAAAACGTGCTTATCTTTTTGTGAACATTTTGGCCGCAAAATAAATCTTGAAAGAAGCTTATTTTTCTAAAATTGGTGTGGATCTCCTTTTTGAGCCGTGTGTCATTTATTAATCACTGTGTGCATAACAAATGTCTTACACTCCTCAGTGTTAGGTCTAAGGCTGCTCGCCCACACTACCACAAATAGAGCACTTTAGGTTTACTTTGAGCCCTATACGCTTCTGGGGAATCTCTGGACTCTGTGCACGATATAGCCACTTCGTGGTATACCATATGCAGAGCCAGCTTCCTACAGGAAGTGAACGTGTCCAATTTCACCCAGCAAGATGAATCCTCTTTGAAGGTTGTGTCATGTGTTCTATACAGGACCTATTGTAGTTTTCCCTATGTTAGCCTAAGTGTGCACGACACTGGCCACGTTAGCTTTGCACATGTTACCATATAAACACGTTTACTTCTGTGCCACATTATATTTTCACACAGAACCTGCAGTTGTTTTCTCTTTCGGTTCTTTCCTGGGATTTAGTCTGAACAGTAGACCAGTGCAAACAAGAATGTCCCTTGTTATTTTGTTCTGGTCAGGCACTCGCACCTAGACCCAACACAGAAATGCAGCGGTTGTTTATGAACATGTGAACCTTGTCATATAGGTACGCACTGCAAGTAACACACAGAGAGAGACAGATATTCCCTGAGAGAAGATAACGGCTGTATCTGAGATGTAGAACACCCATCTGTGTATGCCAAGGTACTGGGTCTGCTGATAAACCCAGATATCTTTGTTGTATAATCAGTCTGCTTCTGTAAAAGGGGAGGGGGTTAGGCTATACTGTCTTGTAATATGTCAGAGCTTTTCATAATATATGGTTTATTGACAATGCTGCTGATATTTTTGCTAGGCAGTTGTTTTCTGATTGTGGCTCATATACTGCATTCTAGAGCACAATAGTTTAAATAAACATTTCAAACTTCCTTCGTGTCTCTTTCATATCTTATTGTGGACGAGTACGAGTGTGTGAGTGAAAGAGAGTGTCCTGTCACCGCGATTCCTGAGAGGGTCGGGAGTGTTGTGTTCTAGGGTGTCAATTCACTTGTTCCTCTGGTTATGAGTAGGAGGGCAAGTGAGACACTATAGCTAGTCGGACTTGGGCTTGTGGTACTGAGGTTGCATGGCGACTCAGTCCCTATCTACTAGTGTTCTATGGTCCCAGACATGGTTCTGTTCCTGAGCAGAATCCCTGCAACAGTGGGCAGACATGCAATTGGGCCCACCGCAACCCTGCCGTCCTATGTAAAAGGAAACATGGTAAATCACTGCCTCCACATACACACCAAAGCATGGAACAAGGATTCTAGATACTTTGAATGTGGTGGGGTTATGGCCAAAGAGACACAGTGATTTACTGAGAAAGATCAGAAACCTGCATGGGTTCCGTTAATGGGAATTCATTGGGATAGCCATGCTGGAGGACATTTGGAAAGGTACTGGACTAATCCCCTTTGACAGCCTCAAAGTCGAGTACAGACATTTAGAGTTAAAACATGCACTAGCGACCCATGTCAGTGAGGACAAAAAGATACTACTTTCCACTAGAAAACTGAGTCCTCGCACAACCGCTTTCCAAAAAGGCAATTTCCTTAATATATAGAAATATAGAGAATAATTCACCTGACTCCCTTGAAAAATTGAGTTAGCTGTGGCCAGCAGACCTAGGTGAATTACAAAGCGCTGAATGGGAGGACAATCACTAGGCCTCAAGGGACATCTCAATCAGGTCTGGATTCAGACTAGTACAATTTAGGATCTTTCATCGATCATATTCTTCAAGAAAGCACCTAACTGGGATAGATGTGTGCGATAGATCGATGTTACAGAGAGTTTGTGCAACCAGATACTTTTGTAACACACCACGATGCTCCCACAACTAGGACACTTCTGGAAGCCCAGTGCGAAATTATCACAAGTAGATATTTGAGATGAAGTAAAGCCACCAAAATATGAACACATTTTTGGCCGCTTAGGGCTCATAACTGCGAGATTAATATTGCCAGACTTTGTGCTTTGGATACAAAGCACTGCCTCAGGATTTGAAACTTGGAAATAAGATATTGACTGGTGCATGGCAGTCGAAAAACATGTTTATGAAGGGAGGGAATGCCTGAAGAAATGGGAAAAATGTGGTTACCTTAGAGAAATTATAGGGGTCTGATGTAAAGTGCCAACATGGGGAAATAAACGCCTAAACTGAGATCGTTTTGGAATGTATTCTCCTGCCAATTATAGGAAATGTACTGGTACTGTATGAAGCTGTTCACTATATTGATTGGTCAATATAGTCAATATAGTCAACTGTACCTGATTAATATTTCTTTTTTCCAAAAGAAGGAGCAAAAAAATATCTGGAAAAAAACATAACGAAAGACAAACCAATGCAGCCCCTTTTGATCATTGCTTTTATGCCATCATTATAGATCAATTGGATACGTTACCAAAGATCTGATTTAATTGTTGGTGGAAAGGGGACTCCATCGCAACAGTGGCGGAGTACCCTTGCAGCCAACCTGAAGGTCCACCTGCCTCATTTAGAGTCAGGCGGACCTTCAGTGTATAAACGGCAGAAACTTTTCAGTCTCCGCCACCTATACACACCTTTGACCACCTGACGGAGTAATGGGCGTCAGAGAATTGGCTATATATCTGCCCAAATGTAGCCGTTTTTCAGTGTATGTCTCTGATAAGGAAAACCTAGTGGTAAGAGCTACTGAAAACTACTCAATGGGAGGAAACTTCCATGGCGAGGGGGCATTGTTTTTTTTTATTTTCAAAGAGAAAATCTCACTTTCGATTTTCTTTTTGAAAATAAAATAAAAGTAGTAAATTTGATGTTTGGCTCCGTCATGTTGACGGAGCTGTCCGTCAGACTTACAATGCATTTCCAGGAAAGGCCATGACTGCATTTCCTGGAAATGCTATAGATGTCCGCAGGTACATCCTCGATGATCTAAATCAGTCCCCAAGTATTTTTCAAGTAATTTTTCCCACGTGGAACAAATCTCAGATCACATTTCTGCCTGCCAAAACGTAAATTGTATCATAAGGAATGGAAAAGAAACCTAGAAAAAGAAACAAAATGCAATTAACAAGGGTAATCACAAAAACCGGATCATCCCAATTGGTGCCAATCGAGGACACATGCTTAAAAATACAAGAGAATAAGATGTCTCTCTCACAAAAATAAAAATAAAGGAAAATAATGAAGTCTAATAAGAAGGTGCTAAAGAGCAATTTTAATTTGCCCCATGATCAAGAACCATTGGGTAACTCAACTCTCCAATGTTCTCTAACCTACAAAATTGTAAAGATAAGATCTTAAAATCAGAGTGCATGCACCCTAATAAAATGACATAAGGAGGGATTCCCTTAGTGCATTTGTATATCCCTCCAAACTCACCAACACTGCAAAAGGAGCAAAGCTCCCAATACTTAAAAAGCGCAGTGTTCGCAGTGTAATAGCTATCATTTGCAAGCGAGCTGGGAAACAGTAAGAAATACAGTTCACACATGTAAAAACAGATAATAACAGCACACGCCTGTTAAGGCTATGTGACATAAGTACTAGTGCGCCGGTAAACTATGATTCTGTTATTTTACCACACCATTCCTAGCCCAACAAAATTCCATTACGAGAAGGAAACCCAGTGGGTGAGGGAAAGAGAACATTCCAACTTTTATAGCAACATAATTGAATACCAGGATTCAATTAGAAAGAATCTGACACATTAATCTTAGGTCGTTTTCAGGCCCGGGTAAGAGCGGTGGGGCTATGGGGCGGGGTGTGGGGAAAGTGGACAGATGACGGGATAGGTAAAATAAAATAAATAAAACCACTTACCTTGCGCTTGCCGCATCGCCGAGTCTGCGATGCGGCGAGCGCAAGGTAAGTGGTTTTATTTATTTTATTTCACCTATCCCGTCATCTGTTGACTCACCCTCCCCCGCCCCACCGATCTTACCTGTGCTGGCCGCGCTTGGACGTTTGGGGTAGTAAAGTGTTGTTTATTACTAAAAAGAACTCAGCCCTTGCTAACCGGAATATGCTATTTAAGCAAGACACAATGAAGAATGTATTTAATACTAATGTTACCACCCACATTGTAAGATAGAGGGGAGGATGTACAACTTCTGTTTAGCCTCTGGTGAGGTATGAGGGGGAGTGCGCATGACAGGTAGATTTTTTTTAAATTAATGAATCCAAAATCAGAAGTAGCACATATAACCACTCAAAATATCAAATCAATATCTTTTATCCCAAATTATTCGTTCACCATGAATGATACTATTCACATGGGGAGTCTTCAAAGCAAGTTTGGACTGTCAATGGTTTTAAACTTAACAGGAAATTCCCTTAAAGGGGAATTCTAATTTCTAAACCTGGAATGCTCTATTTCTAGCAATAGTGAGGGACAAAAATAAAATCTGCCAAAATAATGAAGGGACGATCACTTTAAAACCTTCATCTTTATTACATAATGCAAGAAATAACAAGACACCTAGATCTCTTGCCAAAGTGATCTGTAATATGAATTAATTTGAGTGCTCTGAGATAGAGGCAGTTGATGCCACATTGAATATTCCACAAATGCATATTAATTTTGGTAGGCCAGGTAATGACATTAAGCTGTTTCTGGTGGAATTGCATACTTTAACCTTAGGAGCTTTAAATGGGCTAATTCATTTGGAATACCTCAAAATCCTACAAATTTCACGAAGAATAAAGGAGTCCCTCTTGACTACAACTTCATTGTCATAAAAGTCTTTCATCAATTTAAATAATATAAAATAGGGCTTCGGACCTAGCTTGACCATCTACCACAATTCATATAATGGCACTTAAATCACCAACTTTGCCCCCTTGTATAAGACCATGGGGCCAGTACAAGGGCTGAAGGGAGTGCAGAGGCTACGATGGTCATGTGAGAGAGCCGCTCTGATCACATGTTGGAAACTGAAATATGTTCCAGCACCTGAAGCTATTTATTAGTCCACGTTGGCTAAAGTGACCCCAGTAGTTTGGATGAATATAATTAACCTCATTGCTGGATTAAATTATTATTATTTTTGGTAAAAGTTGAAAAATAAAGGGGAGCCCCGTGAAAAATTGGTTTACTTATGAAATTATGTTTAGAAAACAAACCGTTCTAGAAAGTTTGAGATGTCCATAGAAGTATAACCAAGATGGAGCATACAATTAGGAGATAAATCCATATGGAAGGCTGAGCAATCTTTGAGAGAGAGAGATAACAGCCTTATTTTGCACTTCATTAAAGCTGTGAAATCAGACCTGACTTCATATAACTCAAATTAAATCTTAGTCAGTCGCTGAGTATATCATGCTATCAATCTTTACTGTGACTTTCAACTACCCTCTCAAACTAACAACATTATAAACAAATGTTGTACTAATCTCCCCAGTATAACATTGGAGGCGACATAATCAAAAGTATGAAGAGCTGGTAAGGACAGCTCATACTTTAGATGCCCCAAGCCCAGATGGAGTTCCCATAAATTCCTGCATTTAGAATCCTTACTGGAGACTTGGAAGGGCGGTGGCCCAAATTCGATTTTTAGGTAACCATAATGAACCAAAAGATTATAGAGTGATCATCCTTCTACAGTATGATTCTAAAATCTACACCAAATTATTCTCTTGGAATCTCTGAAAATGATAGAGCTGGAAATGTATGGGTTTCACTGCATTTCTTAATTTTGTGTCCGATATTGTATGCCTGTACTGTTTTTGAAAGTAAAGAACTGGACGGAACCTTAACATTTCCTCCTGTGTAAACTATATTCTGAGTGTCTAAACGTACTCCTTGAGTAAGTCTTTGTGCCTCGACCTCTGTACCCTGTGAGAATCAAATGCCAAAGGAGAGATTACTTGGTCATCCATGGGAGTACTTTACTATAGTTGCCTCAAGACACCACTGGTGAACAGCCTCAACTTTAACAACTAAAGCCCCATAACCTCTGAATGCCTTGGGTACCCAAGAGAAGGTCTCAAAGTGGTCCTCTGCATTGATGGAGGATTTGGTATTATATGTAAAATCATTCATTGTTTTGTGTATTTTACCACTGGAGGGTATTGAGACCTCTGTAGTGTTTGGACAAAATATTGAGTTTTAATAGCGCAATACCAGAACATAGTCACATGCATATCGTAATGCAGGAAATATTGTCAACAGGAATATCACAGGTAGGAATATAGTTTTTTTAGATATGTGTTTAAATATATAATTGTATAAAATATCATTGCTATCAATATTTGTCGTTATTTTTTAGTGTATTTTTATTTCTTTTATGGGCTTGGATGTAAAATAATTATTAAAAATGTAACATTTAATGAGATCTTTTTATATTTTTTACATTTATGTAAAAAATGTTTAAGAAAAAATGTTAGATAAAATTGTTAAGGTAATATAATGGGCCCGATTAAGATGGCGGGTAGAAAGCCTCCGACCAGCATTCGGAGGCTTTCTGTCCGACATTGTAGGTTTCAGTCTGACCGCCGTGTTAGGATGACAGCAGTCAGAGTGAAACCAGCGGGGGTATTCGGATGCGGTTCCGATTGATTCAAGGAGCCCGTCGAATCATCGGAAGCCACCATAATCCCCTAATGAAGGCAGAGCCAGGCTCGGCTTTGCCGTCGGAAGTATGAAGGCACTTTGCAGCAGCCTTTTCATGTCGGCCTTTCCAACATGGAAAGGCTGTTGGAAAGTGACTTTGAGGGCCCATAGCAGGGCCCCCTTCCCTCCTGGCCCTCCGCTATGGGCCTGGGGGCACCTATGGTTCCCCCCTAAACATCCCAGCACCATGTGGCAGGCATAGTGCAGGGATGTTTACAAACATCCATTTGTCAATGGAAGCCTGTGTTGCAGGCCTTTTCCGCCCGCCGCACAAGCTTCCAATTGACAAATGGATGTTTTCGACCGCCCTATGGGTATTGCAATCCATCGTAATCCTGCAGTCGGAACCTAAGGTTGGCCCGTTCCAAACCGCAATGGTGTCTCGACATCATAATCAGGGCCTATATGTTTTATTAATGAGATGTTGAATTTACAAGGGAAAAGGGTGGGGGGAATATAATTTTTTTTTTAAATGTATATGTTGTAATTTAAAATTACAATTCAAGAATTTTGTATGACATTTCTATATGTGTTATTATTTATATTTCAATGATATATTTTACAGATATAATGGTTTTAGTAAAAGATAGCTGTACTAATGTTTTTTCAATATTTTTAAATTGTACATTTCTAAATATAAGTGTAATATTTTTTATGTTTTTTACACATTTTAAAATCTTTTTAATATTTGATTTTATTGTTTTTTACATAAATAAATATTTTTTAAACTTGTTAATTTACAAATTTCATTTACAAATAATTATGCTACATTAACTTTATTATATAGTACTATAAAGTATTTTAATAGTGTGTTATTTTTTAAATATTCAAATAAAAATTATTATAATTCTTATTTTTTTTTAAATAATAAATTAGTTTTTGATTTAGTGTTAAACCATTTATAAATTTGTATCTATATTTTAGTATGAGTTGGTTACAATTTTTTTTTTTTTTTGTTAAATTATTTTTATTTAAAGACATAAAGAAACAAAGGGCACAATCAAGTTATCACTGTACTTGTTACAGTCTCATGACCCAGTCCATTTACGTACATGTAGTGTTAGCAATCTTATATACACAGTACATACAATCAGTTCGTTCAATGTGTAATTTAGACATCATTACCTTCAGCATTATTGCCTCCAGCCATTAAGCCTTCTTCCCGAATAATTGATGGTAATGCGCAAATACCTCCCCGATAGGTATTCCATTTTCCCCATTTGGTGATCCATTTTTTGGGGCATCCCCTGTGTATGTACACCGTTTTTTCCACCACCATCACTGTGTCCATGTCATTACACCAAATTGCTGGGGTAGGGGTAGCCGCCCCACCCCAGTTGCGGGCAATGTTCCTTTTAGCTATCATGATACCCAGAGTGGCCCAGGTCTGTTGCATTAAGTTTAGGTCTGTTGCGTCCAAAATATTAAGTAAACAACATTTGGGCTCCCTTGATACTGAATATCCACTCACCCTCGTGATCAGTGCCATGACTGCCTCCCAGTATCCCATCACCATGGGGCAATCCCAGATCGTATGGAAGAATGTACCAATCTCCCCACAGCCTCTCAGACATAGCGGGCTTTCGATTTTACCAATTTTGCAGAGGGTAGTTCTAGTGTAGTAAATTCTATGAAGAATTTTAAGTTGTATTAGTCGTAGTTTAGATGTAATCGCTACCTCTCTGGGGGAAGAGAGCGCCTCCTGCCAGTCTGTGTCATCCATTTCGCCCACTTCCTCCTGCCACTTATTTCTGAGCTTTACCATCGGGTCTGACATATTATAGATAATTTTTTTGTATGTTAAGGAGATTGCTCGTTTATCTAAGTAATCTGTCAGTAATCTGTCCTCTAATGGGGATGCTTCTGGCAGGGTGGTGTTTGGGGGGAGTACTGCCTCAAGGGCATGTTTAATCTGTTGATAGCAAAAATGTTCGGTTGGTGCCAGCTTGTATCTTGTTTGGAGCTGTGTGAACGTGGTCATTTTGCCCTTCACCCAGAGATCACCAACCTTCGATATCCCGATGAGATCCCAGTTGTGGAAGCCTTTGCTTTTTTCTAGTCTCCCCAGCTTGTCCGTAACCCATAGGGGTGTCGCTTGTGTGAGCGTGTCGTGCCACCCTAGTTTTTTATGCACTAATTTCCACGTTTGGAGTGTGTGGTGCGTTGGGCCTAGCAGTGGACGAGTCTTATTATAGAGTGCTCGGTGCAGTCCAGTCGGTCCTAGCTGTAGTCTGTCGAGGGCATAGGCAGGGTCCGTGTAAGGGACATGAATCCATTGGTTCACGACTATTAACTGGGAGGCCCAATAATAACATTGTATATTAGGGAGTGCGATGCCACCATCGTACCAGGAGCGATACAGTTTGACCATAGCTATGCGGGCTGGCTTGTGGCCCCATAAGAGTTTAGTTACTTTTGCCTCGTTGGCCCGGAAGTATATTGGCGGGACTGGAAAGGGCGTGTTTTGGAGAGCGTAAAGGAACCGGGGGAGAGCCATCATTTTAAAAAGGGCCGCTTTCCCTATCAGTGACAATGGTAGCGATTGCCAATGTTTAGTGTCTTTTTGAAGGCGTTTTAGAGGGGCTTGGAGATTCAAGGTCATAAATAATTCCGGATCTCGAGTGACGTGGATCCCTAGGTATTTGAAAGTATCATCTACTACTTTTACTGCGCAGCCAGTTGGGAGAAGTGGGGGAGGTCTCTTCAGGACGTACAAGACCGATTTTGCCCAGTTTATCGTATACCCTGAGTAGCGTCCGTAAGAGCTACAAATATCTAGAATACGAGATAGTGAGCGTCGCGGGGAGGCCATATACAAGAGGATATCATCCGCATATAATGAGATGCGGTCTTCCAGGTCTTCAGTCCATTTAAGTCCCCAGATAACTGGGTCTTGACCAACCCAGGCCGCCAGAGGCTCCAGAACTAAAATGAAGAGAAGGGGCGATAGTGGGCATCCCTGTCGTGTGCCGCGGCGTAACGAAATCTCTCTCGACCTACGCCCATTGGCTACTATTTGGGCCACTGGGTCAGTGTATAGTAAGCGGACCCAGGAGCAAAATTTCGGTCCGAAGCCCAATTTCCGGAGGACAGCAAAGAGGAATGGCCACTCGACTGTAACGAAGGCCATGCGGGCATCTAGAGATAGCACCACTGCCTCTTCCTGGACAGTATGACTACGTCCAAGCACATTATGTGCCGAAGGTTTAGTGCTGTATTTCTGCCGGGCATAAACCCGGAATGATCCGGATGTATCAATTTTGCTAAGTGTGGCGTGAGTCTATTGGCCAAGGCTTTAGCCAATATCTTGGCCTCGGCGTTGATCAGCGATATAGGCCTGTAGGAGGAACAGTCCTCCGCTGGTTTTCCGGGCTTATGGATGGCCACTATTGTTGCAGTCCTCTGATCACGGGTTAGCTCCCCTTTTTCTAAACAGTCTTTGTACATTGCCGCCATATATGGTGTGAGTGTTGTCGCATTACGCTTGTACCACTCAACGGGGATACCGTTCGGTCCCAATGCTTTACCGGACTGTAAGTTGTTGATTGCCAGCGCAATTTCGCCAACGGAGAGTTCATCTTCCAGGGTCTGGGCCTCTACGTCTTCCAATTGAGGAAGTTTGATATCTTGGAGGAACTCCTCCGCGTCAGCTTGCGTATGCGTAATTGTGGAGGCATAAACCTTCTCGAAGTGGTCCGCTAATAGGTCCACTATACACTCGGGATCTTTAGTCAAACCACCCATGGGGAGCCGGAGTTCCGCCACCCATCTGTCCGCCTTTTCTTTTTTGTCGAGCCAGGCCAGGAGTTTTCCGGTCTTATCCCCAGCCTCGTAAATGGTATGTTGGGTTTTGATGAGACGCGCATTCGCTGCTTCCCAGAGAAATTCTTTGTATTCTTGTTTCTTTAACTGTAGGAGATGGGCATTTGCGTCTGATGGGTCCTGACTGTGGGAGCTTTCCAACTCCTCTACTTCTTTTTCTAACGTCTCTATAGTTTTTACTTTTTCCCTCTTGTGATGTGTGATTAGTGAGGTGGCTTGCCCACGGAGCACTGTTTTGTAGGCTTCCCAGAGGATGGCTGGGGAAGAAACGGAGGATACATTTTCAGTGAAATAATGCTTAGTGGTGTCAGCTAGCCCCTTCCCTATTTCCGGAGATTTCAAATACCCGGGATATATAGGGAATATGCGGTTCTGTGCTGTAGAGTACCAAGTGTAGAGGGCACTAATCGGGGAATGGTCAGAAATGCCTCTGGCCAAGTGAGTTACTGCGTGAAAATTCCCTAGGTCGGTCGCAGGTGCCAGTAAGTAGTCGATCCTAGAGAGGCTATTGTGGGCCCCCGAGTGATAAGTATATTGTTTCAGCGAGGGGAACAGGGCACGCCAAACATCCACCATCCCCATCGCGTCCAGGAAATCTGTCAGTGCCGAGTGTGAGCGGTGTTGCTGTCGAGGGGGTGTACGATCTAGAATGTCATTCAAAGTGGCGTTGAAATCGCCACCTATTATTAAAGAGCCATGTGGGAGGCGTAGGAGGAAATCACTGAGTGCTGTAAAAGCCGAGGAATGGAGCGCAGGCGGAATATTGACAGAGACTACATTGATTATACGACCTTCCCATTGACACGAGATCGCCGCAAATCGGCCTTGGTCATCCTTGTATGTGTGCTTAATTATGATCGGATATTGTTTCTTTAGGAGAATTCCTACCCCCCGTGAACCGGATGTGAATTCTGAATGGACAGCTAGCTTAAAACCCCATCTGTCTAAGGCCTTACATACTGTCCCCGTCAAGTGGGTTCTTGGAGTAGGGTTATTGTAGGCACCTTACGTTTCAAATATTGTAGGACTAGTCCCCTCTTTAGTTTATCCTGGAGACCATTAACATTCCAGGAGATGAGCGGTAAATACTGTCTGGAGGATGTCATGGGGAGTATAGGTTCACGTGACTGCGGCATGAGGTTTTTGTGTCGCTTGTACAGGTGTTGGCTGATTGCGCTCAAACATTGTAGGAGTATTAAACATGGTTAGGTCATGTGCCCAAGAACATATAGAAACAAAAACAATAAAGAAAAATGAACTGTCCCAGAACATCTCAAAACCCTCCCCCCACCCTGCTTCCCTGCAAGACGGTTGTTGAATTTCCCGCCACCCCAACTTTGCAGAGTGCCTAAGACCCATAACCAATTTCCTATGTAAGGAGGGGGGGGATAGAGCCCTTCGCGCTTCCCCGGGGGGGTCAAACACTGGATTAGTGATCTTTACAGCTAGTATGCAAGTAAATATTGAGAGGACATTATTCTATAGCATACAGAAAGTCTTAACTGAGGATCAACAGTCACTTGCCCATCTTTAATGTCCTTCATCGTCGGCTCACCAAGGCGATGGATCGGTGTTTGTTGCTAGCGACAATGTTCCATCGTCATGCTCTTGCGGCCTTAAATGTTGTCGACAGCAAATATCCATCACAGATAGGAAGTTAGGTATAACCCGTCCCAGTGTGAGAGCTTAACAGGAGTGAGTCAGTCCTCCTCTAACCGACGTTCTGCTTCCAGAGAATCAGTCATCTGAGTCATGGAGCGCTGCGTGGAATGAGGCCGCTCATTGTTCCGACCGTGTCGCCCCCGATGCTGGACCGGGCGCCAGCCCTCAAGCCACTCCTGTGCCTCTTCCGGGGTAGTGAAGAACCATGCCTTCCCATCTGCCTCCACCCTCAACTTTGCTGGAAAAAGCATAGAGTATTTAATCTCACGGCTTCTGAGTTCTTGTTTCACCGCCAGGAAATTCCGCCGTTGTTTGGCCACCACTGCAGTATAATCCGGAAAAAAGGGAAATTGTACTCTGCTGGAATCGAAGTGACAGGCCCGCTCTTGCTGCCTGGAGGATAAGGTCCCGGTCGCGAAAATTAAAAATCCATGCGAGTATAGGTCGCGGGGGCGTCCCAGGTCGTGGTTTACCCCCGGGGACCCGGTGGGCCTGCTCGACCGAGAAGTAATTGGAGAGACCTCTGGGCTGCAGATGATTTTGTACGATATCTTCCACAAATAAGTCCAGTGCGTTCTCCGGCACCCCCACCAGGCGCACGTTATTGCGACGGGAGCGGCCTTCGTGATCATCCAGTTTCGCCGCCATGATTTTGTTGTCGAGTTCCAGGCGTTGCACTTGCTTTTTCAATGCGCTTGTGTCTGCATTTACATTCACTGTTATGGACTCGACTTCTGTGACACGGGAACTCAATTTCCGAAAGTCCGCACGGATAAGGGTGAGTTCAGTGGCGACTGTGTCAATCCGAGATTCTAAAGAGGCATGGACTTTATTCAGGGTGGACATGATGTCTTGCAGTGTAATTTCTTTCTCTGGTGTGGCCTCGTTGACAGGTGGTGCGCCAGTCTCGGTTCGGTCGTTTACCTCTTTGTCAGACCTGGTGTATGCGTATTTTTCCAACTTGTTCTGTTGGTTCACTCGCTGGCCCCGGCCCCCCATCTGGCCCGCACCCGTGGCTGCCCCCACAGGTACCAATTGACTGAGGGCCTGACCGTGTAACCCGATGGCGCACGCGGCCTGTCGGTTTTTCTGCTGTTTGGTGTGATGAATTATAGGGTCAGGAGTGGAGCCGGGACACAAGACGGGAATGTGGGCAGGCACTGGGTGCAATGTATGGCACTTCTGGGATGATCCGCAAGTTCGTACGCCAGAGGTCGAGGTCTAGACCAGCATAAGGTTTGCGTTTAGACGGCAGTGTCTCGGAGAGTTCAGGGTAAAGCAAATAGGCCAGGGCCCTGTTGAAACTCAGCGCGGGATCTCTGCCTCCCACAATCAACCACAATAGAGGCTGGAGGAACTGTGAAGGTCTCAATTTTGGAGCCCTGTGCGATATTCGTAGGAGCAACAGTTCAAGTATATCCAGGAAATAAGTCCCGGGTTGGGTTCTCAGTCCTTACACCAGCGGCGAGGGATAAGCCGCGCGTGGAGCCTAATGCGGCAGGCAGGCAACGTCTATTATGGCGCTAAACGATACAGAGGAATGGCAGTACCTGAAGCGAAGTGCGTAGCTGGGTCGGTCTTCACTCCAGGAGGAGACTATCAGCCGATGTCTCCTCCCCGTCCTCCACACCACGGGGGTCCGGATATGTGGCCGTGTCTACGGCTGGCCCCAGATGGTAACCGGCAATGCTGGAGAGAAGTTCTGTGTGCGTTGCAGCTGGGAGCATCGCCGGGCCCACCACCGCCCCCGGCGGCGCCGGACGTCTCCCTCGCGACGTCCCCCGCTTGCCACACGAGGTCGGACCTCAAGGGGGTCCCGCACCACCGCACACAGCAATGAAGGCGCCAGGATCCAAGCAGCGCGCACCCCGGGTGTAGGCAGAGTTCCGTTGGATCCTCGTCCGCCACACAGCGACGTCGGGTTGCGTCCCAGCGGCAGTTCCCGGTCTTTGCGTGAGTTCAGGCCGCAAGGGGTTTCAAGCGGTCACAGACTGCAGCGACGGCGTCAGGAGCCAGGAGAGTCATCGTCCAGGTGCAGGCAGAGTTCCGACACCTCAGCAGGTCATTTTGAAGGTAGGTGCGGATCGATGTAGCGGATTGATGGTGTTTTTCCCCCCCAGAGGGCTCGGAGCTCTAGAAGACGGCGGCCATTATGTTCAGCAGCCGGCCACGCCCCCCCTGGTTACAATTTTTAGTATATATCATAATGATTTTGTAGTGTTACCTATTGTGTAAAATGTTTTTTGGGGATTTTGAATAGTAAATTTGACCTCTTTAGTATCCAATACCTTCCCCTAGATGGTTTAGTGTGGAGTGAGAAGAGTAGATCTCACCCCTTTATTGTCCAAAACCTTCCCCAAGAAGATTTAATTTGGAGTGGGATTAGTAAATGTAACCATTTTAGTGTCCAACACTATTCCCCAAAGGGGCTTAAGTTGGAGTGGGAATAGTAAATCCGAACTCTTCAGTGTCCAACACCTTCCCCAAGATGGTTTAGTTTGGAGTGGGAATAGTAAATCCGAACTCTTCAGTGTCCAACACCTTCCCCAAGATGGTTTAGTTTGGAGTGGGAATAGTAAATCTCACCCTCTAGTGTCCAAAACCTTACCCAATATAGTATTGTTTGTAGTTCGTAATAGTATATCTGACCCCTTTAGAGCCCATCATCTTCCTCAAGATGTTTTTTTAGGAGTAGCAATAGTAAATGTAACACATTTAGGGGCCGATTCACAAAGGTAAGCTTAGACCTGAAGTCTAACTTTAGACCTGAAGTCTATGTTAGACCTAATGTCTAAGTTTAAAACTAAAGTCTTTCTTTAGACCTGAAGTCTAAGTTTAGACCTGAAGTCTAAAGTTAGACTTCAGGTCTAAAGTTAGACTTCTAGTCTAAAGTTAGACTTTAGGTCTAGGGTTAGATATTAGGTCTAAACTTAAACTTTAGGTCAAAATTTAGACTTCAGGTCTAAAATTAGGCTTTAGGTTTAAAGTTAGACTTCAGGTCTAAACTTAGACTTCAGGTTTAAACTTAGACTTAAGGTCTAAATATACCTTTGTAAATCGGGCCCTCATTGTCCAACACTTTCCCCAGGATGGTTTGGTTTGAAGTGGGAAGAGTAAGTCTCAGCCCTTTAGTGCCCAACACCTTCTCCAAAATAGCACAGGGGCCTATTACGATGGCGGTAGGAAAACCTACCCGACCGCCATGGTAGCGGGAAAAGACCGCCTGCATGGCCCACGACATCACCGCCGGTCGAATTACGATGACCCGCGCTCAAAATCCGACCGCGGCGGTCTGATCGCGGGCCTTAATATTGCGGCAGTTGCTGCTGCCCACAGCACCGCCGCGATGCCGAAAGGAGCATGTCCTGCATTTCCCTGCACTGCGTGGCAGGCACTGCACATTGCCTGCCACCTGGTACAGGGAAATGTAGGGGGGGGACCATGGGTACCCCCCAGTGTACCCCCCCAACACATTGGGGGCCCACAACGGGCCCCCGGAACACAATCTCCACATGCCTTTCCATGGCGGTTTGACCGCTGAGGAAAGGCTGGCTACCGCCGGCATCATAATCCTGCCAGCGGAGCCTGCTCTGCACCGCCACCATTATCCCGGTCCTGCTCTGTCCGCCAGGCAGGAGTGCGGATGGCAACCGGCGGTAAAGCGGCGGTCGGAATTTCATACTGCCGCGGTCACCACCGCCATCCTAATTTGACCGGCGGTTTTCTTGGTTGCGATTGCGGGCGGATGTCCACCGCCGGTCCGGCGGGCAGCACTGCCGACCCGGCGGTGGACGTCCGACCGCCATCGTAATAGACCCCTTAGTTTGGAGTGGGATTATTTAATCTGGTCTCTTTAGTGTCCAACACCTTCACCAAAATGGTTTAGTTTAGAGAGGGAAGAGTAAATCTGACCCCAATTAGTGTCCAACACCTTCACCAAAATGGTTTAGTTTGAAGTGGCAATAGTAAATCTGACCCTGTCAGTGTAAAACACCTTCTCCATGATGCTTTCATTTGGAGTGTGGATAGTAAATCGGACCCCTTTAGTGTCCAACACCTTTCCCAAAATGGCTTAGTTTTTATTAGTATTATTTCATCTGGCCTCTTTAGTGTCCAACACCTTCACCAAAATGGTTTAGGTACAGTCGGAAGAGTAAGTCTGACCACATTAGTGTCCAACACTTTCCCTAAGATGGTTTAATTTGGAGTGGGAATAGTAAATCTGACCCCGTTAGTGTCCAACACCTTCCCCAAAATGGTTCAGTTGGAGTGGAAATGATAAATCTGACCCTTTTTGCACCCAAAAGGGTTTAGTTTGGAATGGGAATGGTAAATGTAACCCCTTTCCTGTCCAATACCTTTACGAAGAAAGTTTACATTGCAGTTGTAATAGTATATTCTATTTGTTTAGTGTGTAAGTATTTTAAGTATATTCTATTCTATTGTTTTAACTGTATTAAAGTTAGTTTGCGTTTTGTTTACTGGAATATTTTAGTTATGTATGCATTTGTATTAGATAAGCGAAGTGTTTTAGTTTTGTAGTAGTTGATTCTAGTGTGTTTTTTGTATGTTAAAAATTGATACCTTTTTTATTATATAGATTAACACATTTTTAATTGTTGCTGTATATGCTATTCATATTTTATGTGATACATATACTTTTATTATAGTATACAAAAATAACATCTTACATTTTTTGTTTTTTAGACATGTATATACATTTTACACATAAATATTTTGTAGTGTAATTCTTTTTAACATCATTTTAATGTCACATCCACTTTTATTTTTGACATGTTACAAATGTGTTTCTTCGCATCTGTATTTTTTCATAAGCACATTGCGTGTAAACATATTTATAACAGAATTTACATATCATACAGATCTTGGAGAGCATGCTTTACATCTGTCTATGTTACATTTGGGGGTGGCTGTGTTCTCTAACGTTACTTACAATGTAATTTTTTGTTTAGGCCCTCCCATAACAAGCAGTTATATCACAGTTTTTGTTACTTTACTTACTTGTAGTTATATTTTGAAGTGTTGGTCCTGGGCTTTCTTTAGGAAATCTGGCATAGTTTCGTCTTCTTCCAATTGTAGCATTTTTGCTTAAAATGTAGCTGTTTTTGTGCTCTTTTTATAGTGGTGTGTAAATTAGATAAAGAGTTCTATTGGTTATTTTTGTTTAAGTTCTATGGTATTAGTTTGTTAGTGTGGATTTTGTATATTATTGTAGTTTGTTCATTATTTGGTGAATGCTAATTAAGGTTTCTTTTTAGATATATATATATATGTTTATTTTTAAATATTATTGTGTGTCTATAATGTTTGATGTATTTATAATAATTATGTTTTTTATTCCTCTTTTTGGTGTAAATGTTTTAATGTTTTAATCGTTTTTATAAGTAATTATATTTGTTTTCAAGACAATAGCTTTAATAAAATGTTTGTTAATGTTATTTATTTTTTAGAGATTTTATCTTGTTGTATAGGTATTAAAAATATTTTATAGTGTGACATTATTTTTATTTATTTTTAGGTGATATTGTAACGATATTTTAGTTTTCAATATTATATTTATTTTGTGTGTATTTAATGAGTTAAAATATTGTTTATCAATATTTTGCTATAAATATTGCTTATTTTAGATACTTTTGAGAGTGATATTTTTGTTATCGATATTTGTATACTTCTTGATTATGGGATGCTGCTATTTTGGTGATCCATATTTATTTTCTGATATTGTGGTGAATTAATATTGTTCTAATCAATATTATGTCATTTAACTGACCTCAGTGACATTCATTTCTGTTTAAGTGACAAATGGCCTATAGGACTAGTCAAATTTGAGGCATCATTCAGTACAGTCTCTACTCCATGCAATAATTATGTCATATTTTTAATTGGGGATGGTGAAGCCAAAGATGACGACTAAACCCGCTTGTTTTGCAGGAATTACACAGATTACTTGAAGCCTCCACTTTTCTTTTACCCATATCTGGAGTACAGTCATCAAGTGCTGAAGTACAAAGATACTACAGTGGTGATATCACAAATTATTAGTTTCAAGGACTGAATAGTACTAAGAACAATGAAACCATTAGATCAAAGTACAACATTCACCCACGTAACACTTTGATGCCAAGGATCTTGTCTTGGTAAGAATCCAATGGCTAAGAGGAGGTTGGGCTGCGCAGAGACATGCATTTCTAGAATGAAAGGATTGTTAGGCGGCTGCTAATGGCAGCTAGGTCAAGAGAAATGAGATAGGGGCACAGGTTTAGTCAAATGAGGGAGATGGTGAGGAAAGATTGTTAATTGGGGATTGTCATCTGTGTGTTCCATCCTTGAATAAAGACATGTTTAAACTTTAGAGTACAGTGGCATAACTACGGTAACATTTCATTCCAAACAATGTGGGGCAGCATATAGTCCAAAGTGGACCTTGAGTTCTGGATAAAATGAAAGAACTGCCCCCTTAATCTTAGGTCTTTGATGGGCATGGGTAGGTCTGTCCATTATCTGTGATGTCCATGGTCTGCCCTTGGCTGTGGCTTCATATGGTACAGCCTGTTTAAAAGTCCTTAGGCCCTGTTCTTTGATGCCACTGGGCGTGAGCCAGTTGTCAGACTGTTATGGTGACTGGGAGCCTCAATGTTTGTCGCAAGGACAGGCACTTTCAATTCCCATGAAGTAAGGGCTTACTTTCTGTCTCTAGTTGCAGACAGTAGCAGCTACTACCGGGCATCAGTGGCAGGGCGGTTAAAAAAAAAAAAAGAGAGAGAAACGGAAAAATAACAAAATAAATAAAACTTACCTTATTGAGCCGCCTCTCCTCTCTTCTTCTTGCCGACGCAGGGACGGGAAGCACCCAGGCTTCCAGACTCCTTTAGCCAAACACTACGCTGCTGATAGCGGCGTCGTGATTGGTTTGAGCGCCGTGGCTCGGGGCTCAGACGGAGCATGGGAGGCTGGGCATGTTCCTCACCAGGCTGTCTATTACAGCCTGGAGGGGAACATGCCCAGTGCGCAGGACTGTTTGGCCGGCCCAAGACGACTGGCCAAGCAGTCATGCGCACTTGGGAAGTGCGACCACTCCCCCCCGGCTCTTTGCCCACCTGGAGATCCGCTAAGGAAAAATAAAATGATAATAACCTGGCGTTAATATAATTTTATTTTTCTTGTGGGTTGACGCTCCTCCACTTTAGCTGAGGAGCAGCCACTGGTTGCAGATTGTGGGCAGCAACAGTCATTTTTGGGGACTCTGACTTATTTTTCAACATGAGACTTAGACCCAAAGAAAGAAAGGCAAAAAAAAGGATAAAGAATGAAGAAGAGAATGATAGAGAAATTGTGAAAAAATAAGAAAGAAGGGATAAAAAAGAACCAGAAAGAGTGAGTGAAAGATACTGATTTACGTTATTACCTGAGTCTGTATTGCCTCCTTCAACAGTCTTCTTACCAGAGGCAAGGGTGCTCTCCATCTTACCCACTGAAAACATTGGAAGATGGTGAAGAACTTGATTTGAAATCTGATTATGATCCTTTAGAATGTTTTGAATTGCATATTGAACTACAGAATAATTGTTTAATGAGTACACATTTGCCTTAATTTGTGCTAATGGACAGCTCAAGAGGGAGCAAATGTGAAGTGAGAGTTATTGTGTAACTATAACTGCCGCAGCCATGTTTTCTTGCTCATGCTAACAATGCCTAACGGAAGTGGCTTTCACATCTTGGAGCCCAAGACAAGGAATGAAGATTCCTTGCTTTGACAAAAAGTTTAAATTCTTGTAACTATCTGAAGGTTGTCTTCTTTCTCCAGTGGCGGCCGCCACACATACAAAGTGGAGTGGGGAGCGCGGGACAGAGCGTAGGAGGGAGCGTGGGAGGGGGCGCGAGGAAGGGAGGAACATAACAAGAATAATAATAAAACATTTTAAAAGTTAAGCTTACCTGCTGCCAGCCGCCTCCCGCCTGGGACTTCCTTGTCCCAGCAGACTGCAGACTAGTCACAGACTCCCTGTAAAATCCCCGCTCATTGGCCTGAGCAGGCTAGAAAGACCAGGAAGACCAAGAAGTCTGTGGGGTTTCTCTAGCTCGGCTGTTCAATTCTGCCGGGTTAGAGAAACCTAAGTGCGCATGTGAGTTTTGGTCGGCCGGCCAAACACACATGAGCACTTAGGGAGTGGAGTGCACGTAGCACTCCTCTTCCCCCTTCCATGCCTCAGCCCCGCCCCTCCCTGCACACGCTGGCTGAGCCAGCAGCTTAAAAATAAAACAATACTGAAATATCATTTTATTTCTTTGCTGCTGGCTCTGAGCCTGTGCGGCGACGCTCCTCCGCCATTGCGGAGGAGCCGCCCCTGTCTTTCTCACGATCTCAGATTCAGAGACCGATGTACTCCCTTTGTTTTACGAAGTTATTCGATCTTTATTGTAAATCTGTGTGTTCAACTCTATACAGTTGTGTTTTTCATTTTCTTGAAGAGTTTGCCCCAATATAGGTTGCTAGCCAACTGAACCATGTGATTCACGGATAATTATTTTTTTTCTTTTGTTAATAAACCCTTTCAGACTTCAACTGGCATTTGCACAGATTTTCTTTAACAGCACCCTTGCTGTTTTTCTTGTTGCAGGCGAATGGGTATGGTGGAAAACGTAGACGGGTAGGAAGAAATAGGAAATTGAGAAGCAGAGAGGAAAATCCTGAGGAGGAAGCTTTGAATCCGCGTTGTTTCTCTTGTTGAAGATTCTTCAGGGCCAATTCCAGGACTTCAACTGCTAGGTCGCTTGTTCTTTCTAGCTGTACCTTCCTGACCTTGCAATATGATGTGATATATCCTTCTGGTACTGAGCCACCGTCCCATGCTTCTACATGACCAGAGCGGATGGAAGGTCTTTCTTCTACCTCGCTGCCAAGACCTGGAATGACCTACCTTATCACCTCCAGCGAAGCCTGACACTGCACCAATTCAGGAAAGACCTCAAGACCTGGCTTTTCGAGTGACCCCAACGGAGCCGCACCCTCCCCCCCAGCGCCTTGAGACCCTAACGGGTGAGCAGCACGCTTTCCAAACCCCTGATTGATTGATTGATTATGAATAAAGGAATCCTTTGTCAGCAAAGGCCTCTAGATGTGGTCATTACAGAGGGGCAGTAGGCAGTCACCCCTCTATAGGGTACAGATAAAAAGGCTTGAACCCCACACCTATAGATCTTCTGCCACCTTCTGATAGTTGTTTCCAACTTGGAGATTGGGACACTACTCAGCCATCATAACAGAAGTACTACTTTGGGTGGAACCTTACACAACATTCCAACAGAGTCTAGGGTTTTGTGAGGTACAGAAAACAAATCATGTAGAGAACTAGTCATGGGGCTTGTGAAACGAGTCCTCTGAACAGGAAAACATACTTGGTCATGCTGAATGATTAAATGAGGAGCAGAAAGACCATGGAGATCATGGTAAGGACTTTCAACTCTACAACCATCATAAGGAAATCCCACTGTACTCAGGCTTCTATAGTCATTCGCTTTCTGTGAAGGGACCCAGCAAAAATCCCATGCTGGTTGTAAAATTCATCAGGCACTTGCCGCCTCCTGCGTCACCGTACCACATTTTACAAGGCTACCATCGTCAGTTCCTGTTCTGTCTATACCAAGTTCCTGCTGAGTCAGCAGCGAGTGGGCTGACAATGTAGTAGTCATGAAGCAAAAAACAGGATGAGAGAGAGAAGAGGTAGTTGCAGTGTAGTTCCTTCTGCTCCCCTCTTACTGTGAAGTGTCCTTTGCATGGCTCTGATCTGGGCCTGTATTCTCAGCAGCTTGGGTTTAGGAGGCACTCAGTGTATGCAGCAATAACTTACCACACATTTTTATCTTCAATTCAGAATTCCCACTCTTTATTGATCATGGGCATCAGGCCTGTTATGCCGGGTGAAGGCGTACCTGCAGGATGATCCCTTGCCAGTTCATGTCTCTAGTGTCTGCAACGTAACATTTATTAAGTCTTGTATCCTCTCTCACTCTTTTCTCACTCATTTCACGTCTGTTAGGTCTTCACAAACTAGATAAAGCCACTAATTGCCACGTTGTCTTATGCTCATCATACCCCTGCTGGTTCACCCATCCCAATGTAGGTTTATACCAGGCCGCAGCATAGGGTGACCAACTGGCATGGGTGCAAATTCAGGACGGTGAGTGTAAAAATTCAGGACAAAAGGTCAAAGTTCAGGACAAAACTTTGGGACAAAAGGTAAGTTTTCAGGCACATCAGAGGAGATCGCGTAATAATATACAAGTAAATGGACAACCAACATTAGTGCAAGTCAAAATAAGTTTATATTAGGTATTAGGTAAACATTGATATTTTCAATGCCAAAAGCTCTAACTTCTACAAATGTGTAACCGATTGCATATGCTTGTTTTTAAAAGTAACTGGACAATGTTACTTCCATCTAATGTGTTACTTTTTTTCCCCTTGCCTTCAGGCCCACTACATGCCTTAATTGCCCAGACTGGCCCATTGTCATTCTGTAAGCCACAATCAGCCGGCAGACAGAAGGACAATGGGTCTATCACAGTCTGTGAGAGGCTGGGTAGGGCTGCTCTTGAGCACAAAGGAGTGTGAGGTGGCCCCAGCAGGGAGCTCTCAGAACACTGAGGCTTCTCAGAGGTGAGCAGTGCAGGTCACTGTCACCCCCCAAATTACGGACAAAAGGTGTCTGTAAGAGAAATCGTCATGGACAACGGACGGTCCGTGAAATTTACGGACGGTTGGTCACCCTACCGCAGCGCCTTCAATAATATCAGATGCCTTTTTCGCGTGCTAGGGGAAACATCAGCGGAACATTGGCTATTGCACTATCTATCGATCTGGAAAAGGTATTTGATATGCTGAGCTGGCGCTACCTGCAAGCGTTTTTTCACCAAACTGAATCTGACGTTTTTTTACCAAACTGAATCTGGGAGGCGGCTGATCTGGATGGATAGCATTTTTATACACCCGTCTGACTGCCTGGGTTTGCAACAGTAAGACAGTGTCAGAAACTTACAATGTCAGCATGGGTATGCGACAGGGTTGCTCATTATCACCAATGCTTTTTGCGCTGGCAGTGGTACCCATCGCCGCCATAGTCCGGATGGAGCATGCTGGGAGAGGGGTTGAACTGGATGATGGCATACACTCCATTTCACTCTTTGCAGACGCCATGATATTGTATCTCAGAGATGGCAGGTCGGACTTGGCAACTGTGGTGCCATTACTTGAGGAACTGGGGAGAGTCTCAGGGCTTCACACAAATTGGCAGAAGACTACTGCATTTCCGCTAGTCCCTCGCAGAGGGGAAGCGCCTTAGATATTGAGTGAGAAGGGCATTGGTTAGTGTGGACACACCTTCCGCTATCTAGGCATCAGAATCTATCACGATGATGAAGACATCCGTGAAGTTCATTTGGGAGCAGTGTTGTGCTCTTTGAAAGGTAGGATGGAATTCTGGAGGAAACTACCCCTGTGGGTGATGGGCCGGATAGCCTTGACTAAAATTAATATGCTGCCGTGGATGTTGTACTACTTTGCCAATCTCCCGATATGGATACGACCTGGTTGGTTCCGGGACCTTGACAAACAGGCAGCAAGCACAGAGTCGCCTTGTTGGTCCTGAAGGCACCAACGGATAGCAGAAGATTTGGAGTACCCGATTTTGAAGCATATCATTTGTATTTAGAGACTGCGATGGGCAGCGAAATGGCTGGAGGGACGGACTTTGTCTAACCTAGCAGCACTGGAGAATGATATGGCGCAGAGACCTGCTGCCCAAGTTGGTGGGACGTAGCCGGGGAACGGGTGACTTACAGAGGCTGCTGCTATAAAACCAAGGGTCTTTAACTTTATGATCCCACTCAGAGAATTGCTGATGACTTGGTCAGGGACCTCAGAACTTATACCAAAAAGGTGGGCTGAGCTGGACGACCTCACTATTGGGGACTGAAATGATGAACAGCCTGGGCCTCACAGAGCCAGCAAACAAAAAACAAAACAATGCTCTAGCATCATTTTATTTTTAGTTTGCCAGCTTGTGCATGGAGGGGCGTGGGCATGGGAGGGTGGAGGTAGAGTGCTTGTGCACTCACTAAGTGCTCATGTGTGTTTGGCCGGCCATCTCAGGCCGACCAAAACACACATGCGTACTTGGGGGGCGCTAGGTGGCGTACGTCCAAGATGGCCGCACACCTGTGAGGCTCGGGACGCTTGGCGATCTGATCCGCAAATAATCCTGACTTCTACCATGGTGGCATACTAAATTCTACTATCGGATTGATCCTGGTGCTCTCCGCTCCCCCCGAGGCAAAAACTGCGGCTCCCGAGGCTTCCTTGATCCGACTGCGGAAGGGAGAATATTGTGGGGTTGGCGGTGGAGGTGCCTGCTGGAGCCCGGACTCAGCTGCCGTGACTACTCGAGCCCCGAGGCCTACCACGAGGTGATAGGCCTTAACATCGCCCGAACGGGTCAGCGGCCCTGCTGCCTCCCGCTCGCCTCTTACCGGCTGCACCACCCTCGATCCTGTTGCCGCTCTCCCCACTAGCAGTGATTTGGTCTGGACGCGCGCGGCGGAGTGGCGCAAGCCGGGGATGCCCGGCGTCATCTCCCGTGAAGAGCGCCGCATTTTCCCCCTGCTCCGGAGCCTCGACTCGACTGGCGGCTCCCGCACCAACCCGCCTCCATAGCTGCTGCTGACATTTCCGACTCTGAGGATCACGCTCACTGCGTGCAGCGGAGCGGTGCATGGGACGGCGGGGGGTCGCTCACCCTCGATATCGGACGTGCTCCCGGATGCTGCTCTGAGTGACAAGGCGGACGCGTGAGTAATTCCTAAAGGGGCACTTTTGTTTATTGGCCGCACAGTCGTTCGCCAGCGTGGTGGCGCACATTGCGCTGCGCACTCCAACTCGTGCTGCCACTTGCCTCCCGCCTGCTCCTCTGCAAGCTTACCGGCATTGCCTTTGCCTACATTTGGGACACATCACGCCGCTCTCTGCCCGCTGCACCGCTACCCTGGGCCTGGATGTATCTTGCCACTGCCGTCGCTACCCAGTGCTCTGAACCTTGACATTGCCACAGAGGGTTGAGTGCATCTCTACTTGCTGGGGGAGACGCTCTTAGACTGCCCTGCTGCACTGTAAACCGACTGTAAACACCCCGCTGCCTTCCACGGTTCTTGGAACTAGTATAATATCCCATAACGAGACTCTCCTGTGATACCTTTTAAATGGGATGAGACACCAAGGGGGAATTTGACCACGCATACTAACACGTCGACGGCCCTCTCCGGTGTGCCCTTGCGCTGCTGGGCGCTGCCTCCTCTCCTTCGGTCATTCTGGACCTTTGTCTATTAGTGCAGACCTGCATACAACTGCTCCCGCTAGACAAGCACTGAACTGGTCGCGCTGTGGAGTTGCCTGCGAGTCCAGTGACTGCAATGGGTAAAACTGATGGACGCCAACCACGCTTAACCTTTGAATCCAAGAAAGCTGCGACGAGATCCACCTCTGCTGACGCGGAATCTGTAGCTATGGCACGGGCACAATCCTCAGACGCCGATGTCAAGACGCTGCTCCTAGCTGTACAACATAGTCTATCAGACTTGTCTGGTAAGATGGATACCATGAATAATTGCCTGGATTTTCTGGTGCAAAAGGTGGAGAAGCACGACGGGCAGCTAAAAGAGGCGGAACGCCGCATATCTGAAAATGAGGACGTCACTAATCGGATGCAGTCTCAAGTCATGCAAATGGATAAACTTCTAAAGGTCATCGCGGCAATGAACGAAGATATTGAAGCTCGAAGCCGCCGCAATAACGTCCGCATACTAGGTATTCCGGAAAGCACAAATACAGGGCGTATGGAGGAATACATTGAGCGTCTTCTGAAAGGTTCCTTTGGAGCGGAGTCTTTTTCGCCTCATTTGGTGGTCGAACGGGCACATCGATCCTTGGGCCCACGCCCCCCACCCGGCGAGACCCCGAGGCCCATCATTGCTAGACTCTTAAATTACTGAGACCGAGATGTGGCACTCCAGAAGGCCTGCGAGTTGAAGCCGCTACAATTTGATGGAAACACGTTCACCATTTATCCGGACTTTACACTGGCGGTGCAGGAGGCGCGCCGGAAATTCCTCGCCGTTAAGCAAAAACTCCGGAAGGCTCAGATAGAATATGCTCTTCTCTACCCCGCACGGCTAAGGATAACACACAATGGCAAACAGGTCTTTTGCTCGAACCCGCAACAGGTAGACGAGTTTCTAAAAACCATCGCAAGACGCACTACACGCCGGGATGGTGTTTCCAGATCACCTTCTCCATCCAATGACTGACTATGCACACGATGCCCACTGACTGTATGCTCAGCTTGCTTCCACTGCGACACACCCTCTGTGGGATGAGGAACTGATGAATAGCTGTCTTAACGCCTTGAAGTGGATAGATCTCTCGCCGTCTTGTCTTCTGCTACGCAAATACTCCTGCACAGACTCATGAACAGATAAGTGCCCTAGGAGGCTCTTTAATTGACTGTGCACCACATTACGTCTTTGTATTGCATGCTGCCTGATAGGTAGATGTTACTGTCAACTCGCCAAGCACCCTTCCCCCCTTTTTGCCACTCTTTCCCTATATGGGTTGACACCCTGGGGCTGCGACGCAGTTAGAGGTTGGTCTGGGAAGGGACAGTTGCTCACCTGGCCCCCCCCTATGGGAGCTCCCCTATTGTACAGGTCTTTTCCTTATGTTTTCAACTGTTACAAAATGCTACTGTACTATTGGTCTCAATTGGCCGCAATAAGCCAGTTGTTTTTGTTGGCGTTTTTTGGGTGGGCTATAGTATGCCGGCACGATTGGGGTGCCGTTGTGGGTGGGGGTGGAACGGGGTGTATTGAATGCTTGCGAGAACTATTTGTTGCAGAGGCTTATTGCAGGGGGGAGGGTATGGGTTGGGGTTTGTTTCCTCGATATTCGTACATATTGGACAATTGCAGCTGGACAGAGCCTTCATTCCATGAACGGGCACACGTCCCACGACATGGACAGATTCAAGTTACATTGTTACTGCACCTGCTGCGATGACACACACAGATATTCCTCTTATTAAATTGCTTACATGGAACCTCAGGGGACTTTGCGTTCCTCGTAAACGCAGACAGATATTGGCTTATTTAGACAGGCACCATATACAGATAGCTATGCTACAGGAGACACATATGGACCCTAGACGTTCTCCTTCCTTTGGCACGAGATGGTCCTCTATACGTGTATACTCTTCTTATTCCACCTACTCACGTGGCACGCTTATCCTAATTAAGAAGAACACACCATTCATAGTGGGAGGCACATATAGTGACTCTGAGGGCCGCAGCTGTATACTCTGGGGTTCGTTAGCCTCACAATCTGTTACTCTAGCCTGCAGTTATGGACCTAATACTGATGACCCTGACTATTTCACAACCCTATGGGGACAAATACTTAAAATAGGATCTACGCATGTTATATGGGGTGGGGACTTTAATACTACACTCTGCCCTTCCCTGGACCGCTCCAACCCCCTTCCTCACCATTATACTAACACACGGGAAACCTTATCCAGCCTGTTTGAGGACTATGGGCTTGTGGATGCATGGAGATATGTTCATCACACACGCAGCAATGGTACATTTTATACGGCAGGGCACGCCACGTGGTCTAGGCTGGACTATTGGGTCTGCTCCCGGGGAGTGACACCCTGGATCCGCAACTCTACCCACCTTGCACGCACGCACTCTGACCATGCGCCGGTATACCTGGAGCTACTACCCCCCAACTCTTCTCTCACCCCACGTTGCTGGAGACTTGTACCTGAGGCGCTACTGGACACGGTGTTTCGGGAGGAATTGAGGGAGGAAATTACGGCTTTTGTTGCTAGAAATAAGGGCTCTGTTGATGACCTGGGCATCCTCTGGGAAGCTTTCAAAGTTACGGTCAGGGGTATCTGCATGTCTAAGAGCTTCGTAGTGCTCCGTGACATTAGGAATAGATTGCGCAGCCTCGAACTCGACATAAAGCAACTAGAAATTAATATGTGGGCAACTGACTCTAACATCCAACGGGCTACCCTCCGTGAGAAACTCACAGACTACATTGACACTGCGTCTAGGGAGGTGAAGTTCAGAGGTAAATACTTCACTGCCCGTAGAGATGGGGAAGGGGAAAGACCGGGCGGGGCGTTGGCGAACGTTATTAGGAAACCTAGATTTTCAAATTATGTACTAGATGTAGTGGACGGAGACGGGGTGCGGCACAGAGATAGCTCTAATATACTGAATGTATTTGTTACTTATTATAGGGAATTATATAGCTCACAACGCTCCTCCCCCTCTGACTTCGGCCCTTATTTACAGGACATCACCCTTGGCTGGCTAGGAGACTCCCAGCGGGAGTTTTTAGCAGCTCCTTTCAAAGATGACGAGGTGCGGGAAGCTGTAATGCAAATGGCGTCGGGGAAGGCTCCTGGTTCAGACGGCCTTCCCATAGATTTTTACAAAACGTATTGTATTGTATTGCGCATTTATATAGCGCAAACTGTCACCCTACGGGTATCCAGGCGCTGTCACATAGCAGAGGAATTCATCAGTCTACAGTGCTTCTCAAACTTAAGGAGTGATATTATCATTCCTGGGGAAGAGCCATGTTTTCAGATTCTTTCTGAAACAAAGCAGGGTGTCAGCTTGTCTGATCTTCTGTGGGAGTTCGTTCCATAGACGGGAGGCCGTATTGCTAAAAGCCCTTCCTCCCATCCTGGATTTTTTAAATCTAGTGGTGGTGACCAGATTGGCGCCAGATGATCGAAGGGATCTAGCCGGTTTGTACCATGTGAATCTATCCTGCATAGGAAGGGGACCCGAGCCATGTGCCGCTCTATACACTATGCATAGAGATTTAAAACTCACTCTGTCCTTAACTGGTAGCCAGTGTAGTTCTCTTAGAGCCAGCGTAGTAGAAGCCCTGCGTTGCCTTCCTAATGCCAGCTTAGCTGCCATGGACTGGACTCTCTGCAATCCCTGCAAGATATATTGCGGTGCTCCTAAATATAGGGAGTTGCAGTAGTCCAGTCTGCTCAGGATGGCACTCCTTACTACCAAGGGTCTAGTTTCCTCTGGCAGTAAGGGGAGGATCTTCCGCAGTGCCTTTAGTAGGGCAAAGCAGACCCTGGTTGTTTTATTGGCCTGTGATGCCATCTGAAGGTTGTCATCGATTAGGACACCTAGGTTTCGGACCGTTTTAACTGAGGACAGGGATTTGTCTCCAGGAGAGAATTTAATCTCCATCGGTATCTGATGTGTCAGTTTGGCCATATTACAGTACACCACTTCTGTTTTTTCCTTATTGAATTGCAAAGAGTTTTCCTTGAGCCAGCTAGATGTTTGGCGCATGCATTCTTGGAAGATATCCATGGTCACTGCATCTTTCCCTTCTATGGAGAAAACTAGTTGAGTGTCGTCAGCGTAGTTAACCAGGTCGATCCCAAATGATTTTATTAGGGCGATCAGTGGGCGCAGATATATATTGAAGAGGATGGGACTAATTGCCGAACCCTGTGGCACTCCATGGCGAACCTGGGATTTGGGAGAGGCATATGGCATCATGGAAACCATCTGCTGTCTCTCTGTAAGATATGATTGTAGCCACTTCAGTGCTCGGCCTTTCACCCCTATCCTCTCCAATCTTCCCAGCAGCACTGCATGGCTTACGGTATCGAAGGCGGCCGACATATCTAACAGTACTAGTACCGAGACGTTCCCATTGTCGGCTCGCATTCGAAGGTTGTCCATTACAGTTGCCAGGGCTGTTTCTGTCCCGTGACCTGGTCGTTCCAAATTGATCCCTATCTAGAAGGTTGTTCTCCTCAAGATAGCATGACAGAGACTTACTAACTAACTTCTCCAAGATTTTTATAGGGTATGGCAGAAGTGATATAGGCCTAAAATTAGCCGGGTCCGTGGGATCAGATGATGGTTTCTTTAGCAGGGGAGTTACCACTGCCTGCTTCCAGATTCCCGGGACCACTCCTTCCTCTAGGGACTGGTTGCAGATCAGTCACAGCCGAGGGAAAAGCTCTTGCCCCCAAGACTTCCAGATCTTATGTGGGAGGGGGTCTAGAGGGGATCCTGAGGAAACATTTTGTGCAGTCCTGTCAAAGAGCTCCTTGGTGAGTAGTGGAAAACGATCCAGGGATGTTTCTGCCCATGATTCCCCTGCAAGTGAGTGGGTGAGGTGTCTTTGTCACTGATGTTATCCGGAATCAGATCTCCAACAATTTTAGCAACCTTATCTTCAAAGTGAGTGGCAATCTTGTCACACAGTTGTTGTGAAGCCACCACTTTGTTACTAGTGCAGGTGGGATTAGTGAGATCCCTTGCGATCTTAAAAAGGGTTTTTGTACTGTTTGAGGCATGTATGATGGAGTCGGCTATATAGCGTGCCTTGGCCTTGGCAATATCCTCCTTGTAGTGCGCTTGCGCGGCCCTCAGCGCTATTTTGTCCACTTCGGAGTATGACTTCCGCCATCTCCTCTCAGCCTTTCTGCACGTATTTCGCAGAAGTTTCAATTCCTCAGTGTATCTTGATCAGCTGCTCCCCATACTGAAGGAGGTGTTCCTGGAAGCCCAAGAGAAGCAGATTTTACCTGCATCAATGCGAGAGGCGTTGATTACATCATTACTGAAACCAAACAAACCTGCTGATCGGTGTGAATCTTATAGGCCGTTATCCCTTACTAATGCGGATACTAAAATCCTGGCTAAGTTACTAGCAAACCGTCTCAGCCTGCTTATGGATAAGCTTGTACTTCCAGACCAATCTGGATTTATTCCGGGAAGGGCCACCTCCCATAATCTCAGAACATTGTTCTCCATTCTGCAGGCTGTGGATCCCAGATTGAAGTTGGTGGCGGTGTTCCTCGATGCATCTAAGGCCTTCGATTCAGTGGAGTGGGATTACCTTTTTACCATTCTACAGAATATGGGTCTTCCTGTGGGTTTCATATCATGGATCCGGCTCCTGTAGACCCGGCCCACAGCAAGGGTTCTGATTAATGGACACACCTCCTCCCCAATTTCTCTTACCCGAGGCACACGCCAGGGATGCCCCCTCTCTCCTCTTCTTTTTGCCTTAATTATGGAACCCCTGGCGGCACGACTTCGGCAGCATTATAATCATATAGGCCTACGGTGTCTACTGCGCCCGATACTTATCTTGCTATACGCGGATGATGTTACTTTATATGTCAAAGACCCATATCACAATCTTAATACACTGTTGGGGGAATTTGTCAAATTTGGGGGCCACTCCGGTATTCATATCAACTGGTCCAAGTCACAGATATTCCCGCTGACCGACTCTGTTGTTCCCTTTGAAACGGACTATCCACTTGGGTGGTGTGATGCTGACGTCAAATATCTAGGTATCCGGGTATCGACAGATAGGGATGAGTTAATGAGGATAAACTATGGGTGTGCAATGGAACACATCACCAGCTGCATTACACGATGGATTGCACTTCCGCTGACTATGGCTGGGCGCGTATCCCTCATAAAAATGGTGATACTCCCCAAGTTTTTATATCTCTTCCTTAATATTCCATATGACCCTGGACGACATTTCTTTGCCTCCTTGCGGTCTGAACGGATTCGTTTGGTTTGGGGCGGCAAGCAGCCACACATACAGTGGGATACATTGATGAGACCTTACTCCCATGGTGGCTTTGACATACCTAATTTCGAATTGTACTATCTGTGCGCCCAGGCACATTATGCACACTTTTGGTTTCATCCACCCCGGTACACTCTCTAAGTTGCCACTGAGCACTGATTGGCTGATCCTATCCCTCTTGATGGTTTCCTTCTGTCTACCATCCCCCCGCGGGTGCGCTGCCCATCCTCGGTAGATTGCACGATCATAGCCTGGACCCGTATCCGGGATGAAATGAAATTTGTACTTGTAAAGCGCACCCATACCCCCAAAGGGGTGTCCAGGCGCTGTACGCATACCGCTGTGGAACCCTTCCTGGCTTTTCCCTGTGAAATGTCCACTCCTGGGCACCCCCAGGGTGAAGCCAGGCATCCCAGCGCTGTTGGGGCCGTTGTGGAGATTAAGCAAGCTATTGCCCAGAGTTGCAGAGTGGGACCCATGATTAGAATAGGCACCGAGGCGAGAATTATCAGGTCCGAGGAAATTGAGCCCAAGACCCGCCGAGGCGGGAATTGAACCCTGGTCCCGGGCCAGATCTCTGCATCAGGGTCTGCCGCTCTAACCATTGAGCCACACTTCTCCACATGCATACGCCTAGCCTATATTCCCCTCTCCTTCCGCTCACATATCATCCGGATATATCACTGCTTCGGGAAGGCCTATTTCAGAAAATTGCCCGCACACGAAACATTACATGCTGGGGAGACCTATATATCAATGGCAAATTTCGCACACTCCAACAATTGTTTTCTGATCCGACGCCGTCCATCATGGAAACGTTTTTATACGCTCGCCTACGCCATGGCATCCAGGCTAGTAACACTACATACCCCTCGGAGCCTGCAACACTGACCCCGTTACATCACATGCTCCGGGCATCCACTGCTTCCCACTTGGTGTCTACACTATACCATACTTTATATAGCAATGTTGAATACCCAGCATGCGCGGCGCGCATCAAGTGGTCACTTGAACTAGACCAGGACATTACTGACGCACAATGGCTCTTCTGCTGTAGACAGACAGAACAGATCTCTTCCAATAGTCGACTCCGCATCATACATTATAGGTTTCTGCACCGCAGCTAATACACCCCGGCTAAACTCTATAAATTTGGGTTGAAAGACACTCATAGATGTGACAGGTGTAAAATGGAACACGCTGACTTTTTGCATCTAGCGTGGGAGTGCTCCGATATTCACACTTACTGGAACCATGTCTTCACGGCTCTAGATACTATGGTTTTGATACCCATCTCGAGATCTCCACTAGTGGCCCTATTGGGATATATGGAACAAATACTGGCCACACACCGTAAATTTGTCTCCTTTGGCCTCGCCTTGGCTAAGCGGGGACTTGCCTGCAGATGGGGTAGAGGCCGGGCACCTAAATTTAAGGACTGGCTCACAAGCATGATTCTTTGGCAGGATCAACTTTGCACCTATGCTGAATTATTACCACGTTCCTCTCGCCCACGGGACATCTGGGGTCCGTTACAGACATACTTATTGGACCACCCCGATTCAATGTGCACCTATCCTAGGTTCTAAGCTTGCTTCCCAAGAAGTCTATTTACCAGGGTATAATGTGTTCCCCCCTCACGATAAATATATTTGTTTATAGCTGTCTCCTTCACTAAAGGTGTGTCCCCCCTGGGGTTCCATGGCTGCTGCAGTTCGAGATGTCGCAAAGTGAATGTATTGATCTGTGAAATTATATCGCTGCGTGTGTTGATACTCCAAAAACTATATTTACTAGCTCTTATGCACTGAATCTTTCCATGAGATATCTAGTATTTCAAATGCTCTAGCTGTATGATTGTCCTATTTACTGAAATGTCAAATATGTACTTTATGAAAACTCAATAAATAAATAAAAAAATAAAATAAAAAAACCATTAAAAAAAAACACCCAAAAAAAAACACACATGCGTACTTAGGTTTCTCCGGCCCGGCTGCATTCAGCAGCCGGGCTGGAGAAACCGCCACAGATTCCCTGGTCTGAGCAGGGTGTTTTTTCAGCCAGCTCAGACCAATCCTTGCGCTGCTCTGCAGCAAAGGGATTGACTGGGAGTCTGTCCCAGGAGCTGCTGAGACGCAGGAAGAGGCCAGCAGGAAAGACGCGACTCGGGAGGCGGCCGGCAGCATCAGGTAAGTTTTTTAAATTATTATTAACCTGTTGTCCCCCGCGCTCGCTCTCCCACTAACCACCCTCGCTTCCCCCACCTGCCCCCCCACCAACTCCCCCACCTTTTGTTAATGGTGGCCTCCACTGCGACCACACATTTTCTTTTGAGATATTGGGCCTGGTGCGAGAGCAGTGGGTGTCTGGGCAATCCGGGTTGCCCACTCATGAAGCTTTACAGCTGCTATTTACTATGGGGGGTGAGAGTAGATTGATCTCATCATTCTACAAAACACTCCTACATATGTTTACACCCCCTTTCCATGCCTTGACAGCTTGATGGGAAACCCGTCTTAGGAAACAACTTACGGATAAGCAATGGACCAAGGTATTGGGAAGCGCACAGGTCTCTCGCAATGCGAGGCTCAAATAGACACGATTCAATTACTTCCATGCAACCTACTTAACCCTTGGTGGCTAACAAAAATGTTCCCTATTACAGTCCATACCTGCCCCAGATGCGACCTGGCAGATGCCGATTTTATGCACATGGTATGGGAGTGTGTTGCAGTAGTGGAGTACTGGGCGGAGATTCTGGATTGACCGGGTGGGGCGCTGGGACGGAAAATTCCACTACTGCCTTAATTATGCTTTTTGGGACTCAAACAAGTGGTCACGAATCAGCGAGTGGGCTTTAGATTTCTGATGCTGGTACTGACGTGGGCCAAACGGCGAATAGCTCCGCATTGGAAAGCCAGAAGGGCCCCTTCTGCCACACAGTGGAAGAGAGATGTGACTCAGTGGGCAAAGAGCGAGTATACCAGTAGCGGCTGGCATCTACAGGGAGCGGGCGGCGGGAAAAAAAAATACTTTAAAAAAAACTTACCACGCGAATGCTACGTCCTCTGCTCCGGACCTCTACAGGAACTGGAATCTGGAGCCTGAAACTCCCTTGACCAATCAGGGAACTGGTCTCATGCCGTGAGAGCAGCACCCTGATTGGAGGGAGTAGCCTCACTCTCCGCTCCACAGCACCCTGGAGGCCTGCACTGACTGGGTTAGAGATGTTTAAAGTGTGCATGTGTGGCTGGCCATCTCAAGACGGCCGGCCAAAAAGACAGCCACACTTTAAACATAAGTGCATAGACAGCCCACCTTCCTCCCTGCTGCTTTCACTCAGCAGCGACCCCGCCCCCATCCTGACGCCTGGCTCGGGACGGGGATGAAAAATAAAATGGCAATAAGTTACCATTTCATTTTTCATGGGGCAGTGAGTACTGAAATTAGAAGACAGTATGGGTTGCCGAAAATACCCCACAGCAGAAGCAAGGAACTAGCTCTTAGACAGGGCACGAGTCGGGGGTACACCCAGACTGACGACGCCACAAGGAAAGGAAGAGCCCTCTAAGTGTGGAATTCGTGGCAGACTGTAGCCAAACCATGGCGCTTTAAAAAAAAATAACTGTAGAAAACATTTAATGTCTTATCAACTGTTTTCCTTATTTTATTTTATTTTATAAAATGTGTAATTCTGCTCGTTCAGGGATGTGGTCTTTAAAATACTGTTTTTAAAAATATGACATAAAAGCAGCTCTAGGTGTCCAGTTCTGTGACATCCGAGCACCAGAGCCACTTGTGTACCCCATCCAGGGTCGGACTGTGAAAACAAATAGGCCCAGGCACCAAGGCAGGACTGGCGTAATGGGCATCAGGCTGAAGGGTGGGACACTGGTTTTGTTACTGGGGGCTGCAAAACCGGCCCCCAGTAACAAAACCAGCAGTACTGTCCAGCACAATGACTCACTTCTCATTCTCAAAAACGCATTAATCACTGCAGAGTTCATGTAAACCCAACAGTTTTCATGCAACAATAAAACAGTCAAGATTGATGTCTCTGGTGCTTTATCTTCTTGTTTGAGAGAGATTGGAGTATTGTCTATTGCAAGTTTTGACTCATCTACTGTAGTGCCGAGGGTTAATATGCCTGCTGCAAAGAACGTGTACCATACAGATCACAGAACTGTATTAAATGTGCATAGCTCAGTGGGTTTCTGCTTTTGTTACAGAGATCCATTAGTTACTTGCAGTGCATAACTTACAATCGTAATAAATCTAGCGCCTTGAGCTATGACATGCCATCAAAGAGCTGCATGCAAACTGCATGGTTCGAGTTTGGAAGTTATGTTTTTTTCCCCAGTCTTTCATTATCCTAATACTGCTAAACTGGGGTTGTTTGGGTAGGAATACATTCTTATTAGTAAATCCAACCACTGTGTTATGTTTTGAATTCTCGGTTTGTGCTTCTCCAGATCTTTAAACATGCCTACCAGAATTGATGGCATGTGAATCCTACACCTTGTAGTCCCTTTTGTCTTGTATAACATTTTCTAAACACTGATTTACACACGTATGATTCATTGTCTCTGTATGTGTGCATGGCAAAAGTGCTCCAAGTCCCTACACTGGTATGAGAGGCGCTATAAAACAAATGAAATACATGTGAGAGGGGCTATGGAGAGATGAGGGGCAGTCTTGGAGGGTGATAGTGAGGGAAACATTGAAGAGCCCCAACAAGATTGTTGTATCTTGGTGCACTGTAAGGTCATCATTTACTGTGCCATAAAAGCAAAAACAATTGAATATATAATAAAATGTGTTGTAGAATGCACCATTTATGTAATTGTTTCTAAAGGTTTCTTGGGAGAGAATATCCTCTCCCCCATGCCCCCTCTGTAGTGGTCAGGCTCACGTGCTGCGTTTGCTCGCAACACACCATACAGGGGATGGACACAATTTGCCAGGGCTGCTTTGGGTTCCCAGTTTGGCCCTGTCTGGCACCAAATTAAAAGTGCCCCATTCAGCAAATGATATATCTAAACAAGCATTGGCAAAGCCAATAGGTCTTGCCTTTGGGACCTCTTAGGTTTGTGATTTTTTTTTAGCCTTTTACTCTCAAGAGCTCTCTCAAGTTTTTTGTTGGTAGGAGAGTTAGCCAAGCAGGACAGTTCCAAAGGTATCCTTTGCAGGACACTTGAATATATAATGTCGATGTCTGAGCATCTAGCTGGCTGACATAAATGTGGAGGAGCCCTTGTGGGTTTCCGTGAGTCAGATCAGATTCTCCTGAAGAGTCCCTTTATCTTCTGAGCCCTGCTTAACCCCTTCCTTGCTGTCCACAAGTGCAACAAAGGCACACCTGTGTACAGGAGAGACCTGTATTCATGTCCTCAATGTTTGAGGCAAACAATACTCATTTATTTCTCATTTATTTCTGAACAATGGGCGTAAAAGCGTTAAGGTAACCATGTAGTTCCTGCTTATATTTTGCATGCTTTACATAATCTTGCATTGCCTATGAGTGTTTGCTTTTTCCATGATGTTGTTACTTTTTTCCAGGCTGTCCATAATTTGAATTGAGTCACATTCAGGTGTTTATAACGGGGAACAATTGGGTTGTAGCTGAAGGTAGTGCACGTTTCTCTCAGTGGGGCAGAAAGGTGTTCGGGGGGAGAGGATGTGGCACTATGGCCAGAGCTACCGAATTTGGAACTGGGGAGCCAGGATCAGGCTTCATGACCAGTCCACCAGACCACTCTCCTGAGGGAGCACATTCCCATGCTAGACCTTAGAAGGCCCCCTAGACCTTAGAAGCCCTGGTCTCTTAGCACCAGCAGGCGGACCCTACCGGTGGCCAGTGTGAGTTCACCTTGAAGCCCTGTTCACCACAATCCATACTGAAGTTCACCTCCAGTGTTGCGGGCAGGCCTACAAAGCAGCACACCCTAGATCAACAGAGACTTTGTCACTGAGGTCACAGGACCCTTGAGGTCAGTCCGCCTCACCCATTGGTGCCTCCATTGGCCTTGTTCCAACAGTAGTAGTGAAACTCATCAGGGATCGGCAATGTAAGATTTGCACGCACACCAAACTAAGTGGCATATTTACGAGGGCCTCGCGTCATGCTTGCACCACTCCAAGTCATATTTATGAAACCACTCAAAGCTACTTTGCATGGCTTTGAATGGTTTCATAAATATGGAGTAATACGACACAGCACAAAACGCCGTTTTGCTTTCCTATGCACAAGCGAAGTGTTACGGTGGGTGTTCCCACGCAACTCCCATTCCTAGATTTACAAGGATTTGTGAACCTGGGAATGTATCAAAATCTTACACCTCCCCCAGGGAGGCACAACAAGGAGCAATATCTTTATTTCTCCCTGTTTTTTTCTCTTTCTATATGTGCAGCACACATAGAAAGAGGAAAAAGCCTCTCAGGATTGTTTTTGTGCAGGAAGGCGCCCCCTCCTGCGCAAAAACAATCCTGCATGCAATGGAGGCACGCTTCCACCATGGTTCACGGGTGCCTGCGTTGGCGCTAGGCTGACGAAACGGCACCAGCGCAATTTGGTATAGACAGGAATGCACCGTATTGGATAAATACGGTGCATTCCTGCCCTTTCCCTGTGACGCAAGGCAGCACAGCAAAGTAACTTGTGGCGCTGCCCTGCTCCACCATTCCCTAAGTACGCAAACTTCACGGTTTTTCTGCTTCATGCACCAGCACTTTTAACATGTGTTGCCTGCTTTGGGACCACTGCAATTATGCAGCAATGGAGGAAAAAATTATGTTGCAGTGTTGACTAAATTATGCAGCAAATAAAGGCTGCAGCATAATGTGGTACATTATCTGATACCTTATTATTTAGACTTTTTTTCACATACTAACAGTCTCTGCAAAGCTTTCGCCTCATTAATACCAGTTTAACATACACTTGCAACAGTGAGAATGGTGACCAGTCAACCTTTGTAAAGGGCTCTCCACTTCACTGCAACACAAGTCACGTGTTTTGATCCGTTTGAACTACAAACAATTTTTTAGTTAAAACCATCAGATTGTGCAGCAGATGATGTATTATGTGGCAAATACGGCAGAGCTATAATTATGTGAAAAACATTTGCAAACTAGGATATTTTGCCATTCATGTTTGAACTTCTCTCATGCAGTCTCTGTTGGGTGGTATTTCTCAAAACCTACAGTGCTCGTGGAGAGACAAAGGATGAAGGTGTCTAATAGTGATTGCAGCAGTGGCGTAATGAAACTTGAGGGGGCCCCCCTGCGAAGTACATGGAGGGGGCCCTCCCACGGCCACCCGGCCCACCACCTACCACTTTGCCTCACCGCCCAAAAATCTGGTACATTTTGATTTGAAACCTCCAACATTTAATGAAATGCCTCTATATTGTCTTGCTCAAAGTTCTAATGAGAAAGTGGGAAACACTCTTAACATATAAAACCACGCCATTTGTAACATTGTCAAGAGCAGATTATTTAACTGAGACAATCAATCAATCAATCAATCATGTCACTTATAAAGCGCACTACATACCCGCGAGGGTCTCAAGGCGCTGGGGGAAGAGGAGGGTGGTGCTGCTACTGATCGAAGAGCCAGGTCTTGAGGAGTCTTCTGAAGGCCAGTAGGTCTTGGGTCTGTCGGAGGTTGGTGGGGAGGGTGTTCCAGGTTTTGGCGGCGAGGTGGGAGAAGGATCTGCCGCCGGCGGTCGTTTTCCGGATGCGGGGGACTGTGGCGAGGGCGAGGCTGGTCGAGCGGAGCTGGCGGGTGGGGGTGTAGAAGCTGAGTCGTCTGTTGAGGTAGGCTGGTCCGGAGTTGTGGAGTGCTTTGTGTGCGTGGGTGAGGAGCTTGAAGGTTATCCTCTTGTTGACAGGGAGCCAGTGCAGGTCTCTCAGGTGGGGTGTGATGTGGCTGCGTCGGGGGATGTCGAGGATAAGACGTGCAGAGGCGTTCTGGATGCGTTGCAGCCGTCTCAGGGGCTTAGCCGTCGTTCCTGCGTAGAGGGCGTTTCCGTAGTCCAGCCTGCTGGTGACGAGGGCCTGGGTGACTGTTTTTCTTGTTTCGGTGGGGATCCACTTGAAGATCCTGCGGAGCATTCGGAGGATGTTGAAGCAGGATGAGGAAACGGCGTTGACCTGCTTAGTCATGGAGAGGGTGGGGTCGAGGATGACCCCTAGGTTGCGTACGTGGTCGGTGGGTGGCGGGGCTGTTCCCAGTGATGTTGGCCACCAGGAGTCGTCCCAGGCTGAAGGGTTGGAACCAAGGATGAGGACCTCCGTCTTGTCCGAGTTCAGCTTCAGGCGGCTGGTCCTCATCCATTCGGCGACGGCCTTCATTCCTTCGTGGAGGTGGGCTTTGGCGGTGTGAGGGTCTTTGGTGAGGGAGAGGATCAGCTGGGTGTCGTCGGCGTAGGAGATGATGTTGAGGTTGTGCTGTCGGGCGACGTGGGCGAGGGGTGCCATGTAGATGTTGAACAGCGTTGGGCTGAGGGAGGAGCCTTGGGGTACGCCGCAGATGATCTTGGTGGCCTTGGATCGGAAGGGGGCGAGGCGGACGCTTTGTGTTCTGCCGGAAAGGAAGGATGTGGTCCAGTCCAGGGCCTTCTCTTGGATCCCGGCGTCGTGAAGGCGTGTTCGTAGTGTGTGGTGGCAGACCGTGTCGAAGGCGGCTGATAGGTCCAGGAGGATGAGGGCTGCTGTTTCTCCGTTGTCTAGCAGGGTCCTGATGTCATCGGTGGCGACGATGAGGGCGGTTTCGGTGCTGTGGTTGCTGCGGAAGCCGGACTGGGAAGGGTCCAGGATGTTGTTCTCCTCGAGGTAGCGGGTCAGTTGTTTGTTGACGATTTTCTCGGTGACCTTCGCGGGGAACGGGAGCAGAGAGATGGGTCGGAAGTTCTTGAGGTCCTTGGGGTCTGCCTTGGGTTTCTTGAGTAAGGCGGTGATCTCGGCGTGCTTCCAGCTTTCCGGGAAGGTTGCTGTCTCGAAGGAGATGTGATTATTTTCCGGAGATGGGGCGCGATGGCTGTACTGGCTTTGTTGAAGATGTGGTGAGGGCACGGGTCTAGCAGTGAACCGGAGTGGATGGTGTTCATGATCTCGCTGGTGTCCTCGTCGTTGATGTTGGTCCAGGAGAGCAGGCGGTTGGTGGTTGTGGGGGCAGTGGTCTCGGTGGTTGCCGGGGCGGTCGTGGTGTTGAAGCTGTCGTGGATGTCGGCGATTTTGCGGTGGAAGGAGGTGGCCAGTGAGTCGCACAGGTCTTGCGACGGCTGGATGTCGTTGGTGTTGGAGCTGGGGTTGGAGAGTTCCTTCATGATGTTGAAGAGCTCTTTGCTGTTGTGTGCGTTGTTGTCTAGGCGGTCTTTGAGTGAGGCCCTTTTGGCAGATCTGATGAGGTGATGGTGATTGCGGGTGGCGCTCTTGTGGGCGGCGTAGCTGTCCGCTGTCCGTTCGTGGAGCCAGATCTTCTCCAGTTTTCGGCATGTTCGTTTGGAGGCCTGGAGGTCTTCGGTGAACCAGGTGGCTTTCTTGCTGGTGTGGCTGTTGGGCGGATTCTTGAGCGGGGCGAGGGTGTTGGCGCAGTCGTCGATCCACTGTCTGAGGTTGCGGGCGGCGGTGTCGGGGTCGGAGGGTTCGGCGGGTGGGCTCAGGGCGAGGGTTGTGGTTAGCTGGTCTTCCGTGACTCTGCTCCAGCAGCGGCGAGGCATTTGTTCGGTGCGGTGGTGCGTGGTGGGCTTCCTGTAGGTGAAGTGGATGCAGTGGTGGTCAGTCCAGTGGGGTTCGGAGGTGTGGTTGAAGGAGACGTGTGGGCTTGCGGAAAAGATGGAGTCTAGCGTGTGGCCGCCGGAGTGGGTGGGTGTAGTCACGAGCTGTCTGAGTCCGAGGGTGGCGAGGTTGTCGATCAGGGTGGTGGAGTTGGTGTCCTTGTTGTTCTCGAGGTGGAAGTTCAGGTCCCCGAGGAGGATGTAGTCCGTGGAGGCGATGGCGTGTGTGCTGACGAAGTCAGCGATGGAATCGCTGAACTGTGGTCGGGGTCCGGGGGTCTGTAGATGAGGGTTCCTCTGAGGGTGGTGTTGGGATCGGTGTGGATCTGGAAGTGCATGTGTTCGGCGGTGCTGAGGGTGTCGTCGGTGTTGGTTGAGACTCTGAGGGTGTTCCTGTGGACGATGGCGATGCCTCCTCCGACTCCGTTGGTGCGGTCCCTGCGGGTGATCTTGTATCCATCCGGGATGGCAATGGCGATGTCGGGGGCTGAAGCGGGATTCAGCCAGGTCTCCGTCAGGAATGCGACGTCTGGGGAGGTTGAGTCGAGAAGGTCCCAGAGTTCGATGGCGTGTTTGCGGGCGGAGCGGGTGTTGAGGAGGATGCATCTGAGGTAGTTGGGTTCTTTCCTGGGCGGTGGTTTGGCGGGGCGGGTGCTGGCGAAGCTGCAGTTCCGGCAGGTGAAGGGCCCTTGGGTGCGCTTCGGGGTGGCCTGGTAGTAGGCGTGATCTTTTCCGGGGTTGAGTGCGTGGAGGGTGCTGGCGTCGTATCGGCGTCTGTTGATGTGGCGGGCGCGGGGGATGCCCGGACCAGGGGGTCTGGCGCTGGGCGCGGTCACGGCGCGGACGGGCGCCATAAATGGGGAGGTGGGAGGGAGGAGCAGGGAATGGGGCAGTGAATGGGCAGTGAGGGGGCGGGGCCGCAGGCGCAGCGGCGGGAAACAGGCACAGAAAGGAAAAACGATCACAATCAGGGGCAGCAAGGGGGCACAGAAAGGAAAAAACGATCACAATCAGGGGCAGCAAGGGGGCACAGAAAGGAAAAACGAGCACAATCAGGGGCAGCAAGGGGGCACAGAAAGGAAAAAAACGATCACAATCAGGGGCAGCAAGGGGGCACAGAAAGGAAAAAACGATCACAATCAGGGGCAGCAAGGGGGCACAGAAAGGAAAAAACGAGCACAATCAGGGGCAGCAAGGGGGCACAGAAAGGAAAAAACGATCACAATCAGGGGCAGCAAGGGGGCACAGAAAGGAAAAAACGATCACAATCAGGGGCAGCAAGGGGGCACAGAAAGGAAAAACGAGCACAATCAGGGGCAGCAAGGGGGCACAGAAAGGAAAAAACGAGCACAATCAGGGGCAGCAAGGGGGCACAGAAAGGAAAAACGATCACAATCAGGGGCAGCAAGGGGGCACAGAAAGGAAAAAACGATCACAATCAGGGGCAGCAAGGGGGCACAGAAAGGAAAAAACGATCACAATCAGGGGCAGCAAGGGGGCACAGAAAGGAAAAAAACTAGCACAATCAGGGGCAGCAGCAGGGCACACAGACGGAGCTGTGTGGTGGGGGAGCGACCTACCAGTCAAGGTCAGGGGTCACTCAGCAGCAGCAATCAGAACAATGCCAAGGAGCGGTCCTGTTGTCTCAGGAACTGCCTATCGCCGAAGAACAAAGAACAACTATGTAGGGTCTGAATTAGAATTTATATTAATGGACAATAACTTGAAACTGTCCCAGCAGCTCTACGGAAATGATTGTCATCATTAATGCCAACTGCTGAGAAAAATACCTGCAGTGTATTTCAAATTTAAGGAAGCCAGGTTAGTGTTGTGTTCCATCATCCACCACCCACTTGGCCTCAGGATTCTAAGACACTATGCTGGGCTAACATTATTTACATTATGTTACTCCCTCAGGAGTGCCCAAGTTCATTCAACTTATTTGTAGTGAGTTTTCTGGTAAATAACAAAATTATTACCTCTTATGTGAATGATAAATAATTTTTTTTTAAAAACATGCATTTGATTATAATTTAGGCCTTGTTACGCTGCTCATTTGGTTGTACCATTCTTGATGACATGAAGGGAGAATATTTGCTGTTTTGACATTAGGCAGTCTATGAAAGAAGAAGTTAGTGCAATCAATAGTGTGTGGTACTTCTGAATACTGCCAATTTCTCCTACATGTTAGAGTAGAGTAGTACATATTAAAATAAATGCCAGACTGCCCACTCCCCATGTCACACACCCACAAACCTCAAGCTCGCATTTGGAAAAGTCTTTGTGGGTTCAACCAACTCTGAATTCTGTGAATTTTGGGCAATTAAGAATTCAGCAACCTTTATTTACTAAGAGATGTGTGGATGAAGTACATCTGTAGATGTAGGGTTCGTGTATCATGATGCTCTTTCCCTAAGGTAATATTTCACATTGAGGGAATGTGATGTGAGCACACTTGTATTACAAAGAAAACTGATGTACAGTGCCTGTAGCATTTCACATAACCTCAGAAACACTTGTGCAGAGTTTAAACATTCTGTAGCTTTGCTATAATTTGCTTTTTTGCTGAACTTTGTACACAAAATGTCTTTTCCATGGGCCTAGACGTGCCAGCACACGTGGTAATTGTGGCCATCATATTTGCAGATGGCGGCACCAGGGACATCCTAAGGATTTTCGGGGCCCTGTGCCAAGCATATTTTGGGGGCCCCTGTAAGGAACAGTTTTGAATTTATGATTCTATTTCAGCTCTTTCATGCCCTCTTTGACCAAGTCATTGACAGAGCACAGACCCACTTGTCCAAATTCTAAATGTGTTTACATGTAATATTCAGGGACAGTGATGTGTGTTTTCAATATTGTAGCACAGTAGCTGCTTGCTAATATTATTGCAAATAATCTCTGTGACACACTCCCATTTCCCATATGTGAGGTCATGATTTGATCCAAAAGAAACTATTTTATGGATATTGCATGAAACATAAACACAAAACTTCCCTACAAAATGTAATAGACACACACAGGGCTTTAAGTGGGATGAATAAACTGGGGGGGGGGGTCTCTCAAAGGGGCGTGGCCGATGTAATTAAGGGCGTGGCTTAAAAACACATAAGCTAAAAATCTGTGCTTAGCATAGTGTGCAGCCTGACTTGTATTTTGCTGTTTCTGTCATTGCATCCAGATATATGATACAAGTAACATCATACCACCCTGAGGCCGAAGACCATGAAGCTGTGCTTGCGCTGCGTATGGCGCACCACGCAGCATTTCATTTATTTGAGGGGACTGGAGCATAACTTTTCAACTACGTCCCAGCGTGGTGCAGGGACCCTGCTGTCAATTACTGTACTGTGCGCTGAGGGGGCCCCCTGGAGCTCGGGCCCCCCCCCGCAACGCAGGGGCTGTGGGGGCCTGTGTTACACCCCTGATACCTACTGCAAGTCAGGACTATTGGCATTGTCAATGGTTGTTAGTTGCATAAGATAAATAAGCAACAACTATGGCTTGTTGTATATAATATTAAAAAAGCTGCCACTTAAAGCCCTGGTGACACCACGACGATGTTGCTGCTCCTGCGTTTCAAAAAGAGAAGAGAAATCCAGAGAGAAAATGACTTTCTTTAAAGGATTTCCCTTACCCTACAACGCTTACCTGGCATGACGTCATGCCGTAACTTCTCCACTAGTGAGAAGTTAGCAGTGTGGGCACGCAAAACAGAGCCCGATAGGGACCCGTTTCGAGGTCCCCTTTTAAAAACTGTCAGTGCTCAGCACCGGCAGGACCCGGCCCACTTAAAGCCCTGGACACACATATCACCCACAGTGAAAATAAAGCAAAGGAAAATGGTATTTAAAACAATCTGTTTAAGAATCATTCAAAGCCATCAAGCAAGCAAGACTCTACAGAACAGCGCTGGTTCTATCAGGGGGCCCCCTGAAAAGGCTGGAGCCCTTGGCTAGAGCTCACATTGCCCATGCCTTAAAACGTCTCTGGCATCGCCCCTTAATTGGTTGCAAACAATCTCTCATCCAGTAATAGCAACTTATTAAGAGGCAGCAATCGTGACCTGGGGAAAACAAAGGAGGCCCTAACAAAAGGCCGCCCAGACATACTGAGGCGGGGGCCCACTCCGATGTACCTAGTAGCAGCATGCAACCCCAAGAAAAGCAGCAGTGCCATCACAACCCCCATAGGAACCCCACACACCCCCTCCCTCCCTTGCAGCGACCGGAGTCATTGGATCCTCCATTAAAAAAACTGGGCTGCATGTAAAATATTTGCATAGAAAAGGCCTTGCCCACAAAAGTTTGGTATATCGTAAAAAATACAGGCCAGCTCCAGAGGCCATTGTCACGTCTTTAAGAAGCTTTAGAGTGTAAATTAAAAACGTGATGTCTCTTCTGGCTCAAGTCGGGTACAGCACCGTGCGTGATTAAGACGCTGCTTTAGAGCAGCAAACACATTTTGAATGGGTCCACCGTTTTCATATCTCTTACATTAGTTGTTTATCAGTAGCGGCTCCTCGAGGAAGTGCTGCGGGGCGGTGAGGCGGGGCGGGGGAGGGGCAGGGTTGGGGGGTAGTAAACTCCGGAATTGGGCCGAACGGAGTTGAGTAAAGAAATAAATAAATAAAACGAATTACATTGCGCGCTGCATCGCCAATTTGGCGTTGCAGCGCGCGCAATGTAATTCGTTTTATTTCTTTATTTCTTTATGTTTATCTTTATTCGTTACGTCCCAGCGTGGTGCAGGAACCCTGCTGTCAATTACTGTACTGTGCGCGGAGGGGGCCCCCTGGAGCTCGGGGGCCCCCCCTGCAACGCGGGGGCTGCGGGGGCTTGTGTTACGCCCCTGGATTGCAGGGGATAGTAGTCTGAAGGGGAGAACATAACACTAACTAACTTGAGTAGTAATTACACAAACTACTAATATAATAGTTGTATCTCATTCATCTGATACTGCTAAAAGCATCTGCAAAACCAACAGGTCTGGGTTGTTTTAGGTGTATATATTCATTTTTGAGTGCTATATCTAGATACAATAACAGGAAACCAGGAGGCATCTAATTCTGGCTTCATGACATGTAGGACTACAATTTTGCATTGACCGAGGGGCACAGAATGATGTTATCAACAGTGCACCCCGACACGTGGGGCCTCCTGTCATAGAATTTAAACTCAAATTTTATGTTCAGAAAGGGTTAGAAAAAGGAAGGAGAAGTGCTTCTAAAAGAAACTGCATGGCTCAGAGACAAATGGCTTCTGGTTCCACTTATAAGCGATTTTGGGACATTCTGTGATTGAAAACGTATCCCACATTGTAAATGTATTTTAATGTCAATAACTCATGTATTAAACCTCAAATAAACGTGTATCCATTGGTTGTATTAAATAACGTTATAAGCTGTGACTGGTCAGTGAAATGCCAAACATACAAAAAATTGGTATGTTTTGCTCTTTCTAGCCACACCTCTGACTTTGCCCACTGACCCAATCCTTTGGTTATTTCCTCCCCCTGATGCTCCGCCCACAGTTCCCCTACTTTCTTTCCCCCACTTCGACCACTGGTATAGTGTGACACCTGGCCCCCATGTCATACTGTCTACGCATCAGCACACCTTGTGCCACCCAGCAGTCAGTAACCAGTGCCAATGAGCACCCGGCTCAGGTGCCGCAGAGCTGTGAAAGTGTGCCTGTGTCTCCTGTTATGCGAGCGCCATGCACACTACAGGTTGCAGGTCGTAGAAAATGGGTAAGGTTTCTGGCAGCGTCAGTAGGCGTTCATTAAACCTTCAAATAACCCACAATTACGCCGAGAGTCAGATATCACAGCTTTTCTGCTATAAAAATGAAAGATTCTGGGCTTATTTACAAGACCCTTGCACCGCCGGTATGTCACCTTTTCCCATATTAAAAGTGACGCACCGATGGCGCAAGGAGCTTGTAAATAAGCCCCTCTGTCTTTTCAGCCCTTTAAAATTGGAGCCTGGGGCCATCATAAGTAGTAGGTGGAGGGTCCCAGTAGGGCTTTTATGCAAATTTTCGCCTGCGACCTTTACAGGTATGTCGCCACACTTGACATCTTGTAGAGTTGCAGAAGCCCTGTACCTCCTGTCCCTTTCCCTGCCTCTCCTAAGACTTGCAGTTTACAACCTGTATCGCATTCATACAGCTCTTACTACCTCTCCCGACGTGTAGCGGTGCTTTATGGTAAGTAGCACGCTACTCTAGAACCCAAGGTTAGTGGGTAATTGTGAGAGGCTGGCCTGGTATATGATGTCCACTTATGTTAGTGGACACCCTGCACCACTTCAGACAACCCTTATTGTGATTTAGGATGTCTTACACAACCTTAGAAAGCTCTCTAAGTGGTAGCTGTGGAGAGCAGCCTTCAGGCTTAGTCCAGACGGAGTGTAAAGCAGCTTGTTTTACCAGAAGGTAATCTTATAGGTTTAGATTAAGTGAAAAAGAACCACACAATGTATTTATAAAAATATGTATTTATTATATAATACTCACTAACACATATAGATATCTCCTACCTGGAGATATGCACAATGCACACAATACTTTGCATAGAAATTACATAAATAGCACAGAATACACAGTGGACCCCAGGGGGGGACCAAACCATATACTAAGAAAGTGGTATAAGAACCACGACTCGTGTCAAGACAATGTCCAGAGGACGTAGAAGTGCCGGGGACCCAAGGAACCACCCACGGTGAGTGAGTAGGAGCCCCATGGAAATCGTGTGCAGTGTGGGAACACGACCGTGTTCACCCTACAAATCAACGTGTAAGTCGCTGTTGCAATTTTAAAGATTAAGGACCCTTTCCAGTGGACCCTGAAGAAGCCTTGTGGAAGACAGAAGGTTGGAGAGCCACCCCACCTGTGGATACCCTGGTACCCACGTTACCTACACCAGGGAAGCCGGGTGTATAGGTGTGAAGTGGTGTCGGAAACCGCAGTCGAACCCAATGAAGGACTTCAGGAAAATGCCGCTGCTGGAAAAGGAGAAAGTGTACGGTGGAATCCGAAGGTGAATTCAAGTTGAAGAGTACCTGCAAGCAGAGGGGACAGAGTCTATGTCACTCAGGAGTGACCCGGAGACCTGGAAGACGAATGCCCACTGATGTCAGGAGTTGCAGGAGAGTTGATGGTGACCTTGACTCTGCAGCTGTGAGGACCAGGTGATGCTGTGGAAGACCAGGAGCCGTGCATGAGCTGTCCCACGTCGGATGTCGAGAGATGAGGGGTCGGTGTCCGTCGGGAGCACCAACAAGCCTTGGCAACTGCAAACAAAGTGGAAGTCAAAGAAGGTGCAATGTCAGGACCAGCAAGGTCCACGGGACTCACCACAAGCAGGGGAGTCAGGGCAGGCCCCAAGCAATCAGAGAAGCCCAAAAGAAACAAAGGTGACCCTTAACAGGACCCACAGGCCGGAGGCACTGGAGTCGCAAGAGGACCTCGAGCAGCTCACCAAAAGATGCAGGCCACGGTGCAAACGATGCGATGTGGACAAAGATTCTGGTCACTGGAGATGCTTGAGGTTGGGGCTACTTGGAGCCCGAAGATCTTGGTGGAAGGAAGCCAATAAGCCTTTGCAACGGCAAGTCGACGCTGTGCACAGGGGTTTGGTTCCTGCGGCTCCTACAAGGGATACTGGCCTCAAATTTGGTGACAGGGCAGGGCAGGCTTTGAGAGCTGTGGAGAACCACCACCTGTGTTGTTGACCCATTCGGAGTCCGTGGGAGCTCAGGATCAGCAGACCGGTCAGATTAGTTGCGGTGCCTGCAGATGCAGGGAAGTGACTCCTTCACTCCAAGGTAAATTCCTTCAGGTGTCTTGGATGCCCACAGGCCTTGAAAGGTTCCTGTATGGCGCACAGGCACAGATGTAGCAGCAGACTGGAAGGGAGACGAAGTCGAGCCCAAACGAAGTCCAGCGAAGTGCAGAGTGCCCAGACGATAGAAGTTGAAGTGGTGTCTGAATTGAATCGTGTCCCACGACAAATCTAGGGACCTACACCCAGGTAGGCCCTTAAGTACTTTAAGGAAGGGGTTGGGACGATTCAGGGGACCCTCCCATGGGAGGGTTTGGACAGCAGGGCGGATACTCCCATGTACTTTGTCCAGTTTCGCACCAGAGCGGGAGCCAACGGCTCCCAGAGCTTGCTTGAACTGGACTATGCAAGGAGGCACCGAATGTGCCCCTCATGCAGACTGAGTCGCGCTGGCAAGCGCACCCACCCGGCCCCAATACACTAAATCCTGTCTAGGAGGTGGTCACACCTCCGTGTGACAGGATACCTATTGTTCTGCCTTCCCCTGCTCGAGCTTGGATCAGCAGCAGACTCGTGTCTCTCATCGGCAGCAGCCATGTTGTGCTGTCCGGGTCTAGAAGACTGGCACCGGGAGCACTGAGAGCCTAACGGAGGCCCGTTCCAGTGCTTGGAATCATACCTCCCACACCGTTTACGGTGTGGGAGGTATGATTCCAACATGTTTGATACCAAACATGATAGGATTCGTTGCAGCCAATTTTGAGATGGTCATCGCGTAATTACGCAGTGCCCTTCTATATGGTATATGGCTGATTCACTTACAACCTGGAAGAATGGACTCCGTAGGCTGTAGGGGTGTCCTGCTCATGCAGGGGTACCCTCACACTTAGAACCAAGCACCCTGCCTTCAGGATTGTAAAGGCCTGCTATAGGAGTGACTTATAGGTTTTAAGTGCAGTTACTTTTGATATAGGAAACCTATATCTTTTTTAAGTGGTGCTAGCACCAGCTTACACAGGCTGCTATGGCAGTCCTGTAGTTATGGTTTGAATGGTCTCCCATGGGTGGCATAATACATGCTTCCGCCCATGGGGGACCTCTGGGGTACCTATGCCCTGGGTACCTTAGTAAAATATACTAGGGACTGATAAAGGTACCTTAGTATCCAATCTGGGATGTACCTAAGTACTGAACATAACAATTTAGGGGCGAAAGAAGAGAGACTGGGGTCCTGATTAGCAGGATCCCAGTCAGACTAGTCAACAACAGCTTAGCACCAGGCAAAAAGTGGGGGGAACCATAAAAGCAGATCCTACTTTCCTACACAACCCCGCCCCCAAACGTAAGGAGATGAGACTAACGTGGCCCAGTGGAGTCTGCATTTTCTAAGTGGAAATATCTGGAGAGTCCATCTGCATTGGCATGGTTACTCCGAGGTCTATGTTCCACTGTATAGTCCATCCCCTGTAGGGAAATGGATCACCTCAAATGTTTGGGGTTTTCACCCTTTATCGGTTTAAGCCATAAGAGGGGCTTATGGTATGTCTGAACAATGAAGTGAGAGCCAAACAAGTATGGCCTCAACTTTTTCAGGGCCCAGACCACAGCAAAGGCCTCCCTCTCAATGGCTGACCAATGTTTCTCCCTGGGGGTCAACCTTCTGCTGATAAAAGCTACTGGTTGGTCATGGCCCTCTGCATTCAGTTGTGATAACACAGCCCCTGCCCCTAACTCAGATGCATCTGTCTGGACAATGAAAGTTTTAGACTAATCAGGACTTTGCAGAATAGGAGCAGTGCATATGGCCAGCTTGAGGTCATCAAATGTCTTTTGACAGCTTACTGTCCACTGAACTTTCTTGGCCATTTACTTAGATGTCACTATGGACTCATATCCCTTCACAAATCTTCTGTAATACCCAGTCAGGCCCAAGAAAGCTCTGACCTGAGTCTGGGTAGCTGGAGCAATCCATTCCATTCTAGTCTGGATTTTGCTCTGTAGTGGTTGAACTTGACCTCCTCCTACCAGGTGGCCCAAGTACACAACATTGCTTTGCCCTATAGGGCACTTAGTGGCCTTGATAGTGAGGCCTGCTTTCTGCAGAGCCTCCAAAACATTCTTGAGGTGGACCAGGTGATCCTCCCAGGTGGAGCTAAAGACGGCTATATCATCTAGATATGCTGCACTATAGGCTTCCAGACCTGTTAGAACTTTGTTCACCAACCTCTGGAATGTGGCAGGTGCATTCTTCAAACCAAAGGGTATTACAATAAATTGATAATGCCCACTAGGGCTTGAGAATGCTGTTTTTGGCTTGGCATCCTCAGCTAGTCTGATTTGCCAGTAGCCAGCAGTCAGGTCAAATGTACTCAGAAACTAGGCTGAGGCCAAAGTATCTATAAGTTCATCTGCCCTAGGAATTGGATGAGCATCAGTCCTAGTGACTGCATTGAGGCCTCTGTAGTCTACACAAAACCTCATTTATTTTTTTCCACCCTTGGTGTGAGGTTTGGGTACTAGGACTACTGGGCTAGCCCAAGGGCTATCTGAGAGTTCAATTACTCCCAACACCAGCATCTTCTGGACCTCTGTCCTGATGCAATCTCTGACATGGTCAGGCTGCCTGTAGATTTTATTCTTAACAGGTAGACTATCACCTGTGTCCACTTGATGGGCACACCAGGTGGTTTGGTTGGGTGTCAGGGAAAACATACACCTGAACTGATTGAGGACTTTCCTGGAATCAGTCTGCTGTTGATCAGTGAGGCTGCCTGCCAAGGACACTCCATCTACTGATCCATCATCAGTGTTCTGAGAGAGGAGATCAGGGAGAGGGTCACTCTCTTCCTCCTGTCTCTCACCAGTTGCCATGAGCAAGCCCATGTGAGCCCTGTCAACTAAATGTTTTGGCCGGTTCACATGAAGTACAATATGGTGACTTCTTGAAGTACATAGGTACACCAAGTAGCTGACCTCACTCCTTTTTCTCAAGTAGAGTGTGGGGTCCACTCCATTTGTCTTGGAGAGCTGATGGGGCCACAGGCTCCAACACCCACACTTTCTGACCTCGCTGGTAAACAGTCATGACAGCCTTTTGGTTATGCCAAGCTTTTTGGAGTTCTTGGCTGGCCTCCAGGTTTTTGCTGGCCTTCTTCGTATACTCTGCCATGTGAGAACGCAGGCCAAGTACATAGTCCACTATGTCCTGTTTGGGAGGTTTGAGAGGTAACTCCCATCCCTCCTTTACTAGACACAAGGGACCCCTAAATGGATGTCCAAACAGAAGTTCAAAAGGGCCATAGCCAACCCCGTTATGAGGAACCTCTCTGTAGGCAAAGAGAAGGCAGGGTACTAGGACATCCCATTTTCACATAAGCTTTTCTGGGAGACCCATGATCATACCCTTTAGGGTCTTGTTGAACCTTTCAACAAGCCCATTGCATTGAGGATGGTAGGGTGTGGTGCATTTGTAATTCACTCCACACTCTTTCCATATTGCAGTTATGTAACTTGACATGATGTTTGTACCTCTGTCAGTTAGAATCTCCTTAGGGAAGCCCACTCTGGAAAAGATTCCCAGGTGGGCCCTGGCCACTACAGGAGCTGTAGTGATTCTAAGGGGAATGGCCTCTGGGTACCTAGTGGCATGGTCCACCACCACTAGGATATAACTGATCCCAGATACTGTTGGAGGGTTCAAGGGACCACAAACATGCTATTTTTTATTGTTTTATTTTTTTTGTATTAGTCTTTTGCAGACTGAAGTGTTATATTTTTGTGTGTGTGAGTTTTATACCTGCAATTATTTATCTACTTACATCTACCCTCTCAAAGGCAACCCCAACCACTGGAAGTGGAATTAAGGTGGCCTTTGTAATGCCACCTGAGTTACCACTGGCTTGGCAAGTGGCACAGGAGCGACAAAACTCCTTAGTGTCTTCAGACATATGGGGCCAGTGAAAGTGAGGGACAAGCCTGTCCCAAGTCTTACTTTGCCCTAAGTGTCTTGTCAGAGGATTCGCATGTGCTAGGGTGAGTAGGAAACCTCTAAACTTCTGGGGTACTACCAACCCCCTGGTGGCACCAGGCTTGGGGTCTCTACCCTCTGAGTACAGAAGTCCCTCATCCCAGTAGATCCTATGGGACCCACTGACATTCCCTGCTCTTTCAGCAGCAGCTTGCTGTCTGAGGGGTTCAAGAGAGGGGCAGGTCTGCTTCTCCAAACTCAAATCTCCCCTGGAAGGTCCCCCTGCCCCCAAGAACTCAGCCTGATCAGGCCCAAGTTCCTATGAGGCAGTACCTTCACAGGGACTAAGCTCATCTTCCTCAGGAGACTGATCTTCACTCTGAGTCTGTGAGGAGGGCAAAGCCTTACTCTTCCTGTTCCTTCTCTTGGAAGGCACCTGGTCCATTTTTCTAGGATCCAGGGCCTGTTCAGTGGTAAGCTGTTTAGCCTGAGCCCTTGTGACAGCAAACACACTTGCAGAGATGCCTAACATTTCTGCATGAGTCCTGAACTCTACTTCAGCCCAGGCTGAAGTTTCCAAATCATTGCCCAAAAAACAATCTACATGTAGGTCTGAAGATACCACAACCTTCTTAGGTCCAGTTACCCCTCCCCAGCTAAGATTCACAACTGCCAAGGAATGGTAGTCCTGACATTGCTAGCATTGGTCACTTGGTACACTTGTCCGAGTATGATCTGGTCAGGAGACACAAGTTTCTCTGTCACCATAGTGACACTGGCCCCTTTGTCCCTGTAGGCCATTGCCTCTTTTCCATTTATTAAAGGCTGTTGTCTGTACTTGCCCAGGTTAGTGGGACTTACCAGTAAGGTGGCAAGATCTATGCCACCATCACAGACCAAAAAAGCCTGAGCTGGAGTCCTGACTAAGTCAGAACCCACCTCAGAACCCAAGGTTAACCCTACCAATCCCTTGGCTGCTGTACTACCACTTGTACTGGAGCTAGGGGGTGCAGTTGCCTATGGGGCAGTGGTAGTAGGAGTAGATTCCTTGGCCTTTGGACAATCAGCATCCTTTGTCCAGTGGGTCTTCATTTTACAGAAGTAACACCAAGGTTTCTTTTTGCCTTTCTTTGGATTTTGTGACTACCCCCAGATGCAGGTTTTTGGGGCTCTTGTGAAGACTCTTTCTTATCTTTGCCCTTGTCCCCATCCTTGTCTTGAGTTTTAGAAGAATCTTGCTTCTTCTGGTCACCACCATTGCCCTGGTTTTTCTGCTTCACCCTGGTGCAAACCCATTTGTCTGCCTTCTTTCCCAATTCTTGGGGAGAGGTCAGATCAGAGTCCACCAGGTACTGGTGCAAAAGCTGGTTCTGACAATTATTAAGGATCTGCTCCCTCATAATCAAATTGTACAATCCTTGGTAGTCATGCACTTTGCTTCCATGCAGGAAGCCTTCAGAGCTTTAATGGCACTAGCCACAAAACCTAGCCAGTCCTGGGTGTGTGCTTTCTGGGTGTCTCTGAACTTAATCCTATACTGTTCAGTGAACAAGCCAAACCCATCTATGAGAGTACTCTTCAGTACTGAGTTATTATCAGCATCCTCTTCTCTAACAGTGAGGAGCTTATCTCTAGCTTTGTCTGCAAAGGAAATCCACAAGATAGCTGCCCACTGCTACTGGGGGACCCCCTGAACTTTACAGGCCCTTTCCAAGGCAGTTATCCATTTGTGGATGTCATCCCCAACATGGTAGCGAGGGACTATCTTGTTCAGGTTCCTATGATCGAAAGAAGTTACTCTAACTCTAGGGACACTGTTGCTGCCACCATGAGACTCTAGTCCCAATTTCTTCCCAGCTTTCTGGACTTCTAGGGACTCTTTCTCAAGGGCCAACTGCTCTTGCCTGAGCCTAAGCCTTGCTTTCTCAAGTTCAAGAAGTTGGTATTCCCTATCCAAAGAGTTCTCCCTCTTGCTAGATATGGAGGTCCCTATTGACTGTCCTGAAGCATTGGATTCTCTAGAGGAGGATCTAGACGTCCTTGGTCTACTCTGAACCCTCCCAGGAGGAACAAAGGGGGCACCCTCTAGGCCACCTGCAGTATCCTCTGGGAGATCTGAGTTTTCCAGGTGGGAGTCATTAGGCTCCTCCTGGTCAGGGTTAGATTCAAGGTCATAGAGGGGTTCCCCTCCTATCCTATCTTCTATCCCCTGCCCACCCAATCTTTCCTGTTCACCTGACCCACTTGTTTTCTGTAGGTCATCTAACAGTAACACCTCTAGGAGGCATTGAGTGTTTGCTCCTTTCCCTGCCTTCAGCTTTCTAGAAGCACACAGTGCTTTCAGTTCTTGGATCGAATGTTCACTGTATCTAGCAGTCAGAGAGCCACTGGCTTCTCCTTTTGAAGACACACTAAGTGTGGTGTGGTGTTGCACCTACCTAACCTAGTGGAAACTAAACTCTGAGGATGGAGAAAGGGTGTGCTAGATCCTTGACTACCCACCCCTACGTTCAGTAGAACTTATTATTCTAAGCTTGGATTATATGTGCCTAGTATTAGTGATGTTTTTTCAATTAATCACACCAAGCTTTATCTGGTAAAACAATGCAGGCTTGAATCCCAACCGCTGCACACCAATGTGAGAGGCTGGCCTGGTATATGATGTACACTTATGAAAGTGGACACTCTGCACCAGTCCAGACAACCCTTATGGTGATTTAGGAGGTCTAAGACAACCTTAGAAAGCTCTCTAAGTGGTAGCTGAGGAGAGCAGCCTTCAGGCTTAGTCCAGAAGGAGTGTAAAGCAGCTTGTTTTACCAGAATGTAGTCTTATAGGTTTAGATTAAGTGAAAAAGAACCACACAATGTATTTATAAAAATATGTATTTATTATATAATACTCACTAACACATACAGATATCTCCTACCTGGAGATATACACAATGCACACAATACTTTGCATATAAATTATGTAAATAGCACAGAATACTCGGTGGACCCCGGGGGGGACCAAACCATGTACTAAGAAAGTGGTATAAGAACCACGACTCGTGTCAAGACAATGTCCAGAGGACGTAAAAGTGCCAGGGACCCAAGGAACCACCCAAGGTGAATGATAGGAGCCCCACGGAGATTGTGTGCAGTGTCGGAACACGACCGCGTTCTCTGTACAAATCAACCTGTAAGTCGCTGTTGCAATTTTAAAGATTAAGGATCCTTCCCAGTGGACCCTGATGAAACCCCGTGGAAGACAGAAGGTTGGAGAGCCGCCCCACCTGTGGATACCCTAGTACCCACGTTACCTACACCAGGGAAGCCGGGTGCATAGGTGTGAAGTGGTGTCGGAAACCGCCGTCGAACCCAATGGAGGACTTCAGGAAAATGCCACTGCTGGAGAAGGAGAAAGTGTCCGGTGGAATCCGAAGGTGGATTCAAGTTGAAGAGTACCTGCAGGCAGAGGAGACAGAGTCTATGTCACTCAGGAGTGACCCGGAGACCTGGAAGACAAATGCCCACCGATGTCAGGAGTTGCAGGAGAGTTGACAGTGACCTTGACTCTGCAGCTGTGAGGACCAGGCGATGCTGTGGAAAACCAGGAGCCGCGCACGAGCTGTCCAATGTCGAATGTCGAGAGTTGAGAGGTTGGTGTCCGTCGGGAGGACCAACAAGCCTTGGCAACTGCAAACAACGTGGAAGTCGAAGAAGGTGCAATGTCGGGACCAGCAAGGTCCAGGGGACTCACCACAAGCAGGGGAGTCAGGGCAGGCCCGAGCAATCAGAGAAGCCCAAAAGAAATAAAGGTGACCCTCAACAAGACCCACAGGCCGGAGGCACTCGAGTCGCAAGAGGACCTTGAGCAGCTCACCAAAAGATGCAGGCCACGGTGCAAACGATGCGATGTGGACAAAGATTCTGGTCACTGGAGATGCTTGAGGTTGGGGCTACTTTGAGCCCGAAGATCTTGGTGGAAGGAAGCCAACAAGACTTTGCAACGGCAAGTCAACGCTGTGCACAGGGGTTCGGTTCCTGTGGCTCCTACGAGGGATACAGGCCTCAAACTTGGTGAGAGGGCAGGGCAGGCCTCGAGAGCTGTGGAGAACCACCACCTGTGTTGCTGAGCCTTTCGGGGTCCGTGGGAGCTCAGGATCAGCAGACCGGTCAGCTTAGTTGCACTGCCTGCAGATGCAGGGAAGTGACTCCTTTACTCCAAGGGAGATTCCTTCAGGTGTCTTGGATGCCCACAGGCTTTGGAAAGTTCCTGTATGGTGCACAGGCACAGACGAAGCAGCAGACTGGAAGGGAGACGAAGTCGAGCTAAACGAAGTCCAGCGAAGTCCAGAGTGCCCAGACAGTAGAAGTTGAAGTGGTGTCTGAATTGAATCGTGTCCCACAATGAATCTAGGGACCTACACCCAGGTAAGCCCTTAAGTACCCTAAGGAAGGGGTTGGGGCGCATCAGGGGACCCTCCCAGGGGAGGGTTTGGACAGGGGGGAGGATACTCCCATGTCCTTTGTCCAGTTTCATGCCAGAGCTGGGGCCAATGGCTCCCAGAGCTGGTTTGAACTGGATTATGCAAGGAGGCACCAAATGTTCCTCTCATGCAGACTGAGTGGCGCTCGCAAGCGCACCCACTTGGCCCCAATACACTAAATCCTGTCTGCGAGGTGGTCACACCTTCCTGTGACAGGATACCTATTGTTCTGCCTTCCCCAGCTCGAGCTTGGCTCAGCAGCAAGAGGGCAGAATTGTGTCTCTGGTCGGCAGCAGCCATGTTGTGCTGTCCGGGTCTAGAACACTGCTACCGGGAGCACTGAGAGCCTAACGGAGGCCCGTTCCAGTGCGTGGAATCATACCTCCCACGCCGTTGATGTTGGAATCATACCGATTCCAACATGTTTGATTCCAAACATGATAGGATTCATTGCAGCCAATTTTGAGATGGTCATCGCGTAATTACGCGGTGCCCCTCTATATGGTATACGGCTGCTTCACTTACGATCCAGTAGAATGGACGCTGTAGGGGTGTCTTCTCATGCAGGGGCACCCTCACACTTAGAACCAAGCACCCTGCCTTCTGAATTGTAAAGCCTGCAATAGGGGTGACTAATAGGTTTTAAGTGCAGTGACCCTAGATATAGGAAACCTATATCTTTTGTAAGTGGTGCTAGCACCAGCTTACACAGGCTGCTATGGCAGGCCTGTAGTTACAGTTTGAATGGTCTCCCATGGGTGGCATAATACATGCTTCAGCCCATGGGGGACCTCTGGGGTACCTATGCCCTGGATACCTTAGTACCATATACTAGGGACTGATAAGGGTAACTCAGTATCCAATCTGGGATGTACCTAAGTACTGAATATAACAATTTAGGGGAGAAAGCAGAGAGACTGGGGTCCGAATTAGCAGGATCCCAGTCAGACTAGTCAATAACAGCTTAGCACCAGGCAAAAAGCGGGGGTAACCATAAAAGCAGGTCCTAATTTCCTACAGTAATGCAGTGGTAATTGGGAATAGCTATGTGCTCTCAAGGAAAGAAACATTCCATGCATTTACACCTTTTCCTTTGTGATAGATTAAATTATTAAGAGTTAAATGTCATCATAAGAGGGAGCTATGTGAGTTCATGCAAATGGTTGGTGATATAGCCAGGGTGGCGGAGATCAGGTGTTGTTAGATAGCAGGGATAGGGTATTAAAGCAGGTGAGGTTGTGGTCTATGAAATGAGGTGTGAGCCATTTGTAGAAATACAATAAGTGATTAAGGAGGATAGACATGCTGCTGAGAGAAGGCTATACTCAGAAATAGAAGACAGGCAGAGGATGGAATCTAAGGAGAGGGTCACTCCGAATAAAATTTGCTAATCTGTATTGTAGTGTCCTAGGGGCCTCAATAGGCACCCAAGTATCAACACACAAACATAGTGATCATGAGAGCCTTCAAACCTCCTCATTCCCACTCAAACACATTAGATAGCATCCTACATCTGAAGCTAAACAGAGCTGCAGACTTTACACATGTTCCGAGTGGCTAGCAATTCCCTTACGAAAGAGTCAATGTGGCTACTACCTGGGATGATCAATCATTGCATGCCATTGCACACAGTGGGGGTTCGCTGGCACCAAAAGTGCATGTCAGTACCATGTTGATGTTATCTGCTAGCAGAGCCTTTGTTTAAGAGAGCAATGATTAAGGGCGACCGCGTCCCTCATAACGATGTAAACGGGAGCACATCAGGTGGAAACTGAAATTCACCTCCAAGCCCTGTGGATATTACACACTATCCGTGCCGCAGGACTCATCGCAGACCATTCGGAGACGCACGCACCCCGTGGCAAAGTGGTGAGCAGGGGCAGGCGGAAAGAGAAAGTCGGAGAAGCGAGTGGACCTGACCGTGACCAGCCGACCCGATGAGATGACCCGCAGATGACTGGCTTATGATGAGAGGCTGAGTATCACCAGCGGAGACAGGTACAACAGCGGAATGGGATATGATTAAACCCCTGAGCAGCAGGACTTAAGAGACTAGCCATATCACCAGTACAACAGGAATGATGACGCCTGACCTTAAGATGGCGGCTTTACCCCAGTGAATCCGAGCGGCCCTCAACGAGTTATCTGATGGAGAGGGAACTATAAAAGCAGCAGTCACTAAGAGGGGGCAACTCACTGAGCCTTGGCTCGTGGACACCAGGTTTGGGATAGTGTATATTGGAGCTTCAAGCTGGATCACCGTGTTGCCTGACCTTACAACGGCTGCAACCAAGAGGTTTATGTCACTCGTGATCTCCCTGGTCACATGCCGAGGAAACAGTTCTCCTCGCCTCACAGAACTCGAGTTAAGTTGAGTTTAGTCCTTCAGTGGCGTGATCCGCAATTTATTGTCATACCATCTGTACCGAGATTTCTTTAATCACTCTGCCTGACCTCAAGATGGCCACCACCCTTGCATTTTAACCTTGCCACAATGTTCTCTATGTGTTATGGGTGTTGGAGGTGGAACGAACTTAGAGCACAAAATCAAATATCCTTCCTCCACGAGATCCCCTCACCCATAATGATAGCGCGGCATCATTGGACCGTGACGAGATGATGTTAAGGACAGCACCCACACCAGTAAACTCTAAACACCCTTCACTATGTGCCGGAGCTGCGTGGACACTGGGGGTTACTTCGGTGGATGCACTGCGCGTTACTGGGTGATGGCCACATGGCGCCGGGGGAGGTCTGAGTCCACGATGCCTGTCTATAAAATTGCGGATGCACTGCGCGGAAATTGGTCACTCCGTCTTAACCCAGCTGCCACAATGTGGCTGATGCAAATGATTCGTGGCCACACTTGCTGCAGTGCACTGCTACTCCTCTCACAATCACACAAAAACTCTCCAGATACGACAGTGGGGAGGGGAGATCGCTGGACAAGCCAGCCCTGGTCGTCCCTGGGGGATACCCAGGAGTTTGATCGGTCTGCAGTTCACTTCTCTCCATCCTCCCGGGTTTAAACTCCAAACCTTTCAAGGAACCGTGATTATTAACCTGACCGTGGAGACCGTGGATGACTGATGCCCAGTGGAGCTGCCTAGACAGCTATAGAGGAGATCGGCTTTGGTTCACCCCCTCGGCCGTCACCTACCTAGCCGGACATTGGACATTGTTTTCCTCGTCTCTCCGCTTTCTCCTTTCCTCCCCCCCCTACCGTGTAACATTGTTTTTTATATGTCATTGTATTTTGTAACCCTGTAACTGATGTTATTTGTAACTTGTAACTCATTTGTCCTCATGTAAAGCGCTCTGATACCTCCGGGTCTAGCCAGCGCTATATAAAACTCAAGTAAATAAATAAAATAAAAATAAGGGAAGAGGTATGTCACATAGCAAACTTGGAGCAAATCGAAGAGCATGCATTAACTCGCTCCCTTACAGCAAAGTACACCAAGTTATGTTTTCTCACTAACAATGCAAATTATCTCACTTTGGAGAGCCCTTCTCTCTTTGTCAAGTTATTGCCGCCTTCTATGTACCCACAGTCGGTTTTGATACATTAGAGCAAACTGATGTATCTGTACAACGGCTCATCCAAATGCTTTGAGTGACCATGTGCCCAAGGAACCACAAATCCGCTACAGTGCACAATCTCCTAAGAAGTGGCTTCAGCGCTACAAGGCTAACAGCTCCGATAATATTACCAGTATCCCACATGCACTGCACTTTGTGTCTAAATGCAATGCACCAGCAACACGCCTACACTTCCAGCTACACACCTCACGTTTCCCAGGTCCATGTGTGAGTATCTCATCCAATCAAGGTTTTTTTCTTTTTATTCTATATAAGTATCAATTTAGGACTATAAATACGAGAATATACAGAATGAACCCGAACTCAATGAGTTACACATGCATCGACTTGAGAAACGTGAGAGTTCTGGGCATCAGCACAATGCGCCTCTATAAATATCTCTAAACTCCGGTGATAACCCCTCCAAAAAAAATGTAGTACATTATCAACAGTCTGTAAACATGCCTCCACAGTCTAACGCTCTCAAAACTCAGTAGAGTCCAAACCTATGCCTCCTTACTTGTGGTTTAGTCTCAAACAACACCATCATATCACGCCAGACCTGGAATCCCTCCACTTGGTCTCTGAGAAAGAAAAGTAGACTTTCAAAACTCTTTGCCTTGAACATAACAAGGAACTTGCACATGTGATTATGATCATCTACCAACCAGAGGCCTCAGGTCGGCAACTGGCGTCTTTTGTCTACCCAGCCATTTAGATACAAGAAATTCAACTGTCAATCATTGCTTGTTCAGGATTCCTTCCTGTGGACTTCCCTATCTTTGCTTCTCAGACTGGAAATGATCATCTCAGGTTCAGAAGATCAGTAAAATGCCACCTCTTCACCTTGGCACTTGGAAAATTCAGAGTTCTTCTCTACAGCCACACCCGGCGGTTTCATTGGCCTTCCTGGCAGGAGCATAACTGACAACAGCAGGTCCAGTTGCACCAGGAACGTGTTAGGGTGAGCAGTCCATTCCACCCCAATTTTAGCTCTCTTTTGTATGCAACAGAAAATTAGGGGTCCATTGTCCTTGCGTGCATCAGAGCCCATGGCACAAGTACTACCCTATAGAGACCCACTCTAAAGCCTAAGACCAGCTTCGGACCCTCAACCTGGGTTCTCAGGAATGTCGCTCTTCTCAAGCCTGTGTCATTATTTGGGGACATATTTGATCACGGGTACAAGCTGGTATTCTGTGTCAATTGACTAGTTTCCCACTGTTAGATTCCTGACATGCATTATTATGCCCTGTATTATAGGTCCCTATAATCCAAAGGTCTCCGAGGCTACCACAGGACGGTTAGTAGCACTTCACAAAAATCCCGAATGAAATAAATAAAAATAAACACGTTCACCTGAGAAACGGAAACTGTATTTCAACCAAAAACAGACAATGGTAAAAACAAAGTTTCCATAGAAAGTCACTTATCTGTATTGCTGAAACTGTTTTTATGTGCAGCAACCTGGTTACATTTTAAAAATACAGTTAGTTATAGGCAGGGCCACTGTAATTATGCAATTGTGTGGCCACGGTAATTATGTGCATAATTATAGATTTGCCGTTTTTGTCTCATAATCCATCATTTGCCACATAATCTGCAGATTTTAACAAAAATAATGTTGTTTCTATCTCAAACGGTTCAAAAGTTACTAAAAATGCAGCGGCACATGCTGCCACGTGGTGGAAGACCTTTTGCAAAGCTGGACTGCTCACATTTTTGTTGCTCATTGCTATATTTGGGTGTTAAACTGGTACTAATTAGGTGCGGCCAATGCCCAGAAAGTGTTTTAAAAATGACAAAATAATTAAGTAATACTATTATGAAGTGGGGCGCATTATGCCACATCATTTGCCTTTTCTTACACATAATTTACTCAACCCTATTGCATAATTTGGCCCTGTCCTGCCGCATAATTCCAGTGGCCCTGGTTACAGGCATCAAGATAGATGGGAGTAAAATCATAATCACGGAGCTGCGCCCACAGCTGATGATTGTATGTATTGATGTAGACATTTTCAAATTGTCATCCTCAGAGGAGGAGGTGTGTGCCTCATAGAAGCACCACATTGAGAAGGCGAAAAAGATGTTTGTGGGTTTATGTAGCTCTTTTTTTCTTCCGTCTTTTGTTCCTTGTAGCTTTGAGTGAGTGGGTTAGAATGTGGTGTGGATTGGTTGGGTGGAACGCTTAGTGTCCATGGTAATCGCCAGTCTGTGATCCGAATTCTCCAGTCTGTCACTCTGAAAGGAAGTGGAGAGAGTGATGCCGCCCTCTCTTATTGGAGTGCTTCCCTTCATGACCACACCTCTTAGTCTCACGCTTGACTACAAAACATACTGGGGGATATTCTCAAGGACTTATCGCCGAGTTAGCGGCACTTTATCGCAACCAAAGTGGTGATAAATTCATCGCACTATTCACAAGCAGGTGCTAACAGCCGATATCACCAGTTTTCCAGTGATAGCAGCCGCAAAAAACATCGCCACGGATGACACCGGCAACTAAAGCTAATGATATGCAGACTAGGCGTTCCCGTGCAAAAAGCCGCGAAAACACCACTTCGCAACTTTCTCAACGACCAGCCAGATCGGCGATAAGAATCAAAAACATGCAATAAGGCACGTTAGAACCAGGGATTTAACACCTGCTCTTACCTGGTGTTAAGTCGGACGACAACCTGCACCATAAAAGTGAGCCCAGCCCACAGCCACACTAGAAGAACAACAGATGCCATGGAGTTACTGATCATGCAGCTCGGAGCCCCAAGAGGGCCACAACACCCACCGCCACAACCCCCGGGCCTGCCACCTCGCCCCCCCCCCAGGACTTCCCCCCCCGCCACCCCTCCTTGGACTACCACAGAGGCAGCGCAGACAAAGACAGCGGACCTTCAGAAAACACACAAGCATCACAGACTTAACACCAGAGGATGTCATTGCCCACTACAGGCTCAAAAGGACAACCATCCTCCGCATCCTGACCCTCATTGCCCACAGGCTGATGGTACCAACACAGCGGACAACCAACATCCCTCCGTAGACAAAGCTGCTGGCTGTGCTGAACTTGTTGGCCTCTGGTACCTTCCAACCAACAACTGCCAGAGTCGGAGGAGTCTCACAGCCAGCCCTAGCCAAGTTCCTCACACCTGTCTTGGATGCCATCATCAGCTTGGTACCCCAGCACTTTCACTTCCCACACACTGCACAGGAACAGCTGGAGACCAAGCAAGGCTTCTACGCCATAGCTGGCTTCCCGCACGTGTTGGGGGCAATCAACTGCACACATGTACTCCTCGCGCCCCCTGCCGCCACTGCACACAATTACCGCAACAGGAAGCACACGCATTCCATCAATGTGCAGGCAATAGTGGACCACCGGGGACTCTTCACCAATGTCGTCGCCAACTACCCAGGCAGTGTGCATGATGCCTTCATCTTCCGACCGTCCATCATCAACCAGCGCTTTGAGGCTGGCACCTATGGAAATGCACTGCTCGTCGGTAAGTAACAAATGAACACACCACACACCTCAACTCCACCAACATACAACTCACAACTCTGGGAATGCACACGTTACAAAATCACATACAACATGACAACCAACATGCCCACATACCAGACACGACAACACAACTTACTGTGGCAACCTGGGCTAGCCATGTACACAAGCCATCAATGGCATGGCACCTCAGCCACACAATAGCAGAATGTGGGGAGAGGTGGGAACCAGGCATTTGCGAAGGAGGCAAGTGACCCATGAATGTTAATGTACACAATGCCAAGTGTGGCGTGGATGTGCTGGACAGACTTGAGTTGGAGGTGACAAACAGTTGTTGGTAGTGTTCTATCACCTCCGTAACGATGATCCTGTTTTCCTGCGGACTGAACCACGTCTTCCTCTTCTCCTTGGCCTTCCCCGACCCCGAGGTTCGTTGCTGGTCGTCTGTGGGGCTTGTGGGGTTCGCGTTGTCCTTTGCACTCGGTCCGGGTGCGTCCATAGTGCTACGCAGTTACATTTTTTTATCATTTTTTTTTCTCTGCTTTCATAGTGTATTTTCCCGCATGACGCATGGGAATCGCAGGCCTGTCGATGGTTATCGCTGATTTTTGTATCGTGATTTGGGACATCGCAACTTTTTTCGCGTTCGTGTTTTGCATTTTTCCGGTGTCGCGTTAATTTTAACGCGGGCATTTGGCGCGTTATCGTGAGACTATCGCATGGTGCCGCCGGCTTGTGAATACGTTAACACAGTGTTATTTTCCCGCGATAGACTGCGATGTGAGAAGTTGCGTTAAGCTAATTTTGCGATAGTTAACACACGTTCTTGAGAATATCCCCCACTATGTCGTACGTCACCCCTCAACCATCACTCAACCATGCACACCAAATTGAGTAGCTGATTAATCAACCAATCAGAACGCGCTTTGTGGTCCTGTAAGCAGTAGGAAATTGCTATACCAGCAGTTCTTAACCTGGGCTCCACGGACCCCCTAGGCGTTCTCAGGGCCTAATCAATGGATCCGTGACTGTTTAGAAAATGAAGTTATTTTAGCGGATGATATATACCGCATATACACATAAACAACAAAATATTAAATTGAAATGTATAAAACACTCTATAAATGTGAGGGGGAAAAATGAAATTCGAAGCTAAAAATTAAGTTTATATCATTAGCTTAATTCCTGGGATCAGTGCATGTAAATGTAAATCTGTATTTGTAAAGCACGAACTACTCACCCTTACGGGTCTCAAGGCGCTAGGGGCCGTCGTGGAAATTAAGTGAGCTATTGCCCAGAGTCACAAGGTGCTGAGCTGAGCTGCCGCCAGAGCTGGGGATCGAACCTTGAGCCCTGTGCTGCGGCCCTGGCCACTGCACCACACCTCTCCATCTACTTGTAGATGTACATCAAACAAAATCTAGCATGGATGATTGGTGGTCTACAACAAAGCAGGGTGTGGCCACCAAAAAAGAGCATGCATTACGACTAAAAAGGCAAAGTAATATGTGAGAGTCCAATATGTTGTCTGGTCGTTTAGAAATAAAATCAAATCTTGAAAAGCTACAACCTTCTCATTAAAACTAAAGTTACATTTTTTTGTAGTTTTTGTTGGGAATTAAATACAATTTCGTAATATGTGTATTTGTATGATGCAGACTTGTTTCTGTATTTTTGTGAGTTGCTTTGAGGTTTAAATCGAAGAAAGTGCATTGGCGGGGTCCATGGCTTCCAGTAGCGATTAAGAAGGGGTCCACAGAAGTCAAAAGGTACAAACGCTGTTGATAGAGCGAAATGTTCTTGTGAATTGTAGGGGTGCATCATAATCACTGGTAGTCCGCACCCGCATGTACTCAGACATATATTCGTATATATTCAGTTGGATATCCATGCATGTTTAGTAAGAGTGAATAGTTCACTAATATTAAGTGAACTACGCAGTATAATTGTGTTATGATAATTATGCAATGTAATGTTTATTGAATTGTGTGAAAAATAATGCATAGAGAAATTAGTTTGTGTGTAATTCAATTGCAGTAGTTTAAACGTGCACCATATTAAAGTTGCACATGTAATTCATTTTCGCATATGAATTGTAATGAAAATGCTTATAGGGAAAAGTAAGATGTGTGTTTAAAAGTCATATGTAAAGGCCTGACTACATATATGCTTAGGGAAGGCCTGGTTTATTCTTATGTTAGCTTATTTTGTAGGCAGAGAAAAGTTTCTCTTGGTAAGGCTCTCTGGGCACAAACGGTAGATTTAATTAGCACAGTAGAAGGTTTCTGTTGAACGTATCTTTTGTTGCAGGTGCAAGGACACATGTCTCGTTAGTAAAGACTAACTCTTTGTTTTCAAAAGTTAGAGAGATGGGAGGCATGGTACGGGGAGTGCAATGGAATTTAGGGATGATACTTTCAGCGGAGAAGGTGCCTGGGACTCAAGGTCATCGCAACCGTCCAGGATGAAGTAACCGTTTCGATGGAAAAGTACAAGGAAGAAGACCTGGCCAAGGAGGCGTGATCAAGGCGTGTACAATTGTATTAGGGTTTTGTATTAGGGATAGTGCCCTGAGGGAGGAGGCCAGAGAAGAGGTAGGGGAGACCAGAGAGAAGGACAAAGAGTGTCCTGAGGAAGGAGCTGAGCTTAGGTATTATGTGATTGCACTTCTGAGGAAGTCTTCACAGCTGACACCTTTTATTCACTCTTGCCTGGGAAAATCGTTATGTAGGGATGTCACTAAGTGTTAGTGTAGGGACAGCAATTGATTTAAAGCTTGCTTAGATAAATGAAGAGCAACGTAGAAATTGGAGCAATCATAGCTTGGTTGATCCTTCTAGAACTATCTATTCTCTTTATTCTGAGTCGGATGAGACTCCTGCGTAGGTTATTATTTGTATTAGTGCCCATCTATTTCTTTAACCTCGTGTTGAGGTGCTTGCATGTTCAGTTATTTTTGGCGATAATAAATTCTTAAACTTGAATTCGGAGTCAGTGGTCCTTTCAGACAAAATGAATGCTGTTATATAACCAGATGAGATTCTCTCCTTTACACTATTCAACAGGTAAAAAGATCTTGGCGACCAGAAGGTTCTTATAGATAATTAGATAAGAATCGGCGTTATCAGTTGGTAGCAGAGTAGGATGGTTACCTTTGATGGTAAGGGGAGATCTAGAGCAAGATAGGAGATTAAGTTGCCCCATAGAGCCCGAGTGACGCAGATCCAGAGGACCGTGGGAGAAGGATGTCGGAGGTCGGAGGTCGTTGAAAACTGACGGAGAGTGACGGTGCGGCGGAAGTAGCAGTTCGTGGTAGAGTGAGTATGAAAAGAGTGGTGTTTGGTAGATTGCGGTGTTTTATTGTTGTGTGATGTCTTGCGGAGTTGGAACGAGAGTTGTGTGATTGAGAACCGGACCGTGAGCGCGCGCGGGACCGGGATGATTTATTGTGGTGTAGAACACACCCAGAGTTGAGAGCGTTGACCAGAGGTTGTGGGGGTCACGAGACGTCATTGACAGACCCACTGAAGATAGGGAACACATGTGTGAGTGTGTGAATAACCGACGCAGGTCGTAGGTTATTGTGTGCAGAACATCGAGTGATTGAATCCTATCGAGTGTGTTAGAGGCGATTGTCCGGTCGTTTCGCGGACAGACGGTTGCCAGATTGAGGTCAACAAGCTCAAGAGGCTGATCGGTCATTGGTAAGACTGACAGTCAGAGAGGTAATTGTTCGGTAGGACGGACATTATTTCAGAGTATGATTGGGACAGGTGCGGGCGAGAACGAGTGAATTAGGAAGGAGGGGAACTGCTGCGAGCGGAGGAAAAGTGACGTCAGACAAGTGCCGCGCTGCGATAGGCCGGTTGGTGTGAGCCGCGCTGGCATTGGTGGATTGAAATCAGGAAGCAAAAGCTGACATTTTGAGGGCAAATACAAAGTTGATTCATCATGAAATGTTTTAAAGTTTTACGGGAACTTTGTAGAGGTGATAGACATGTGGTTACTCGGGAAGGAGAGGAAGCTCCTCCCGAGGATACGCCAGCACATTATATGGCAAAGAATGTAGGATTGCATACTATAATTTGGCTTGAAAATTGGCATAAAATGACAGAAGGAGAAGGAGAATTGACTTTCCCACGCTATGGTACTTTCAGGTTAGAGGTGTTGTACCAGCTAAAAAGTATAATGGCTTCTTTACGACCACTACCTAGACCAACACAGTTTGAAGCGCTACATGCGTGGATTAGAGCAGCGTACGATAGGAGGAAAGACAAGAGCCAGGAAAGGGTGAAGAAATCGGTCAGGGCATTTCAAGATGCAAGGTGGGATGCACTGGAGAAAAGGTGGAGAGTGGAAACGATTGAGGGAGATAAGTTATACCCACTGCTAATACAAAATGGAAAGATTACAAGAATCGATGAGGACGACAGTGATACAGACGACAGCCTGTTAGATAGGTTGTTGGCAGAGAGGCCACCACCATTTAATCCAGACTCAGAAGAGGGAAAGCCGACTCCAGCAGTAACAATTGATGAGAGCCAGAATCAGACTAGCATGAGAGTAGTGGGAAGGATTTCCACAGGAACGGAAGGGGCAACGACGTCTATGATAACACAGCCTCCTGTTGGGAACACAAGGTTACCGGACTCCTTGACAGTACCGGTTACCATTGGCCCTATAGTACCGGTATATGACCCAGACCGAGTGAGAGAAGGGAGCTCCGTACAGATGGGGAGGGAAGAAATAACCAGTGAGAGTGGGAATGGGTTCGGAGTACGAGTGGTTCATTTCCCAAGACCATTGGAGACAAGTACGCCGTTACCGGCTACTGCAGACTCTTCCTTTAGACAGGAGGATGAGAGACCAGTCAGACCGAGGTCTTTGCACGAATCCAAGTCAGCTTTGAGGATGTGGACACCAACAGTAACAAACCAAAGTGATAGGATGCCAGGAGATAGGGCACAAAACATCTCGGAAGACAGACCAAGTTCCAGGAATATGATGGAAGGGAATAGGTCACAAGGACAGAATAGTGACTGTGATGAGCGGGACGGCTCAACTTGTCGAGAAGTACTGAGGAGTGCAGTACAGGCAAGGTTGCTAGACGTAGTAAGGTTGAAAGCAGAGGTAGACGAGATGATTAGCGGGGGTCTGCCTTTGGAAAGGATAGAAATTTATAGATCAGATGAGTTGCTGTTCGTAGCAAAAGATGTGACTCGAAAAGCTAGAATAGCACATGAAAAATTAACGGCGTTGGCCAAAAGATATGAGGTAGACCTGAACAAAACTAAAACGTTGCAAGGACCGCATAGATTACAATACAGTGACCAGGAGCTGGAGGAGAAAAGAATCACAGGATTAAGGACACACACCAGAGATCTGATTGTAGGAATGAGAATATGGATTTTGTTGGACAAATGGGAAGAAAGGTGGTCCAAGAAGAAACTAGCAAAGAAAGCTGAGGGGGAAACGCCGCCTCCAGGAGGGGGGCGACGGGTGTCGGAAATTTTCCTTTACGGGAAGTACAGAATGGAGGGTATGTGCATGTGCCGTGGAATAGAGGTGATTTGGCTGCATTTACAAATGATTTTCCTCGGCTGAGGGAGAAACCAGTAGAGTGGTACAAGCAGGTTGAGCGGTTTGTTAAAATTTCAAAAGTATTGTGGATTGATTTGAACACCTTGTTTGACATAGTGGTACCGGGAGATTTGTGGACAGCTTGTAAAGTCGCTGTCGAGTGGCCGACTTCGGAACCTGAAAGGGAGGCGGTTACAAATGGTCCATCACCCCTAGTAATGAAAAAGTATGAGCAGGTGATTACATGGCTAAAACTGAAGATTTCACCTCAAGATATAGATTGGGTTAAGATAGATCGGACTGTACAGGAACCCAAAGAAACGGTGCATGAATATTACGAAAGACTTCTGCAAGCTTTTAAACAGTATAGTGGATTAGATACGTTAGACCCCAAGGATATGGGACAGTTTGTCTCAAAGTTTGTACTGGGTCTGAGAACAGAAGTCAGTCTCATGATACAGCACCATTTGATCTGCTGGCAGAACAAGCCGGTAGATGAAATTTTGAGGTATGCGAGATACTGTAGTGATGAGGTGGAATCGAAACATCGGAAGCTAAAAGACAAATTGATGCTTGTCCAGATGCAGACAGCACAGGGTCAGTCTAATGGAGGGACCTTAGGAAGAAAACAAGGAAATTTCCAGGGGAACCAGAATGGGCAAGTACAGGGAAAGGGAAAACCAATAGACCCCAAGATGGGAATGGGCGTGGCCACACTGAAGAAGACCACTGCGTGTCATCTTTGTCGCCAGGTCGGACATTGGAAACGCGAGTGTCCTTTGAACCCAGTTAATCAGTTGCAGGAAGAGGAAGAGGGGGCTCAGGCACCCGCGCAAGAGGTAGTTAACACAGTGACGAGGCCTAGGACGATGAAAGGGGGATATACAGCTCTCACGCCCAGGTTCCCCAGGCTCCAAGGATTACACAAGGAATACGAACGTACCAACAGATGCCCCTGTTCGAAGACTATGACGAGAGTAGCTCAGACCCTTTATCCTGACGGTGCCTGAGGGGGGAGGAAGACTGCACGCTTGGAGCGGTCTTGGAGGTAGACCAGAGAGGACCTTTTGTGGAGGCAGATATTGAGGGTCATCCTGCCACACTTTTGGTTGATACTGGTGCTACCCGGTCTACTGTAAGATCAGCAGTGGTCCCTAACCTACCCCTCTCGGGACAATCAATCCAGGTTGTTGGAGTAGCGAACAAAAGAATAAGCAGCCCATTGACAGAACCGATCTTAGTAAAGATAGGTTCCTTCCAAACTAGACATCAGTTTGTAGTGTGTGATACGAGTCCAGTTTGCCTTTTGGGAAGAGATCTGTTGTGCAAGTTGAACTGCACGATTTATTGTACGCCTCAGGGAGTGGAGGTCCAGACGAGGGATGACGATGCTGACTTTAAGGTTACAAATCAGCATCTATGTATAGATCTGTACCCAATGGTGACGGTGGAAGAACTTCCACCTGATCTGAGAGACGCAGTGTCATCTGTGGTGTGGGATTTCGCAGGCGATGAAATAGGTCTAATCAGAGGGGTTGAACCAGTGCGGATTGAGGTGAAGCAAAATGTTGATTTCCCCAGGACACCTCAATACAACTTGTCGCCTGAAACGATTGCAGGGATAAAACCTGTGATCGAGACTTTCATTGAGAAGGGCATTCTAAAAGAGATCAGAGGTAGCCCCTGTAATTCACCTATCATGGGACTACAGAAACCGAGCGGGAAATAGAGGATCGTGCAAGACCTGCGAAAGGTCAACACGATAGTTGTCCCTTGTTGTCCAGTGGTACCGAATCCTTCAGTAATACTGTTCCAGATCCCATGCGAAGCCGAGTGGTTTACGGTCATCGACTTGTGTCAAGCCTTCTTTTCGATACCGCTCCATGAGGAAAGCCAATTTCTTTTTGCATTCAGGCTGGAAAATCGCGTGTTAACATGGTGTCGTATCCCTCAAGGGTATACAGAAAGTCCATCGATCTTTAACCAGATCTTGAAAAAGAATCTTGAGAGCCTTGTGTTGCCGCAGAACTCAGTTCTCGTGCAATACATAGACGATTTACTCATTGCCTCAGAAACAGAAGATGCTTGCAGAATTGACACTGTAGCCCTGTTGAACCACTTAGCAGAGAATGGACATAAGGTGTCCCCGAACAAGCTGCAGTACTGTTTGAATGAGGTACAGTACTTGGGACACAGATTGGAAAAAGGCAAGAGAAAGGTGTCACCAGACCGAATTGAGGCAATAATGAGTATGGCAGTACCCACCACACAGAGAGAAGTTAGGATGTTCCTGGGAATGGTCGGCTACTGTCGACAGTGGATTCCTAGTTTCTCCTTGAGAGCAAAGCCTTTGCAGAGGCTTACGCACAAGGATGTGAGTGATCCGGTACCATGGGACGAGGAGTGCTTGATGTCATTCCTGAAACTGAGAGAGGAATTGTGCAGTGCTCCGGCACTGGGGATGCCTGATTACAACAAGGCCTTTTCATTGTTCTGTTATGAGAGGGAAGGATGTGCATTAGCAGTCTTAGCTCAGAACCATGGAGGTGTCCGTAGACCAGTTGCCTATTTCTCAGCTACTCTAGATCCAGTAGCTTCTGCGTTGCCCGGATGTCTAAGATCCGTTGCTGCAACAGGTGTCAGCATTGAAAGATGTGAAAGCATTGTAATGGGACATCCACTGACTGTACATGTGCCACACTCGGTTGAGTTATTGATGACCAGGACCAAGACTCAGCACCTAACGAACAATAGGTTAACGAGGTACGAGCAAGTCATACTTGCCGCAGAGAATGTGACTCTGAAAAGGTGCTCTGTCTTGAACCCTGCGACATTGATGCCTACACCGAACACGGATGATGAAGATTGTGCGGACCATGATTGTCTCGATGTGACCGAACTTTGCACCAAACCGAGACCTGACATTGTCGATGAACCGTTGGCTGACCCAGATGAAATTTTCTTTGTCGATGGTTCATGCTTAAGAGACAGTGTTGGGCAATTGAGAGCAGCGTTTGCTGTGTGTACCATTTCGGGAGTGGTTGAGGCTGCTTGCCTAGAAGGAGTACGCTCCGCGCAGGTAGCTGAGATCATTGCCTTGACCCGTGCCTGTTTGGCCGCTGACCAAATTCGAATCACGATTTACACTGACAGCCAATATGGGTTTGGTGTGGTGCACGACTTCGGGCAGTTATGGTCTCAGAGGGGATTTTTGACATCATCTGGCTCACCCATTCGGAATGGAGAATATGTAAGACAACTGTTGGATGCATTACAGCATCCGAAGGAAATTGCTGTTGTAAAGTGTTCAGCCCATGGGAAAGGGGAGGACTTTGTGTCATTGGGCAATAATTACGCGGACGAGGTCGCCCGTTTCTGTGCAGAACAAGGATGCATATTCACAGATAGATACGCAGGGGAGAGCCAAGAAAGAACCGAGCTCAGCATAATGTTGGCCATGGCAGACACTTGGGAAGAGCTTAAGCGATTGCAGGACGAAGTCTCAGACCAGGAGAGAGAGGGATGGATCAAAGCTAGTTGTGAGAGAGGAGATGTGGATGTGTGGGTATCCAGTGATGGGAGAGCCGTATTACCAGAAGAGCTGTTGAGTCCGATGGCAAGGCTGATACATGGACAGGCACACCTTGGTAGAGATGCAATGATGAGGGTGTTTAGACAGACGTGGTACAACCCACGATTTCGGGCAATGGCTGAAACAGTGTGTCAAAGGTGTGTTACGTGTCAGCAGATGAACGCTGGAAAGAAAACTGTAGTTACATTGAGTCACATTGGGAGGTCAGGTGGGCCTTTCAACAGGATACAGCTAGACTTTGTGGAAATGCCTAAGTGTAATGGGTTGAGGTACATTTTAGTGTTGGTATGTGTATTCTCACGGTGGGTGGAGGCTTACCCAACACGCAGGTGTGACACTCTTACAGTGGCTAAGTTATTGTTGAGGGAGCTTATCCCTAGGTTCGGGATCCCAACCTCTTTGGAATCTGATAGAGGAAGGCACTTCCACAGTGAAATCATGAAGTTACTTTGTGCTGCATTGAATATTGATCAGAGACTCCACTGTAGTTACAGACCAGAGGCTTCTGGGATGGTGGAACAAGTTAATGGAACTTTGAAGGCCCGGATGGCAAAAATGTGTTCTTCAACATCCCTGAAATGGCCCGACGCTTTGCCGCTTGTGTTAATGAGCATGCGAAGTGTCCCAGACAGGAAAACCGGGTTGTCCCCCACGAGATACTAATGGGAAGGGCAATGAGGTTGCCGGCAGTACCAGCTACAGCTTTGATAAGCATCACTGATGACTTGATTCTCGATTATTGTAAAGGACTATCTGATGTGGTCCGTTCTGTATCCCAGCAGGTGCAAGCAGCAGTGGTCCCAGCCTCGAGTGATCTGTGCCACGACCTGTGCCCCGGAGATTGGGTGCTTGTCCGGAAGCACTTGAGGAAGAGTTGCTTGGATGCCCGCTGGCGTGGCCCGTATCAGGTGATACTCATCACGAACACAGCAGTAAAGTGTGGAGGATTGCCGAACTGGGTGCATGCCTCCCATACCCGCAGAGTTTCAGCACCCTTGGAAGAAACAGCTCCTCTCGTAAATGAAAGTCCAGCTGATGTGGCAGGGCCACATGAGAGGACAAGTCAAGCTGTAAGGGTCGCTGACACAGCTGGTGGTGCACTAGAGCAAGCTGAAGGGGGTTTCCACGGTTCGAACCCTGACTCAGACACCGAAGACAGAAATGGTGCAGTGGGCGGAGAAGAGTCAGATTCAGCAGAAAGAGGAAGTAGTGCACTGGGTATAGCAGGGGAAGGCAGACGAACGAACAGAAGTGAAGAAAGTTGGCCTGAAAGGCAGAGGCGACGGAACCTGAAGTTAGCACCTGAAAGAGACCTTGCCCCAGTGTCTGAAGCATCTGAAACAGAGGCAAGTGACGAAGATCAGGCTCAAGATAGTCGGCGAAGGTCGAAAAGAACCAGAGTACCTTGTCGCAGATACTCTACCCCTGAGTGGACTTACACAGTGTTTGATGCAGGGGGTGGTGAGTACGGGAAGGCTGAGGTCAGTGCTGGTGGTCCGTCGGAGCCCGAATGTGGTGGTGAAGGTGGTGCTGCAGTTGCCCGGGCTCGAAGTAGAAGGAACACTGACCCTCACAGTTCCGAATCCCCCGCTTCTGAGTGAAGTTCGAAACTTGGTTCTGCATCGACTCGAATTTCCGTCTTTTGGGTTTGAGCCGTCTTCACATGAAATGGTAATCTTGCGTCTTGAACTTTTGTATCACGTTCTGGAACTGCTCAATGAGGATCTTATTGTGGATCAACTATAAACTGTAAATAAAAGTCTAAAAGAAGAAGATAACCTAGGTCCGAGTGGAAGAAGAATAAACTTAGGGACTTTCCACAGAAGAGGAACGAAAACTAGGGAAGTCTTTTTCTGGACTGTGTAAATAAGATTGTGATCGAAAAGGGAAAATCCGGAGATTTCATGGTTGCTCGAGCTGGTTAAGCAAGTCACGAGTAAAGGACACAGAGACTTTTTCAGGGTTCATTGCTATAACCAAGAACTTTTGAGAACTTTCGAAACCATGGAGCCGGGAGATCCCAATCATAGATCTAAGTGGATTATAAGCGTACTTATAAGTAGTGTGATAGTTTCTATAATCGTAGTAATCATAGTCTCATATACTGGTTCGCATGAGCTAGAAGTGAAGGGGGTGCCAGGGACACCTACACCTACTACACCTAGCCAAAAGGGGTAAACATGGGAGCTGACAGAGCTTTGCTATTAGAAGAAAGTTGTAGGTTACATATAGATTTGTCTAGGAGTGATTTTAAGCTTAATGCATATGCTAAGCTGCTATATGAGTATGTTGAAGTGATGGATGCGAAAGATTGTTATGTGTGTATGCAGTTGCCTGCTTCAGTGGACGAGGGTATTAGGTACCACCATCTTCCACTGACTTATGGAATTTCATGTAGTCTTTTGCTTAGTTTATTTTATGAGAGAGATCAGTTTGAGTATTTCTTTTCCAATTTCGACGCAGTAAGTCCCAGCTTACAAGCATTTGAATAAGTATGACTATTATAAGACCGAGGATAGACTCAGGAAGTTCTTCATACCGAGTTTGGAATTGGATACAGCATTCGCTCACAGACACAATCTGACCTGCTCGTTGTCAGATGTAGAGAAAAAGTTTGTAGATCAGGTAGAGGACAGGTATAGAAAGCTGACCCAGTCACGAGACATGGGGCATCACAGGCTTGATTGGACAGATGAAGAAAAGTTGCATAAGACAAAGGGAAGCTATGGTCCTATAGCGTTAGACAAAGAGCAGAGGGGTAAGTTGTGTATAAGGCGTTATCAGACTTACTATGAAAAGGTTGCAGTGGGACAAAGCACTTGTGATCACGTTTTCACCATGGCAGATGTGGCAAAAGATTTTCTCCAAGGTCCTGTGCAAGTGATACCAACGGTGTATTTTGTGTGTGGGAAGAATGCTTATGTGAGGTTGCCTGCAAATTGGTATGGAACATGTTATTTGGCAATAATATTTCCAAAGATTTACCATACAGAGGATTTGGAACTTCTAGAAAGTGGGAAGCATTCAAGAGCGAGAAGAGCTGCAAGTGCAGGAATCGTTGTGGGGGATATCTTTGGAGCTATGATACCCAGTCTGGGAGTAGTCTTGAATGATGTGAAAATCCGGAGATTGGCGACTGTGGTAGATGAATTTTCAATGAATACAGCAAAGTCATTGGTGCTGGTGGAAGGAGAGATGTTGTCGATAAGGGCAATGGTTTTGCAGAATCGCCTTGCTTTGGATGTCTTGTTGGCAAAAGAGGGCGGAGTCTGCAAATTGTTGAAGGTTCAAGAGTGCTGCACTTATATACCAGACCGTAGCAAAGATCTGGAGAAATATATAAGTAACATCACTACAATCCACACAAAAATAGCGGATTTGACCGAAGAGGGGGCTTGGGAAAAGGTTGGCAAGGGTTTTGGTCAAGTGGGAAGTTGGGTTGCAAATCTGGGAAAAGGATTCCTTGGGTATGTTCTGAGACCCCTCCTTATCGTGGTGGTTTGTGTGGTTTGTCTGTGGATTTCGATCAAGGCCTACAAGTGGTATCGAGCAGGCCGAGTCAAGAGAGCTTTGAGGGAAAATGAGATGAGATTGGCAAGACTGCAGGACAGTCAATATCAGAGGCTCAAGAGCAGGGAGAAACTAAGATCAGGGAAAATGGCAACGAGTTCTGTTTAGATCGGTTCTTTCTCCAAGGGAGTTGAATGAAATGTGATGACAGGAGTCATCAAAGGGGGGAACTGATAGAGCGAAATGTTCTTGTGAATTGTAGGGGTGCATCATAATCACTGGTAGTCCGCACCCGCATGTACTCAGACATATATTCGTATATATTCAGTTGTATATCCATGCATGTTTAGTAAGAATGAATAGTTCACTAATATTAAGTGAACTACGCAGTATAATTGTGTTATGATAATTATGCAATGTAATGTTTATTGAATTGTGTGAAAAGTAATGCATAGAGAAATTAGTTCGTGTGTAATTCAATTGCAGTAGTTTAAACGTGCATCATATTAAAGTTGCACATGAAATTCATTATCGCATATGAATTGTAATGAAAATGCTTATAGGGAAAAGTAAGATGTGTGTTTAAAAATCATATGTAAAGGCCTGACTACATATATGCTTAGGAAAGGCCTGGTTTATTCTTATGTTAGCTTATTTTGTAGGCAGAGAAAAGTTTCTCTTGGTAAGGCTCTCTGGGCACAAACGGTAGATTTAATTAGCACAGTAGAAGGTTTCTGTTGAACGTATCTTTTGTTGCAGGTGCAAGGACACATGTCTCGTTAGTAAAGACTAACTCTTTGTTTTCAAAAGTTAGAGAGATGGGAGGCATGGTACGGGAGTGCAATGGAATTTAGGGATGATACTTTCAGCGGAGAAGGTGCCTGGGACTCAAGGTCATCGCAACCGTCCAGGATGAAGTAACCGTTTCGATGGAAAAGTACAAGAAAGAAGACCTGGCCAAGGAGGCGTGATCAAGGCGTGTACAATTGTATTAGGGTTTTGTATTAGGGATAGTGCCCTGAGGGAGGAGGTCAGAGAAGAGGTAGGGGAGACCAGAGAGAAGGACAAAGAGTGTCCTGAGGAAGGAGCTGAGCTTAGGTATTATGTGATTGCACTTCTGAGGAAGTCTTCACAGCTGACACCTTTTATTCACTCTTGCCTGGGAAAATCGTTATGTAGGGATGTCACTAAGTGTTAGTGTAGGGACAGCAATTGATTTAAAGCTTGCTTAGATAAATGAAGAGCAACGTAGAAATTGGAGCAATCATAGCTTGGTTGATCCTTCTAGAACTTTCTATTCTCTTTATTCTGAGTCGGATGAGACTCCTGCGTAGGTTATTATTTGTATTAGTGCCCATCTATTTCTTTAACCTCGTGTTGAGGTGCTTGCATGTTCAGTTATTTTTGGCGATAATAAATTCTTAAACTTGAATTCGGAGTCAGTGGTCCTTTCAGACAAAATGAATGCTGTTATATAATCAGATGAGATTCTCTCCTTTACACTATTCAACAGGTAAAAAGATCTTGGCGACCAGAAGGTTCTTATAGATAATTAGATAAGAATCGGCGTTATCAGTGTAATGTACTGCAATCTCCGTCGCTCAATAAAGCTGTACTCGGACATTGGTGCTGCAAATGAGTGGTTACTGGGACCCACACCTACAGGCGAGGATTGGCTGAAAGTGTCAGACATGACTTTAAGTCGCTTAACAGCCATAGATATTTTATCGCACGAATCACAAATGAATATTGACCTTGGCTTCTCATTCTAAGCATGAAACCGAAACTTAGGGCTCAGTGTCACCTGTGGCAGTTGCACGTCTCAAAGGTCGGCATAAGTAACGTTCTCTGGGGTGCCTCACTGGGCGAGCGAGGGCCTGCTGTTCTGACAGGAAAAGGAGTGTGCATACTTGGAGGGTTAGTCGTCGACGGCTTCCGCGGGCCCTCAGGCCTCTGCTCCGCAGCCGCAGGCGCTTCTGGGAAAATACAGCCGAGCCCGCTCTCAATACCGGTAATTGCTGACATGATGGCTTGTAATGCGATTCCGTAATGGGTATTCTCTTAGTGTCGGGCTCTCCTGTGTGTCGTTTCCCTCTAATAGGACAGTGTTTGATTGAGTCACTCCCCTCGGTTGGTCCCCTGCGGGGATCTGTCAGACAGTTCCTGTTCTCCACTGAGTGAGCCGTTAGACAGCACTCTGCATCTAACGGGGTGCAGAGCGAGTGAGACCCCTCCAGCCATCGCACGGACAACGGGAGCTCCCAGGGAAGAGACGCGGTGACCCCTCCTGCCAACACCCGGACACCCAGCTCACGGGGTTCAGAGTGAGTGTGACCCTACCAGTCACCACACCAGCATCGGGGGGCTCCCAGGGAACGGGTGCTGTGACCCCTCTTATCAACACCCAGCTCACGGGGTTCAGAGTGAGTGTGACCCCTTGACCCACCACTAGACTAGAACATCGGGAGCTCACAGGGAAGAGAGTGGCGTGACCCCTCCCAGTAACACGCGGACACCCAGCGGCGCACAGGGTGATGGCATAATCGTGTGGTCCCCTCCAGCCACCACCCAAGAATCCTGCATCCCACAGGGCACAGTAGGGTGTCACCCACTCCTCCCAGCACCGGACATCAAACAGTTTACAAGATACAGGGACCCCAGCAGTCAGCAGAGTGTGGTGTGACCCTCTCCTGCCACCACCTGGACACCCGGCACCGCCCAGTGCACGGGTGGCGTGACCCCTCCAGCGACCACTTGGGCACACAGCACCCTTCCGAGGTATCAGTTTTTGTAACCCATCCTCCTGTCACAGGGTGCACTATAGTGTGACCCCTCCTGCCACCACCGGACAGCCGGAAGTTCACACGGTAGCGCTTGGGTGAGTTACCTCCTGCCAGTACCGAAGCACCGGGCAGCTCACACTGTGCCCGGTGGGTGCGCTCGCCCCTCTGGCCCCGCCGCTTTCACGGCACTACGAAGGACACAGGCGCGGGAACAGATGCGCTGCAGGCAAGGCTGAACTTACAAGTCAGAGGTAAGCAAGCTATTAATGTGGTAATTTCTCATTTATGATGCGAATTATTCTGTACAAAGAAGGAAGCTGATCGCGCGTGACTGTTCTTGAACTTGTTGTACGTTGTACAATCTTTGGTTGGCATCCCGGCTCCGAGTACAAGACACGCATTTTGTAATCATTAAAGTGGGCGTCGCCCTTGCATGATTTATTGCGATCGTTGATTTAAAATCAGTGTTTAAATTCCCCAAGACAAGCACAGTATGTTGGGATGCACATCAAAGCTAGTTTAACTGATGGGAAATGTTTCTTTGACATTTGCCAACTAATAAATAGATAGCCATTCGTCTCCACATTTCCTGAAAAAGTTGCGTAAGATTTTCACATCTTGAAAAGAAGCTCTTCATTTTCATAGCGTTGCTCAATCTGTAGGAAGAAGTAGTGACGAAGTCAGTAGGCGTCAATCAGGGAATTGTGAGCGCACTACTCACCCGTGAGGGTCTCAAGGTGCTGGGGGGAGGGGGGCGGGGGGGGCGGTGGTAGGTAACTACGCTCAGTGAAAGAGTCAGGTCTTGAGTGACTTCTTGAAGATGTTCAGGGAGGGGCCTGCGCGTCTGATGTCGATCGGGAGTTCGTTCCAGGTTTTGCCCGTGATGTAGTAGAAGGCTCTTCCACCCGGGCGCGCAACGCCCATTGGGCTCAAAGGGCTTCAGTCCCCCCCCCCCCCCCCCGTCGTGTGGCAGCCCAGGCTTCCCGGGCACACACACACAGCCGCACCCGAGTACTTCACTGGTCTTTAAAAGACCATTTGCTTGTTAATGAGGCTTTGTTGTGTTTTTCACGCCTTCCTAGAGCCCCTGCATCTCCACTCGGCCTATTGCTGGAAGAATTAGCCCCCCCCGAAATTTTTTCTTAGTCCCCTCCCCGAAATTTGGCTGTAGTTGCGCCTCTGCTTACACCTGTTCTGGCTCTTCGGATGCGTGGGGTTTCGGCGAGGTCGGCGGATCGGAGGTTTCTCTTTGGTGCGTGGAAGGAGACTCCCTCGTTGAGGTATTGGGGTCCGGTGTTGTTGAGGCATTTGTAGGCGTGGGTGAGTATCTTGAAAGTGACTCTTTTCTCGACGGGGAGCCAGTGGAGGTTACGCAGGTGTTGGATGATGTGTTCGTGTCGAGGGATGCCGAGGACGAGTCTGGCTGCGGTGTTCTGTATGGCGTGGCCTTTGTATAGTGTATTCCCATAGAGACACTCAACATCCATGCAGGCATTCACAAACAGATCACACAGACAAACACAACCGCACTCAGGCTCCATGCACACAAACAATCAGGCACCTACAAAGACACCAACATGCATACCAAAACCACGCATACATACGAAATATACATCCTAAAACAGGTATAGACGGTTGGGAACGTAAACCAACAGGCATACATATCAACGTACTGATACCAATACAGTCAACAGGTGTACAGTCACATGGGAAAAGATATACAATCAGCTATGAAGGCAGACCAAATGACATTCAGGCACTCGTGAAACTGAGCAACAGGCGAACACACACCCAGACTAAAGGGCCACAGACATAAAGACGCCAAAGCACATAGACGAGCATTCATGCACACAGGCCAAAAGTCATACCAGTAACATACATACGGTCATAAAAGCACACGTTATCAGAGATCAACAGACAAAGAAGCAGCAGCTGGCTGAGGAAAGAAGCCACACAGGAACCCAGGCATGCAACCACTGATGTGTGCAGTGTCACTTAAACACTCACATTTAGTATAATAAATACCAGAACACTTAAGGTTGTAGACAGCAGTATACATTAAAACATGGATGGTGACATGGAGATATGGATGAATAGATGGATATATGGTTGAAGAATGAATGGATGGATGGATGCATAACCGCCTCTGGTAACCTGCAGTTTTATTCTTTAGCCTTTTGCAGAGAAACTCTCATTTGAGGAAGAAAAAAAGGGGGTGTTGGGGGCAGTCAATGCTCACTCAATTATCTGCCTTGAGAAATTGCTGAAAGAGACATACAAACCAGCACTAAGTCCACTGCACATGCAGACCAGCAAACACAGCCTTTATGCAAAAAGACCAACACAAATACAGGCACTTGTGCATACAGACCAATACACACACATGAATATCCATGTAACAAATTTATATATAAAACTCACATTGTCAAGCATACAAACACAGATAACACAACAGTTCCAGACAACAAACACAGGCACGCATGGATGGATGGACAAACAAAGGAGGATCAAAAGAAGGACAAAGAGGCAAACGGGCAGGGAAAAATATTAAGATAACTCCACTACAGGTATCCATGCACATGAGTATCGGGTATCCATGCACATGAGAATCAACTCACCTTGAGGGAGAGGTGTGGCGCAGCGGCCAGAGTGGCTGACTCCTGAGCGCGGGCTCGTGGTTGGATTACCGGTGACAGATCAGCTCAGCATCATGTGACTCTGGGCAATAGCTCACTTAATCTCCCCGACGGCCCCCAGCGCCTGGATACCCTTAGGGGTGATACGTTGTGTTTTACAAATCCGAAATTAATTAATTAATTAACCTACAGACACATGCATACCATCCATCAGACATGAAGGCACCCATCTACACATACATTGGCAGATATACACGCTACAGCTCACATCGAACACACAGGTATCCATGCCCACAGACCAACAGACATTCAAACACGTATGTATGTAGACCAGGAGATATACAGGCACACATGCACACAATCTAGAAAACATACATGCACCTGTGTCAACATTTAAATAAACACATATGTACCTCTGCCCCTACATCAATAGTCAGTCACTGATGCACAGAGGCCAATAGATATAAATGAAACCATGCACTCAATTCAACAGATATACAGAAGCCAATCCACACACAAACACTCATGTACAGACAGACAACACTCATACAGGTCCTGTTGTATCCACAGGTGTCTACACACACACAAACAGCTATTATATACAAGCATGGAAAAATGGCGAGATGGATAGAAGAAGGTGCAGACGGGTAGATGGGTGTGGGCAAGTAAATGGGTGCATAAATAATGCTGGGACGCGCCAGGTATCATATTCACATAATGTTGAGACCTCTGTGGAGGAAACCACATTTTAGAAAGGCGTGGAATGTGTAGCATCCTGTGTCCCAGTTCTTTGTAAGTCTGAGCTGGTGTCTGGAATGCTGAGATTGAATGATGTAATAGAATGTTAGCCAGCAGTGGCTCCTCCGCTAAGGCGGAGGAGCGTCGCCCCACTGCTCTGCAAGCAGTTTAAGAAGGAAAATTAAAATGATAATAATGAATGTTTTTATCGTTTTAGTTTTCCTTCATGCTTAGATGCGGGGGTTGTGGGTGGGGCTGGGCTGGCCAGAGCAGGGGCCAGGGGGAGGAGTGTTAGGCACACTCTAAAGTGCGCAGGACGGGTTGACCGGCCCTCTTGAACCAGCCAAACAGTCCTGCATACTTTGCATGTTCCCCACCAGGCTACACTACACAGTCTGGTAGGGAACATGCACAGCCTCCCTGTTCCTGTCTGGGCGCTGAACCATGGAACTCAGACCAATCACAACGATGCATAGCAGCGTTGTGATTGGCCAGGGGATTCTGGGAGGCTGTATGCTTCCTGTTCAATCAATCAATCAATCAGGGGTTTATATAGCGCACTACTCACCCGTGAGGGTCTCAAGGTGCTGGGGGGGGGAGGGGGTGGGGGGAGGAAGCTCCGGATCAGTCGAAGAGCCAGGTCTTGAGGTCCTTCCTGAATGTGTGCAGGGTTGGGGAGCGTCTGATGTTCACGGGGAGCTCGTTCCAGGTCTTGGCCGCGATGTGGGAGAAGGCTCTCCCGCCTGTTCTGTTTCTGCGGATGCGGGGGACCTCTGCCAGGGCGAGGTCGGCGGATCGGAGATTTCTCTTGGGTTCGTGGAAGGATAATCTCTCGTTGAGGTATTTGGGTCCGATGTTGTTGAGGGATTTGTATCCTGTTGCAGTGCAGGGAAGACGTCGGAGGAGAGGCGGCGGCCGGTGGCACCCAGGTAAGCCATTTTCTTTTATTTTTTATACCCCCCTCTGCTCCCCGCGCCACCACCCCTGTTCAGTAGCAGCCGCTACTGATGTTAGCGTGTGGTCTGCAGTGGTAACTAGGAGTTAGATACAGTTGGAAGGAGGATTGAGCCATGACATGCTGTACCCTAAGGGCCTAACATGAAATAAAGAACTTACCTCCTATCTAAGTGGCTCCAGACTCTTGTATGAAGACCCTGCCCTCTAACTATAACACTGAGTAAACACCCGTTCAGTCTTGGACAGTGAAATGAGATGTTGTAGTTAACACTACAGTGCACACAGTATGCCCTTCCATGTTTGACTGCCTTGGGACAGCCATGTAGGGCTGCGGTACTTGCACCTCCACATGCATATATGACATAAATAGGGCTTCCAGGTTGCTTCATGAACGCTGAACGGCACATATCAAGCCCTGGGATTTCAATTAACAAATCATTTTTATCAGGTGTGTTAGTCCAGTTGAACAAACTGTGAGTGCAACTTATAGAGCGTGCTAATGTGAGAAATGAAGCCCAGGGCTACCAATATGTTTGACGTACACAGGGCAATATAATAACCCTAGTTACGCTGCAGTCAGAATCCATTAACGTTACCAAAACTTACATTTGGTGTTTATAGCCTGTGCAATTTCAATTACATCTGTTTTCTTGCACTCAAAGTAATTAAACATGTTTCCAGTAGCTATTTTGTAAGAGCAGAAATGCCAAATGGATACTTTATACACAAATTCATTTTTTCTGATTGGGCCTTAAACTGTTTTAATTAGGCAGTGATTCGTTTTTCCTGCTAACATGAAGAGTCCCTTTTCATAAAACAAATTGTAACAAAACATAAGGGAACTAAAAACCACTTTAAAATTCGTAAATTCTTTCAATTAGTCTGAGTAGTGATCAGAGGTGACTGGTGAGCTTTGAAAGTAGGGGGGCAAAGCCCCTGTCACTTATCTGAATGGGCGAGCGAAACAAGCAGGCTCAATTGCCTTTACGTGTTTCAGGTGTCCCACCTGGAAAAAGTTTGAAAAAAATAGGTTACAATGGTGAATTTTAAAGAAGATTTTCACATATGTTTTTTAAAAACGAATACTCTGCATGGGTGCTCATAAAAGTTTCCAGTTCCCTTTTGGAGTGCCAACTAAGCCTGGCCTTCCTCAGGATACCCCACTCTAAGATCATTGTAGGAAAATAGTGGCAAATTAGAGCACTTTTCCAGCACAGTTTTCCTAAAAAATATCTAAAAAAGTCATAAGTGAAAAGGTATGTTCAGGAAATTAAACTTCACATGGTCTTTCGTTTACCATAGCATCAATCTGCAATCCTACATTTCATTTTCCATCCCACCAATTCCAAGTAGACTCCCTTTCAAATGTTATAAATGAGAATCTCCTTGGTGATGGCTGTGTGGAAAAATAAAACAAATACACACTTCTCACAATCTCAGGCAGAGCATACAGTAGCAGATTTGGACAGCTCTTGCAGACTCATGCAGCAATGCTATCACTCAGTTTACGGAGATGCTCATTTTACAGATCAGAGTTTCAGAAAGCAGTATGACCACTTATCTACTTTAGATATGTATTTGAAAATGGATCATTTTATCCCCAAGCATCACTTGTTATTTTATGGAAATGCGCACGCACATTTTTATATCAAATACACCCTTAGAATTTTTGAACAATAAATTTGATTCATTCATTCAAAACCTTATCATCTGTGGTAAATACACGATCAGTAGTGCTTATACATCATTTTTTTCATTTCCTTCAAGTATTCCCATGTACTGCTGCCATACAGGGATAAACTCTGCCTTACATGCTCATGTATCAACATCGCATGCCATGGCGCACAAGGGAGGAATTACCACTATTTTGATATGGCCAGTGGTATATTAGGGGTCACACTAGGAACCATCACACCATGGATGGTACCAATATGCCAGTAGTAACCACCAATATGCCAAGACAAGCATTTTGCTCACAGTGTGCACCTCAAATGGCCTCAGAATGCTAAGAATGTTTCCTTGGGGTGCTCCAAAGTAGCACCAAGATTCAAGGGGCCAGCCTTCCATCCAGTGAGGGCACCAGCCTGCCATTGATGGCCTCAAGATGTGAGGCATTGCTCCTAATAGTCCACATGTGGGCATAGAGTGATAAAAATGGCCGGCAATATGCTAGGAGTCTGACTGCACACTTGCTCATATGTAATACAAAAACATAAACACACACATACACAGTATCTCACACATACTCAAACACATAAACATCATACACACACAATCACACAAACACACACATGCTCTCGCACACAATATTTGAGAGTATGGATCTTTTCTCACCCCTCAGCTGCCTGTGCAGGTCCACCTTCATCCCCTTTAGCTGCTAGTGCTCCATGATTCCTCCAGGCAGGCACACAGCTCCCTTTCTCTCCTCAGATGTGGGCAACCAATACAGGCACTGGACTGAAAGAGGAAACTGAATGCTGGAGCTTGCAATGTGACTTTATGTTGTCGGGTCCATGTTGATGCACTGCACAGGGTCCAGCTTTATCACACCACAGTTTCCTAACTCACCACAGACTCGCTGATCCCATTCAATCCTATGATGTGTTGGGAAAGGGTAGAGTGTGAGCAGTGGTGTAGCGTGGGGGGGGGGGGGTGAGGGGGGACACAGGGGCGGTATGCCCTGGACGCAAAATTCTTAGGGAGCGCAAAATTTTAAAGGAAAAAAAATTCGAACAACTACTTTTTTTTTTCTTTTAAAATTTTGCACCAGGAAGTGCTAACGTTCCATGGGTTAGAGGGTGCAATACTTGCCTTGTCCCGGGTGCTGGCAACACACGCTACGCCGCTGAGAGTGAGACTGTCTGGTGTGTAGCCCTGGGCACTGCAGAATTTAAGCCTAAAGCATCTGGGGCTTTTCTAATGAGGGACGCTGCTGCATGTCATCAGAGAGGTTGTCACTTATACTAGTAGGTGCCTGAGACCTGGGCTGTGGCTTTGCCAGCGTTAGAAAAACTGTCTGATGGCTGGTGTATATGTCTTCATATCCATGCTCCAGCCATCTCTGGTAAAATGGATTTTGTGTGGAAGCCACCAGTGCCTTTCTTTTTCAAATAAGGTCCACTGCTGCACAGCTGGGGTAAAAGGATCTGGGCTGGTAACATGCAATCATTCTCGCACACGCATGTACATTTATATACAGGCTGAGCGAGAGGGACCGCTGTCTGATATCTGCACACAGATAACCTGTCGCGAATGGGCCCTTGAATAAATTGATAATAATGGCCTGTGCAGGCTTATAATTTATTTTGGCATAAAAAAAATCCCCATTTTATGTTGGCTATAGTGTGAGTCTGTAGTGCTTCACTGTCAGTCTCAAGTGCTTAACTATATTCACACTGTTCGTGAAAGCTGTCCCAGAATGGACATTTTGCACTGGCTCAAACTAGAGAAAAGTTTAAAGTCTCTTCCCATGGGTAAACAAAGGTCAGAGTGCAAATCTAATATTAATTTGTCCATATTTGCACTCCTTCGTGTACTTAGGGTGTTGTAGTATTTTCTTTTGTCAGCCTCTAATGAGGTTCAGGTTTACTTTACTTTGCTGGCCAGCAGATAGATCAAATGCCACCCTCACACAACTGGCCCATTTCGAGGGAATTAAGCATGTTCATTCATAGGGAAGGAAAAGAATGGGGTCAAAATCTGCATCATTTAATTACATTCACACTGACTGACAAGCCTGGGCATGCCTTTCCCAGAAATAGTGGAGCAGGCAAATATTTGTTTCCATTTTCTCCAGGAGATCCATTTGAAGTTTTGATGTGAAGGAACCAGTTTGGTAGTGGCAGTTCGGAGCGGGCTTAAGGCTTGAAGCCGCCATCTTGAATAATCCCAAGATGTTGTGCAGGAGTGATGGGTCAGGGGTGGAGTGATGATGTGTCATCTTTGGGTTGGGTCTAGGCTCCACTTTCTGGAATTTTCTGCCCCACTTAAAAATCCCAGCACCAGGGGATAGACTTTGAGAAGCACTGGAACCTGCAGAACACAAGTACAGACGTACCACTTATGGATGAATCCCGGTATGGAGTGGTGGGCCAGTGGCTCCAGAGCCAGTGGCACCGACCTTCTATCTTCATCTGGGGTTCTTGCTGGGGACCCTATGTAGTAACCTGTGCTTCCAAGAACACAAACGGTCAAACAGACGCTGCAAAAAAACCGTAGTTGGTTAAGTATGTTTAAAACCGAGCTCCCAGATCAGCGTTCCAGAGCATCCCTTTAGTGCACAGAAGACAAACCAACTGTTACACACCTACAAATGCAAACAATTCTAAGAGATGTCATACTAAGGTTCCTTTTGGCACTAATTCCAATTACATATTTATCGCTCTACACTACACCCTGAAGGAGAAGGATCCCCTGGAACTTCTGTGGACTAGCCCTCTGAAGGGATCTATGGAGAAGGACCTTTCAGACTCCTACTAGACACATAACCACTTGCCGTACAAGTGGCCAGGGTGCTGTAGGACCTCGAGATTGCAGGCATGGAGTGTAACCTGCATTGAAGGCCTTGGGGTACTACTGAAAGAAGGCCCCTGGCCAAGGAGATTGCTAGGAACCCAGATACAAGTGCGGGTCTTGGCATCTGCATAGCTCCCTTCTGCTTGAAGGATGCAGCTTGTAGCTGGAGCTGCAGCAGAGGTTTATAAGCAGACTAGGAGCTAAAAAGGGCAAGAGAGCAGGCCCTGAGCTCTCTCCCATCAGAGGGAAGGCAGGTATAAATCAGCTCTGTAAGAAAATATCAAACATTTAGAGGTCAGGAGGCCAAAAATGAATACTTCTGGTGGTTGGAGACAACCACCAGGAGCAAAATGCTGCAAACCCCATTCTTCCAAATCCAGCTGGGGCTGGAGATATCTTTATTTGTGTTTTTTCCTCATGGAAGAGCTGCACAGTGGGTCCTCAGAGTCCCTACGCCGAGATGATCTACATGTCAGCCAGTAAATCCATTGACACACCTCCGGAGAGGACCAGGGTCCCATAGGAGGATCAGCAATTGGCGCGCCTAGTGCTCCCCTTCACCCTCGTGCGCGCCCTCAGGGAGGGCCAGATCCCAGGGGAGAATCTGACCAGAAGCGCAGCATTCCCCTGTACAGCTGCGTACACTCCTGAGAAGGGCCAGTGCTCTGTTGGGTTAATCAGTTTGGAGCACTGCGGCGTTCCAATATTTCCGGACCCCCCAGGGAGGGCCTGAACCCAAGTGATGCCTCTGTGTGCCTCTGCCCCTCCTCCCTGGGCCCGTGTCTGCGGGGATAGAGTAGAGTGAAGCACACCCGCCGACCTCCCACTGACACCGCAGTGCAGACCCGTGAGCTGGAGAGCAGAGCTGTCAATCTTCCCGACCACCACTCAGGCAGGCGGACAGGGAGCGAAGTCGACTGACCCCCCTGCCACCACAGGAGGAGTGTGCCTGAGTGGGACGAGAGAGCCCGGCAGCGAGGGCTCGTGCACCAGCAGGGCCCAAATGAAGGGCTACGTGGGTGCGCCACACTTGAGGCAGGGCCCTCCAGCACAGGAGGTTACAGGGTAAATTTAGGGGTCACTTGATCTGTGGGACCTATCTCTAGTGTGTGCCCCATGTTTATAGTGAGGCCTATAAAGGGTGCCAACATAGGCATTTCCACGTGCCATTCTGTCTGTTTATATTTGTACATTTGTGTGTAGTATTCAGTAATGTGTGGTAGAGGATTTTCCTATTTATAAAACAAGGCAGTGGCTGTACCGCAGTTTATTAAGTGTTGTTTGTTGTGTTGCTGGGCGCTGAGTCTCTAGCCCCCAGCACCTCCCCTAAGTAAGCCTTGTGCTGCTCTGCCTCGCTCCCCTGAGGGTCAAGTGCTAAAAAGGTGCAACTACCTCCCATTTAGGGGTTCCTCGATACGGATGCCCTAGGACACCACTGGTGAAAGACTCCATTTGTTATAATTGGGGCCTACTACCTCCTGGTTCCTGTGGGGGGGCCCCTTCAACATGGATTCCTAACATCAGAGCTATCATTTCTAACTGCTGTCAATAGTTCTGGCAGAGGCTAAAACCGAGTTAGTTCCCTAGTGAAGTACCTAGTAGTGAAGTAGCACCTTTTCCACACAAATGTTCCAAATGCCCAGAAACAATTGTTGTGTCCTATGTTAGTTGTTCCATGGCCTCCAGCTGGGTCCTAAAGGTAAAGAGGCTGTTAAAATGTTTGCTATGCCGTAGTTGGAATGATGGGCAGTTAGTCCAGGGCAGAGAAGAGTATGAAATGGAAGGTGAGGCGTCCTTTCTACCTCACTACTGTCCTGTTACAAGATAGTGAAGCGTACCCTTTGCACATGTGGTGTCCTGCATGCTTCATCCATGCACAACCATCCTCAGAATATTGCACATCTTCATAATAGAAAGGGGACACGGCTCCTGCATTCTTCTAAAATTAAACAAATCACTCATTATTTAACAGCTATATTGGGATTTTGAAAACATTCCTTTGCTCTGTAAAATGACTTCCATTCGTTTATACAAACAATAAACATGAATCTGTGTTGATCATCTCGGTTTCAAAGCAGTGGAAGAGGTGGGGCTTTGCTGCGGTACACAAAACTCCTTTGTCTACCTGGAGATTCGTTTGATAACAGCAATTGAGGATTATTGAAAAGATTTTCATGAGGGATTGATTGTTGCTTCTCTAGGTTTCCATTTTTTAAATGTATTTATACCGTTTACTCTCTGAGAGAAGCCCTTCCTTGCGCTGTGAGGCAGACCAAGTGGACACAGAAACCAATGCCAAAAAGACAAAATGGTGTGAACAAGAAATACACCAATTGTAGGGACAGCGGGAAGACTGGGGTACAAAAATGGGGGCAAAAACAGAGAAGCAGGGAAAAAAAATGTGCGCAGTTGTGAGTCGAAAATAAATCCATTAACAATCAAAATAGGTCCTGAACAATTGGATTTTGAGGATTCTTTTAATGTGTTCTTTCCAATGTAGCTGAAGAGGTAACCTCCAAATTTTGGAGTAACAAAAGCACTTGGGTGTTGCTAGATGACCATTGATCCTCACGCAAATCTAATGTAGGCTGGATGCCCTATTGACCGTGTGGGAGATGCATAGGACTTTGGGCCATATGTATGAACACATTTTCCCATAGACACAAAATGGGTAAAACCCTTTGCTACATCTGACCCTTTGAATGTTTTCCTTCTGGAAGAAGGCAGTCCATGATTGTCTTTCTAGCCTAGAGTAATATTCAGTCATATGTGGATCTGGAAGATGAAGCGGTCTGCTCGGTTGTCAACACATTAGCATGCATTCCTGGAAGACCAACAAGAAAGGAATTAAAGTAATCCAGCAACTGCCCTTATGATGTATTTCTTTTTTTTTTTTTTACATATTTAGATTTTATTCGCATAAAAAAATAATGAAAACATTCAGGAGTTCCAAGCCACGCTCATATCCGTAATTAGAGAGGCAATTACCTTGCATAAGGCAACAATCCCCAGTTTTTCCATTGGTCGGCCTTCGTTCTGACTTTCCTGCCCGTAGCGTGTACTTATTCCCATCCTCCATGGGCCCCTTCCCTTGCTACATAGCAGGATGCACCTTAATTGCCATGCCTGGTACAGCCAATCAGACACCAATGCCTAAGGGTGTTCAAACCATAAAAGAGGGCTGGGTTACCAGGGGCAGGTGAAGGATGTAAGGTAACAAAGGGGGGAGGGTGTAACTGAGAAAGGAGACAAGTGTCCATGGGGTGAGTAATTACAATGAAGGTTTGGCAGCCAGCACATAAAGAGTGCAATGGTCCATGTGACACCCCTCAGAGTAATTATCCAGCTTAAAGCTTACTCCTCAGCATGTGTATGGTTGCAGTATCTTCCTGACATGGGAATGTCCTCATCTGGGACATGTCTAGACCATGTCCCCAGTGATAGGGTTGACTTTGGCGAGTCCATTCTTTTCCTGGCAGATCAGTACCACTATGGAGATTGTGATCTTCTTCATCTTGAGAGAGACATGCAGCTTCCGCGTATCCTGCCCGTGCCAGAAGATATGCATTTTACGTGCACTTCTATACACAACTTGCTGGGAAGAGAATTTTAGCCTGAACTCGCATCGCAAGGAGATTAGAGGTTGCAGCATCCTTCTTTCCTATTGGCCTGGACACATCAATGATGAAGTGTACAAGGCAGCCTCTTTTCTTTATTGTGCCCTTATATCTGGCCACCTCCAACATTCTATCCCTCCAGTTGTCATCTCGCAGTATCGCCGTGTGTGGTCCGATTCCCAATTAGTGATCCTAAATTTGGGTATTTTAAGGGATAGCACCCACGTATTTGATAATAGATAGAGTCTCTTGACAGTTTGGGAGTTCATATGATACACTTTACCAAATATTCTCTCAGATTCCCTCTCTCCATCTTTCTGTTTCTGGGATACTTAGGTTCCTTATGTTCTTGGCCACCCGAGCATCCCCCATCTCCATTCTCAGACCAGTTTGTTCAACACTGATAACTACAGCGCAGCTACAATTACCTCACGTACATTGGTAAGCTCAGTTTGTAACTGCTTCATTTGGTTAGGTTAAACAGCACCTTTGTCTCAACCTTTGCTCCAAGGCTGTCACAGATTCATAACATTTGTCACGCTGGGCTGCTTAGAGGTTTTTCCGGCAAGGACACATAAGTGGGTTTCTCCCAAGCACCATCCTCCCCATGTTCTCTTGATCATTTATTTCTCCTTCTGATTGCTCCTATTGCCTTCCAGGGTCCAAGGTTGAGCAGCATTCCTGTTTGTAGACCATGGCCGCGGCCTGCCCCGGGTTGGGTTGCGTCAATATCACCGTACAATGAACATTGCCTGCCACAAGGTTGGGTAGTGTCTCTATCTGTACCCCATGAGCACACCCAGCCCCAGAAAAAAGCAGTGCAAGAAAAACAGAGAGGCTGTGAGCCACTGTGTAACGAACAATGTCTTTTGTCACTCATGTCCTGGCAGGTAGTTGGTGTCAAATGAGCGACACTAAATTAACTCGAAGATGTCACCCGCTCAATTCAGATAAATGATCACACAATGTACATTTTTCAGGAGAAAGGTCTGCCAATAGCATGCTGGCAATCATGAATTTGAGGGAGCATTTAAAAGGGCTAACTGAACATAACTAGAATGTTCAGTTTAATGTTAATAGTTTCCAAGGTGCTCCACGTGTTGTATACATGGTCAGCCAGTCGGGATGGAGTGGGGGCAGAAATGCCAGCGTGCAAAGTAAGTTTGTGTAAAAAGAGTGGACTGATTAAACATGTTACACATGACCTGGGATCATTTTCCAGCTTAGTATAGTAAGGTGAACAATGAAAAGGTAAGAAATACATACATTTTTGGCAAAACTTCTTGGATGTCCACTAGGATTCCTCGTGAAGGTTGGGTCTTTTGCCTAGAATGCACTTTTTAAATTTCACACATGAGGTTTATTGTAGGAAAGAAGAAACGCAGAATGTTGAATATGAATGCTTTAACATACATCAGTTGTATCTATATTTGTTAAAGGGGGCACCCTCAAGCCCACTGAAATTCTTCCAATTGCTTGCAGTAATAAACATTTCATGGAATAAATGTGAGTAAAATATGCTTATCATTTTTGGAGGGTCCTGGTGAAATTATTTTACGTAAGGGGCGCAGGATTAAAAAGTTTGGAGAACATTGCTCTAGTCTATACCATAAACACAGCTTATAACAGGATTGGTTTATCTCAGCCATAAACATGGCATGTCATAGGATTGGATACTCAACACTAAGGGGCCGATTACGATGCTGTAGCAAACGTCTCCGACCCTCAGTCAGAGCCGTTCCTAAGGCATCGTAATCAGCAGTTTGGATTCATTTCCGACCGACCCATTTGGATGGAGTCGGTCAGAAATGAATCCAATCTGGATTTCCGAATGGCTTCCGACGATCTCGGAGAGCCCGTATGCCATTCGGAAAGCCTTCTGTAATCCCAAGGACGGCTCTTTCCGCCTGAGGGATTACAGTGTCAGATTCCAACAGCCTTTCTGTGCCGGCATTTCTGATACAGAAAGGCTGTTGAAAGTTGACTTTGAGGGCCCCCAGCAGGGCCCCCATGGGTGCAAGGCCTCCGGATGTTGGCCGATGGGGCACCTATGGTGCCCCACTGTTGATACCTGCACCTGCGCCTTGAAGTGCCTGCCACGGGGTGCAGGGATTAGCTGCACCTCTTCTCTTTACAATGAGAACATGCATTCCGGTCGGAATGCATGCTCCCATTGTAAAGGATAGGACTGCGACCGAACAGTGTTCAGTCGCATCCTAATTGCTGGGTTGGGACCGCCGACAGGAAGTCGGTCGGTCCCAGTACCCAATTAATGTCGGACAGACTCAGGTTCGTCCAACATTTGAATCTGGCCCATTATAGGTATGCTCTGCAATCCCCTGAGGTCTAGGGGATATATTAGACATATATGAGTTACTTCACAAATAAAATCGAAGCTGCTAAAAACTATTCAAGAGAGCTTTTCAAGACCATCACCCCCTTGTCCAAATTGCAACAGGCGAATGAATTTGCACCAGACCAGGCTCTCTGTGACAAAGTGACCAATTTCTTTCAAACTAAAGTCCAAACGGTCTATGACGAACTTGCTGGTAGGGTCCCTGCACCTATCAGGCCCCTCTCACTACCATCGGAGGTCTCTACCCCGGTTACCAGAGCTCATCAGTTGACCAGCTTCTCCCTTTTAACAGTGGACAAAGGTAATGATTTACTATTATCTACAAAATCAGGGTCCTCAACTGACCCCTGTCCCCCTGCTATAATACATCTGGCCTCGGATAAGATCAGTACTCACCTAACCCCACTTCTGAACAATGTCATTTGGTCAGGTACCTTCCCTGCCTCATGGAAGAAAGCCTGCATCAGACCCATTCTAAAGAAACCCTCTCTTGACCCTTTTGAGGTGAAAAACTACCGACCTATATCCTGCCTACCACTGGCGACCAAAATCCTAGAAAAATCAATCAACCAAAACCTAATTTGCTGTCTAGACGCCAACGACCTTTTTGATCCCACCCAACATGGTTTAAGACCACTGCACTCTACTGAGTCAGCTCTAATTATGGCCACAGAGGAAATATGCAAACAGTTGGGCGGGGGAGGAAGAGCCGTCCTAATCCTTCTTGACCTATCAGCCGCTTTATATGGTGAATCATAGGGTACTGACGCAGCGACTGAAGGCAATAGGAATTAAAGACGCGGCTCTAACCCTTTTCACCTCATTCCTCTTTGCAAGGGAACAGACGGTGTGTTGGGATAATTTCAAATCCGAGAGGTTCTCCCTCCCTTGTGGAGTTCCCCAAGGCTCAGCACTATCACCAACTTTATTTAACATATATGTTACCCCTCTGGCCAAGCTGATAAGGGATCACGGTTTCCGCTGGTATCATATGCTGACGATACACAGACGGTCATCTCTATTTCCTCGAGTGTCGAAACCATGGCGGGAAGATTTCACAGTTGTCTGAAGCAAATCATGGGCTGGATGCATTAGAACTATCTTAAACTAAACACTGACAAAACGGAGGTCATGGAGTTAGGGAATGGGCCACCACTCTGGGATCAATCCTGGTGGCCGGCAGAAGCAGGTCACTGCCCGTTTCCTTCAGCAAAAGTCAGGAACCTCGGATTCCTGTTCGATGTCCATTTAAATTTTGCAGGTCAGATCAATCAGTTGACATCATCCTGCTTTTTCCTATTAAAAAATCTGCGCAAAATCCTGCCTTTCATCCCTTTAGAACTCAGAAAAACAATTATAGTCACTGTAATTCTCTCCCGAATTGACTATTGTAATGCACTCTTTTTGGGTGTGGACAAACGCCAACTGCGAAAACTTCAAACACTGCAAAATGCCTGTGATCCACCCGAGCTGGGGGCCTGGAAGGCAGGTCTTGATTTCTGTATGAGCCAGGAGCAACCCATATTTAAGGCTAGGGGATGCCTGCGGAAACGCTTTAAAATTTGGAAAAGATGGGCGGATTATAGGGGTCTTTATCTGGAGCCACCCGCCCCGCGGCCGGCGGAGACAGAGGTCCTGGGTTAGCAGAAATGGCAATTCTACACCAGCTCGGCTGCATACGAACTCTCTGGATGAGGTATGTCTATGGATTGATGAATTGGACATGGCACAATACGTTGAACTGTTATGAGCCAATGTTTATAGGCTCGCTGGATTTAATCATATTATTTTGTTAATGTTGCACTACTATAATTGATATTAACAGCCTGGATGTCACCTTATTGAATATGTATTGTTACAAATGTCTGGTCAGGAATTTAGTGACTATTGCTGCTGATACAATAACATTTGTTGTTAAAAAAAAAAACACTGCAAAATGCAGCAGCGCAAGTGCTGCTTAATATTCCAAAATATCACCATATCTCCAGCAGCATTAGGGATCTTCACTGGCATCCGGTCAAACAGCGCATTGAGTTCAAGGCGCTATGCCTCGTACAGAAAGCTTTGTATGGGGGGAGGTCAGAGGACCTACAGAAACTTTTTCAGTGGTATTTACCAAGTCGGAATCTTAGATCTACCAACAAAGGTCTAGTTCAGGTCCCGATAATCAAGAAGGCAAGATGGGGAGGCAGAAGCCTTTCCTATCAAGCTTCAAAGCTCTGGAATGAACTGCCAGACACCATTAGGTTTCAAACCTCCAGACCCTGGTTTACGAAAATGCTTAAGACCTGGCTCTTCCCTTCATTGGAATGAAGCCGCCTCACCCGACCTCTCTCGCTCCCTTGCTATACCTATATGTAGCTCCAAGATATCTCGGTATTCGTGTGCTCTACAAGAATTTTACTTACTTATGATGCCCCCAGAGGGCCTGAAATCTCAAGACATATGTAGTACATTGGCAGCTACGGTGCAAATGATCTGTGGTCAATGGTAAAAACTCAACTGGAAAGAGACACAGCAGTGGCATAGCAAAGATGCCATGGGCACTGGTGCCAGCAAGGGAAATAGGCCCCTAGCATGCTGGTTTGGTAGTAAAAGACAGTCACAATCAGTGCCTAGTATGCTCCTCAGATCTCTGGGTTCCGGTGCCACTGCATCTGCTGCACCAGCGATAGCTACTCCCTGCAGACACAGACCACTCCTGAGACAGAAACAGTATAAACAAGCGATAGTGCATTGCATATTAACACAGTCAGTACATATGTGACCAATGTTTTACATTGAAATACATTGTACAGCTGTTCACACAGTGACAAACAGGTAGTGCCATCAATAATGTGTTAGGAGCAGTGCTTAATTTGAGCCAGTGGTTGCTGGTGTGGGCCACCTGCACTCATTTTTGGGGACAGTTACTTATTTTGACTCTTTCGACATTACCCGAGAACAACAGAAAGAGAAACATACAAAGGGAAAGAAGGAGGACGAGAAAGAGGGCAAACTGACACAAAGGGAGAAAGCAGGAACCCGCATGAGTACAATAAAGATTCAGGGAGTGTCTGGTAGCGGATTAAAGAGGCCTGGGTGGATTTAAGACTATGCAGCCTTGTTTTGTGCATGCTGACATATTATAGCGCCGGCCGCGGGCATCTGAGCAGAGTTGCCTGCCAACGGCTCGCCGATAGGAGGACCACCAAGCACGTCGATTTCTCGCCCAGTGGATAACAACTGTAATCCATGGCGGGCGGGCGGTGCTGTGGCAGTCTCACTGCAGCGGCTTTATAAGGCTCAAAGATGAGCCTTAACTGCAGACGCCTCAGTGACAGTGCTGGTAGCACGCTCCTGCACAGTGTGTCATGCATGCCACACTGTGCAGGAACTGGAGTGCAATTCCAGGGGTTACAACATGTGTCCCCCCACATGCACCCCCAAGCCCAAGGGCAGCAGGGGGCCCTGACAGGGCCCACTTATTTGCCTCTCTGCCACCTTTTTCATGGCAGGCTCACTCGTAATATGCACGGCTGTGCCGCAGCGGCTCCGCCACCATATTGCTGCCCCATTCCACTGCATGACCGCCACAGGATCCTGGATCCCCGGCAGTCGTGAGTGTCTTGTGGCGGCACACTCTGAAGACTGCGGGTGGACCTGCAGTGGTCGGACCACCATAGCGAGTACGGCGGTCCTGTGGACTGCCGTACTCGTAATAAGGCCCTTAGACTAACATAAACATTTTTCCTACTTTGTATGTGTGCTCTACAGAGCAGCACACATGTAAATTGGAAAAAGGTTGGCGAAAATGAATTTTGTCTACTACTTTGCGTCAGCCTCAAGGATGCATACATTTGTGGGGCAGAGCCCTGCTTACAAATGTTAGAAGATACGGCTTTGCGTCAAAAGCAATGGGTTGTAGCGTGGGTCCGTCAGAAGGCCACCTACGGGACGCCCTCAACTTTACGCTTTGACTCAGAGCAGGAGAGAGAGAAAGAGACAAAAATGAGAAAGGAAGACGAATAGAAAGATAAGACAACAGTGACAAAGAGAGAAATATATAAAGAGACAGGAAGTGTAGGGTGGTAGGAGAAGGAGGCTTGAGGTGAAACCAAAACCTAGGCAGTCCTGGTATTCGGCCACCTCGGCTTTCAGCAGCACATTCCTAAGAAAACCTTTGGGCCCATGCACTTTTATTTTTTTATAAACCCATAGCACACGCTGTGCATCTTTTATTGTTTTTTCATTCAATGTAGAACTGACGAGGAAGTACCTATTTCCGCTTTTGAGAAATTTCAGGCAATGTTGCAATGTTTTTTGTTTACAGATGTTGCCCAATGACCCTAGAGTAGGGTGTGCACTTGAAACTGTATTACAGATGCATGGAGAATTGTGAAAAAAGCTATTTCACTGTGTCTCTTTAAGAAGTAATTTTAGATTCCCACATGTGAATTACGGGCAAATATTTAATATTTTATTTTAGTCGAGCTACTTCTTTTCCATCTGGTTTTAAACTTCTGTTTTCTTCTTATTTATTTGTGGCATGGCTAACAGTCAAACAACTGGAACGAAAATTTAGTGATTAATTATAATTCTGTCCTGATTGAGCAAACAAAGCTGTTGTGTGTGCATCCAACTGCGAGAGTGAATACAGGGCGGATGGTGTCGGATAGCTGGATGATGGAGGGAGAAATAGGGCAAGATAGTCCTCTCTCACCATTATTGTTTGCTCTTGCGGTGGATCCATTGGCCTGTACCCTTCAAGTTGTGTTGCGGGAGTGGGGCATCACCTTGGGTGCGATCACTCATACAGTGTCTATGTATGCAGATGACACATTGACATTCATGCACCAGCCAACCAGATTGCTACCACGATTACTGGGGAATTAGGAAGCTTTCCAGCAGTGCTCATGAGCAATCTTCTTGCTGCGGCATCTGAAGCCATGAGGACTTGAAGGTGACTGAGGACAAGCACAACCGTACTGATTCCCAGAAGGATATAGAGAACTGAACAAGTTAAGGACCAAACTGAGTACGTTATTGATCAGTACATCTGACCGTGGGTCTGAACCAGAGGTTATTTGACAACATAAAGAAAAGCCCATAGGGTGCTGAAACAATGATTATGGGTGAGCATTAATAGGGAAACAATATAGGTATTGAGAGACCCCAAGGAAAAGTTGGTTAAGGATGACTGGGTGAAGAGCCCCTAGACTGGTGGGAAGACCTCTGCCAGTGGGCCCTCGCCGAAAGCGTAGCCCTTAGACAGGAAGAATATAGAGGACTCCGCAAAATCCCAATCTCTATGGAATGGGATTTGTTATTTGAAAGCTTTAAAACACAAGATTTGGATCCCGGGGGGACAGTAGGTTCCCAGTGAGCGGATATTCATTGGTTTAGTAATACTCCTCACCTGGTAAACACTAGGGTGTGGCTCCATAATCACCAGTGTTCACTAGTTTCACAAACACATTACACTACACCCACATGGGCACTCCCGTCCCCTCCCCCCTCCTCCCTCCTTCTTCTTATATTGACAGCCCTTCAGTGGCACACAGTAGTTTCAAGTTTGGGTAGGGATTCGGGTGGGTGGCGTTTGAAATTCAAGTAAGTGATTTTTTGTCCATGGTCATTATCAGTACATGATCCGGCACACCCTCAACGGTGGTGTAAAGTGCTCAATGTGATAATGTGTTATGTCTTGCACTCAATTATATGTACTACTGTGATGGACATCATTCTCCTGTAATATTATCTATTTTGGTAAAATAAAAAAGGCAATAAAGCTTGTGTTAAAAAAAGGAGGACTGGGCGAATGTTGCTATGTTTGGACAGTTCTACTCTTTGTTATACTCGGATGGTTGAGTTGAGTCCTGCTTAGGATGTAGTTCTGGATCAAGTCTTGTTTCTAATGGTCTGGGAAGCCCAGAGTTTGGGTTGGGACTCTGTAGAAGAGGGATCCCTAGGGAGAGTGATCCCTACATTGAAAGGGACAAGACGCTGCATACATTTTACAGGCCTTGGCTTCACTAAATGTGGATGCACAGATTCTTTTGTGAACCCTCTCTAGAATGCTAGATTAGAAACACCCTGATCTGATATATAACGAGTAAACTAGGTATGTCAAGGGGTGCAGACCTTTGATAACACAAGCAACCTCTCCTTGTTGAAAAGTCAAGCAAGAAGAAGAATAAACCATTATTGATTTAGTTGGATGCAAAGGAGCACTTTGACGGCTTCTGCTAGAGTTCCTGGGGAAAGTAATGGAGAGGGCAGGACTGCGAGTGATTTACATTAGATTTATTCTGGTGAGTTTCAACTCGCAAGGAGCTACACTACTAGTAGTAGCTGCCCTGTGCCATTTTGACTGCCCACAGGGACTAGACAGGTTTACCCGATGTTCCCACTCCTATTTGACCAATGGACAATCTCATGGCTATTTCTTCTACATATGTCTCTGCCTTTTGACAACTAATCTTACAACTGAAGACACTTCATAAGGTAACTTTGTTTTATTTTTTTCTTCTGTTCCTTTCTGTAGGTGGTACAGCAGCGCAACCTTACCTCAGCTGATAACCCACATCACAAAAGAATGGCCATGATCACCACCTCCACCCCTACCCCAGTGGAGGCCTCCAATAACTCTTGTAAAGTGGATTCAGAGTTCAGATATCTGCTTTTCACTGTGTCATACAGCCTGATCTTCATTGTGGGCTTCATTGCTAATGCCTACGTTCTCTGGATTTTTACCCGTATTTATCCGACGCGCAGGCTGAGCGAGATCAAGGTCTTTATGATGAACCTCACCATGGCGGACATGCTCTTCTTGGTGACCTTGCCACTCTGGATCGTGTACTACCACCACAATGGCGACTGGATCATGCCTGATTTCCTGTGCAACATTGCTGGCTGCTTCTTCTTCATCAACACCTACTGCTCAGTGGCCTTCCTGGGGGTCATCAGCTACAACCGATTCCAAGCCGTGACCCGACCTGTGGAGACTGCCCAGGGTTCTACTGGGAGGAGAGGCCTCTGCATATCGGCCATAGTCTGGTTCCTGATCGTGGCCTTTGCCTCCTACTTTTTCTTTGTCACTGGAACAAATGTGGAAAGTTTCGGGTCGCACAACGTCACTCGCTGTTTTGAAGGGTACGGTCCTGACAACAACAAACCAGTGGCAATAATCCACTTCTTACTGATTGCTGCGTTCTTCATTGTTTTCCTGATTATACTCGTATGCAATATAATCATTATTAAGACTCTTTTATCACAACCTACGCAAATAAGGCAAAGTGTCAGCGCAAAGACGCGTGCCCTAAGGATGGTGTGTGCTGTGCTGGGTGTCTTTGTGATTTGCTTTGTTCCTCACCACATGGTCCATGGGCCTTGGACTTTAACTGTTTTACACCTATGGAGAGTGGAGGATTGTGCCTTCCGTCAAGCCATGAACGATGCCCACCAAGTGACACTCTGTCTCATGGGCACAAACTGTGTGCTGGACCCTGTCATCTATTGCTTCCTAACTAAAAAGTTCAGGCAACATCTTTCGGAGCATGTCAGGAATTTGACAAGTAGTCGGAAGTGCTCCAAACAAACCACTGAGACAGGCTTGGAAGGCATGGTGCCACTAAAACCCTGTGCGGTGAACTAAATTCAAAGCCATTTGTTGCAGGCATGAATGAATGAATGAAAAAAGACTTGTAAAGCGCAACAAATGCCAAATGGCGTCAAGGCGCATGAATATTTGCTCCTATGTATTCCTTATAATCAGTGGTAGACACATGCTCATGCACTTCCCAAGAATACTTCTGGCCAGAGAGCATTGTGGAGACAATGAAAGGAAAGGTACTGTCAGTCCCAATGAGAATTAACTGCACTTAAAAGGAGCTCACCTTCTAAAAGAGACAAGCACAGCCCACGCACACTGGATGCTCCCTTTTAGGGTGCATTTCCTCATTAGCAATGACAAGGCAGTAGTGACTCATTGGAGGAGTAACATTGACCTTTATGAGGCAACCCTTAACTTCCAAGGCTGTTTTCTTACGGTAGAGACTGTGGAAATTCCAGTCTCCAATTTATAGGCTGAGCAAAGTCAGAGCTTAAGCAGCAAGGGTCTTCCAGGGCCTTCTTTGCTGAGTGTGAACAGAAATAATTGGAATGCTTCCACAAAAGTCTTGATTCTAACTCTAAAATCCTTTGAAATGTTTTCACATGAGACCTTATAATATATATGTCTGTGGTATTTAAAATGGTGGACACTTTTCATTTAGGGGATTAGAGGAAAGCTTTGTGTCCACCAAATGTACTGGCTGATGTCTGACATTATCTGGGAACAACGCAATGGAGCTGAGGGTTAGAGGTGAAATAAGAAGTGAAGCATAACCTTGTGCATTGGTGGAAATTCTAGATGGGCAGTTAGAGTGTGTAGGTCTTTGGACATGGGATTCCATGAAACCAGAAAGGGCATGCTTACTGGTTACTGACTCGGTTACTTACTGGTAATCTTCATTACTCCGAGTCATAGTCTTCCTCGTCACAGTCACAAAGGAGCACTCAGTGTTCCAGGCACAGCATTCACCCATAAATCAAAAGGTCCTCACCCAATATGGCGGCCTGGCAGGAAGTACCTGCCACCTGACCTATAAGGGTGGGACCAACACAGGAAACATCCTGAAATAAACAAGCAGACACCAAGGAAATAAAACAGTTTGTTCGTCTCCCCACCACCAAGGGCGGGCGGGAGGGAACATGACTGTGACAAGGAAGACTATGACTCGGAGTAATGAAGATTACCGGTAAGTAACCGAGTCATTACCATCCTCCTCCGTCTTCCTCGTCACAGTCACAAAGGAGCGTATACCCAAGCGCCAGACAAACAAAGAAACAGACACCAAGGATGCCAAAGAAGACAGTCCTCCGACAGCCGATACGAAGAGGGGTGTTCCAGCCGGAACACAGGGAAAAAAACAGGATGTTTCCTGTGTTGGTCCCACCCTTATAGGTCAGGTGGCAGGTACTTTCTGCCAGGCCGCCATATTGGGTGAGGACCTTTTGATTTATGGGTGAATGCTGTGCCTGGAACACTGAGTGCTCCTTTGTGACTGTGACGAGGAAGACGGAGGAGGATGGTAATTAGCCATATGAACTGAAAGTAATGGAGACCATCAGACACCAAAGATCAATTTGTAAAATGTACATGAACCCAATACACAGTGTTGTTAGACATTAAGGACCAGGTCCGAGATGCACCTGAAACCTATAGACACCGTTGGGTACAAATAGCCAGGATGCCCCTGAAATCACTGGACCCCACAAAGCACCAGTACTCAGTCTCAAGATGTACCTGAAAGCAATAAACACCATCAAACACAAAAAAACGCTTCCAATATGTATAAGAAACGAACAGTTACAGCAGAGATCAGTAACTAGTTTTAAGATGAACCTGAAACCAATAGGCACCAATATGTTATGTGGTATAGTAATCCTGCGGCACACAACTGTCACCTGTGTGCTAGCATAGACACCAGTAGCTAGTTTCACGATGTACTTGAATTTGCTTTGTTGGATTGTTCTTTGCAGCAGCTTATGATGTGCGAAAAACTCACATGCTACCAACTTGATCCAGTAAAAAACATTCATAGCTGACCAACTGGAATTTCCACCATGGTGGAGTTCAATAGAAAGCTCTCAGGCTTCATACAATGTACTTAATCCAGTAGTAAGCATTCCAATGCCAACATTTCAGTGAGAAAGGCTTTAGGAGGAGAGATAGAAAGAATTGCACAAATGCACCAGATGCACAGTAAGAGGTGGGCCCCTAGACCTGCTTCTGTGCCTTGAAGGATTTACAGTGCGACCTTGACGTTTGATTATGATGTGAGTAATCAGTAGTACCAGCTAGCTCAGATGTGTGACCTTAGCATCTGAAGATGTGGTGTACAGGCAGCTAAACAGATTCTTATAAAGACTAAATAAACTAAACCAACCTTGACTGAATTCTTCGGATTTGTAAATTATCCATGTACCTTATTGTGTGCAGATCTGTAGCAGAACTCATGGTGTAGGTTAGCACTCACCGAGGTAGTTAGGATGCCAGTAGCATACCTGCCAACTTGAAGAACAATCTCACTGTGTGAGGAGGGGGCGGGGACTTGAAGGGGGCGGGGCCTCGTGCCGAGCAGTACCTACGAGGCACTTTTGAACCGCACCCCGCCCCCAAGTCCCCTCCTCCCAAAAAAAAAAAAGCTTGCTGAGGCTGGTGCCGATGTCCTGGGGTGTTTTCACACCGCTTAATGGACTTCGGCAGTTCAAAACCTCGGGAAACGAGCTGAAAAATCACTATTTACAGTGGTTTTCAGCTTGTTTTCCCTGCCACCGTGTGATATTGGCTCCTCACCGGGAGACCTTGTGATGGGAGCCGAGAACCGTGTGTCACACGGCACCGTGTGAGTTAACAAGTATGCAGTAGTGACTCCAGGGTTGCAGAGGCATACATACTGTTGTTCTACTGCATAGGTAGGAGTTTACTTGTCAGGATAAGGTTTGGTAGACAACTACACATTGGAAAGAAAATGGTGCAAAAAAAAGTTACGACGAAAAGAGGAAGGATTAACAAAAAAGTGGCAGAGGAAGAGCTTTTGGGGTATAGATAGGGTAAACAGACTAGGGTTTAGGTAGGGATTGAGGCACTAGGGCACAGGCAGTGGTGGAGGTGCGATGGTAGAGTCCAGGTAGAGTTCTGTGGTATAGGGACATGTAGAAATACTAGGGTACAGAAAGGGGTGATGGTACTAAGATATCGCCAGCAATAGATATCAGAGGTAGCATTTAGGTAAGCATAGCAGTAAATAGAGGTAAAGGTAAAAGGGTATAGGCACAGATTGAGGTATTATGGGATAAGCAGAGGTAGAGGTACAAGGGTACAAACCTGGGTACATGTACTAAGGAAAAGGCAGGGGTAGAGCTGCTAGTATAGGAACAGACATACAAGGCTGTATGCAAAGTAGAGGTGGAGGTACAAGGGAATGGTAGAGCTAGAGGTACAAGAGCGCTGGCAGTTATAGAGATACAGGGTTATAAGTAGGGGATGGGTAGAGATTCAAAAATGTACGCAAGGTGTAGCTTGGATATGTAGGGGTACTGATAGTAAGGTTTAGGCATGGATTAAGGGTCTAAGGTATAAGTGGTGGCAGTAAAAGTGTGTATATAGAGGTATGGCTAATATGGTATAGGCAGGGGTTGTAGTATTGTGGTATAGGCAGTCTTAGAGGTACTGGGGTGCACTTGGGGCGATTAGTTTGGTTCTCGATAATCGCTTACAATTGTCTGCTATCAACTGTCTGCTACCCAATGGGGTGTTTACAATAGGAAGGACGTAAGAGGTAAATGGAAGTTCTCGGATTTCTGCGGGAAGCGCTAAGACTAGAGTGGAACCCACCACTGGAATACTATTGCTCTGATGGAGGAAGTTTCACCTGTGACTCTTATGTTTAAATCCATTAACAATTCGCAATATCGGCCATTGCAAATGAAAGACAACACATTGAGGCACCATTTCCCAGCAGTGGCCTAAATGCAATTGTAAATCCAATCACAAATTAACTGTACCCCTTCGCCAATTTCAATTGTACTTGCGAATGCTGGTGGGCTTGTAGCAAGCCCAAAAAGAGGGAAATGAAGAGAGCAGAGAGAAAACAAACACCTCATAAGCCTAAGGAAAATAAAGACACAAGTATCATATCCCCCGTCCACCTCCATCAGCAGGCGGTCCCCCAGTCCCAACACACGATGCATCAGTCCATCACATAGAAGCCCAAAATAGCACATCACTACCCATCTGACAAACTGTCCAGGAAGGACTCCCTGGGTTCCACTTGGGAGAACACAAGTTGCTTCCTCTTGTTTGTCATCCTCAGACATGCAGGGATGCCTATTAAGCCCCCAGGTTCCTTGCCACTAATTTGTTCTTAATCTCCACAAAGGATTATATGACATTACAATGCATTCCGTTGCAACGCTTGCCTTTACTACTCATGAGGTACTATAACATAATTAGAATGTAATTCGTTGTAAAGGCATGCATGGTCAAGGCTATGCGTGGTAACGGTGCATGCGTTGTAACACATGCGTGGTAAAGGCTGTGCATGGAAACAGCCGTTATAATGGCTGTTTCACCAACAAAGGCTCTTTTCTTCACCAGTCTGTATAGGCGCAGATCACGAAAAAACAGAAGTCGCTGGTCTCCCAGCTACACCAAGTTGTTTCTGCCGACCGCTTTCGGGATGTCACATCTTACCTCAGAGGATCTAAGGGCGACCATCACTGTACCTCCTGTCTCTGACCTGTTATCTCATGGTCTGGGGAGCAATGAGCCAATTTCACCATCTACTGTGCCGTGTCTCCCTTCAAATCTACCAAATTTGACAACACCTTGCACATCTCATTTAATAAGGTCTCTGTGGGAATCATGAGTAACCTCTCGGTCTCTGAGGAGAGACCCTCTCCTCATATTATCTAACTGTTCAATTCTCGCATTAATATTGTATTGTAATTGCATTTATATAGCGCTTACTACCCCTGACGAGGCGTGGAAGTGCTTTTTCGGCAGAGTAGCACTCTACTCCGGAACCCATAAAGGATTACTGGTGAATGAGTATAGTGAAAACATGAAAGTAATTTGAGTGGTGGATATATGGGGATCCCTTCTGTTGCTATGGCCTTACAGGACCCATACCTCAAACTGTAGTGTTCACCTCTTCAGACTGACCATCCAGCTCACAGATCCACTGTTCCAACCTTTGCGGCTCCTGTTTAACATCCTGCACTTTTTCTGAGAGCCCCTCCAGTCACCGGTGACATTTCCTTCTGTTTTAGCACTACCTCCAAAAAGCTGATGACCTTGAAAATACCATCCAAATTTAAATCATGCTCCCAAATCTTTTTTAAAATAGGCATTTATAAAATGCTGTTTCACACTGACTGGTGCAGATGCTCCCTTTATGATCCATCGTGTATTATTTCGAGTGAAAATATCAATAAACCAACACACAGAATATAGGGCCATATGTATCAAGCTAAATTGCGATCGCAAACGCTGAAATTCGCAGAATTTCAGCGTTTGCAATCGCAATATAGCATTGTGCAATGTATCAAACAAAAACCCACTCGCAAAATAAGGAATCGCAAAATTTGCGATTCCCTATTTTGCGAATGCATTTAAGGAATCGCAAATTGCAATTCCTTAAATGCAATGTAAAAAGCACACAAAAAGTGCGATTTGGCCTTAAGGAATCGCAAATTACCACCAACTTCAAGTTGGTGGTAATTTGCAATTTCTTTGAAAAATTCACTTTTTTGCATTTTTCAAAGTGCCATGTGGCGCACATACATGCCCTTAGGGCATGTATGTGTGCCACATGTGCACACATGCACATTTCAGGGGTGCTACAGGGTGTCCCTTTGGAACCCTTGCACCCTTGAAATTGCGTGCGCAATTTGCGAGTACCTATTGGGTACTCGCAATTTCATACGTAATTCCTATTCATTCCTATGGGCCTCTTGGCCCATAGGAATGAATGGGAAGAGATTCCTTAATTGCGACTCGCAATTTGCGAGTCGCAATTAAGGAATGTCAGGGAATCGCAAAATATTTGCAAATTTTTATTTACATCTCGTTTTGCGATTCTCAAATAGCGATTCTCTAAAAATCGCTATTTATGATTCAGCAAAACCATTCTTTGATACATATGCCTCATATATTCCACGCATTTAGGACGGGCAACATTACGATATTTTATAGAATTCTGGACGGTTTAACATTTTTCCATCCATTCTCATTGTAGCAGCATGGTTGTTATAACTTTCTGTCCATGGCAATTTAGCCAAATACATATTTATTTAAAAATAATTTACAAAACGTTTAGTGATAAGATACAATCTCAGAATGGGTGTATCGACTTAGTATACACTTGTGTCAGTTAAAAAACACAGCTTTTGTGAACCAGTTATCCTTACAGATACAGAAGCTATATTAGAAACAAGGGTGCAATAAAAACAAAACGAGAAGTGGAATGGGTTTAAATAGACCAATGCAGCAATACTTCAGTGAGTTCACTTCAAAAGTATATAATGTAGGCCATATTTTCATGATATCCACATAAGGTTTGTTTACAGAGAGTAAATCTGATTGGAACTCGTTTACACGGTCCTCAAGTGTTGTGAAAATCTAGCATGGATCCAGCCCTCAGGGATCTACGTTGCACATCCCATTGATGTATTGAAAAACATGTAGCCTAGTACTATTGTAGGTTGTGTAATATATACAAGAAGATGAATATAGCTCATTCAGAGAGGCCATGCCAAATACAAGGCCCAAAGGTATTTGAAACATTGAAGAGGCGATCAAATTGTGATGGTTGGGGCGTTGATTGTTATATGATGTTTTTTTTCTGGTCAACTTCAACCTTATTGTGTTTGCTACACTCCTTTCCCAACCTATGACCAGGCTTTAGGCCTCTGGAAATAAGTCACGTGCTGCTTACTTTATACTTGTTGATTCTAGCAGCAGAGGCTGACCACTGCCGCACACTGGTTGTATGCAATGAATGGCCAAGCACACTGCAGACGAGGATGGCACCAGATGAAGACGTTATGAAGGCTCGCCTCTGGAAAGCACACTGCTAGAGGGGCCAATGCTTACTGAAGCGATCTCATTCCCCTACCAGGCCCTGATGAGAAATACACAAGGGGACTTATAACTGCTGAGGGCAAGATGGCAGAGGGAAATGGGAGACCTAGCAGATGAGGAATGGGGCGAGGCGCTGTAGTTCCCAAGACGAGTAGCGATTAAGGCCAGATACAGATTGATACAGCTCAAGATACTACACAGAGTATATTATACCAGAGTCCTATATAAACTGGGTAGAGTGTCGGATGAGAATTGTTTGCGAGGGTGCGAACAGAGGGGTACGTTCCTTCATACACTCTGGGATTGTCCAACACTACCTGAGTTTTAGGAGGAGGTGACTCATAGGTTGGAGAAAGCTGTTGACACTCAGGTAACTCCAGAGGGCCAATTGATATTGTTGGGGATATGGAGTGGATCTGATGTCTCCTCCTAGTAGCAGATGTTATTCAATCTGGGTTTTCTCCTAGCCAAGAAAGAAGTAGCACAGAAGTGGGGGTCTACAGGGGTTCCAACGGTGAGAAACTGGGAAATGGAAATTAATATTAGTTACGCACAGTAAAAGGTGATTAATGAAGGGAGAGGGTGTCCCCAAAAATTTGATAAGATTTGGAAATGATGGATGAGTGATGTTTAGAGTAAGTCTGTCCAGTGACCTCAGTGGGCGGGGTGGAGGGGTTTGGGTTGGGGATTGGTTGTTGTTTTCAAGTTGCATATATTTGCTATGTTGTTTGTAAAATCAATAAAATACTCTATTAAAAGAAAAGAATGGCCAAGCGGCATCACCAACACTCCTAGACACACTCCGGCTGAAGTCCCAGACCTCATCATACCTCAGGCAATCCGATCAACACACAAGCAGTACCCCTCAGAATTGACCATAGTAATTTTCCATGGATGAACAATCCCCCTCGACTGAAAACTTCAATGGGAAGGAACAGTCAACAGGGGACAAGCTCTCCTTCAGTCCCCTAATGGTGACCCCTTAAGTCTGAGGGAGTACCCCTTGAAACTTTAGCGTGCACAGAGGGCAGCCCTGCAGTAGCATCTGTAGGCATTTTTTACGGCTACCAGCTACCTAGAAGTTTTCGTTTTGTACCTTAACATTCAGCTTTTTTGGGTACTAAATCTTTCTGGCAACTACTTACTATTAAAATTAACCACTCCTAAACAACATCCTCTTTGTGAACCACTAACGGTGCAAAAAAGTAAGATGTGTCCAAAATACATGTAGCACAATCATGTGGACTGTGTGTCAACTGTAGTCAGCTCAATGATATTTCAACTGCAGGCACCTCAAGGATGTGGCAACCAAATTTATCATATGCCTTGTAAAGCACTACTAGAGCTGCAGCACTACTGAGGGTTTGACTCGTGAGGAGGGAGGCCTCTTGCCCATAGAAAACAATATACTACAGTTAAACTATTCTTTTCAGTCACAGAGTCAATCTTGGTAGCGTATTAGCCACGGGTGATTATGGCGAATTTTGAACCAGAACATATGGATTCCATATCTCGTGATTCTTTATTAGCTGAAAACTACTTTTTGCTGACTTTAATGCTTGAGATGGCGATCATGGTGGGAGACTCACCTATAACGTAATGAAAGATATAACCAGTTTGGACTACCAACAAGAGCTCTGTGCCCCAAAAAATCTGAAGGTTCATGTAGGTGACTGGGTCACCTCTGCAAAGTTTAGTCTGATGGATTTGTGGGTCCTTACTCTTGATTAGTTTGACGATAAAGGAACTGTGTTCATTGTTTTGATTGTATTCAACTAACACAACATGGAAATGAAAAACAATAGAATGTGAGCCCTTTTCTGGCTACACCATATGACATTTTAATTACAGTCACTTATTGATTTTAAATGTGACGTGAGGCCTTATAAAAAGCCTTCCACTACAAAACAGCGATCTAGGGGCATATTTACCAAGCAGCTGCGTCGCCCTTGCACCACACAGCAGGGTGCAAGAACGACGCAACCACTAAGTAAGATTTATCAAGCCCGCAAGGCCATCTTGTGTGGCCCTGAGTAGCTTTATAAATCAGGAGTAACGCAACACAGTGTTGCATTGCTCTGCACCAAGGAGGCATTCCGTGGGTGGATCGTGGGTGTTCCCAATCATCCACCCATGGATTTTGGCGCATTCACAGATTTACCATCACCAGTAGACCTGGAAATGTGTTGAAATGCTACGCCTCCCCAGGTGATGCGTAACAAGGAAAAATATCTTTATTTCTCCTCGTTTTTTAGGTCTCGCCTGAGCCAGCGCATGCGCTGGTCTGGCGAGACATTTAGTAAGTGGGCTTTGAAAATCCGACCACACGCTTTTGCTTGTGGCCTAAAGCTTGCGGTTACGCGCGCGGTTACGCGCACAGGCGCCATCTGGCTTTCCGTCATGGCTCATTAAGCGCATCGCTCGCGGCACCCTTACAGCGCGCGATCACTTTCGCGGCTGCGTCACTTTCACGGCCGCGCGGCCAATGCTTGTTTCCTGGGTGATGTAAACATTTTGAATTTTTGGCTGGGGAACTTGTGTGTTTACATTTTTCTCCAGCTAGCATTCTTCATAGTCAAAGATTTTTTAATGCATTCTGCCACGTTATGCACTTCTCTATAATTTAGCGTGATTTTATTAACGATCTACATTGGCACTGGAATTCTCTCTGTGGTTAATTGACGCTTGAGATACTGGGAGACTTCCAATGGACGTCAGCCTGTCCTAAGCGACAGAAAAGAAAGACGAGGTAAGGCACCAGAGCTTAAATGGAATCTAAAATACGCAAAACATCGGAACCAAATTTTTTCCCAGTGCAACGCTCTAAAAGGCGACTGTCAGATCGACAATAATTTGTGCATAAGATAAGACAAGTTGCATTTCTGGCAACTGTGCCGTCAATCTCGAACGAAGCCCGTCTGACGTTTTTATTTTACTATTCCCAGATGAGAATGCAGTTGTGTCCAGGCACTAAGCAAGGGCACGTAAAAAAACAATGCCATTGGAAATAGATGAGGTCTTTAAAAACCATCCAAGCCCTTGCCAAGATGGCAGTGTTCTGTAAGAAAGAATATTAAATAAACATAAAGGCCGTCAAGCAGACAATGGCCAGGTGCAGCCTGGTACATGTTTATCTCTGCTAAATTGCATTATGATGGTGACTAATTGGCGCGGATCCAAGTGTACACTTTACTCGTACTATCTGAGGCCCATCCCCTTGGAAATAAATACCGCCTCTACCCAGGCCCCGTGATGTCACATTTTCTATTACTACTTGGCAAACGGGATCAACTTAAGATACACTCCGCAGCAAATCATTTCTTTTTAGAATGTGTGTCCGAATATCTGCAGCTTGTTGAATTCGGGCCGAAGCCCGCAGCTTCAATAATGAACTTTGTTCACCCAAATCCAGAAACAAATGATGCAAGGTGATGTTCTGTTCACATACCTCCTGGCATCCAACAGTCCCATCATCTTGCATCTCCTAAGCCTTCCTAGCATTTCGACACGCGCCACCAAACTTTCCAAAGTACAACAGCACTCCAAAAAGTCTAATCTGTTTGTGATAGGCCAGCGTTCCTTTAAAATATATATATATCTCAGTTCCACAAACCCGACTCTAAATAACGACTCTGAAAGGGTTTTAACAGCAGTGGAACTGATCTCCAACTATTCAGATAAAAAACGTTGCCATAGTGGTTGTTAAATAAGAGTATATCCGTTTATGTTTCTGCACTTCAGCGTCAAACTACACACCTCTTTGTTCATTTTAGAGGCTAAAAGTGGTATTATAGAGTGGTCAAAAAAGTTTATGTATGCGCAAAGGTTTTACTTGTAACAAGATTCATATTTTAACCACATGGCAAGCAATAAAGATTACTTTAACGTCTAACAGTACTTCATAGCAGACAGCAAATCGCCCTAGGCAAAGCCAAGCAAAGTCTTCTTGCCATCTACAAAGTCTACATTAGCCCATGTAGAGGTAGGAGTAACCCAACCAGGGCTTTTTCAATGCTGAAATGCTAACCTTAACTATAGCTAACCATCAGAGTATCAGTATTTGTCCAATCACTGCTCTCACAAAAGTTCTGCACTTGCAGTCTCAATAGGCCCTCACAGCATCAATACAAACCCCTTCATTGCTCTCCTAGTAACTCTGCACGGTTACTTATAGTTATGGCAACTGAACTCAAATCTGATGCTATTTCTGGTGAACCAAATACAGAATTTCAACTACATCAAGCAGCCACAGGTGTTAAGCTGTTAGGTTACCAACTTTTAGATCCAAAGGTGAGACAGACAAGGACCAACCCCAAGAGCCAGCATGACCTGCTCATCCATAGATAGCTACTGGCCATCTGGACAGCCCAACTTGTGTTGATTTACTGACAACTATAAGATGGTCACTTTTGTGAAATCAGTGTGGCTTCTGCAGAGAGAAAAGTTTTATGAGTGCAAGACCGTGTGAACACTATGGATGAACTACCACTGAAAGTATCGGATTTCAGGAGCTCTACGCAGCCATTAGCGAGTTTGCAAGAAATACTCCAAAGCTGTTTAACAAAAGCCTGCGGCAACAATGGAAAAATGACAGTACTAGTAAGCCTCAATTTACTTATACAGTTTTTTCTTTCTTGCTAAGCTTACAAAAAATTTGCAATATCTCTGTAAATGCTCGTTCCTTTGAAGAGCCTTTTACTTTCTCTCTGAAAGCGAGTAGCTGAGAGGAGGGCAACAGTTGGGGGAATGTACCCTCAGGGTCGCCCTTGTATCTTAGGTGAAGATGCTCATGTTAACAGTGGGATTAAGGGGTTGCAGTCTGTAGAACCTTGTAGCACTTGCCCTGCACTAACAGTGTGCATGTCCTTCTTTGCCCACCCAAAAATTACGCAACATCCGCATAGAGGCTTCCTCAGAATGGGAAACTGCACAGTCTCTTGGAACTATTTTGTTCTGCACATGTAGAGCAATGTGCATGTTATTTAGAATAGCAAACACAAGATGATGGAATGAGAGCTGAAACTTTTCAACCACTCACCCCCAGTCACAGATTTGGGTTTAATCCTTCGCTTTTTTGCTCACTATGCCACCCCAGGTTGGACCCAGCCATATGCAAATCAGTCTTGACCCTGTGCCTCATCGGAACACTTCAGCCCAAACTGCCAGGCCAGGTCCTCCCTAAACCGGAAACAAGCATCCTGGGACCGGTTTCGGGGTTTCATCCGTCAGGCTAGCTTGAATCCAGTAGCACAGTGATAAATGGACCCACATCTGGGTATACCCTTGGCCACTCAGGGCAAACAGAATAGGCTGTGCTGTTCAAAACATTGCATAAATAAGCAGTCAATTAGCATGTGGGTAGTGAAGAATTATGAAATATACTGCATTTGTTTCTTACTTCACTGCAGGCCTGGCCTTGACTATACGGTTTTATGGATATTTTTAGGTCGAGCCTGGGCAGCGCATGCGCTGCTCTGTGAGGCATGCTGTATTCAGGTATGACGTGAAGCTCCACCCACTCTGCTCATTTTTCATTGGCTTGTGTCAATGTCCACTGTAAACTGTGGCTTTTCATTGGTCAATAGGCTCATTAGTCCCTTCTTAGTACCGCCTTGTCTCATTTTGTAACCTCCCATGTTACGTGTTTTGTTACTCAGTAGGCTTTAATTACAGCCTCCGAGCACTATCTTTTTAAACAGCTTTGTCCTGCCTGCTGTTCCAGACAGGACATGCTCTTCAACACTTTTTAAAATCTTTATAGCACAGGCGCTGAACGCATTTGCAATGCAACAGGTCTCGCATTTGCGAGAGTTTATGCTCTTGGCATTGTAAATGACAATGTCTTTTATTTCGCTGTTTTAAAAACACATAAATAAAAGGTATTGTCATTTACAATGCCAATAGCTCAAACTCTCGTAAATGCGAGACCTATTGCATTGCAAATGCTTGTTCCTCTTGCTACGTGTGCTGCATTCAGCAGCACATATAGAAAGAGGAAAATGCCTCTGAGGATTGTTTTTGTGCAGGAAGGTGTCCCTGCACAAAAACAATACTGCCTACAATGCAGGCACCCTTGCACCATGGTGCAAGGGTGCCTACATTAGCGCTGGGCAGCACATTGTGGGCCAATAAGGCACATTGCTGCCCTTTCCCTATCACACAGCACAGCAAGGTTGCTTGATGCGCTGCACTGTGTGATTTGTTGATAAACATGCCCCCTAGTCTTTTTATGATTAATTAGGCATTAATACAACTCCTTTTAAAGATCGCTTTCAGTGCCTGAAAGTCAGTCAGACCTTCAGGATGTGGTAGTGTGAAGATCAACTTACAGCAGCAGTAGAAGGTTGACCACACCTCAAGAACTCCCTCACCACAAGTGAACCAACACAACCTCAACATTGTTATCAAAAGCAATGCTTTCTTAGCCATCCATGGGAACAGAAGTGGGAGGGCATTCACAGTTGTGAGCTTATAGTCAGTCCAACCTCCTTGAAATGTCATAAGGCAACTTCATGAATTGCATAATAGAAGTAGAAAGCCAGATTTCCAGCTGTCCTGCAACACAAACAAGCCAAGGATAAAAACAAAATCACTGTACTTACTGACACTGCAGCTTCTACCCATGATCAGCCAATGGTGCTCATCCTGGATTACCCTCTGGTGAGGGGCTCTTCCTTCTATATGTTGCATCTAGCAGCATGAATCGTCATTTTTATTTTCTTACTCTCTCACTTTTTTCAGCACAACAAAGTAAAAGGCCCAGTAGAAGGCTGTGAAGCCGAAACGCGTAGACCGTCACTTTTATCCTGTTATGCACTTGGGTGTACTAAATAAAAAAAAAATTGTAAGCTATACCTCTGTAGTGGTGCCATGTACTTTCGTTGGAGGAGAAGGATCAACGTGGGTGAATTCGTGATATATATATACATATATATATATATATATATATATATATATATATTGTTCACAGAAGACTCCATTTTGCTGGGGCCCCCAACCCTGCAGGGCGGGCTCAGTAAAGCAGGAACGGAGAATCCTGCGCTTCACAACATCCACCAGAAAAGAGCCCAACTCCGACTTGCTTTTCATGCTGACTTTAATGCGTCATGTGCTCGGCAGCCTCTCAACACTCTTTACATCCTAACCGGTTTCGGCATCATCGCCTTGCTCACAGGTGAGTGTGATTTGTAATCCCCTTGTGGTCACATGGTCCATAGTAATACTACAGTTCCCAGCATGCACTACAATGTTGATGTCAATGTCACAGTGATCGTTTCATCAAAAGTGCAAAAAGCTGTAAAATCATCAAAAGCACAGTGCCCTTTGCTGCCTTGCACAAAAATAGTTGCTTGAAAATGCGGTGTCATGGAGAGAGAAACAACCCCCTCCTCTCCCTTTCTCCTTCACGTTACCAATTCGCCTCGGTAATTCCTGTGGCTGGTACGTTACCAAAGCGGGTCATGCCCCCTCAATTAACTGTTCACAGGAGACTCCATTTTGCTGGGGGCCCCCAACCCTGCAGGGCGGGCTCAGTAAAGCAGGAACGGAGAATCCTGCGCTTCACAACATCCACCAGAAAAGAGCCCAACTCCGACTTGCTTTTCATGCTGACTTTAATGCGTCATGTGCTCGGCAGCCTCTCAACACTCTTTACATCCTAACCGGTTTCGGCATCATCGCCTTGCTCAAGCAACTATTTTTCTGCAAGGCAGCAAAGGGCACTGTGCTTTTGATGATTTTACAGCTTTTTGCACTTTTGATGAAACGATCACTGTGACATTGACATCAACATTGTAGTGCATGCTGGGAACTGTAGTATTACTATGGACCATGTGACCACAAGGGGATTACAAATCACACTCACCTGTGAGCAAGGCGATGAACGTTGTCGATAATGGAAATGTTTTTAATGAACTACGAGTCTGTTTTCTTATGCACTTTGGTTGTAGTTTGTCACGTGACACGGTTACCATCACTGCATTTAAAATGGTTGAAACTTTATGTAACATTGTTGGTGAGCAAGCCTGCTGGACAGGCGAAACGCGTCCAATTTAGCCGACATTAAAGTATAATTTTGGCCAGAACACGGCGTCGTCATTTCCTTTTGGGAGGAGAAGTGAAAATTAATCGGACCGGGCTTGGTGGGTCCGTGGCGACGACGCGCCCTCTGTTCAGGAGTGCGACGGTTTGCAGCAAGCAACGAGGTGGTAGTTTCCTTTACCGTCGCCCCCCTTCACCGCAAAACCGGAAGAGCAGTACTGCATCCAAGATTTCCACAGGAAGCCAGCGTGCAACACGGGACGGGATCTGGAGAGTCGGAGGACTCGCGGAGCACGGTACTGAGTTGTAGGTAAGGAGCTTTGTGGCCAGCGGGCGAAGGAAGAGGGAAAGTCAGCGCATAACGAATTCTAAAATTCATTTATGAAGAATAGACGCTGACGGTTTCTGGCCGGTGGTAGGAAACCACTACGTACTTAATAGATATGTCGGCTGCGGAAATGAAGGAGAGGGAGGAAGCGGCTCTGTCTATATTTAATGATATGCAAACAACGGCAAAAAAAGTGGCAAGTGTAACTGGCAATGAAAAGATATCGGATGTCATGGCAAGGCTGAAACGGCTTGAGAAATTAAAACGTGGCGAACTTTCAAAATGGTGGGAATCAAAGTCTTTGCAACGCTACTTAGAGGTCAAACGTATCCCCAGAGGGTTAAGGATCTTGGTGGCCCCAACATATGAAGATCCGAACCCCAATATGCTCCGTGAGTGGGCTGACAATAACCAGGACTCCTCAAGGAGAATGCTAGCCATATTGATCAAATATGCTGACATTGATCGCCAAAAAATCTTGGAGGAAATTGAACAAATTGTTGGCATGCTGGAAAAGGAGTCGGGGCAAGATGTTATAGAAAAATTTAAAGGGGAAATGAAAGAGCGCCTTCGAAAATTGGAGCAAACGATTAAAGAAAGAAAGGCGCAAAAGTTTTTGCACGATAAAAATGATTACGAGCGGGGCCAGATTTATACTTTTGCGAAAAAATTTGAAAATCTGCGCCGACAAAAGATGAATGCTGGGGGAAAACCAGCGGTGGAGGCGCAATCGGAACTCAGTAGCATTCAAAGTTCGGACGTGGAAATAGAAGGTGATGAAGGATCGAGCACGTCAGGCACAGCAGTGTTTCCGACAGTCATTGACGAGTTTGGTTTTTTACAAGAAGAGCGGAGGTTCAACCTCCGCCCAAGGCCACTAGCGACAAATCCAGGTCCAGCAAGAGGAAGAGGCAGAGGCAACAAAGGCGTAAGGGACCAAAGCAATGCAGGTTACGGCAACAAAGCAAAGAACAAAATGACGAAGAACTGACTATAGAGAATGAAGCTAGCATTGTAAATCTGACTGATATTCCACTATCCGAAAGAGAAAAGAACATTCTGAAATTAGGTTTATCTTATTGTCCATCAGCAGAATTTGATTATGTTAAAACGCGAGTGGACACCTTCAAGTTTACAAGAGCATTAAAACTCAAGAAATTCTTTGCATCAAATCAAAGTTATAAGCTAACTACCTCAGCTACTAACCTGCCCACTAGTGCAAATCCAAATGAGGGACTGCAGGTGAATGATATGAATTTACTATTGGACCTCAGGTGCCTGGAACAAGATAACGCAGCCACTGCCCTTAACAATTTTGACAGTGTTCAAAGCTCAAATGCAAGCGATCAAGCCATGGTTTTGGCAGGAGAAGAAGGCTTGGACATTACGGCGAGTGAACAAACATGGTTCAGATTGAATTCGAGATTTACACCAATGACACCAAAGGACTCGGTTGATGTCTTTAATGAATTAGTCATCAATGATTTAAAAAAATCTTGAAAAATGTACCAGTGTTAAAAATAAAATATTCACGCAGCATCAAAAGGAATATAATGCGCTGGTTTTAAAGCTATCCTCTAATACTAACTGTATAGTCCGCAATGCAGATAAAGGAGGTAATGTTGTCCTCTGGGGTAAACAGTTGTATTTAACAGAGGCATACAAACAACTTAATAATCGCCAGAACTATGTCAGGGTTGCTGAAGAGGCTATAACTACCAGTCATCGACAGTTCAATTTGCAACTGCATGACTGGCATACACGAGGTATAATAACGCAAGAAGAATTCATGTTTTTGAAAATCGACAAACCAGTTACTCCAGTGTTTTATTTAATTCCTAAAATACACAAAGATCTGGATAACACCCCAGGGCGCCCCATTATTTCTGCAATTGGGAGTGCACTAGAAAATACCTCAAAATTTGTAGATTCTTTCCTAGCTCCGTTGGTGAAAACCCTCCCATCCTATATACAGGATACGGGGGATTTTCTTAAACGCATATACGATATCCCGTGGGAAGATGATCTTTTACTGGTAACAATAGATGTTACGACACTGTATACCAGCATTCGACATGAGGATGGTCTGAATGCCATTAAATTTTATCTAGGCACCAGACCTTTAAAATTGTGGGCGCATACACAAATGTTGACAGTGATGATTGAAACTTGCCTACAAAATAATTTCTTTTTGTTTAATGGAGAACTGTTCCATCAAATCTGTGGGACAGCAATGGGCACCTGCTTCGCCCCCAGCTATGCGAATCTGCATATGGGCTGGTGGGAGGAGCAGGTGGTCCAAGTCCAGTATCAAGAAGAATGTCAGCACAACATTCTGCACTGGAGTCGATTTATCGATGACCTATTTGTTGTGTGGAAGGGTTCAGAACAGTCAGCTAAAAACTTTATCAAGAAATTGCAAGGCAACAATTTAAATTTAAAGTTCACGAGTATTATTAGCGACACGGCAGTCAACTTTTTAGACCTAACCGTCTATGTGAAGAAGGGCAAATCACACACTAAGCTGTATCGCAAACCAACGGCTGGAAATACGTTGCTAAACGCAACAAGTTTTCATCCCAATAATCTGATTAGGAGCATCCCCTATGGGGAATGCCTAAGAACACTGAGGAATTGTAGTGGGCAAGAAACTCTAGATACAGAATTGGAATGTCTGAAGAGACGTTTCAAAACGAGAGGCTATACAGATAACTGTGTGCAAGCAGCTGTTCACAAAGTGAAGCTAAAAACCAGAGAAGATGTCCTCTTCAATTAAAACCCAACACAACGTAAGAGTGAGCAAATAAACATGAACCAATGTAGAATGATTACCTCATTTAATAAGCAGCATAATAAAGTAAGGAGCATTTTAAGTAAACATTGGCACCTCATTCGCAATGATACCATCCTGGGGAAATTAGTTCCAAAACGTCCAAACATTACATTTAGACGAGCTAAATCGTTAAAACAAACATTAGTTAGTAATATGATGCCACCAAAGAAATCAATGGCCACTAACTCGTCCTGGTTAAAACGAAAGGAAGGTTTTACAAAATGTATCAAGTGTAAAGCGACCCCTGACCTTGACTGGTAGGTCGCTCCCCCACCACACAGCTCCGTCTGTGTGCCCTGCTGCTGCCCCTGATTGTGCTCGTTTTTTCCTTCCTGTGCCCCCTTGCTGCTCCTGATTGTGATCGTTTTTCCTTTCTGTGCCCCCTTGCTGCCCCTGATTGTGATCGTTTTTCCTTTCTGTGCCCCCTTGCTGCCCCTGATTGTGCTCGTTTTTCCTTTCTGTGCCCCCTTGCTGCCCCTGATTGTGATCGTTTTTCCTTTCTGTGCCCCCTTGCTGCCCCTGATTGTGCTCGTTTTTCCTTTCTGTGCCCCCTTGCTGCCCCTGATTGTGCTCGTTTTTTCCTTTCTGTGCCCCCTTGCTGCCCCTGATTGTGCTCGTTTTTTCCTTTCTGTGCCCCCTTGCTGCCCCTGATTGTGCTCGTTTTTTCCTTTCTGTGCCCCCTTGCTGCCCCTGATTGTGATCGTTTTTCCTTTCTGTGCCCCCTTGCTGCCCCTGATTGTGATCGTTTTTCCTTTCTGTGCCCCCTTGCTGCCCCTGATTGTGATCGTTTTTTCCTTTCTGTGCCTGTTTCCCGCCGCTGCGCCCTGCGGCCCCGCCCCTCACTGCCCATTCGCTGCCCCATTCCCTGCTCCTCCCTCCCACCTCCCCATTTATGGCGGCCGCTGCGTGGTGAAGAGAGCGACCCCTGACCTTGACTGGTAGGTCGCTCCCCCACCACACAGCTCCGTCTGTGTGCCCTGCTGCTGCCCCTGATTGTGCTCGTTTTCCTTTCTGTGCCCCCTTGCTGCCCCTGATTGTGCTCGTTTTTCCTTCCTGTGCCCCCTTGCTGCCCCTGATTGTGCTCGTTTTTTCCTTTCTGTGCCCCCTTGCTGCCCCTGATTGTGATCGTTTTTTCCTTTCTGTGCCCCCTTGCTGCCCCTGATTGTGATCGTTTTTTTCTTTCTGTGCCCCCTTGCTGCCCCTGATTGTGATCGTTTTTTCCTTTCTGTGCCCCCTTGCTGCCCCTGATTGTGATCGTTTTTCCTTTCTGTGCCTGTTTCCCGCCGCTGCGCCTGCGGCCCCGCCCCCTCACTGCCCATTCGCTGCCCCATTCCCTGCTCCTCCCTCCCACCTCCCCATTTATGGCGGCCGCTGAGCGCGCCGAAGGCGCGCCTAAGGCAAGCCCGTCTGCGCCCGTCCGCGCCGTGGCCGCGCCCAGCGCCAGACCCCCTGGTCCGGGCATCCCCGCGCCCGCCACATCAACAGACGCCGATACGACGCCAGCACCCTCCACGCACTCAACCCCGGAAAAGATCACGCCTGCTACCAGGCCACCCCGAAGCGCACCCAAGGGCCCTTCACCTGCCGGAACTGCAGCTTCGCCAGCACCCGCCCCGCCAAACCACCGCCCAGGAAAGAACCCAACTACCTCAGATGCATCCTCCTCAACACCCGCTCCGCCCGCAAACACGCCATCGAACTCTGGGACCTTCTCGACTCAACCTCCCCAGACGTCGCATTCCTGACGGAGACCTGGCTGAATCCCGCTTCAGCCCCCGACATCGCCATTGCCATCCCGGACGGATACAAGATCACCCGCAGGGACCGCACCAACGGAGTCGGAGGAGGCATCGCCATCGTCCACAGGAACACCCTCAGAGTCTCAACCAACACCGACGACACCCTCAGCACCGCCGAACACATGCACTTCCAGATCCACACCGATCCCAACACCACCCTCAGAGGAACCCTCATCTACAGACCCCCGGACCCCGACCACAGTTCAGCGATTCCATCGCTGACTTCGTCAGCACACACGCCATCGCCTCCACGGACTACATCCTCCTCGGGGACCTGAACTTCCACCTCGAGAACAACAAGGACACCAACTCCACCACCCTGATCGACAACCTCGCCACCCTCGGACTCAGACAGCTCGTGACTACACCCACCCATGCCGCCGGCCACACGCTAGACTCCATCTTTTCCGCAAGCCCACACATCTCCTTCAACCACACCTCCGAACCCCACAGGACTGACCACCACTGCATCCACTTCACCTACAGGAAGCCCACCACGCACCACCGCACCGAACAAATGCCTCGCCGCTGCTGGAGCAGAGTCACGGAAGACCAGCTAACCACAACCCTCGCCCTGAGCCCACCCGCCGAACCCTCCGACCCCGACACCGCCGCCCGCAACCTCAGACAGTGGATCGACGACTGCGCCAACACCCTCGCCCCGCTCAAGAATCCGCCCAACAGCCACACCAGCAAGAAAGCCACCTGGTTCACCGAAGACCTCCAGGCCTCCAAACGAACATGCTGAAAACTGGAGAAGATCTGGCTCCACGAACGGACAGCGGACAGCTACGCCGCCCACAAGAGCGCCACCCGCAATCACCATCACCTCATCAGATCCGCCAAAAGGGCCTCACTCAAAGACCGCCTAGACAACAACGCACACAACAGCAAAGAGCTCTTCAACATCGTGAAGGAACTCTCCAACCCCAGCTCCAACACCAACGACATCCAGCCGTCGCAAGACCTGTGCGACTCACTGGCCACCTCCTTCCACCGCAAAATCGCCGACATCCACAACAGCTTCAACACCACGACCGCCCCCGTAACCACCGAGACCACTGCCCCCACAACCACCAACCGCCTGCTCTCCTGGACCAACATCAACGACGAGGACACCAGCGAGATCATGAACACCATCCACTCCGGTTCACCGCTAGACCCGTGCCCTCACCACATCTTCAACAAAGCCAGTACAGCCATCGCGCCCCATCTCCGGAAAATAATCAACATCTCCTTCGAGACAGCAACCTTCCCGGAAAGCTGGAAGCACGCCGAGATCACCGCCTTACTCAAGAAACCCAAGGCAGACCCCAAGGACCTCAAGAACTTCCGACCCATCTCTCTGCTCCCGTTCCCCGCGAAGGTCACCGAGAAAATCGTCAACAAACAACTGACCCGCTACCTCGAGGAGAACAACATCCTGGACCCTTCCCAGTCCGGCTTCCGCAGCAACCACAGCACCGAAACCGCCCTCATCGCCGCCACCGATGACATCAGGACCCTGCTAGACAACGGAGAAACAGCAGCCCTCATCATCCTGGACCTATCAGCCGCCTTCGACACGGTCTGCCACCACACACTACGAACACGCCTTCACGACGCCGGGATCCAAGAGAAGGCCCTGGACTGGACCACATCCTTCCTTTCCAGCAGAACACAAAGCGTCCGCCTCGCCCCCTTCCGATCCAAGGCCACCAAGATCATCTGCGGCGTACCCCAAGGCTCCTCCCTCAGCCCAACGCTGTTCAACATCTACATGGCACCCCTCGCCCACATCGCCCGACAGCACAACCTCAACATCATCTCCTACGCCGACGACACCCAGCTGATCCTCTCCCTCACCAAAGACCCTCACACCGCCAAAGCCCACCTCCACGAAGGAATGAAGGCCGTCGCCGAATGGATGAGGACCAGCCGCCTGAAGCTGAACTCGGACAAGACGGAGGTCCTCATCCTTGGTTCCAACCCTTCAGCCTGGGACGACTCCTGGTGGCCAACATCACTGGGAAAAGCCCCGCCACCCACCGACCACGTACGCAACCTAGGGGTCATCCTCGACCCCACCCTCTCCATGACTAAGCAGGTCAACGCCGTTTCCTCATCCTGCTTCAACATCCTCCGAATGCTCCGCAGGATCTTCAAGTGGATCCCCACCGAAACAAGAAAAACAGTCACCCAGGCCCTCGTCACCAGCAGGCTGGACTACGGAAACGCCCTCTACGCAGGAACAACGGCTAAGCTCCTGAGACGGCTGCAACGCATCCAGAACGCCTCTGCACGTCTTATCCTCGACATCCCCCGACGCAGCCACATCACACCCCACCTGAGAGACCTGCACTGGCTCCCTGTCAACAAGAGGATAACCTTCAAGCTCCTCACCCACGCACACAAAGCACTCCACAACTCCGGACCAGCCTACCTCAACAGACGACTCAGCTTCTACACCCCCACCCGCCAGCTCCGCTCGACCAGCCTCGCCCTCGCCACAGTCCCCCGCATCCGGAAAACGACCGCCGGCGGCAGATCCTTCTCCCACCTCGCCGCCAAGACCTGGAACACCCTCCCCACCAACCTCCGACAGACCCAAGACCTACTGGCCTTCAGAAGACTCCTCAAGACCTGGCTCTTCGATCAGTAGCAGCACCACCCCTCTCTTCCCCCAGCGCCTTGAGACCCTCGCGGGTATGTAGTGCGCTTTATAAGTGACATGATTGATTGATTGATTGATTGTCTGCATGGCAAAAATACTTCAACGTATAAACCGGGTCTTTCAAAGAGAGAAAAACAAATAAAGGGCCATTACAATTGCAAAACTGACTTTGCCGTCTACGTACTTCAGTGTCCATGTGGCCTGAAGTATGTGGGCAGTACAATTCTTCCTGTTCATAAAAGAGTGCTACAGCACCTTAGAGCCATAAAAAACGGCGATAAAACATACCCAGTAGCCCGCCACTTTGAATTACACCATGGCAAGAAAACGCAGGGGCTAACCTACTTTGTGATAGATTCTATACCAGCTAACAGTAGGGGAGGTGACCGGGAGAAAAATTGAGGAGACTAGAATCGTGTTATATACTTGAACTAGACACGAGAACCCCCACAGGTCTGAACATGGAAGAAGATTTGCACACACATTTGTAAATATTTATGACAGTAGTATTCCGCAAACACTCCCTCCTGGAATTTCCATTTTTAACCATTGTTTATTTAATTTTTTTTTGTATATATACACTTTGCACTTTGAGAGGCAGACGCATAGGTAGTTTATATATTTTATGAGGAGGCAGGTTCACACATTCAGGTTGGTCCATAGGGCCCACTGGGGCAGGATTGTTTTGTTATATGCAGCAGAATGCATTAGAGGCCATTAACAATTTGCCCACTTGGGTACAATGTACATATGAAATGTTACCCGATTATTTATAAAAAGAGTTATAAGGCGAGCTCTAGATAGCGTAAGTCTCTAGACTAACACATTTTTTTTTTTTTGTGTACACTACAATTGATATTTAAAAACTAATTGTTTTTACTATACAGGTTCAAGCGTTCTCAATGTTAGATGCTCGAAAACAGTACCGTTATTAATGAAATTGTGGGAACGGTGTCGATAATGGAAATGTTTTTAATGAACTACGAGTCTGTTTTCTTATGCACTTTGGTTATAGTTTGTCACGTGACACGGTTACCATCACTGCATTTAAAATGGTTGAAACTTTATGTAACATTGTTGGTGAGCAAGCCAGCTGGACAGGCGAAACGCGTCCAATTTAGCCGACATTAAAGTATAATTTTGGCCAGAACACGGCGTCGTCATTTCCTTTTGGGAGGAGAAGTGAATATATATATATATATATATATATATATATAAATCCATAGGTGCCCTCAATTGAACATCGGCGCTCCTCTCGTGGTGCGGTGCGAATTTCCTCCGGCAGGGCAGCCGGTAATTATGAACAAGATGACCCCTGAGCCCAGGGATCAATTGAAAGCGCACTCACTCGAAATCCGCTGTTTTTTTCAAGTTGCTTTTTATTACTTTTAAGCAAACATCGCTATGCCCAACGCGTTTCGGTTCCTCACACGAACCTTGATCACGGGTAGTTTGTTACAACTGGGCAGGACCAGACATTATTTATTTCTACTGCCACATCAACTTCCTGTTTGTGTGGTTGCAAAGCATTCTGGTCATAGTAGTGCACAATTTATTTTTCGTGTCTTTTTTTGTGTAATTTTTGTAAAAATCCATATGAAAGTGATATATAAAAATGTGCTATTTACAAAAACATGTGCAGAACATAGTGCTCAGTAATGTGATTGTTAAAACAATATCATTTAGTATTACAGTTGAGCCAAACGAATATTTCCCTTATTAACATTTCGAAATTTAAACACATTCTTCCCTCAAGTGGGTTTGCTCTTAAGACCCTCTTTTTACTTATTATGAACAGAAAATCCAAATTACAATTTAAATGGATACCCCAAAATTATAGTAGTCCTCTGTTTAATCAGAGATACAGCTGCTGTTATAAAAGGCTGTTAATAATGACCACTTGAATTCAATGTCTATCTTCCCTCCAGTGGGTATTTAGACTTATTCTTGTTATTTTTCATATTTTCTAATAAACAATTTATCAGAATTGCACACTTCGTGTTGATTTACTTAATTATATTAGCTTTCACCAAGAATAAGACTTCAATATTAATATTGGCAGCATCATAATCAATACCATGTTAAGGATAACTGTTCATTAGGTGAAATACATTCTGAAATAGTGTCAAATCAAAATAAAAGTCAGTTCCAAATTTAAATTTAAAGATGTACAAATAATTCTTCATCCTGGTTTAGCCCCTGAGGGGTCAAAGTCCTGAATGAAACAATATGTTTTGATTCTCTTTGTCTTAAGAGTTTCTCGCGATTTCCTCCTCGTTCTGGGTTTGGTATTTGTTCTATTGCATAGAATTTCAACAGTTCCCATTTACTCTCATGCATTTTTTCCATGTGCTTTGCGATGGCATTCGAGCGGTCCTTATTTACAGTAGCTCTTGTGTGCTCTAGGATGCGTTTCTTAATCTCACAAATAGTACTCCCTATGTATTTTAATTTACATGGGCATTCCACTACATATACAACGTATTTGCTCTTGCAGGTGATATGTTGTTTTATTTTCCACATGACACCCTTTTTGATTTCCACCTCCTTTTTTGCGATTGCTATTTTGCAAGCTTTGCAATTTTTGCACGGCCAAAACCCTTCAATTTCAGTCCAAGTCTTCTGTTGTTTTAATTTGAAATGGCTATGGGTCAATTTGTCACCCAAGTTCGGAGCTCTCCTATAGGTGACATTAGGATGATCCCCTATCAATTCAGCAAGAGTGGTGTCAAGTTTCAAAATTCCCCAGTGTTTTTGAGTATTCGAGTCAAATCACTTGTTTCAGTTGAATAAGTTGTTATTAATCTTATTTTTGTCAGATCCTCTTTGTTTAATTTCTCTTGTTTCTTGAGCATTTCCGTTCTGTTTTTTGATTTTGCCTTCTTGAGGCTTTTCCTGACCACTTTAATAGGATAGTTTCTTTTTTCAAACCTGGTTTGCATTGCTTTGCTGTGGGTTTCAAATTCATTTTCTGCTGAGCAATTCCTACGTACTCTTAGGAATTCACCATAAGGTATGTTCCATTTTTGGGTCGTTGGGTGGAAACTGTTTCCATGAAGAACTGCATTGGTGGCTGTTGTTTTCCTGAACAGTGTGGTTTGCAAAATATTATCTTTTACATATATTTCAATGTCCAAAAATGATATTTTATTTGAACTGATTTCATATGTAAATTGCAATTTGGCCTCGTTGTTGTTTAAAATTTGGAAATATTCAGTAAAATCTTCTTCAGATCCATCCCATATAACAAATAAGTCGTCAATGAAACGCCACCATGCAACAATCTTATGTACATGTCTATCATTTTCACAGTTCCAAGCTATTTTTTGCTCATACCAACCCATCACAAGATTTGCAAAATTCGGAGAGAAAGAAAAGCCCATGGCTGTACCTTTCAATTGTCGGTAGTGTTTTTTATTGAAAGTAAAGATGTTGTTGTGTAGACATAGGGATATCATTTCAAGTAGCATGGCGTTATGTTGTTTGAACTGGATATTTCTTTTCCCCAAAAAGAAACTGCATGCTTTTAGACCTATTTGATGTTCTATGCTTGTAAATAACGAGACTACATCCATTGATATTAATTTATATCTTTGTTGCCATGGTATTCCTTCAAGCTTCTGGAGTAGATCTGTTGTATCTCGTAAATAAGAAGTAAGGTCTTTTACTATTGGTGCCAGGAAATGATCAATGTAATTTGACATCGGTTCCATTATTGACCCATTTGCAGATACGATTGGTCTGCCTGGTGGTTTACATAGACGTTTGTGCACTTTTGGCAAAAAATAAATTGTAGCTTCTACTGGATGTACAACTGTCAGATATTTCTTCTCATCCTCATCTAACAGACCTTTTACAAGCCATTCATTTAGTTTTATCTTTTCCCAGTTCTGTTGTTGCAACAACAGAACTGGGAAAAGATAAAACCAGTGGGTCGTGGAAGAGGGAGGGGAAGAGGACGGGGCAGAGGAGGTTCAGGAAAACAAGGAGAGGCCAAAGAGGGCAAGGAAGGAGGCAATCTAGCAATGGAAACCAGGGGCAAAACGAAACAGAACAGGAAATAATAGACCATAGAAAAGAAAGAAATAGAAATGACACTCAAGAACTTAATGTCATCAATCTTTCAGATAGACAACTCACAGATTCGGAAGAACAACTACTGAAGAAAGGTCTTAGTTTTTGCCCCAATACACATTTGGACATCGCACAAACACGTATTGATCTATATAAATATATCCGTAAAATAAAATTGGCAAAAATGTTTGCGGAAAAATCAATGGTTACAAAAGATAAATTTATAACAACTTTAAATAGTGAATTGTTTGCAGAAGATGAACAAGCCTTAATAACGTTGTTAACTATGGGAGAAGTGGAACCTGAAGATCACACAGATAGTTTGGAGGAACTGCTGCCTCCATTGGGGGCAGGGGTAAGTGGCAAGAAACCAAAATCTTATTTTTACCCTACCCTACCACCAGGAAATAAAATCGATGTGTATCATGAAGCTGTAATACATGACCTTTATAAACTCAATCAAAGAAAGGTCAAGGATAATCTATCCGTCCTGGAAAGAGTGGCATTAAAAAATCTGCAACAAGACCCCTTAATTGAAATAAAACCTGCAGACAAAGGGGGAAATGTAGTAATTCAGAATAAAGAAGACTACATATGGGAAGCGAACAGCCAACTACAGGATGAGACATGCTATGAAGTAATGGAACAGAACCCAATGAAAGAAATAGAGACAACTATAAATAAACAATTAAATGAATGGCTTGTAAAAGGTCTGTTAGATGAGGATGAGAAGAAATATCTGACAGTTGTACATCCAGTAGAAGCTACAATTTATTTTTTGCCAAAAGTGCACAAACGTCTATGTAAACCACCAGGCAGACCAATCGTATCTGCAAATGGGTCAATAATGGAACCGATGTCAAATTACATTGATCATTTCCTGGCACCAATAGTAAAAGACCTTACTTCTTATTTACGAGATACAACAGATCTACTCCAGAAGCTTGAAGGAATACCATGGCAACAAAGATATAAATTAATATCAATGGATGTAGTCTCGTTATTTACAAGCATAGAACATCAAATAGGTCTAAAAGCATGCAGTTTCTTTTGGGGAAAAGAAATATCCAGTTCAAACAACATAACGCCATGCTACTTGAAATGATATCCCTATGTCTACACAACAACATCTTTACTTTCAATAAAAAACACTACCGACAATTGAAAGGTACAGCCATGGGCTTTTCTTTCTCTCCGAATTTTGCAAATCTTGTGATGGGTTGGTATGAGCAAAAAATAGCTTGGAACTGTGAAAATGATAGACATGTACATAAGATTGTTGCATGGTGGCGTTTCATTGACGACTTATTTGTTATATGGGATGGATCTGAAGAAGATTTTACTGAATATTTCCAAATTTTAAACAACAACGAGGCCAAATTGCAATTTACATATGAAATCAGTTCAAATAAAATATCATTTTTGGACATTGAAATATATGTAAAAGATAATATTTTGCAAACCACACTGTTCAGGAAAACAACAGCCACCAATGCAGTTCTTCATGGAAACAGTTTCCACCCAACGACCCAAAAATGGAACATACCTTATGGTGAATTCCTAAGAGTACGTAGGAATTGCTCAGCAGAAAATGAATTTGAAACCCACAGCAAAGCAATGCAAACCAGGTTTGAAAAAAGAAACTATCCTATTAAAGTGGTCAGGAAAAGCCTCAAGAAGGCAAAATCAAAAAACAGAACGGAAATGCTCAAGAAACAAGAGAAATTAAACAAAGAGGATCTGACAAAAATAAGATTAATAACAACTTATTCAACTGAAACAAGTGATTTGACTCGAATACTCAAAAAACACTGGGGAATTTTGAAACTTGACACCACTCTTGCTGAATTGATAGGGGATCATCCTAATGTCACCTATAGGAGAGCTCCGAACTTGGGTGACAAATTGACCCATAGCCATTTCAAATTAAAACAACAGAAGACTTGGACTGAAATTGAAGGGTTTTGGCCGTGCAAAAATTGCAAAGCTTGCAAAATAGCAATCGCAAAAAAGGAGGTGGAAATCAAAAGGGTGTCATGTGGAAAATAAAACAACATATCACCTGCAAGAGCAAATACGTTGTATATGTAGTGGAATGCCCATGTAAATTAAAATACATAGGGAGTACTATTTGTGAGATTAAGAAACGCATCCTAGAGCACACAAGAGCTACTGTAAATAAGGACCGCTCGAATGCCATCGCAAAGCACATGGAAAAAATGCATGAGAGTAAATGGGAACTGTTGAAATTCTATGCAATAGAACAAATACCAAACCCAGAACGAGGAGGAAATCGCGAGAAACTCTTAAGACAAAGAGAATCAAAACATATTGTTTCATTCAGGACTTTGACCCCTCAGGGGCTAAACCAGGATGAAGAATTATTTGTACATCTTTAAATTTAAATTTGGAACTGACTTTTATTTTGATTTGACACTATTTCAGAATGTATTTCACCTAATGAACAGTTATCCTTAACATGGTATTGATTATGATGCTGCCAATATTAATATTGAAGTCTTATTCTTGGTGAAAGCTAATATAATTAAGTAAATCAACACGAAGTGTGCAATTCTGATAAATTGTTTATTAGAAAATATGAAAAATAACAAGAATAAGTCTAAATACCCACTGGAGGGAAGATAGACATTGAATTCAAGTGGTCATTATTAACAGCCTTTTATAACAGCAGCTGTATCTCTGATTAAACAGAGGACTACTATAATTTTGGGGTATCCATTTAAATTGTAATTTGGATTTTCTGTTCATAATAAGTAAAAAGAGGGTCTTAAGAGCAAACCCACTTGAGGGAAGAATGTGTTTAAATTTCGAAATGTTAATAAGGGAAATATTCGTTTGGCTCAACTGTAATACTAAATGATATTGTTTTAACAATCACATTACTGAGCACTATGTTCTGCACATGTTTTTGTAAATAGCACATTTTTATATATCACTTTCATATGGATTTTTACAAAAATTACACAAAAAAAGACACGAAAAAATAAATTGTGCACTACTATGACCAGAATGCTTTGCAACCACACAAACAGGAAGTTGATGTGGCAGTAGAAATAAATAATGTCTGGTCCTGCCCAGTTGTAACAAACTACCCGTGATCAAGGTTCGTGTGAGGAACCGAAACGCGTTGGGCATAGCGATGTTTGCTTAAAAGTAATAAAAAGCAACTTGAAAAAAACAGCGGATTTCGAGTGAGTGCGCTTTCAATTGATCCCTGGGCTCAGGGGTCATCTTGTTCATATATATATATATATATATATATATATATATATATATATATATTCAAATCCACCGTTCTCTGCACCTTCCCTTCCGCCGGGAACAAATGGATGCGAACCCACGTTTTCGTGCTGAAATATTTTTTAGTTTATTGTTGAGTCACCACAATCGTCATGACGCGTTTCGGCCTGACACGGCCTTGATCACATGACGCGCTCTGAAAGTCATATTACTCCTTTTAAAGTGCTAGGTGCAATCACACGTGATGTATAGACATAGACAGAATACTTGTATCTTATTGTTGTCTGAAATAAGACTGTGCAAATCGGCAATAAATAAATAAATATATGATGGGTTAAAATCCACATAGTATAGACACATATAAAACCAATTTTACGTAAAATACATAAAACTTGTTTCCAAAGTATTCAAACATTGCCATTTAAAACATAATATTATAAATTTGTATGGTAATGTAGTAAAAACATGTGCTATATCTGTATAATACAGTATCGTACACATTGCATAGTTTTACTAATTTAACCCTTGCCGATTGGATTGTCATACTTGCACGAAAAGCTTATACATAAATTCACTCTTTATGTTATGTCATATTCTATACTTATATAACGTGCTCAGTGAAAAATAGTAAGAAAACGTGTGCTACCCCGGAACTAGCCAAGTTCCTGGAGTATAGATACCTAAATTGCATAAAATGTTGGGTTAAAATCAAATAGTGAACTATATTAAAGCCTAAAATGCTTGCTGCAGCGTGCTGAGAAGATGATATTTAGATCAAGATAGTCGTTGATGGTCATTAATGTTATACTAGTTGCCAGTGAGGAAGTTCTCCTACTATGATTACCTTTCATGTTCATTATAACCATGTATAGAAGTCCTCACTGGAATTGTGTCCATTGGGAGTCTTAGTATCAAGTTCTAAGATATATTGTGTTTCTAGGCGTCTGAGTTTCGCCTCTCTATTTCCCCCTCTCCTGGACATTGGAATGGAGTCAATTTTAAAGTAAGTTAGTTGGTTTAAGTCTTTGGCATGAATTTCTTCAAAGTGTCTTGCTATTGGGTATGTCTGGTCATTGTTGGTAATTGCTCTCATGTGTCGCAGTATTCTCTTGTGGGCCTGTAACTTGGTACTGCCCACATACTGCAACCCAAAAGAGCACTCCAACACGTAGACCACATACTCCGTACGACATGTAAGGAATTTTGTAATTTTGATGGGATTCTCTGCAAACGGGGTTTTGTAAGAAATTCTAATCACCCCATATTTGCAGGCCCGACAAGTATTACACTTTACAAACCCCTTGCGAGCAGTAAGCCAATTAGTCAATTGTTTAATCTCCGGGCTACTGCTAACCAACGAGTCCCTCATGGACTTTGCTTTCCTGAAGGTGATGCTGGGATGTTTGGCAACACCTTTCCAATTACGGGATCACTTTTTACCACTGGCCAATTTTTGTTTATGATCTTACGTAGAGCACTTTGTTCTTTACTGTATGTTAGAATAAGTCTAGTTTCACTGTCAATTGCGTTGGCATGGCTATGGTTTTTAGGGTTTTTGTTAGTTAACAAATCCCTTCTGTCAGAACTGTTCGCTTTTGTAATGGCTATATTAATGGTTTTTTCATTATAGCCCGCTCCAAGAACCTCATTTTGCTGTGTTGTTGCGCCTCTGCAAGATCAGATTCAGTGCTGCATGCACGGCGTATCCTCAACATCTCTCCCTATGGTATACTGTGGATGAGGTGCTGAGGATGATGACTTGTTGCATGCAACACACTATTGCCTGCAGTAGGTTTTCGGTAGAGTTTGGTTTCGATTTTTTGATCTTTGATGTAGACTTCCACATCAAGGAAGTACACATTTGTGCTACTGATAGTGGCAGTGAACTCAAGGTTAACGCTGTTCTTATTAATATTTCTCACAAACTCACGGGCTGATTCCTCTGTACCTTGCCAAATCACAAATAAGTCATCAATGTAACGTCACCAAACTTTCACATGACTGTCTACAACTGACTTGTGTTCTCTGTTTAGGACCATTTCCTCCCACCAACCCATGTGGAGGCAGGAGTAGCTAGGTGAAAAACAAGCCCCCGTAGCTACTCCTCTTATTTGTTGAAATACCTGGTTTGAAAACAGAAAGTAGTTGTTATTAAGGCAATACAAGATCATAAGCAAATAACTAGGGTCCCAATCATATGTATTTAAAAGTCTCAGAAAATCGCCTGAATCTTGAACAAAGGAGGGTAAGTTTTTAACAAAATCTTGCAGGAAGAAGTCTATGTATTTGGATGTATTTTCCAATAATCCTCCTCTTGCTGAGATTATTGGCCTACCTGCCGGTGTTGTGATGTCTTTATGCAGTTTCGGGATAAGGTATATGACAGGCATCATAGGATGTTCGTTTTTTAAAAACTTTAACTCATTGTGATATATATATATATATATATATATATATATATATATTCACTGAAAAAACCATAGGTTTCAGACATGTTATAGTTAGAAATTAGCATTTAAAAAACCTTTGAAATTCACTGAAAAAACCATAGGTTTCAGGCACGTTATAGTTAGAAATTAGCATTTAAAAAACCTTTGAAATTCACTGAAAAAACCATAGGTTTTAGGGACAGTTGTAGTTACTTGGACATTGCACTCGTACAAAACCCGTGAAATTCCCCCGTTATAGTTAGTTCAGCTAACTATAACTCGCGCCCCGCAATGCACTGCTGATGACGTCACATATTACATCACTCATGACATAGTCAGTGACATCACTGATGACATCACTGATGGCATCTCAAATGACATCACTGATGACATCACTGATGACATCATCCAGTGACTGTGTGTTTCTGTAAAGTTTAAATATGTTTAATATATATAGGGAAAGGCGTATTGAAGAGTGAGTGGGTGTATAAGTGTCTGAATGGATGATTTAGTAGGTGCGTGACTAACTGTATAAGTGAGTGATTAAACTTATCTTACTGAATGCATGGGTTAGTGACTAAACTGGGTGAATGTCTGTATCCGTCTGTCTGTTGCTGTGTAAGTGGCTGCATGGGTTTGTGAATAGCTACATGAGTGTCTATATGAGTTATTGATTGGTTGTCTGAGTATCTGTATGGGTGCCTGAGTGTTTGTGTGGGTGGGGTGTGTGCGACTCTGTACATAGATGTGTGAGTGGGTGATTCACTGGGTGCATGATTTGAAGAGTGCGTCTGTGATGGACTGCTTGGGTGGGTGAGTGTGTGTATGGGTGTGTTAGTGAGTGAATGTATATCTCAGTGGTACATGTGCGAGTAACTACATATGTAAAAGGAAGAATATATATGTGTTAGAGTATTTAAAAGGCTATACGTGAGAGTGTGTGATTGTGAGAGTGGCTGTATGGATGCGTGTGTGCTTGTATCAGTTATTGTATAAGAGCGTAAGAATGTGCTAGTATTTGTATGAGTAAGTGAGCTGGTGTGTGTATAACTGTATAGGTGAGTAAATGGGTGTGTGATTAAATTTTTGCATGACTGACTAGGTGTGTGAGTACCTCTATGGATGAGTGGCGGTGTGTCAGTGTTTATATAGGTGTATGAGTGCATATGATAGTCCTGTACTGAGTGACCGTAAGTATGAGTGACTGTACGGGTGAGTGAGTGGATGTGTGTGTAGACCTAAGAATCAGTGAGTGGGTATGTAGTTATTGGTGTTGGAGTGTCTTTGTTTTTGAGAATGGCAGTCTGTAATTTAGAGTGGGTGTATCAAAAGTTATATTAGGGTGTGAGAAGATGCATGAAATTATCACATGGTTGATGTCATCAGTGATGTCATTTGAGATGTCATCAGTGATGTCATCAGTGATGTCACTGACCATGTCATGAGTGATGTAATATGTGACGTCATCAGCAGTGCATTGCGGGGCGCGAGTTATAGTTAGCTGAACTAACTATAACGGGGAATTTCACGGGTTTTGTACGAGTGCAATGTCCAAGTAACTACAACTGTCCCTAAAACCTATGGTTTTTTCAGTGAATTTCAAAGGTTTTTAAATGCTAATTTCTAACTATAACGTGCCTGAAACCTTTGGTTTTTTCAGTGAATTTCAAAGGTTTTTTAAATGCTAATTTCTAACTATAACATGTCTGAAACCTATGATTTTTTCAGTGAATTTCAAAGGTTTTTTAAATGCTAATTCCTAACTATAACATGTCTGAAACCTATGGTTTTTTCAGTGAATTTCAAAGGTTTTGTAAATGCCAATTTTTAAATGTATTAATTGTTATTTTTATTTTTTTCATACTGATTTACTACATTTTTTTAAACTATTTATTTTTAGATATTTTATTTTTTAAATTACATTGTAATTACATTATACATTACATTACAAAATATACTTTCTCAGAATGAATTAATTTACTTTAAATACTTTGCAAATAGGCAATAGACTTTTAAGTACAGTAGTTACAGTTGTTGCAATGGGCAACACAATTTCAAACACAATGCAACATTGAGCTCAATGTGAATTTCTAGCTAAATGCAATTAGTTACTTTATGGATTACTTTTCTAACCACAGGACTGGATCCTAGATTCAGTCCTGGGACATCTCCTGTAAACAGTTGAGTAAAAGCGTTTTGGTTACAGTAGTGATTTTTAAGGAATATTATTGTATTTTAAAAGTTGACACTTAGAAACTTTTTCACATAGAATCACCAATGTTATCCTATGGGAGGAAATTCACTTAGCAGGTAAGTAGTGTTATCGTGACTTTTTCTCACTCAGTGGTGGATCCTGGATCCAGCACTGGTGCATCTCCTGTAAACAGTTGAAAGAATGCGTTTAAGTCATACAGGCGATTTTTAAGGAATATTTGTAGATTGTGAAAATCGACACTTTGAAACTTTTCTGCTGAAAACCAGACAATGGATTCCTATGGAAGGAAATACAAGTTACTGGTAAGTACGGTTAAAATTACTTTTCAGGGTCAGTGCTGGGCTAAAAGATGCAGCACTGGGTTCTCTCCTGATAACAGGTGAGTAAATCGGAATTCGTATTTCGGCTGATTTTAAAGGAATATTTGTATGTTTCAAAAATCGACACTTAGAAACTTTTTCAGCAAAAAGCAGGCAATGATATCCTATGGAAGGAAATTCAAGTTACTGGTAAGTACGGTTAAAATTACTTTTCAGGATCAGTACTGGGCTGAAAGATGCAGCACTGAGGTCTCTCCTGATAACAGGTGAGTAAATCGGAATTCGTATTTCGGCTGATTTTAGAGGAATATTTGTATGTTTCAAAAATCGACACTTAGAAACTTTTTCAGCAAAAAGCAGGCAATGATATCCTATGGAAGGAAATTCAAGTTACTGGTAAGTACGGTTAAAATTACTTTTCAGGATCAGTACTGGACTGAAAGATGCAGCACTGAGGTCTCTCCTGATAACAGGTGAGTAAATCGGAATTCGTATTTTGGCTGATTTTAGAGGAATATTTGTATGTTTCAAAAATCGACACTTAGAAACTTTTTCAGCAAAAAGCAGGCAATGATATCCTATGGAAGGAAATTCAAGTTACTGGTAAGTACGGTTAAAATTACTTTTCAGGATCAGTACTGGACTGAAAGATGCAGCACTGAGGTCTCTCCTGATAACAGGTGAGTAAATCGGAATTCGTATTTTGGCTGATTTTAGAGGAATATTTGTATGTTTCAAAAATCGACACTTAGAAACTTTTTCAGCAAAAAGCAGGCAATGATATCCTATGGAAGGAAATTCAAGTTACTGGTAAGTACGGTTAAAATTACTTTTCAGGATCAGTACTGGGCTGAAAGATGCAGCACTGAGGTCTCTCCTGATAACAGGTGAGTAAATCGGAATTCGTATTTCGGCTGATTTTAGAGGAATATTTGTATGTTTCAAAAATCGACACTTAGAAACTTTTTCAGCAAAAAGCAGGCAATGATATCCTATGGAAGGAAATTCAAGTTACTGGTAAGTACGGTAAAAATTACTTTTCAGGATCAGTACTGGGCTGAAAGATGCAGCACTGAGGTCTCTCCTGATAACAGGTGAGTAAATCGGAATTCGTATTTCGGCTGATTTTAGCGGAATATTTGCACAATGGTGAAGGGAGGGGCGGGGCCTGAGGTGACATCTGTGCAAACGCGCCCGTGGCGCGTTTTAAGTTGGGGGATTAAGTCCCCTTTAATCATGAGGGTCCCTGGGGGCCAACTAGCCCACCAGGAACCTCCAGTATGCGCCAGGGGCTGCGTTGCAGAGACATGTACAGAGGCCACACCCCTTTTTACACCTCTCTGCAAGGCGGCTCTGTGGCGCTTTTGGAAGTACATGGTGGGCTAGTTGGACTCCAGGGACCCTCAGGATTCAAGGGGACTTAATCCCCCATCTTAAAACTACGCCACGGGGCCTGTTTGCACACATGTCACCTGAAGCCCCGCCCCTCCCTTCACCACTGTGCAAACGCGCCCCGTGGCGCGTTTTAAGTCAGGGGATTAACTCCCCTTGAATCCTGAGGGTCCCTGGGGGCCAACTAGCCCAACAGGTATATCCAAAAAGCGCCACAGAGCTGCCTTGCAGAGAGGTGTAAAAGGGCGTGGCCTCTTTACACCTCTCTGCAACGCAGCCCCTGGCGCATACTGGAGGTTCCTGGTGGGCTAGTTGGCCCCAGAGACCCCAGTATTGAAGGGGAATTACTTCCCCATCTGCAAACGCGCCAGGGCGCGTTTGCAGAGTGGTGAAGGAAGGGGCGGGGCCTGCGGCCCGATCGTTTTTTTTGTTTTTTTCCCTGAAGGGGGGCTGTGTGGCCCCCTTCCTTTCCTATTTTTGGGCCCTGGGGACCCCATCCCCCAGGGCCTTATCCCCTATTTTTTTTTTTTTTAATTATATGGGAAGGGGGCCGCGTGGCCCCCTCCCTGGCCGAATCCTACCCCGGGGACCCCATCCCCCGGGGCATGGCCACACTTTTTCATTAATTTTTAAGGAGGGGGCTGCGTGGCCCCCCTCCTCAGGCCTCCTTTTGCCCCGGGGACCCCATCCCCCAGGGCAGGCCTTTTTTATTTTTTATTTTAAAAAAAATATATTTCTGGGGAGGGGGCCGCGTGGCCCCCACTCCCGAGCCACTACTTGCCCCGGGGACCCCATCCCCCGGGGCCTGGCCTCTGGTTGGGGACTGTGGGGGGTCCCCAAACCCCCCACAGTCCCGCCGGCTCCCCGCCTCCTGCGCGAGCCGGCATTGCTTTCCACATGGGGAGCAGCTAACATGCTGCTCCCCATGTGGAAAGCAATTGTCTTTGGATATTGGAAGCGAGAGCAGGTTTCCCTGCTCTCTCTTCCAATATCCAAAGCAGTTTGCAATGACAGGACGGGAGCCGCGAGGCTCCATCCTGTCATTGCAAACAGCAGTGTCCCGGGCGTAGGCACCCCGGGACACTGCAGGAGCCGGCCCTGGGGGGTGGCGGTCCCCAGGGCCACCACAGGCTCCAGGAGGGGGGCCGCGCGGCCCCCCTCCCATCCAAATGCACAGCCCCGGGGAGGTGGTGGTCCCCGGGGCTCGGGGGTCCTTAACGGACCCCCATTTTCAATTTTGTTAGTGCCCTGGGGAGGTGGTGGTCCCCGGGGCGTGTGGGGGGGCTGGAGCCCCCCCACACATGTTAATTTAATAAAGAAGCCCCGGGGAGGTGGTGGTCCCCGGGGCTGCGGGAGGGCTCAGAGCCCTCCCGCTACTTTTTCAAATAAAGCCCCGGGGGGTGGCGGTCCCCGGGGCTTGGGGGGCCCTTAGAGGCCCCCCATACATAAAATAAACCCCCCCCAGCATGCCCCCGGGACTTGGCCCACCCGGGGGCAGAATTTATCGAGCGCGGGAGACCGCGCTTCGATTTTTTTGTTGCAGGATGCGCGCACCCTGAGCGCATCCTGCCGATTTTTTTTTTTTAAATGCTTTTTTTGCCCAGGGGGTCCTTGTGGGACCCCTGAGCAGGCCTAGGGGGTTAGGGTGTTTCTACCCTGCCCCCTTTGTGCGTTTTGCGCACTTGTTTCTTTTTTTTCTCGGCGGGATCCGCGCACCCTAAGCGCATCCCGCCGCTTTTTTAAAAAAAAAATGCTTTTTCTGCCCAGGGGGTCCTTGTGGGACCCCCTGAGCAGACCTAGGGGGTCAGGGTGTTTCTACCCTGCCCCCTTTTTGCGCTTTGCGCACTTGTTTCTGTCCCTCGGTTCTACCGAGGGACAAAATAGCTGCCAACACTTCTTGATTTGGAGTGTTGACAGCCAATTAGCATGCAGCTCGTGATCGGGAGGGTACGCGGATCCGACGCGCCCATAGATATATATGTGATTTTAATTGTGAATTTCTCAGGAACTACTGAACGGATTTACACCATTTTAGCAAAAGGCACCAGTCTGAACCAAGGGCTACCTCTTTGCCAAATTTGGGGTAATTCCGTTCAGCAGTTCGAGCTGTAGCTGCGACTAAAGGTTCCTATGGAAAAATGAATGGGGAAAACGCGTTTTGGGACCCCCCTTTTTTCTCGGCCCCCGCTTGACGTATCACCCCGAGACTTTTAGGGTAGGAGCGGACGGGAGCGCCCCAACAAGTTGGAAGCTTTCGCGAAGATTCGTCAACCGGCGCCAACGTTATTGCAAATAGAATGTCGCGGATTTCCTATGGATAATAGGTCCTAACTATAACTATCTACTGGCGACCGCCAGTAGATAATATATATATATATATATATTCACCACATTTTCGGTGGGCTGCCCCGGGCAACGGCAGACACAGGGAAGGGGGCACATGGCCACTTTCCCCATATAAGGTAATTTTGGCTCAGAAAGTGGGCTCTCCAGGATCTCTAGTGGCTCGGGAAGGGGTGGCATGCAACCCCGCCTGCCCTTCAGGAACACAGCCCCGGGTGTAGACTCCCGGGGCTTTTTAGTTTTAGTTTTTGCGAGAGTCTTGCGGGATCGCATCATTATTTGCATTTCTTTTCTTTCATTTTGGTCGGGGGGTCCCTCTGGGTCCCACTTATGGGGCCTATGGGGTCAGGGTTCCCTACCCCCTTATGTTATTTTTTTTGTGTGACTTCAGGACAGGAGACAAAGTCCCCGAGTCCAGTAATGGCTGCCAGCCACATTTTGCTCATATTGCTGGCAGCCAATCAGAGCACTCGCTCAGACTCCCGCAGACGCGAGATGGCCCAAGGGAAATAAAGCTCCCTGGGCCAATCCGAATTCTCTATTTTTTAAATTGTCTTACTAGAGTCTTGCGGGCCCAACTGTCCAGATGTTTCACTGACATAATATCAACACCACAAATATCGAGTTACAAAATTATCAACACCTTAATATCGTTAAAAAAAATATCAAGACCCTATACTTAGTTAAAAAAAAGTCACTCATATAGAGAAGAACAATCCACATAAAAAATATCTAATTTAACATATATCAAAAACAAAAATATCGGAAACAAAAATATTGTGACTTATAACTAACCATAGACTATGTCAAAAATATCTAAATCAACAATATCGATCTACATAAATATCATTAAAACATGAAATAAGTAGCAGTAAAAAATACAAAAACACAATATTTTAACACACAACAAAAAATACAATCCACAATAATAACTAAAATGTTTAAATAAAATATATATTATTTTACTTAACCAAAATAATACAAATTATAAATTATACAACTTTACATCCACTTACATACAACTCATAGTTATATTTGCAAACAATATTATTTTTTAACTTAAAATAAATACATATAATATTAAATAAATGAAGTTGTCTCGAATACAAGAATAAAAAAACAAATTAGGACATAGAAAAATTAATTAAAAGGAAGCTAAAACAACCAATACTATAAAACTATACAAAAGTATAACCAATAAAATAGCTTAACCAATTAAACAAACAATATAAAAGCCACAGTAACATCTCTAGAAAAATAGCTAAAAAATGGCAAACACAAGAGGAGGAAACTCTGCCGGATTTTACCTGCAACACAGAAGTCTTCAACATGCACGACCATACACCCACTTATACATGTAGGTAACAATTATAATTAAAATAGGAAGCTAAATAACTTTAACTTAAAAAAACTAATATTAATAATCAAATGGTAAAACAGGTTTTTTTTCTGTTTATCTTTTTCTATGGATTATTCTATCTTCAACTAGACTTAATCGACAAGCACACATCAAAGACCACAAAATAAAGTAAGTATATCTAAAAATCTGCTTTAAACTTAATAAAACAGCAACAGTTAAAACTCAGAATAATCTAAACTTCCTTAAACATCAAAAATATAATATGCACAACAAATAAAACTACTTTTTCTCTTCCAACAGAAAAAAACACTTGTTTCAAGAAGAAGCTTGCTGAAGAAAATGTTTCTAAGAAGAGAAAACTTTGTTAAACAAGACATACCTAAGTTTTGAAAAAAACAAAAATGTCTATTTAATTGTATATTAATAAAAAACTTTTATTAATAACTATTTTCTATATTCATGTTACTACAGTAAACAAAGTCATAATGACAGACGGTGCAAAATTTATAAAATCACAGAAAGAGAAAATGTTACTGTGCTACATGGGATACACGTACATTCAAGAAAATTCTTCTGATCAACATATTAATTGGAAATGTTCCAAATACTTTTCTAATGCATGCTATGGGAGGGCAACTACCAGAGAAACTGTAGTAATTAATGTAAAAGAGCATAACCAAGAGGGCGGGGCTTGCCTGGCCTCAAGATGGCCGACATGTAATTAAGCTCTCTAATACATTGCTGCAATCCTCTAAATATTTGCTTCGTCCATGTCCTAAATAGCTGGAAACACATCGTAGCGGGAAGCGCTGGACACTGGCGGCACACAGATACCTTCATCTCCCGAATTGATCGAGTTGCGGAGCGGATTGCGGGCGCAGCCTAATGGTGTCGGTGGGGCCTGCCCTGGGATCGTGGCTGCCGGCATCGCCTGCGCAGAATCCCCGCTGGCGTGGAGTTGAAGAGTGGCGGCCGCTCGTCCGCGACCGCCTGAGGGACCATCTCACACTTCGTTGCTGTGTCTTGGGGACCGATCGCCAAACGCAGACTGCTTCCATAAGCCCCTCACGTGGTGCGGCGCCCGGGCCATCAGTGGCGAGAAGACTCCGGTAGGTGGGGAGGGGGCCTGCTCCATGCCTGCATCCGGAGCTTGTTGACTTGAGGTGTTGCGACTCGCTCATTCTGCTCGTATGGGCGATACCACTGCCCGCCCCCTTAGTACTGCTGAGGACATCGACAGAGGCGCCATCTTTGCAGTGGTGCGGCCCTCAGTTACTTTATCACACGCACTCCGCATGCTGCATCTGGCCTGCACGTGAGGGGGAAGACAGTATGGAACATACTCCTGGATGGCAGAGAGGCAGGGCCGGACTGGGAACCAAAACCGGCCCTGGCAAAGTGCTCGGCCAGCCCCCCGGGGGTTGGGGGTTTGGCCGAGCTGTTTGCCACGGCCGGTTTCGGCCAATTTTGTTACAGTGGCCGATATTGCAGCTATGCTGCAAAAACGGCCCTGTAACAAAATCGGCCCCCAGGTGCCCAAAACCGGCCCCCAACCCTAGCGGGCCACCGGGGAAATGCCGAGTGCCCGCTACGGCCAATCCGGCCCTGCAGAGAGGACACTACCTTTGCCTCCAGTGGTACTTACAAACATAGAAATCGGCGCCTTAGTCCCGACAGGAGGGCAAGGACTGCATAACTGGGCTTCCAATCGGCGCTCAAGCACAAGGTACGGCACACCTGGGAGGCACTAATTAAAGGGCTCCTTTGCGGTGGTAGTTCAGGGCGCAGACTGGTTGCTGGGGGTGACACTATCGCCTGCAGCTAAATGCAGGGAGCAATTGAGTGGGTAGCCCAGTACTGAAGCCCTACACTACAGAAGCTGCAGAAAGACGGTAACCTAAGCCCAAGTGCAAAGACGCTACCATGGGAAAACCGGACAAAACGCAAACCAAGTTGCAATTTGATCACCGTAAGTCAGCCAGACTAAGGTAGATGGCGCGGACTCAGAATCGGGAGATTAGGGAGCTACTGGATCTGAGACTGGAGGAGATCTACGTCATATACTGGAGGCCATGCAGCAGAACCTCTCCACGATAGATGGCAAAATAGACTCTCTCTCCTACCGGATGGACTGGATGTCAGAGAGGATGGACAAGCATGCAGAAAGAATCGAGATGGTGGAGAGGAGAGTCTCAGAAATTGAAGACCACAATGTCGAGTCCTCGGACTCTCAACAGCAGATGAAGAAACTCGTGGATACCTTACAAGCAAAAGCAGAGGACCTACCAGGGTCTACCCCGACAGGAAACATGGAACTATACGCGGAGAACCTCCTAGTCACACTTCTTGGCCGAGAGGTATTTTCTTCAGTCTCCATTGTGGAAAGGGCGCATCGCTCACTGGCGCCTAAGCCTCCTCCGGGGGCCGCCCCGCGTACGATCATAACCCGCATATTGAATTACCGGGACAGGGATGCAGCATTGCGGAGAGCACGAGAACTGCGGACGCTTAATCATGAAGGCTCTGAACTCTCCCTGTACCCGGATTTCACATTCCAAGTCCAGGAGGCGTGCAGACAATTTGCGCCAGTTAAACACAAGCTGAGAGAAATGAATATAGAGTATGCCATGCTCTACCCTGCCTGATAAAGGTCACCATTAATGGGAAAGTGAAGGTCTACATGGACCCTGGCAATGTCCAGCAAGTTCTTAAGGGCTACACCAAACTGCAAATCAACACGCAGACAGCTTAAAGCGCAACGGAAGACAACAACTCTTTGAGTGCGCTTGACCAAAATGACTGAGGTATTGGAAGCTGTGTTCTCCTAGTTAATCTTCTTGCTATGAATGTTGAAGGACTAATTATATGTGGCCAGGGTCTGTTGGGCTGAAGGGGTGAAAATGGGGTTTCACGATTGGGGGGGGGAAGGCTTTTCCCTACGTTTTTTTTCTTATGCTGTATGTTTGTCTTGAAGTGTAGATAAGGGCGACGTATATTTTACAAGGCATAATTTTACCATTGGTGTGCAGCGCTTCGGAAATTTGTTTTCTAGAACAAAGATGATCTCGAAATGCCTGCAACATGGATGATAGAATTAGATGGTATTACAGTTGTAGCGATGTATAGGTCTACTACAGTTGGTTGGGCTCCCACCTCCCTAAAGTGTATTACACACTGTTCCTAAGTGGGATATTAGAGGTTTGAGGGAGGGGATGATGTCGTCATGTCAAATGTTGGGGGACGCGACGTGGGTGGGGGCGGGGGAGTTACACGAATGTATATTGCTTAATGGCAGCAGCAGAGATATGAGCGAATACAGGTGGTTGGACAGCTTTGTGAATATTGTTCAAGGCATCTTTTTGCTGGTTTATGAGTGGGATACATGACACAACCATTGTGCAGGGGAACAATTACTGAGCTTTCTAACTTGGAATATACGGGGGTTAAACGATCAACGAAAGATTCGTAAGGCTGTTTTATATTTACTCAGGCATCACATAGACGTGGCAGTACTGCAGGAAACTCATTTGGCACCAACCACTGGGCTGCTGTCACAGAGGAGAATGAAGGGTACTTGCGTTGCAGCCGGTTTCTCAACACATGCAAGGGGTGGTCCTGGTGTGGGTCCGTCAGGGAGCTAATATTAAACTACATGCAGTGAAGACAGAGTGAGGGGAGGTACGTTGTGGTATACTGTCGTAAAGGCAATTTCGATGTGCACGTTGTAGGGGTGTACGGCCCCAACTACGACAATCCGCAGTTCTATCGCTCTCTGCACAACAAGCTTACTACATACTCGAAAATGTACACATTATGGGGGGGCTATTTCAATTGTGTGCAATCACCTGAGCTGGATCGTTCAAAGGGCCCCACTCGCTCTCCTTCTGCGGCTGCTCGGGCTATTGCAGAGACCGATGGGTTGGTGGATGTTTGGCGTTATCGTGCACCTGGGGTGAGAGTACACACACTACTCGTCGGTCCATGACATACACACGCGCATAGACTACTGTCTAGCTTCTCGTGAATTAATGCCTTTCATAACACATTGCGAGCACCTACTGCGTACATACTCTGATCATTCACCTGTTAAGATACAGCTGAAGTTAGACGACTTCCAACCCAGGACTCGGACGTGGCGCTTCCCTCAGTACTCGTTGCTAGATGAGGTATTCAAGTCGGAAATATCAAAAGATTTAGATCAATTCTTTGCTACTAATCTTGGCAGTGTCCCGAAGAGGGCCACCATATGGGAGACATTTAAAGTCTACATCAGAGGAGCGGCCGTATTGAAACACGCTGGGGTGCTGCGCTCTATCAGAGGGAGATTATAAAGGCTTGAAATGGAACTTGCAGAACTAGAGCGACGTATGGTTGCAGATCCTGCTCCTGATTTGTTAGCCCAGATTAGAACTAAAACAGAGGAATATAATGATGAGGCCCAGAGCGAGGTAGTACATCTGGGGAAATATGCTACGGCAAAAGTGTATGGGGAGGGGGATAGGCCAGGAGCGACGTTAGCTGCTTTGATCCAGCTAAGAGGGGGAACAAACGAAGTGCTGGAGTTGTATGCTGATAATGGCACAGTACTCAATGGAGCCACACAGATAGCGGACAGATTTTGCGGCTATTACGCAGAGCTTTACACCTCGTGTCCACTCAGTTCGGATGAGCCTGACGAAGAATATTTATCTTATATTGCCATGAAATGACTAACAAATGCTCATAGGGAATTCCTGATGGCGCCACTGCGCCCCACGGAGATAACAGCATGGCTGAAAACGATGTCCAATCATAAAGCTCCGGGGTCCTATGGGCTTACTGTAGCATTTTATAAAGCTTATCAAGACCAGCTGGTCACTCACCTGGTAAACCTGTTTGAGGAAATGTCAACCGATGGCGTAATGCCCCCTAGCATGAGAGAGGCCACCTTGATTACGTTGCTGAAAAAAGATAAACCCCCACAACGCTGCTCTTAATATAGGCCACTCTCATTGCTTAACACTGACACTAAAATATTTGCAAAAAATACTTGCAAATCGGCTCGCCCCCTTGCTCCCGATAGTGGTGGCCCCCGAGCAATCTGGCTTTGTGTCTACTCGATCCCTAACGAATAATTTGCGGACCCTGTTTGGCGTAATAACAGGGATTGATCCCGAGTTGAGGGCCGCGGCCATTTTTCTCGATGCCGATAAGACTTTCGACTCTGTTGAGTGGCGTTTCCTAAGGGCAGTATTAAGACGGGTGGGGGAGATATTTATTAAATTAGTGGATGTACTTTATGAAAAACCCACAGCTCGTGTGCGAGTGAACGGACTCCTGTCAGAACCAATACTTATAACGAGAGGCACAAGACAGGGGTGTCCTCTCTCCCCTTTGTTGTATGCACTGGCCGTGGAACCCCTCGCGTGCGCACTCCGCGAGTATCATGGACATCGAGGAATACGGTTCCCCCAGTATAACTTGATAATAACAGCCTATGCTGACGATACGCTTCTGTCAGTTAGCGAACCTTCGCGGAATTTAACACCAATTCTTCAGGAGGTGGAGCGCTTTGGACTGCACTCGGGGTTGCGCATTAATTGGAGTAAATCCATTGCGTTCCCTTTGACCCCCAATACTTTTCAAGTATAGGTTGTCTATCCCATTGCATGGATAACAGAACCAATTCATTACTTGGGTGTGCAGATACACTCTGACCCTGACATCGTGATTCGCAAAAACTACGGGAAGGCGATACAGAAGCTATCAGATTCTATCGAAAAATTGATTCATTTGCCGTTGTCTTTATTGGGTCGGGTTTCTCTTCTAAAGATGATAGTGCTTCCACGTTTCCTGTTTTTGTTTGTCAATATACCTATTCTATTGTCGAAATCATTCTTCCGCACCCTGCGCTCCCTTTTGATTCGGCTTGTGTGGGCTGGAAAACAGCCTCGGGTGCAATGGGAAACCCTGATTAAGCCATATGCGGCAGGGGGACTAAATGCTCCGGACTTCGAAATATATTATTGCACAGCACAACAAATGCATGCATTTCATTGGCTACATGGTGCTCAGGACAGCCCGCAGTTGTTCATTGAAAGGGAAGCGGTGAACCCTTTGTCATTACCACAGTACCTGGTTGATGTGCCACGTAGGCGCTATCACTACATCGATCCAGTCGGATGCAAGAGGAATGTGCTCTGGCGAGCGGCTGGCAGGCAGGGCATTACCCTACTTTACTCCCCCAAACTGCCTTTGGAACTCTGCAATTGTTGCCAATGGGGAAGGAGAGAGAATTTCGCACCGCAATGTGGTCTTTGGGCATTGACACGCTGGGTGACTTCTTTCTAGATGGGGTGGTCAGGCACTGGGATACGCTGCAAATAGACACTTCAGGAACCCATACGCTTACTAAGTTCCACTTCTTTCGCGCGAGGCATGCACTTCGGGCGTCACTAGGGGAGGGAATGTTAGAACCACGTGAATATACCCCCTTCACATTTCTAATACGTGCTAAATCTCTGCAACACTTTATATCGATACTGTACACTCTCTCCAGGACAGAAGCTAGCCCCCTAAACACGAAGTCACTACAAGAATGGCGCGCAGAACTACATATAGACATTACAGACGAACAGTGGACAGACTGCTGTGCAGGTACTAGATCAATTTCACAAAATGACAGACATCGCTTAATTCACTTTAAGTATTTGCAGAGAGTGTATTACACCCCAGCTCGCCTATTTAAGTGAGGGCTCAGAGAAGATGACAGATGCGCTATGTGAGGGATGACAAACGCAAACTTCACACACCTTGCGTGGGATTGCCCGGGAATACAGAAGTTTTGGGAGGAGGTACACTCCGCACTACAAGACATAGCAGGTGAGCAGCTGACTCTGACCCCTTTAGAAGCTTTGCTGGGTTATACTAGAGGGTTCCCCAAGAATACACGAAAATTACTAGCTCTAGGTATATTGATAGCAAAGAGAAGGATCGCACTGCGCTGGATGAAGGGCCCTATCCCTACTATAAAGGAATGGTGCGCAGATTTGTCTTACTGTAATATACACTCTGAAAATGTAAATGCTCTTATGCCTACACGTTGCAAGCCAAAAGATATTTGAGAACCGTACAAAGCTTACCTGGCGCGGCAGGCCGCTCTGGATGACGCAGGGGAAGAACAAGACAGAGCAGGGATTGGTTGACCTAGTGGTATACAATGGGACTGTGTAACACTCATGTTAGAGTTTGTCACATAATGTTCCAATGCTGGGCCTGATAATCTTGGATAAGAGTGGTCTACCCCTTGGTGATTAAAACGCAATTCATCGGACTCACTGCATAAAGAACATGCTACCTTAAAATATAGAGTTGTGTGGTTGTGCCAACTACGCTGTCAATGTCGAGACTGTACAGTTCTCCTTGCTGCTGCTGTACTTAATGGAAAGTTTATTGTGTATAATGTTTGTATGAAAATGAAAATAAAGTTTAAAAAAAAAAAGAGCATAACCACCCTTCCAATGTAACAGAAATAGAAGTGAGAGAAGTTTTAGAAAATATAAGGGAAGCAAGCACTAGTTCCCAAGAACCACCAGGACAAATACTTAAAACTTACAATAATCCACACAGAGAAGCAATTCCTATTATATGACAATAAAAGCCCTGAGAAACAAATAATTATATTTGCTAGCCCTACAAACTTACTAAAACTAGCCCAATGTCAAACATGGATGATGGATGGCACATTTAAAATATGCCCTAAACCATTCCATTAACTGTACACCATCGATGGTGAATTTCACAAAACTAACATACCTTTTATCTATGCATTACTGCCAAACAAACAAACAAGTACCTACATGGAACTGTTAAGCAGAATAAGCAACAGACAAACAACGACTTTCCCCAAAACATTATTATTGACTACGAGCAAGCTATGATCCAAACTAATCTAAAAGTATCCCCCTCGTGTAAGGCGGACGGTCCTTCGCCTTTTCCATGGCGGTGCCTGGAAAACAGGCACCGCAATGGGAACAGCAAAAAAGTTCCAGCACAGCATGGGCGGTGAGGTCCATGCTGTGCTGGAACTTTGTGAGACTACAGACAGGGGGACACATGTGGTGCCCCCCTGAATGTTTCCGTAAGGTGGGGGCATGTGGGCCCTGAACGGCCCCCTTTGTTCCTCCACCACCAGCCTTTTCATGGCGGGGCTCCTGCAATGGAATGGCTGGCGGAGGCGGAACTCGAAATATGCTCAGCGGGACTGCGCCAGTCCCGCTTAGCATGTTACATTGTGGCGCTCTTCTGCCACCGCCAGGGAACGACTGTTCCCTGGCACAGCCGGTGCGCCTCCAGCGCAACGAGTTTTGAAGTCATAATGCGGCGGACGGACCACTGCCACCGCGAGTCTGGGGGTCTTACGACCACCAAACTCATAATCAGCCCCTTAGACTAGAACAATCTGTTTCAGAAATCTGTCCTATACTAAACTAACCAAACTAGAAAAATGTATGAACATTTACAATTCAAAGTAATACTGTTTATAAACAACAAAGGACTAGACTACTTAGAAGCAATAGACAAATCTATCCTCTAAAGCACATATAAAAATGACCAGGCATCTAAGAAACCACAACATAATACACCAAAATAATTTAATCATGTTTTTCTTAAAACTAGTAAAATATTATTATTATATCAGTGAAATTTTAATTCTAAATTCTGCATTACTCACTGAGATAATAAAACTATCAATACTATATCTAAAAAATTTTTTAAATGATTAAATACATACAACAAACTAACAAACTACCTACACATAATTTAAAAAATACATCACATAGTTTCAACAAAACAACATAATAAATATATCAGCATAACATAATTATAAATATATAACATTTCCCACCCACAGTAAATGAATAAAATGAACTTACAATTTTGTTGCCGCAGATCTCTGTGCAAATCCACATAGTCCCCAAAAGTAATCCACCAAAAAGTTGTTTACACAACAGTAAAAAGCCCCAAAAAATGCAAAAATGTAGTTGAAAAAAAATTTATCCCTCGAAGCAATCCACAGTCTGTAGGTTCCATCAAAAATACAGAAAAATAGTTTTAAAAAATTTACCACTCCACCAAACACGTAAAACAAGGAAATCTATATTAAAAAATGTGTTTATAAAAAACGAATTCAGATTTCCTTAAACAAAAACAAGATGTCCGACTTCTCTTCCAACGGTCAAGGAAAATGGAACCTGCAAAAAATAGAGAAAACACCCTACAGCACAAAACACTATGGGGTCATCACGATGTAGGGCAGACCGCCACCGACAGGCTGTTGTTGCCGGTTTGGCCTGCATCCTGGGAATCGGTCCAACCGCCAGATTATAATACTGGTGGTCTGAGCACAGAGGCCGGGGGGGAGGTAGGACCGCTGCCTCCGACAGGATAAAAGATCCAGGGGCATATTATCAAGGCGGCGCTATGAAATTATCGCCGCTTTTGCGTCTGTTTTCGGGCGAAAAGCGGCGATAATTTCATCGCCTTATCAGCAAAGACACGCTATCGCGTGTTTTGCTGACTTAGCGCCCGTTCCAGCACGCCTAACTTTGCATCGCTAATGAGATGCAAAGTAGGCGTGGCTGTGAAACCAACCAGGGAAAATATCGCGAAGGCAGCTTCGCGATATTTACAAGGAAGGGTAGCGATTTTTTAAATCGCGTTAAGTATGACTTATCGCAGGAATTTAACGTCTGTTAAATTCCTGACTAAGGCATACTTAACATGGGGGTGGATTCTGTGGCTAAGACCACAGGCCCTATCATCTGGGATATCGCCGTTTTCCACCATGGAAAACGGCGATATCCACACTATCTCTGGAATTTTATCGCCTCGGCGATCCGCGTTGTTGATAACGCGCTAACCGGGCGATAAATTCCAGAGATAGCCGGCGATAAATATGCAAGCGCTAAGCGCGCTTTGCGATATTTATCACCGGCCCTTGTTAATATGCACCCCAGTTGGGACAGCGGTTGGATTCCTAACCCCGCAATGGGGGCGGTGCCTGCGCAGGCACCGCCATAGGGATTAGGATATCCCTTTCTGATTGCCTTTTCATGGCGGTCCCACTCCCATGAAAAGGCAGCCGGAAAGTGACTTTGGGGGCCCAAGCAGGGCCCCTGTAGGCCACTGCTAAGTGGCCTGGGGGCCACATTTAGTGCCCTCCCACACATCCATGCATTATGGGCCAGGCACCACATGGTGCCTGGCCCACAGTGCATGGATGTGCACAAACTGCCTTTTTCCACTGCAGCTTGTGCTGTTGCCCTTTTTCTGGGCTGCCGCGCAATCCACAGTAGAAAAAGGCAATTTCAGACCACCTACACAGCGGTCTAATCATTATATGGCAGGTGGTACCGCTGACTGCTTGTCAGCCGCTCTCATTCCTGCTGCGATGGAGGTTGGCCGTCTGACCGACCTCCATCTTAATTAGGCCCTACATTCCCAAATATACACATACATAATATTAATGTACACAAAACTAGTCAGCAATAAGTACACGAGACATAACTTACATTAAAAAACACTTTAATTCCTACAACATATAATAAACCTAAACAATACCAAAGAGAATCAAAAAACAATACAACACACAATATTCTCACTAAAACAGCACACACATCATATACACAACTATTTTACCTCCCCTCTACCTTAGAAATACCTTATAAATAGGTAGAAAAAAAGTACCTTTACTGACGAAGAGTAGCACCCAACTGTGACCTCTTTCCTCCACGAAAAAGCCAAAAATTACAGCAATAGATTACTAAATTGAGTTAGTGGTCGAAAAAAATGCCCGCCTAATATAAGTAAAAAAAGACTATTCCCCTATAGGAATGAATGGGAAAAAATAGCAGAAATTGTAAAATATATATTAAATAATGTGATAACATATACAACATTATTAAATATATATATTCAAAATATTTATATCAAATAACAGCATCAAAATATATCTTAAAAATGTTTGTGAAAAATATAAAAATACTGTACAATGTAACAAAAAATATAAAAATATACATTACTGAAAAAGTATTCAGATACATATTTTCTGTATTTGTTTAATATCTATTAAACAATGTGTTGTATATATTAAATACAGGTATAACATATATACAATTATTTAATATATATTGAAAATATTTATATTAGGTAACAGTATAAAAATGTATGTAAAAGACTTTTGTAAAAAATAATAAAAAATGTACAATGTTAAAAAAAAATGGACAAATGTATATTACTGAAAATGTATTCATAAACTTTTTTCTGTATTTATTTAACAACTATTAACAAATATGTTACATATTAAAAACAATTTTTGTTTTCTAATAAATATGTATAAAAATATAAAAAGTTGCAATAAGTGTTGTTTCTTTAAAATAATTTTATTTAGAAATTATATATGTATTGATTTCTTCTCAGACTTATTGATATTAAAATGTTAATAAATTGCAAACACTACACTTTTCTACCATGTCCTAGCGAAAACTACTTTGACTAATTACTGAACACTACAAACATAACACATACTATTGCCACTTTATCACAAACAAACCAAACACATATCTATAGAACCAAACACTTAAAATTCTCTATTTCCTCTGCAATACAACTTACCTCAAACAAGGGTTTGGACACTAAAAGGGTTAAATATACTATTCCCACTCCAAGACTGCAAGAGAAAATAAGTCAGGGAAGATATTGGACACTAAAGAGGCAACATTTACCATTCTCACTCCAATCTAACTTAACACAGGGAAGGTTCTGGGCACTAAAAAGGCAACATGAATCATTCCCACTCCAATGCACTGCTTCCGTCCTGTCATAGCAAACTTCTGCTTTGCTTCATGGAAGCGAGAGCAGGATAACTGCTCTCGCTTCCATGAAGCGAAAATAAAATTGCTTTTGGGCAAATGGAGCTGCATGTGTTCAGCTCCCTTTGCCCAAAAGCAATGCCGGCTCCCGCAGGAGGCGGTGAGCCAGCAGGGACCGCGGGGGCATTGGGCCTCCCCCCGCGGTTCTCAACGAAGTGGCCAAGCCCCAGAGGATAGGGTCCATGGGGCCATAATTGGCCTCACGAGGGGGCCACATGCCCCCCTCCAAAATTTATAAAAAAAGAAAGGCTGGGCAGGCCCCGGGGGATGGGGTCCCCCGGGCCAAAAGTGGCCCAGGGTAGGGGAGCCATGCGGCCCCCCTTCCATAAATAAAGTTTTTGCTGGGCCCCGGGGATGGGGTCCCCAGGGCCGAAATCGGCCTGGGGAGGGGGGGCCCCGTGGCCCCCCTCTCCTTTAAAAAAAACAAAACAAAGGCCTAACCCCGGGGGATGGGGTGTCCGGGGCTGTAATCGCCCCCCCTCCCTTTTCAATAATTTTTTATTTAAAAAAAAATGGCTCAGGCCCCAGGGGATGGGTCCCCGGGGCCCAAAAGGGTCAAGGGAAGGGGGGCCACACAGCCCCCTCCCTAAAATGCAAAAAAAAAAACTAAGAAACCAGCAACTCGCCGGAGGCCCGCCCCCTCAATGCACCACTTTGCAAGCGCGCCTCCTGGCGCGCTCTGGGTTGGGGGATGAAGTCCCCTTAACTGGTGAGGATTCTTAGGGGCCAACTAGGCCACCAGATACCTCCAATAAGCCCCATACAGTGGGATTGCTGAGAGGTGGTAGGAGGCCACGCCCCTTTTTACACCACTCTACAAATTCGCCTATTGGTGCACTGCTGGTGGGGTGATGAGGTCCCTTTGTGTCCTGAGGACCTCAGGACTAAAGTGGACTTCATCCCCCAAGCAGCAGTGCGCCAGGAGGCGCGTTTGCAGAGTGGTATAAAAAGGAGGCGTGGCCTCTGTCCACTCTCAACAATCCAGCTATATGGGGCTTACTAGAGGTAACAAGAGGGCTAATTGGCCCCCAGGGACCCACAGGCGGCATGGGGACTTAATCCCCCAACTAAGAGCGCGCCAGGAGGTGCGTTTGCAGAGTGGTGGAGAAAGGGGGCGTGGCCTGTGTCCACCTCTCAGCAATCCCACTGTGTGGGGCTTACTAGAGGTAACAGGTAGGCTATTTGGCCCCTAAGGACCCCCAGCAGCGAAGGGGATTTCAATCCCCATCCAAGAGCGCGCCAGGGAGGGCGTTTGCAGAGTGGTGGAAAAAGGGTGTGTGGCTTGCTATGAGAACTTAGCAATCCTGCTGTGTGGGACTTACTGGAGGTAATAGGAGGGGTAGTTGGCCCCAAGGGTGTCCTTGGGGGCCAACTACCCATCCTGTTACCTCCAATAAGTCCAACACAGTGGGATTGCTAAGAGGTCTTCGGAGGTCAAGCCCCCCCTTTCTCCACCACCCTGCAAATGCACCTCCTGGCACACTACTGGTTGGGAGATGAGGTCCACTTTACTGCTGAGGGACTTTGGGGGCAAAGAAGCCTTCCTGGAATCTCCTGTAAGTGCTATGCAGCGAAATTCCTGAGCGCTGATCGGAGGCCCAGCTCCCTTTCTCCACCACTCTGCAAACGCTACTACTAGTTAAAGAAGCATTTGCAATGTAATAGGTCTTGCATTTGCGAAAGTTAGGGCTATTGGCGTTGTAAATGTAAAAGTTTTTCACTAATGTTTTTTGGGTGGAGTGGATGTAAGTTGTGTGTAGTGGAATTATGTGGTATGTTGTGCAGTGAAATTATGTGGATAGAAAGTATGTGGTATTTAGTGTATAGGAATTATAGAGGGTGGGAGTATGTGTTATGGGGAGTAATTATGTGGTATGGTAGTCTGTGTTGTGGAGTGGTAACCTCAGGTTTAGTCTTCCTCATTTCCATAGAAACTAAACTATAAACTTAATGAGACAAAAAAAATAAGGAACCACTGAGGAGCACTCTGGACCTAGAGGTATGAGCAGGGCCACTGGATAATTAGACATTTTCCGCATTTACCACATAATCCATCATCTGCTGCATAATCAACAGATTTGAACAAAACAAACCTTGTTTCTAGCTCAAACGGCTCAAACGTTACCAAAAATGCAGTGACAAGTATTACAGCGTTGTGTAAGGCCCTTTGCAAACCTGGAATGGTCGCCTGTTACTTATTGCTAAATGTGGGTGTTAAATTGGTACTAATGGTGCGCAAACCACCCTTGCTTCTTTCTGTGCCTCTCTTTCTGCATTTCTCTTGCTTCTTTGTGCACATTTCTTCCTTTTTCTGCACTTCTCTTGCCTCTTTCTGCACATCTCTTCCGCTTTATGCACCTCCCTTCTTTCTGCACCTCTCTTGCTTCATTCTGCACCTCTCTTGCTTCTTTCTTCTGCACCTCTCTTGCCTCTTTCTGCACCTCTGTTGCTTCTTTCTGCACTTCTCTTACCTCTTTCTGCACCCTCTTCCCTCTTTCTGCACCTCTCTTGCCTCTTTCTGCACCCCTCTTTCCTCTTTATGCACCTCTCTTGCCTCTTTCTGCAGTTCTCTTGCCTCCTTCTGCACCTTTGTTGCTTCTTTCTGAACTTCTCTTGCCTCTTTCTGCACCCCTCTTGCCTTTTTCTGCACCTCTTTACCCTCTTTCTGCACTTCTCTTGCCTCTTTCTGCACCTCACCTGCCTCTTTCTGCATTCTCTTGCTTTTTTCTGCACCTCTCTTGTTTCTTTCTGCAACTCTCTTGTCTCTTTCATCACTTCTCTTGCTTCTTTCTACACCTCTGCTGCTACCTTCGGCACTTCTCTTGCCTCTTCCTGCAATTCTCTTGCCTGTTTCTGCACCTCTCCTGCCTGTTTCTGCACCTTTGTTGCCTCTTTCTGCACCTCACTTGCTTCTTTCTGCACCACTCTTCCCTCTTTCTGTACTTCTTTTGACTTTTTCTTCACCCCTGTTCCATCGCTCTGCACCCCGCTTGCCTCTTTCTGCACCTCTGTTGCTTCTTTCTGCACTCCTCCTGCTTCTTTCTGCACCTCTCTTGCTTCTTTCTGCAGCCCTCTTGCCTCTTTCTGCAGTTCTCTTACCTCTTTTGCTTCTTTCTGCACTTCTGTTGCCTTTTTCTGCACCCATCTTGCCTCTTCCTGCACCTCTGTTGGGTCTTTCTATACTGCTTTTGCTTCTTTCTGCACCTCTCTTGCAAATTTCTGCACCCCTCTTGCCTCTTTCTGTACCCTTCTTCCCTATTTCTGCACCTCTCTTGCCTCTGTCTGCACCCCTGTTCCCTCTTTCTGCACCTCTTTTGCCTGTTTCTACAACTCTCTTGCCTCTTTCTGCAGTTCCCTTGCCTCTTTCGGCACCTCGGTTGCTTCTTTCTGCATTTCTCTTGCCTCTTTCTGCACCCCTTTTGCCTCTTCTGCATATCTGTTGCTTCTTTCTGCACCTCCCTTGCTTTTTTCAGCACCTCTCTTGCTTCTTTCTGCACCCCTCTTACCACTGTCTGCACCCCTCTTCCCTCTTTCTGCACCTCTCTTGCCTCTGTCTGTACCCCTCTTCCCTCTTTCTATTCTCCACCTCTTTTGCCTGTTTCTGCAACTCTCTTGCCTCTTTCTGTAGTTCTCTTGCCTCTTTCAGCACCTCTGTTGCTTCTTTCTGCACCACTCTTGCTTTTTTCAGCACCTCTCTTGCTTCTTTCTGCACCCCTCTTTCCTCTTTCTGCACCTCTCTTGCCTCTTTCTGCAGTTCACTTGCCTCCTTCTGCACCTCTGTTGCTTCTTTCTGCACTTCTCTTGCCTCTTTCTGCACCCCTCTTGCCTGTTTCTGTACCTCACTTGCCTCTTTCTGCACCTCTTTTGCCTCTTTCTGTACTTCTCTTGCCTCTTTCTGCACCTCACTTGCCTCTTTCTGCATTCTCTTGCTTTTTTCTGCACCTCTCTTGTTTCTTTCTGCAACTCTCTTGTCTCTTTCATCACTTCTCTTGCTTCTTTCTACATCTCTGTTGCTTCCTTCGGCACTTCTCTTGCCTCTTCCTGCACTTCTCTAGCCTCTTTCTGCACCTCACTTGCCTCTTTCTGCATTCTCTTGCTTTTTTCTGCACCTCTCTTGTTTCTTTCTGCAACTCTCTTGTCTCATTCATCACCCCTCTTCCCTCTTTCTGCACCTCCCCTGCCTCTGTCTGCACCCCTCTTCCCTCTTTCTGCAGTTCTCCCGCCTCTTTCTGCACCTCTGTTGCTTCTTTCTGCACTTCTCTTGCCTTTTTCTACACCCTCTTGCCTCTTTCTGCACCTCTGTTGCTTCTTTCTGCACTTCTCTTGCTTCTTTCTGCACCTCTCTTGCTTCGTTCTGCAGCCCTCTTGCCTCTTTCTGCAGTTCTCTTGCCTCTTTTTGCACCTCTTTTGCTTCTTTCTGCACTTCTGTTGACTCTTTCTGCACCACTCTTGCCTCTTCCTTTGCCTCTGTTGGGTCTTTCTGTACTGCTCTTGCTTCTTTCAGCACCTCTCTTTCAAATTTCTGCACCCCTCTTGCCTCTTTCTGCACCCCTCTTCCCTCTTTCTGCACCTCTTGTGCCTCTGTCTCAACCCCTTGTCCCTCTTACTGCACCTCTTTTGCCTGTTTCTGCAACTCTTTTGCCTCTTTCTGCACCTCTGTTTTCTTTCTGCATTTCTCTTGCCTCTTTATGCACCCCTCTTGTCTCTTCTGCACCTCCGTTGGTTCTTTTAGCACCACTCTTGCTTTTTTCAGCACCACTCTTGCTTCTTTCTGCACCTCTGTTGCCTCTTTCTTCAGTTCTCTTGCCTCCTTCTGCACCTCTGTTGCTTCTCTCTGCACTTCTCTTGCCTCTTTCTGCACCCCTTTTGCCTCTTTCTGCACTTCTCTTTTTCTTTATTTTATTTTTTATTGGAAAAGTCAGGTAAATACATAGAAAAATAAAGTTACAGTGTTACATTTATCGTTGTATATACAATAAGAGCCACAGTGCAATATCATACGCTAAAACATTTCATATTTACACATTTAGATGTTACCCCCTAACTACTTGGTCGTTCCGCCATTGCATTAAAGGTTCACATATCTTCATACCCTTCTTCCGGGCTCTTTGCCCTTTGCATTTACATAATGAAATTTCCTGCTGGCTGAAATTCAATAGCCGGTGGAGCCATAGCTGATATGTTGGCGGATATGTATCTTTCCAAGCTGTGGCTATCAGTAAACGAGCTATAGCTATTGTAATAAATACAAAGTCTCTTTGTGAGGTATCAAGATTTGCCCGACATTCTTACCCTAGTAGCATCAGGGCAGGAGTAATCGTGACTTCCTTATTAATTGTCTGAGTCCAAAATTCTTTTATACCATCCTTAAGCAATTAGAGCTTAGTACAGGAGTAAAACATATGTATGCTGTCTGCTGGACCCTCTTGGCATCTAGGGCACTTGTCGTTCTCCCTCTTCCCCCAACCATGGAGCTTAGCCGGTGTATATTATAGATTAAACAAAGTTTTGTAATGCTGGGCTTTTAAGTTAGCTGACAAGAAAATCCTTGTCCCTAATGCGATTGACATGTCCAAGTCTACCTCCTTGACCCCCAGCTTTTCGGCCCATTTTGTTTCTGTCTTTTCTCTATCATCTGGGAGGGTCTTGATTAGCTTGTGATAGTAGTCCCTTAGCCTGCTATCTTGCCGCTTAATAATTTCCAGTATTAAAATTTTCTCCAGATTAATGGAGTCCCTAGGGAGATTTTTTATACATCTCTGCACCTGCATATACTTGAACTGCGTATTGTTATTAATACTGAACTGCTGCACCAGCCCTGCAAATGCAATAGGTTCAGTGTCGTAAAACAGATCTGCCACCTGATCTATCCCCGCCTGTTCCCAGCCCCTAGCCATACCATCATATAGTGCTTCTGGTAGTATGGCTGAACGCCACAGTGGATTGTACCTATTGTATCTGGGAATCTTCAGGGTCTTACTGACCTTTTTCCAGACCTTCCAGGCAGCCTTGACACACTTAAACCGCGTTTGTTTTATAATAGCTAGGCTCCAGTTGGCTGAAAAAAAGCCCTACTGCGTCTCTCCCTATAGATAGCTGATATACTGACGGTAAGCCCGGGACCTCGACTCTGCTCTGACCTGGTTGGAGAAAAATACCCATCTGCTGCAAAGCTGTAGCCCAATAATAGAATAAAATGTTAGGGACTCCCCATCCGCCTCGCTCGCGTGGTAGCATCATAAACTTCATTGCTCGACGTGTCTTCTGGTAGCCCCAAATGAAATTAGAAAACATAGTGTTAACTTTCTTTATATTAATTTCAGCCAGTTCCAACGGAATTGCCCGAATAAGATATAATATTTAGGGAAACATTTTGATTTTAATTAAATTAGTATGCCCAATTATCCTAAGATGTAGTTTATCTAGTCGCTTGAGTTCTACGTTTATTTTCTCCAGAACAGGGTCAATGTTGATTGCCCACAGAGCGTCCATACAAGATGTTATATTTATCCCCAAGTAGGTTGCAGCTACACTTTTACGAGTGTCTTGTAACTGGCACTGGGAGGAACAGATAATTTGAGTGTTCCCCTTATTCAGGAGGTAACCAGATTTCTTCCCAAATTCCTCTGCCATATTTTCTATCTCCCTAATTGCTATATCCGGTTCTGAGGTAACTATTGCAATGTCGTCTGCATATGCTAGATTCTTGGTTTCATAGCCTTTTGTAATTACGGGTTTAATTGCTTGGTTATGTATAATTTGATTAATGAATGGGTCTAGGTATATGGCGAATAAAAAAAGGAGAGCAGGGGCACCCTTGTCGCGTCCCTCTTGCTATCTCGATCCTCCCTGAGGGTACGGCTTATAATACATGGCTTGTATATCCTTCACAAACCGAGGGCCCAGCCCCCTCTCTGCCAGGGCACCCCACAGATATTGCCATGAAACCCGGTCAAAGGCTTTGTCCGCATCCAGGAGGACCACAGCCACCTCACTGGATTCTGCTTCTGCTATATCAAGTAGTGCGATGACCCGCCTGGTGTGGTCTGTGGTCCCCCTTCCTGGGACAAAGTCATGCTGCCATGGTGATACCAGTGTCACTATGATCCCTTGTATCCGTTTGGCTATGATTTTCGAGTATACCTTAGCGTCAGAGTTCATAAGTGAAATCGGACGATAAGAGGCTGGTAATTCGGCTGGTTTACCTTTTTTGGGAAATATCACAACTCCCGTTCCCTGCCATGACGCGGGGGGATCCCACTATGCTGCACACCCAGGAACAGATCGTGCATTAGGGGAGCAATCTCTCTTGCAAGTACTCAAGCGGGATTTTATCAGGACCTGCTGCTTTCCCCGCGGGAAGAGATCCAATAGCCTACTGGACCTCTTTGATAGTAAATTCTTTGTCCAGCTCCTGAGCTATTGTTTCATCAATTCTTGTTGATACAGACCCCATACCATCTGGATCTATCGAGCTCGTTTCAAGAGGGTCAGCCTGATACAGCTTCCTATAAAACTCCTCGAAGACACCTATAATCTTTTCCGGCCCAGTCGCATCCTGGCCTTTGCTATTCTTAATTTTAGCAATATTATTCCTAGCAATTTTCTGCTTTGAGCGTAGTGACAGTAGTCTTCCTGCTGCCTCACCGTACTCGTACATCTCTCCCCGGTACGCCTGATATGTTTGGGCCAGCCTTTCCTGGAAATTACTATTAATTTCTGCCTTTACTAAGGCTAGTTTCACCATATGCTCCCGGATTAAATCTTCATGCCCTCCTTTACGGATCAGTTTAACATGCTCTGCCTCTAATCCCGCTAGCTTCTCTATTAAAGAGTCGACCTCTCCCTTACGCTGTTTATGGCATTGCCCCACATAACTAATAACTTCTCCCCTCAGGCCAGCTTTAAAAGTATCCCATACAATCCTTCGCGAGGCACTATATCTATTCCTATCAAAAAATTCTATAGTCCACTGCTTTATGTATACACTGAACTCTTCACTAACTAGCAGCTTTTTATCAAAGGTCCAAGCGCTCTGCTTCCTGCTGCTTCCCAGCCCTGTTACCTCAAGCCATAGTGGATTATGGTCCGAAAATAGATGTGGTAGCTTTTTAATCTCCGCCTTATCCAGTATGTTACGCGAGGCTAAGAAATAATCCAGGCGCACATATTTCCTGTGGGGATGAGAATAATAAGTATAACCAGAGTCGCTCGAGTTTTTCTCTGCCCATACATCAGTCAGCCCGAGGCTGTCTCTAAAGGCAGTAGGTGCCCTATATACTTGGGGTTTTCTCCCCCCATATTACTGGGTCTGGGTTTTTTCGGCCTCCAAATGTATGTTGAAATCGCCGCACACTATTGTCGGCTCTGGCCAGGAGGCAAGCTCTACTTCTAGTTCTTCCCAAATTTTGGAATCATCCTGATGTGATCCATATATAGTCACCACAGTCACCCCCTTAGCTAGTAGAGCAATTGCCCAGCGCCCCCAGTTGTCAGCTGCTATGCGCTTAGCCAATCCCACGCTTAGCATATATAGCTACTCCTCTAATCATAGAGGTCTGGGTAGAGCATACCAACAAATTGTAGCCCCTAATCTCCAGAACACTCTTGTTGTTCCAAGGAATATGTGTTTCCTGCAGGCATATTACATCCGGACTTATATCTTTCAGAATTTCAAAAACTCTGCCTCTCTTGTTTTTGTGCTACAAACTGAGCACTGCCCTGGAGGCTAGCGACTGCCCGGGAGCTTACCTGCCAGGAAGCATGAAGCCGAAGTCCGTACTTCCCAGGACCCAAGGGAAGGGATCTGGGACTCCCACGATCGCCGGCGGCTCCGGGGCGGAGAGTAACAAGGCAGTAACAGCCCGCACAGAGGTGGAGCCAGGTACAGGAGCTGTGCGGCATTCGGGATGACGCACACATGGTCAGAATCGGAATGAGAATGCTGCGGAGGGAAGGGGAAAGGCGGGGCTACGCTCCAGCAGCGTCTGCCCGGACACACAATTGCGGATCTACTGAGGGGGCCAAAGAAGCACTCCGAGAACAACAAGCCAGCTGGAACTTCGGATGCAGGCACCCGCGATGGGAGTATGGAGGCAGCTAATGGGTCTGTAGGGAAAGATGGAACCTCCTCAAACGGCGCGAGTGTGGAGTCTACAGGCACAGGTACATTGCAAAAACTGCAGCTGCAGAACAGTGGGAGTGGAGGGGAAATCATGACAGACGCGAAGGGGACAGAAATAGTAGCGGGGGTGATGTTGAAAAAGGTGGCAGGATAAATACTGAACCCCCCCAGCCACATCCTGTACTGGAACTTGACTGTTTACCGCAAAAGAATGGCAAGATGGAGGCATCAATGGTATTAGGCAACCCCCCCAAAGCGGCATATAAAATCACACAACCCCCGCAGGCAGTCTCAGGCTCTTTGGATGGGACCGGGCTGGTCACAATGCATAAAGACAGGCAACCCCCGCTGTACGCCTCAGGTTATCAGGTTGGAATGGGGCTGGATTTAGCACAATGTAGCAAGGAAGGGCGAGTACTGAAAAAAGGGGATTACTCGGAAGTCGCTGATTGTTTCTACTCCCTGTTGGATGAGACTTGCTCAGCAGACGAGTCTATATCGTTGACAGGCTCTAGCGAAAGTTATGCTAGTGAGGTGGACTCTGCTGCGACAATACATAAGGCACACAGAAGATCCAATCGTGCAGAGAAGGCAACAAGGCTGAGGAAAGCCGGACAGGAGACCTCAAATGGGATTATGCTCCAAATTCACAACTGGTCGGCACGGCCAATGGGCAGCTAGATATCGACCCTCAAGCTAGTACAACCTCAACGCTGGATGTCATTTTACAATCTATTATGGCTCATCGGGAAGAGACAAAGCAAGACAGCAGACGCTCTCAATCGGCTCTCCGAAAGATGCAAGAGGCTGTCTGAAAAGTGGCTAAAGTGTGTAACGACATTAGTGACCGGCTAACTGAGCTCGAGACGCGAACCAGAACTCTTGAGGATGACCTCACAGGTGTTCAGACACAAACAGAAGCACATGAGGCCAGACTGATAGACATTCAATGGAAGCTAGAGGAACAAGAAAATCGGCAGCGGCGTAACAACTTACGCTTCCTAGGCATTCCAGAGGGACGGGAAGGCAATGATGTACGACAGTTTATGATAGATCTGCTTGGGAGGGCATTCCTGGACCTGGAAGGATGGAACTGGCAACAGGAAGTTCAACGTGCCCATCGGGTCCCCTTCAATATCAAAAACCCAATTGGCCCTGACACGAAACCCAGGGCCATTCTGGTGTTTTTTGGGAACTATCTGCTTTGACAAAATATCTGGGAGAAGGCCAAACCGGAAAGTAAGCGGAAGGTAGATGATGTCACCTTCTTCGCAAGACCAGACTTCTGCCACATTACTGTCGAAAGACGATGGAGGCTGAGGAAGATGATTGCCCCATTTCAAGCCAAGGGAGCCCAGGCGTACCTGAATAATCCTGCCAAACTGAAGGTGGTAGTAGGAGATCGTACCTTCTATTACGCTTCAGAGAATAAAGCAAAGGAAGCTCTGGCAGAACTTAGTGGGTAGCAATGGCAAGAACATGATGTATGACGAGGGATTGTAAATATAGGATAATACCCAAGCAAGAGGTAGAATGAGCCAGCTGGGCTGCTCTAGAGGGTGGCAAGCGGGGGGGGGGCTGAATATAAATTAGCGATGACTCTAAGAAACCAAAGGGCAAGGGTGGGCTATCGTATTTTTTTCTTTTGGTGAAGTTGAATCCGGGGCTGGGCTTGTATCTTTGCAGTATGATAACTAGCTACCTTTAAGATTTCAGCTATTATCATCATTCTTCTATTGTTTTTCTTTTGTCTTTTCTCTGTTTCTTCTTAGGATATTAACCTAGGTTTACACTGATCACAGCGCTACGGTGCTCCATCACACACACAGACCATAGGTCTGGAAGCTTCCACGATGGAGGGTGAGCAAGGGGGATGGGGAGCTGGGAGGTGGAGGGAGAGGGGGAACGGGGAGGCAAGGGTGGGAGATGGGAGGGAGGGGGAGAGGAGGGTAGGCTTGGGGCGACGGGGAAAAAAGGGAAAAAAAGGAGGAAAGGGAAAGGTCAGGCACAAGTATTAAAAAAAGAAAAATATATGTGGGGAATCTAAGAAGCAAGGGTCTACAAAGAGAAACTCTACAGGTCAATATGGATAAACTCAAGATCTGCTCAGTCAATGTGGGGGTCTCTCTGCATTCTCTTGCTTTTTTCTGCACCTCTCTTGTTTCCTTCTGCAACGCTCTTGTCTCTTTCATCACTTCTCTTGCTTCTTTCTACACCTCTGTTGCTTCCTTCGGCACTTCTCTTGCCTCTTCCTGCACTTCTCTTGCCTGTTTCTGCACCTCTCTTGCCTCTTTCTGCACCTTTGTTGCCTCTTTCTGCACCTCACTTGCTTCTTTCTGCACCCCTCTTCCCTTTTTCTGTACTTCTCTTGCCTCTTTCTGCACCCCTGTTCCCTCTTTCTGCACCACTCTTGCCTCTTTCTGCACCTCTGTTGCTTCTTTCTGCACTTCTCTTGCTCCTTTCTGCACCTCTCTTGCTTCTTTCTGCAGCCCTCTTGCCTCTTTCTGCAGTTCTCTTGCCTCTTTCTGTACCTCTTTTGCTTCTTTCTGCACTTCTGTTGCCTTTTTCTGCACCCATCTTGCCTCTTCCTGCACCTCTGTTGGGTCTTTCTATACTGCTCTTGCTTCTTTCTGCACATCTCTTGCAAATTTCGGCACCCCTCTTGCCTCTTTCTGTACCCCTCTTCCCTCTTTCTGCATCTCTCTTGCCTCTGTCTGCAGATCCCTTGCCTCTTTCGGCACCTCTGTTGCTTCTTTCTGCATTTCTCTTGCCTCTGTCTGCACCCCTCTTGTCTCTTCTGCATATCTGTTGGTTCTTTCTGCACCTCTCTTGCTTTTTTCAGCACCTCTCTTGTTTCTTTCTGCACCCCTCTTGCCTCTTTCTGCACCCCTCTTCCCTCTTTCTGTACCTCTCTTGCCTCTTTCTTCACCCCTCTTCCCTCTTTTTATGCCTCTTTTGCCTGTTTCTGCAACTCTCTTGCCTCTTTCTGCACATCTCTTGCCTCTTTCTGCACCTCTGTTGCTTCTTTCTGCATTTCTCTTGCTTCTTTCTGCACCCTTCTTGTCTCTTCTGCACCTCCGTTGGTTCTTTCTGCACCACTCTTGCTTTTTTCAGCACCTCTCTTGCTTCTTTCTGCACCCCTGTTGCCTCTTTCTGCACCCCTCTTTCCTCTTTCTGCACCTCTCTTGCCTCTTTCTGCAGTTCACTTGCCTCCTTCTGCACCTCTGTTGCTTCTTTCTGCACTTCTCTTACCTCTTTCTGCATCCCTCTTACCTGTTTCTGCACCTCACTTGCCTCTTTCTGCACCTCTCTTGCCTCTTTCTGTACTTCTCTTGCCTCTTTCTGCACCTCACTTGCCTCTTTCTGCATTCTCTCTCTTTTTTCTGCACCTCTCTTGTTTCTTTCTGCAACTCTCTTGTCTCTTTCATCACTTCTCTTTCTTCTTTCTACACCTCTGTTGCTTCCTTTGGCACTTCTCTTGCCTCTTCCTGCACTTCTCTTGCCTCCTTCTGCACCTCACTTGCCTCTTTCTGCATTCTCTTGCCTCTTTCTTCATTCTCTTGCTTTTTACAGCACCTCTCTTGCTTCTTTCTGCACCCCTCTATTCTCTTTATGCAGTTCACTTGCCTCCTTCTGCACCTCTGTTACTTCTTTCTGCACTTCTCTTACCTCTTTCTGCACACCTCTTGCCTGTTTCTGTACCTCTTTTACCTCTTTCTGAACTTCTCTTGTCTCTTTCTGCTCCTCACTTGCCCTTTTCTGCATTCTCTTGCTTTTTTCTGCACCTCTCTTGTTTCTTTCTGTACCTCTCTTGCCTCTGTCTGCACCCCTTGTCCCTCTTACTGCACCTCTTTTGCCTGTTTCTGCAATTCTCTTGCCTCTTTCTGCAGTTCTCTTGTCTCTTTCTGCATCTCTGTTGCTTCTTTCTGCATTTCTGTTGCCTCTTTATACACCCCTCTTGTCTCTTCTGGACCTCCGTTGGTTCTTTTTGCACCACTCTTGCTTTTTTCAGCGCCTCTCTTTCCTCTTTCTGCACCTCTCTTGCCTCTTTCTGCAGTTCTCTTGCCTCCTTCTGCCCATCTGTTGCTTCTTTCTGCACTTCTCTTGCCTCTTTCTGCACCCCTCTTGCCTTTTTCTGCACCCTTTATGCCTCTTTCTGCACTTCTCTTGCCTCTTTCTGCACCTCACCTGCCTCTTTCTGCATTCCCTTGCTTTTTTTCTGCACCTCTCTTGTATCTTTCTGCAACTTTCTTGTCTCTTTCATCACTTCTCTTGCTTCTTTCTACACCTCTGTTGCTTCCTTCGGCACTTCTCTTGCCTGTTTCTGCACCTCTCTTGACTCTTTCGTACCTTTGTTGCCTCTTTCTGCACCTCACTTGCTTCTTTCTGCACCCCTCTTCCCTCTTTCTGTACTTCTCTTGCCTCTTTCTGCCCCCCTGTTCCCTCTTTCCGCACCCCTCTTGCCTCTTTCTACACCTCTCTTGCTTCTTTCTGCAGCCCTCTTGCCTCTTTCTGCAGTTCTCTTGCCTCTTTTGCTTCTTTCTGCACTTCTGTTGCCTTTTTCTGCACCCACCTTGCCTCTTCCTGCACCTCTGTTGGGTCTTTCTATACTGCTCTTGCTTCTTTCTGCACCTCTCTTGCAAATTTCTGCACCCCTCTTGCCTCTTTCTGTACCCCTCTTCCCTCTTTCTGCACCTCTCTTGCCTGTTTCTGCAACTCTCTTGCCTCTTTCTGCAGTTCCCTTGCCTCTTTCGGCACCTCTGTTGCTTCTTTCTGCATTTCTCTTGCCTCTACACCCCTTTTGTTTCTTCTGCATATCTGTTGGTTCTTTCTGTACCTCTCTTGCCTTTTTCAGCACCTCTCTTGCTTCTTTCTGCACCCCTCTTGCCACTTTCTGCACCCCTCTTGCCACTTTCTGCACCCCTCTTCCCTCTTTCTGCACCTCTCTTGCCTCTGTCTGCACCCCTCTTCCCTCTTTCTATTCTGCACCTCTTTTGCCTGTTTCTGCAACTCACGTGCCTCTTTCTGCAGTTCTTTTGCCTCTTTCTGCACCTCTGTTGCTTCTTTCTGCATTTTTCTTGCTTCTTTCTGCACCCCTCTTGTCTCTTCTGCACCTCCGTTGGTTCTTTCTGCACCACTCTTGCTTTTTTCAGCACCTCTCTTGTTTCTTTCTGCATCCCTATTGCCTCTTTCTGCACCCCTCTTTCCTCTTTCTGCACCTCTCTTGCCTCTTTCTGCAGTTCACTTGCCTCCTTCTGCACCTATGTTGCTTCTTTCTACACTTCTCTTGCTTCTTTCTGCACCCCTCTTAACTGTTTCTGCACCTCACTTGCCTCTTTCTGCACCTCTTTTGCCTCTTTCTGCACTTCTCTTGCCTCTTTCTGCACCTCAATTGCCTCTTTCTGCATTCTCTTGCCTCTTTCTGCACATAACTTGCCTCTTTCTGCACTTCTCTTGCTTTTTTTCTGCAACTCTCTTGTCTCTTTCATCACTTCTCTTGGTTCTTTCTGTACCTTAGTTGCATCTTTCAGCACTTCTCTTGCCTCTTTCTGCACTTCTCTTGCCTGTTTCTGCACCTCTCTTGCCTGTTTCTGCACCGCTATTGCCTCTTTCTGCACTGCTCTTCCCTCTTTCTGCACCTCTCTTGCCTGTTTCTGAACCCCTGTTCCCTATTTCTGCACCTATCTTGACTCTTTCTGCACTTCTCTTGCTGCTTTCAACACCCTTGTTGCTTCTTTTTGCACTTCTCTTGTCTCTTTCTGCACTTTTGTTGCTTCTTTCTGCACTTCTTTTGCCTCTTTCTGCATTTCTGTTCCTTCTTTTTGCACTTCTCTAGCCTCTTTCTGCACCTCTGTTGCTTCTTTCAGTTCTTATCTTGCCTCTTCCTGCACTTCTCTTGCCTGTTTCTGCACCCCTCTTAACTGTTTCTGCACCTCACTTGCCTCTTTCTGCACCTCTTTTGCCTCTTTCTGTACTTCTCTTGCCTCTTTCTGCACCTCACTTGCCTCTTTCTGCATTCTCTTGCCTGTTTCTGCACTTCACTTGCCCCTTTTCGCACCTCAATTGCCTCTTTCTGCACCTCTCTTGTCTCATTCATCACCCCTCTTCCCTCTTTCTGCACCTGTCCTACCTCTGTCTGCACTGCTCTTCCCTCTTTCTGCACCTCTTTTGCCTGTTTCTGCAACTCTCTTGCCTCTTTCTGCACTTCTCTTGCTTTTTTTCTGCAACTCTCTTGTCTCTTTCATCACTTCTCTTGGTTCTTTCTGCCCCTTAGTTGCATCTTTCAGCACTTCTCTTGCCTCTTTCTGCACTTCTCTTGCCTGTTTCTGCACCTCTCTTGCCTGTTTCTGCACCGCTATTGCCTCTTTCTGCACTGCTCTTCCCTCTTTCCGCACCTCTCTTGCCTGTTTCTGCACCCCTGTTCCCTATTTCTGCACCTAACTTGACTCTTTCTGCACTTCTCTTGCTGCTTTCAACACCCCTGTTGCTTCTTTTTGCACTTCTCTTGTCTGTTTCTGAATTTCTGTTGCTTCTTTCTGCACTTCTTTTGCCTCTTTCTGCATTTCTGTTCCTTCTTTCTGCACTTCTCTAGCCTCTTTCTGCACCTCTGTTGCTTCTTTCAGTTCTTATCTTGCCTCTTCCTGCACCCCTGTTCCCTCTTTCTGCACGTCTCTTGCCTCTTTCTGCAGTTCTCTTGCCTCTTTCGGCACCTCTGTTCGTCTTTCTGCATTCCTCTTGCCTCTTTCTGCACCCCTCTTGTCTCTTCTGCATATCCGTTGGTTCTTTCTGCAACTCTCTTGCTTTTTTCAGCACCTCACTTGCTTCTTTCTGTACCCCTCTTGCCACTTTCTGCACCCCACTTCCCTCTTTCTGCACTTCTCTTGCCTCTTTCTGCACCTCACTTGCCTCTTTCTACATTATCTTGCTTTTTTCTGCACCTCTCTTGTTTCGTTCTGCAACTCTCTTGTCTCTTTCATCACTTCTCTTGCTTCTTTCCATACCTCTGTTGCTTCCTTTGGCACTTCTCTTGCCTCTTCCTGCACTTCTCTTGCCTCTTTCGGCACCTCACTTTCCTATTTCTGCATTCTCTTGCTTTTTTCTGCACCTCTCTTGTTTCTTTCTGCAACTCTCTTGTCTCATTCATCACCCCTCTTCCCTCTTTCTGCACCTGTCCTACCTCTGTCTGCACTCCTCTTCCCTCTTTCTGCACCTCTTTTGCCTGTTTCTGCAACTCTCTTGCCTCTTTCTGCAGTTCTCTTGCCTCTTTCTGCACCTCTGTTGCTTCTTTCTGCATTTCTCTTGCTCTTTATGCACCCCTCTTGTCTCTTCTGCACCTCCGTTGGTTCTTTCTGCACCACTCTTGCTTTTTTCAGCACCTCTCTTGCTTCTTTCTGCACCCCTCTTGCCTCTTTCTGTACCCCTCTTTCCTCTTTCTGTACCTCTTGCCTCTTTCTGCAGTTCTCTTGCTTCCTTCTGCACCTCTGTTGCTTCTTTCTGTACTTCTCTTGCCTCTTTCTGCACCTCTCTTGCCTGTTTCTGCATCTCACTTGCCTCTTTCTGCACCTCTCTTGCCTCTTTCTGCACTTCTCATGCCTCTTTCTGCACCTCACTTGCCTCTTTCTGCATTCTCTTGCTTTTTTCTGCACCTCTCTTGCTTTTTTCAGCACCCCTCCTGCTTCTTTCTGCACCCCTCTTGCCACTTTCTGCACCCCTCTTCCCTCTTTCTGCACCTCTCTTGCCTCTGTCTGCACCCCTGTTCCCTCTTTCTGCACCTCTTTTGCCTGTTTCTGCAACTCTCTTGTCTCTTTCATCACTTCTCTTGGTTCTTTCTGCACCTTAGTCGCTTCTTTCAGCACTTCTCTTTCCTCTTTCTGCACTTCTCTTGCCTGTTTCTGCACCTCTCTTGCCTCTTTCAGCCTCTGTTGCCTCTTTCTCCCCCCACTTGCCTCTTTCTGCACCGCTATTGCCTCTTTCTGTACTGCTCTTACCTCTTTCTGCACCTCTCTTGCCTCTTTCTGCACCCCTTTTCCCTCTTTCTGTACCTCTCTTTCCTGTTTCTGCACCTATCTTGACTCTTTCTGCACTTCTCTTGCTGCTTTCTGCACCTGTTACTTCTTTCTGCACTTCTCTTGCCTCTTGCCTCTTTCTGCATTTCTGTTGCTTCTTTCTGTACTTTTCTTGCCTCTTTCTGCATTTCTGTTCCTTCTTTCTGCACTTCTCTTGCCTCTTTCTGCACCTCTGTTGCTTCTTTCAGTTCTTCTTTTGCCTCTTTCTACACCCCTGTTGCCTCTTTCTGCAGTCGTCCTTCCTCTTTCTGCAATCCCTCTTGCTCTTTCTGTTCCTCTTTTGCTTCTTTCTGCACTTCTCTTGCTTCTTTCTTCACTTCTCTTGCTTCTTTCTGCATCCCTCTTGCCTCTTTCTGTACCCCACTTCCCTCTTTCTGCACCTCTAGTGGTTCTTTCTGCACTGCTCTTGCTTCTTTCTGTACCTCTCTTACAAATTCCTGCACCCCTCTTGCCTCTTTCTGCATCCCTCTTCCATCTTTATGCACCTCTCTTGCCTCTGTCTGCACCCCTGTTCCCTCTTTCTGTACCTCTTTTACCTGTTTCTGCAACTCCCTTGCCTCTTTCTGTAGTTCTCTTTCCTCCTTCTGCACCTCTGTTGCTTCTTTCTGCACTTCTCTTGCCTCTTTATGTCCCCGTCTTGCCTGTTTCTGCACCTCACTTGCCTCTTTCTGCACCTAACTTGCCTCTTTCTGCACTTCTCTTGCTTTTTTATGCAACTCTCTTGTCTCTTTCATCACTTCTCTTGGTTCTTTCTGCACCTTAGTTGCTTCTTTCAGCACTTCTCTTGCCTCTTTCTGCACTTCTCTTGCCTGTTTCTGCACCTCTGTTGCCTCTTTCTGCACCTCTGTTGCCTCTTTCTGCACCCCTCTTGCCTCTTTCTGCACTGCTATTGCCTCATTCTGCACCGCTCTTCCCTCTTTCTGCACCTCTCTTGCCTGTTTCTGCACACCTGTTCCCTATTTCTGCACCTCTCTTGCCTGTTTCTGCACCTATCGTGCTGCTTTCTGCACCCTTGTTGCTTCTTTTTGCACTTCACTTGCCTCTTTCTGCATTTCTGTTGCTTCTTTCTGCACTTCTTTTGCCTCTTTCTGCATTTCTGTTCCTTCTTTCTGCACTTCTCTAGCCTCTTTCTGCACCTCTGTTGCTTCTTTCAGTTCTTATCTTGCCTCTTTCTGCACCCCTCTGGCTTCTTTCTGCACCCCTGTTGCCTCTTTCTGCAGTCGTCTTCCCTTTTTACTGCAACCCTCTTGCCTCTTTCTGCACCTCTTTTTCTTCTTTCTGCACTTCTCTTGCTTCTTTCTTCACTTCTCTTGCTTCTTTCTGCACCCCTCTTGCCTCTTTCTGCATCCCTCTTCCCTCTTTCTGCACATCTCCTGCCTCTTTCTGCACTTCTCTTGTCTCTTTCTACACCTCTCTTGCCTCTTTCTGCACATTTCTTACTCTTTCTGTACCTCTCTTGTTTTTTTCTGCACGTGTCTTGCTTCTTTCTGTACTTCTCTCACCTCTTTCTTTACTCAAATGGGAAGTGAAGCTGTCAAGTATAAAGGTCTGCGTGCTCCCGCGACTGAGATCTATGTCTACTTGTACATGTATTCTCACATGTGTTATGCATCTGAAGATGGTAGTTTAAAAAGCGGGTAGCTTCTCCTATAGGTGGTCAAATCTTCTCAGTTCTGCTCTGTCATTCGATTGCACAGGCAGACATGTCTTATGTATAAAGGTGTTATAGAGCCCCTCAAATATACTATTGAATACCCATGGGCCCTGTATTATGAGCAGAAAGAAATACATACACCTTTTTGTACACCAATTTACAGAGTATGCTGTTTGAAACACAGGTATTCAAGTATTTGTATGTTTATTTTTATGTAACATGTCACTAGGTAAAAGCAAAGACACACGCATGCATACCTTTACAAACTTGGTCAGACTTACAACAGTGATATGGTTAGGATTGATGTTTTACATTTGGTAGGCCTAAAATTCTGAGCAGTCGATGAATAGTGAACCTTCAAGAGAAAAGGGAGGTTTAAGACATCTTGGGAGAAGGATTAGTGATTAGGCTACTTTGTATGAGTCTGTGGAAAGGTACAGTCGAAGTAGGCCTCTTTCTGCGCCTCTGTTGCTTCTGTCTGTACTTCTCTTGCTTCTTTCTGCACCTTTCTTCCTCTTTCTGGACTTCTGTTGCCTCTTTATGCATTTCTCTTGCTTCTTTCTGTACCTTTCATCTTCTTTCTGCACCTCACTTGCCTCTTTCTGCACCTAACTTGCCTCTTTCTGCACTTCTCTTGCTTTTTTATGCAACTCTCTTGTCTCTTTCATCACTTCTCTTGGTTCTTTCAGCACCTTTGTTGCTTCTTTCAGCACTTCTCTTGCCTCTTTCTGCACTTCTCTTGCCTGTTTCTGCACCTCTGTTGCCTCTTTCTGCACCTCTGTTGCCTCTTTCTGCACCCCTCTTGCCTCTTTCTGCACTGCTATTGCCTCTTTCTGCACCGCTCTTCCCTCTTTCTGCACCGCTCTTGCCTGTTTCTGCACACCTGTTCCCTATTTCTGCACCTCTCTTGCCTGTTTCTGCACCTATCGTGCTGCTTTCTGCACCCCTGTTGCTTCTTTTTGCACTTCTCTTGCCTCTTTCTTCATTTCTGTTGCTTTTTTCTGCACTTCTTTTGCCTCTTTCTGCACCCCTCTTGCCACTTTCTGCACCCCTCTTCCCTCTTTCTGCACCTCTCTTGCCTCTGTCTGCACCCCTCTTCCCTCTTTCTATTCTGCACCTCTTTTGCCTGTTTCTGCAACTCACTTGCCTCTTTCTGCAGTTCTTTTGCCTCTTTCTGCACCTCTATTGCTTCTTTCTGCATTTTTCTTGCTTCTTTCTGCACCCCTCTTGTCTCTTCTGCACCTCCATTGGTTCTTTCTGCACCACTCTTGCTTTTTTCAGCACCTCTCTTGTTTCTTTCTGCAGTTCACTTGCCTCCTTCTGCACCTATGTTGCTTCTTTCTACACTTCTCTTGCTTCTTTCTGCACCCCTCTTAACTGTTTCTGCACCTCACTTGCCTCTTTCTGCACCTCTTTTGCCTCTTTCTGCACTTCTCTTGCCTCTTTCTGCACCTCAATTGCCTCTTTCTGCATTCTCTTGCCTGTTTCTGCACTTCACTTGCCTCTTTCTGCACCTCTCTTGCCTCTTTCTGCACATAACTTGCCAATTTCTGCACTTCTCTTGCTTTTTTTCTGCAACTCTCTTGTCTCTTTCATCACTTCTCTTGGTTCTTTCTGTACCTTAGTTGCATCTTTCAGCACTTCTCTTGCCTCTTTCTGCACTTCTCTTGCCTGTTTCTGCACCTCTCTTGCCTGTTTCTGCACAGCTATTGCCTCTTTCTGCACTGCTCTTCCCTCTTTCTGCACCTCTCTTGCCTGTTTCTGAACCCCTGTTCCCTATTTCTGCACCTATCTTGACTCTTTCTGCACTTCTCTTGCTGCTTTCAACACCCTTGTTGCTTCTTTTTGCACTTCTCTTGTCTCTTTCTGCACTTTTGTTGCTTCTTTCTGCACTTCTTTTGCCTCTTTCTGCATTTCTGTTCCTTCTTTCTGCACTTCTCTAGCCTCTTTCTGCACCTCTGTTGCTTCTTTCAGTTCTTATCTTGCCTCTTCCTGCACTTCTCTTGCCTGTTTCTGCACCCCTCTTAACTGTTTCTGCACCTCACTTGCCTCTTTCTGCACCTCTTTTGCCTCTTTCTGTACTTCTCTTGCCTCTTTCTGCACCTCACTTGCCTCTTTCTGCATTCTCTTGCCTGTTTCTGCACTTCACTTGCCCCTTTTCGCACCTCAATTGCCTCTTTCTGCACCTCTCTTGTCTCATTCATCACCCCTCTTCCCTCTTTCTGCACCTGTCCTACCTCTGTCTGCACTCCTCTTCCCTCTTTCTGCACCTCTTTTGCCTGTTTCTGCAACTCTCTTGCCTCTTTCTGCACTTCTCTTGCTTTTTTTCTGCAACTCTCTTGTCTCTTTCATCACTTCTCTTGGTTCTTTCTGCCCCTTAGTTGCATCTTTCAGCACTTCTCTTGCCTCTTTCTGCACTTCTCTTGCCTGTTTCTGCACCTCTCTTGCCTGTTATTGCACCGCTATTGCCTCTTTCTGCACTGCTCTTCCCTCTTTCTGCACCTCTCTTGCCTGTTTCTGAACCCCTGTTCCCTATTTCTGCACCTATCTTGACACTTTCTGCACTTCTCTTGCTGCTTTCAACACCCCTGTTGCTTCTTTTTGCACTTCTCTTGTCTCTTTCTGCATTTCTGTTGCTTCTTTCTGCACTTCTTTTGCCTCTTTCTGCATTTCTGTTGCTTCTTTCTGCACTTCTCTAGCCTCTTTCTGCACCTCTGTTGCTTCTTTCAGTTCTTATCTTGCCTCTTCCTGCACTTCTCTTGCCTGTTTCTGCACCCCTCTTAACTGTTTCTGCACCTCACTTGCCTCTTTCTGCACCTCTTTTGCCTCTTTCTGCCCTTCTCTTGCCTCTTTCTGCACCTCACTTGCCTCTTTCTGCATTCTCTTGCCTGTTTCTCCACTTCACTTGCCCCTTTTCGCACCTCTCTTGCCTCTTTCTGCACCTCTCTTGTCTCATTCATCACCCCTCTTCCCGCACCTGTCCTACCTCTGTCTGCACTCCTCTTCCCTCTTTCTGCACCTCTTTTGCCTGTTTCTGCAACTCTCTTGCCTCTTTCTGCACTTCTCTTGCTTTTTTTCTGCAACTCTCTTGCCTGTTTCTGCACCGCTATTGCCTCTTTCTGCACTGCTCTTCCCTCTTTCTGCACCTCTCTTGCCTCTTTCTGCAGTTCCCTTGCCTCTTTCCGCACCTCTGTTGCTTCTTTCTGCATTTCTCTTGCCTCTACACCCCTCTTGTTTCTTCTGCATATCTGTTGGTTCTTTCTGTACCGCTCTTGCCTTTTTCAGCACCTCTCTTGCTTCTTTCTGCACCCCTCTTGCCACTTTCTGCACCCCTCTTCCCTCTTTCTGCACCTCTCTTGCCTCTGTCTGCACCCCTCTTCCCTCTTTCTATTCTGCACCTCTTTTGCCTGTTTCTGCAACTCACTTGCCTCTTTCTGCAGTTCTTTTGCCTCTTTCTGCACCTCTGTTGCTTCTTTCTGCATTTTTCTTGCTTCTTTCTGCACCCCTCTTGTCTCTTCTGCACCTCCGTTGGTTCTTTCTGCACCACTCTTGCTTTTTTCAGCACCTCTCTTGTTTCTTTCTGCATCCCTATTGCCTCTTTCTGCACCCCTCTTTCCTCTTTCTGCACCTCTCTTGCCTCTTTCTGCATTTCACTTGCCTCCTTCTGCACCTATGTTGCTTCTTTCTACACTTCTCTTGCTTCTTTCTGCACCCCTCTTAACTTGCCTCTTTCTGCACCTCTTTTGCCTCTTTCTGCACTTCTCTTGCCTCTTTCTGCACCTCAATTGCCTCTTTCTGCATTCTCTTGCCTCTTTCTGCACTTCACTTGCCTCTTTCTGCACCTCTCTTGCCTCTTTCTGCACATAACTTGCCTTTTTCTGCACTTCTCTTGCTTTTTTTCTGCAACTCTCTTGTCTCTTTCATCACTTCTCTTGGTTCTTTCTGTACCTTAGTTGCATCTTTCAGCACTTCTCTTGCCTCTTTCTGCACTTCTCTTGCCTGTTTCTGCACCTCTCTTGCCTGTTTCTGCACCGCTATTGCCTCTTTCTGCACTGCTCTTCCCTCTTTCTGCACCTCTCTTGCCTGTTTCTGAACCCCTGTTCCCTATTTCTGCACCTATCTTGACTCTTTCTGCACTTCTCTTGCTGCTTTCAACACCCTTGTTGCTTCTTTTTGCACTTCTCATCTCTTTCTGCATTTGTGTTGCTTCTTTCTGCACTTCTTTTGCCTCTTTCTGCATTTCTGTTCCTTCTTTCTGCACTTCTCTAGCCTCTTTCTGCACCTCTGTTGCTTCTTTCAGTTCTTATCTTGCCTCTTCCTGCACTTCTCTTGCCTGTTTCTGCACCCCTCTTAACTGTTTCTGCACCTCACTTGCCTCTTTCTGCACCTCTTTTGCCTCTTTCTGCACTTCTCTTGCCTCTTTCTGCACCTCACTTGCCTCTTTCTGCATTCTCTTGCCTGTTTCTGCACTTCACTTGCCCCTTTTCGCACCTCTCTTGCCTCTTTCTGCACCTCTCTTGTCTCATTCATCACCCCTCTTCCCTCTTTCTGCACCTGTCCTACCTCTGTCTGCACTCCTCTTCCCTCTTTCTGCACCTCTTTTGCCTGTTTCTGCAACTCTCTTGCCTCTTTCTGCACTTCTCTTGCTTTTTTTCTGCAACTCTCTTGTCTCTTTCATCACTTCTCTTGGTTCTTTCTGCCCCTTAGTTGCATCTTTCAGCACTTCTCTTGCCTCTTTCTGCACTTCTCTTGCCTGTTTCTGCACCTCTCTTGCCTGTTTCTGCACCGCTATTGCCTCTTTCTGCACTGCTCTTCCCTCTTTCTGCACCTCTCTTGCCTGTTTCTGCACCCCTGTTCCCTATTTCTGCACCTAACTTGACTCTTTCTGCACTTCTCTTGCTGCTTTCAACACCCCTGTTGCTTCTTTTTGCACTTCTCTTGTCTGTTTCTGAATTTCTGTTGCTTCTTTCTGCACTTCTTTTGCCTCTTTCTGCATTTCTGTTCCTTCTTTCTGCACTTCTCTAGCCTCTTTCTGCACCTCTGTTGCTTCTTTCAGTTCTTATCTTGCCTCTTCCTGCACCCCTGTTCCCTCTTTCTGCACGTCTTTTGCCTCTTTCTGCAGTTCTCTTGCCTCTTTCGGCACCTCTGTTGTATCTTTCTGCATTCCTCTTGCCTCTTTCTGCACCCCTCTTGTCTCTTCTGCATATCCGTTGGTTCTTTCTGCACCTCTCTTGCTTTTTTCAGCACCTCACTTGCTTCTTTCTGTACCCCTCTTGCCACTTTCTGCACCCCACTTCCCTCTTTCTGCACTTCTCTTGCCTCTTTCTGCACCTCACTTGCCTCTTTCTGCATTCTCTTGCTTTTTTCTGCACCTCTCTTGTTTCGTTCTGCAACTCTCTTGTCTCTTTCATCACTTCTCTTGCTTCTTTCTATACCTCTGTTGCTTCCTTTGGCACTTCTCTTGCCTCTTCCTTCACTTCTCTTGCCTCTTTCTGCACCTCACTTTCCTCTTTCTGCATTCTCTTGCTTTTTTCTGCACCTCTCTTGTTTCTTTCTGCAACTCTCTTGTCTCATTCATCACCCCCTTCCCTCTTTCTGCACCTGTCCTACCTCTGTCTGCATCCTCTTCCCTCTTTCTGCACCTCTTTTGCCTGTTTCTGCAACTCTCTTGCCTTTTTCTGCAGTTCTCTTGCCTCTTTCTGCACCTCTGTTGCTTCTTTCTGCATTTCTCTTGCTCTTTCTGCACCCCTCTTGTCTCTTCGGCACCTCCGTTGGTTCTTTCTGCACCACTCTTGCTTTTTTCAGCACCTCTCTTGCTTCTTTCTGCACCCCTCTTGCCTCTTTCTGTACCCCTCTTTCCTCTTTCTGTACCTCTTGCCTCTTTCTGCAGTTCTCTTGCTTCCTTCTGCACCTCTGTTGCTTCTTTCTGTACTTCTCTTGCCTCTTTCTGCACCTCTCTTGCCTGTTTCTGCATCTCACTTGCCTCTTTCTGCACCTCTCTTGCCTCTTTCTGCACTTCTCATGCCTCTTTCTGCACCTCACTTGCCTCTTTCTGCATTCTCTTGCTTTTTTCTGCACCCCTCCTGCTTCTTTCTGCACCCCTCTTGCCACTTTCTGCACCCCTCTTCCCTCTTTCTGCACCTCTCTTGCCTCTGTCTGCACCCCTGTTCCCTCTTTCTGCACCTCTTTTGCCTGTTTCTGCAACTCTCTTGTCTCTTTCATCACTTCTCTTGGTTCTTTCTGCACCTTAGTCGCTTCTTTCAGCACTTCTCTTGCCTCTTTCTGCACTTCTCTTCCCTGTTTCTGCACCTCTCTTGCCTCTTTCAGCCTCTGTTGCCTCTTTCTACCCCCCTCTTGCCTCTTTCTGTACTGCTCTTACCTCTTTCTGCACCTCTCTTGCCTCTTTCTGCACCCCTTTTCCCTCTTTCTGTACCTCTCTTTCCTGTTTCTGCACCTATCTTGACTCTTTCTGCACTTCTCTTGCTGCTTTCTGCACCTGTTGCTTCTTTCTGCACTTCTCTTGCCTCTTTCTGCATTTCTGTTGCTTCTTTCTGTACTTTTCTTGCCTCTTTCTGCATTTCTGTTCCTTCTTTCTGCACTTCTCTTGCCTCTTTCTGCACCTCTGTTGCTTCTTTCAGTTCTTCTTTTGCCTCTTTCTACACCTCTGTTGCCTCTTTCTGCAGTCGTCCTTCCTCTTTCTGCAATCCCTCTTGCTCTTTCTGTTCCTCTTTTGCTTCTTTCTGCACTTCTCTTGCTTCTTTCTTCACTTCTCTTGCTTCTTTCTGCACCCCTCTTGCCTCTTTCTGTACCCCACTTCCCTCTTTCTGCACCTCTGTTGGTTCTTTCTGCACTGCTCTTGCTTCTTTCTGTACCTCTCTTACAAATTCCTGCACCCCTCCTGCCTCTTTCTGCATCCCTCTTCCATCTTTATGCACCTCTCTTGCCTCTGTCTGCACCCCTGTTCCCTCTTTCTGTACCTCTTTTACCTGTTTCTGCAACTCCCTTGCCTCTTTCTGTAGTTCTCTTTCCTCCTTCTGCACCTCTGTTGCTTCTTTCTGCACTTCTCTTGCCTCTTTATGTACCCGTCTTGCCTGTTTCTGCACCTCACTTGCCTCTTTCTGCACCTAACTTGCCTCTTTCTGCACTTCTCTTGCTTTTTTATGCAACTCTCTTGCCTCTTTCTGCACTGCTATTGCCTCTTTCTGCACCACTCTTCCCTCTTTCTGCACCTCTCTTGCCTGTTTCTGCACAACTGTTCCCGATTTCTGCACCTCTCTGGCCTGTTTCTGCACCTATCGTGCTGCTTTCTGCACCCCTGTTGCTTCTTTTTGCACTTCTCTTGCCTCTTTCTGCATTTCTGTTCCTTCTTTCTGCACTTCTCTAGCCTCTTTCTGCACCTCTGTTGCTTCTTTCAGTTCTTATCTTGCCTCTTTCTGCACCCCTCTGGCTTCTTTCTGCACCCCTGTTGCCTCTTTCTGCAGTCGTCTTCCCTTTTTACTGCAACCCTCTTGCCTCTTTCTGCACCTCTTTTTCTTCTTTCTGCACTTCTCTTGCTTCTTTCTTCACTTCTCTTGCTTCTTTCTGAACCCCTCTTGCCTCTTTCTGCATCCCTCTTCCCTCTTTCTGCACATCTCTTGCCTCTTTCTGCACTTCTCTTGTCTCTTTCTACACCTCTCTTGCCTCTTTCTGCACATTTCTTACTCTTTCTGTACCTCTCTTGTTTTTTTCTGCACGTCTCTTGCTTCTTTCTGTACTTCTCTCACCTCTTTCTGTACTCAAATGGGAAGTGAAGCTGTCAAGTATAAAGGTCTGCGTGCTCCCACGACTGAGATCTATGTCTACTTGTACATGTATTCTCACATGTGTTATGCATCTGAAGATGGTAGTTTAAAAAGCGGGTAGCTTCTCCTATAGGTGGTCAAATCTTCTCAGTTCTGCTCTGTCATTTGGTTGCACAGGCAGACATGTCTTATGTATAAAGGTGTTATAGAGCCCCTCAAATATACTATTGAATACCCATGGGCCCTGTATTATGAGCAGAAAGAAATACATACACCTTTTTGTACACCAATTTACAGAGTATGTTGTTTGAAACACAGGTATTCAAGTATTTGTATGTTTATTTTTATGTAACATGTCACTAGGTAAAAGCAGAGACACACGCATGCATACCTTTACAAACTTGGTCAGACTTACAACAGTGATATGGTTAGGATTGCTGTTTTACATTTGGTAGGCCTAAAATTCTGAGCAGTCGATAAATAGTGAACCTTCAAGAGAAAAGGGAGGTTTAAGACATCTTGGGAGAAGGATTAGTGATTAGGCTACTTTGTATGAGTCTGTGGAAAGGTACAGTCGAAGTAGGCCTCTTTCTGCACCTCTGTTGCTTCTGTCTGTACTTCTCTTGCTTCTTTCTGCACCTTTCTTCCTCTTTCTGGACTTCTGTTGCCTCTTTCTGCATTTCTCTTGCTTCTTTCTGTACCTTTCATCTTCTTTCTGCACCTCTCTTGCCTCTTTCTGTACTTCTCTTCCTTCTTTCTGCGCCTTTCTTCCTCTTTGTGCACATGTCTTACCTATGTAGACATAGTTAGAAATGAGCACTTAAAAAACCTTAGACATTTACTGAAAAAAGCACAGGTTTCAGGGACATTATAGTTATAAATTAGCATTTAAAAAACCTTAGAAATTCACTGAAAAAAACAGAGGTTTCAGGGACGTTATAGTTAGGAATTTTCATTTTAAAAAACCTTAGAAATTCACAGAAAAAAACCACAGGTTTCAGGGACGTTATAGTTAGGCTGACATTTCACTCGTACAAAACCAGAGAAATTCAGTCGTTATAGTTAGCTGAGCTAACTGTAACTCGCGCCCCCGCAATGTACTTCTGATGACGTCACATATTACATCACTCATGACATGGTCAGTGACAACACTGATGACATCACTGATGACATCTCAAATGACATCACTGATGACATCATCCAGTGACTGTGTGTTTCTAAAACGTTTAAGTATGTTATATATATATATATGTCAAGGTGTATTGAAGTATGAGTGGATGTATGAGTGTCTGAATGGATGATTTAGTGGGTGTGTGACTGACTATATAAGTGAGTGATTAAACATGTCTTAGTGAATGCATGGGTGAATAACTAATCTGTGTGAATGTCTGTATCAGTCTGTCAGTTGGTGTGTAAGTGGCTGCATGGGTTGGTGAGTAGCTTAATGAGTGTCTCTATGGGTTAATGATTGGTTTTCTGAGTACCTGTATGGGTGCCTGAGTGTCTGTGTGTGTGGGTGGGTGGGGGGGCAGACTCCCTGCATGGATGCGTGAGTGGGTGATTCACTGGGTGTATGGGTTCATGAGTGCATCTGCGAGGGGCTGTATGGGTGGGTGAGTGTGTGTATGGCTGTGTTGGTGAGTGAACGGATGTCTCAGTGGTACATGTGTGAGTAACTACATATGTGAAAGGCAGTATATGTGAGTGTTGGAATATATAAATGACTATATGTGAGAGTGTTGGACTTGGCCCTTTTTCCCTGAATTTTTCGCTTTTGTGGGAATAAACATGTCATGTTGATGAATCTGAAATGCAAATGTTAAATACTGTGCAATGGTGTACGCAGGTTTATTTTGACCATTGTGTAAATGTTACTTTCAAAATGGATGCCATTCCTGGCTGCACATGTGCCGCCTGTCTGAGGTGAGTTGGCGGTCTAGCTGTCTGCTTCCCACCCCCAGCTTTTGGAGGGAAGCCTGGCACCCAGGGTGCTCTACACCTCCCCCTAAACCAGTTGGGACCGGTTTCCCAGGGAACCTTCCAGAAGCTTCCAGCCCTTTCTGGTAGGTGGGGTGAGGGGGCTGTGCCTCCATGTGCTCAGACTGAGCGTGGACCTGAATGAGAGGGGACACTCTGCCAGGAGGTACCGCCACATTGGGCCTGTGTTCTGGCCCCTGTGCCCATCTGCACCCCTCCGCTGTCCACAGAGCCAGTGAGAGCCCTTTACTGGAGTGAAGACTGCTGTGTCAGGAGGAGTGCCACTTTATGGGAGATGACTGCTTCTAGGAGCTGCTGTCCTGTTCTGATGAGTACCCACTGCCTGCTGATCTTGCCCAGTATTGCCTGCCTGCTCTCCTGCCGTCCTAAGCCCAGCACCTGGTGAGCACTATATCTTACTGCCAGCTGCCTGCTGCCTAGCACCCTGTGAGCATGTGGTCTGCCCAGGAGAAGAGAGGAGCTGATGCCTGCAGCGCTGTGCTGCTAAAGCGCTATAACTGTGCCACAGGGGAAGAGGAGCGCTGCAACTTTATTTTGTGGGACTTAGCGCTACAACCTTATTCCTGCACCAGGAGAGCGCTGCCTCCAGCCCTGCCCAGGAGAAGAAGGTGCGTGGGTCCTGCAGCGCTGGGCTGCCGGAGTGCCATATTTGCATTGACTGTGCTCTGCTTGCTGCGAGAGAGCTATAACTGTGCCCAGCAGAAGAGGAGCGCTACATTTGAAGTGACTGACCATCCCTGCCTGCTGGCTAGCGCCTGGAGAAGAAGAGCGCTTTATCTTGTTGCCCAGGAGGTGAGGAGCTGACATCTGCAGCGCTGTGCTGCGAGAGCGCTATATTTCCAGTGACTGTGCCTTCCTGCCTGCTCCCTAGCGCCTCGGGAGGGCTATATTTCATTGCCAGTGAAGGGGAGTGCTTCCACTTTATGGTGTGGGACCTAGTGCTTTGTGGGCGCTACAACTTAATTTCAGCCCAAGAACTTTCCTGCCGCCTAGCGCCTCGTGAGTGCTATATGTAAATTGCCAAGGAGGAGTCCTGCGGCGGAGGGGGCCCGAGGCACATTGTCGGTGCCTGCCCCTCCGCGCTGCTGATGAGGAGAAGGCTCCGCTGAGGGTGAAGCCAGGAGAGGTCCCAGAAGCGGGACCTGTTGGGGCACATTGCCGGTGCCCGGAGACTGCAGAGACATCCAGAGGGGCCCCAGACTGCCGGTGAGTGGGGCTCAGTCATCCTGTGGTTGGGGGTGTGTCGGGGCACATTGTCGGTGCCCGCCCCCGGTGCCAGTATTCTTTGGAGGGCATTGGTTGTGTTTAGAATCCCATAGGAGGGGCTCCAACATGCCCAGTACTTGTTTCCTCCCTCAGCTGCACGACAGAGGCATTTTGGGAAATTCTAGAGTCCCAGAAGAGGGCTCCACCGTGCCAGTGTTCTTGTGGGCAGATTCCTGTTAGAGCCCGGAGTGGGGCTCCCATCGCTGCATTGTTGGCGCCAGTGCTTGTTGGGTTTACCCAGCTACCCCGCAGGACAGGGGGCAGCTGCCACGCATTGGGGGCATTGGATTACCCAGAAGGGAAAGAGAGAGGAGTGAGGGACCCTCCTACCCTAGCGCTTTGCGCACCTTTGTTTTTGCCGCCCTTGCAGCCAGCCCTGATTATGGCCTAATGAGATGCCCAAGGAACTTATGTTGATGCTGTTAGGATGCATAATGTGCTTATATGCCTAAGGTGAAGCCTCATGCCGTACAACAATGTTTTCATGCTGAGGTTATGCATAATATGTTTTACACTTCAGGCTCATGTGCCTATTGAACTGCCTCATGTGATATGGCCCATGCTGAGGGTGTTGCCTTTTAGGCCTAAGGTGGTTATACTCCAGGATTGGTGCCTAGTGTATTTGATGTATGCCTAACGTGTCTTTACACTGATGATATTGTATCTATGCCTCATTTGTTCTACTGCCCAAGGTGGCTGCAGGCTAATGCTATGCGTAAGGTGTTTCAAAGCCTAAGGTTGATGCCTGACGTTCTTTTTCCCCCAAGGCTTATACTGTTGGTGTTCTGCCTAATAATTTCTGCCTCGCACTAATGTGTCCATGCCTCAAGTCATGCTGCGGGGTACTAGGTTCATACCAGATTACGTTTTATGCCTAATGTGGTCCTCTGCCTAAGGTTATGCCCACAAGGATGCCTAATCTAAGGTTGCCTAAAGCTAACTGGATATATGCCTAGAGTGATTTTATGCTTATGCGAATATGATGCATACAGTGTTTCTATGCCTGACCTAAAGCATTTATGTTAATGAGGTTTATGCCTATCTTTGTGCACCGTGGGCTTTGATGCCTATTGTGATTTATGACAATGAGGTTATGATGCTACATGTTTATGCCTACTTGATTTATGCAAAGGCGATGTTGCTACGTGCATGGTCTTGCCAGTAGGTACTGGCTGATGTACCCTTATTATTACTACTGGACTTTCATTTGTTCCTTACGCCTACATTACTCCTAATTATACTGTGATGATGTTGGCAGCGGCCCGATTGGCCCTGCCCTGTAAATAACCCCATGTAAATGATTGCTGGGTGTCAGTTGGCACCGTGTTCATACCTGTGATAATATCCTAACATGTTCTGCATATACTGTTTTTTTCCACCTAACCTGGTGTGGTCTCCTTTTGTAGTGTGCCTGGTGTGTCGCCTGTGAGTGTGCTGCGCAGATGCTTTACACATTTCCTCCGGAGTTTGGCCCGCACGCTCTGCACCACGCTACCCGTTTCTAACAGAGAGTGAGTGATTGTGAGAGTGGCAGTATGGATGAGTGTGTGCTTGTGTCAGTGATTGTAGAAGAGAGTAAGTATGTGTTACTATCTGTATGAATAAGTGAGGTGGTGTGTGTATAACTGTATGATGAGTAAATGGCAGTGTGATTGATTCTTTGGGTGACTGACTAGGTGTGTGAGTAACTCTATGGGTGAGTGGCGGTGTGTGAGTATCTATATGGGTGTATGAGTACATATATCAGTGGCTGTATTGATGAGTGACTGCGTGTATGAGTGCCTGTATGGGTGAGTGGATGTGTGTGTACAACTATGAATCAGTGAGTGGGTATGTAATAACTGGTATTGGTGTGTCTATGGTTTCGAGAATGGTAGTCTGTATTTTAGAGTAGGTATATGAAAGGTTATATTAGGGTGTGAGGAGGTGCATCAGATATTAAGTGGATGATATCATCAGTGATATCATCAGTGATGTCATTTGAGATATCATCAGTGATGTCACTGACCATGTCATGAGTGATGTAATATGTGATATCATCAGCAGTGCATTGCGGGGGCGCTAGTTATAGTTAGCTCAGCTAACTATAACAGCTGAATTTCTCTGGTTTTATATGAGTGAAATTTCAGCCTAACTATAACGTCCCTGAAACCTGTGGTTTTTTCAGTGAATTTCTAAGGTTTTTTTAAAATGCAAATTCTTAACTATAACGTCCCTGACACATGTGGTTTTTTTCAGTGAATTTCTAAGGTTTTTCAAATGCTAATTTCTAACTATAACGTCCCTGAAACCTTTGTTATTTTCAGTGAATATATTCACAGAAAAAAACAAAGGTTACAGGGACGTTATAGTTAGGCTGATATGTCACTCGTACAAAACCAGAGAAATTCAGCAGTTACAGTTAGCTGAGCTAAGTATAACTCACGCCCCCGCAATGCACTGCTTATGACCTCACATATTACATTACTCATGACATGGTCAGTGACATCACTGCTGACATCACTGATGACATTTCAAATGACATCACTGATGACATCATCCAGTGACTGTGAGTGTTTTTAAAAGGTTGATGAGTGTTAAATATATCTACCAAGGTGTATTGATGAATCAGTGGGTGTATGAGTGCCTGTATCGATGATTCAGTAGGTGTGTGACTGACTGTATAAGTGAGTGATTAGGTGTCTCAGTGAATGTCTGTATCAGTCCTTCAGATGGTGTCTAAGTGGCTGTATGGGTTGGTGAGTGGGTACATGAGTGGATGTATGAGTGATTGATTGGCTGTCTGAGTACCTGTATGGGTGTATGAGTGTCTGTGTGGGTGGGTGAGAGGGGGTGTGACTGCCTGCATGGATGGGTGTGTGGGTGAGTCAGTGGGTGTATGGGTTAGTGAGTGTGTAAGAGGAGGCCTGCATAAGTGACTGGTGCCTGCCCCAAAGTGCAGGGTTTTACATACACACCCCATTTCCCCATAGGAGCCCGTAGGCCACGGGGGCTAGGGGGCCCTGCCAGGTGCCCCCAAATTCACTTTCCAACAGCTTTTCCGTGTCAGACAGGCCGACGCGGAAAGGCTGTTGGAAATCTACATAGTAATCCTGACAGCGGAATCGCTGTCTATAGGGGTGTACGATGCAGTTCCGACTAACACGAATACCCTGAGAGTCGGTCGGAACCCATTCGGAATGAGCGTGCGGTTTACGTTCTGACCGCAAACATCGTAATCGGGCGATCGGAATGTAAACCAACCAAGTCGTTCGGAAGGGCTCCGATGTGGTTGAGGAGATTCCGACTGTCGTGAGAAGGCTTTCCACCTGACATCGTAATTGGCCCCTAAGTCTAAATATTTAGTAAGATATTGTTTTAACTTTTCTTTCTGTGATCAATTTAGGAGAAAGCCACCTTTACAAAAAAATGTATATTCACGACTACCGACGTCATCGCGGTGACATCCGTAGTTGCGAAGAGCATGTGGTTTGTACAAAGTGTAAAACATATATATAGACACATTCTACTTTATATTTAGCAGTAGAGCTTCATTTGTGCACTTTTCAAACTCATTCAACGATCACCACCACATTAAAAAATTTTAACGTAAAAAATTCATTCTAACACACATTACTAACCACATCACTGCTTTTGTACACATATTTTTCTAGCAAGTTGTTTAAGAAACTGTTTGAACCCTACTTCCCCTTTTCGCGATTACACTGAGAGTCACGATGACTCCGGTAACCGTGCCGATCGTACCTTTTTTAGGGGGTGCATCAGTCTATCAATACTTCTGTAGCAAAATGCGTGACTACCTCAGTACATCTTTCAGTGGGTTAATCAGTGTCACAATGGGTCTGTGATTGGTTGTGCAAATTTCTCACTCAATGTGTGAGTAGGTGCATGAGTGCTTTTGTACATTTGTAAATAAGTATATGACTGTCTGACTGGACCTGTGAGTGGATACATGAGTGTCTAAGTGGGTGTCTGAGTGGGTGAATGAGTGGGTGCATGAGTGTTTGAGTGGATCTGTGAGTGAGTGCATGAGTCTCTCAGTGGGTCTATGACTGGCAGCATGAGAGTCTGAGTGGTTCTGTCAGTGGGTGCGTGGGTCTCTGAGTGGGACTGTGAGTGGGTCAATGAGTCTCTGAGTGTATAACTGACTGGGTGCATAAGTCTTTGAGTGGCTGTATGAGTGGCTATATGGGTGTGTGAGTGTCTGAGTGGGTCCGTGAGTGGATGTATGAGTGTCTGAGTGGATCTGTGAGTGGGTGTATGAGTGTCTCAATGGGTCTGTGAGTGAGAGCATAAGTCTCTGAGTGGGTGAGTGAATGGGTGCATGCATGAGTGTCGGAGTTGGTCTGTGAGTGGGCAGGCGAGTGTCTGGGTGGGTCTGTGAGTGTATATATGAGCCTTGACTGTGTGAGTGAGTGGGTGCGTATATATCTGACTGAGTTTGTGAGTGAGTGTATGAGTGACTGGCTGAGTCCATAAGTCTCTGAGAGGGTCTGTGACTGAGTGTGGGAGTGACTGTATGTATGTGTGAGTGGGTGTATGACTGTCTGAGTGGATCTGTAAGTGGGTGTATGAGTGTCTCAGTATGTCTGTGAGAACATACGTGAGTGCGTCTGTACGTGGGTGCATGAGTCTCTGAGTGGGTCTGTGCATGGCTGCATGACTCTCCGAGTGAGTCTGTAAGTGGGTGCATGAGTATCTGAGTGAGTGCATGAGTGCCCAGGTGGGTCTGTGAGTAGGTGTAAGAATCTCTAAGTCAGTATGAGACTGCACGCATGTGTCTCTGAGTGGGTCTGTGCACGAGTGCGTGACTCTCCGAGTGGGTCTCTAAGTAGGTGCATGAGTCTCTGAGTGGGTCTGTACATGGTTGCGTCACTCTCTGAGTGAGTCTGTAAGAGGATGTATAAGTACCTGAATGGGTATGTGAGTGAGTGCATGAGTATCTGAGTGAGTACATGAGTGTGTGACAGTGACCGGCGTGTGTACAAATATATATGTATTTTTTATACATTTTCACTAATGTTCACGATGACTTCGCGATATTCACTTTGTCCCTGCGACGGTACACGGGGGGCCGTGCTGGTGGTCATGGCATCATCGTGAATATCGCGCGCAATTTAAAAAATATCAATTTTGGACACATAACTTGTGTCACTAACACACCCATTTCTCAAACATGGGGTCAGAGTATCTCCACACTGACCCCTTATGTTAGCTTTCACACAAATTTTCAGCCCGGGAACAGTTCCCAACCGATAAAATGGCGGCCGCAACTTTCTGTTCAGGTTGCGTCCAGCCAATCACAGCATTCCCGATGGCGCACGCATCCGCGATTAATCACGAAACCGGCGCAAAATATTTGTGGCCAGAGATATAGCTATAATTTTCGGCTTAAATTTCTCAAAAACTACTGGACAGATTTGCACCAAATAACAAAAAACACAATCTGCGTACCAACGTCTACCTTTGTGCCAAATTTGGTGTAATTCCGTCCTGCAGTTCGGGCTGTAGGTTCGACAACACGTTCCTATTGGAATTAACATTACAAATGCACCCTTTTTCATGCTCCTATTTCTTGGTACCCACTTCACAGATAACCCCCAAACTTTCGATGGCACACAGAACCAACTTTGACACTTTTTTGGGAAAATTTCATGAAGATTGGTCAAACGACATCCAAATTATAGGCAAGTCAAAAACAAATATTTCCTATGGAAACTAGGTCGTAACTATAACTACCTACTGGCAACCGCCAGTCGGTAATATGTGTTTACGTGTGTGTGTGTGTGTGTGTGTGTGCGTGAGTGCGTGTGTGCGTGCGTGTGTGTGTGTGTGTGTATAAACTAAAACAGAAAAGAAAGGCAAAAAGTAACAACTAACAACCTAAGAACCTCAATTAAAATCGGACAGCTAAAAGCTCGAGCTATTTCGTAGGCAAAAGGAAAAGTTTTATTCATAGCACTCCACTGCTCAAATATGGTAAAATGATTACTCTTCTAACACTTAGCACTCAACAAGGGATAAATAACCCAACCAAACAACAGTGCTGTTAGGAAATCCTAAAAAGACTGAAGTCATTTCTGGAGAGATAATTATTTGAAGCTTATTGGTAGGTATCTTGAAGATAGCCACCCAGAAATCCTTCAAAATGAGATGGGTTGCATACATGGACTCTAACTGCGTTTTCTGAATGACATCCAGGCATTTATCAATTTTGTTGTTCCATTTTGCAATCTTAGTGTGATATAAAAAAGGTAAGGATTTCGATATTGATTAACTTAAAGACTACTTTACATAATTACTGAAAGTCATAACTGGAGCGATTGTGATGGATGTACCTGTTTAGTCTTGTAAAATAACCATTGCGCTAAATCATGCAGCATAGTATCAATTAGACAAGTGTAGAATTTGCATTTAATTAAAACTATTGATTTGAGAAACACATTTTAAAAAGGGTGTATTGTCATAGTGATTGTCGTTGGTGCTCAATATAGTCTCTTATTGGAGATATTTGAATTGGCAATTGTAAGAGACACCAAATACTAGTTTGTTTGATCAAGTTAATTGAATTGTTATGCGCAAAAAAAATCGGCGACTTTTCAGTTACCTGAGGCCTACTATTTCCTAGAATATGTAAAATGTAGGAAGTTGTGCATTCTTCCAAGGAATAGGTCTCCAAAAAATAATTTAATGTCACTCCATGCACTCTAAATGTGCCTAGGGTCTTGAATCTTTTGAGTATTTGGAATTCTCAAACTTAAACTTGTGCACACATCCTACAACCTGTCTCATAATAAATATCAAACCTACCTCCTACACTAAGATTACTTTGTCATAGGAACATCAGCTGCTTGTTCATCGTGGCTCAATAGTAAAACCCCAAGTGAAGAAGTGCCCATCCTCCTATTGTAGGGCAAATTGAAAATATTTCAGTTCTCTGCACACTCATGTACAGTTCTAGATTAAACACAAAAGCGAACATCAATTTTCTTAGAAAAGAACAGAGGAACATAGCGCGGCAATGAGAAAAAAATAGAAATTTGGGTTGTATTATCTTTTTCACCATGCTGGTGCATCCAAAAAGTTAGATTGGTAGCTGTTACCAATTCTGCATTAAATTTAGAACAATGAGCATGCAGCACTGTGTATGTCAACATTTTTCTTTGAACAGTGTCATGCAGTTGATGATACCACTCTTAGGCCCCGATTCTGATGTCGGATGGACTGGAGTCTGTCCGACATCGGTTTGGAACTGGAACTGAATGACCTCCTGTCGTCGGTTCCAGCCCAGGAATTAGAATGCGACCAAACCCTGTTACTCAGCCATATTTAGCCACCAGCTCTACCATAAAGTCCAGAGTTGCTGTGTGTTGCTGTTTATATATGGCCACTTTTGACCCTTACTCTAAGCCTGCACATATTGCAGGCAGGATTTGGTTCAGCAATTTAACCAGGGGCAGCTCCATGTAAATATCATGTAATGAGTGGACAGAGGCATCCTTGTCTCGTACCAAGTCTTATGTGTATAGGTAATGAGTTGACGCCACGGAAAGATAAAAGTATTTTATGGGTTACAGTGTAGTAATTGCACCCAACTCTTATATAACCAACGGATACTCACTTCATACCGCAAGCTTTGACACTTTCATTCTCATGCCTATATTTATTAGAAAAATTAGGCCATCCTCCTTTGGTCTAGCCTTGCGGCTACTATAACCAAAACATGGACTTGTACCCAGTGAGCTGTTAGTTTCCCTGATGGTTTTGGAAGCTGGGGCTTCCTGGTGGTTGCTTTCACCGCACCACTTCAGGGTGAACGTCCATAGTCTTTTAAATCTCCTGTGGCTTCTTAATGACCTGGTTTGGTTTTGGAAGCGGTGTCTTCCTGGGAATTGTTAATCACCATGTTGGTTTTGGAAGCTGGATTTTCCTAGTGTTAGCACATCGCCCCTTCAGGGTAGGTTCCTAAGATTTTTAATTATCCCACGGCTTCTTCATTGGCTTGTTGGGTTCTGGAAACTTTGCCTTCCTGAAAGTTGTACCTTTGCTGCTATTAGGAAGACTCTATAAAATATGAATTACCTTTTGATATAGAGACATATGCACCTACGTGCCTTATTTACCTGTGTTCTCCAGGTGCCTAAAAAAAACTGCATTATACTTTCCGTATAGGGAATTACCATTAACACCAGTATCAGTAATTCCGAGATACAGGAATACAGCGGCAGGCTGAGTTGTACACTGTATATATATTTATGGCATGGCCATTCCTTGAAAAATAGGGAATTGCCATAGGACTCTGTGTTTCCACACCCAATTTGTGAAGTAATTACTATTTTCAGACAGTTTTTGACTCGTACATTTCCCTCACCAGACAAAAGGGACACATCTCATCTCAGCATTCTCCTTTCCTCAGACAGTTCTGTTGTAGACATGTCCCTCCTTACCCTCTCCTCCGTAAGCCAACACTCCCCTCACTGCCCCCAAATCCTCTTCCTCTCAATCCTCACCCTCCACAAGTCCCCACTCTCTCAACTGCACCCCCATCCCTAATCACCTTCGACTGATCTCATCTTCAAGCTAACTACTTTCCACCCCTCTTACTTTCTTCCCTTCCACTTAGAGTCCATCCTTGGAAGTGACAAACGATGGAATAGAGCAGTGGCGTAACGAAAGTTGAGGGGGGCCCCCTGCAAGGGACACCGAGGGGCCCCACTCCGGATTCAATCCAGAGTTCTCAGGCCTGAGTACTGGGCTGAGGGGCCCCCTGCAGCTCGCCCTCCCCACACCACAGGAGCTGCGGGGGCCTGTGTTACGCACCTGGAATAGAGAAAATAAAATAATCACCAGCATCGCCGGAGAGCGCAAGGTAAGTGGTTTTATTTATTTATTTTATTTTCTCTATTCTGTGGTTTGCTTACCTTCACGGGCCACCACTGCTATATTTCCTTCCAGTCTAAGCACTTCTCACACCACATAACACCTCTAGCTCCTCATATACTCTTCTGACCAGATACCCCAAAGCTCTCTACACCCTGTTACTCACCCTCGTCCTCTCCTGCTGTAGTGACCTGGGGTCAGAGGCACTAGGACCCTGCACTCGGACGACCTAAGGGAGGGGACAGAGACCGGACACCACTTCTGGTCAGGGAGTGGGGCGGGCACTTCGAGGGGACTAGGGGAAGGGATAAGACATGCGTGTGGCCACGGGGCTAGAGAAAAGAAATAAAAGAACAAAGAGATCACCTACCGGTCCATGCGTGGTCATTGATAGAACACGACAACTGGCGACGAAGGTGGGATCAGGAGCCACCATCGAAGCGTGTTCTGCCCATCCATCACGGCCACGCGGAGCCAGGAGCCCACCCTGGTCCGCTGAGCGAAGGAGACGACGTCGGGAGTACGCCCAACGAAGAGAAGACGAAACCAGGAGCCTACCCTGGTCCGTCGGCACCCAAAAGAAAAGGATGCGAAATCGGGAGCCCACCCCGATCGAAAAAGGAAACGGAGCCAGGAGCCCACCCTGGTCCGTGTGCAGCGTCTACAGCGACATTGGGAGCCCACCCCGGCCGCATCCAGGAAAGCGAGGTGAGGGAAATAGCAATAAAGGCACCCGATCGTGGAGAAACTGTCCGCTGACTAAAAGAGAGTCTGAGCCTCCCGCGTTAAGATTTGTCCCGAAATCTCGCGAGACACGGCGGCCATTTTAGAGTCAGGCGGGACAGCCAATGAAGAGCTGAGGAAGGCCCGGCGGCCATTTTTAAGTCAGGAAATTCAATATATAGCAAATCTCGCCCACTGAAGCCCCCGGCGGCCATCTTAGAGTCAGGCGGGACAGCCAATAAGAGGCTGGAGAAGGCCAGGAGGCCATTTTGGAGTCAGGCATCAACCAAAATCAATAGGAAAAGGGCAAAATAGAGGTCTAAAGGGACTTTACAACAGAAAAAGGAAATAAGAGCAGAGAAATAACAAAAGAAGACAGAAAAGAACAAAGATACAAGGAAGATGAGCATCGAAAGTGAAAAAGCGGCGCACAGGCACTATTTCGCAGACCACTACCATTCAGCCTATCGGAACCACAGACAGGCATCAGGTGGGAACGCTGGATTCAGAAATTCGAACGATACATGCGCGCCACAGACGTCGTAGAGGCGAAACACGTTGACCTCTTCTTAAATCTCGTAGGTGATGAAGTGGAAGATCTGCTCGCCACATTTCAAAGCGAAAAAACAGCGAGGTACAAGGGACTGATACAGTGCCTCACGGAGAAGTTCGACCCGCAAAGAAACATCGACTTCGAGAGGTACACATTCAACACCGCATGTCAATGAACGGCGGAGTCCCTTGACGATTTCGCGACAAGACTGCGTAAGCTAGTAACGTATTGCGAGTTCAAAAAGTTCGACAATGAACAAGCAATACGACTGCGTATCATTGAAGGCTGCCAGTCCATGGAGTTCCGCGCGCGCATCCTAAAGGAACCAACGACGCTGGAGAAGATACTAGCACTGGCCCGAGCAGAAGCAAGAGCAACGGCACATGCCAAAGAGATGGAGCTAGGCAAAGACAGAAGGGCGGAGCAAGCGAACCGCGTAATGGGAAGCAACAAAAAGAAAGACAGCACACTGCCACCGCCAACGAAAAGACAGGAAAAAACGTGCTACCGGTGCAGCCTTGACTTCCCACACGTCGGTGCATGCCCGGCAATGGGCCAGAAGTGCAGGAAGTGTAACAAGGACAATCATTTTGCGAGCGCTTGCATGAGCAGACAGTTCAAAAGTGAGCGAGGAAGACTGGCAAGAACACGAGCGGTAACAAACAGGTATGCCAGGCACATGGAGACGGCAAATAGCAGCTCATCAGATGAATCTGATGGAACAGTCACATCGGAAAAAGCGGAACGACTGTATCTGATGTCAGATGCACCCCCAGAAGAACACAGGGCAGAGCACATTAACTGTTTGGAGAAGCATCAGATCAGAAAAACAGCGACAGTGGAAATTGAGGTAGGAGGCCACAGTACACGGTTCGTGCTTGATAGTGGGGCCACGTGCAACATCATGTGCACGTCGGAGTACGAGAAGATGAAGATAAGACCGCCACTGTCACCATCTACCGTCGACGTGTTCACCTGGGGATCGAAGAAGCCGGTGGAAAACATGGGGAAATTCACGGAAACACTGACGTACAAGGAAAGGTCTTGCAGAGAAGAGATACATGTGCTACGGGGAGACATCCCAGCACCATGCCTGCTGAGCAATGTCACGGCGCAGATAATGGGCCTACCGGCAATGACATACCACATGTCAGAGAAACGGAACATTCTACAAGAGCATCCAGCCATACTACAAGGCCTAGGAAAACTAAAAGGGAAACAAATAACATTACACATTAACGAGGCAGTCAAACCGGTGGCGCAGCATCACCGACGAGTGCCTATACATCTGCAGCCTCAGGTCGAAGAAGAGATACAGAGTCTATTGGCACAACACATCATTGAGCCCGCGGAAGGACCGACACCCTGGGTGTCTCCAATAGTGGCAGTTCCGAAAAAGAACACATCAAAGATCCGCATATGCGTGGACATGCGGATACCGAACACAGCCATTGAGAGAGAACGACACCATGGGCCACACCTGAATGACATGATAAGCTGTCTCACTGGTGCATGCCGATTCTCGAAGTTGGACCTGTGCAAAGGGTACCACCAACTGGAGCTCGACGAGCAGTCAAGGTACATTACCACATTCTCCACGCACATGGGCCTCTTCCACTACAAGCGTTTGAGTTTCGGCATCTCATCTGCCGCGGAGATATTTCAGGAAACGATAAGACAAGTGATAAGGCCGGTAAAAAACAATCTAAACTACAGCGATGATATCCTGGTATTTGGACAGTCTGATGAAGCGCATGACAGTGCCCTACATGAGGTATGCCGACAGCTGGAGCAAGCAGGACTAACACTGAACGCCAACAAATGCGAGCTAGGAAGGAGTGAACTGGTGTTCTTTGGACACATCTTCTCCAAGAAGGGAATGAGGCCGGACCCCAGCAAGGTCGAGACACTGCAGAAGGCGAATCCTCCAATAGATGTTGCAGAAGTGAGGTCGTTCCTTGGTCTTGCCAGCTACTGCGCCCGCTACATAAAGGACTTCGCCACGGTGAGCACACCACTGCGGGACTTAACTAAACAGGGTCAGAAGTTCATCTGGTCACAAGAGTGCAGCTGGGCATTTGAAGCCATCAGACAAGCAGTGATGGCCGTAGATCACCTTGCATACTTTGATCCATTGCTATGCACCGAGCTGACCGTAGACGCCAGCCCGGTCGGACTAGGGGCAATCATAGCACAGCACCTGCCAGGCAAAGACTCCCCAAGAAAAATTGTTGCGTACGCAAGCAAAAGTCTGTCTGACATTGAAAGAGCATACTCCCAACCTGAAAAGGAGAGCTTAGCGGTAGTATGGGCGTGCGAGCACTATCACATGTTCATTTATGGCAAACCCTTCACCATCGTAACTGATCATCAGGCCCTGGTGACAATATATGGCAATCCAAATGCAAAGATGCCACCCCGCATGGAACGCTGGGGCATAAGACTGATGGACTACGACTTCAAAATAGTGCACAAGCCGGGCAAAGAGCACAACCCGGCTGACTACATGTCTCGGCACCCCTTACCACTGGTACCAGAAAAGACCTCCATGGCAGAAGAATACCTTAACTTCGTACTACGACAGAACACACCAGCACAAATAACACTGGCGAAACTGGAGCAAGAGACAACAAAGGACAACACGATGCAAGCGGCGAAAGTAACAAGACAGCAGAGATGGAGACACATCAACAACAACTGCACAATGGGAGACGGAGTCAACAAGGAGGAAATGATAGCGTTCAAAAAGATACACGATGAACTATCAGAGACTGAGAATGGCATACTGATGCGAGGAACACGGATAGTGATACCAAAAGGGCTGCGTCGACGGACTGTTAGCCTAGCACATGAGTCACACAGAGGCATGGTTGCAACAAAGAAGATGCTGCGGGAAAAGGTGTGGTTCCCTGGCCTAGACCGAATGGTGGAAGACACCATCCTGAGCTGTCATATCTGTCAAACAACAGGCAAACCAGCAAGGCCAGAACCACTACAAATGTCAGAACTTCCAAACGCAGTATGGACAACATTAGCGGCAGACTTCTATGGGCCGCTAGACACAGGCAACTATCTGCTCGTGATCATAGATGAATATTCGAGGTTTTCCATCGTACAACACATCTCCTCCACATCAGCAACTGTGACGCTACCAATATTGGACGACATATTTGCAGCCTGGGGATCACCAGAGACACTAAAGACAGACAACGGTCCTCCGTTTTCAGGGGAGGAGTTCAAAAAGTTCATGGCGTATCTAGGCATTCATCACAGGAAGATAACGCCTCTGTGGCCACAGGCAAATGGCATGGTGGAACGGTTCATGGGCAACATAAAGAAGGCAGTACAACGAGCAAAGATAACGCAGATTTCCATAGGACAGGCGCTCTGTCAAGTGCTACGGGACTACAGAAACACCCCCCACAGCTCCACAGGACGATGCCCTGCTGAATTAGTGCTAGGAAGGGCAAGCAAAACAAGGCTACCTCAGCTAGAAGCGAAGAAGTCACCAGAACACAGCAGCATCGCTATCAGGGACCATGAGGCCAAGGAGAAGATGAAAGCATACGCGGCCGCCAGGCGACATGCCACTCCGGGTCACCTAAAGCAAGGAGACCAAGTAGTGGTGCGTCAGCGGAGAAAGTCTGACAGCCCATTCTCAAAGGACCAAATGACAATAACAGAAGTCAAGGGGCCAATGATCACGGCGGAATTGGGCCCCTATCAAATAACACGGAACAGTTCTCACTTCAAAGGAGTGAAGACAATTGATGAAAAAGGAGAGGACACTGCGGCAGAGAACATCGGCGCCCAGGAGAGAAGCAAAGCAGTAGACAATGGAGAAAAAAGCACGGACAACTGCGAAGGACAAGACGAGGAGTCACAAGAAGGGAAAAGAGTGAGAAAAAGGACAAAAAGACTGATTGAAGAAATGTAATGATGAGGAGGAGGGCATGCCTCTCGCCTTTTCCATTTTCTATCTCTCTCTCTCTCTCTTTTTCTCTCCCTCTATCACTATTTCCTTTTGGACACACAATGGGATATATCACCATCTCCCTGCATTCTTTTCGTGACAAAGGGGGAGATGTAGTGACCTGGGGTCAGGGGCACTAGGACCCTGGACTCGGACGACCTAAGGGAGGGGACAGAGACCGGACACCACTTCCGGTCAGGGAGTGGGGCGGGCACTTCGAGGGGACTAGGGGAAAGGGATAAGACGTGCGTGTGGGCACGGGGCTAGAGAAAAGAAATAAAAGAACAAAGAGATCACCTACCGGTCATGCGTGGTCATTGATAGAACACGACACCTGCCACTTCTCATCCTTGCATCTATTAACTCATATCGCTTCTCTAATCCCACAGTCTATGATATATGTAATCTACTTAACCTCATTCCTAACCTCCCAACACCTTGTTCATTATGACATTTCATTCCTTACCTCCCTCTCCTCTGCTGTCTCCTCCCACCTCTTATCTGTCACTTTTTCTTTGCTCCTTAATCCCACCTGTTCTGATTGATGTTTTTCCTACAACAAAGGCATTTACCTCCCCATCCTCCTCACACCTGACCCCTCATTACTTCTCCCCATCACCTCCTTCTCCAACACCCCTCTCTCTGTTCCACTAACACCTCCTCCTTCAGCTCATCTACCTCATTATGTTCAGCCCCTCGTTAATGCTCTCCGTGCCTTAACAACATCCCTAGCTATTCCCATATCGTCTCCCCTACCTTTTCAACATCCCTACCTACCGCTGCGTCCTTTTTTCCATCCTGCTCCTTTCACCAACTCCTCTCAGCCTCCTGCAAGCACCACAATACTGAGCTTGCACGCAACATTTATTTCTGCCTTTTGGACTCTAATTCTCCATTTTAACCCTGTCTCTTTCACAAACAGGGTTAGTAAAAGAGACAAGGTTAGAATGGTGCTTTTTATGCTGATGATGAAGCAGCGTAAAAAGCACATATACTTGTGCTACCTTGCTGCCTACTCTTCTCTCCCCCCTCAACCTCTCACTCTCTAATCTGCTCCCTTGTGCCTTTTAAATACATGTGCTAAGCACCTCCTACCTACTCACACACTAACCAGCTCCCGCCTACAGCCTCATCCATTTCATCTGAACTGATTAAGGTCCCGATTACGAGTTTGGCGGTTTGGGAGCAGGGCGGTACAGCACCACCCCACTCCCACACTGCCAAACTCGCCCGCCTGTCAGATTGCGAGTTTTCCTGTGGTCTGGCGGGCGGTCCTTTGGCGGTCCCGTAGCGGTGCAGTACAAAGGCTAATAATTGAGTCTTAGCACTGCAGCACCGAGGGAGCACAAAAGCCCGTTCCTGCATGGCATGGACTGGTGCAGTGCATTCCTTGCAGGAATTGGGGTGCATGCACACAGGGGGGCACAGCATCTGCCCCCCTGCATTCATCCTATGGCCAGCGGAAACTGGGGGCCCTGTATGGCCCCCTTAGTTTCCTCACCGCGCAGCTTTCATGGCAGGCTCACCGCCATAAAAACTGTGGCATTGAGGAAACTTAGAATATGCTAGGCGATGCCGCAGCAGCACCGTCAGCATATTGCTGGGCCAGACCGACGCGCCACAGCCAAGAGATCACGGATCACCGGCAATTGCAGCGGTCTTGTGACAGTGGGACAGCTGCACTTGGAATTTAGCAGTGGGACCGCCAGTGTGGCGGACAGAACGCCAGTGCAGTGGTTGCTGCCACGCCACCGCGAGTACGGCGGGTCCTATGGGTCACCGTACTCGTAATCAGGCCCTAAGACTTTATTCAACCTGTTGTCAAGAGAAAGAAGCTTTAACCACTGTGTCTTTAACTTCAACTTCTCTCTTCTAGCTTTCCACTATATCCTCCTCCTGGCAATCTTTTATGCACCTACAAACTACTCCCTCACTAATGCTTTTTCGTCTCCCCTTTTCTCTTGCTCACATACACCCCCCCCTTTGAACAGCATGATGACCAAAACTAGTCCAGTAAGCAAGAACAGACTAAACATCTTTAATCTCAACTCAGACACACAACCAGACTCATTCTTCCTTACCGCAACAAGATCTGAGATAATGCTTTACCAGTAGTACATGAGACAATCTCCTCAGAATATTAAATCCTTATGCATACCTGCCAGAAGAAGGGTGGATGAAGATTAACTGTCAGATTGAAAGAATCATTACAAGCCACCACCACAGTTGTGCATGTTAAAGCCCACTTTCAAACATATAACACATATGTCTGTCTCTCACAGAGGGGCTAGACTTAAAACATAAATGTAACAACGACTAAAAGGAAAGTTGGGTTAGGAGTTGACGTTTCTGTCTCAGTTGTTATGTATCTGTGAGACCATCTTTAGGACTGTGCAGTTGTATGAAGATTAAGGACCCCTATACAAACATTTAAAGAGAGAACCATAACTAATAAGAACAATATTCAAAAACATACACCTGTAGTGGAGTGCCATAAATCTCCTCCAAGAGTTGGGTGGATACAGCACCATCCCCCATTCATAGGTTCAGTAACATTGGAGAAATAAATATATCAAGGCTATTGTCAAAGATATCACATTTGTTGATGTGGTGAAATTCTTAGTTAAAAAGAAAAGTGAATAATGATGAAAACCTTCACCTGGTTATGTATGTTAATCTATTTGTAGAGACATAGGGCTCGATTATAGATGTTGGACGGACCACCACCGACAGGCCGTCAGTTGAGGTCCACCCGATATCCAGGTCCATGGGCCGACTGCCGAATTAGGATTCCGGCAGTCGAAGCGCAGAGGGTGGGGGGAAAGACCGCCCCTCCGACAGGCTCAAGGAGCACAGGCACCACTGTAGGGATTGCGATGCCCAGTTCCTACAGCCTTTTCCTGGTGGTCCAACTGCCATGGAAAGGCTGTCAGAAAGGAACTTTGGAGGCCTCTAGCAGGGCCCCTGTACCCCATGGGCAATCGCTATGTGGCCAGGGGGGCACATGTGGTCCCCCCCCCCTAAACATCCATTCCCCATGTGCCAGGCACCACATGGTGTCTGGCACACAGTGCATGGATGTTTTCAAACATGCATTTTTCTATTGTGGCTTGTGCCATGGCCCTTTTCCGGGCCGCTATAGAAAACTGTATAATACGGCGGGTGGAACCGCTGACTACGTATCGGGCGGTCTCCATTCCACAGCGATGACCGCCATCGTAATGTAGCCCAAAATGTTTTCACTTACTAGTAGGTCCATCAACTGGTGACTCCGGTTTGTCAATTGTCACTTGTCAAGGGATCAGGTAAATCAAGGCTCTAAAAGTTGCCCAAAAATGAATTGTAAGTTGAGGAAAAATAGAATGATGTTTTTTAAAGGGTAGAGGGTGTAATACTTACACCATGATATTGACATGTGATCCTCCTCCAGTTTGTGAGGTAGAATTAATAGCTGTGTAAGCCCTAAGGTGAATAAACAAAACATATTGGTTTCAATGAGAGTCCCGTAACCTACTTTTCACAAGGATATCGATGTTCACAGAAGGCAAAACAGACTTAAAGCCTTACTCCATGGGGTCACAAACCAACGATTGAACGTCCTGGGGTTAAGAGGATTTTTATGCACTTTTGTCAAAATATAAATTGCCAAATAGTTGGATCTGTCATGGGCGTAGGAAGTGTGTGGGACGCGGGGGACATATCCCCCCAGGTTTTGTAGTGGGGGACAAGGGTTGGGGGACGAGGGGACAAAGAATTTCCCCTCTCTCTTCTGTCTGTGGCAGGGCAATTGGTATGTCAAAGCGCGAGTGCTTTGACGTGCTAATGGCCCTGTACTTGACCTGTGACCTTCCCTTTTGTTGTGCTGCAAAAGCTACAGGAATGTTTTCACACCTCGCCCTCGCCGCCACCACTGCCTGCAGTCTGCACTTCCAGCACAAAGGAAGAGAGGTAGTTTGTTGATTGCTGACTGCAGGGCCGGCTTTAGAGTTGGTGGCGCCCAGTGCGACCATCTCGGTGGGCGCCCCAACAAACTTTTTTATTTTGAGTTTATGCGGGAAAACAATGCTGGTGTAATGCTTGTTAAGGGACTTAGATGTATGGCGCTCTGAGCACATGAGATGTAAAATGTACTATTTGCTGCATTCCTGAAAACAAGAAAGGTATTTGGACTAGAGGCACACAAAGTAAAGGAATAGAAGGAGGTGCCCAGAATGCAATAGGCACACACTACTGCAAGGCATTGTGCGGCACACACAGTGACAGGTGCAAGGCTACGTGAAGCACAGCTAGTGCACAGTGCCTAAACCAATGTGATTTTTCTAGAATGAAATGCAAAAAAAATGACATCTGATGCTTTATAAGACACGAAGACAAAGTATTAGCAGGTTAGGCCCTTGCTTATCAGACCTTCAAGAAGAAAAGGAGCACAGATGCCCAGAGGTGATATGAATGGAGAGTGGCTTCTTGAGTGGGAGGATATGTTCGGTTGCTATGATTACTTAGCAGTAACATTTTGCCTAATAGCCTAACAGTCTGCCTGCTTAGACGACGCCTGGGTGGCAGGCCTGGTACTGGTGGCTAGAAAGCCTAGATTGTAAGACAGGTCCTGGCTTGCGAGGGAAGTCTGGGCACTCAGGCATGTCCCAGGGTGTCCACCCACCATTTTACCCACTTTTGTAGTTTTCATATTGCGCAAACTTGGCCGAAGGGTATCACAGTGCTTCATGTGATTAGAAGCTCTATGCGTTAGGCCACATCTGGTATCCTGGCCACTTGAATTCGTCGGATGGCAGACTGTATATGCATGGAAAGCGGCGTAAAAAAAAGTCCATGCCAGACTGTACACACCATGACAGAAGCGGAAAACTGGTACGGGGCAGACTGTACACACCAGAGCAGCAGTCTAAATGAAGACAAGCCACAGCACTGTAAAGAGGGTAAAAAAATAGACTGCATATAAAGGATAGCAGTTTAGACACACAAGTAGGCTGTACACCAGAAGAGTAGCGTAAAGAGAGATGAGGGCATACTGTACACAGCTCATCCAGCGCTAACAATAAAAATTCTTCTCCTATATGACTCGGTCATCCAGGTACAACTATCCCTCCAATACACAAACTATATCCATATGACGGTGGGGCCCATAACACCGCATATACATTCACTTACTCATTTATTCCCTGGATTACCTCCGTCCTTAACCTAGGAGAAAAACAGTAAAACGATTCGCTGGAAGGAGACGGGATACCTCTTTTTAACACGACATAATATTTCTCATTGCTTTTAAGGTATTCCGCTCATTGGTCGATGGACCAACTAGTAGGAATCAGTTGATGGTGATTAAGACCAGCTCAATCACAATAAACTCTTTAACATTTTACCTTACTTATTGAGCTAAAGAATCACTGAGTCATTTGTTTAAAGATAATAAAGTTTATATAAAGTTTTAGAAACAATGCATAAGTTTTAAGTTTATCACTCAGATTATTACATTTATCATCATTATAAGAATAAATTGAAATTACAATGCATACCTATTAGATGGAAGATAAAGTTATGTCACAGCAAGAACTCCAAAAAGATCTATCTATCTATCTTGGAAAATCTAATAGCTCTAAAGGAAAAATCTATCAGGAGTAAAAAGGTTCTCCAAAAGCAGCATCTTATACTTAATAAAATAGCAGCAGCAGCTTCGATCATCCGCAACAGCAACTCAGCACCCGCAACTCATCTATCAGCAATCTCAGCTCTCTCTTCTCCTAACAGTACGCTCGCTCATCATCATCAATAATAATAACTATATTAATCCCTCCCACCCGGAGTAGGTCTTCTTATACCCTAATTCTCGCTTACTAAATAAAATGTTGCCTCTTTATGGCGTGATTCTCTCTCATTGGTCCATTCGAGTCCATATACATTTTTATCAAACTTCCTTGTCTTAACCAGTTCTTTGTGGAATGTCCATGCTTGCATCGTTTCCCACAGTTCATGACATTACTCATCAGTTTCGATCAGTCCAATTTGTATCATTTTCTGATACATTTTAGGTTCAACAGTTCCGTTTGTCCATTTATTCATTTTGACTTCTCACGCTTCTTGCTGATCATCTTGGCACACATTTGCTCAGTAAGGTCACAATAGCCTTGACCATACTTCCATCCTAGGCTCTCAGCACGAACATGTGGTCATTCTTGTTCACGGCCTTTCTCCTTTTCCACACGGCTTCTCGCACATGCGTACTCTAGCTTATGGCGGCCATTTTATATCGCTGCTCAACAAGCCTAAGCGCACTATTTATAAAGATAAACAAAATATTGTTAAAATAAGGAATATAAACCCTTTTGTTTCCCTCCCGTCTTTCTACGTACCCCAATTAGGTATTACCTAGCAAAAAGCAACATATAAAGCCGTCCCTTACTTACCATCGCTTTATTTTGCCACCACACGTTTTATTTTCAAAGCACAAATCATGCGTTTATTATTTTATTAGTACGCAAATATTAGATTATGTTAGCCACGTCAACAATTATAAGTAGATTAATTTGCACACAAAATAGCGTGTTACCTTTAACCCTTCACATGTAACATACATTGTTGGTTATTTACTTAAACGAACATGTTTATTAATTATTTTACGTAAATTATTAGGAGGTTAAAATTTTTCATTTATCCTGCTCCATCAACTCCCCCTTTGGTGATTTTTAATATCACCACAAAACCCAAGTTATACAATTCTCTCAGACAGCATATTTCTTTTATCCGTTTGCTTTTGTTAGTTTACACAACTGTATCCCTTTCAACTTGTCTCTTGGTCTTCTTGTACATGTTCTCTTTTATCTCTTCTAGCTCTATTTCACCCATTTCTCTCTCTCTCTCCTTGTTTATCATGTTTTCTTTTTCTATTTTATTCTGTCTTCTTCTTTTCTTTATACATGTAATTACAAGCTTCAGCACCAAAATTATTATGATTATCATGGTTGCTATTATAATAACTTTCCCTATTATTAATCCACTCATTCTTGTTAACCAATTTATTACTGAAGAAAACCCTTTACCAAGTTTTCCAAACGCACTTTCAACCTCCAGTGGAACAAGTTCTTTGTGCAAACTTGTAATATTCTTTATATACTTTTGTATATTTTCACTTTTATCTGGAATGTAAGTGCAACAATGTTGGACTTTCAGCATTCCACAGACTCCACCCTCTTTTGCCAAAAGAATGTCAAGGGCAAGTCGATTTTGCATTACCATAGCTCTCATGGCAACCATTTCGGTATTTACCATCAAGAACGCTCCTGCAGTATCTGTAGATAAACGATCTACCACTGTGGATAATTTCCAAATTTTAAATGCATTCAAAGATATTCCCACTGCTGGTATCAATGCACCAAAAATATCACCCACTATTTCTGAAAAACTTTCCCTTTTTCTACGTGTAAAGGTATTTATCATTTTGTGTGTTCCTTTTTCTTTTCTATCCATATGAAAAATCTTTGGAAAGACCAGGCCTAAATAACATGACCCATACCAATGGTCCGGTAACCTGTAATAAGCCCTATTACCGCAAACATAATAGATCCCTGGAAATATTTGATCTTTTCCCCCTTTAAATCCCCATCCGCCTAATATTTGTTAATTGTCATGGCAATCACTGGAACCCACAAAATAATTGTCATATCTTGTTCTATTTCTTCTAATACACAACCTTCCCTGTTGGGGCCAATCCAGAGTCATAGCTGCATTTGTCTTTTTCTTGTCATGATTGTCTTCCTCAAACGCCCAAAGAGGTGTTTTTGTCTCTTCTATCACTTTTCTTTGAAATTTCGCTCTTCTTTCTTCAACCATCTCTAAAAATACTTTTTCTTCCTTCTTTAACTCACAGGTAAGGTTGTTTTTAACTATATTATCTATTGTTAAAATCTTATCTTCTATGAAAAATTCACCAAACGTTTTTCCCTCTTTTATTTTGTTTAGTTCGGGAACTACAGGAATTTTCGCAAAAATCTTATCTATGTCAGTGTAATAATATTCTAATCTACCTGTTTTATAAAATAAACTTGCTAAAACACTACATGTTATTCCATACGTCAAAGGAAGGTGATGATAAGTCACACCCTCTGCTACAGACGCAGGCAATTGCATACAAACATAACAATCTCTTACATCCATTGTTTCTACATACTCATATAATAATTTAGTAAAAACATTCTTTGAAAAATCTGTTATTGATTTGTCTTTATGTAACTCTGCACTACTTTTTAATATAACTGTTTCTTGAGTGTTAGCTCCTTTTTCTTTCTCTGTGTGATTAGACGTTTCTTCTACAGCTAAACTAATTGGAATAGTGATTGCTAAAACCACCCATACTGTCATTAATAATCCTGTACAAAAGAAGCACATCTTACACCATCTACTTAAAAACTCACATCTACATTTTCTATCTCTAGTATCCTCCATTTTGTTTTATAACCTATTTATTTATTTACAAGAAAATTGTGTCACTACACCTCAGAAATGATTTCTTAGCCACTCTGCACTCCAATGTTTTTGTCTTCGTTCGGTACTTTCTTTTAATTCTTTTCAGAATTCTTTCTTTGTCAAATCCAGTATTTTGTCAAATCCGGTAGAAATTCGTCAGATCCAGTATTTTGTCAAGTCCGGTAGAAATTCGTTTAAATTTCTTCAAGTTTGTTGCACTTCACCTTCACCCATTAGGTTTCTTTGTTCTGGGTTCTCGTGAGTGTTCTTTTCTTCTTTGATATCAGTTAAAGCAAGGTACAACCATTCAGGCGATCTATACTTCGGATTTACCTTCTTTACTCTTTTCGTTTTCTGCAAGTGTTTTCCACCTTGTTTTTCTTGCTCTTTCTGACTTGTTATTTCATTCACTTGTTCAGCACTTTTTCCATCTAACCTTATGATCCTGTATCTTAATTTTCTTACTTCGTTGGGCCAATTGTCTACTTTTCTTGACCTTTTTGCCTCACTTCCTTTTTCCTCTCTTTCTGTTTTCCAAGTTCTTTTTCTTGACTCTAGTTTTTGGTTTCTTTCTTCTCCACTTTCTTCAGACTCTGTTTCATTTTTCTCTTTATTGTCTCTTATTTTGGATCTTATAATTTCATTTTCTTCCTCTACTTGTGGTTCTTTTCTTATCTTCCTTCGTTCACCTACTTCTGTCCCTCCTCGAGGTTCTTCCGAATTTGTGTCAATCTCTCTATCTGCTTCTAAATTTCCCTGTTCTTTTGTTTGGCTATCTGTCCCTATTGCTCCTCGGGGATCTTCCGATTTTTCTAACTTTCTGTTTGAAACTCTCCCTTCTTCATCTATTAATATTATCTCCGAAGGATTTTTACCACAACTTGTACTTGGTTGCTCACTGTTACTATCTTCGTGCTCAGTTTCTTCTCTTATGCTTTCAAATTTCCAATTTCTTTTCAGATTTTCCTCACAATCCGAATGATCTGTATCAGATGCTGAACTGGTGTCTGATATTTCCAGATGTCGACTCACATGTCGATCTTCAGGTTCTGGAACTTCTGCTATTTCCTCCACTTCTTCTGTCGTTGCACTTGTAGTTGGGTCTTCCAGATGTCGACTTACAGGTCGATCTTCAGATTCTGGCACCCTGTTCGTTTCTTCTTCCGCTTCTGATGCTGAACTGTTATCCAACACTTCCAGATGTCGACTCACATGTCGATCTTCAGGTTCTGGAACTCTGATGGTGTGACTGGCATGCACCCAGTGTTTCACTCCTGCACATTTGACTGCAGTGGTTGTCACCAGGATCACCTGTCGTGGTTCGTCCCAACGAGGAACCAAACAGTTTCTTCTCCTGTGGACTTTTATGCGGACCCAATCTCCTGCATTCTAGTCGTGAGCTGGTTTTCTTTCAAGAGTAGTAGCATCCGGTCCAACCTGATGAAACACAGAACGCACCACATCAGCCAATCCTTTGCAATAATCCAGCACCAGATCATCAGTTATAGTCAGTAGTTTGTTGACAGGTACATGTGCTTGTCTCATTGCTCGTCCCATAATTATCTCATGGGGACTGAGTCCAGTTTTCCTTTCCGGAATACTTCTGATTGTCATTAAAACTAATGGCAAGGCATCTGGCCATTTGAGTCCTGTGGCTTGACACATTTTTCCTAACCTGTTCTTAATTGTTCCATTCACTTGCTCTACTATTCCAGAAGCCTCTGGTCTGTATGCACAATGCAGTTTCTGTTTAATACTAAGTGCTTCACAAATCAGTTTAATTAATTCGTTTTGGAAATGTGTTCCTCTATCTGTTTCAATCGTGACTGGAAAACCATACCTCGGAATGAATTCTCGCAGCATAAGTTTTGCTACCGTTATTCCATCATTCCTTCTGGTCGGGTATGCTTCCACCCAACGGGAAAACAAACAGACGACTACGAGGACATACCTTAGTCTGTTGCTCGGGGGCATTTCTATAAAATCCATTTGCATTCTAGTGAACGGACCTCCTTCTCGTCCTATTGTTCCTAGACTCACTACTGTCTTCCTTCCTGGATTTAACTGTTGACAAATAAGACATCTTTGACAAAGACTCTCAGCTATGGCTCTGAATTTTGGATTATACCATGTTTGTCTAAAAAGTCTGATCATTGAATCTCTCCCAATATGGGCTTGTCCATGGTACATCCGTGCCATGTCAGAAATCATGCTATCAGGCATAACTGGTCTTTCATCTCTGTAAACTCAAACATCATTTTCCTCATGTTTTCTACATCCTGCTTTTATCCATGTATCTTTTTCCTCATCATTTGCTGCTTCCTGTAACTGTCTCACCTCATCCCATGTCTCAACAGGGTTAGTAAATAGCAAAGGACAAGAAATATGCTCTCTTTCTCGGTTCCTGTTCAAAGAGACCATATTCTTTGCACAGTACTGTGCAATCTCATCAGCATACTTATTGCCGACAGTTATGTAGTCTTCCCCATTTTTATGTGCATTGCACTTCACCACAGCAATCTGTTTAGGCAGCTGTATCGCCTCAAGCAACTTTTTCACAAAATCTCCATTTCTAATTGGCGTTCCTGCAGACGTCAAGAAACCTCTTTGTGACCAAATCTGACCAAAATCATGCACCACTCCAAAACCGTATTGGCTATCTGTCACAATCGTAACCCGTACATTTCTTCCCAACTTGCAGGCTTGAATCAGAGCTATCAGTTATGCGACTTGGGCAGACCGTATCCCTTTCAGACAAGATGCTTCCATTACAGTTGCTACTGTGCAAACTGCATACACTGCACTTAGAACTCCATCATTCGTTCTCAAACATGAGCCATCCACGAACAGAATATAATCTGATTCCTTTAAGGGCTCATCTCGAATATCTGGTCTCGGTTTTGTACAATATTCAAGCACATTCAGACAATCGTGATCTACTTCATCCATTTCAATCACACTCTCTTCATCTGGCAATGATGTCGAAGGATTCACATTCATACATCTGTCAATGGTCACATTATCTGCACTCAAAATTACCTTTTCATACCTAGTCAGCCGACTATGTGTCATGTATTGGGTTTTCGTTCTTGTCAAGAGAATTTCCACAGAATGGGGAACATATACTCTCAGTGGATATCCCATCACTATGCCTTCACTCTGTTCCAGACTCACACAAGTAGCAGCAACTGCTTTCAAACATCCAGGCAACGCTTTTGCTACAGGGTCTAAAACAGCTGAAAAATATGCAATGGGTCTTTTCATGGTTCCATGTCTCTGTACCAAGACTGAAAACGCACACCCATCTCTTTCACTGCAATACAACTCAAAGTCTTTCTCATAGTCAGGCATTCCCAATGCTGGAGCTTCACACAATTTCTTTTTCAGCTCTCTGAATGCTTTCATTTCTTCATCATTCATTTCAAAAGGATCTTTAACATCCTTCTTTGTTAGTTTTTGCAACGGTTTGGCGATCAACGAAAAACCGCTTATCCATTGTCGACAATATCCAACCATTCCCAGAAACATTCTTACCTCTCTTTGCGTCATTGGAGCTCTCATTCCTTGAATCATCTTTATTCTCTCAGTCGTTACCTTGCGCACTCCTTTCTCAATTTTATGCCCTAAATATTGGACTTCTTGTTGACAAAACTGCAATTTTGATGGGGACACTTTATGTCCTCTTTTGGCTAAATGATTCAGCAAAGCAATTGTATCATTGACACATGCTTCCTTCGTTTTTGATGCCACCAGTAGGTCATCAATATACTGAACCATCACTGACTTTTCTGGCATTTTTAAATCTTCCAAGGATTTCTTTAGAATCTGATTAAAGATCGAGGGGCTTTCTGTGTACCCTTGAGGAATTCGGCACCATGCCAAAATACGCTCTCCAAACCTGAACGCAAATAATGGCTGGCTATCTGGATGCAATGGAATAGGGAAAAATGCATGACATAAATCAATTACTGTGTACCATTCTGCTTCACGTGGAATCTGGTATAGAATCACAGCAGGGTTCGGTACTATTGGGCAACAAGGCACTACAATTTTGTTTACCTTCCTCAAATCCTGTACAATTCTATATGTTCCGTTTGGCTTTTTCAGTCCCATTATTGGCGAATTACATGGACTGCTCATGATTTCTTTTAGAATCCCTTGTTCAACCATTTTATTTATTACTGGCGTTATTCCTTCAATTATTTCTGGTGTCAATTTATACTGGGGCGTATTTGGGTAACTCGTTCCCTCTTTTACGGAGATTTTAACGGGATCTACTTCTTTCATTAGTCCTATATCTTCTCCTGTAAAGTCCCACACTTCCTCTTTCACTGTCTCTTTCAGTTCAATTGGGATTTTCTCTGCATCAAATACAGGAAACAAATCATTTACTTCTGGTTCTAAATTTACCAGTGTCATTTTATACAATACATCTTCATCTGGGGTCTGAAATGCAATTCCATCTGGAGTACAATAGATAGTGCAATTCATTTTGCACAATAGATCGCGTCCTAATAGGTTCACAGGACTACAATCACATACCACAAATCGGTGCATTTCACTAAATGGACCAATCTTTACCTCCACTAATTTAGTAAGAGGCGTCTTAATTTGCTGATTCGATACTCCAACTACTTGGATATGTTCACCTGAGAGAGGAAGGTTTGGAATTTCCACTGACCTAACAGTAGAACGGGTAGCTCCAGTGTCCACAAGGAATGTTACATTTGCACCATTCACTTCTCCATCCACAAATGGACCAGACTGATCTACCTCTAGAGTTGCGCCAAGCACGCACTCTTCCCCTCTCCTAGGCACCGTCAGAAGCTTTCATCCGTTTCATCCTCATCCTGTCGTAACCAATATTGAGAAATGGCAGCTGCACGCGGCAACTGTGTTACCTGCTCTCCTCCGTAGAATCCTGTTTCTGCACTGAATTTCTGTTGGTTAACACTCTTGGGAAGTGGTGGTTGTGGCACCTGACTCTGTTGAGTAACTACCTCACTCTGCACCTGTGGATTTAATGATTGATTTTCCACATTAAGTTTTGGAGGAAATTTACACTCGTTTCTCCAATGCCCTAGCTTTCCGCAGTTGTGGCATGGCCACTTTTTCTTTGCCTCATCTATACTCATTTGTCCTTTTCCTTTGCCTATATTTGGTCGAAATCTAGCCTGTCCTGCTTCATTACCTGTATTACTCAATTGAGCTTCTTGTTTCTCTGCAACTTTCACCTGTGCCCACATGGCTTTTTCTTTCAATTTACGCTGTCTACTCTCAATATCATCACTGCAATACTTAGCATATCTCAAAACTTCATCGACTGTGCTATTCTGCCAACAAATCATATGCTGTTTAATCATCTCACTTATCTCTGGTTTCAACCCATATACAAATCTATATACAAAATGACTCATATCCTTCTCATTTAGTGTCTCATAACCACTATACTGTTTGAAAACTAACAACAGTCTCTCATAGTAAGCATGCACTGATTCTTTACTTTCCTGCGTGGTTCTGTCTATTTTTACCCAATCTGTTTCTTTAGGTGGAATCTTATTCTTCAAAAAGGTAATTACTTGATCGTACTTTCTCATCACTTCTGGTCCTGGCGCTCCTGTTTTAGCATCCCTTGGATATTCTACAGTTGGCCAATCAATAGTAATCTTACATTCTGTCCACAAATCAGCTGGCACTACTATATCAAACAATCCATCCAAGTCTATCCACAACACCTTTGAAACTTTAACAAATCTCTCCACTTGTCTGTACCATTCTACTGGCTTCTCTCTCAACTTGGGGAAATCATTTGTAAATGACAGTATATCCTGTCTAGACCATGGAACATGCACATAACTACCTCCTGGAGTTTCTCTCATCGGGTACTCCCTTACAATTGGTTCCTTATCTGTCACTGCAAAAGCCAAAGATGCTTTATCTGTTACTTTCTCATTCTTTTTCGTCCATCTACTTCTCCATCTATCCACATCACCCCATTTTCTCAGCAAAACAATTAATTCTTTTATTTGGGTCAATCGTCCTGATGTGTTCAGATTCTCTATATCTTTCTCACAAAAATCTACTCTATATGGTTTCTGCAACGTTCTCACTTTTACAAATTCTACTCCTAGTTCAATCGCTGTCTCTTCTAATTTGTCATGTAAATTTCTAGCTCTCCATGTAATACTCTTGCACAAAAACATAATCTCATCATCCTGATAACTTTTCAATTTTTCTGTACCAATCGTTCCTAAAATCAATTCTTCCATGTCTATTTTTAACCTAATTACATCTAATGGTTTTACTTCTGTTTCTTTCGTTTTTAGCGTTTTCATCCATTCATTTAACTCATCTGGAGTCGGACCTACAGGCGTACTATTTAATTCTATCCAATTGTTACTTCTTTCTGGTGTCTCTGATGCAGACTCCGTTACCATAGGTATTCTCCTGAACTCATTCTCATTTATCGTCAAATTAGTAGGTGGGCTTGGTCTATAGGTACTAACCAAATGGTGTGCACCTTCATTGTCCAGTTCCATCCCTTCTCTCCTTCTTTGCAAATGTGAATTCATAGGAATCACTAAAGAACGTTCATCAATTTTCTGATTCTCAAAAATTGGCATTACTGGACCTATCGTTACTGGTACAGTTACAGCTTCCATATTCTTTGTCAATTCTCTTATTTTTTCAGTCAATTCTCTTGTGGTTTTTGCTAATTCAGTTGCATTGTCACTTTCTATCTCTTCATTTTGTGAAGTTTTTAATTGATCTTGTGACCTATTTATCTCATGTCTTCGTTCGGGAATTTTATTCCTCCCAGTTTCCATTAGTGGTGCATTAGGTGTCACCACCGCAGAAGTCTGTTGGTATGGAGGTGGGTTTCTGTTTAAAATATCTTCCAGCAATTCATCTTCCGTTTCACTACCACCATACCCATACTTTTCCATAACTACATGTTTCTTTTTCTCTGTACACTTTCTCTTTGCTTCTTCCTCAACTGTAAAAGCTGGAAACAAACCTCCTGTCATATTAGCACATCTCCAACGCTTTATTCTGTCCTCATGATTTACTCCCCATAACCTTCCAGGCACAAACTCATGATTCTTTAATCCTCTGAATCTCTCTCGTTCATACATCTCATCTTCCCATTCACTTAAAGCTTCAAACTGTGTCGGTCTAGGTCTAGGTTCTAACATTGCCATCTTCTCTCTCAAATTCCGAAGTACTGCTACACTAAATGAACCATTCTCAGGGAAAGCCAATGCTCCATCATTCTTGGTATATTTTGTCCAATTTTCTAACCATATGCATGTATGATATCCATATTTCAGCATCATGTGCGAAGCTGGTGATTTCGGCGGAGGAATTACTTGTCCCTCTCTAGTCACTACCTTTTTGTCTTTCTTAAAGAAGTTCTTAACTTTCGACATCCACGACGTTTTCTCTCTACCATACTCATAATAAGACATGATTCACAATCGCTTTCTCTCCTCAAACGATCCACAATTCAACACTGTTCTCTATGCGTTATTCCAACCAATACTAGCGCGACTCACACCAACACTCCAATCACAAACTTCCACGTCACTAGTCTATTCGACCAATACTAGCGCGACTCACACCAACACTCCAATCACAGCAGTTTCTGTCTACAGCGCACTGTCCAATCCCAGCGCGGCTTTTGTCTACGTCAGCTCTGCTCCTGTCTCTGTATGACTAGCGCACTGTCCAATCCCAGCGCGGCTTTTGTCTACGTCAGTTCTGCTCCTGACCCCTCCTTTACAAAATTTATCGGCAATTTCTTTTTCAACAATTCTTCGTTAGTTACAACGTTTAAAACACATTTCCATTGTCTGATTCACTAAACCAAAGAGATAGCTTTGTCCATTTACACAAGAATTCTGTATTTTCCAGTAGGCAGCGCTTACCTCTACCCTACCACAGAATTTTTTTCGGTTTCGCCGATAAAGTAGCACTTCCCTCTACCTTACCCTTCTTTCAAGCAAGCGGTAAACCCGTTTCTCTGGGGATAAAACACATGTGGAGACTATACTGCTCCTGAGAATTAAGGCCAGAGTTTCACAAGAAAACCGGTCACTATTTCACTTACACACCTTTTATGCGGAAAATGTCCCTATCATAACACAACCTGTGTTATCACCAATATGAACTCAGACAATGCACTATTCCATGTGACTTCTCTTGCCACACGTGTTCCACTTCCTACTTCCCGGAAGCGTGAAAACTTACATATAACATAACGCGACCCAACATAAAGTGTTAGACATGAATTTATCAATAATCAATAATCAATAATCACCAAACTAATCTATAGTAACCATAACTCTGCTACCAAGAAATCTGATCCAGCGCTAACAATAAAAATTCTTCTCCTATATGACTCGGTCATCCAGGTACAACTATCCCTCCAATACACAAACTATATCCATATGACGGTGGGGCCCATAACACCGCATATACATTCACTTACTCATTTATTCCCTGGATTACCTCCGTCCTTAACCTAGGAGAAAAACAGTAAAACGATTCGCTGGAAGGAGACGGGATACCTCTTTTTAACACGACATAATATTTCTCATTGCTTTTAAGGTATTCCGCTCATTGGTCGATGGACCAACTAGTAGGAATCAGTTGATGGTGATTAAGACCAGCTCAATCACAATAAACTCTTTAACATTTTACCTTACTTATTGAGCTAAAGAATCACTGAGTCATTTGTTTAAAGATAATAAAGTTTATATAAAGTTTTAGAAACAATGCATAAGTTTTAAGTTTATCACTCAGATTATTACATTTATCATCATTATAAGAATAAATTGAAATTACAATGCATACCTATTAGATGGAAGATAAAGTTATGTCACAGCAAGAACTCCAAAAAGATCTATCTATCTATCTTGGAAAATCTAATAGCTCTAAAGGAAAAATCTATCAGGAGTAAAAAGGTTCTCCAAAAGCAGCATCTTATACTTAATAAAATAGCAGCAGCAGCTTCGATCATCCGCAACAGCAACTCAGCACCCGCAACTCATCTATCAGCAATCTCAGCTCTCTCTTCTCCTAACAGTACGCTCGCTCATCATCATCAATAATAATAACTATATTAATCCCTCCCACCCGGAGTAGGTCTTCTTATACCCTAATTCTCGCTTACTAAATAAAATGTTGCCTCTTTATGGCGTGATTCTCTCTCATTGGTCCATTCGAGTCCATATACATTTTTATCAAACTTCCTTGTCTTAACCAGTTCTTTGTGGAATGTCCATGCTTGCATCGTTTCCCACAGTTCATGACATTACTCATCAGTTTCGATCAGTCCAATTTGTATCATTTTCTGATACTTTTTAGGTTCAACAGTTCCGTTTGTCCATTTATTCATTTTGACTTCTCACGCTTCTTGCTGATCATCTTGGCACACATTTGCTCAGTAAGGTCACAATAGCCTTGACCATCCTTCCATCCTAGGCTCACAGCACGAACACATGGTCATTCTTGTTCACAGCCTTTCTCCTTTTCCACACGGCTTCTCGCACATGCGTACTCTAACTTATGGCAGCCATTTTATATCGCTGCTCAACAGGCCTAAGCGCACTATTTATAAAGATAAACAAAATATTGTTAAAATAAGGAATATAAACCCTTTCGTTTCCCTCCCGTCTTTCTACGTACCCCAATTAGGTATTACCTAGCAAAAAGCAACATATAAAGCCGTCCCTTACTTACCATCGCTTTATTTTGCCACCACACGTTTTATTTTCAAAGCACAAATCATGCGTTTATTATTTTATTAGTACGCAAATATTAGATTATGTTAGCCACGTCAACAATTATAAGTAGATTAATTTGCACACAAAATAGCGTGTTACCTTTAACCCTTCACATGTAACATACATTGTTGGTTATTTACTTAAACGAACATGTTTATTAATTATTTTACGTAAATTATTAGGAGGTTAAAAATTTTCATTTATCCTGCTCCATCACAGCACACAGGGTCGCTGGGACCCACTGGCCTGAAGGGCCCATTTTCTTTCTTGCACTGGGGTCCATGACACACTGATAGGCCTCTGGTAGCAGGAGAGCAGTGTAAATAGGCACAGGCAGACTGTCCACCACTGTAAAGTAAGACAGTATGGATAAGGACAGCAGTGTAAAGGGGGCAGGCTGTAAAGTAAAAACATAGACAAGCAGACTGTTCACAATAAAACGTAAAGGCATGAAAAATGGCAAGACAAGGAAGGCTTATACATACCAAACGACAGGAGCTGTGTTTTCAGCCACAGTGCTTTGCCTCAATTTCCTGTGATGGACGCTCGGGTGAAGGCCAGTGCTGTTTGTCTCCTGTATCTGAGGGTTGTTGTCAGAAGCCCGAGGGTGCACGGCTGCTTAGACTAGCTGTTGTTGCACAGCACAAGCACTGGTACAGTGGTGGACTTGGGGCCCAGCAGCAGTGCTTGCTGCATGTGCAGCGGCAGAGAAGGCATCCTCAGAGGGTCATACTTATTGTCCAGTACATCCATCCGCAACCACGTGAGCGCATTTGTCCATCTTCTATTTTCACGATGTTGTGGAAATGGAAGAGGACAGCGCATGCATTTTGGTCAGAGGAAAATGACGCCCCCTGAGCTTGGTGCCCTGTGCAGTGGCACCGGTCGCACCACCCTACAGCCGGCCCTGGCTGACTGCATACTGCCTCTCCTCAGCCCGGACCCTACCTCATTTGACTGTTTCACACTGCGCAATTCAGCCACTCAAAGCCTAATGTTTTGTTGGAATGTTTATTTTGAGCAGTTGAACCTTGCCCTGGAACATGAGAACAATTAGCATTAAGCATAGTCTAAGCTATCTTGCATTATGTTGTGTCAGATGTGTTGGTCTGTCCTAATATTTACACACATAACTATTTAAATACCACTATTTTGTCTTATTTCTTTTATAGCGCTACCCAACCCAATCCAGGGTGTTGGAGAGCTTTAAATCACACATACTCATTATACATTCACAATAAACCATATGTGTGTAAATCAATTTACAGGATGTGTTACATAAGATAGTGAGGGTTACAAGGTGTAGGAGTCACATGTCCTTTCCTTTATAATTCGCTGTGCTATATTATAAGGATTACAATTTATGAACTGCAAGTAAATAAAGGATCTTTGTGTTAAAATCAATAACCCATAAAAGAAAAATCCGTCATCTGTATATCACATGATGTGCTTTGCGTGAGACATATTAACCATCTATGCTACATTGATTCAAAACTGGGACTAGACAAAACAACTGTCTCTCCAGCAAGAGCATTCACCTCCAGAGTTATCTTACCATTATTATCATTATTTCCCGAGATTTACTGGGTACATAAAGATCCCTGCACCAGGTGCATTAACCCCATAAGATATTTTAAAATGCAGACTTTCTAACCAATTAAGCAGAACAGATATACAGCCATGTTTCTCCTTGTTGCCAATTTCTTTCTGGCAGAGTTTTAATAAATAAATGTATAAGTGGAGGCCTAGATCTTGCACCGGGGTTGCATCACTTGTTGGCACAACTTCGACGCAAAGTCTAATTTGTTAAATATTGTAATGCGCTCGAATGTACTCATGATAGACCTGCTTAACATATGCGAGGTCTTAGAATCTGATGTGATTTTTTGTGATATCATTTCCTGTTAGGTCATGTGTTGTGATGTCACGTACGATGTCATGCGCTGCGATGTCACTTACATACTGCCTAACTTGGTTAGTGCCCCACTTCTTTTTTAGGACTTGTGCCCTGTTGGGAGAAGTATATTAGAGAACTGGTGTTGGCGGTTGTAGGAGGCTGGCTTAGGATATGGTGCACACTCTCAGGAGTGATGCACCTTGCACTAATACAGGCAACCCTTATGGTGATTTTAGTGGTCTTTGATAACCATATAAAGCTCTCAAAGTGGTAGCTGTGGAGAGAAGCCTTCAGGCTTATCTTGAAGGAGTGTAAAGCAGCTTGTTTTACCACATTTAATCAACAGTGTAGATTAGATGAAAAAGAACCACACAGTGTTTATAAAAAATAAGGCTATTTATTATGCAACACAATCACTAACACAGTGGTATATCTCCTACCCAGAGATATCAACAATACACACAAGAATACTTCAAAATAATTAGGTAAGTAGCACAAATATACACTGGTGTCCAGGGGAAGACCAAACCATATGCGAAGAAAGTGGAATGCAAACTTCAAGGAGAACGGGACTTGGACCAGAAGACTCATAGGAGATGGGGACACAAGGAACTACCCAAGGTAAGTACCCAGGATCCCCAAGGGACTGTGTGCAGAGTAGAAACACAGCCGCATGCCCGATGGAAGTCAATGGAGAAGTCGCGGTTGCAGTTTTACAGAAGAAGGACCCTTCCCAGAGGACCCCGAAGAAACCCTTTGGAAGACGGGAGGTTGGAGAGTCATCCCACCCATGGATGCCCAGGAACCAGGTTACCTGCACCAAGGAAGCCGGGTGCATAGGGTTAATTGACATCGGAACCTGCCATAGACGACAAAGGAAGACTTCAAAGAAGATGCCTCTGAAGAAGCATGTGAAAGAGTCCAGTGGAATCAAAGAGTGGATTCTTGAAGAAGAGAACCTGCAAGCAGAGGGGACAGAGTCTATGCCACTCAGAAGTGACCAGGAGGCACAGAAGCACAATCCCCACTGATGTTGGGAGGTTCAAGAGTGAAGACGGTGACTGTGTTGCTGCAGCTGCGAGGACCAGGAGATGCTGAGGAAGACCAGGAGCCATGCACAAGCTGCCCCATATTGGGTGTCGGTGTTCAGGTGGTCGGTGACTAGCGGGAGGACCAACAAGCCTTGGTAGCCGCAAATGGTGTGGAAAGCAAAAAGATGCAAACATTGGGACCAGTAAGATCCAAGCGACTCACCAAGTGCAGGAGAGTCAGAGCAGGCCCTGAGCAAGCAGGGGAGCCCACTGAAGCAAAGGAAGACCCTCGAGAGGACCCACATGCCGAAGGCACAGGAGTCGCAAGAGGACCTCAGGCAGCTCACAAAAGATGGAGGCCCACGGTGCAGAGGATGCAGTGAGGATGCTGATCTTTGAGGGATGAGGTGCTAGAGGGTGAATCATCTTGTAGCCCAAATATCTCTGGAGTGCAGAGCCAACAAGCCTTGGCAACGGCAATTCATCGCAGTGCACATGAGTTTGGTCCCAGCGGCTTTGATGAGCTATACTGTCCTCAAAATTGCAGAGAAGACAGGTCAGGCTCTAGGGAGCTGTAAAGCCACCACCTGTGTTGCTGGGCCGCGTGAAGTCCGTTGGATGACAGGAGCAGCAGACCTGTCAGCTTTGTTGTGGTGCCTGCAGATGCAGGGGAGTGACTCCTTCACGCCAAGGGAGATTACTTCGGATGTCCTTGATGCCCACAGGCCTTCTGGAGAACTTTAGTGATGCACAGACACAGACGACGCAGAAGACTTGAAGAACAGCGAGACCAGGAACAGCAGGAGCCTTCCTTGATGCAGTCTCGGGTCCAGTCAAAGTCCGAGTGTCCAAACGGTAGAAGAGTGTCTTGGTTTCAGAGGTGAGTCTTGTTCCATGAAGAATCTGAGGACCTACCCACGGGGAGCCGTTAAGTACCCTAGGGAAAGGGTTGGAACGACTCGGGGGTCCCTCCCAGAGGAGGGGTTGGACAGAGGGAGGATACACCCCTATTCTTTGCCCAGTTTCGCGCCAGAGTGGAAACCAGGGGTTCCTGAACTGTCTCAAACAGAAGTATGCAAGGAAGGCACAAATTTGGCCCTTCAAAGCAGTCTGGTGCCACTGGCAAGCGCCCCCACCCCAGCCCAATACAATAAGTCCTGTCTGGGAGGTGGTCACACCTCCCTGTGACAGGAAACCTATTGTTCTATCTTCCCTTGCTCAAGCTCAGCTCAGCAGCAGGAGGGCAGAATCGTGTCTGTGGTCGGCAGCACTAGGTTGCTGGCAGACCCTGAAAGGCTGTTACTTGGAGTACAGGGGGTCACCTAAGGAGCCCCCCAGTACTTGGGATCATTCTTCTAGCACCAGAGTCAGTGTTGGGGTATGATTCCAACACATTTGATACAAAACATGACCAGGTCCAGTGCAGCCATTATTTAGTTAGACATCTCATAATAACTGATGTCCACTATATACCTTAAAATGGCTGATCGCTCTTACAAAGCCTGGAGAATCGACTCCGGGGTCTGTAGGGGTGTCCTGCTCATGCAGGGGCACCCTCACATTTGTAACCAAGCACCCTGCCTACCATAGGGGTGACATAGTTTTTAAGTGCAGTGACCTCAGATATAAGGAACTTATAGCTGTTGTGAGAGGTGCAAGCACCGTCTCACACAGGCTGCAATGGCAGGCCTGTAGTCAAGTTTAAGTGGACTCCCACAGGTGGCAAAATACATGCTGCAGCCATTGGAGCCTCTGGTGTACCTATGCCCTGGGTACCTTAGTGGCATATACTAGCGACGTATAATGGTACACCAGTAGCCAATTGTGGATGTACCAAAGTACTTACCAGAGCCAATTTAGAGCAGAGAGCACAGTTGCTGGCATCCTGATTAGCAGGATCCTAGCAGACTACAGTCAAAACACACTGACCCCAGGCAAAAAGTGGGGGTAACCATGAAAGCAGATCCTACTTTCCTACACCCCCCCCCGCCCCAAACGTAAGGATGAGGCTAACCATGCCCATTTGAGGCTTCATTTTCTTAGTGGAAATATCTGGAAAGTCCATCTTTGTTGGCATGGTTACTCCCAGGTCTATGTTCCACTGAAAAGTCCATCCCCTGTAGGGAAATGGACCACCTCAAAAGTTTGAGTTTTTCACCCTTCATCTGTTTATGCCATAAGAGGGGCTTATGGTCTGTCTGAAAAATGAAGTGAGTGCCAAACAGGTATGGCCTCAACTTCTTCAAGGTCCAGACCACAGCAAAGGCCTCTCTCTCAGAAGCTGATCAACGCTTCTCCCTGGGGGTCAACTTTCTGCTTATAAAAGCTACTGGTTGATCCTGGCCCTCTGCATTAAGCTGTGACAATACTGCACCTATCCCTATCTCAGAAGCATCTGTATGGACAATGAATGGTTTGGAGTAGTCAGGACTTTGCAGAATTGGAGCAGAGCACAATGCTTGCTTCAGGTTATCAAATGCCTTCTGACAGCTAAATGCTAGATATGCTGCACTATAAGCTTCCAGACCTGTTAAGACTTTATTCACCAGCCTCTGAAATGTGGTAGGTGCATTTTTGAAACCAAAAGTCATCACAATAAATTGATAATGTCCACTAGGGGTTGAAAATGCTGTTTTTAGTTTGGCATCCTCATTGAGTCTGATTTGCAAATAACCAGCAATTAGGTCAAATGTCCTGAGATATTTGGCAGGGGGCAAAGTATCAATCAGTTCATTTTCCCTTGGAATTGGATGGGCATTAGCCCTAGTGACTGCATTGAGGCCTCTATAGTCAACACAAAAACACATCTCTTTCATACCATCCTAGCTGTGAGATTTTGGTACAAGGACTACAAGACTAGCACAAGGGCTATCTGAAGCCTCAATGACTCCCAACTCTGGCATCTTTTGGACCTCTGTCCTGATGCAGTCTCTGACATGGTCAGGCTGTCTGTAAATTTCACTCTTCACAGGCATGCTGTCACCTGTGTCCACTTCATGGGTACACCAGGTGGTTTGACTGGGTGTCAGAGAAAAGAGACCAGAAAACTGAGAACTTGTCTACAATCAGCTTGCTGTTGATCAGTGAGGCTGTCTGCCAAGGCTACTCCTTCAACTGATCCGTCAACAGGGTCTTGATAGAAGAGATTAGGGAGAGGATCACTCTCTTCCTCCTGTCCCTCATCAGTGGCCATGAGCAAGCTCATGTCAGCCCTGTTAACAAAAGGTTTCGGGCGAATCACATGAAGTACCCTGTGGGGACTTCTTGGAGTACCTAGGTCAACTTGGGGCCACTCCACTTGTCTTAGAGGGCTGCTGGGGCCACAGGCCCCAACACCCACACTTTCTGTCCTGGCTGGTAAACAGTAAGTACAGCCTTTTGGTCATGTCAAGATTTCTGAAGCTCCTGGCTGGACTCAATGTTTTTGCTGGCCGCCTTCATATGCTCAGCCATGTGAGAACGCAGGCCCAGAACATAGTCTACTATGTCCTGTTTAGGAGGCTTGAGAGGTTGCTCCCATCCTTCTTTGACCATACATAATGGACCCCTATCTGGATGTCCAAACAGAAGTTCAAATGGGCTGTAGCCCACCCCTTCTGAGGAACCTCTCTGTAGGGAAAGAGAAGGCAAGGTAGTAAGACATCCCATTTTCACATCAGCTTTTCTAGGAGTCCCATGATCATACCTTTGAGGGTCTTGTTGAACCTTTCAACAACCCCATTGCCCTGTGGATGGTAGGGTGTGGAAAACGTATAGTTTACACCGCACTCTTTCAACATAGCAGTGATGTAGCTAGACATGAAGTTAGTACTTCTGTATGACAAGACCTCCTTAGGGAACCCAACTCTAAAAAAGATTCCCAGGAGAGCCCTGGCCATTACAGGAGCTGTAGTGGTCCTAAGGGGAATAGCCTCTGGATATCTAGTGGCATGGTCCACCACCACTAAGATAAAACTATGTCCAGATGCTGTTGGAGGGTTTAAGGGACCTGCAATGTCTATCCCTACCCTCTCAAAGGGAACCCTAACCACTGGCAGTGGGATTAAGGGGGCCTTTGTAGTGCCACCTGACTTACCACTGGCTTGGCAGGTGACACAGGACTGGCAAAACTCCTTGGTGTCTTCAGATGTGTGGGACCAATGAAAGTAAGGGACAAGCCTGCACCAAGTCTTGCTTTGCCCAAGATGTTCTGCAAGGGGAATGTCGTGTGCCAGGGTCAATAAGAAACCCCTGAACTTCTGAGGTATGACCAACCTCCTGGTGGCACCAGGCTTGGGGTCTCTACTTTCAGAAAACAGGAGCCCTTCTTCCTGATAAGTCCAGTGGGACCCACTGAAATGTCCTGCTTCCTCAGCAGCAGCTTGATGTATGAGTTGTTCAAGAGAGGGGCAGGCCTTCTGCTCCAGACTGAAGTCTTCCCTTGAAGGACTCCTGCCCCTAGTTGCTCTGCCTTGTCAGGCCCAAGCTCCTCTGGTACAGTTCCTTCACAAGTACTGAGATTATCTCCCTGAGGAGGCTGATTCTCATTGTAAGTCTGAGAGGAGGATACATCTTTATCCTTCTTGCTCCTTCTCTTGGGAGCTGGCAGGTCCATTTCTTCAGGATTCAGGGCTCCCTCAGTGCCTAACGTCTTGGCCTCAGCCCTAGTGACAGCAAAGACAGTGGCTGAAATTCCCATCATTTCTGCATGAGTCCTGAACTCCACTTCAGACCAGGCTGAAGTTTCCAAATGATTGCCCAGTAGACAGTCCACAGGTAGGTCGGGGGATGCCACAACTCTCTTTGAGCCAGTTACCCCTTCCCAGCTGATATTAACATCTGCCATGGAATGATCTGTCCTGGTATTGTTAGCATTGGTCACTTGGTATATCTGTCCAAGTAGAATCTGCTCAGTAGACACAAGTTTTTCTGTCACCATAGTGACACTGGCCCCTGTGTCCCTGTATGTCACAGCTTCCTGACCATTGATGAGAGGCTGTTGTCTGTATTTGCTCAAGTTAGTGGGACTTGCAATAAGGGTGGCGAGCTCAGTGCCACCATCACAGACTAACACAGCATAAGTGGGTGTCCTGACTAGGCCAGAACCCACTTTAGTACACAAGGTTAACCCAGCTAAACTCTTGGGGGCCCTACTACTACCAGTGCTATTGCTAGGGGCACTAGGAGGTTTAGGAGTAGTAGTAGCAGTATTGGTGCTAGACTTAGAGCAATTGGCATCCTTTGCCCTTTTACCTTTTTCCTTACACAAATAGCACCAAGGTTTCTTGTTAGAGTAGGAAGAGGAATGAGACCTACCCCCAGAGAAGGATTTTTGAGGACCTTCAGAAGACTCTTTCTTTTCTTTAGATTTCTCCCCACCTTTCTCTTGGGCCTTAGAATAATCTTGCTTCTTCTGGTCAGCACCACCATGAGACTTTTGTTGCACTCTGGTACGGACCCACTAGTCTGCCTTCTTTCCCAATACTTGGGGAGAGGTCAGATCCGAGTCCACCATGTACAGGTGCAGTTGCTGATTTTGACAGTTGTTAAAGATGTGCTTCCTCACAAGTAAATTGTACAGTCCCTCACAATCATGCACATGTCGCAAAGAGCATTCAGTTTATTCTTCCTTTTTCGTCCCACATTTGTTTGCTTGGTGCATGAAGATGTAAGATTCAAAAACATGTTTTTTCACATTTGGTCTAATTACTTTGTGAATGTAAATAACAATCGAAGCATTCTGCAAACTGTGACTACATGCCTGCCTTTATCAATGTTTCACTACAAAACTATGCGATTGTATTCTTTTAACGGAGTGTACGGTTCCCAGACAATAGTCGATTTGTATCGGGACACTGGAAAGTCCAAAAGGTTGTCCCTGTCCCCCCCAGAAATTTAGTGTCTCCTATGCCCCTGGGATCTGTGTTTATCAGAAAAGCAGATTCCTTTGCACTTAGTCAACGTTCTTCGAAGCCCTTGGTGCTTAGAGCAAGAATGTGTGTACTACGTTTCCCTGTGGGGTTCCTTGGAGCTTTATGTCACTCCACTACAGGTGTATGTGTTTGAATGTTGTTCTTATTAGTTACGGTTCTCTCATTAAATGTTTTTAGTTTTTTTTTTAATCTTCATACATCTATACTGTCCTGGAGATGGTCTCACAGATACATAACAACCGAGACCGAAACGTCGACACCTAACCCAACTTTTCTTTTAGTCATTGTTAAATTTATGTTTTAAGTCTAGTCCTTCTGTGAGAGACAGACTTGTGTGTTATATGTTTGAAAGTGGGCTTTAACATGCATTGACAAGTAGCATACTAACATAGAAAGGCATTGCAGTGTTCACAGTCTGATACAATGATTTCTAAACCCCTATATCCATGATTTTGAATTTCAATATACCTTTTTTTTTTTTTTTTTTTTTTAAAGTTTCCAAAACCTTTATTAGAAGCAATTAGTGTGGATCACAGCGTGGTGCCTACATCCCGGGCGGGCCGGCTACGCCAAATGATGTATCTTACAGCAACATATACGGGGAAGGGGTACACAGCAAGCCGCCTACAACCACTTCGGGGCGGCCGCGTCATGTGGGAGGGAGTGAGCTAATTTCAGCATAGCATTGTGATCATGTTGCTTCAAAACCAACAAACAGGAAATTAACAGTACCACTTGCATACATTTTCAGAGGAAAGATGCCCTTGTGCGTTAACAGATTCTAACCAGTAAGGTATGGAGTAATGTCATCTGGTACCCTGCCTCCCCTTTTGGGCTGTGTCACTCCGCCTGGGTGTGGATTTCAATGCATCAGTTTAACTCCCTGGGATGTGACCTTTCGTCACTGGTGCATGGGGCAACATCTGGGTCAGTGGCGGCAGTGTGTTCCAGTAAATACCTTTGGAGGGGAGCCCATATGTCCCGTGGGCGAGAGGAGGGAGGCAGAAGTTCCGCATAAGCGTGTAATTGTTCTTGGCAGTAGATGAGATCTTGCAGCCAATCTTTGAATTTAGGCGCTCTCCCTCTTCCCCATCTACAAGCGATCCGTCGCTTGGCAAGGAGGAGTGCCAGGGAGGTGTACCTCCGAACCTTGACGGCTAGTGTCTCAGTGTATCCTAAGAGCGCGGTTAGGGGGTCGTCGGGAATACGTAGCCCTGTCATGTGGTCTAGCGCTTCCATCACCACTATCCAGAACTCACGAATGGGCGGGCAGTCCCAGGCAACGTGTCTAAAGTCTGCTCCTACACTTCCGCAGCGATCGCAGCGATCGCTATCTCGGAGGCGCAGGCGGTGTAGGCGCGCAGGCGTGTAATAAAGACGATGAACGTATTTATAGTGGATAATGCGCAACCTGCTGCTAGCAGAAATTCCCTCAGTTTGTCTGCAACAGAAGGCCCACTGCTCATCGGTGAGGGGGAAGCCCAGCTCCTCCTCCCATCGACCCCTGGCCAAGGGGGGCTCGTATGCCCTGTCTCTCTGCACGGTACGATACAATAATGACACTACGTGTGTGGGGGCAGTCTGCTGCAGGAGAGTGTGTAGGGGAGGCATGGGGGGAGGTTCCTGTGGAAAGCAGGGAGTAAGGGCCTTCACATCTTGACGTAGTCTGACATAATAGAATCGCTCCAACGGGGTAGGAGATGTGGAGCCGAAGAATTCTTCGCTAGTGCAGAACTTCCCCCCGATGAAGAGTTGTCCCCAGGTCTTAACGCCTAGTTTGCGGAGGAGCCGGCGACATCCTCCCTCTTGTGTGACCGGGAGGTCATGCCTACCGAGAATAGGAAGGAGGGGGAGTACATCAGGGTGCATTGTAGCAGCTTACCTAGGTCGCGCCAGGCACTGGTGGTGCATTGTACAGTGGTGGAGGCGAAGTGCCGGGGACTGCGGGGGTGCTCAAATAGGCGGAGCGTGGGGTCGTAGTCATGTATCCGTCCTCTATCGCAAGGTGAGGCATGTAGGGGGAGGGTTAATCCAATATGACGCAAAGTGAGCTTGAGCACATAGGAAGTATAGTGCTAGATCAGGCACCTCAAAGCCGCCGGCATCAAAGGGTCGTGTGAGAATGTCCCAGCATAGTCTTGCCTGTTTTCCCCCAATGAGGCGTATGAGTTGGGTTTTGACCGATTTGAAAAAGTGTCGGCTGGGGGCATAGGGGATATTTGTGAATAAGTAAAGTAGCTTGGGAAGGACTACCATTTTGACAAGGGCGGCTCTCCCCGCCAGGGAAAGGGGCAGTGCAATCCATCTGGTAATTTTCTCGGTGATTAGCTCGAGAGCACAGCCATAGTTGGCCCTCATCAGCTCCTCGCGATCACACGAAACGACAATTCCCAGGTAGGTGAGTGTAGCGTCACACCACGTCAGGGGGTAGTCAGGCTCAAAGCGTGGTGTGGCGTTAGTGAGGGGGTATATTTGGGACTTCCCCCAATTAATATTGACTCCAGAGAGACGACCAAACAGTATGAGTAACCTAAGAATGGGGTTAAGACTTTCACTCGGGTTCCGTAAGTAGAGAGTGAGGTCGTCCGCATAAAGGGAAATTAAGATTTGTCTCTCTGGATAAATGAGGGCATGCTCCTGGAAGTGTTGACGGACCTTAGCGGCAAGAGGCTCGATAGCCAGAGCGAAGAGAAGGGGCGAGAGGGGGCACCCCTGTCGGGTGCCTCTGGCTATCGTGTAAGGGGAAGATCTCGTGCCATTGACCATCACAGTGGCTCGCAGGCCGGTATACAACAGACTTATCCAAGTCAGGAAAGGAGTGGGGAAGCCCATGCGTTGAAGGACAAAGGCGAGATAGTCCCATTCCAGGGAATCGAACGCCTTAGTGGCGTCTAGGAATATGGCCGCTGCGTTCATGTCAGGATCAATATCATGAAGGACCGCAAACAGGGTACGCAAGTTGTGAGACGTGCCTCGGTTGGGCACAAACCCCGATTGGTCAGGGAGTACCAGTACGGGCATAAGGGGGCTGATTCGATTCGCGATCAGCTTGGCTAGAATCTTGGCATCTACGTTAATAAGGGATAGGGGCCTATACGAGTCGCATTGCGATGGTGGCTTACCCGGTTTAGGTAGAGAGATAATGAGCGCTTCGCGCATTGTTGGGGGTCATATACCCGTCTCTCGGGCTTCTTCGAAGACATGCCGCAACACAGGGATAAGAAGATGACGGTACACTTTATAAAATTCAGCCGGGAGGCCATTAGGCCCTGGGGCCTTGCCTGATTGTAGCTGCATTATAGCTGATATAATCTCTTCGTCTTCGTGATGCGCAAGAAGGAATTCTCTTTGATTGTCTCCCAGCCAGGCTATGGCAGTGTCCTCGAAGAAGGGGGCGAAATCTACTGGTTGCGTTCTGTGCGTTTTGTATAAGATTTTATAAAAGCATTTAAAAGCGTTTACTATGTCCGGGGTATTTCTGTGCAGTTGGCCATCGTCGCCTTCAATTTCTAGGACGGTATTGGAGAATCTAGGGGGGCGGATTACGGAGGCTAGCGCCCTGCCCGGCCTCTCACCCTCTCCGTAGCGGCGCGCTTGGTGGTATTTACCCCTAAATTTACATTCGCGCTCAGCCGTCTCCTGGTAATCCGTAAGGAGACCTCGCAGGCGCGCCTTCAGTCCCGAGGTGGGCGTATCTTGTATTAGCAGTTCTGTTTGCTTAAGCTCACTCTCTAGTTTCCGTTGCGTAGTTCGGATATCCTTCTGGACTCCACCGCTCTTAGCGATGCAGATTCCACGTATGGTGACTTTAAAGGCCTCCCACACCGTGGAGTATTGTGGGACTGAGCCTTCATTTTGGGGAAAAAAGTCAATTATTTCTTGCTCTAGTTCTTCTTTAAAGACGGGGTCTAAGAGGGCCTGCGGGGCGAGGTGCCAGGAAAGGTAAGGTGAAGGCTCGTGAGGCGGCGTGAGGGTAAGGAGGACAGGCGAGTGGTCGGAATATGTGCGCGGAAGGAGTGAGGCATGTGTTAGCCAGGGCAACAACCCCTTGGTGAGCAGCCATCCATCTATTCTCGACCAGGAGGAATGAGCTGTGGAGAAGCAGGAGCCCTCTCGAGCTTGTGGGTGTAGGGTACTCCAGGCGTCAATTAGATCATGATCCCCTACAATCTGCTTTAGGGCATAGTGTGCGTTAGAATAGTGGTAGGGCTGCGGGTGCGATCTGTCTATTGTCGGGTCTAGGGTGATGTTAAAATCTCCCCCCCATACCACGTGTGTGGAACCAATGTCAAGTATTTTGCCCCAGAGTACACCAAAAAATTCCGGGTCATCAGAGTTTGGCCCATAGCAGGAGACCAGGGTTATAGATTGGGCAGATAGACGCCCCCACAGGATACTGTATCGTCCCTAATTTCAATATACCCTGACATAAGGACATACACCTGCATTCTGAAATGTATTTTCTTAAAGGATTGCGTATATAACCTTCAATTAAGTTGTGTTGTCATGCTTAGACATCTTAAATGGCGAATATATTTATATGTTAAATTGTTTTCTTGAACAAATCCCTTGCAGGCACTATTATTTAATCATCTTTCTGAAAGTGGCATTTCTAAATTAATAATTTAAAATCCAACCTTGCCATTAAAGAGGACTTTAAATTACAATTCAAAAGAGTGTAGGAAGTATTTTTTCTAGCTGCTACCCATACAAATTTAGCATCTAATAAATGTACCAAGGTTGCCAAATGATTCTCTTTGGCAGCGTCTAGCCTTGCTATAGTGAAAATCGCTTTTGGGATATTTCACTTTTAAGGACATGTTCAACATTAATTTCTACATGCCATACTTTTGAATATCTGCACCCTGCTTTTATGGACAATAAGGCCTACATAGGGGTGACTTATTAATATTTAAAAGGATGGTTTAGGCATGTCAAAAGGGGTATTATGACAAGTCAGATTTGCAGTTTAAAACTGCAACAGGCAGTTTACCTGTGTGCAGCTACCAGGCTGTGCATGATTGTATTATCTCAAGTGCAGTTTGCACGCCCAACCCAGTACCCTTTACCCTAGCTGCATCACAGCAGCCTTATCTTAAAAGGCAGACACTGGTGGTAAACAAACAGTTCAATTTACCATCATATTACTGGCAGTGAATCTCAGGTAGTGGGACACACCCACCATAAAGGTCCAAAACAGGGTGATCTCAAAGCAAAAAATCCTGGCGTGCTCGATAGGTGGAACCTTTTGCAACAATAATAAATATTGTAAATGAATTTACATTTATAATATACACTAAAATATGTTTTATATATGTTTTAAAGAATAATAAACTTTAATAATTTTGTCTATACTTCCCATAGGAAGATCTCTGCCACAATGGTGGAAATCTCCACGCACATGTGCAGAGCTACTAGGATTCACTTTACACTGATAAGTCATGTTGTAGGAGGCTCCACCCCACTGATTTGAGTGGTTGAAGACATTGAAGTCTATACCTGCGAATAACTCGATGCTCAGAAATAGTGAATAGCAAAAAAGTGAGCATAAAGTTACACCTAGGTGTAGAAGTACGTATACATGTAAATGGGTCCCTTAGTCCTGTCTGGCTTTCCAGGCTAGTAGTACCACACTATATTTTCCATATTCATAATAATGCATCCTATTAGCCTCCCACCTTAAGCCAGAAATGTGGTCCATAAATCTACTTCCATATCCGGCTTGTAATGCTAGTAATTTTTGAATAGTTATGATTCTCACTCCCTGGGGTGTATTTATATTTTGTAGACTTCTTTTCATATTGGCTATCTGAATTTCTAACATTGTATGTACCTTTTTATTCTCAAACTTTACCAAAAGAGATCTGTGTTAATACTGCACTCAGAAAAGCTTTCAATGCATTCCACGCTATTTCATGTGCAGTGGAATAATGGTGTTTTAAAAAACATCCACTGACCTATATAATATATCATTTTGAGTAAGAGTATCCGTTAAACGTTTTCTATTGAATGCCCATTATGAACCTTTGCACATCATAATTAGTTTTAAATAATAGTTTAATAGTTGAGTAAACAGATACGTGAGATGAATGGGACATTATTTCTCCAATTACTTCTATTAAGGATTTACAAATTAGAAAAAAATGTATTCTTGAAAAATGTTCATCTTCCACATTTATTTGAATGGAAAGTGAATCCCCTTTATTTTCCTTTTCTCTCCCACTATATATCACATAACCTTCTAGCATTATATTTGCTAATTTCTTACTTTTTGGTTATTAAAGGTAGATCTAATAATGAACAGTACACTGTTCATGATAGTGTTTAAATCCTCTCTGATAAGGTATGATTTGGGGACACCCAGCAAGTTGTTCATGATTGAAGGGAGTGAGGGTGGGGGATAGGGTAATTTCTGCTAGGTTCAAAACACAAAGAGAGGCGCTGCCCTACGCCAAAACCTCATAAATGAGGCACAAGGTGTCTAAAATATGCTCATTGATAAGCTCACAGATCTCAAAATAACGTTTAACCATAGACCGGCAGGTCAAAGATTCAAAAAGGTAAATTGTTGGCTAGCCAAGGTCGAAGAATAGGCGGCCAAGTGGGAGAACAAATTTGTATTGAATTGCAAACCACACTGATGGCAGCCATTTGAACAATCAATAATTAAAAAGTTATGTGTGCACATGGGCAAAATCTTGTGGCAAAGCGATCAAAGAAACTCAGAAGAGTACCTGAGAGAATCTGATGCAAGAGATCCAGGATTCCTGGCCCATGGACCAGTTCAGGTGCAGAATGGCTTACTTTTGGCGCACTAGCGGTGCACCCACTACGCTCTTCCTCTGCACTTCTGTGCACCACACGTGTTTAAATAGGGGCATGGCAGCATAAGGGTCAACAAAAGCGCTTGAACACTAGAGTTCCTTTGGACAGCAAAACCAAAATGTCCACAAAGTACTCTCGGGCTCTGCTAAGTAACCTGATAGAAAGACAAAAAACCACTAAAGCCCATCAGGATCTGAATAACATTGGCCCCCCTCCCGACTCCTCAATAAATTAGCAACAACATTTAAAAAATAACATTTAAAACAATGAACAGTTTAAAAAGGCTTTCAATAGTAAACGCGAAGCAATAGGTAAAATATGCCACAACGTAATCCACCCTTCACTCCAAGCCAACACTTGGGCCTTTTTGACAAATGGGAAACAGGTGACTGTTTGACCATTTCTGATATGTTTCGTAACCAGGAGGTTCTCTCTCTTTTGAGCGTTGTAAGCATACTTTCCACCTCCAGGAAAATAAATGGTTCCACTATACCCAATTAACACATTGGGGGTATATTTACAAGAATTGCCGCTAAGCAGTTTTCACACTGCTTAGCGGCAATGTTTTTACAGCTGCCGATCGCCAAAACCTAAAGCTATGTTTGCAACGTATTTACAATACTTTGCTACATGGCATTAGGATCAGCTTGAGGCCGGGTAAAATGTTGCTAACACTAGCGTCAAGGCGATAGAAAAATACACATTAGTGTGAAAAAAGTGACTGCCGGCGAATTAGCAGCAAAAAAATTCACGTTAGTCAGCCCGACATCACTTTTCAGCATCTAGCCACAAAAAGAGCTTACAAATACACCTCTAAGGAAATAAATAAATAAAAACACCAGAATGCAGAATGGAACAGCCAGGACCAAGTTCAACACAGGTCAACAACCTCCCCCAGCCCCTCCAACAGCAGGATGACCAGTCAGAGTCCATGGGGAAGAGGAAATGCAGATTCAGGGCCTCATTTATGAAAAGTAGTGCTTTGCTGGGGAAAAACAGTGATGCGTCCCTTTTTATTGCACCATTCTTGTGACACCATGGATGTGCCATATTTACACTATGGCGCTCCATGTCGCAAGGACTCAACAGATACACCAGGAACCCTGACGTATCTGGTGGCACAATAATGATGCATTGCTGGAGCGTGTTGGATAACTGACGCAACTCCAGCAATGTGTCAATACACATGGGCAATTCCCATGTGAAAAGCCCTGCGTCACTCCTTACGCCTGCTTGAAGTAGGCGCAAGAATTGTGACGCAGCCAAGTCGTAGGAGTGGTGTAGTAAAAATCTCATAGTTTCACTGCGCCACTTCTACGAGGCTTTTTTACGTGGGAACGCCCACCCTGCATACAATATATCTGATGCAGGTACAATGTAGCGCAGGGATTTACAAAGTGACGCATCTGCCTAGATGCGTCGCTTCGTAAATCGGGCATAGTGTGGCGCATTGTTTGTCCCGTGGCAGCATCACAAAAAAGTGACACAACGGAGGCACAAGCCCTCATAAATAAGGGCCCCAGTCAGGATGAGAATGAGATCCTGATTGCAGAGGTGACGGAGCATCAACACCAGCTCTTGGTCAGCTCCAAGGTGTCATTGGGGACCAAAAACGCTATTTGGCAGTCCATAGTCAACAAGGTGAACTCCATCGCAGAAGTCAAGAGGACAGTGATGGACTGCAAAAGCGCTGGCATGATATCAAGCGCAACACTAAGCAGAAACTGACTACCAATCGAAATTCTGCAATGCAGAAAGGAGGTGGCAGTCCAGTGTAGTTTGTGTGAATTTTTTGCCGCTAACAGTTTAGATTTGATTTTCCATTGACAACTCATGTACTTTGTGAGTTTTTTTCAGTGCGGCTATGAAAACTTCACGCTAACGTGTATTGCAGTTAAAAATTAACGCTAAGTGGTATGTGACATGTATTTGTACCATTTTTTTAGCTGTTGCATGCCTGGCAACAGTCTATGGCATATGACATATGTTGTGTATGTGGCTTTCATTGGTCAGATATCTTTGGTTGAAAATGTGTGGAGGCTCTCAACATGCAAACCTTCACAGATGCATGCTGCGTCATACTTCACAATGTTTGTTTGGCAATGCATGCAGTTGTACAAGTTATACTGTTTTCCATATGTTGTATGCGTGACTACATATGTGGCAAGTACATACCCCATTCCAGTAAGGTGTGTATCACTGTCATGGGTTTGAGACATACACATATGTCTCAACCAAGCATTTACTACTTTGTCAAAGATTTGGAGGCATGCATACATGGCACAAACGCCAATGGGACATCACTTTTGTTTATGTTCTTGTGGTGTGAATAACATCCCCATATTTACAGGATTCTGCGAAGCCAGTTACGTGGATTTAAGCCACATACAGCCAGATGTAGGTAATTCTGAAATACCGATTCCTTAATAGCAAATTTTACCGAATCGCTATTAAGAACTCGGTATTTCAGATGTACGTAATAAATCGGTAAAAATTACCGAATCGGTAATATTCGGTAAAATTTAACCGAATCGGTAATAATCTGTAAAAAATAACGAATCGGAATGAATCGGTAAAAATATTTACCGATTCCTTAATACCGATTCGGTAATTAGCGAATCAGTAATTTAAAAAACGGTAATTGTCGAATCAGCCAATCCTGTGCTTTCTCATTACCCCACAACCAGGAAGTGGCCACACCCATGCACCTGCACTGAACCTGAAGCTGTTTGAGAGGCAGGGAGCACAGCAAACAAGCCAGGAGCAACCATACAAACATTTTGCTGACAAGACTGAGCAAATATGGACAACCAGGAGAGGGAGAAGGATACAGCTGAAAGAAAGAGGAAGCATAAATTCAGTGAGAGGGAGCTGGAGGTCCTTATTGAGGATGTCACAAAGGACCACGACAAACTGTTTGGGAAACAGTCTCTGCACGTGCCTGAATCCCAGAAAAGGCAGATTTGGCTGGTCATACAAGAAAGAATAAATGCCATTGGAGTAACCCAGCGCTCCATTGAGGACCTCAAAAACGCTGGTATGACCTGAGGAAGCGTGCTAAGGAGAGGCTGGCAGACAGAAAGCAGCAAGCCAACCTTACAGGTGGAGGGAGAAACACAGCACCTGCACCAACTGCCCTGGATCTCCTGGTCGAGTCCACCCTCCAGCCGGAGAGTGTGAGTGGGATTGGGGATGCAGACAGCTCAGCCAGAGCTGGCAACAAACAAGGTAAGATGCATGCACTGCTTGCTGAGCCCCCCACTCCCTAACCCCAATCCCCAATGAGGCATTGTGAATCCCACTCCAGTACATGTTTTACTGAAAACCAGCAATGCATTATGGGAGATGTAGTCAGAAGTAACACATGTCAGAACAGTCAGTCCACTGAACCCAAAGGCATGTGACACACATCAGCAATTAGCAAGCAAAGGACAGTCAGTTTGATTGGCAGGCATGAAATTTATTATCACGCAAATGCTGCCAGATAAGTGAGCAAATGTACATTCTGTCTTCACAGGCGAGCCAACGCGCAGGGCTGCAGAGGGGAGCAAACGAAAGGCACCCAGGATAGAGAGGACACAAGAGGAGGAGGTCCTGTCGCCTGCAGGGCACACCACCACCACCACCACCATCACCACCATCACCAGCATCACCAGTGCCACCATCAACGCCACCACCACCAAGAGCCAGGAGGAATGCAGTGGCCAGCCTCCAGCAGATGGAGTTGTCCGAAGAGGACAGCATAGGAGGCCAACAGTCCACGGTGGCTGAGGATGCCAATGGTGCAGGCTCACAGTCCCCCACAGAGCGCGCCCACACACGTGCCAGACGCCGCAGGGCAAGGGCAGCCAGTCCAGCTTCACAGGGCGAGGATGAGAGTGTGTTCGCCGGTCTTGAGGGGAACATGCTCAAGGTGCAGCGCCTGCAAGGCAAAGCCATAAGGTCAGTCCAGCGGCAGATGGTACAGATGAATGGGCACATGCTGCGCATAGAGAAGGGCATCTGTTCCATGAACAATACTGTGGCTGAGGGCATGAGGGACATGTCCGAGGCAGTGAGGCTGCTGTGCAGCAAATTGGATGAGGACCGTCTGGCAAGGCGCAGGGAGAGGCAGAAACTGGACAACTACACCACTGCCACCTCTCTGCTCTGCAGGCGCTCGGTGGCCATGCAGGAGGAGATGGCCCACTGCAGCCGTGATGTGGCAAGGGGGCTGGTCACAGTGACCAGTGCACTAGAAGTGCTACAGACCAACCAGGTAGCCACTACAGGTGATGGGGGGAATAGTGAAGAGGCTACTAGCCGCAGTAGCATCACGCCACCTATCACAGAGTCCAGGAGGCGCAGCGAACGGCACAGCGCTGCCACAGGACAGACTGGCAGTGAGGACAGTGTGCCCAAGGGACGCAGCAGTGCAGCGCGTGGGCGCAGGTAGTAATGCCAGCCATCACATGGTTTACCAAAATGGGTGGTGTAACCCATTTTGGTTTTGGAAACTGCATTTAAATTAGGCCTGGCATGTGACGCCCTTCATGTTGTGGTGGTGTGCTATGCTAATTAAACACCGTCACTCACTTACAGTAACTGGCTGTGTCTCCTTACTTACTCAGAAATAGTTGCGTGTTATCTCTGCCCGTCTGTGTCTCCCATCTGGTGCTGCTGCCACACCTGCTGCACTGTGCTCTGGCTGTGGACAGTCCTCATCCTCAGAGTCTGTTAGTTCCACTGCTGTTCCTTTCTTTGTGGCAAGGTTATGCAGCATGGCACATGTTGCTATTATTCTACAGCAGATGATGGGGCGGTACTGACGTGCACCTCCACTTTTGTGGAGGCAGCGGAACCTGCTTTTTAGTAGTCCAAAGGTGCGCTCCACAACGTTGCGCGTGCTTTTATGTGCCACATTGTATCTTCTCTCACTTGGTGTGGATGGGTTGAGGAATGGCGTCAGGATAAATGCCTGCACGGCATATGCGCTGTCACCTAAGTGAGAAAGGAAGTGCCATTAATATGAGTCACCCACACATTCATCCAAGGTATACATCAGGGTGTGTCACATTGATTTACCTAGCAGGTATCCTTCTCCAAATTCACCCCCAGCGAGACGTGTGTAGATCCCACTGTTCAGGAATATGTAGGAGTCATGGGTACTCCCTGGAAATGTGGCCACAATGTCAGTGATGATGTGGTCCGCATCGCATATCACCTGCACGTTGATGGAATGCGTAGATTTGCGGTTGCAGTATATATACTCTGTAGCTGCAGGTGGGCAGATTGGTATGTGTGTCCCATCAATGCACCCTATTACATGTGGGAACTGTACCTTTTGGTAAAAATCCAGCTTTGTCTTGTGCAGTTCCGCCTGTGTGCTGGGGAAGCGTATGTAGTGATGCATTCTTTGCATCATGGCATCCAAGAAAGAGTTGAAGAAACGGGACAGGCAACTCTGTGACACACCACCTGCCACAGCTATCACCCCCTGGTAACTTCCTGATGCAAGTAGGTGCAGGCTACAGAGCACCTGAACATGTGTTGGTATTGCGTGCGCCCTTGGTGTCTGATGCTCCAGGTAAGGGCGATTGCCGATGCCTCAATGTCTACCAGGAGTGGGTGCAGGTCCCGTATCAGGTCTAAGATGGTTTGGGGGTGTAGCCTGTACCTCTCATGCATTTCAGCCTCAGTCAGTTGGAAGAGTGTAACGCGCAGTCTATACACGCGCTCCTCCCGTCTCCAGATCCTCAGTCCTGCTGCTTGCAAACGTAGCCGCCTTGCAATTACGTAGAGGGCCGCCATTGTGTTCACACTGTTGCATTTTGGGGCTGTTTAAATGCAGTGCACCTGATTACCACCTGCTTTGAGTCAGTGGTAATTAGCGACTCCTAAATACCGAATATTCGAAAATTCGGTATTACCGATTTTGGTACATCGGATTTGCGATTATTTAAGGATTTCTTATTTACCGATTCGGTATTTAGGGGTTTCGGTGTCTGCTAATCGCTAATTAAGGAATTGGTAACTGGTTTCCCTTATTTTTACTGATTCCTTATTTGCGATGGCGTTCGGTGTTTCCTACATTGCACATGGCTAAATACCGGTCGTTAACGCTGAAATTCTGCGAATTTCGGCGTTACCGACCGGTATTTAGCCACCTACATCTGGCCCATAGTCTATATTTGCTTTACCACAGCAGTCCGCTACAGCAAAGGCGTGGGCAATTGGTGTTGGGTTGGAGGTTCCACCACAACATCCATAGCTTTTTATGCGCTCCAGATCCACATATCTGGGGCTGTGTCAAATGTTGACAACTCTGAAAATGCAACGTTAGACAGGCAAGACTGAGAGACATGTATTTAGTTCTTGTGTGTGTCAGCTCATTCCATGTCTGCTGCATTCTGCAGGGGGGGCCTGGCTTGCTAGCCAAGATGGCGGCGCACTCTAGAGAGGCTCTTATCCTGGCCCCATTATCCGAAACATTACATGTGCTAGCAGTGCCATCTGTGCCTGCAAAGGGGTTCCATGTGAGCTGTGAGACGGCGGAACACTGAGCTGCTGGCAATCGGGAGGAGTTGGGCGCTCCTTACCCGGGCCCTACTCCCTCATGGTGTGCAGGCTACGGGGCTGCTGACTTTCGCAGGGAGCAGCTGCTGCATGAAACGCACCCAGACCTTAGAAGAGGAAGATGGTGCTGCCGCCCGGACTCAGAGTTGTCTGGAGGGGCCCTGATGGGAGGGCAGCCAATGCCTGGAAGCGCGGACAGTCCCCGGGGCCTGGAGGCCTCGCTGGGCCTGTGTCTGATACCTGGAGTGGGAGGCGTCAGTGCTGTGGAGTCGCTGCGGCCTGACGGTGGAGGCAGGCTGCATCAGGCCCGAGCCTGTGGGCCGCGGTGGTAGACATTGAGGCATCGGCAATCGCCCTTACCTGGTGGCGAAGTCTGGCCCATCGCATTGAGACACGTCGCTGATCTGTGTGAGAAGACCGACTGGCGCCCCTACTAGCTGCGATCAGTAGAGGTGCTCCTGCGTGCCTACGTGGGGAGATCTGCATTGCATAACACACGCCACCAATACACTGGGGTGCACTGAGGAGATTGCCGATGGTGGGCCGCGCCTCTCTGCATCACAGACCGGAGGAGCTGGCGCTGCCTGGACGGTGTGGAGGGTGAGGCCCCTGAGCTGCACCGAACTTGTGTGGTGGGAGCGCCACGACTTCGCACCTAAGAGGGCTCTGTGGCATCACCTGCATTGGGAGGTTCCACAGTGGACTCGGCAGCGACTGCTGTACCCAGGCTTGGTGTATGAGTGGCTGTACGGGTGAGTGAGTGGATGTGTGTAAGTACTGGTATGGGTGTGTCAATGGTTTTGAGGATGGTAGTGTGGAAGTTGGAATGGATGTGTGAAAGGTTATATTGGGGTGTGAGTGGGTGCATCAGAGTTTCTGTGGATGATCTCATCAGTGATGTCATTGAGATATATGAGGTCATAAGCAGTGCATTGCAGGGGCGTGAGTTATAGTTAGCTCAGCTAACTATAACTGTTGAATTTGTCTGGTTTTGTATGGGTAAAATGTCAGCCTAACTATAATGTCCCTGTAACCTTTGTTTTTTTCTGTGAATTTTTTAAGGTTTTTTAAATGCTAATTCCTAACTATAAAATCCCTATAACCTTTGGGTTTTTTCAGTGAATTTCTAAGGTTTTTAAAATTCAATTTCTTAATTTTAAGTGAGCCTCTAAGATTTTTGGATTTTCTTTCTATAATTGAATATTGTATATTATATTTGTATTATATACCACTCATTTTTTGATTCGGTATGTGTTTATCAGAAAGTACATTAATAACTGGCTTTAATTTAAAGAATTTTTTGAGTCGGCACAACATTGTCGCATTTACTGTGGAGAATCAGCAAATGTAGTTCACATACCAAAAAATACACTTGAAGACATTTTTTAAATAAAGTCTATGGGGCCGATTACGATATTTCCGCCCGACACCGTCTCGGATTCGGGACCGACCGACTTGCGGTCAGCGGTTCTGACCCCGGATTACGATGCGACCGAACACTATTCGGTCTGATTTTCCATTGTTTCCTATGGGAGCCCGTGTTACGCCCAACAACTGGCTGTAACACAGGCTCCTATGGGGAAATGGGGTGTGTATGTAAAACCCTGCACTCTGTCGCAGGCACCCCATGGTGCCTGCCCCAAAGTGCAGGGTTTTCCAGGGGGGTCCCTAAGGTAGCCCCTCAGCCATCAACCGTAGGCCACGGGGGCTAGGGGGCCCTGCCAGGGGCCCCCAAATTCACTTTCCAACAGCTTTTCCGTGTCAGACAGGCCGACGCGGAAAGGCTGTTGGAAATCTACATAGTAATCCTGACAGCGGAATCGCTGTCTATAGGGGTGTACGATGTAGTTCCGACTAACACGAATACCCTGAGAGTCGGTCGGAACCCATTCGGAATGAGCGTGCGGTTTACGTTCTGACCGCAAACATCGTAATCGGGCGATCGGAATGTAAACCGACCAAGTCGGTCGGAAGGGCTCCGATGTGGTTGAGGAGATTCCGACTGTCGTGAGAAGGCTTTCCAGCTGACATCGTAATTGGCCCCTAAGTCTAAATATTTAGTAAGATATTGTTTTAACTTTTCTTTCTGTGATCAATTTAGGAGAAAACCACCTTTACAAAAAAATGTATATTCACGACTACCGACGTCATCGCGGTGACATCCGTAGTTGCGAAGAGCATGTGGTTTGTACAAAGTGTAAAACATATATATAGATACATTCTACAGTATATTTAGCAGTAGAGCTTCATTTGTGCACTTTTCAAACTCATTCAACGATCACCACCGCATTAAAAAATTTTAACGTAAAAAATTCATTCTAACACACATTACTAACCACATCACTGCTTTTGTACACATATTTTTCTAGCAAGTTGTTTAAGAAACTGTTTGAACCCTACTTCCCCTTTTCGCGATTACACCGAGAGTCGCGATGACTCCGGTAACCGTGCCGATCGTACCTTTTTTAGGGGGTGCATCAGTCTATCAATACTTCTGTAGCAAAATGCGTGACTACCTCAGTACATCTTTCAGTGGGTTAATCAGTGTCACAATGGGTCTGTGATTGGTTGTGCAAATTTCTCACTCAATGTGTGAGTAGGTGCATGAGTGCTTTTGTACATTTGTAAATAAGTATATGACTGTCTGACTGGACCTGTGAGTGGATACATGAGTGTCTAAGTGGGTATCTGAGTGGGTGAATGAGTGGGTGCATGAGTGTTTGAGTGGATCTGTGAGTGAGTGCATGAGTCTCTCAGTGGGTCTATGACTGGCAGCATGAGAGTCTGAGTGGTTCTGTCAGTGGGTGCGTGGGTCTCTGAGTGGGACTGTGAGTGGGTCAATGAGTCTCTGAGTGTATAACTGACTGGGTGCATAAGTCTTTGAGTGGCTGTATGAGTGGCTATATGGGTGTGTGAGTGTCTGAGTGGGTCCGTAGATAGATGTATGAGTGTCTGAGTGGATCTGTGAGTGGGTGTATGAGTGTCTCAATGGGTCTGTGAGTGAGAGCATAAGTCTCTGAGTGGGTGAGTGAATGGGTGCATGCATGAGTGTCGGAGTTGGTCTGTGAGTGGGCAGGCGAGTGTCTGGGTGGGTCTGTGAGTGTATGCATGAGCCTTGACTGTGTGAGTGAGTGGGTGCGTATATATCTGACTGAGTTTGTGAGTGAGTGTATGAGTGACTGGCTGAGTCCATAAGTCTCTGAGAGGGTCTGTGACTGAGTGTGGGAGTGACTGTATGTATGTGTGAGTGGGTGTATGACTGTCTGAGTGGATCTGTAAGTGGGTGTATGAGTGTCTCAGTATGTCTGTGAGAACATATGTGAGTGGGTCTGTACGTGGGTGCGTGAGTCTCTGAGTGGGTCTGTGCATGGCTGCATGACTCTCCGAGTGAGTCTGTAAGTGGGTGCATGAGTATCTGAGTGAGTGCATGAGTGCCCAGGTGGGTCTGTGAGTAGGTGTAAGAATCTCTAAGTCAGTATGAGACTGCACGCATGTGTCTCTGAGTGGGTCTGTGCACGGGTGCGTGACTCTCCGAGTGGGTCTCTAAGTAGGTGCATGAGTCTCTGAGTGGGTCTGTACATGGGTGCGTCACTCTCTGAGTGAGTCTGTAAGAGGATGTATAACTACCTGAATGGGTATGTGAGTGAGTGCATGAGTATCTGAGTGAGTACATGAGTGTGTGACAGTGACCGGCGTGTGTACAAATATATATGTATTTTTTAAACATTTTCACTAATGTTCACGATGACTTCGCGATATTCACTTTGTCCCTGCGACGGTACACTGGGGGCCGTGCTGGTGGTCATGGCATCATCGTGAATATCGCGCGCAATTTAAAAAAAATCAATTTTGGACACATAACTTGTGTCACTAACACACCCATTTCTCAAACATGGGGTCAGAGTATCTCCACACTGACCCCTTATGTTAGCTTTCACACAAATTTTCAGCCCGGGAACAGTTCCCAACCGATAAAATGGCGGCCGCAACTTTCTGTTCAGGTTGCGTCCAGCCAATCACAGCATTCCCGATGGCGCACGCATCCGCGATTAATCACGAAACCGCCGCAAAATATTTGTGGCCAGAGATATAGCTATAATTTTCGGCTTAAATTTCTCAAAAACTACTGGACAGATTTGCACCAAATAACAAAAAACACAATCTGCGTACCAACGTCTACCTTTGTGCCAAATTTGGTGTAATTCCGTCCTGCAGTTCGGGCTGTAGGTTCGACAACACGTTCCTATTGGAATTAACATTACAAATGCACCCTTTTTTCATGCTCCTATTTCTTGGTACCCACTTCACAGATAACCCCCAAACTTTCGATGGCACACAGAACCAACTTTGACACTTTTTTGGGAAAATTTCATGAAGATTGGTCAAACGACATCCAAATTATAGGCAAGTCAAAAACAAATATTTCCTATGGAAACTAGGTCGTAACTATAACTACCTACTGGCAACCGCCAGTCGGTAATATGTGTTTACGTGTGTGTGTGTGTGTGTGTGCATGAGTGCGTGTGTGCGTACGTGTGTGTGTGTGTGTGTGTGGGTATAAACTAAAACAGAAAAGAAAGGCAAAAAGTAACAACTAACAACCTAAGAACCTCAATTAAAATCGGACAGCTAAAAGCTCGAGCTATTTCGTATGCAAAAGGAAAAGTTTTATTCATAGCACTCCACTGCTCAAATATGGTAAAATGATTACTCTTCTAACACTTAGCACTCAACAAGGGATAAATAACCCAACCAAACAACAGTGCTGTTAGGAAATCCTAAAAAGACTGAAGTCATTTCTGGAGAGATAATTATTTGAAGCTTATTGGTAGGTATCTTGAAGATAGCCACCCAGAAATCCTTCAAAATGAGATGGGTTGCAAACATGAACTCTAACTGCGTTTTCTGAATGACATCCAGGCATTTATCAATTTTGTTGTTCCATTTTGCAATCTTAGTGTGATATAAAAAAGGTAAGGATTTCGACATTGATTAACTTAAAGACTACTTTACATAATTACTGAAAGTCATAACTGGAGCGATTGTGATGGATGTACCTGTTTAGTCTTGTAAAATAACCATTGCGCTAAATCATGCAGCATAGTATCAATTAGACAAGTGTAGAATTTGCATCTAATTAAAACTATTGATTTGAGAAACACATTTTAAAAAGGGTGTATTGTCATAGTGATTGTCGTTGGTGCTCAATATAGTCTCTTATTGGAGATATTTGAATTGGCAATTGTAAGAGACACCAAATACTAGTTTGTTTGATCAAGTTAATTGAATTGTTATGCGCAAAAAAAATCGGCGACTTTTCAATTACCTGAGGCCTACTATTTCCTAGAATATGTAAAATGTAGGAAGTTGTGCATTCTTCCAAGGAATAGGTCTCCAAAAAATAATTTAATGTCACTCCATGCACTCTAAATGTGCCTAGGGTCTTGAATCTTTTGAGTATTTGGAATTCTCAAACTCAAACTTGTGCACACATCCTACAACCTGTCTCATAATAAATATCAAACCTACCTCCTACACTAAGATTACTTTGTCATAGGAACATCAGCTGCTTGTTCATCGTGGCTCAATAGTAAAACCCCAAGTGAAGAAGTGCCCATCCTCCTATTGTAGGGCAAATTGAAAATATTTCAGTTCTCTGCACACTCATGTACAGTTCTAGATTAAACACAAAAGCGAACATCAATTTTCTTAGAAAAGAGCAGAGGAACATAGCGCGGCAATGAGAAAAAAATAGAAATTTGGGTTGTATTATCTTTTTCACCATGCTGGTGCATCCAAAAAGTTAGATTGGTAGCTGTTACCAATTCTGCATTAAATTTAGAACAATGAGCATGCAGCACTGTGTATGTCAAAATGTTTCTTTGAACAGTGTCATGCAGTTGATGATACCACTCTTAGGCCCCGATTCTGATGTCGGATGGACTGGAGTCCGTCCGACATCGGTTTGGAACTGGAACTGAATGACCTCCTGTCGTCGGTTCCAGCCCAGGAATTAGGATGCGACCAAACCCTGTTACTCAGCCATATTTAGCCACCAGCTCTACCATAAAGTCCAGAGTTGCTGTGTGTTGCTGTTTATATATGGCCACTTTTGACCCTTACTCTAAGCCTGCACATATTGCAGGCAGGATTTGGTTCAGCAATTTAACCAGGGGCAGCTCCATGTAAATATCATGTAATGAGTGGACAGAGGCATCCTTGTCTCGTACCAAGTCTTATGTGTATAGGTAATGAGTTGACGCCACGGAAAGATAAAAGTATTTTATGGGTTACAGTGTAGTAATTGCACCCAACTCTTATATAACCAACGGATACTCACTTCATACCGCAAGCTTTGACACTTTCATTCTCATGCCTATATTTATTAGAAAAATTAGGCCATCCTCCTTTGGTCTAGCCTTGCGGCTACTATAACCAAAACATGGACTTGTACCCAGTGAGCTGTTAGTTGCCCTGATGGTTTTGGAAGCTGGGGCTTCCTGGTGGTTGCTTTCACCGCACCACTTCAGGGTGAACGTCCATAGTCTTTTAAATCTCCTGTGGCTTCTTAATGACCTGGTTTGGTTTTGGAAGCGGTGTCTTCCTGGGAATTGTTAATCACCATGTTGGTTTTGGAAGCTGGATTTTCCTAGTGTTAGCACATCGCCCCTTCAGGGTAGGTTCCTTAGATTTTTAATTATCCCACGGCTTCTTCATTGGCTTGTTGAATTCTGGAAACTTTGCCTTCCTGAAAGTTGTACCTTTGCTGCTATTAGGAAGACTCTATAAAATATGAATTACCTTTTGATATAGAGACATATGCACCTACGTGCCTTATTTACCTGTGTTCTCCAGGTGCCTAAAAAAACTGCATTATACTTTCCGTATAGGGAATTACCATTAACACCAGTATCAGTAATTCCGAGATACAGGAATACAGCGGCAGGCTGAGTTGTACACTGTATATATATTTATGGCATGGCCATTCCTTGAAAAATAGGGAATTGCCATAGGACTCTGTGTTTCCACACCCAATTTGTGAAGTAATTACTATTTTCAGACAGTTTTTGACTCGTACATTTCCCTCACCAGACAAAAGGGACACATCTCATCTCAGCATTCTCCTTTCCTCAGACAGTTCTGTTGTAGATATGTCCCTCCTTACCCTCTCCTCCGTAAGCCAACACTCCCCTCACTGCCCCCAAATCCTCTTCCTCTCAATCCTCACCCTCCACAAGTCCCCACTCTCTCAACTGCACCCCCATCCCTAATCACCTTCGACTGATCTCATCTTCAAGCTAACTACTTTCCACCCCTCTTACTTTCTTCCCTTCCACTTAGAGTCCATCCTTGGAAGTGACAAACGATGGAATAGAGCAGTGGCGTAACGAAAGTTGAGGGGGGCCCCCTGCATGGGACACCGAGGGGCCCCACTCCGGATTCAATCCGGAGTTCTCAGGCCTGAGTACTGGGCTGAGGGGCCCCCCTGCAGCTCGCCCTCCCCCACACCACAGGAGCTGCGGGGGCCTGTGTTACGCACCTGGAATAGAGAAAATAAAATAATCACCAGCATCGCCGGAGAGCGCAAGGTAAGTGGTTTTATTTATTTATTTTATTTTCTCTATTCTGTGGTTTGCTTACCTTCACGGGCCACCACTGCTATATTTCCTTCCAGTCTAAGCACTTCTCACACCACATAACACCTCTAGCTCCTCATATACTCTTCTGACCAGATACCCCAAAGCTCTCTACACCCTGTTACTCACCCTCGTCCTCTCCTGCTGTAGTGACCTGGGGTCAGGGGCACTAGGACCCTGCACTCGGACGACCTAAGGGAGGGGACAGAGACCGGACACCACTTCCGGTCAGGGAGTGGGGCGGGCACTTCGAGGGGACTAGGGGAAAGGGATAAGACGTGCGTGTGGGCACGGGGCTAGAGAAAAGAAATAAAAGAACAAAGAGATCACCTACCGGTCATGCGTGGTCATTGATAGAACACGACACCTGCCACTTCTCATCCTTGCATCTATTAACTCATATCGCTTCTCTAATCCCACAGTCTATGATATATGTAATCTACTTAACCTCATTCCTAACCTCCCAACACCTTGTTCATTATGACATTTCATTCCTTACCTCCCTCTCCTCTGCTGTCTCCTCCCACCTCTTATCTGTCACTTTTTCTTTGCTCCTTAATCCCACCTGTTCTGATTGATGTTTTTCCTACAACAAAGGCATTTACCTCCCCATCCTCCTCACACCTGACCCCTCATTACTTCTCCCCATCACCTCCTTCTCCAACACCCCTCTCTCTGTTCCACTAACACCTCCTCCTTCAGCTCATCTACCTCATTATGTTCAGCCCCTCGTTAATGCTCTCCGTGCCTTAACAACATCCCTAGCTATTCCCATATCGTCTCCCCCACCTTTTCAACATCCCTACCTACCGCTGCGTCCTTTTTTCCATCCTGCTCCTTTCACCAACTCCTCTCAGCCTCCTGCAAGCACCACAATACTGAGCTTGCACGCAACATTTATTTCTGCCTTTTGGACTCTAATTCTCCATTCTATCCCTGTCTCTTTCACAAACAGGGTTAGTAAAAGAGACAAGGTTAGAATGGTGCTTTTTATGCTGATGATGAAGCAGCGTAAAAGCACATATACTTGTGCTACCTTGCTGCCTACTCTTCTCTCCCCCCTCAACCTCTCACTCTCTAATCTGCTCCCTTGTGCCTTTTAAATACATGTGCTAAGCACCTCCTACCTACTCACACACTAATCAGCTCCCGCCTACAGCCTCATCCATTTCATCTGAACTGATTAAGGTCCCGATTACGAGTTTGGCGGTTTGGGAGCAGGGCGGTACAGCACCACCCCACTCCCACACTGCCAAACTCGCCCGCCTGTCAGATTGCGAGTTTTCCTGTGGTCTGGCGGGCGGTCCTTTGGCGGTCCCGTAGCGGTGCAGTACAAAGGCTAATAATTGAGTCTTAGCACTGCAGCACCGAGGGAGCACAAAAGCCCGTTCCTGCATGGCATGGACTGGTGCAGTGCATTCCTTGCAGGAATTGGGGTGCATGCACACAGGGGGGCACAGCATCTGCCCCCCTGCATTCATCCTATGGCCAGCAGAAACTGGGGGCCCTGTATGGCCCCCTTAGTTTCCTCACCGCGACAGCTTTCATGGCAGGCTCACCACCATAAAAACTGTGGCATTGAGGAAACTTAGAATATGCTAGGCGATGCCGCAGCAGCACCGTCAGCATATTGCTGGGCCAGACCGACGCGCCACAGCCAAGAGATCACGGATCACCGGCAATTGCAGCGGTCTTGTGACAGTGGGACAGCTGCACTTGGAATGTAGCAGTGGGACCGCCAGTGTGGCGGACAGAACGCCAGTGCAGCGGTTGCTGCCACGCCCCCGCGAGTACGGCGGGTCCTATGGGTCGCCGTACTCGTAATCAGGCCCAAAGTCTTTATTCAACCTGTTGTCAAGAGAAAGAAGCTTTAACCACTGTGTCTTTAACTTCAACTTCTCTCTTCTAGCTTTCCACTATATCCTCCTCCTGGCCATCTTTTATGCACCTACAAACTACTCCCTCACTAATGCTTTTTCGTCTCCCCTTTTCTCTTGCTCACATACACCCCCCCCCTTTGAACAGCATGATGACCAAAATTAGTCCAGTAAGCAAGAACAGACTAAACATCTTTAATCTCAACTCAGACACACAACCAGACTCATTCTTCCTTACCGCAACAAGATCTGAGATAATGCTTTACCAGTAGTACATGAGACAATCTCCTCAGAATATTAAATCCTTATGCATACCTGCCAGAAGAAGGGTGGATGAAGATTAACTGTCAGATTGAAAGAATCATTACAAGCCACCACCACAGTTGTGCATGTTAAAGCCCACTTTCAAACATATAACAAATACGTCTGTCTCTCACAGAAGGGCTAGACTTAAAACATAAATGTAACAACGACTAAAAGGAAAGTTGGGTTAGGAGTTGACGTTTCTGTCTCAGTTGTTATGTATCTGTGAGACCATCTTTAGGACTGTGCAGTTGTATGAAGATTAAGGACCCCTATACAAACATTTAAAGAGAGAACCATAACTAATAAGAACAATATTCAAAAACATACACCTGTAGTGGAGTGCCATAAATCTCCTCCAAGAGTTGGGTGGATACAGCACCATCCCCCATTCATAGGTTCAGTAACATTGGAGAAATAAATATATCAAGGCTATTGTCAAAGATATCACATTTATTGATGTGGTGAAATTCTTAGTTAAAAAGAAAAGTGAATACTGATGAAAACCTTCACCTGGTTATGTATGTTAATCTATTTGTAGAGACATAGGGCTCGATTATAGATGTCGGACGGACCACCACCGACAGGCCGTCAGTTGAGGTCCACCCGATATCCAGGTCCATGGGCCGACTGCCGAATTATGATTCCGGCAGACGAAGCGCAGAGGGTGGGGGGAAAGACCGCCCCTCCGACAGGCTCAAGGAGCACAGGCACCACTGTAGGGATTGCGATGCCCAGTTCCTACAGCCTTTTCCTGGTGGTCCAACTGCCATGGAAAGGCTGTCAGAAAGGAACTTTGGAGGCCTCTAGCAGGGCCCCTGTACCCCATGGGCAATCGCTATGTGGCCAGGGGGGCACATGTGGTCCCCCCCCCTAAACATCCAGTCCCCATGTGCCAGGCACCACATGGTGTCTGGCACACGGTGCATGGATGTTTTCAAACATGCCTTTTTCTATTGTGGCTTGTGCCATGGCCCTTTTCTGGGCCGCTATAGAAAACTGTATAATACGGCGGGTGGAACCGCTGACTACGTATCGGGCGGTCTCCATTCCACAGCGATGACCGCCATCGTAATGTAGCCCAAAATGTTTTCACTTACTAGTAGGTCCGTCAACTGGTGACTCCGGTTTGTCAATTGTCACTTGTCAAGGGATCAGGTAAATCAAGGCTCTAAAAGTTGCCCAAAAATGAATTGTAAGTTGAGGAAAAATAGAATGATGTTTTTTAAAGGGTAGAGGGTGTAATACTTACACCATGTAATTGACATGTGATCCTCCTCCAGTTTGTGAGGTAGAATTAATAGCTGTGTAAGCCCTAAGGTGAATAAACAAAACATATTGGTTTCAATGAGAGTCCCGTAACCTACTTTTCAAAAGGATATCGATGTTCACAGAAGGCAAAACAGACTTAAAGCCTTACTCCATGGGGTCACAAACCAACGATTGAACGTCCTGGGGTTAAGAGGATTTTTATGCACTTTTGTCAAAATATAAATTGCCAAATAGTTGGATCTGTCATGGGCGTAGGAAGTGTGTGGGACGCGGGGGACATATCCCCCCCAGGTTTTGTAGTGGGGGGGACAAGGGTTGGGGGGACGAGGGGACAAAAGAATTTCCCCTCTCTCTTCTGTCTGTGGCAGGGCAATTGGTATGTCAAAGCGCGAGTGCTTTGACGTGCTAATGGCCCTGTACTTGACCTGTGACCTTCCCTTTTGTTGTGCTGCAAAAGCTACAGGAATGTTTTCGCACCTCGCCCTCGCCGCCACCACTGCCTGCAGTCTGCACTTCCAGCACAAAGGAAGAGAGGTCGTTTGTTGATTGCTGACTGCAGGGCCGGCTTTAGAGTTGGTGGCGCCCAGTGCGACCATCTCGGTGGGCGCCCCAACAAACTTTTTTATTTTGAGTTTATGCGGGAAAACAATGCTGGTGTAATGCTTGTTAAGGGTCTTAGATGTATGGCGCTCTGAGCACATGAGATGTAAAATGTACTATTTGCTGCATTCCTGAAAACAAGAAAGGTATTTGGACTAGAGGCACACAAAGTAAAGGAATAGAAGGAGGTGCCCAGAATGCAATAGGCACACACTGCTGCAAGGCATTGTGCGGCACACACAGTGACAGGTGCAAGGCTACGTGAAGCACAGCTAGTGCACGGTGCCTAAACCAATGTGATTTTTCTAGAATGAAATGCAAAAAAAATGACATCTGATGCTCTATAAGACACGAAGACAAAGTATTAGCAGGTTAGGCCCTTGCTTATCAGACCTTCAAGAAGAAAAGGAGCACAGATGCCCAGAGGTGATATGAATGGAGAGTGGCTTCTTGAGTGGGAGGATATGTTCGGTTGCTATGATTACTTAGCAGTAACATTTTGCCTAATAGCCTAACAGTCTGCCTGCTTAGACGACGCCTGGGTGGCAGGCCTGGTACTGGTGGCTAGAAAGCCTAGATTGTAAGACAGGTCCTGGCTTGCGAGGGGAAGTCTGGGCACTCAGGCATCTCCCAGGGTGTCCACCCACCATTTTACCCACTTTTGTAGTTTTCATATTGCGCAAACTTGGCCGAAGGGTATCACAGTGCTTCATGTGATTAGAAGCTCTATGCGTTAGGCCACATCTGGTATCCTGGCCACTTGAATTCGTCGGATGGCAGACTGTATATGCATGGAAAGCGGCGTAAAAAAAAGTCCATGCCAGACTGTACACACCATGACAGAAGCGGAAAACTGGTACGGGGCAGACTGTACACACCAGAGCAGCAGTCTAAATGAAGACAAGCCACAGCACTGTAAAGAGGGTAAAAAAATAGACTGCATATAAAGGATAGCAGTTTAGACACACAAGTAGGCTGTACACCAGAAGAGTAGCGTAAAGAGAGATGAGGGCATACTGTACACAGCTGATCCAGCGCTAACAATAAAAATTATTCTCCTATATGACTCAGTCATCCAGGTACAACTATCCCTCCAATACACAAACTATATCCATATGACGGTGGGGCCCATAACACCGCATATACATTCACTTACTCATTTATTCCCTGGATTACCTCCGTCCTTAATCTAGGAGAAAAACAGTAAAACGATTCGCTGGAAGGAGACGGGATACCTCTTTTTAACACGACATAATATTTCTCATTGCTTTTAAGGTATTCCGCTCATTGGTCGATGGACCAACTAGTAGGAATCAGTTGATGGTGATTAAGACCAGCTCAATCACAATAAACTCTTTAACATTTTACCTTACTTATTGAGCTAAAGAATCACTGAGTCATTTGTTTAAAGATAATAAAGTTTATATAAAGTTTTAGAAACAATGCATAAGTTTTAAGTTTATCACTCAGATTATTACATTTATCATCATTATAAGAATAAATTGAAATTACAATGCATACCTATTAGATGGAAGATAAAGTTATGTCACAGCAAGAACTCCAAAAAGATCTATCTATCTATCTTGGAAAATCTAATAGCTCTAAAGGAAAAATCTATCAGGAGTAAAAAGGTTCTCCAAAAGCAGCATCTTATACTTAATAAAATAGCAGCAGCAGCTTCGATCATCCGCAACAGCAACTCAGCACCCGCAACTCATCTATCAGCAATCTCAGCTCTCTCTTCTCCTAACAGTACGCTCGCTCATCATCATCAATAATAATAACTATATTAATCCCTCCCACCCGGAGTAGGTCTTCTTATACCCTAATTCTCACTTACTAAATAAAATGTTGCCTCTTTATGGCGTGATTCTCTCTCATTGGTCCATTCGAGTCCATATACATTTTTTATCAAACTTCCTTGTCTTAACCAGTTCTTTGTGGAATGTCCATGCTTGCATCGTTTCCCACAGTTCATGACATTACTCATCAGTTTCGATCAGTCCAAGTTGTATCATTTTCTGATACTTTTTAGGTTCAACAGTTCCGTTTGTCCATTTATTCATTTTGACTTCTCACGCTTCTTGCTGATCATCTTGGCACACATTTGCTCAGTAAGGTCACAATAGCCTTGACCATACTTCCATCCTAGGCTCTCAGCACGAACATGTGGTCATTCTTGTTCACGGCCTTTCTCCTTTTCCACACAGCTTCTCGCACATGCGTACTCTAGCTTATGGCGGCCATTTTATATCGCTGCTCAACAAGCCTAAGCGCACTGTTTATAAAGATAAACAAAATATTGTTAAAATAAGGAATATAAACCCTTTCGTTTCCCTCCCGTCTTTCTACGTACCCCAATTAGGTATTACCTAGCAAAAAGCAACATATAAAGCCGTCCCTTACTTACCATCGCTTTATTTTGCCACCACACGTTTTATTTTCAAAGCACAAATCATACGTTTATTATTTTATTAGTACGCAAATATTAGATTATGTTAGCCACGTCAACAATTATAAGTAGATTAATTTGCACACAAAATAGCGTGTTACCTTTAACCCTTCACATGTAACATACATTGTTGGTTATTTACTTAAACGAACATGTTTATTAATTATTTTACGTAAATTATTAGGAGGTTAAAATTTTTCATTTATCCTGCTCCATCAACTCCCCCTTTGGTAATTTTTAATATCACCACAAAACCCAAGTTATACAATTCTCTCAGACAGCATATTTCTTTTATCCGTTTGCTTTTGTTAGTTTACACAACTGTATCCCTTTCAACTTGTCTCTTGGTCTTCTTGTACATGTTCTCTTTTATCTCTTCTAGCTCTATTTCACCCATTTCTCTCTCTCTCTCCTTGTTTATCATGTTTTCTTTTTCTATTTTATTCTGTCTTCTTCTTTTCTTTATACATGTAATTACAAGCTTCAGCACCAAAATTATTATGATTATCATGGTTGCTATTATTATAACTTTCCCTATTATTAATCCACTCATTCTTGTTAACCAATTTATTACTGAAGAAAACCCTTTACCAAGTTTTCCAAACGCACTTTCAACCTCCAGTGGAACAAGTTCTTTGTGCAAACTTGTAATATTCTTTATATACTTTTGTATATTTTCACTTTTATCTGGAATGTAAGTGCAACAATGTTGGACTTTCAGCATTCCACAGACTCCACCCTCTTTTGCCAAAAGAATGTCAAGGGCAAGTCGATTTTGCATTACCATAGCTCTCATGGCAACCATTTCGGTATTTACCATCAAGAACCCTCCTGCAGTATCTGTAGATAAACGATCTACCACTGTGGATAATTTCCGAATTTTAAATGCATTCAAAGATATTCCCACTGCTGGTATCAATGCACCAAAAATATCACCCACTATTTCTGAAAAACTTTCCCTTTTTCTACGTGTAAAGGTAATTATCATTTTGTGTGTTCCTTTTTCTTTTCTATCCATATGAAAAATCTTTGGAAAGACCAGGCCTAAATAACATGACCCGGGGGGGCGGAGCTTGCTCGAGACCAAGATGGCTGCTTGAGTCTCGAGCTCCACACCGCCGACACAATATCCTGCAATTATCCGCCAACCCATCAAGCGAAAACGGTCTACTGACCGCAATTTGGAAGTCGGAACGCGACCACACCGCAGCGGTCCCGCCCAGATCCTGCGCACCCTGCCCGACCCGAAGATACACCAGCTCCCGTCGGGTGCGACACAGGGCCGCTGAACCCCGTGCTAAAGTTGTTAGGGGGGAGGAGTCGCGTAGCAGTGAGCGCCGCGATCTCCGACTGGTCCCCCTGGGCCCGAGGTGGCCGGCGCTCGCAGACCCACGCAAGCAACAGGTTGGACGCCAGCGGATCCGTGGAGAGCTCGGGACGGCAGTGACGGCCGGCGAGTGCAGTGCGCACGCATCGTGGGGCCCGGCGCGGGTAGCGGAGCACTGCCCCCCCCCTCCTGGTTGAGTGTAAGGAGGTTGGGCTGTGGCGACAGAAGGCGTAGGAAGTTCGTGGCGCCAGGCAGTGGACACGCACGAGCAAAGAGCACCGAGAGTCGGCGTGGAGCTGGGAGGCCCAGAGGTGCCACCATACAGTGCGGAGGTCAGAGAGCCGCAAGCTGCAGATAGCGGGAGAGACGGACTCAGGCCCGCGGCTGGACAGTGCACAGTGAGGGACATAACACGCTGCGGAGTGCTGGGCAGAGCGGCATTCGCATATTCGGGACTAGTAGACCCCGGGCAGTGCCGCGTCCCGGTAACAGCTGTGCCTTATTGCTTGGAGGGAGGTAAATGATTGGAGTAACAACGCGGCATAGGGTGCCATTGGGCCTGGTGGCAAAATAATCGACTGGGCAGACATCAGCAGCGCGGCGGGGCCCGTCCGTCGAGGGGTGCTGGGAGTGGCCCACGGGTGTGTCATCGGAGACCCACGGACGCCAGCGTGGTGGCGGCATGGAGTGCAGCGGAGCAGCGCGTGCAGACGGACGAATTGCCTTATAGCTGACCACTTTCTTGCGCCGGAGCGGGGGGGCCCTCTTCCTGCTATCGGATTGAATCGCTGCTGGCAGCCTCTTCAGAGGGGGTGCAGTGTCCGGTCAGCGCCGGGGCGCCACGGATGGGGACGTTGACGACAGCCCCCTGGACAACGATCCTACCTGGAGAGGAACATGGGTAGAACGGACAGGACGCAGTCCAAGCTCACGTTTGAGCAAAAACGCTCTAAATCGCAGGACACCGCGTCAGGGGAGGCTCATAGGCCTACGACACCGATGGAGGAGGATCCGGACATTAGGAGTCTGTTGCTGTCCATGGAAAAGGGCTTGCAGAACGGCATCACCTCCCTGGGCACGAAAATTGATGCCCTCTCATACCGGATGGACAGAATGGGGGAGCGGCTGGACAAGCACGCGGAGCGGTTAGACATGTCCGAACGAAGGATCACGGAGGTAGAGGAGGCACAGACCATATTGGACACCGACCACAAACAGCTTGGGAGGGTCATCCGTGTATTGCAAGATAAAGCGGAGGACTTGGAAGCCCGCTCGAGACGCTGCAATCTGCGAATTACGGGCCTGCCGGAAACGACACCAACCAGTAACATGGAACACTTTGTGGAAAAGTTATTGGTGTCACTCCTGGGGGCTGAGGTGTTCTCGAATATGTTCGTGGTGGAGAGAGCGCACCGCTCCTTGGGACCCCGTCCGCCGCCGAGAGCCCTGCCGCGTCCCATAATAGCTAAACTGTTAAATTATCGGGACAGAGACGCAGCCTTGCGAACGGCGAGGGATAAACAAACGCTGGCATATGAGGGATCGACTATTGCACTCTACCCGGATTTCACCGCACGAGTCCAGGAGGCGCGGAGACAATTCATGCCCATGAAAAAGCAACTGCTGGAGATGGGGCTGGACTATGCCATGCTGTACCCGGCCAAGCTGCGGGTGAATAAACAAGGTCGTTCCCACATTTTCGTTGATCCAAAGGCCCTGCAGAAGGCACTCAAAGACTGGTCCAGGGAACAACGCAAGAGTCCGGAGCGGCAGTCGATGGAGGAGGCGGCCGGGGGATCGCTTGAGGATCAGGACTGAGCCACATTCTATTTGCCTATCGTTGATAAGTATGGTGGGGGTTGGGGCGGGGGCGGGAGATGGGTTGGGATTGTACACGACGGTTTGCGGGCGCCCTTCTTTCCGTCCTTGCTACATATAGACAAACGCTGAGGGTGACAGTCAAGAATTGGTCACATGGCGCCAGAGGGTTTTAAAGGGACTCTATTTCAGCCACAGCGATAGATACAGGGGTTGCCCATTCAGATATACGACACCAGTGTGGGAGAAATGTTAGAGGGCGGTGTGGTGCTCCCGCATACATGCTGGGGAAATGCGTTAGTATGAGGGTTGTGACACTAAAAGTCGGGGTGTGGGGGTTGGGATAGGAGAAAGCTTTCGTTTAGCTGACTACTGAACACAGAGCGACCTCTGCCCACGCGTGCTAAACACTACCACTGTTAACTAGTTAGGGGGAGCGGGTGGTGGGTACAGGGGATGCTGCGCGACCGAGTTGTGGGTGGTCTGCTGTGGGTGGGGGGTAAGGGGGGCTAATGTTCAGATTGTTTTTGATGTTAGAGATGTCAGCCAAGTTGATGCACGTAGTGCACTACATATGCCGATCACATAGGTTGGAACACGCTGTGACACTCGAAAAACATGATGGCGACGACTAGTGGGGCGGCTGCTCCGCGACCTGTGGATTCCCTCCGGGCACTGTCCTGGAACGTGAGAGGTCTCAATGACCATCGTAAATTACGTAAAGTGCTGAGCTACCTAACTAGGCATAATATAGACGTGGCCCTACTTCAGGAGACTCATCTCCCTCTGCATAGTCCATTGATGCGAGCTAGAGGCCTCCTGGGTAATGTTGACGCAGCAGGTTTCACAACACATGCTAGAGGAGTCATGACCTGGGTTAATCCCAGATCGGACTACAAGCTCCGACAGTTGCACGCTGACACTGGGGGTCGGTTTGTGATCTCCAGATGCCAGGGCAGGGGGTTGGATCTGCTCATAGTTAACATTTATGGACCCAACTATGATTGCCCGGAGTTCTTCACAACGTTGGCGAACACGATAAGTGACTGCGGGAGGACACATATCCTCTGGGGTGGTGACTTTAACCTGGTTCGGAATCCGGCACTGGATAGATCAGGGGGTCCGACGAGGAGGCCGGCGACGGCGGCCAGAACTGTAGACAGCGTCATGATTAGCAAGGGCCTTGCCGATGTATGGAGGAGACGCATCCACAAGAGGGCGGATTTACGCACTATTCCGCTTACTATAATCTACACACACGAATTGACTACTGGCTAGCATCGACGGAACTCATGCCCCAGATTCGTACATGTCAGGTTCTGCCGCGCACTTTGTCAGATCACTCACCGCTCTTACTGGTCCTGTCCACACCTAAGAAAACAATTCCTCCATTCACGTGGCGCTTCCCCCTTACTCATTGTTAGATCCGCTCTTCAAAGAAGAGATGGCAGATGCTATAGAAACGTTTTTTGTAACCAATATTGGCTCAGTGGACAGTTTCCAGACGGTGTGGGAAGCTTTTAAAGTGTACATTAGGGGGATGGCTATGACTAAACACTCGGGGATTCTTCGCTCCATTCGGCAGAGGCTGTCGACCTTGGAGCGGCAACTTGGGGAATTGGAGGCCCGCCGGGCGGCTGGGGAGGAGAGGACGTCACAGATACCATGAAGGGCTTGCTAGAGGCATATCAGGAGACGGCGGACAGTGAAGTGCAACATCTGGGTAAATATGCCACAGCGCGTGCATACGGTGAGGGAGATAGGCCGGGCTCGGTATTGGCCCATATGTTGAAAGCCAAACGTAGTAAAACTCTGATTACTGAGATTCGATCGGAAGAGGGAGACCTATTAACGGAAGAAGAAGATATTGCGAATAGGTTCCAACAATACTATTCGGCATTGTATGCCACATGTATGTCAAACATGGATGGGGAAATCCTAGACTATTTGGAACACATAAAGTTACCCTTCCTAGCAAACACACACAGAGAGTTCCTCATGTCCCCCATTACGAAGGATGAGATTGCGGAGGCACTGGCAGGCATGAGAGCGTCTAGCGCCCCAGGGACTGATGGCCTAACGGTGGGCTTCTACAAGGCCTTTATGGATCTACTGCTCCCCCACATATCAGTGCTTTTTGATGACCTGTGTGGAACGGGTGTGATGCCGCAATCAATGAGGGAAGCAATATTAGTTGCTATCCCAAAACCAGGTAAACCCCCTGATGAATGCGGTTCTTATAGACCACTGTCACTGCTGAACGTGGACACAAAGTTGTTCGCAAAAATCTTAGCGAATCGATTGGCCATGGTGACCCCGGAACTCGTGGCCCCGGAACAGGCAGGGTTTATAACAGATCGGAACCTCACCTATAACCTGCGGACGGTATTCGGTACAATGCAGCATGTCCGGCAAGACACGAAAGCACTGGCGGTGTTTTTAGATATGGAGAAAGCTTTCGACTCTGTAGAGTGGCCCTTTATGCGTCAAGTGCTGACCAGAATGGGACTGGGCCCGGCTTTCTTGCAAATGATAGGAGTATTGTACAACGCCCCCACAGCGCGCATCCGGCTGGGGAATCTGGTGACTGACACGATCTCTATTTTCAGGGGAACCCGGCAGGGGTGCCCCTTGTCGCCAACGCTCTATGCTCTGATTGCTGAACCCTTGGCATGTGCGCTTAGGGAATATCATGGTCATAGAGGGATCAGATTTCCTAACTACGAAATAATAATATCGACGTATGCAGACGATACCTTGCTCTACGTGAGGGACCCCGAAAATAATCTCTCCCCGGTACTTAGGGAGGTTGTACACTTTGGGGCGCTATCGGGATTAAAGGTCAATTGGACCAAATCTATAGCCTTCCCGCTTTCCACAGCCACCACACAAATGGAGATGGAATTCCCGTTGCAATGGTCTGATGACTCGGTTAGGTACCTTGGTATTAGATTACACACTGATTCAGATATTGTGTTCCGTGAGAACTATGGTACAGCGGTAGCTAAACTGGAGGATAATATTGAAACCTGGATAGGTTTGCCACTGTCTTTACTCGGCAGGGTCTCCATAATGAAGATGGTGGTGCTGCCCAGGTTCCTCTTCCTGTTTGTAAATATTCCAATTGTGTTGCCACGTTCTTTCTTTGTCAGACTCAATAAACTATTAACCCGGCTGGCTTGGGCAGGCAAGCAGGCACGGGTACAATGGAGAGTGCTCACCCTGCCATACCACCTGGGGGGACTGGGCGCACCTGACCTAGAGTTATATTACAGAGTAGCACAGGGAGCGCACGCACACAGCTGGATCCATGGTGTGGACAACATACCGTACCTTAGACTCGAAAAGATCTTTGCTGCCCCTCTCCCCCTCCCGGCCGTTATTTTTGAGCCGGTGGATCGTAGGACGGGGGTGCTGGATTCCCTCAACTCGACACGGCACGCATGGCACGGTCTGCTGCAACACCAGGCGGGAGCACTGCTATACTCCCCGGAAATGCCAATAGACTGGATGGTCTGGCTGGCGCCCTGCAGAGACGGAGGGGTCATACAAGCGCTCCAAGCACTAGACATATGCAAAGCAGGAGACCTGTTCACGGGCGGCGCCGTCAAGACATGGGATGAGGCCGCGGGCAATACTGAATCTCCTACTCTACTGCAGCGCTTCCAGTTCCACAGAGTACGCAGGGCGCTACATCAACAATTGGGGGATGACTTGATCGAGCCCCCTGAGGTACTGGAATTGTCGTACCTCATAAAAGCTAGGTCTCCCCGCAAGCTCGTCTCTAACTTATACAGGTTAGCAATGTCCCACAGAGCAACTCAGTATACAAAGGCTCGGTTGGCCTGGCAACGAGACCTGGGCAGAACGATAGACAATGCTATGTGGTTTTATTGCTGCAATAACACCAAACGAATATCACTGCACGGTAAACACAGACTAATACACTTTAAATATATTAATAGAGTGTACTATACACCGGAGAGACTGCATAGGTTCGGACTACGGGAGGAAGCGACATGCGACAGATGCCGCACCCCGATGGCAGATTTTATGCACTTAGCGTGGGGCTGCCCGGGTGTATCCCTGTATTGGGAAAAAGTATTCCGTGAGATCAGTCTGATAGTCGAGTTGGAAATAGCTCCCGACCCTGCACTGGCGTTGCTGGGCTATTCCAAAGCACTGCCAAAAGCGGTCCGCCGAATGGTAGACTTAGGGCTGTTGATGGCAAGGCGTAGAGTGGCGATTTGCTGGATGAGGGGTCCATTGCCTACACTGTCACAGTGGACACGGGATGTCCTTTATTGCTGTACACAATCGGAGAATTTTAGTGAACTACTCCCGCCCCGGAGCAGGCCAAAGAATTTTTGGGGGCTATACACTACATACTTGAAAAGCAAAGAAGGAGGCCCACTAGAGGGGACAACGACAGATCCCGTAGAAGGCGCTAGCGCTCACGCTCTATAGAGGACAGCGCAGCTTCACGTCCTCGAGCGCACATCACCTGTGGGGAAGACAGTGGAGCCCAGACTGCTTGATTGGACAGGAGACAAGTGTGAGATGGTTGTGATTACCGGCAGTGGTCGCTGGGGGGGGGGTGCGGATAGACAGCCGGACAAAGGTAACAAGGTCGACAGCGAATGAGCTACGTCAGTGTCCTGATAACGGCAGGTTGGGCTGACATCTTTTGGTTGGTTTGTTATTAATGTTGTAAATGTTTTTTGATCATTGGTGCACAGCAGTAACACACTATATATTGCAAAGAGCTGCAACCCTTAAATGTGACACTGCCCGACCTCAGGGATGTGGGCTATGAAGCTGTGTGAGGTGCCTTATTTTTGTACACCGCCTGCCCCAGGGATGTTGGCGTACGGATGTGCATTGCAGAGATGTTTTTGGACAATAAAACTGTTTAAAAAAAAAATAAAAAATAAAATAAAATAACATGACCCATACCAATGGTCCGGCAACCTGTAATAAGCCCTATTACCGCAAACATAATAGATCCCTGGAAATATTGGATCTTTTCCCCCTTTGAATCCCCATCCGCCTAATATTTGTTAATTGTCATGGCAATCACTGGAACCCACAAAATAATTGTCATATCTTGTTCTATTTCTTCTAATACACAACCTTCCCTGTTGGGGCCAATCCAGAGTCATAGCTGCATTTGTCTTTTTCTTGTCATGATTGTCTTCCTCAAACGCCCAAAGAGGTGTTTTTGTCTCTTCTATCACTTTTCTTTGAAATTTCGCTCTTCTTTCTTCAACCATCTCTAAAAATACTTTTTCTTCCTTCTTTAACTCACAGGTAAGGTTGTTTTTAACTATATTATCTAATGTTAAAATCTTATCTTCTATGAAAAATTCACCAAACGTTTTTCCCTCTTTTATTTTGTTTAGTTCGGGAACTACAGGAATTTTCGCAAAAATCTTATCTATGTCAGTGTAATAATATTCTAATCTACCTGTTTTATAAAATAAACTTGCTAAAACACTACATGTTATTCCATACGTCAAAGGAAGGTGATGATAAGTCACACCCTCTGCTACAGACGCAGGCAATTGCATACAAACATAGCAATCTCTTACATCCATTGTTTCTACATACTCATATAATAATTTAGTAAAAACATTCTTTGAAAAATCTGTTATTGATTTGTCTTTATGTAACTCTGCACTACTTTTTAATATAACTGTTTCTTGAGTGTTAGCTCCTTTTTCTTTCTCTGTGTGATTAGACGTTTCTTCTACAGCTAAACTAATTGGAATAGTGTTTGCTAAAACCACCCATACTGTCATTAATAATCCTGTACAAAAGAAGCACATCTTACACCATCTACTTAAAAACTCACATCTACATTTTCTATCTCTAGTATCCTCCATTTTGTTTTATAACCTATTTATTTATTTACAAGAAAATTGTGTCACTACACCTCAGAAATGATTTCTTAGCCACTCTGCACTCCAATGTTTTTGTCTTCGTTCGGTACTTTCTTTTAATTCTTTTCAGAATTCTTTCTTTGTCAAATCCAGTATTTTGTCAAATCCGGTAGAAATTCGTCAGATCCAGTATTTTGTCAAGTCCGGTAGAAATTCGTTTAAATTTCTTCAAGTTTGTTGCACTTCACCTTCACCCATTAGGTTTCTTTGTTCTGGGTTCTCGTGAGTGTTCTTTTCTTCTTTGATATCAGTTAAAGCAAGGTACAACCATTCAGGCGATCTATACTTCGGATTTACCTTCTTTACTCTTTTCGTTTTCTGCAAGTGTTTTCCACCTTGTTTTTCTTGCTCTTTCTGACTTGTTATTTCATTCACTTGTTCAGCACTTTTTCCATCTAACCTTATGATCCTGTATCTTAATTTTTCTTACTTCGTTGGGCCAATTGTCTACTTTTCTTGACCTTTTTGCCTCACTTCCTTTTTCCTCTCTTTCTGTTTTCCAAGTTCTTTTTCTTGACTCTAGTTTTTGGTTTCTTTCTTCTCCACTTTCTTCAGACGCTGTTTCATTTTTCTCTTTATTGTCTCTTATTTTGGATCTTATAATTTCATTTTCTTCCTCTACTTGTGGTTCTTTTCTTATCTTCCTTCGTTCACCTACTTCTGTCCCTCCTCGAGGTTCTTCCGAATTTGTGTCAATCTCTCTATCTGCTTCTAAATTTCCCTGTTCTTTTGTTTGGCTATCTGTCCCTATTGCTCCTCGGGGATCTTCTGATTTTTCTAACTTTCTGTTTGAAACTCTCCCTTCTTCATCTATTAATATTATCTCCGAAGGATTTTACCACAACTTGTACCTGGTTGCTCACTGTTACTATCTTCGTGCTCAGTTTCTTCTCTTATGCTTTCAAATTTCCAATTTCTTTTCAGATTTTCCTCACAATCCGAATGATCTGTATCAGATTCTGAACTGGTGTCTGATATTTCCAGATGTCGACTCACATGTCGATCTTCAGGTTCTGGAACTTCTGCTATTTCCTCCACTTCTTCTGTCGTTGCACTTGTAGTTGGGTCTTCCAGATGTCGACTTACAGGTCGATCTTCAGATTCTGGCACCCTGTTCGTTTCTTCTTCCGCTTCTGATGCTGAACTGTTATCCAACACTTCCAGATGTCGACTCACATGTCGATCTTCAGGTTCTGGAACTCTGATGGTGTGACTGGCATGCACCCAGTGTTTCACTCCTGCACATTTGACTGCAGTGGTTGTCACCATGATCACCTGTTGTGGTTCGTCCCAACGAGGAACCAAACAGTTTCTTCTCCTGTGGACTTTTATGCGGACCCAATCTCCTGGATTCAAGTCGTGAGCTGGTTTTCTTTCAAGAGTAGTAGCATCCGGTCCAACCTGATGAAACACAGAACGCACCACATCAGCCAATCCTTTGCAATAATCCAGCACCAGATCATCAGTTATAGTCAGTAGTTTGTTGACAGGTACATGTGCTTGTCTCATTGCTCGTCCCATAATTATCTCATGGGGACTGAGTCCAGTTTTCCTTTCCGGAATACTTCTGATTGTCATTAAAACTAATGGCAAGGCATCTGGCCATTTGAGTCCTGTGGCTTGACACATTTTTCCTAACCTGTTCTTAATTGTTCCATTCACTTGCTCTACTATTCCAGAAGCCTCTGGTCTGTATGCACAATGCAGTTTCTGTTTAATACTAAGTGCTTCACAAATCAGTTTAATTAATTCGTTTTGGAAATGTGTTCCTCTATCTGTTTCAATCGTGACTGGAAAACCATACCTCGGAATGAATTCTCGCAGCATAAGTTTTGCTACCGTTATTCCATCATTCCTTCTGGTCGGGTATGCTTCCACCCAACGGGAAAACAAACAGACGACTACGAGGACATACCTTAGTCTGTTGCTCGGGGGCATTTCTATAAAATCCATTTGCATTCTAGTGAACGGACCTCCTTCTCGTCCTATTGTTCCTAGCCTTACTACTGTCTTCCTTCATAGATTTAACTGTTGACAAATAAGACATCTTTGACAAAGACTCTCAGCTATGGCTCTGAATTTTGGATTATACCATGTTTGTCTAAAAAGTCTGATCATTGAATCTCTCCCAATATGGGCTTGTCCATGGTACATCCGTGCCATGTCAGAAATCATGCTATCAGGCATAACTGGTCTTTCATCTCTGTAAACTCAAACATCATTTTCCTCATGTTTTCTACATCCTGCTTTTATCCATGTATCTTTTTCCTCATCATTTGCTGCTTCCTGTAACTGTCTCACCTCATCCCATGTCTCAACAGGGTTAGTAAATAGCAAAGGACAAGAAATATGCTCTCTTTCTCGGTTCCTGTTCAAAGAGACTGTTGGAACCGGGGTTACCGAGTCCGACACGGTAGCATGGGTGAAGCGGGAAAGGCACGCGAAGGCAATGTGTAAGGCAGTTGTGCAGCACACTCTCACTTTGACTCACAAATGCGAACGCAATAACATGACACCACACCAGGCTTTTGTATTTAAAATCAAGATCTTTTATAAATAAATTAAGTTGGCATCAGATAAGGCAGGTTAATTCAGATCTACATTCAAATTCATTATATTACTCAACTGGTGCACATTTTAAATAAAGCTGCATAGCTCTTCAACATTGTAGGCCACTAAGAGGCCGCAGGAATTATCTCCTACATGTAGCACTTAATAATGATCTTAAGGTACGTTAATAAAACATAGGCCTAAACATACAGTTTACTTTAGCATATTCAATTATTTAAAAGAAGGCTTTTCACGTTACATTTAAATAGGCCTGCATTAATCTAGGTGCACCCACATTCAATACAGTGGGCGTCGCAACTCCAGTACACCTGTAAGATAAAATACTTCAACTCTTGGCGGTGTACACTTCAGCTCAACTCCATTAAACACTTTCCCCTTGTGGTAAAGACTTAACAGCTAAAACCATGGCCTAGGCAGTAATTATAATAGGCATTGGCATAAATCATTACATACTGTGGGCATCATCAATACATGAATGAACTATGTGGGGAATCCCTCAACATGTCCTGTATTCTGGGGCTTCTAGGTTCCTTAGGGGTTAATTCAGGCCAGGCCCACTGCTCTCTGGGGCCTCGCAGGACTATAATAGTAAGGGTTAATAGTGGCCCCCGGCCCCCAGTGGCATCTTATGGGCCCTAGGGGCCTCCAGGGCTCACCTGTGGTGTGGTCGTTGGTCGCGCTTCAGGGCGACTGGCGTTCATCCGGGCCGGCCCGTGTTCTGTTGGGCGGGGCCCGGTCGGGGGTGTCTCGGCCTTCTGGCCGGTGTTGCGGGTCGTTGCGGGGGCCGGTATGCCTTACTCCGGCCCCCGGGATCAGGGATTATGAATGCGGCTCGTTGCGGGGGCCGGGATCACCCTCCTCCGGCCCCCGTGCTCAGGGTAAGTGCAGGTGGGCTCAGGGCTGCTGGGGGAAGGGAGCGGGAGCCGGCAGTCCTCTCCGGCCGGCTCCCCGTCTCCTTCTGCACTGCCGGGGCTCTTCCCGGGCTTCCTTCGGCGCTGGGCGGGACCGGGAGCCGGCGCCCAATCGGTGCGCGGCCTTCCCGGGTCACGCCGAGCGACCCCTGGTTGCTCGGCAACGGCGTCTGCGGGGCCGGGAGGCCTCGCTGAAGATCGCGTTAGCGATTTCTTGGGCCGCTTCGGCGGCGGTGGCAATTTCTTGGGCCGCTTCGGCGGTGGCGACAATTCTTCGGCCGCTTCGGCGGAGGGGGCAATTCTTTGGCCGCGACGGCGGCAGGAACAATTCTTGGGCCGCTACGGCGGCGGGGGCAATTCTTTGGCCGCGACGGCGGCAGGCACGACTCCTTGGCCGCGACGGCGGCGAGGGCAATTCTTTGGCCGCGACGGCGGCAGGCACGACTCCTTGGCCGCGATGGCGGCAATGAGGGCCCCGGGCCCCTGGAGGCTTCGGTGAGGGCGAGGACGGCGCTCCTCACCTCACACACCTGAGGGGCTTCCTCCACCTCAGCGCTTCCTTTGATGAGGGCGCGACGGCTCACTTCACCACACGGTTTCTCCTCTCAGGCGGCGGCGGCCGCGGCGGTGATCTTCATCATAAGGTCAGTGACCTGAGGGACAACAGCACACATGGTGCACCAGCAGCCTGTGGGCAGGGCTGACTGGCAAAGTACTTGGGGGCAGCCCAGCAACAGGCAAAGGTGAATAGGGGGGTGAAGGTTTAGCGCTTCAGGGTACGGCGCTTTACCTGGTGATCCCCAGTTGGGCAGTTTTAGGCTTTAGGCCTTGCTGGACGGACAGGCCTCCTCAAGTTAAGGGGTCTTGCGACTGCTTCAGCTTGGTTGCTTCTTAGGCGCTTCTCGTTGTAAGTTTCTTGTCAGAAGTTCCTTGTTATAAGTTCCTTGTCAAAGTTTCCTGTCAGGAGTTTCTTCTTATGAGGGGGGGGGGAATGAGTTGGTGGTTCTGGGAGTGCTTGATGTTCCTCCCGGCACGCTGAAGGTGGTTCCCTGGGTCCCCTCACACTGGGCAAGGTCAGTGGGTGGTGGGCGTTCCTCAGCTATCTTACTACAGCAGGACCTCAGCCCTGTCAGCAGCAGTAGTGTATGTCTCCCCCCTAGGCCCTAAAGCCTATACTCCGGCGGAGGTTCTCCCAGGTTCAGTGGTGCCTCATCAACCGACTAAACCCAACTGACTAAAAGTTTTCCCTCCAAGCCTTTTATACTCCTAGGTCAGGTGACTCTCCCAAAGGCGGCAAAACATAACTCCTCCCACAGCCCGGAAGGTTCTAGAACCTTCTACATGCCTGGCTATGTGGCCCAGAGGCGGGGATGGAATGGATACTGTATCCCTATATCCCAGCCTGACCCTGGCTACTAGTGTGTATGCGTGTAAGGCCCCTCTGCAGTAGCAGGGACCTGTGGCAGCCATCTTGAGTGAGTTTCACACATTGTAAAACGGCTAGGGGAAAAACGAAAAATGTCTGGGAAAAAGGGCCAAGTCCAACACAACCCCCTCCCAGCCAAAAGCCAGGGTAGACCGATCAATGCCTTGATGGGCTTCCCTGCTTCGGGCGAGAAAACTTGGACGCTGGCCTTTTCCCCAGCTGCAGGAAGGTCCTGCAGGTCCTTCTCCACTCTGGAACCCGGTGGTTCCCTCTCTCAAACCTCCCTGGACCAACGAAGCCACCCCACTGGCGCTCCCTAATTGGCTGCAGCCAGGACCGGGCGCTAGGCCGTCCAGATGTCTCTGGCCCTTGCGGTCTCACAGAGCGGGGGGCAGTAGCCCCAGGCCTGTTGGCCACTCTCCTTCTCCTCCTTGCAGTTCCAAACTGCCACTGGTCCACCCACCTGGGGTCCGCACCCTCAGGCTGACCAGCAGTCAGGGGCGAGGCTCTCCTCCCCCTACCTCTCCTTCTGGGGTTCCGCCCTCTCCTCCTATGCGGGGCACCCTCAGACCACCCCTCTCTCACTCTTCCAGGGCCGTGACCCTGCATCCGATCCACCAACCCAGGGTCTAAACCCTTAGGTTGCCCCGGTGCCAGAGGCGAGTCCTCCCTTCCTCTGCACCCCCTCCCAGAGTTCAGCACCCTCCCACCTGGAGAAGCACCCCTGGGAGTCAGCTCCGGAGGGACACTGCTTACAGTCGTCCCTCCAGCCAGGTCAGGCAGCCCCTGAACCTGGCACCCCAGCCCAGAATCTAAATCCTGTGGCTGGGCAGACCCCAGAACCCCTGGAGCTCTGAATACATACGCCCCGGGTTCTCCTGTCACTGGGGGATCCCCTACCATGGATGGCCCATCGGGACAGCCTCGGCTCCCAACCTGGGGTTCCCTTATGGAACTCTCCAGGCCCTGAGACTGCGGTTGGGGCACCTCGGGACACCTCCCCGTCTCACTCCTTCCTATGGATAGGATGTGAGGCCCTACAACCCGCTCACTATCCTGGGACCTAGCTGGGCTATTCTCCGCCTCGCCCACCTCGCTGGGTTGGAAGATCCCTGCACCACTCCCTTCAGGATCACTCCCCAAACTAGCTATCACCTCTCTTGATAAATAGAATTTGGGCTCCTGTGGAACGCCAGCAGGTACGCTGCCACCATTCACTTTGCCCTGCATCTCCATCTGCAAGGCTCGGAGCTCCAGTTCCTTCAGGCTAAGCTCATGTGCAAGCTTCCTTTCCTCCATGGCTAGCCTTGCCTGTTCTCGCTCCTTTTCCATCCTAGCAAGTTCTAATGTTAATCGCCTCTGCTCCCTTCTGTCCTCCAATTCCTCTGGTGACAAACTTCCCCCTGACGCACTACTGCCTGCCCTGGAACGTCTTCCTGGCAACACATTCTCGCTAACATCAATGCGCAGTAGGTCCAGTTCTCCTGGGTTGTCTGTCTCCCCCTGCTCCTCATCCCCTCTTCCCTCCGGGTGGGCCATTACCCATGCCCTCAAAGCTTTCTGAAGCACCCCTTTCCTGGCACCTCGCTTGACGGCCACCCCCCTCTCTAGGCAGAACTCCTTGAGCTGTGTCACCGTATACCTTTCTAGGTTGGCTAACTCCAACTCCATCCTCCTAGGTGGGGTCCCAGACAATTTAAGGAAGGGGTTCTAAACTGTAGGTAACAGGTCTAACGCAGGAATGTACACAATTGGCAATCATAAAAGAATTCCTAGCACTTGCATTACAATAGGTGTCTAATTGCGGCGCACACTGAGTCACTGTAGGGTGCTGCACAAACACCAGTCCTTATCCAACCGCTGAACACCAAATGTTGGAACCGGGGTTACCGAGTCCGACACGGTAGCATGGGTGAAGCGGGAAAGGCACGCGAAGGCAATGTCTAAGGCAGTTGTGCAGCACACTCTCACTTTGACTCACAAATGCGAACGCAATAACATGACACCACACCAGGCTTTTGTATTTAAAATCAAGATCTTTTATAAATAAATTAAGTTGGCATCAGATAAGGCAGGTTAATTCAGATCTACATTCAAATTCATTATATTACTCAACTGGTGCACATTTTAAATAAAGCTGCATAGCTCTTCAACATTGTAGGCCACTAAGAGGCCGCAGGAATTATCTCCTACATGTAGCACTTAATAATGATCTTAAGGTACGTTAATAAAACATAGGCCTAAACATACAGTTTACTTTAGCATATTCAATTATTTAAAAGAAGGCTTTTCACGTTACATTTAAATAGGCCTGCATTAATCTAGGCGCACCCACATTCAATACAGTGGGCGTCGCAACTCCAGTACACCTGTAAGATAAAATACTTCAACTCTTGGCGGTGTACACTTCAGCTCAACTCCATTAAACACTTTCCCCTTGTGGTAAAGACTTAACAGCTAAAACCATGGCCTAGGCAGTAATTATAATAGGCATTGGCATAAATCATTACATACTGTGGGCATCATCAATACATGAATGAACTATGTGGGGAATCCCTCAACATGTCCTGTATTCTGGGGCTTCTAGGTTCCTTAGGGGTTAATTCAGGCCAGGCCCACTGCTCTCTGGGGCCTCGCCTCGTAGGACTATAATAGTAAGGGTTAATAGTGGCCCCCGGCCCCCAGTGGCATCTTATGGGCCCTAGGGGCCTCCAGGGCTCACCTGTGGTGTGGTCGTTGGTCGCGCTTCAGGGCGACTGGCGTTCATCCGGGCCGGCCCGTGTTCTGTTGGGCGGGGCCCGGTCGGGGGTGTCTCGGCCTTCTGGCCGGTGTTGCGGGTCGTTGCGGGGGCCGGTATGCCTTACTCCGGCCCCCGGGATCAGGGATTATGAATGCGGCTCATTGCGGGGGCCGGGATCACCCTCCTCCGGCCCCCGTGCTCAGGGTAAGTGCAGGTGGGCTCAGGGCTGCTGGGGGAAGGGAGCGGGAGCCGGAAGTCCTCTCCGGCCGGCTCCCCGTCTCCTTCTGCACTGCCGGGGCTCTTCCCGGGCTTCCTTCGGCGCTGGGCGGGACCGGGAGCCGGCGCCCTATCGGTGCGCGCCTTCCCGGGTCACGCCGAGCGACCCCTGGTTGCTCGGCAACGGCGTCTGCGGGGCCGGGAGGCCTCGCTGAAGATCGCGTTAGCGATTTCTTGGGCCGCTTCGGCGGCGGTGGCAATTTCTTGGGCCGCTTCGGCGGTGGCGACGATTCTTCGGCCGCTTCGGCGGCGGGGGCAATTCTTTGGCCGCGGCAGGAACAATTCTTGGGCCGCTACGGCGGCGGGGGCAATTCTTTGGCCGCGACGGCGGCAGGCACGACTCCTTGGCCGCGACGGCGGCGAGGGCAATTCTTTGGCCGCGACGGCGGCAGGCACGACTCCTTGGCCGCGACGGTGGCGATGAGGGCCCCGGGCCCCTGGAGGCTTCGGTGAGGGCGCGGACGGCGCTCCTCACCTCACACACCTGAGGGGCTTCCTCCACCTCAGCGCTTCCTTTGATGAGGGCGCGACGGCGCACTTCACCACACGGTTTCTCCTCTCAGGCGGCGGCGGCCGCGGCGGTGATCTTCATCATAAGGTCAGTGACCTGAGGGACAACAGCACACATGGTGCACCAGCAGCCTGTGGGCAGGGCTGACTGGCAAAGTACTTGGGGGCAGCCCAGCAACAGGCAAAGGTGAATAGGGGGTGAAGGTTTAGCGCTTCAGGGTACGGCGCTTTACCTGGTGATCCCCAGTTGGGCAGTTTTAGGCTTTAGGGCTTGCTGGACGGACAGGCCTCCTCAAGTTAAGGGGTCTTGCGACTGCTTCAGCTTGGTTGCTTCTTAGGCGCTTCTAGTTGTAAGTTTCTTGTCAGAAGTTCCTTGTTATAAGTTCCTTGTCAAAGTTTCCTGTCAGGAGTTTCTTCTTATGAGGGGGGGGAATGAGTTGGTGGTTCTGGGAGTGCTTGATGTTCCTCCCGGCACGCTGAAGGTGGTTCCCTGGGTCCCCTCACACTGGGCAAGGTCAGTGGGTGGGGGGCGTTCCTCAGCTATCTTACTACAGCAGGACCTCAGCCCTGTCAGCAGCAGTAGTGTAGGTCTTCCCCCTAGGCCCTAAAGCCTATACTACGGCGGAGGTTCTCCCAGGTTCAGTGGTGCCTCATCAACCGACTAAACCCAACTGACTAAAAGTTTTCCCTCCAAGCCTTTTATACTCCTAGGTCAGGTGACTCTCCCAAAGGCGGCAAAACATAACTCCTCCCACAGCCCGGAAGGTTCTAGAACCTTCTACATGCCTGGCTATGTGGCCCAGAGGCGGGGATGGAATGGATACTGTATCCCTATATCCCAGCCTGACCCTGGCTACTAGTGTGTATGCGTGTAAGGCCCCTCTGCAGTAGCAGGGACCTTTGGCAGCCATCTTGAGTGAGTTTCACACATTGTAAAACGGCTAGGGGAAAAACGAAAAATTTCTGGGAAAAAGGGCCAAGTCCAACAGAGACCATATTCTTTGCACAGTACTGTGCAATCTCATCAGCATACTTATTGCCGACAGTTATGTAGTCTTCCCCATTTTTATGTGCATTGCACTTCACCACAGCAATCTGTTTAGGCAGCTGTATCGCCTCAAGCAACTTTTTCACAAAATCTCCATTTCTAATTGGCGTTCCTGCAGACGTCAAGAAACCTCTTTGTGACCAAATCTGACCAAAATCATGCACCACTCCAAAACCGTATTGACTATCTGTCACAATCGTAACCCGTACATTTCTTCCCAACTTGCAGGCTTGAATCAGAGCTATCAGTTCTGCGACTTGGGCAGACCGTATCCCTTTCAGACAAGATGCTTCCATTACAGTTGCTACTGTGCAAACTGCATACACTGCACTTAGAACTCCATCATTCGTTCTCAAACATGAGCCATCCACGAACAGAATATAATCTGATTCCTTTACGGGCTCATCTCGAATATCTGGTCTCGGTTTTGTACAATATTCAAGCACATTCCGACAATCGTGATCTACTTCATCCATTTCAATCACACTCTCTTCATCTGGCAATGATGTCGAAGGATTCACATTCATACATCTGTCAATGGTCACATTATCTGCACTCAAAATTACCTTTTCATACCTAGTCAGCCGACAATGTGTCATGTATTGGGTTTTCGTTCTTGTCAAGAGAATTTCCACAGAATGGGGAACATATACTCTCAGTGGATATCCCATCACTATGCCTTCACTCTGTTCCAGACTCACACAAGTAGCAGCAACTGCTTTCAAACATCCAGGCAACGCTTTTGCTACAGGGTCTAAAACAGCTGAAAAATATGCAATGGGTCTTTTCATGGTTCCATGTCTCTGTACCAAGACTGAAAACGCACACCCATCTCTTTCACTGGAATACAACTCAAAGTCTTTCTCATAGTCAGGCATTCCCAATGCTGGAGCTTCACACAATTTCTTTTTCAGCTCTCTGAATGCTTTCATTTCTTCATCATTCATTTCAAAAGGATCTTTAACATCCTTCTTTGTTAGTTTTTGCAACGGTTTGGCGATCAACGAAAAACCGCTTATCCATTGTCGACAATATCCAACCATTCCCAGAAACATTCTTACCTCTCTTTGCGTCATTGGAGCTCTCATTCCTTGAATCATCTTTATTCTCTCAGTTGTTACCTTGCGCACTCCTTTCTCAATTTTATGCCCTAAATATTGGACTTTTTGTTGACAAAACTGCAATTTTGATGGGGACACTTTATGTCCTCTTTTGGCTAAATGATTCAGCAAAGCAATTGTATCATTGACACATGCTTCCTTCGTTTTTGATGCCACCAGTAGGTCATCAATATACTGAACCATCACTGACTTTTCTGGCATTTTTAAATCTTCCAAGGATTTCTTTAGAATCTGATTAAAGATCGAGGGGCTTTCTGTGTACCCTTGAGGAATTCGGCACCATGCCAAAATACGCTCTCCAAACCTGAACGCAAATAATGGCTGGCTATCTGGATGCAATGGAATAGGGAAAAATGCATGACATAAATCAATTACTGTGTACCATTCTGCTTCACGTGGAATCTGGTATAGAATCACAGCAGGGTTCGGTACTATTGGGCAACAAGGCACTACAATTTTGTTTACCTTCCTCAAATCCTGTACAATTCTATATGTTCCGTTTGGCTTTTTCAGTCCCATTATTGGCGAATTACATGGACTGCTCATGATTTCTTTTAGAATCCCTTGTTCAACCATTTTATTTATTACTGGCGTTATTCCTTCAATTATTTCTGGTGTCAATTTATACTGGGGCGTATTTGGGTAACTCGTTCCCTCTTTTACGGAGATTTTAACGGGATCTACTTCTTTCATTAGTCCTATATCTTCTCCTGTAAAGTCCCACACTTCCTCTTTCACTGTCTCTTTCAGTTCAATTGGGATTTTCTCTGCATCAAATACAGGAAACAAATCATTTACTTCTGGTTCTAAATTTACCAGTGTCATTTTATACAATACATCTTCATCTGGGGTCTGAAATGCAATTCCATCTGGAGTACAATAGATAGTGCAATTCATTTTGCACAATAGATCGCGTCCTAATAGGTTCACAGGACTACAATCACATACCACAAATCGGTGCATTTCACTAAATGGACCAATCTTTACCTCCACTAATTTAGTAAGAGGCGTCTTAATTTGCTGATTCGATACTCCAACTACTTGGATATGTTCACCTGAGAGAGGAAGGTTTGGAATTTCCACTGACCTAACAGTAGAACGGGTAGCTCCAGTGTCCACAAGGAATGTTACATTTGCACCATTCACTTCTCCATCCACAAATGGACCAGACTGATCTACCTCTAGAGTTGCGCCAAGCACGCACTCTTCCCCCTCTCCTAGGCACCGTCAGAAGCTTTCATCCGTTTCATCCTCATCCTGTCGTAACCAATATTGAGAAATGGCAGCTGCACGCAGCAACTGTGTTACCTGCTCTCCTCCGTAGAATCCTGTTTCTGCACTGAATTTCTGTTGGTTAACACTCTTGGGAAGTGGTGGTTGTGGCACCTGACTCTGTTGAGTAACTACCTCACTCTGCACCTGTGGATTTAATGATTGATTTTCCACACTAAGTTTTGGAGGAAATTTACACTCGTTTCTCCAATGCCCTAGCTTTCCGCAGTTGTGGCATGGCCACTTTTTCTTTGCCTCATCTATACTCATTTGTCCTGTTCCTTTGCCTATATTTGGTCGAAATCTAGCCTGTCCTGCTTCATTACCTGTATTACTCAATTGAGCTTCTTGTTTCTCTGCAACTTTCACCTGTGCCCACATGGCTTTTTCTTTCAATTTACGCTGTCTACTCTCAATATCATCACTGCAATACTTAGCATATCTCAAAACTTCATCGACTGTGCTATTCTGCCAACAAATCATATGCTGTTTAATCATCTCACTTATCTCTGGTTTCAACCCATATACAAATCTATATACAAAATGACTCATATCCTTCTCATTTAGTGTCTCATAACCACTATACTGTTTGAAAACTAACAACAGTCTCTCATAGTAAGCATGCACTGATTCTTTACTTTCCTGCATGGTTCTGTCTATTTTTACCCAATCTGTTTCTTTAGGTGGAATCTTATTCTTCAAAAAGGTAATTACTTGATCGTACTTTCTCATCACTTCTGGTCCTGGCGCTCCTGTTTTAGCATCCCTTGGATATTCTACAGTTGGCCAATCAATAGTAATCTTACATTCGGTCCACAAATCAGCTGGCACTACTATATCAAACAATCCATCCAAGTCTATCCACAACACCTTTGAAACTTTAACAAATCTCTCCACTTGTCTGTACCATTCTACTGGCTTCTCTCTCAACTTGGGGAAATCATTTGTAAATGACAGTATATCCTGTCTAGACCATGGAACATGCACATAACTACCTCCTGGAGTTTCTCTCATCGGGTACTCCCTTACAATTGGTTCCTTATCTGTCACTGCAAAAGCCAAAGATGCTTTATCTGTTACTTTCTCATTCTTTTTCGTCCATCTACTTCTCCATCTATCCACATCACCCCATTTTCTCAGCAAAACAATTAATTCTTTTATTTGGGTCAATCGTCCTGATGTGTTCAGATTCTCTATATCTTTCTCACAAAAATCTACTCTATATGGTTTCTGCAACGTTCTCACTTTTACAAATTCTACTCCTAGTTCAATCGCTGTCTCTTCTAATTTGTCATGTAAATTTCTAGCTCTCCATGTAATACTCTTGCACAAAAACATAATCTCATCATCCTGATAACTTTTCAATTTTTCTGTACCAATCGTTCCTAAAATCAATTCTTCCATGTCTATTTTTAACCTAATTACATCTAATGGTTTTACTTCTGTTTCTTTCGTTTTTAGCGTTTTCATCCATTCATTTAACTCATCTGGAGTCGGACCTACAGGCGTACTATTTAATTCTATCCAATTGTTACTTCTTTCTGGTGTCTCTGATGCAGACTCCGTTACCATAGGTATTCTCCTGAACTCATTCTCATTTATCGTCAAATTAGTAGGTGGGCTTGGTCTATAGGTACTAACCAAATGGTGTGCACCTTCATTGTCCAGTTCCATCCCTTCTCTCCTTCTTTGCAAATGTGAATTCATAGGAATCACTAAAGAACGTTCATCAATTTTCTGATTCTCAAAAATTGGCATTACTGGACCTATTGTTACTGGTACAGTTACAGCTTCCATATTCTTTGTCAATTCTCTTATTTTTTCAGTCAATTCTCTTGTGGTTTTTGCTAATTCAGTTGCATTGTCACTTTCTATCTCTTCATTTTGTGAAGTTTTTAATTGATCTTGTGACCTATTTATCTCATGTCTTCGTTCGGGAATTTTATTCCTCCCAGTTTCCATTAGTGGTGCATTAGGTGTCACCACCGCAGAAGTCTGTTGGTATGGAGGTGGGTTTCTGTTTAAAATATCTTCCAGCAATTCATCTTCCGTTTCACTACCACCATACCCATACTTTTCCATAACTACATGTTTCTTTTTCTCTGTACACTTTCTCTTTGCTTCTTCCTCAACTGTAAAAGCTGGAAACAAACCTCCTGTCATATTAGCACATCTCCAACGCTTTATTCTGTCTTCATGATTTACTCCCCATAACCTTCCAGGCACAAACTCATGATTCTTTAATCCTCTGAATCTCTCTCGTTCATACATCTCATCTTCCCATTCACTTAAAGCTTCAAACTGTGTCGGTCTAGGTCTAGGTTCTAACATTGCCATCTTCTCTCTCAAATTCCGAAGTACTACTACACTAAATGAACCATTCTCAGGGAAAGCCAATGCTCCATCATTCTTGGTATATTTTGTCCAATTTTCTAACCATATGCATGTATGATATCCATATTTCAGCATCATGTGCGAAGCTGGTGATTTCGGCGGAGGAATTACTTGTCCCTCTCTAGTCACTACCTTTTTGTCTTTCTTAAAGAAGTTCTTAACTTTCGACATCCACAACGTTTTCTCTCTACCATACTCATAATAAGACATGATTCACAATCGCTTTCTCTCCTCAAACGATCCACAATTCAACACTGTTCTCTATGCGTTATTCCAACCAATACTAGCGCGACTCACACCAACACTCCAATCACAAACTTCCACGTCACTAGTCTATTCGACCAATACTAGCGCGACTCACATCAACACTCCAATCACAGCAGTTTCTGTCTACAGCGCACTGTCCAATCCCAGCGCGGCTTTTGTCTACGTCAGCTCTGCTCCTGTCTCTGTATGACTAGCGCACTGTCCAATCCCAGCGCGGCTTTTTGTCGTCAGTTCTGCTCCTGACCCCTCCTTTACAAAATTTATCGGCAATTTCTTTTTCAACAATTCTTCGTTAGTTACAACGTTTAAAACACATTTCCATTGTCTGATTCACTAAACCAAAGAGATAGCTTTGTCCATTTACACAAGAATTCTGTATTTTCCAGTAGGCAGCGCTTACCTCTACCCTACCACAGAATTTTTTTTCGGTTTCGCCGATAAAGTAGCACTTCCCTCTACCTTACCCTTCTTTCAAGCAAGCGGTAAACCCGTTTCTCTGGGGATAAAACACATGTGGAGACTATACTGCTCCTGAGAATTAAGGCCAGAGTTTCACAAGAAAACCAGTCACTATTTCACTTACACACCTTTTATGCGGAAAATGTCCCTATCATAACACAACCTGTGTTATCACCAATATGAACTCAGACAATGCACTATTCCATGTGACTTCTCTTGCCACACGTGTTCCACTTCCTACTTCCCGGAAGCGTGAAAACTTACATATAACATAACGCGACCCAACATAAAGTGTTAGACATGAATTTATCAATAATCAATAATCAATAATCACCAAACTAATCTATAGTAACCATAACTCTGCTACCAAGAAATCTGATCCAGCGCTAACAATAAAAATTCGTCTCCTATATGACTCGGTCATCCAGGTACAACTATCCCTCCAATACACAAACTATATCCATATGACGGTGGGGCCTATAACACCGCATATACATTCACTTACTCATTTATTCCCTGGATTACCTCCGTCCTTAACCTAGGAGAAAAACAGTAAAATGATTCGCTGGAAGGAGACGGGATACCTCTTTTTAACACGACATAATATTTCTCATTGCTTTTAAGGTATTCCTCTCATTGGTCGATGGACCAACTCGTAGGAATCAGTTTATGGTGATTAAGACCAGCTCAATCACAAAAAACTCTTTAACATTTTACCTTACTTATTGAGCTAAAGAATCACTGAGTCATTTGTTTAAAGATAATAAAGTTTATATAAAGTTTTAGAAACAATGCATAAGTTTTAAGTTTATCACTCAGATTATTACATTTATCATCATTATAAGAATAAATTGAAATTACAATGCATACCTATTAGATGGAAGATAAAGTTATGTCACAGCAAGAACTCCAAAAAGATCTATCTATCTATCTTGGAAAATCTAATAGCTCTAAAGGAAAAATCTATCAGGAGTAAAAAGGTTCTCCAAAAGCAGCATCTTATACTTAATAAAATAGCAGCAGCAGCTTCGATCATCCGCAACAGCAACTCAGCACCCGCAACTCATCTATCAGCAATCTCAGCTCTCTCTTCTCCTAACAGTACGCTCGCTCATCATCATCAATAATAATAACTATATTAATCCCTCCCACCCGGAGTAGGTCTTCTTATACCCTAATTCTCGCTTACTAAATAAAATGTTGCCTCTTTATGGCGTGATTCTCTCTCATTGGTCCATTCGAGTCCATATACATTTTTTATCAAACTTCCTTGTCTTAACCAGTTCTTTGTGGAATGTCCATGCTTGCATCGTTTCCCACAGTTCATGACATTACTCATCAGTTTCAATCAGTCCAATTTGTATCATTTTCTGATACTTTTTAGGTTCAACAGTTCCGTTTGTCCATTTATTCATTTTGACTTCTCACGCTTCTTGCTGATCATCTTGGCACACATTTGCTCAGTAAGGTCACAATAGCCTTGACCATACTTCCATGCTAGGCTCTCAGCACGAACACATGGTCATTCTTGTTCACAGCCTTTCTCCTTTTCCACACGGCTTCTCGCACATGCGTACTCTAGCTTATGGCGGCCATTTTATATCGCTGCTCAACAGGCCTAAGCGCACTATTTATAAAGATAAACAAAATATTGTTAAAATAAGGAATATAAACCCTTTCGTTTCCCTCCCGTCTTTCTACGTACCCCAATTAGGTATTACCTAGCAAAAAGCAACATATAAAGCCGTCCCTTACTTACCATCGCTTTATTTTGCCACCACACGTTTTATTTTCAAAGCACAAATCATGCGTTTATTATTTTATTAGTACGCAAATATTAGATTATGTTAGCCACGTCAACAATTATAAGTAGATTAATTTGCACACAAAATAGCGTGTTACCTTTAACCCTTCACATGTAACATACATTGTTGGTTATCTACTTAAACGAACATGTTTATTAATTATTTTACGTAAATTATTAGGAGATTAAAATTTTTCATTTATCCTGCTCCATCACAGCACACAGGGTCGCTGGGACCCACTGGCCTGAAGGGCCCATTTTCTTTCTTGCACTGGGGTCCATGACACACTGATAGGCCTCTGGTAGCAGGAGAGCAGTGTAAATAGGCACAGGCAGACTGTCCACCACTGTAAAGTAAGACAGTATGGATAAGGACAGCAGTGTAAAGGGGGCAGGCTGTAAAGTAAAAACATAGACAAGCAGACTGTTCACAATAAAACGTGTAAAGGCATGAAAAATGGCGAGACAAGGAAGGCTTATACATACCAAACGACAGGAGCTGTGTTTTCAGCCACAGTGCTTTGCCTCAATTTCCTGTGATGGACGCTCGGGTGAAGGCCAGTGCTGTTTGTCTCCTGTATCTGAGGGTTGTTGTCAGAAGCCCGAGGGTGCACGGCTGCTTAGACTAGCTGTTGTTGCACAGCACAAGCACTGGTACAGTGGTGGACTTGGGGCCCAGCAGCAGTGCTTGCTGCATGTGCAGCGGCAGAGAAGGCATCCTCAGAGGATCATACTTATTGTCCGAGTACATCCATCCGCAACCACGTGAGCGCATTTGTCCATCTTCTATTTTCACGATGTTGTGGAAATGGAAGAGGACAGCGCATGCATTTTGGTCAGAGGAAAATGACGCCCCCTGAGCTTGGTGCCCTGTGCAGTGGCACCGGTCGCACCACCCTACAGCCGGCCCTGGCTGACTGCATACTGCCTCTCCTCAGCCCGGACCCTACCTCATTTGACTGTTTCACACTGCGCAATTCAGCCACTCAAAGCCTAATGTTTTGTTGGAATGTTTATTTTGAGCAGTTGAACCTTGCCCTGGAACATGAGAACAATTAGCATTAAGCATAGTCTAAGCTATCTTGCATTATGTTGTGTCAGATGTGTTGGTCTGTCCTAATATTTACACACATAACTATTTAAATACCACTATTTTGTCTTATTTCTTTTATAGCGCTACCCAACCCAATCCAGGGTGTTGGAGAGCTTTAAATCACACATACACATTATACATTCACAATAAACCATATGTGTGTAAATCAATTTACAGGATGTGTTACATAAGATAGTGAGGGTTACAAGGTGTAGGAGTCACATGTCCTTTCCTTTATAATTCGCTGTGCTATATTATAAGGATTACAATTTATGAACTGCAAGTAAATAAAGGATCTTTGTGTTAAAATCAATAACCCATAAAAGAAAAATCCGTCATCTGTATATCACATGATGTGCTTTGCGTGAGACATATTAACCATCTATGCTACATTGATTCAAAACTGGGACTAGACAAAACAACTGTCTCTCCAGCAAGAGCATTCACCTCCAGAGTTACCTTACCATTATTATCATTATTTCCCGAGATTTACTGGGTACATAAAGATCCCTGCACCAGGTGCCTTAACCCCATAAGATATTTTAAAATGCAGACTTTCTAACCAATTAAGCAGAACAGATATACAGCCATGTTTCTCCTTGTTGCCAATTTCTTTCTGGCAGAGTTTTAATAAATAAATGTATAAGTGGAGGCCTAGATCTTGCACCGGGGTTGCATCACTTTTTGGCACAACTTCGACGCAAAGTCTAATTTGTTAAATATTGTAATGCGCTCGAATGTACTCATGATAGACCTGCTTAACATATGCGAGGTCTTAGAATCTGATGTGATTTTTTGTGATATCATTTCCTGTTAGGTCATGTGTTGTGATGTCACGTACGATGTCATGCGCTGTGATGTCACTTACATACTGCCTAACTTGGTTAGTGCCCCACTTCTTTTTTTTAGGACTTGTGCCCTGTTGGGAGAAGTATATTAGAGAACTGGTGTTGGCGGTTGTAGGAGGCTGGCTTAGGATATGGTGCACACTCTCAGGAGTGATGCACCTTGCACTAATACAGGCAACCCTTATGGTGATTTTAGTGGTCTTTGATAACCATATAAAGCTCTCAAAGTGGTAGCTGTGGAGAGAAGCCTTCAGGCTTATCTTGAAGGAGTGTAAAGCAGCTTGTTTTACCACATTTAATCAACAGTGTAGATTAGATGAAAAAGAACCACACAGTGTTTATAAAAAATAAGGCTATTTATTATGTAACACAATCACTAACACAGTGGTATATCTCCTACCCAGAAATATCAACAATACACACAAGAATACTTCAAAATAATTAGGTAAGTAGCACAAATATACACTGGTGTCCAGGGGAAGACCAAACCATATGCGAAGAAAGTGGAATGCAAACTTCAAGGAGAACGGGACTTGGACCAGAAGACTCATAGGAGATGGGGACACAAGGAACTACCCAAGGTAAGTACCCAGGATCCCCAAGGGACTGAATGCAGAGTAGAAACACAGCCGCATGCCCGATGGAAGTCAATGGAGAAGTCGCGGTTGCAGTTTTACAGAAGAAGGACCCTTCCCAGAGGACCCCGAAGAAACCCTTTGGAAGACGGGAGGTTGGAGAGTCATCCCACCCATGGATGCCCAGGAACCAGGTTACCTGCACCAAGGAAGCCGGGTGCATAGGGTTAATTGACATCGGAACCTGCCATAGACGACAAAGGAAGACTTCAAAGAAGATGCCTCTGAAGAAGCATGTGAAGGAGTCCAGTGGAATCAAAGAGTGGATTCTTGAAGAAGAGAACCTGCAAGCAGAGGGGACAGAGTCTATGCCACTCGGAAGTGACCAGGAGGCACAGAAGCACAATCCCCACTGATGTTGGGAGGTTCAAGAGTGAAGACGGTGACTGTGTTGCTGCAGCTGCGAGGACCAGGAGATGCTGAGGAAGACCAGGAGCCATGCACAAGCTGTCCCATATTGGGTGTCGGTGTTCAGGTGGTCGGTGACTAGCGGGAGGACCAACAAGCCTTGGTAGCCGCAAATGGTGTGGAAAGCGTAAAAGATGCAAACATTGGGACCAGTAAGATCCAAGCGACTCACCAAGTGCATGAGAGTCAGAGCAGGCCCTGAGCAAGCAGGGGAGCCCACTGAAGCAAAGGAAGACCCTCGAGAGGACCCACAGGCCAAAGGCACAGGAGTCGCAAGAAGACCTCAAGCAGCTCACAAAAGATGGAGGCCCATGGTGCAGAGGATGCAGTGAGGATGCTGATCTTTGAGGGATGAGGTGCTAGAGGGTGAATCATCTTGTAGCCCAAATATCTCTGGAGTGCAGAGCCAACAAGCCTTGGCAACGGCAATTCATCGCAGTGCACATGAGTTTGGTCCCAGCGGCTTTGATGAGCTATACTGTCCTCAAAATTGCAGAGAAGACAGGTCAGGCTCTAGGGAGCTGTAGAGCCAACACCTGTGTTGCTGGGCCGCGTGAAGTCCGTTGGATGACAGGAGCAGCAGACCTGTCAGCTTTGTTGCGGTGCCTGCAGATGCAGGGGAGTGACTCCTTCACGCCAAGGGAGATTACTTCGGATGTCCTTGATGCCCACAGGCCTTCTGGAGAACTTTAGTGATGCACAGACACAGACGACGCAGAAGACTTGAAGAACAGCGAGACCAGGAACAGCAGGAGCCTTCCTTGATGCAGTCTCGGGTCCAGTCAAAGTCCGAGTGTCCAAACGGTAGAAGAGTGTCTTGGTTTCAGAGGTGAGTCTTGTTCCATGAAGAATCTGAGGACCTACCCACGGGGGAGCCGTTAAGTACCCTAGGGAAAGGGTTGGAACGACTCGGGGGTCCCTCCCAGAGGAGGGGCTGGACAGAGGGGAGGATACACCCCTATTCTTTGCCCAGTTTCGCGCCAGAGTGGAAACCAGGGGTTCCTGAACTGTCTCAAACAGAAGTATGCAAGGAAGGCACAAATTTGGCCCTTCAAAGCAGTCTGGTGCCACTGGCAAGCGCCCCCACCCCAGCCCAATACAATAAGTCCTGTCTGGGAGGTGGTCACACCTCCCTGTGACAGGAAACCTATTGTTCTATCTTCCCTTGCTCAAGCTCAGCTCAGCAGCAGGAGGGCAGAATCGTGTCTGTGGCCGGCAGCACTAGGTTGCTGGCAGACCCTGAAAGGCTGTTACTTGGAGTACAGGGGGTCACCTAAGGAGCCCCCCAGTACTTGGGATCATTCTTCTAGCACCAGAGTCAGTGTTGGGGTATGATTCCAACACATTTGATACAAAACATGACCAGGTCCAGTGCAGCCATTATTTAGTTAGACATCTCATAATAACTGATGTCCACTATATACCTTAAAATGGCTGATCGCTCTTACAAAGCCTGGAGAATCGACTCCGGGGTCTGTAGGGGTGTCCTGCTCATGCAGGGGCACCCTCACATTTGTAACCAAGCACCCTGCCTACCATAGGGGTGACATAGTTTTTAAGTGCAGTGACCTCAGATATAAGGAACTTATAGCTGTTGTGAGAGGTGCAAGCACCGTCTCACACAGGCTGCAATGGCAGGCCTGTAGTCAAGTTTAAGTGGACTCCCACAGGTGGCAAAATACATGCTGCAGCCATTGGAGCCTCTGGTGTACCTATGCCCTGGGTACCTTAGTGGCATATACTAGCGACGTATAATGGTACACCATTAGCCATTTGTGGATGTACCAAAGTACTTACCAGAGCCAATTTAGAGCAGAGAGCACAGTTGCTGGCATCCTGATTAGCAGGATCCTAGCAGACTACAGTCAAAACACACTGACCCCAGGCAAAAAGTGGGGGTAACCATGAAAGCAGATCCTACTTTCCTTCAGCCCCCCGCCCCAAACGTAAGGATGAGGCTAACCATGCCCATTTGAAGCTTCATTTTCTTAGTGGAAATATCTGGAAAGTCCATCTTTGTTGGCATGGTTACTCCCAGGTCTATGTTCCACTGAAAAGTCCATCCCCTGTAGGGAAATGGACCACCTCAAAAGTTTGAGTTTTTCACCCTTCATCTGTTTATGCCATAAGAGGGGCTTATGGTCTGTCTGAAAAATGAAGTGAGTGCCAAACAGGTATGGCCTCAACTTCTTCAAGGTCCAGACCACAGCAAAGGCCTCTCTCTCAGAAGCTGATCAACGCTTCTCCCTGGGGGTCAACTTTCTGCTTATAAAAGCTACTGGTTGATCCTGGCCCTCTGCATTAAGCTGTGACAATACTGCACCTATCCCTATCTCAGAAGCATCTGTATGGACAATGAATGGTTTGGAGTAGTCAGGACTTTGCAGAATTGGAGCAGAGCACAATGCTTGCTTCAGGTTATCAAATGCCTTCTGACAGCTAAATGCTAGATATGCTGCACTATAAGCTTCCAGACCTGTTAAGACTTTATTCACCAGCCTCTGAAATGTGGTAGGTGCATTTTTGAAACCAAAAGTCATCACAATAAATTGATAATGTCCACTGGGGGTTGAAAATGCTGTTTTTAGTTTGGCATCCTCATTGAGTCTGATTTGCAAATAACCAGCAATTAGGTCAAATGTCCTGAGATATTTGGCAGGGGGCAAAGTATCAATCAGTTCATTTGCCCTTGGAATTGGATGGGCATTAGCCCTAGTGACTGCATTGAGGCCTCTATAGTCAACACAAAAACACATCTCTTTCATACCATCCTAGCTGTGAGATTTTGGTACAAGGACTACAAGACTAGCACAAGGGCTATCTGAAGCCTCAATGACTCCCAACTCTGGCATCTTTTGGACCTCTGTCCTGATGCAGTCTCTGACATGGTCAGGCTGTCTGTAAATTTCACTCTTCACAGGCATGCTGTCACCTGTGTCCACTTCATGGGTACACCAGGTGGTTTGACTGGGTGTCAGAGAAAAGAGACCAGAAAACTGAGAACTTGTCTACAATCAGCTTGCTGTTGATCAGTGAGGCTGTCTGCCAAGGCTACTCCTTCAACTGATCCGTCAACAGGGTCTTGATAGAGGAGATTAGGGAGAGGATCACTCTCTTCCTCCTGTCCCTCATCAGTGGCCATGAGCAAGTTCATGTCAGCCCTGTTAACAAAAGGTTTCGGGCGAATCACATGAAGTACCCTGTGGGGACTTCTTGGAGTACCTAGGTCAACTTGGGGCCACTCCACTTGTCTTAGAGGGCTGCTGGGGCCACAGGCCCCAACACCCACACTTTCTGTCCTGGCTGGTAAACAGTAAGTACAGCCTTTTGGTCATGTCAAGATTTCTGAAGCTCCTGGCTGGACTCAAGGTTTTTGCTGGCCGCCTTCATATGCTCAGCCATGTGAGAACGCAGGCCCAGAACATAGTCTACTATGTCCTGTTTAGGAGGCTTGAGAGGTTGCTCCCATCCTTCTTTGACCATACATAATGGACCCCTATCTGGATGTCCAAACAGAAGTTCAAATGGGCTGTAGCCCACCCTTCTGAGGAACCTCTCTGTAGGGAAAGAGAAGGCAAGGTAGTAAGACATCCCATTTTCACATCAGCTTTTCTAGGAGTCCCATGATCATACCTTTGAGGGTCTTGTTGAACCTTTCAACAACCCCATTGCCCTGTGGATGGTAGGGTGTGGAAAACGTATAGTTTACACCGCACTCTTTCAACATAGCAGTGATGTAGCTAGACATGAAGTTAGTACTTCTGTATGACAAGACCTCCTTAGGGAACCCAACTCTAAAAAAGATTCCCAGGAGAGCCCTGGCCATTACAGGAGCTGTAGTGGTCCTAAGGGGAATAGCCTCTGGATATCTATTGGCATGGTCCACCACCACTAAGATAAAACTATGTCCAGATGCTGTTGGAGGGTTTAAGGGACCTGCAATGTCTATCCCTACCCTCTCAAAGGGAACCCTAACCACTGGCAGTGGGATTAAGGGGGCCTTTGTAGTGCCACCTGACTTACCACTGGCTTGGCAGGTGACACACGACTGGCAAAACTCCTTGGTGTCTTCAGATGTGTGGGACCAATGAAAGTAAGGGACAAGCCTGCACCAAGTCTTGCTTTGCCCAAGATGTTCTGCAAGGGGAATGTCGTGTGCCAGGGTCAATAAGAAACCCCTGAACTTCTGAGGTATGACCAACCTCCTGGTGGCACCAGGCTTGGGGTCTCTACTTTCAGAAAACAGGAGCCCTTCTTCCTGATAAGTCCAGTGGGACCCACTGAAATGTCCTGCTTCCTCAGCAGCAGCTTGATGTCTGAGTTGTTCAAGAGAGGGGCAGGCCTTCTGCTCCAGACTGAAGTCTTCCCTTGAAGGACCCCTGCCCCTAGTTGCTCTGCCTTGTCAGGCCCAAGCTCCTCTGGTACAGTTCCTTCACAAGTACTGAGATTATCTCCCTGAGGAGGCTGATTCTCATTGTAAGTCTGAGAGGAGGATACATCTTTATCCTTCTTGCTCCTTCTCTTGGGAGCTGGCAGGTCCATTTCTTCAGGATCCAGGGCTCCCTCAGTGCCTAACTTCTTGGCCTCAGCCCTAGTGACAGCAAAGACACTGGCTGAAATTCCCATCATTTCTGCATGAGTCCTGAACTCCACTTCAGACCAGGCTGAAGTTTCCAAATGATTGCCCAGTAGACAGTCCACAGGTAGGTCGGGGGATGCCACAACTCTCTTTGAGCCAGTTACCCCTTCCCAGCTGATATTAACATCTGCCATGGAATGATCTGTCCTGGTATTGTTAGCATTGGTCACTTGGTAAATCTGTCCAAGTAGAATCTGCTCAGTAGACACAAGTTTTTCTGTCACCATAGTGACACTGGCCCCTGTGTCCCTGTATGTCACAGCTTCCTGACCATTGATGAGAGGCTGTTGTCTGTATTTGCTCAAGTTAGTGGGACTTGCAATAAGGGTGGCGAGCTCAGTGCCACCATCACAGACTAACACAGCATAAGTGGGTGTCCTGACTAGGCCAGAACCCACTTTAGTACACAAGGTTAACCCAGCTAAACTCTTGGGGGCCCTACTACTACCAGTGCTATTGCTGGGGGCACTAGGAGGTTTAGGAGTAGTAGTAGCAGTATTGGTGCTAGACTTAGAGCAATTGGCATCCTTTGCCCTTTTACCTTTTTCCTTACACAAATAGCACCAAGGTTTCTTGTTAGAGTAGGAAGAGGAATGAGACCTACCCCCAGAGAAGGATTTTTGAGGACCTTCAGAAGACTCTTTCTTTTCTTTAGATTTCTCCCCACCTTTCTCTTGGGCCTTAGAATAATCTTGCTTCTTCTGGTCAGCACCACCATGAGACTTTTGTTGCACTCTGGTACGGACCCACTAGACTGCCTTCTTTCCCAATACTTGGGGAGAGGTCAGATCCGAGTCCACCATGTACAGGTGCAGTTGCTGATTTTGACAGTTGTTAAAGATGTGCTTCCTCACAAGTAAATTGTACAGTCCCTCACAATCATGCACATATCGCAAAGAGCATTCAGTTTATTCTTCCTTTTTCGTCCCACATTTGTTTGCTTGGTGCATGAAGATGTAAGATTCAAAAACATGTTTTTTCACATTTGGTCTAATTACTTTGTGAATGTAAATAACAATCGAAGCATTCTGCAAACTGTGACTACATGCCTGCCTTTATCAATGTTTCACTACAAAACTATGCGATTGTATTCTTTTAACGGAGTGTACGGTTCCCAGACAATAGTCGATTTGTATCGGGACACTGGAAAGTCCAAAAGGTTGTCCCTGTCCCCCCAGAAATTTAGTGTCTCCTATGCCCCTGGGATCTGTGTTTATCAGAAAAGCAGATTCCTTTGCACTTAGTCAACGTTCTTCGAAGCCCTTGGTGCTTAGAGCAAGAATGTGTGTACTAAGTTTCCCTGTGGGGTTCCTTGGAGCTTTATGTCACTCCACTACAGGTGTATGTGTTTGAATGTTGTTCTTATTAGTTACGGTTCTCTCATTAAATGTTTTTAGTTTTTTTTTAATCTTCATACATCTATACAGTCCTGGAGATGGTCTCACAGATACATAACAACCGAGACCGAAACGTCGACACCTAACCCAACTTTTCTTTTAGTCATTGTTAAATTTATGTTTTAAGTCTAGTCCTTCTGTGAGAGACAGACTTGTGTGTTATATGTTTGAAAGTGGGCTTTAACATGCATTGACAAGTAGCATACTAACATAGAAAGGCATTGCAGTGTTCACAGTCTGATACAATGATTTCTAAACCCCTATATCCATGATTTTGAATTTCAATATACCCCTTTTTTTTTTTTTTTAAGTTTCCAAAACCTTTATTAGAAGCAATTAGTGTGGATCACAGCGTGGTGCCTACATCCCGGGCGGGCAGGCTACGCCAAATGATGTATCTTACAGCAACATATACGGGGAAGGGGTACACAGCAAGCCGCCTACAACCACTTCGGGCCGGCCGCGTCATGTGGGAGGGAGTGAGCTAATTTCAGCATAGCATTGTGATCATGTTGCTTCAAAACCAACAAACAGGAAATTAACAGTACCACTTGCATACATTTTCAGAGGAAAGATGCCCTTGTGCGTTAACAGATTCTAACCAGTAAGGTATGGAGTAATGTCATCTGGTACCCTGCCTCCCCTTTTGGGCTGTGTCACTCCGCCTGGGTGTGGATTTCAATGCATCAGTTTAACTCCCTGGGATGTGACCTTTCGTCACTGGTGCATGGGGCAACATCTGGGTCAGTGGCGGCAGTGTGTTCCAGTAAATACCTTTGGAGGGGAGCCCATATGTCCCGTGGGCGAGAGGAGGGAGGCAGAAGTTCCGCATAAGCGTGTAATTGTTCTTGGCAGTAGATGAGATCTTGCAGCCAATCTTTGAATTTAGGCGCTCTCCCTCTTCCCCATCTACAAGCGATCCGTCGCTTGGCAAGGAGGAGTGCCAGGGAGGTGTACCTCCGAACCTTGACGGCTAGTGTCTCAGTGTATCCTAAGAGCGCGGTTAGGGGGTCGTCGGGAATACGTAGCCCTGTCATGTGGTCTAGCGCTTCCATCACCACTAGCCAGAACTCACGAATGGGCGGGCAGTCCCAGGCAACGTGTCTAAAGTCTGCTCCAACACTTCCGCAGCGATCGCAGCGATCGCTATCTCGGAGGCGCAGGCGGTGTAGGCGCGCAGGCGTGTAATAAAGACGATGAACGTATTTATAGTGGATAATGCGCAACCTGCTGCTAGCAGAAATTCCCTCAGTTTGTCTGCAACAGAAGGCCCACTGCTCTGTGAGGGGGAAGCCCAGCTCCTCCTCCCATCGACCCCTGGCCAAGGGGGGCTCGTATGCCCTGTCTCTCTGCACGGTACGATACAATAATGACACTACGTGTGTGGGGGCAGTCTGCTGCAGGAGAGCGTGTAGGGGAGGCATGGGGGGAGGCTCCTGCGGAAAGCAGGGAGTAAGGGCCTTCACATCTTGACGTAGTCTGACATAATAGAATCGCTCCAACGGGGTAGGAGATGTGGAGCCGAAGAATTCTTCGCTAGTGCAGAACTTCCCCCCGATGAAGAGTTGTCCCCAGGTCTTAACGCCTAGTTTGCGGAGGAGCCGGCGACATCCTCCCTCTTGTGTGACCGGGAGGTCATGCCTACCGAGAATAGGAAGGAGGGGGGAGTACATCAGGGTGCATTGTAGCAGCTTACCTAGGTCGCGCCAGGCACTAGTGGTGCATTGTACAGTGGTGGAGGCGAAGTGCCGGGGACTGCGGGGGTGCTCAAATAGGCGGAGCGTGGGGTCGTAGTCATGTATCCGTCCTCTATCGCAAGGTGAGGCATGTAGGGGGGAGGGTTAATCCAATATGACGCAAAGTGAGCTTGAGCACATAGGAAGTATAGTGCTAGATCAGGCACCTCAAAGCCGCCGGCATCAAAGGGTCGTGTGAGAATGTCCCAGCATAGTCTTGCCTGTTTTCCCCCCCCAATGAGGCGTATGAGTTGGGTTTTGACCGATTTGAAAAAGTGTCGGCTGGGGGCATAGGGGATATTTGTGAATAAGTAAAGTAGCTTGGGAAGGACTACCATTTTGACAAGGGCGGCTCTCCCCGCCAGGGAAAGGGGCAGTGCAATCCATCTGGTAATTTTCTCGGTGATTAGCTCGAGAGCACAGCCATAGTTGGCCTCATCAGCTCCTCGCGATCACACGAAACGACAATTCCCAGGTAGGTGAGTGTAGCGTCACACCACGTCAGGGGGTAGTCAGGCTCAAAGCGTGGTGTGGCATTAGTGAGGGGGTATATTTGGGACTTCCCCCAATTAATATTGACTCCAGAGAGACGACCAAACAGTATGAGTAACCTAAGAATGGGGTTAAGACTTTCACTCGGGTTCCGTAAGTAGAGAGTGAGGTCGTCCGCATAAAGGGAAATTAAGATTTGTCTCTCTGGATAAATGAGGGCATGCTCCTGGAAGTGTTGACGGACCTTAGTGGCAAGAGGCTCGATAGCCAGAGCGAAGAGAAGGGGCGAGAGGGGGCACCCCTGTCGGGTGCCTCTGGCTATCGTGTAAGGGGAAGATCGCGCGCCATTGACCATCACAGTGGCTCGCAGGCCGGTATACAACAGACTTATCCAAGTCAGGAAAGGAGTGGGGAAGCCCATGCGTTGAAGGACAAAGGCGAGATAGTCCCATTCCAGGGAATCGAACACCTTAGTGGCGTCTAGGAATATTGCCGCTGCGTTCATGTCAGGATCAATATCATGAAGGACCGCAAACAGGGTACGCAAGTTGTGAGACGTGCCTCGGTTGGGCACAAACCCCGATTGCTCAGGGAGTACCAGTACGGGCATAAGGGGGCTGATTCGATTCGCGATCAGGTTGGCTAGAATCTTGGCATCTACGTTAATAAGGGATAGGGGCCTATACGAGTCGCATTGCGATGGTGGCTTACCCGGTTTAGCTAGAGAGATAATGAGCGCTTCGCGCATTGTTGGGGGTCATATACCCATCTCTCGGGCTTCTTCGAAGACATGCCGCAACACAGGGATAAGAAGATGACGGTACACTTTATAAAATTCAGCCGGGAGGCCATTAGGCCCTGGGGCCTTGCCTGATTGTAGCTGCATTATAGCTGATATAATCTCTTCGTCTTCGTGATGCGCAAGAAGGAATTCTCTTTGATTGTCTCCCAGCCAGGCTATGGCAGTGTCCTCGAAGAAGGGGGCGAAATCTACTGGTTGCGTTCTGTGCGTTTTGTATAAGATTTCATAAAAGCATTTAAAAGCGTTTACTATGTCCGGGGTATTTCTGTGCAGTTGGCCATCGTCGCCTTCAATTTCTAGGACGGTATTGGAGAATCTAGGGGGGCGGATTACGGAGGCTAGCGCCCTGCCCGGCCTCTCACCCTCTCCGTAGCGGCGCGCTTGGTGGTATTTACCCCTAAATTTACATTCGCGCTCAGCCGTCTCCTGGTAATCCGTAAGGAGACCTCGCAGGCGCGCCTTCAGTCCCGAGGTGGGCGTATCTTGTATTAGCAGTTCTGTTTGCTTAAGCTCACTCTCTAGTTTCCGTTGCGTAGTTCGGATATCCTTCTGGACTCCACCGCTCTTAGCGATGCAGATTCCACGTATGGTGACTTTAAAGGCCTCCCACACCATGGAGTATTGTGGGACTGAGCCTTCATTTCGGGGAAAAAAGTCAATTATTTCTTGCTCTAGTTCTTCTTTAAAGACGGGGTCTAAGAGGGCCTGCGGGGCGAGGTGCCAGGAAAGGTAAGGTGAAGCCTTGTGAGGCGGCGTGAGGGTAAGGAGGACGGGCGAGTGGTCGGAATATGTGCGCGGAAGGAGTGAGGCATGTGTTAGCCAGGGCAACAACCCCTTGGTGAGCAGCCATCCATCTATTCTCGACCAGGAGGAATGAGCTGTGGAGAAGCAGGAGCCCTCTCGAGCTTGTGGGTGTAGGGTACTCCAGGCGTCAATTAGATCATGATCCCCTACAATCTGCTTTAGGGCATAGTGTGCGTTAGAATAGTGGTAGGGCTGCGGGTGCGATCTGTCTATTGTCGGGTCTAGGGTGATGTTAAAATCTCCCCCCCATACCACGTGTGTGGAACCAATGTCAAGTATTTTGCCCCAGAGTACACAAAAAAATTCCGGGTCATCAGAGTTTGGCCCATAACAGGAGACCAGGGTTATAGATTGGGCAGATAGACGCCCCCACAGGATACTGTATCGTCCCTAATTTCAATATACCCTGACATAAGGACATACACCTGCATTCTGAAATGTATTTTCTTAAAGGATTGCGTATATAACCTTCAATTAAGTTGTGTTGTCATGCTTAGACATCTTAAATGGCGAATATATTTATATGTTAAATTGTTTTCTTGAACAAATCCCTTGCAGGCGCTATTATTTAATCATCTTTCTGAAAGTGGCATTTCTAAATTAAAAATTTCCAACCTTGCCTTTAAAGAGGACTTTAAATTACAATTCAAAAGAGTGTAGGAAGTATTTTTTCTAGCTGCTACCCATACAAATTTAGCATCTAATAAATGTACCAAGGTTGCCAAATGATTCTCTATGGCAGCGTCTAGCCTTGCTATAGTGAAAATCGCTTTTGGGGATATTTCACTTTTAAGGACATGTTCAACATTAATTTCTACATGCCATACTTTTGAATATCTGCACCCTGCTTTTATGGACAATAAGGCCTACAGAGGGGTGACTTATTAATATTTAAAAGGATGGTTTAGGCCTGTCAAAAGGGGTATTATGACAAGTCAGATTTGCAGTTTAAAACTGCAACAGGCAGTTTACCTGTGTGCAGCTACCAGGCTGTGCATGATTGTATTATCTCAAGTGCAGTTTGCACGCCCAACCCAGTACCCTTTACCCTAGCTGCATCACAGCAGCCTTATCTTAAAAGGCAGACACTGGTGGTAAACAAACAGTTCAATTTACCATCATATTACTGGCAGTGAATCTCAGGTAGTGGGACACACCCACCATAAAGGTCCAAAACAGGGTGATCTCAAAGCAAAAAATCCTGGCGTGCTCGATAGGTGGAACCTTTTGCAACAATAATAAATATTGTAAATGAATTTACATTTATAATATACACTAAAATATGTTTTATATATGTTTTAAAGAATAATAAACTTTAATAATTTTGTCTATACTTCCCATAGGAAGATCTCTGCCACAATGGTGGAAATCTCCACGCACATGTGCAGAGCTACTAGGATTCACTTTACACTGATAAGTCATGTTGTAGGAGGCTCCACCCCACTGATTTGAGTGGTTGAAGACATTGAAGTCTATACCTGCGAATAACTCTATGCTCAGAAATAGTGAATAGCAAAAAAGTGAGCATAAAGTTACACCTAGGTGTAGTAGTACGTATACATGTAAATGGGTCCCTTGGTCCTGTCTGGCTTTCCAGGCTAGTAGTACCACACTATATTTTCCATATTCATAATAATGCATCCTATTAGCCTCCCACCTTAAGCCAGAAATGTGGTCCATAAATCTACTTCCATATCCGGCTTGTAATGCTAGTAATTTTTGAATAGTTATGATTCTCACTCCCTGGGGTGAATTTATATTTTGTAGACTTCTTTTCATATTGGCTATCTGAATTTCTAACATTGTATGTACCTTTTTATTCTCAAACTTTACCAAAAGAGATCTGTGTTAATACTGCACTCAGAAAAGCTTTCAATGCATTCCACGCTATTTCATGTGCAGTGGAATAATGGTGTTTTAAAAAAATCCACTGACCTATATAATATATCATTTTGAGTAAGAGTATCCGTTAAACGTTTTCTATTAAATGCCCATTATGAACCTTTGCACATCATAATTAGTTTTAAATAATAGTTTAATAGTTGAGTAAACAGATACGTGAGATGAATGGGACATTATGTCTCCAATTACTTCTATTAAGGATTTACAAATTAGAAAAAAATGTATTCTTGAAAAATGTTCATCTTCCACATTTATTTGAATGGAAAGTGAATCCCCTTTATTTTCCTTTTCTCTCCCACTGTATATCACATAACCTTCTAGCATTATATTTGCTAATTTCTTACTTTTTGGTTATTAAAGGTAGATCTAATAATGAACAGTACACTGTTCATGATAGTGTTTAAATCCTCTCTGATAAGGTATGATTTGGGGACACCCAGCAAATTGTTCATGATTGAAGGGAGTGAGGGTGGGGGATAGGGTAATTTCTGCTAGGTTCAAAACACAAAGAGAGGCGCTGCCCTACGCCAAAACCTCATAAATGAGGCACAAGGTGTCTAAAATATGCTCATTGATAAGCTCACAGATCTCAAAATAACGTTTAACCATAGACCGGCAGGTCAAAGATTCAAAAATGTAAATTGTTGGCTAGCCAAGGTCGAAGAATAGGCGGCAAAGTGGGAGAACAAATTTGTATTGAATTGCAAACCACACTGATGGCAGTCATTTGAACAATCAATAATTAAAAAGTTATGTGTGCACATGGGCAAAATCTTGAGGCAAAGCGATCAAAGAAACTCAGAAGAGTACCTGAGAGAATCTGATGCAAGAGATCCAGGATTCCTGGCCCATGGACCAGTTCAGGTGCAGAATGGCTTACTTTTGGCGCACTAGCGGTGCACCCACTACGCTCTTCCTCTGCACTTCTGTGCACCACACGTGTTTAAATAGGGGCATGGCAGCATAAGGGTCAACAAAAGCGCTTGAACACTAGAGTTCCTTTGGACAGCAAAACCAAAATGTCCACAAAGTACTCTCGGGCTCTGCTAAGTAACCTGATAGAAAGACAAAAAACCACTAAAGCCCATCAGGATCTGAATAACATTGGCCCCCCTCCCCGACTGCTCAATAAATTAGCAACAACATTTAAAAAATAACATTTAAAACAATGAACAGTTTAAAAAGGCTTTCAATAGTAAAACGCGAAGCAATAGGTAAAATATGCCACAACGTAATCCACCCTTCACTCCAAGCCAACACTTGGGCCTTTTTGACAAATGGGAAACAGGTGACTGTTTGACCATTTCTGATATGTTTCGTAACCAGGAGGTTCTCTCTCTTTTGAGCGTTGTAAGCATACTTTCCACCTCCAGGAAAATAAATGGTTCCACTATACCCAATTAACACATTGGGGGGTATATTTACAAGAATTGCCGCTAAGCAGTTTTCACGCTGCTTAGCGGCAATGTTTTTACAGCTGCCGATCGCCAAAACCTAAAGCTATGTTTGCAACGTATTTACAATACTTTGCTACATGGCATTAGGATCAGCTTGAGGCCGGGTAAAATGTTGCTAACACTAGCGTCAAGGCGATAGAAAAATACACATTAGTGGGAAAAAAGTGACTGCCGGCGAATTAGCAGCAAAAAAATTCACGTTAGTCAGCCCGACATCACTTTTCAGCATCTAGCCACAAAAAGAGCTTACAAATACACCTCTAAGGAAATAAATAAATAAAAACACCAGAATGCAGAATGGAACAGCCAGGACCAAGTTCAACACAGGTCAACAACCTCCCCCAGCCCCCTCCAACAGCAGGATGACCAGTCAGAGTCCATGGGGAAGAGGAAATGCAGATTCAGGGCCTCATTTATGAAAAGTAGTGCTTTGCTGGGGAAAAACAGTGATGCGTCCCTTTTTTATTGCACCATTCTTGTGACACCATGGATGTGCCATATTTACACTATGGCGCTCCATGTCGCAAGGACTCAACAGATACACCAGGAACCCTGACGTATCTGGTGGCACAATAATGATGCATTGCTGGAGCGTGTTGGATAACTGACGCAACTCCAGCAATGTGTCAATACACATGGGCAATTCCCATGTGAAAAGCCCTGCGTCACTCCTTACGCCTGCTTGAAGTAGGCGCAAGGATTGTGACGCAGCCAAGTCATAGGAGTGGTGTAGTAAAAATCTCATAGTTTCACTGCGCCACTTCTACGAGGCTTTTTTACGTGGGAACGCCCACCCTGCATACAATATATCTGATGCAGGTACAATGTAGCGCAGGGATTTACAAAGTGACGCATCTGCCTAGATGCATCGCTTCGTAAATCGGGCATAGTGTGGCGCATTGTTTGTCCCGTGGCAGCATCACAAAAAAGTGACACAACGGAGGCACAAGCCCTCATAAATAAGGGCCCCAGTCAGGATGAGAATGAGATCCTGATTGCAGAGGTGACGGAGCATCAACACCAGCTCTTGGTCAGCTCCAAGGTGTCATTGGGGACCAAAAACGCTATTTGGCAGTCCATAGTCAACAAGGTGAACTCCATCGCAGAAGTCAAGAGGACAGTGATGGACTGCAAAAGCGCTGGCATGATATCAAGCGCAACACTAAGTAGAAACTGACTACCAATCGAAATTCTGCAATGCAGAAAGGAGGTGGCAGTCCAGTGTAGTTTGTGTGAATTTTTTTGCCGCTAACAGTTTAGATTTGATTTTCCATTGACAACTCATGTACTTTGTGAGTTTTTTTCAGTGCGGCTATGAAAACTTCACGCTAACGTGTATTGCAGTTAAAAATTAACGCTAAGTGGTATGTGACATGTATTTGTACCATTTTTTTTGCTGTTGCATGCCTGGCAACAGTCTATGGCATATGACATATGTTGTGTATGTGGCTTTCATTGGTCAGATATCTTTGGTTGAAAATGTGTGGAGGCTCTCAACATGCAAACCTTCACAGATGCATGCTGCGTCATACTTCACAATGTTTGTTTGGCAATGCATGCAGTTGTACAAGTTATACTGTTTTCCATATGTTGTATGTGTGACTACATATGTGGCAAGTACATACCCCATTCCAGTAAGGTGTGTATCACTGTCATGGGTTTGAGACATACACATATGTCTCAACCAAGCATTTACTACTTTGTCAAAGATTTGGAGGCATGCATACATGGCACAAACGCCAATGGGACATCACTTTTGTTTATGTTCTTGTGGTGTGAATAACATCCCCATATTTACAGGATTCTGCGAAGCCAGTTACGTGGATTTAAGCCACATAGGGCCAGATGTAGGTAATTCTGAAATACCGATTCCTTAATAGCAAATTTTACCGAATCGCTATTAAGAACTCGGTATTTCAGATGTACGTAATAAATCGGTAAAAATTACCGAATCGGTAATATTCGGTAAAATTTAACCGAATCGGTAATAATCTGTAAAAAATAACGAATCGGAATGAATCGGTAAAAATATTTACCGATTCCTTAATACCGATTCGGTAATTAGCGAATCGGTAATTTAAAAAGCGGTAATTGTCGAATCAGCCAATCCTGTGCTTTCTCATTACCCCACAACCAGGAAGTGGCCACACCCATGCACCTGCACTGAACCTGAAGCTGTTTGAGAGGCAGGGAGCACAGCAAACAAGCCAGGAGCAACCATACAAACATTTTGATGACAAGACTGAGCAAATATGGACAATCAGGAGAGGGAGAAGGATACAGCTGAAAGAAAGAGGAAGCATAAATTCAGTGAGAGGGAGCTGGAGGTCCTTATTGAGGATGTCACAAAGGACCACGACAAACTGTTTGGGAAACAGTCTCTGCACGTGCCTGAATCCCAGAAAAGGCAGATTTGGCTGGTCATACAAGAAAGAATAAATGCCATTGGAGTAACCCAGCGCTCCATTGAGGACCTCAAAAACGCTGGTATGACCTGAGGAAGCGTGCTAAGGAGAGGCTGGCAGACAGAAAGCAGCAAGCCAACCTTACAGGTGGAGGGAGAAACACAGCACCTGCACCAACTGCCCTGGATCTCCTGGTCGAGTCCACCCTCCAGCCGGAGAGTGTGAGTGGGATTGGGGATGCAGACAGCTCAGCCAGAGCTGGCAACAAACAAGGTAAGATGCATGCACTGCTTGCTGTGCCCCCCACTCCCTAACCCCAATCCCCAATGAGGCATTGTGAATCCCACTCCAGTACATGTTTTACTGAAAACCAGCAATGCATTATGGGAGATGTAGTCAGAAGTAACACATGTCAGAACAGTCAGTCCACTGAACCCAAAGGCATGTGACACACATCAGCAATTAGCAAGCAAAGGACAGTCAGTTTGATTGGCAGGCATGAAATTTATTATCACGCAAATGCTGCCAGATAAGTGAGCAAATGTACATTCTGTCTTCACAGGCGAGCCAACGCGCAGGGCTGCAGAGGGGAGCAAACGAAAGGCACCCAGGATAGAGAGGACACAAGAGGAGGAGGTCCTGTCGCCTGCAGGGCACACCACCACCACCACCACCACCATCACCACCATCACCAGCATCACCAGTGCCACCATCAACGCCACCACCACCAAGAGCCAGGAGGAATGCAGTGGCCAGCCTCCAGCAGATGGAGTTGTCCGAAGAGGACAGCATAGGAGGCCAATAGTCCACGGTGGCTGAGGATGCCAACGGTGCAGGCTCACAGTCCCCCACAGAGCGCGCCCACACACGTGCCAGACGCCGCAGGGCAAGGGCAGCCAGTCCAGCTTCACAGGGCGAGGATGAGAGTGTGTTCGCCGGTCTTGAGGGGAACATGCTCAAGGTGCAGCGCCTGCAAGGCAAAGCCATAAGGTCAGTGCAGCGGCAGATGGTACAGATGAATGGGCACATGCTGCGCATAGAGAAGGGCATCTGTCCCATGAACAATACTGTGGCTGAGGGCATGAGGGACATGTCCGAGGCAGTGAGGCTGCTGTGCAGCAAATTGGATGAGGACCGTCTGGCAAGGCGCAGGGAGAGGCAGAAACTGGACAACTACACCGCTGCCACCTCTCTGCTCTGCAGGCGCTCGGTGGCCATGCAGGAGGAGATGGCCCACTGCAGCCGTGATGTGGCAAGGGGGCTGGTCACTGTGACCAGTGCACTAGAAGTGCTACAGACCAACCAGGTAGCCACTACAGGTGATGGGGGGAATAGTGAAGAGGCTACTAGCCGCAGTAGCATCACGCCACCTATCACAGAGTCCAGGAGGCGCAGCGAACGGCACAGCGCTGCCACAGGACAGACTGGCAGTGAGGACAGTGTGCCCAAGGGACGCAGCAGTGCAGCGCGTGGGCGCAGGTAGTAATGCCAGCCATCACATGGTTTACCGAAATGGGTGGTGTAACCCATTTTGGTTTTGGAAACTGCATTTAAATTAGGCCTGGCATGTGACGCCCTTCATGTTGTGGTGGTGTGCTATGCTAATTAAACACCGTCACTCACTTACAGTAACTGGCTGTGTCTCCTTACTTACTCAGAAATAGTTGCGTGTTATCTCTGCCCGTCTGTGTCTCCCATCTGGTGCTGCTGCCACACCTGCTGCACTGTGCTCTGGCTGTGGACAGTCCTCATCCTCATCCTCAGAGTCTGTTAGTTCCACTGCTGTTCCTTTCTTTGTGGCAAGGTTATGCAGCATGGCACATGTTGCTATTATTCTACAGCAGATGATGGGGCGGTACTGACGTGCACCTCCACTTTTGTGGAGGCAGCGGAACCTGCTTTTTAGTAGTCCGAAGGTGCGCTCCACAACGTTGCGCGTGCTTTTATGTGCCACATTGTATCTTCTCTCACTTGGTGTGGATGGGTTAAGGAATGGCGTCAGGATAAATGCCTGCACGGCATATGCGCTGTCACCTAAGTGAGAAAGGAAGGGCCATTAATATGAGTCACCCACACATTCATCCAAGGTATACATCAGGGTGTGTCACATTGATTTACCTAGCAGGTATCCTTCTCCAAATTCACCCCCAGCCAGACGTGTGTAGATCCCACTGTTCCGGAATATGTAGGAGTCATGGGTACTCCCTGGAAATGTGGCCACAATGTCAGTGATGATGTGGTCCGCATCGCATATCACCTGCACGTTGATGGAATGCGTAGATTTGCGGTTGCAGTATATATACTCTGTAGCTGCAGGTGGGCAGATTGGTATGTGTGTCCCATCAATGCACCCTATTACATGTGGGAACTGTACCTTTTGGTAAAAATCCAGCTTTGTCTTGTGCAGTTCCGCCTGTGTGCTGGGGAAGCGTATGTAGTGATGCATTCTTTGCATCATGGCATCCAAGAAAGAGTTGAAGAAACGGGACAGGCAACTCTGTGACACACCACCTGCCACAGCTATCACCCCTGGTAACTTCCTGATGCAAGTAGGTGCAGGCTACAGAGCACCTGAACATGTGTTGGTATTGCGTGCGCCCTTGGTGTCTGATGCTCCAGGTAAGGGCGATTGCCGATGCCTCAATGTCTACCAGGAGTGGGTGCAGGTCCCGTATCAGGTCTAGGATGGTTTGGGGGTGTAGCCTGTACCTCTCATGCATTTCAGCCTCAGTCAGTTGGAAGAGTGTAACGCGCAGTCTATACACGCGCTCCTCCCGTCTCCAGATCCTCAGTCCTGCTGCTTGCAAACGTAGCCGCCTTGCAATTACGTAGAGGGTTGCCATTGTGTTCACACTGTTGCATTTTGGGGCTGTTTAAATGCAGTGCACCTGATTACCACCTGCTTTGAGTCAGTGGTAATTAGCGACTCCTAAATACCGAATATTCGAAAATTCGGTATTACCGATTTTTGGTACATCGGATTTGCGATTATTTAAGGATTTCTTATTTACCGATTCGGTATTTAGGGGTTTCGGTGTCTGCTAATCGCTAATTAAGGAATTGGTAACTGGTTTCCCTTATTTTTACTGATTCCTTATTTGCGATGGCGTTCGGTGTTTCCTACATTGCACATGGCTAAATACCGGTCGTTAACGCTGAAATTCTGTGAATTTCGGCGTTACCGACCGGTATTTAGCCACCTACATCTGGCCCATAGTCTATATTTGCTTTACCACAGCAGTCCGCTACAGCAAAGGCGTGGGCAATTGGTATTGGGTTGGAGGTTCCACCACAACATCCATAGCTTTTTATGCGCTCCAGATCCACATATCTGGGGCTGTGTCAAATGTTGACAACTCTGAAAATGCAACGTTAGACAGGCAAGACTGAGAGACATGTATTTAGTTCTTGTGTGTGTCAGCTCATTCCATGTCTGCTGCATTCTGCAGGGGGGGCCTGGCTTGCTAGCTAAGATGGCGGACGCACTCTAGAGAGGCTCTTATCCTGTCCCCATTATCCGAAACATTACATGTGCTAGCAGTGCCATCTGTGCCTGCAAAGGGGTTCCATGTGAGCTGTGAGACGGCGGAACACTGAGCTGCTGGCAATCGGGAGGAGTTGGGCGCTCCTTACCCGGGCCCTACTCCCTCATGGTGTGCAGGCTACGGGGCTGCTGACTGTCGCAGGGAGCAGCTGCTGCATGAAACGCACCCAGACCTTAGAAGAGGAAGAAGGTGCTGCCGCCCGGACTCAGAGTTGTCTGGAGGGGCCCTGATGGGAGGGCAGCCAATGCCTGGAAGCGCGGACAGTCCCCGGGGTCTGGAGGCCTCGCTGGGCCTGTGTCTGATACCTGGAGTGGGAGGCATCAGTGCTGTGGAGTCGCTGCGGCCTGACGGTGGAGGCAGGCTGCATCAGGCCCGAGCCTGTGGGCCGCGGTGGTAGACATTGAGGCATCGGCAATCGCCCTTACCTGGTGGCGAAGTCTGGCCCATCGCAATGAGACACGTCGCTGATCTGTGTGAGAAGACCGACTGGCGCCCCTAGGAGCTGCGATCAGTAGAGGTGCTCCTGCGTGCCTACATGGGGAGATCTGCATTGCATAACACACGCCACCAATACACTGGGGTGCACTGAGGAGATTGCCGATGGTGGGCCGCGCCTCTCTGCATCACAGACCGGAGGAGCTGGCGCTGCCTGGACGCTGTGGAGGGTGAGGCCCCTGAGCTGCACCGAACTTGTGTGGTGGGAGCGCCACGACTTCGCACCTAAGAGGGCTCTGTGGCATCACCTGCATTGGGAGGTTCCACAGTGGACTCGGCAGCGACTGCTGTACCCAGGCTTGTGAAATCCGGCCTGGCTGAGGCTCCTGCTGGCCGAGTCACAGATTTGGAGAGAGCGCGGCGGACTGAGCCCCGGTGTCGATTTCCAGGTGAGGAGAAGGTAGGACCAGTGGCGGCTGGTGACATTTGAAAGTGGTAGGGCGCAAAACAATTGTCGTACTGCACTGCGGCGAGCGAGCGTAGCTCGCGAGCCTGAGCCACCTACGGAGGGTTCGGGGGGGTTCTGCCCCGTGAATTTTTTTTTAAAAAGAGTGGGCAAATGTTGCATTTTCAAGCAAATAACAGTGTACACATTCAGTATTACTTGCACTTATAAAACACAGCTTGAAACCAGATATACAGCTGCGGTGCATATGTTCCACCTATGCAGAGCCAGTGCAGCACACGTGCCACACAAGATTTAAAGTTTAATCACAGGCACAGGAAGTTTAACCTGTAACCAACTACAGAGCTGCGCCCCAGCACTTGCTCAAACTGGAGATGGGTGCCATGCTAGTGTAGCACACGTGCCACACAAGTTCAAAGTGTAATGACATGCAGAGCTATAGTACAGCACACATCCAACCTGTGACTACGTGCAGCGAAACAGCACACATACCACACAAGTTCACCGTATAATTGTATGGGGGAAGGGAGTAAATGTCTGGAAAGCTACAGCACAGAGCGCATTATACACAGCACAAGCTAGCACATGCAGCGCTACAATATACAAGTGTAACCACGTAAACATATTCAACCTGTAACTGCTTGCAAACCTAAACTGCATACATGTGTTCAACCTGTAACCAAAACTACATACAACAAGTGTTCAAGCCGTAACTACACGCAGAGCTTCAGTACATGCTCTACCTATAATTGCACAAAGAGTATGGTTCAGCACGTGTTCCACCTGTATCTGCACGCACAGTACCGCACCTGTCTGCATACCTGTCAGTACAGCATGTAGTCTGCCTGCAACTGCACGCACAAGTACTACAGCACATGCTCTACCTTTATCTATATACAAGGCTACAGGACATGCTCTACTTGTAAATGCACGCAGGGCTACAATACAGCATACGTTCTGCCTGCAACTGCACGCATAGCTACAGTACAGTACTTGTCTGGCTGTAATTACACGCACTGCTACAGTACAGCACGCATTCCACATGTAACTGCACGCAAAGCTACAGGGCCTGCTCTACCTAGGACTGCACACAAAGCTAGGCCTGCAGCGCACACTCTCCTCGGACCAGCTCCCTGCTTGGCACATGCATGCTCTTTTGACCAGCATACACACTACTAAGCATGAAGTACATAGTCCCCTTGGACCAGCGCACATTCCTCTAGGCCTTGTGCACATATGCATGTTGAGAGCGAGGCAGTGCATGTGGCTACAGCCACAATGGGTGCCATTTTATATCGGGCATTACCTGTATGGTATATTCAACAAGAGTCTAACAGCAGCAGCTCCTAGGCTCGCAGGGTCAAGTATAAATAAGCAGCAAAAGATTAAGGCAAACAGAAAAAATCTAAATCCAACAGAGCAAGCCAGAAGAGCAAAAAGAGTATAATTCAGAGTCCAGGTTGAAAAATAGATTAAAAACATAATTTGTTCTTAATCCATAGCTGTACTTAACGTTTCAACACGCATATGAACTCATTGCAGTCTTTGATCGGGATGCAAGGGTATCAGAGGGCAATATTGGCCCCATTTGCAATTAAATTCTCCTTTTAAAGTTATTCTGGGGACTGAACTCTTCACAAAACGTGCATCCAATCGCAGTCACGGCTCGCGGGGGTGGGGTGTCGCGGGGGGTGGGGTGTCGCGAGGGTGGGGTGTCGCGCGGGGGTGAGTGCCGAGGTGGGGGGAGTTTTAAAATAAAATAAAAATCCTACCTGAGCAGGTCCTCGCCGCCTCGGGTCCGTTGGCGCCTACAGGAACGAAACAGCTGCATCACTGCTGGCAAGTGGGTGGCAACCCCTCTCAGCCAATCCTGGTGCTGCTAGGATTGACTTAGGGCACGGTTACTCTCCGCCCGCCTGCCCATTAGGAGACCGAGGTTTGAGCCTTTGCTCAACCCTCGCTCTCCTAATGGGCATGCGCCAGCCTGTGCAGCCACTAGTGCGCATGACTGGGCACGGCGGAAAAATTCGCCGACCTTCCCCACTCATGCGCACTTGTGCATTGTGCTGCTGCATGCCCCTGGTGACGGTCTGACTGACAATGCCTGTCAGTCAACATGACGCCGGACCGCCCACCCCCTTCAGACTCTGAAGGGGGTGGGCGGTCCGACGTCATGCTGACTGACATGATTGTCAGTTCTCCCTCGGCGTCTCTGAACTTAAGTAAACTGAGAGTTTACTTAAGTTCAGAGACGCCGAGGGAGCTGCGGGCGGGGGGGCAACGCTCCAATGGAAGCACCGCTGCTGGGTAGGACGGGGAGCGGAGGAGGCCCGGGGGTCGTGTCGGGCCCAGGCCTAGCACCTGTGGGTGGCGCACACCGTGCCCAGAGCAATCCCTACGCTGCGGTGGACCCACATTGCCGAGGGCACCACACAAGACTGGTGGGGGACTCAACTAACTGGATCTAGTCACTGATGTCGGCCGTTGGTGGTGGCAGGTGCCAGGGACACGGGTTCAGTTTGGGCACAGGCCCATGGGCACGCATCTTGATCCGCCATTACTTGCTAGGGCACTGGGGAACACATAACCTGTTCGCCACTGTAAGATCGGAGGAAGCGACTGGGTGGTGCTGCCTTTCCTAGCCCCCTGATAGTGTGCTCTTGGGTGTGCGAGGGATTTCCATTGGTGCCGCCGGAACAAAGATTCCTGGCAAGCTTACACCTGACTGGAGGAGAGGGCCTGGCTGGCCACACTGCACTGCACCACGTGTTATACATAGTGCCTGCTCGTCCGGCAAAACAACGGGCTGCCTTTGCATGAGTGTGGCGTCGACACCTGCCCGCTCCTCTGTGTCGGTGGACCGAGCGGCTGGGGGTCGCTGGCTGCCGGGGCAGGTGACAACAGACACCCTGGACTCCAAAATAGAGTCTGTGCTCACAGCTGTGAAGAAAATAGGAACCTCCCTCGAACAAACATGCACTTTCCTTGAGGGCCGCATCGACAAAATCACAGTCGACTTCACCCTGGAGCGCGCAGATCATCGCAAGCTGATTGACATGGTACACGACATTGAGCAAGAACTGACTGAAGTCCACCCTTTTACCCGGACTGCAGCGTTGGAGGTACAGGAGCTAATGGCACGTGTGAAGTCGCAAGAAAGCAGAGCGGAGGATGCGGAGGGCCGCTCCCGGCAGAACAACATAAGGGTAGTGGGTCTGCCCGAGGGAGCAGAAGGAGCTGATGCAGTGGCATATACTGAGACATGGTTGCGTGACCTACTGCCAGCAGGTGCACTCTCCCCATTCTTTGTTGTGGAACGGGCCCATCGAGTGTCAGCGAGCCATCCACCACCGGGGTTAGGTCTACACCCTTTCTCTTCCACCTCCTACAGGGATCGTGTCGCTGTCCTGAGGACAAGCTGGGGGAGGTGAAAGAGGATAACACCACATTCCTGTTTTTCCCTGACTACACCATGGGGTGCAGAGGTAGAGGGGGTCGTTCTTAGTGGTTAAGCGATGCCTCTGAGAGTTGGGCATCAAATACTCCCTTCTCGTCCCGGTAAGGCTGCGAGTGGTCTCAGATGGTAACACATGATTCTTTGGCGCCGCTAAAGAGGTCTGGACCTGGCTGGAATATACTGGTTGCCAGTTGCTGCAGACAAGTAGTGAAGAGTCTGCGCAACAAGCTGTCATCCGCAGAGCCAGTTGTAGTGGGAGGTGTAGGAGGAGCAGGCGTCCCCCGCCACAACTACAAGCCACCCCCAATCTGGAGCAGGTTATACAAGAGAGGCGTAACACGCTGCATGCGACGGCGACGATGCGCGATCTCACTCAGAGACAGGATCCCAACACTTCCCCTGAATGCTCCCCCAGCGACGATGGCTCCACTGAGATGTGGCGATCCGGTGCGCAGTCCGGGCGTCCCCGGATGTGACTCCTCAGATGGCAGACGACCTAATTTAAGGGGCTGCCTACCAAATGGAACATGTGGTGCGGTGATATCTGATGCATTCGACATGGGCCTCCAGTGCGCCGGTTGGGATGGTGCCATTGATGGAGAGATGGAAGGTAGTCTGGAAAGCTCGGCGCCTGCCCTCACACCTGGACTGAAGACTGATACAAATGACATTTGAGCGCTCTCTTTCCTGTGGACATGTGGGGCACTGGTGAGCTAGACTCTCAACCCCCTAGAACCTTAAGCTCTGTTCGGCTGACGATACTTGCCGACAGTTACCACAAGGCGTTATTGGCAGTTTGGGCAGATACATGTTGTCCCTCTGATCTTATGCTGTTCAATGTTACAATACTCCCGTTCTCCCCCTCACCTTATTGTTCAACATGCGCATATTATAGGCAATGTTGTCCTCCAGGTGCTGCCCACATCTGCAGGCTTTTGGCAGGATACTCTGCTCCCTCCCTCCTGCTGCGTTCCCCATGTACCTCTACATGCCTGCGCCATTCCACGCATGCCGGTTACTAACATAATCACCTGGAATGTGAGGAGCATGCACACGCCATCGCGCCGCTATGCTGTGTATTCCTACCTTAAGCGCAGGTCAGCTCTCATAGCGCTATTGCAGGAAACACATATCACACTGCCTGAAGCCCGCAAGCTCCAGTGCTGATGGCGTGGTTGGGTATTTGCAATGGATTACTCCGCGTATGTGAGGGGGGTGTTCATCTGGGTGCGGCCGGGCGTCCCTTTTGCGAGGGAGGAGACAGAGGTGGATGGGGAGGGCCGCTACATATTCGTATTGGGGAGGTTATTGGGGAGGTTGGATGGGAGGCGTTTATTACTCGGTAATGTGTACACACCTAACACAGACCAGACGGGCATTTTACGCACAATCTCCGGTACACTCGCCAGCTGGAGCACCATCCCCTGGATCATAGGGGGGGATTTCAACGCTGTCACCGATCTGGCATTAGACAGGTCTTTCCCACCGCTTTTCCGTACAGTCACCATGTCTAACGCCTGGGCACTAGGAGATTGGCTGCAGCACTAGCGCTTAGCTGATGTCTGGAGAGCATTGAACCGGGATGCGAGTGTCTATTCTTTTTATTCCTCGACGCATGACCTCCACGTCCGCATTGATCGCATTGTGAGCTCATCGGAGCTGCTCCCGGTTTGTCAGCGTATTGACTACCTGGGGAGCACACATTCCGATCACAACCCCCAGCTTCTCCAGCTGGAATGGAAATATACGCCGAACCGGCGGTGCATATCTGGCACCTCCAACCTGCGGCGATGGAGGATCCTCCTTTTTGGGCATCGCTGGGCACTGCCACAATGGACTGCTTTGAAACAAACGTCGGCTCTGCTGCCACCAGAGGCGTGGAATGGGAAGCATTCAAAGTCACGATCAGGGGGCACTGCATGGGACTCAGCTGGGGTGCTCGCAAACAAATTGATGGTGATCTCATGCATATTGAGCGCTCCTTCCTGAAGCTGGAGTCTGCCTCAATAACATACTCGAGCGGTACTCAGCATTTGGCGGATGCATGGCGTGACCATGCGGACCTACTGGAGCGATTGCAATGCCTGAACTATTCTGTGCATTCCGCCCGCACTCATGCAGCTGGGGACCGAGCGAGGCGGTTGATCGCATAGCTGATCCATCAGGAGCAGGCACCCTATCCTTTCGCTGCGTTCCCTTTCGGGACAGCTGTTGTACACTCAGCGGGATATCCATGGGGAGCTCACCAGAACCTACACAGCTCCGTATGCTTCTGCTGCCAGCGTTCGTCCGGCTGATCTAGCGGGCTTCTTTGCATCTACTCGCTTGCCCACCATTACGCCAGAACAGCAGGCAGAACTGGAGGAGCTGATCACACAATTTGATGTTGGGGAGACTGTCAGAGCTCTACCATGGGCAAGATGTCCGGGCCGGATGGGCTGCCAGTAGAATATTATAAGGCATACGCTCCTGTGTTGGCCCCACGCCTGCTCGCCCTGTATGAGGATTCGCTTGAAGCCTCCATCCTCCCGGGCTCTCTCCATGAAGCTCTGCTCATTTCTTTGCCTAAGCCGGATAGAGACCCAATGTTCTTTGACTCCTACTTGCTACTGGCACTTATAAACACTGACTATAAAATCCTGACAAAAATACAGGCGGAGCGGTTGGCCCCCCTGGTGCCCAAACTGGTGCACGCTGACCAAACCGGATTCGTGCCTTTCCGGAACATGTCCCTTAACTTCACGTTGGCCTCTCTCCTGGTGTCTGGTGCTTGACTTGGAGAAGGCATTTGATACCCTGGAATGGGAGTTTCTATTCGCCGCCTTGTCCCACTACAGACTTGGGGCTCATTTTCTCCACCTAATACGGCTGTTATACACCTCTCCTTTCACTATAGTAAAAACAAGCACCCTCATTTTTTTTTTTTTTTCAAACAAACTTTATTGGGTTTTACAGAAGCTTCCAACAGAGGACTTCTGGATACAATTTACATTCAGTCTGGAGTTTCTTCCAGTTAGCTTCCATTACTTACTGAATCGATCTAGAATATCGTATCGGTGGCCCAGGCCCCCATACTCTCTGCCCCCTGCATATGAGTAATACAATACACATCTTTGGTCCATAAAGTTCTCTTCAAGTGGTCCATGTAGTCACTATTCTACATTACCCACTCGCAACTAACCTCCTGCCCTTCCCACCCTCCAGGCGTGTCACAAGCAATCAGACTCATATCCTTCTCCTTCCGGGCTGCCCTAGTCTGCGCTCCGCTATCCGCCATTATAATTCTGCATCGCTGGACTATCGGTGGGGGGGCAGCTGCATCGGTTTGTTTGTACTAATATTCGGCATATGTCTTGATTTGAGGTGTGGACTTTAACCTTCATCCTCAGGGGCCTCCTATACTAGGTCTTTGTCTCTCCCACCGTCTGGGTTCTTTAGCAGTTCCACTAATGCTATCTCGGGCTCCCTCATGTTGGACCCTGTGCCCATCAGGCATGGTACCAGGCAAGAAACCCACTGTCATCTCTGCTCTTCTCGCTGGCTATAGAGCCGCTTATGGAAGTCATTTGTGGAAGTGGGTCGGAATGGGGTTTCCCCTTGGGTGACAGGACGCATGCGATCTCCCTGTGCGCAGACAACCTGCTCCTGTACATCCGGGACATAAGGGGAGTGCCTGTTGACTTGGCGCGGATCCTCAATGATTTTGAGTTCCTCTCTGGTCTCAGAGTTATTTGGGCGAAATGTTGCTTGTGCTCATTTAACCAGGCTTGCCCCGACCCCACACTAGTCATTAATGATATACTGTGAAGTGCCAGCCCACTGTCTTTCGGTACCTTGGAGTACGTGTATATCATCAGTCAGTGGACCTACTAGAGGGAAACATCTCGCGGGCGATAGCAGCCATCAAGTCGCAAATGCTCTTCTGGCGGAGTCTGCCCCTGGCCGTCATGGACCGCATAGCGCTAATTAAAATGGTGGTGCTGCCCCGGTTACTGTATTTCTTCACTAACTTGCAAGTGTAAATTCGGCCTCTCTGTCTTCCGCACCTTCAAATGCGTCATGCGTGATTTCTTATGGAACGGATCGCGGTGCAGGGTTGCACTGTCCAAGCTAGATTTACCAGTTGGTCAGGGAGGCCTCGCAGTAATTAATATGGAGGACTACTACCTGGCGGTGCAATTGCAGTGGGTGGCCAGATGGGCCAGTGGACTGAATCCTGAGGACACAGCTGCTCTCTCGCCAGCGTGGACGGACTCGTCAATCCTGGCGCTCTTTCATCCTGGGAGAAGAGGTGGGGTGCCCGTCCAGATAAAGCTGGAGGTGGCATATAAATGCTTTAGTCGTTGCATGCATCTAACGTGCTCTGCCATCCCTTATGCACAGGCATTACCACTGCAAGGCATGACGAGGGGTGGCTGCCCAACAACTAGGGCTGAACTTTCAGCTTGGCAGATGGTTGACCTGCAGACTCTGGACGACCTATACCAAGATGGGTTGCTGGCGCCCTTCGATGCCTTAATAGACGATGCTAGACTGCGGCCAGGTCAATTTTTACTTCCTACCTCGTTACTTACAGCACTGAGGACCCTATGGGGGAATGTGTATAATTTTGGAATGCACTTTACACCACTTTGGGGGTGTTTTAAGACCCCCCACATCCTAAGTTTTATATTTTTTCCTTCACTTTGACTTTTTGCATGGTGATGGTATGCCTCTTGTCTTACTTTCTTTATCTCTGGATCAAAAACTCATTTAACAACATTATACATAGTAATCGGTGTCGGTGAAGGTCAGTATCTGATCATATAAACCTTTAAGCTCAGTGTCATATTATTATATCTTATATGGTTTTAATTTCATTTCATAGGACATTGTTTGTGGCTTTTCCTGATGAAGGCGCGGCATGCGCCGAAACGCGCGTTGAAGAAGATCCATCTCATAGCCACTGTTTGGTCATGTTTGTCTTTGTAATGTTATTATGAAATGTATTTAATTCTTTGATGTATCTATATGTGATCTGTACGTAATATGTCATGTATTTTTATATCTATGTTGTTTTTTGTTATAAAAAAGCAATTGTTTGCACTATCTGAGAGATATAGATGTCTAGAAATGTTTTCACGTCTCTCTTTTTAATTCAAAAAGAATAAAGAATGGAAAAAAAAAAATTCCCCCAAAAAAAAGAAGCAAATCTGGAGTTGACACTGAGTTTATTACACAATGTTTGAGTTCAAAATGAGTCGTTAATTCTTTGACCAATCGACTGCCTAGGGATTTACTTTCAAATATATGGAATGTGTCGGGGAGCCTGACACACATATCACAATTCAATACATACACGTGATGGGCACAGGGAGGCATCTCACAAATTGGTTTGGTTGCTCGCTGCGCACGCACACAGCACACCTGTTAACATCTCTTCGACATCGCTGGGACGTGGACCTGACTCACCTGTGCACAGACCGTGAATGGGTGGCTATACTTGAGGGACCCACCCATATTCCTAGAAATGCCAGATTCCCTCTCATTTAGGACTATGTATTGCACAGAGCCTATCTGACCCCAGCTAAGATCAACAGGTACTTCCGGCGTACGGATGCTTGTTGTCCCTGATGTAAGCTGATTGACGCGGATCTCATTCTTATACTTTGGGGCTGCCCCGCGCTCGATGAGTACTGGCGTAGCATCACAGCACACTTAGCTAGCTGCACTGGGCAGACGGTGGTGTGTATCTGGGATGTATGTCTCCTGGGACTCTTCCGTAGATTGGCTAGGCACAGAGTGGAGTCCAGGTTTATAGATCTGGGACTACTTGCAGCTAAGCTCTTAATCACCAAGAGATGGAAACGTTTGGATCCTCCCCTTGCGCTGGCGTGGTCCCCCTCACTAACAGTCTGGGTGCAAACTGAAAGTATTGGCTTGCGCCGCGAAGACACATTGGGGTTACGTAAAGTTCCAATGGCAGCCGACTGAGATTTTATATTGCAGGACTTTCAATGCAGCTGGCAGTCAGAAGGCGAGCCCCAGGCCCCCGCGACATGCCCTGATGTAGTGGCAGTAGCTGTGACACAGTGGCATGTGAGGAAGGGATGCTCCATGGACGCGCTGGCGCCCTGTCTTGCCTCCCCTCCCCCATTGTACATTTCCTGCCTCCCTCATCATCTTCCAGAGATGCAACTACATATGTACCCATTGTTCCTACAGTTGGGTAGCTCGTGCAGGCAGTGTGGGAGAGAAGAGTAGTAGCGGAGACCTGAGTTGGGCATCAGTTAATACTGTTATTCCCTATACCCTGGTTCCTCTACCCTCACTTCAAAGAGCCATACTCGTCAGCTCCTATTAGTGGCATAAGACGCAGCGTCCAATCCCCGTATGCCCTGTAACGCGTATTGGTGAGTACCCCCGTGGTAGTCGCAGCGGGCTACGCTCCAGGTCATGCACTGAACTGTTGCCTGAATTGTTATTACCTGTGATGTATGCACCTCCATGCCTGAGCTGAAATGCTTGTAACTGTATGGCAACTATGTTTTGGTAAAAATACCAATAAAGAAATTTAAACAAAAAACATTAAATGTGTGCTGCATGCTTCAACACACATGGATGAGGCAATTCCCCTTTCTAGATTCTTTTTGTGCTGGAAGGTGTCTCTTCCTGCACAAATTCAATCAGCCTGAAACGCAGGCACCCTTGCACCATGGCGCAAGTGTACCTGCGTTGGCGCATGGCATCCATTGTGCACCAACATTGGGGAAGAAGACAGGAATGTGCTCTATCTTGTTGATAGGGTGCATTCTTGCCCTTGTGTTTTGTCGCAGGGCAGCGCAGCAAGATTCCTTGTGGTGCTGTCCTGCACCAAAACCTCTTAAATTAGGCCCCAAGTGTGTTAACATCATTTTTAAGACCAGGTAATTTCTAGCATTAAAAACTAACTAGGAGTTAGAGGCAGTTTTTCTTTTTTAGCGATGTACAAGGAAATGCTTGTAAATATCTCGTTGTGTGTTTTGTGGGAGTTTTTACGTGGGAACGCCTACCTTGCATCTCATTTTCGGTAAGTCACGCTAACAGAAATGGCACTGTGAAAAATACATGTTAACTCTGACAAAAATGCCGCTAACTGGAGTTTGCAGCAACTTCTAAATTTGTCAAGAAAAAAAAGCCACCGTAAGGTCAAAAAATGGATGCTACAGTGGTGTTAAGTCCTTGCAAATATGCTGCTGGGTTAGGCATCCTCACCTCCACACAGCAGCCACAAGGGAGTTGTCTGTTCCAACACTGAGTCGATATATACATATATAAGATTCCTTTATTGACAAATGGAGATAAATCACCAACGATGCAGCCTGTCAGTCAGCCCCCAGTCTTCAACTGCCCTTGCCTGGAACATCGCTACCAACATTCCTGGCAAGAGCTGCCCAGGCACCCACTTAGAGGGCTAAGCAGAATAGAACCACATCACATTCCCCTTACAATGCAATAAAAATAAGAACACAATAGAAGAATACAATAGAATAGAAATAAGGAAACAGGGTCAGTACATCCTATTGCAAATACATTTCAAAGGGAGGAGAAGGAGGGAGGTAAAAAAAGGAAAGGAGCACAACAAGAGAACAGCAAATATATTTCAAAATAATTAGCAAATTATTTAATCACAAAATCTATGAAATTCATAGGAGCTCTCCTATGTCTTGTGGCATGAGAGACTAAATGACCCCGCCCCCCACAGCACTCTTGAACAAAGAGTTATCAACCATATCACCGGTAGGTGACTTGCTGCTTGGGTACTTCCTGAGCCTAGACATGCACCACTTGCAGCCTGTGTGAACTGTTACCACATACTTCTTGATGGAGGAAATGACGAATGGGCCCATATAGTCTGTTACACCTTTCCTATCCCATCTTAGTTTCTTTACTAAAACTTGATCCTTACATTCCACTTCTTGCTCTTCACCGAGTTTTTCTCATCATATCTTTATTTGTATCTTTGATGATAAGATCTGACCCTGGCACCCACCTCCATCTTGTCCAGCATAGCAGAACCTCTTACAGGAAACCACTCAGGATTGAGCTTGGAAGTGGCTGGTCTGCCCCTCAAAGACTCACGGGTGACCTCTGTGTTACGCAGTTAGGAGTGGTGCGATGTGCCCACCACATGTCCCTAAGCACACCCTTGAGTGGTACCCTGCTTTCCACAGCTCTTTGTGCACATGCCATTACCATCCTGTTCATGCGCTAAGCAAGACCATTGGCCTGTGGCGCATAGAGAGCTGTTTTCTGGTGTGCTATTCCTAACTGACTCAAGAACTCCTGCATCTCTTGCGAGATGAACTGCACCCTATTATCTGTTACCAGATATTTGGGTACACCTTCTCCAGCAAACTCGTCCTTGAGAAACTCCAAGACTGTCCTGCTGCACACATTACTCACACACTTGGTGGAAACCCATTTGGACGTGTAGTCCACCAATAACAACACAAACCTTTCAGTTGGCTGTAACAACTCAAAAGGCCCCATGATGTCTAGGCCCAATTTTGTCTATGGGTCATCTGGCACCGCAACTGGTGATAGAGGAGCAGTAATAGTTACATGGGTCTAGTCATTGGATGCCCACAAATAGCATTCCTTCACTACCCCCTCCACCTGGCGATCTATGCTTGGCCACCAATACCTCTCCTGGACCAAGGCTTTCGTGAGACTTCTACCCAGGTGCCCTTCATGGCCTAGATTAACCACTTTGGATTTTATACCCTTGGGCGGCATCACTCTCTCGCTCCTCACCAAATCATTTTGATACAACGTGAGTTTATCCCTCACCAACCATAAAGGTTTAAACTTGTGGTCCAGCTCTTTGTAATCAGACTGGCCCTTCACCACAAACATTTTAATCATGGTGAGCTCCTCATCCTCCTCACTACTCTTTATCTACTCATCCTTCATGATCACAGGTTCTCTTACCCAACTTACACACTCCAAGTCCTCAACAATCACCTCAGTTTTACCTTCCACTGGTAGACGCGACAAACAGTCAGTAGTCTTGTTTGTTAACCCAGGGAGGTATTGAACCTGAAAGTTGATTCCTTCCAACCCTTCGCTCCACCTCTTCAGTCTGGGAGTTACTCTCTCACTATGGTTGCAGGAGAAACTTGAACCAGGGGTCGGTGAACTGTCCTCACTAGGAAAGGAATGCCCCACAAATAAAACTTTAAACTCTTCACTGGCCAAGCTTTCACTAAAGCCCCTCTCACGCTGCACAAGTAGTGCTCCTCCACCTTCTTAAGGGCCCTGTAGGCAAATGCCACTACCATCTCCCCTCCACCATCAGTCTCAGACAGCACTGCCCCCATCCCCTTCAAACTGGAGTCCATACTTAAAATGTTTTTTTTCTTGTGTCAAAATGTCCTAGGGTGGGCATTCTGCTAATTCCTGACTTCACAGCTTGGAATGCCGTTTGACACTCTGACATTCATACAAAATGGACTCCGTTTTTTAACAAAGCTCTTATGGGCTACACTACACTAGGAAAGCCCTTTATGAACTTGGAATAGAACTCAGCAAGTCCCAAAAATGATCGCACTTGTTTGTTGTCTATGGGGCTGGGGGCACACACTGTGCTGTCTGCTAATTCAATTTGGGTTGAATGCCCTCCCCTGAAATGACAAGACCCAAGTAGGTGACAGAAATAATTCCAATCCTGCCTTTCTGCTTTTCCAGCGTAAGTCCTTTCTCCTCCAGTCTGCTCAACACCCTTCTCAAGACCTTGTTATGCTCACTCACATCTTTGCCATAAATGAGAATGTCATCCTGGAAGAACAAGATGTTAGGTAACTGTTAGGCCTGGCATCATTGGCGTGGCTTTCCCCTGTATTTTTGCCTTTGCCTCCTGTTATTTTGCTGTGTGTTGGACTTCGTTTTTGCTGGTCTAGATGCTTTAGGCACTTTGCCACTGCTTTACAGTGCCAAAGTGCAAGTGCTCCCTGTAAATTGTTGTTATGGATTAGTGATTCCATGATTGGCATATTTGATTTACTAGTCAGTCCCTAGTCCAGTGCACTGTGTGTGCCCAGGGCCTGTAAATCAAATGCTGCTAGTGGGCCTGCAGCACTGATTGTGCCAGCCACATACGCAGCCTGTAAATGTAACTCAGACCTTCCACTGCAGTGTCTGTGCGCAGTTTGGTACTGCCATGTCGACCTGGCAAATGCACCCACTTGCCAGGCCCTAACCTTTCCTTTTCTTACATGTGAGTCACCCCTAAGGTTGGCCCAAGGTACCCCTGTGGGCAGGATGCAGTGTATGTGAAAGGTAGGACATGCCCTGATGTGTGCGGCATGTCCTGATAGTGAAATACTGCCAGTTTCGTTTTTCACTATTGAAAGGCTATCTGCTCCATAGGATAGAATGGGAGTTTATTTATAACATTTAATAAATATAACTCACCATTGGGACAATATAGGAAAGTATGCCTGAACTCAGAATATAAAGATGCATCTTTTAGTGAGGATGATTTTTACATTCTGTGTTGGAAAATACCACTTTTAGAAAGTGGGTATTTTCTTGCTTAGCCATCCTGTGTGCCTCTGCTGGGTTGTGTATTGACTGTCTGGTTTTGGAGTGACAGGGGCTGGAGATGTGCATTCTGTTCAGACAGCCACTGGGGGGGTGAGGTGTGTCCTGCCTTTCCAGGGTGAGTCAGGGTTGGGCTGAATAGACCTGGGCTGCATTTAGAGTAGGGGGAGGAGATTTCCTTTCACCTGAATGGGCCTGATCTGCCTTACGCAATGCTGTCTCCACCTCCTGCCGGGCAGCTGCACCAGAGAGGACAGAACTGGTTTTGACTGAGCAGAGGGCTTCTCTGCCACCAGAGAACAAATGATTTTGTATTATAAAAGTGGGGCCCAGACCCCAGACTTTTAGATTACTTCTGGAATTCAAGAGGAACCTTTGCCAAGGAGAAGATCTGGAGAAACTGAGGAGAAGTACTGCCCCTTTGCTGTGTGCTGTCTGTGGTAGGCCTGCAGTGCCTGTTTCTGCCAAGGAAAGGACAAGGACTTTGCTGTGTGCTGCGTCCCCTGCTTGAGGAAGAGCTCCAAGGGCTTGAGGAAGAGCTTGCCTCCTGTTCTGAAGACTCAGGAACACAAAGACTTCACCCCCAGCTCCCCTGAACTCTCTTGCTGAGAGTTCTGACCTACCAAGAGGTGCCTGCTGCTGTTCTAGGCCTCTGGAGGTTATTCCTGTTGTTGGGAGCTCAAAAGCGACCCATCCGCACCTGTTTCCGATGCATCGCCGCAGTGCGTGAAGAATTTCCACACATCGTCATCGTGCGGCTGAAGAAACCGACGCAGCGCCTGCCCACGGCTCGAAAAATCACTGCACGCCACATCGAGTGCACCAATCTACGAAGGCCGAGATCACCGCACCGATTCCGACGCAGGCCCTGCTGTGCTGCTGCAAGAACCAACGCATCGTGGGACCGCAGCTGAAGAGATCAACGCAAGTGCCATTGCCACATCGAGAACAGACGCATCCCCAATCCTCACGCATCGCACCGGGGCGCCAAGTCTACAAGGATGCTGGGGCCGCAGTAAGAAACCGACGCATCACCTCCCCTTCGGTAACGAACCGACGCATCACCTTGCCTGCGTGACTGTAAGGAACCAACGCATCACCTCCCCTGGGGTAAGGAACCGACGCATAACCTTCCCGTTTGGTCTTGTTTGGTTTAGAAAAAGATTACTTATTTTTCTAAACTGGTGTGGTGTCCATTTGTAGTGTTTTCACTGTACTACTGTATGTGTGCACAAATGCTTTACACACTGCCTCTGAGATAAGCCTGTCTGCTCGTGCCAAGCTACCAAGGAGGTGAGCAGGGGTTATTTTAGAAGTGTATCCCCATTACCCTGACTAGGAAGAAGGGTCCCTACTTGGACAACGGTGCAAACCATCGCCAACTAAAGACCCCCATTTCTAACAGTAACCCTCCCAGGATCATCTTCATTTTTCTCTGGAAACAGGCAGCAGCCGCGGTTAGCCCAAACAGCATCCTAATAAACCTGTAAGCTCCCAACGGCGTTACAAACAAGGTGAGATGCCTCAAGTCTTGGTGTAGCTGCACCTGATGATAGGCTGAGAAAAAATCCAGGACCAAGAAAATGCTTGCTTCCTTAAGCATAGTGAGGGACTGAAATATTGGGGGGTGGTTGGCGATCCACCCAGATCCACTTATTAAGGTCTTTTATTGAGTTGTACACTGTAGCACCAAACATTCCCAGGGGAATTGGTGGTGACAGTGCTCCCCAATCAAGCTCCACCCTTCGCCAGTGTTACAACACTGAGTTGATCTATTTATAAGATTCCTTTATTGACAAACAGAGATACGCCACCAACGATGCAGCATGCCGGTCAGCCCCCAGTCTTCAACTGCCCTTGCTTGGAATCCTGCTCACTAGGAGACCACCAACATTCCTGGTATGAGCTCCCCACGCACCCACTTAAAGGACTAAGCAGTATAGAACCACAACATTGTCCCCACTTAAAAAGTTTGTGAAGTCGGCCGGAGATTCTAGAGGTACAATATCATTGCTATAGAGGGTCTTTCTCAACATGTCCACTTTCCGTTGCCTATCCATTGCGATCTCACTGGTCGAGAATTACAGACATGCATATCTCTGATTCACAGTCGAAATTCCTTTGGCAGTCGTAATCAAAACCTCCCACAGAACTAAGAGCAAAAAAGCAATCATAAAACTATTTTCGATTGGTACTACTGGCCCACAAATCTTAAGAGGTGTTTCCCCAACACCAGCTCTCTCTGTTGGTAAGGCTGAGGGCTGGAGAGTGGTTTTAAAAACATCTGGACTGACAGTCCTAAGATTAGAGCATTTTGGTGTGAAATTTTAGCAGCTATGAAAATAGTGCTGGGTAACACTCTCCTGTCCAATTTCTGTTTTGTTATTCCAGCCTTAAGATCACCCAGTTTACAATATCAAACTCAAAATGATTGTATGTTTATGTGGAACAGTTTAGGGGCTGCTAAAACCTTGCTGGCAGCTTTTTATAAGTACTTGAAAGCTATTTTCACTTGGTACCTTTGTCTATGAGATACCATAGCTGTGTAATGGTTATCCCTGCCTTTGCTGACTCTCAAACACTGTTTGAATCTATTTGGGACACGCTCCTAGCCTTTTTGTCAAGGGGCCTGCCCTAGACCACTTGTCTAACTAGGATGAGAACAATAAAACTGTTTCACAGCTGATGACCTCTGGTGATCCCCATGAGAAACAGCTCTTTGTCGATATTACCTTCCCAGCTATATAATGGTAACTCTTTTCTGTGATGTATGAATTTAATGTTTTGTGTTCCTCTATTGTTGGAGTTTGGGGGGGGGGGGGATCGTGGGGATGTTGGGTGCGGGGGTTTCGTGGAAAATGTGGCCATATTGTAAATTAAAATACTGTGTTTTATGCCTTTGATTATGTGTTACTCAAAATCAACAAACATGGATGCATGCAAACTAAATAAATAAATAAAAATACATCAAATTATTTCCACACATAACTTTTATTAAATTCTAATACATATTAAATAGAAATAAAATTGCTACTGTTACAGGAGGTGCGATATTTAGAAATTATTTTTGTACAAAATAGAACTTATAAACTAAATGTGTTTTAATTAATTAATTATTTAACACACATTTAATTTAATGTACTCTAACATTTTTATTTATTAGATCTAGGTTTAAAATAAATATTTTATGTTATTTCACATTAATATTTCCATTCAAATATATGAAATAATTTTTATTTATGGTTTAATATACTTAATTAATCTTCCCCATACTTTCTCATAGATACACCCATGCCACCGTGATGGAGATCTCTGTCTATGTCTGAAAAGTTACATGTAGTTACTGTACACTCGTAATTCCTGGTATTGAATTTTCCACCAGGAGGTGGAAACATTTAAGTCTGCTCTTTACACTCAGAAATTGTTTATAGTAAAAAAAAGTGTAAAGTTACTCCTAGGTGTGGTAGTAAATATACAAGAGTAAATTCACACATGCTTTTTTAGCTTTGTGAACAGGGCCCATCGTGTACACTTGCCCTCTTGGTATGTTAGCTTTACTACGAATCATTTACATCAACGAACATTTACAACGCATTTTTTATGTCACGTCATTTGCACTGACTTACATTTACAACGCTTTTTAAATGTTTTGTATACATCCCATAAATACTATCTTTTCTTTGTCACAGAGTATCGACAAGTACAATATGAATAGATCAGTTTCCATAAAGGGGTTGCAAAACAATGATATGAAACAGTTAGGAGTTTCGAAACTGAACTGGAGAAACTGTTATCGGCTGAGAACACTATCTGAAAACATTGAGGGGCTTATTTGCGAGAGGCTTGCGCCGCCGGTTGCACAGGCTTCTCAATCATATCTATGAGGCGCATGGCCTCATAGATGGAGTAAGGCAAGGCAGCGCAAAGAGCTGCCTTGCCTTACTCTGCATCAAGGAGTCATTGCATGGGCGGTGCAGTGGGTGTTCCATGGAACACCCATGGATTTCGACGTAGCCCCAGATTTACAAAATCATGTAAACATGGGGCAGCGCTAAAACCTTGGGCCTCATTTTCAACAAAATGATGCAGCGCTGCACTGCAAGCCATTTTGCTGCGCTGAGCTGTGTTATTTTAAAAGCACAGGGATGCATCATGTTTACAACAATATGACGCATCCCTGTGCTTTTCCCCGCGCTGGCGCACAATTGGCTGCCATACGCCAACTCAGGCACTCTTGCACCATGGTGCAAGGGTGCCTGCGTTGCAGGATGATTGTTTTTGTGCAGGAAGGGACACCTTCCTGCACAAAAACAATCACTGATGGTGTCTTCCTCTTTCTATGTGTGCTGCAGAATGCAGCACCCATAGAAAGAGGAAAAAACAAGGAGAAATAAAAGTATTGCTCCTCGTTGTGCCTCTTTACGCATCCCCTGGGGAGGGGTGGTATTCTGACGCATTCCCAGGTTTACAAAATGTTGTAAATCTGGGAATGCGGCAAAATCCATGAGTGTTGCGTAGGAACACCCACAGCAACATCTATGGCACACACCTTTCACGAAAAGTGATGCGTGAAAAGGGGCTGCATTTAAAAGACCATGAAAAGTCACGCAGGGTGGCTTTGCATAGCCTTGTAAATACGGCCAGCACACTGCGCCGCCGGTGCGTATAAAATACGTGACGCACCAGCGGTGCAACGGGCTTGTAAATAAGCCCCCTTATGTCTCCCCAGAGCAGTGGCATATCAAGGGGGGTTGGGCGGTCTGCCCCGGGCAGCACGAGTTTTGGGGGCGGTGGACTCTCCCACCCCGCTCTTACCTGGGACCAACGCTCTGACTGCCACGGGTGCCAAAAGGTCTAGCTACGCCACTGCCCCAGAGCAGGCGTAACAAGAAGAAATTTTTCATTTCTCCTGGTTTTTTCCTCTTTCCATGTGTGCTGCATTCTGCAGCACACATAGAACGAAGAAAACGCCTCCATGGATCGGCGTAGGGTAGCACAGAAAAAAGACTTGCTGCGCTGCTCTAAGTCAATTTAAGTTCTGCTACGGGATATGTAGTTGTTAGAAGTGTTAGAGGAAAATGGCATATGCCGATGCTGCCACCTAGTGTTCCAATAATAAAATGCCTTCCCAACCTTCTGACAACGGGGTGAGTCAATTGACAACAATCCATACATACATACAACGTCTTGTTTATTTATTTGGTGTTTTATATAGCGCGAACATGATCCTAAATAGGGTATCAGAGCGCTTTACATTCACATATCTTTAAACTTAGAACAACACGTTCGACATGCAAATTTAGTAAAAATAATCAGCATACAGCAAGTTGCTAGAAACAGTTATGCTAAAGGTCCTAAGTAATTATACATTGATTTGTGAGAGAAACATTTGTGCTTTAACACTCATATATACAAGTCCAAAATGATGGTTAGGGGTCGATGTGTGGTAGCATGTGTGTGAACAAGAAGGTCATCTGATAATGTCTAGTCTGCTGAAATTATGGAAGGAATTTGCTCATAAAAAAGGATTTGGCTTCATTGTTGCGCTCTCTACTTGCTGTGCGTGTCTTCCGAGAATAGTGCTCTGTTCTCGTTGGCTCGTTTGACATTCAGCTATCGTTGTTTCCCCCCTTTTACAACAGTCTTTGCCACAACTGATTGGCAGATAGGAGCTAGATAGGGGGCATGTAGCAGCCCGCTTCGTTACTGCAAGGACACGTGCCATTCTGTGGACAGACGCGCCGCTCTGTCCACAGACAGACGCTCCGCCTCCCGCCACTACCCTTCAAGACACTGCCCTGACTGAAAAGGAAGGGGTTGTGAAAATCATATTGAAGTGCTGCTACAGGGAGACAATCTGCAGGCCGTTGTTTGCATACCTTGTGGGATTTACTCATCTGTACTCTCCCCCGTGGCTCTCCAGAAGGCACATTAACGAGTCTGAACTCGGCAGGACTGAGTATCCCCTTAGATCCGTAGTTTAGTTTATACATGTATAAAACTTTAATTTGTTATCAGAGAAAATACAAAATATCCTGTTGCCTTTCCCTCCCGGTCGTGGATGTCAGGCAAGGATCTCCGGATCTTTCTGAAGATCCTGGAAGCCATCGGACCTGCAGTGCAGGAGACTGTTGGGGAAGCAGTTCCTTTGCGGGCTGACCGACTCGTCCCCGCAGGGGACCCTCATAAGAGGGCGGCCCCTCTAGTGCCACAAGATGGCACACTGGACAGTCTAGTGTCCGGTGACCCCTCGGGGTCCTGCGCGTCACTTCCGGCCGAGGTGGGGGAAGGGGAGAGGTATAAATGCCTCCCCCGCCCACCTGGCGGCCTCTGTGACCCTCACCCTGACGCCGTTTGGACGTGTCCCGGGAGCTGCCGACCTCTGTTTGCACGGTGAGTGCACACCCCCCACCCCCTAGCCCGTTTTGCACCTTTTAGGTGATTGTATCTGGGCTGGGTGGCCTTGCTGTCGCGGGCCGCCTTGGGGGGGGGGCTTCGGTCAGCTCCCGTTTGGTCACGGGCGTCCCCGCCGGGCTGCTTCGGCCCCGAGCGGGCTCTGTAGGTGACGGGGTGGGGGGAAGGTGGACCGTTAGCCGCTGTGGTGACGGTATGCAGTGGGGGGGGATAGCCCAGCTCCTGGGGACACGGACCAATAGCTTTCTGGCCCGGTGCCTAGCACGCCGCGGCCTGGTCCTGACCCTAGTTGCCCAGCTGAGCTCCCTTGCAGGCCTTGGGGGTGTTTGCAATGAGGTAGGCGGGTGAGCGACCTCGCGGTGCACGGTCACTCCCTTCACAGGGGCCCGGGGGTTCAAATCAAGGCCGGGGGAGGTGGCCTGTCCTGCTGCGACTCCTGGCCGCCCCGGAGCAGTGTCCATGGTGCGGCCACGCGGGACAGGGCGAGCCCTAGACCCGTGTAGATGGGGGGGTACGGGGGGCCTTGCGCCCCCCACTCCTCCGTCGTGCACCTCGGTTTTCGGGACATCCGATTACTTGAGGCAGGCGGAGGTCATTGAGGTGCAGAGCCTGGGCGGGTCGCGCGAGGTGAGGGAGGCGAGTTTGGGGAGTTGGACATGGCGCAACTGGGTGCGGGTGGCTCGGGGCCGCTGTTCCGCGCCCCAGGCTGGCCACACAGCGGTTGGCCCCGCGGGATAGAGGAGCCCTCGTGGCGCGGGCCAGAGTGGGAGCATCCAGACTCGGACCTCAGAGTGCCCTCCCGTCCTACCTTCGGTGCACCACCGGGGAGGAGCGGGTCTGTCTGCAGGCGGCCGGTCTTGATTGGAGATTGAATCGGTCCTGCTATCGCTGTCGGTCCTGGGTTTCTGGCAGAATGCTTCTGGGCCGTGGTAGGGATACCGGGTGTTGGTCCCTGCAGCCCTGGGCTCGTTTCCTCCTCGCTCTTGGTCTGGCCCTCCCCTCCTTTGGGGTGTGGCCTCCTGCAGCCTGCGCCGGCCCCGCGTGCCCCGTGCTGCATCCCCTGCCCACGTGTGTGCTGGGCCCCGGGTAGGGGTCATGGACGCGGTGCCACGGGATGGTTCGGGCCCACGGTGTGCACTATGGTTTGGGCTGAGCTCTGCCCCAGCAAAACACACAATGCTGGGGCAGGCAGACCTCTCGGCTCGGGCGTTGGGTGCCCGGAAAGCTGCAGTGTCCCATGGTTCGCTTGGGGGAGATCTGGGCCTATCGCACACCATGGCCTCTTCCTCGCAAAATATCCCTCTGCATTACGGTCACTGATGCAAGGTTTTCCGCTTCCCCTCCGCTGCTCTTTTCCTCAGGTATAGTCCGTGCGACCGGCTCTCAGAGCCAGGGGACGTAGAAAGGTGTTGAGCCCGCAAGTGTGCGGGGGGAAAACGGGGTCACGTTTGCAGCGATTGGTGGTAATGTTGAACGCAAGCAAATGCTTATTATGGCTTGGGGGCAGATTATTATTGCAAGCGTTTATCTTATGGTCCTATAAGTGCGGTGGTTAAAGTTGCTGAACCAGTATCGAGATGACATACAGGTTAACTTTTTCCCATTTGCGTGCAAAATCAAAGTAATGTGCTCGTTCGCAGTAAGGGCGGCCGCTCGCACGTGAGGTGCATTGATGGGGAATCGACAACGGCGCTTGGCGGCAACTCAAGAAAATGTATATGGCTTCGTGGTTTGTTTCAAGTTACGCTGCGAGAAAGCACGGCGGTGCTGGTGCTCGGGCCGCGGAGACCTGATGTTGCGGGTTGGGGGGGCGTGGAGGGCCGCGTCGCCCACTCCCGCTCCTATCCACGTGCATTTATGGGGAAACTATCGCGGCGCGTGGTGGCAACTCATGCAAGCACGCAGTATGGCGAGGCTGGTACCAGGCAAGGACATAGCAGTACGGCGCATTGTGGGGGTTGCAGCCCGCGCAGGAGCTCCTCGGGAGTCGGCGGGCAGGTGCGGGTCACCTCGCCATGGTTGGCTCCGGGAACTGAAGGGGTTTCTCGGGTCGCTGGAGGGACCAAGACCGTATGCTGCCGTACGAGTCCTCTTCGCCGCTGTGGGAGCTACATGCCGTGGGGGGCATTCCGCCAGTTGCACGTCGGGCATTGTGCGGTCGGTCAAGTTGGACGGCCTCGTGGCATGTGGGGTTTCCGGTAAGGTGCATTGGGCCCTCACCGCAAATGCTGTTTAACAGGTTTAATTGTCAGTTGTGGGGCAAGCGTGAGACTAGGGTCGTGTCTCCTCCCACACACTGGTGCTGCAATCATTCACTGTGGCCCCGGGTTTTATCGTCTCCTCCGGTTGATTCATGGTCATCCCGCGGGGTGACCTGGACAGCGGACAAACTGGGGGCTGGGCTTAGGGGTTCCCGCTCGGGTCCAGGCCCTGGTCTGCTCTGGCTGGAGTCAGGTTTGCGGCCCATCTCGAGTCGCTGCTTATTTATCTTATGCAACTAACAACCATAGACAAAGATAACAGTCCTGACTTGTTGTAGGTGTGATGTTACTTGCTATATTATATATCTGGATGCAATGAACAAAACAGCCAGATACTAGTCGGGCGGCACACTATTCTAAGCACCCGCGGCTGCGGGTGGGGCAGGATGGCCTCTTCCGTCGTTTGCTCGGGCCTTGAGGGAGTTTGTGGCACGTCGGGCGGGCAGGTCGTGGAGCTGGTTAGTGCTGGGGACAGCGCAGTGGCTGCAGCGTGCGTTGCTCTTGTGCCCTCCCCCCCATCCACATCACTCAGTGGATATCCTGACCTTGCGGCTTTGCTTGGGGGTTTTGCGGGCAGTGTCAGTGATTTAGGCGTGGCCCGTGGGTACAATTTCTTTGGCATACCAGGTCATGCGACCTGCTTGGGCAGGGAGACTGGGCTGCGCTGGTGCGTGTTCAAATTAAAGTAACTTATCCAGTAAACTGGGCAAATTGGAAGGCCGAGTTACCCCCTTCCAAGTCACGAAAACTTGAGCTCCACATCGTGGTAGATGCTGGTGAATGTTAAGCACAAGGTTGATCCGTTGCATACCTTTTTCGGGCTCTAGTGCTTTCAAATACAGATGTAGGCCGCACAAGGTATATGGCCCATTCTCTGAGGTTTCCATGGGGTGCTGTGGTTGTGCATCATTGTTCTCTCACTTGGACCCATCTGCCGCCCATGCAAGGGTTGTTGGACTTCCCTGGTGTAATTTTGTACCCTCACCGGTCAGGCCTGGGGGCGAGCCGTGCTCGGTCTCGGGCGTGCGGGGGTGGCACTGCCTTCAGCGCCTGGCGGTGGCTTCTGGGCTGCGGGGCAGGCATGGCTCCGGCGATGGGGGCAGCATTTCGTAGTGTTGTGTCGCGCGTTGCCGGCCGCTCTGCCCATGACCCGTACGCGGGTCGTGTGGCAATCTGTGGCGTCACAGCACTGAGCCTGTGGGGGGGCGCTGGGTTGGAGCACCTTGCGAAGGTCCTCGAAATCGAGCAGCGTCCAGTCTGCTCACGCAGTTCGGCACAAGGTTCAATCTTCAATTGTGTTGTTGCTGAGGCCTGACATCTTGGGATATTTCACTTTTTTCTGGTCCAGTTCATTCTGAGCCCATAGTACCAGTTTCATCAGCTTAGCCAGCTTGGGAGTGGATTCACGATTTTTCATAATCCAGTACAGCTTGGTTGACTTCAATCCATACCTATGGCCTCTGCAGCACGCTCTGCAGGTCTCCAAACGGCGTCTCTTATGGGATATCAAAAACAGGCGAGGCCGAAGTACGTTGTCCTTCTGTCAGACACTGTGCTCGCCTCTCCCGGCACCGCTAACTGTGTCTGGTCAAAACTCCAAGGCTGCTTCAGTGTCTCGTTGGCAAATCAAATCTATAAATTGCTGTTGCTGCAGCCGATAGTGCAAGTATCTGTTTGTGTCTAGCAGCTCCAAGTAAGGCCATGTATTGGTACAATAGTTTTGTGGATCTGGCCTTTCAGGATAATCTCTCGTGCTTCATGGCGGCGAATGCTCAATATATTTCAGCCATGCTCAATGTCTTGTTTTGTACACGGCAGGGGAGGGGCCCTAACATTTTCTCCCCGTCTAGTTAGTCACGGAGTACGCACTTGTCAAATTTGTACCTGGTTTAAACCCACAAGGTGAGAAAGTCAAGTCTGGACTTCCGAAAGCGTGGCAATGGCCCACCACTGCTATTTTCAGCAGCAAGTTCACATGTGCTCACTGGAGGGACACCAGGGGCATTCACATTGGAGACGTCACTGGGGCAAGTATACACGAGGTGTGACGGTTCGCAGGTACACAGGAGGGGACCCTGTTGCGAGTACACATGTCTAGACAGAGTCCAAGCACACACGAGGTGACTCGGGCCGCAAACGAGGACGGTCTGGGGTCGGACCTCCGGTGTCCGAGATTATTTCAGGCATTTCAGACAGCACCCTACATCTTGAAGTAATTTTGCTCTGCTCAATCTGAGGAGAGCTTCCATGAGGGAGAAACAGCTACCCGTTTTACGAGGTTAGAATGTAGACTGTGCTCTATGGCGGTGACTAGAGTGCACCTGCCTCTATCTCCCTGTGTATTAAATGAATGCTCCCTCGGGTACCCATGAGGTGACGTGTTAAATTATGCATGAGGTGACGCGGGTGCAATTACGCATGAGGCGACGCAGTGCACATTTACGCATGAGGCGACGCAGTGCGCATTTACACAGGAGGCGACGCAGTGCGCATTTACACAGGAGGCGACGCAGTGCGCATTTACACAGGAGGCGACGTTGTGCGCAGTTACACAGGAGGCGACGCTGTGCGCAGTTACACAGGAGGCGACGCTGTGCGCAGTTACACAGGAGGCGACGCTGTGCGCAGTTACACAGGAGGCGACGCTGTGCGCAGTTACACAGGAGGCGACGCTGTGCGCAGTTACACAGGAGGTGACACTGTGTGCAGTTACACAGGGGGGACGCTGTGTGCAGCTACACAGGAGATATCGATGTCTAAAGCTACACAGGAGGTGTCGCTGGGTACTTAAAAATGAACATGTACTTGAAAATGAACTGTCGGTTTTTAAACTGCACACATTTACAGAAGTTGTATCACAGCATCACCATTTTTCTTATACTCAGGCCCATTGGCACTATGGTAATGCATTATCAATTTGCACAAATTTTGGGCCTGCGTTAGCCACACATACCTCCTCCAGTCCGACCCACTCTAAGACCATTCAGCTCTGGCTCCACTCCAGGTCTGGCTGATACAATAAAGCCTCTAACTTGTTTAGTCTCATCGGACACATGTTGGCACGTTAATGGTCATGTAGATTGTGTCGTGACAGGAAGGCCTGCTATTGGTTTGGCTGGTTTTACTTGAAGGGTGCGGAGGTGGGCAGGCAAAATTATCAGTCAGAAACTCAACAACAGGGGTTCACACACAGTGGAGGGCCCTTGGCGAGGTTCACTCGTAATCTTTTACCTTAGACAGTATTTATTTAGTGGTTATTCAGGTACTAAGGTGGGGATACCTTTGTCAGTATTGACATGTCTGGAAGTACGTAGTGGGGAAGTAATAGTGCCCCAAGTTGCGCAACATGTATATACTTTTGTATAGGGCGCTTGTTAATAAGCTTCCCTGGGTCCAACGAGTGCCAGGCAAACGGGGACGACTTGTCAAGAGATAAACATGAGTAGTTACTCGACACGGTGTGTTCGAAGGGATGTTTCCTAAGCAAGACTCAAACTGGCCTTAAACGCATGATGGAGACCATCAGGGACATGCCTAAAGAAGAAAAACCTGTAAGGGGATGGCATGCCAAGGGAGATAGCTTACATTTTCGCCGAATCCCCTCAAATCCAACATGCCTAAAGAAAGCAAGGAATGCCCGAGTGATTGGTTGGACCTGTTATTAATTTTATTAAACACACCAAGTACGGCGAACTAGTGACATGTAAAACTCATATCAATGGTACTTCCAGGACACATCTCCTTCAGTACACACACCGCCAGACAGGGCTGCTCTCCCCTGGAGCAAAGGGAAGCTAAACACCATAGATGGCATAACGCCTACGTGGGGAAGCAAGAAAGATGGTGATGGATTGGGGAGCGACGAATCTTGGTCTGCTCGCACCGTCAGGTGATTTCCGCAGGGGCTTAGCTAAGCTTGCGGCCAGGCAGTGGTCTTGTCCAACTAATGTGGAAATGTTAAGGGTTGCAAGCATGCACCAAGAGAGGGATCCTCGAGACCATCCAGGACAGACAAGAACACCCGCCCTATAGCCAGGGAGCCAGGCATTTGCGGAAACTGCCAGCTAATTTGTGGGTTGCGGTACAATAAGCTGAGGGGAACATGGGGTCAGAGCATAATTTGGTACTTGGATTGAAGAATGATTGTTTTGGCGTTCCCACTGCTCAAGAAGGGGCAAGTATTTGTTCAGGTTGTTCACCCCCTTACACGTCACGTACACAAGGACACCCGTGCTTAAGGTCACATATCACATGGCAGGATAGTTGCCAAGGGGGGGAATGGCCATTGACATGCCTTGCCAGGACCGGGATAGCCGCTCACACTAACTGGAGCCTCTAGGGAGGATATAGGTGGGAAACACAGACTGGGGTGTGCCGGGCCCAAAACCCCTCACCAAAGCTGCGGGGGCATCAGGCTGTCGGGTGTCTTTGAGGGATGGGCAAGGGCATTAAAGGGTTGTAGTGCGTGACACAGCATTTGCAGGGATGCAGAAGGGTCCCAGTGGATCCACCAAAGGGACTACAGCGAAACATGTGACACAGAGTCATGTAGTCCGACACTGTAAGTATCAAGGGTCACAAGGGATAGCAGTGACCGGGCATCTGTGACCGGTTGAAGGTTCAGCAAGGAGGGTAGGCTGTGTAAGTTGTCACTTCACGAAAGGGTGCAGTGTCTAATATTGGGCACCATACACTTATTCCCCCAAACCTGCTGTGACACCATTACTATGTTCACCAGGGATAAATTGAAAAGAACTTTGAAATTGTCTGGTCAATGTGGTGAAGTAATGCACCCTAGAAGAAGACCACACGGGCAATTTAGCAACCAGTTGGGGACAGGTGACTTCAGTGGTCTGGAATCACCCCCCGGCTCCCGCATGGAGCTCGGCCGGGGAGGCGATGGAGCCTGCGCGCAGGAGGTGCATCTGCGCTGTGCGTAAATTCACTGAACAGAGGGGATTTGGCTTCATTAGACATGAGTGCTACACGCCAAATTCACAGGGTGTTTTGAGGACAATGGGGTACATCTGTCCAGTATAAGCATGGACCTGTTCTTGCTGGTTAGGGGAGAGGCCCTAGAAATAGCAGGATGTAAGTAGGAATGCCGGCCTTGGTGGGGGGCCCTGGCTGCGACGGTCGCCACACCCAGGGCTGTGGCGGAGTTACAGGGCGATCCGGAGGCGGAAAGGTACTCAGGGTACCCTCTTCAGGAGCACAAAGGGTGCTGAGGCCTAATATCCCCAGGAAGTCTGTGCGGTGGACCCTGGGGTGCGACGGCGCCCCGTCTGTCCTACGGGCGGTTGGAAAACAACCGGGGGTCGCTTGAACGCTCCGCCCCTCGTAGGGGGGGGCGTGAGTAATAGGGTGGACCGATGGTTCACCGGAAGTGGGAGGGGCTATCCCCTCACCACAACCGCTAAACACCGATTGGCTAAGGCCACGATGCAAGTTGGCCCATCAGGTGGTAGGCCGGTAGGGGCGGCTTGCCTTTGGATCGCCTGTAAGATAACCCACCATGTTGGCATATTTGGTATGCTAATAAACCTGCAGCAATTTTCCCACCAAAAGTTTGTCTTGTCTGCTTATTTATTATGTATGTATGTTGCTGTGGGAGGACTGGTGAGTGTTGCCGATATTGGCACTATGCGGGCTGACCGACTCGTCCCCGCAGGGGACCCTCATAAGAGGGCGGCCCCTCTAGTGCCACAAGATGGCACACTGGACAGTCTAGTGTCCGGTGACCCCTCGGGGTCCTGCGCGTCACTTCCGGCCGAGGTGGGGGAAGGGGAGAGGTATAAATGCCTCCCCCGCCCACCTGGCGGCCTCTGTGACCCTCACCCTGACGCCGTTTCCCTCCCTACCGCTTACCCTTCGTTCCAGGGTGGGGGGGGAGGTTCTTCTAATCCTCTTTATTTGTGTTGCAGGCAGAGTTACAGGGCGATCCGGAGGCGGAAAGGTACTCAGGGGTACCCTCTTCAGGAGCACAAAGGGTGCTGAGGCCTAATATCCCCAGGAAGTCTGTGCGGTGGACCCTGGGGTGCGACGGCGCCCCGTCTGTCCTACGGGCGGTTGGAAACCTGTACAACCGGGGGTCGCTTGAACGCTCCGCCCCTCGTAGGGGGGGGGCGTGAGTAATAGGGTGGACCGATGGTTCACCGGAAGTGGGAGGGGCTATCCCCTCACCACAACCGCTAAACACCGATTGGCTAAGGCCACGATGCAAGTTGGCCCATCAGGTGGTAGGCCGCTAGGGGCGGCTTGCCTTTGGATCACCTGTAAGATAAACCACCATGTTGACATATTTGGTATGCTAATAAACCTGCAGCAATTTTCCCACCAAAAGTTTGTCTTGTCTGCTTATTTATTATGTATGTATGTTGCTGTGGGAGGACTGGTGAGTGTTGCCGATATTGGCACTATGGCCCTGAAGCCCATTCACACTTGCATTGCCAAATTGGCCAAGAGAAATCTGAATGCTTCACTTCAGCCTCAAGGGCAGAGAGACCATGCCCTGATAAGAACACATATCCCCCCCCTAAGCCCCCCCTCAAAAGCTAAAGTAAAAACCCACCACCAGAGGCGCAACTAGAGGGGGGTGGACTAATACAATTTTCGCGGGGGCTAATTCTTCCAGCAATAGGCAGAGTGGAGATGCAGGGGCTCTAAGTAGGGGTGAAAAAACAACAAAGTCTCATTAACATGTAAATGGTCTTTTAAAGACCTATGAAGTACTCGGGTGCGGCTGCAATAAGATGGACGACAGACCAGCCAGCCTACAGCAGCTCAAAAGCGGTCTGTGTGTGCCCGGGAAGCTGTCTCAGCCTGTGCTGACACACACGACAGGGCGGGCTGAAGCCCTTTGAGCCCTATGGGCGTTGCGCGCCTTCCCACCTCCTTGACTCCCCCTCCCACCACTATAGAACTTAATATTGCCTTCCTGGCAAAGACACATGACATCTGCCATAAATCACACTCCATTCTGTTTCCCGGTGGACTGAGCTCCAGAGCAGGGATGAATCCCCCGCTAGAGATTACCTCAATGGGTCCCTAAACAAAGCAGGTCTGAACCTTCTTTGGGAAACTTCCACCAATCACAAACGCTTAAAAAAACTGGTCATCAAAACCATTAAATCCCTCTCAGTGATCGACAACAAGGCAGCTTTGGCAAGAAGAGCCCACGGTTGGCTTGTTCTGAACAACTGTGACTCCGTAATCTTATTTTCACACGGGGTACACCAACTCAGTCAAGGAGAGCTTTTTGAAATATCGCCAGGCATTCTTCCATCTCTATCACATCTACAGCCTTGGAAGTGAAACCCAGACCTGACCAGTTCACTTATGTGACGATGGTAAAGATCTGCTGCACCTAATGTGCTCCTGTAAGGCGTTAATAGCTAAACGCAGACTACTGCTAAAAACATTGTTTAACCAAAGAGGAATCCACACACGTAGGCAGGCTGTGCTGGCCTTCTTCGCTCCAGGAGATTTGCAGCTAAATTGCCAACTCGTGAGGTTTTTAAAAAAGGCAGAAGGGAAAATGCCAGCAGCAGACAGTTGGCATGGGCTGGCTAAGGCCCCCGGACCTTCCAGCATATATCCCTCCTCCTGAAAGGCCTTATGGACTATCCTGTTTCGAGCTCAACATGCAAACATCTATCTATGTGACAATTTGTGCACAGTGCAAAAAGCAGCGATTGAGCCTGAGGGGCGTCTTTGAAATTGTATTTATAGGCATAGTAACTGCAAGGGCAGCATTAGCGCGTCCGCCAATTTGCTCTGCACAGATTTGTCTTTTAATACACTTTATGAATCAATATTAAGCTCGTATGGATTGTACTGAAAGATTTTATATACGACTGCCACTTTTGGTAGATGTTAGAAGCTGGCCTGGTATATGATATGCACTTATGTAAGTGGGCACCTTGCACCAGTCCAAACAACCCTTATGATGATTTAAGAGGTCTTACACAACCTTAGAAAGCTCTCTAAGTGGTAGCTGTGGAGAGCAGCCTTCAGGCTTAGTCCAGAAGGAGTGCAAAGCAGCTTGTTTTACCAGAATGAAATCTTATAGTATAGATTAAGTGAAAAAGAACCACACAAGGTATTTATAAAAATATGTATTTATTATATAATACTCTCTAATAAAATTAGATATCTCCTACATGGAGATAAACACAATGCACACAATACTTTGCATAGAAATACAATAAATAGCACGAAATACATAGTGGACCCCAGGGGGGACCTAACCATATACTAAGAAAGTGGTATAAGAACCACGACTCGGGTCAAGACAATGTCGAGAGGACGTAGACATGCTGGGGACCCAAGGAACCACCCAAGGTGAGTGACTAGGTACCCCACAGAGAGCGTGTGCAGTGTGGGAACATGACTGCGTGCTTCGTACAAGTCTACGTGTAAGTCGCGGTCAGATTTTTAAAGATTAAGGACCCTTCCCAGTGGACCCTGAGGAAAACCTGTGGAAGACAGAAGGTTGGAGAGCCACTCCACCCGTGGATACCCTAGTACCCACGTTACCTGCACCAGGGAAGCCGGGTGCATACATGTGCAGTAGTGTCGGAAACTGCGTCGGACCCAATGGAGGACTTCAGGAAAGTGCTGCTGCTGGAGAAGGAGAAAGTGTCCGGTGGAATCCGAAGGTGGATTCTAGATGAGAGGTACCTGCAAGCAGAGGGGACAGAGTCTATGTCACTCAGGACTAACCAGGAGAATTGGAAGACGAATGCCCTCTGATGTCGGGTGTTGCAGGAGAGATGACAATAACCTTGATTCTGCAGCTGTGAGGACCAGGCAACGCTGAGGAAGTCCAGGAGCCATGCATGAGCTGTCCCACGGAGGATGTCGAGTGCTGAGGGGTTGGTGTCTGGTGGGAGCACCAACAAGCCTTGACAAATGCAAGGAATTGAACAAAGAGCAACGTCGGGACCAGCAAGGTCCAGGGGACTCACCACAAGCAGGGGAGTCAGTGCAGGCCCGAGCAATCAGGGGAGCCCAAAAGGAACAAAGTTGACCCTCAAAAAGGACCCACAGGCCGGAGGCACTGGAGTTGCAAGAGGACCTCGAGCAGCGCACCAAAAGATGCAGGCCAAGGTGCACACGGTGTGGTGTGGCTGAAGATTCTGGGCACTGGAGGTGCTTGTGGTTGGGGCTACTTGGAGCCCGAAGATCTTCTTGGAAGGAAGCCAACAAGCCAAGTTGACACGGTGCACAGGGGTTCAGTTATTGCAGCCCTCACGAGGGATACTGGCCTCAAACTTGGTGAGAGTGCAGGGTAGGCCTCGAGAGCTGTGGAGAACCACCACCTGTGTTGCAGAACCTACAGAGTCCGGAGGAGCTCAGGATCAGCAGACCGGTCGACTTAGTTGCGGTGCCTGTGAATGCAGGGGAGTGACTCCTTCACTCCAAGGGAGATTCCTTCAGGTGTCTTTGATGCCCACAGACATTGGAAGGTTCCCGTATGGTGCACAGGCACGGACGATCCAGCAGACTGGAAGGGAGACAATGTCGAGCCCAAACGAAGTCCAGCGAGCCCAGATGGTAGAAGAAGAAGTGGTGTCTGATCTGAATCTTGTCCCACAACGAATCTAGGGACCCACCCTACGGTAAGCCCTTAAGTACCTTAAGGAAAGGGTTGGGACGATTTAGGGGACCCTCCCAAGGGAGGTTCTGGACAGGGGGGAGGTTACTCCCATGCAGTGCTTAATTTGAGCCGGTGCTTTCCGGTGCTCAGCACCGGCACCTAATCCTCGGCACCGGTGCTTGTAGCACTAGTTAAGGACACACTTATATAGACGGCACATTATTTTCCCCAGACTCACAGGATGTTGAGCCACGCCAAGACTCGAACCGGGGTCTCCAGCTCTGAAATCGGCAGCTCTACCCATTAGGCCAAGTCCTCTCCAGGTCAATAAGTGCCGGGGCTCTAGTCAGGAGGCAGTTTGCACCAGCACATTTCTCCTGTTAGCGCTGCCTCCTGAGGAGAGCCCCAGCACTTTTTATTTTACAAATTAGCCACTGCTCCCATGCCATGTCCTTTGTCCAGTTTCGTGCCAGAGCAGGAGCCAATGGCTCCCAGAGCTGGTTTGAACTGGACTATGCATGGGGACACCAAATGTGCCCCTCATGCAGACTTAGAGGCGCTGGCAAGTGCACCCACCCAGTCCCAATACGCTAAATCCTGTCTGGGAGGTGGTCACACCTCCCTGTGACAGGATGCCTATTGTTCTGCCTTCCCCTGCTTGAGCTTGGCTCAGAAGCAGGAGGGCAGAATCGTGTCTCTGGTCGGCAGCAACCATTTTGTGCTGTCTGGGTCTAGAAGGCTGGCACCAGGAACACTGAGAGCCTAATGGAGGGCTCTTCCAGTGATCTCCCACACCGTGTACGGTGTGGGGGTATGATTCCAACATGTTTGATACCAAACATGATAGGATTCGTTGCAGCCAATTTCGAGATGGTCATCGCGTAATTACGCGGTGCCCCTCTATATAGTATATGGCTGCTTCACTTACAACCTGGGAGAATGGACTCCGTAGGCTGTAGGGGTGTCCTTCTCATGCATGGGCACCCTCACACTTAGAACCAAGCACCCTGCCTTCAGGATTGATAAGGCCTGCTATAGGGATGTCTTATAGGTTTTAAGTGCAGTGACCCTAGATATAGGAAACCTATATCTTTAGTAAGTGGTGCTAGCACCAGCTCACACAGGCTGCAATGGAAGGCCTGTAGTTCCATTTCAAATGGTCTCCCATAGGTGGCATAATACATGCTTCAGCCCACCCATGGTGGACCTCTGGGGTACCTATGCCCTGTGTACATGGGTACCATATACTAGGGACTGATAAGGGTACCCCAGTATCAAATCTGGGATGTACCTAAGTACTGAACATAACAACTTAAGGGAGAAAGCAGAGAGACTGGGGTCCTGATTAGCAGGACCCCAGTCAGACTAGTCAAAAACCAGCATAGCACCAAGCAAAAAGTGGGGGGAACCATGCAGAAGGATCCTACCTTCCAACAGTAGATAAACATTGGGGTTGTTTATTATGCACTTTATGAATTGACATGCTCTTTGACCACATGTTAGTATCCTTTCAATCCTACCATAACTGTGGATGGCAAATTTGCAACAGACCTACGATCTTATTGTTACTGAATCTCTTGTTTAAATAACCTTAAAAGCTCAGATTTGTAAAGGTTTGCCACTTTGCACTTTAAGATCTAAAATGCTTTTCCTCTCGTTTTAAATAACCTTAAAGCTCAAATTTGTAAAGGTTTGCCACTTTGCACTTTAAGATCTAAAATGCACTTTGATTTTGCGCAGGCTTTTAAGCAATTTTCTATCTATACCTGTCGATCTCAAACTTGTAATTGATGCATGGTTCAATTTTATAAAACTTGTTTTAATGATGTTTTAACGTTGCAATGGATTTACTTAACCAAGCAATACTAATAAAACTTAAACTTTAAGGATGGGGATCAGTGTGGGGGTGTTCAGCTTCGCAAATTTAAAAAAACAGGACATTCTACTGACATAGAAGTAGAACTATTATTATAGCCCTCTTCGACAAAGTCTGCAACACCACAAAACCTAGAGACAATGTTACATACATGCAACATTTATACTAATAGTGGTATGCATTGCATTAAATTAGGTAGGCATTTTGGTAGTAATCACAAATGCAAATGTTCTCAACCATATTTAAATTTCCATATACAGCATAAAACAACGGCAAAAACTAAGACAGCGTCGGGGTTGTGAACTTGTGAACCTTAGCAATTTGAACTGCTGATACGGTGGTGCCCACTGACCTGAACTGCTCTGTGCCGACTCCCAGTTCTTGTTTCTATCATTATGGGTGATTTGGAGGTCACAAATGAAAGGTTTTGTAATTGTTTTTAGAAGGGCAATGCCACAAAACTAAGGCATAATAAGGCATGCTGTGTTGCATGTTACATGTCAAGCTAAGCTGCTACCCCTCCTTTCCAAATAAAGCCAAGAGAATGGTGCCGGTATTTTTGATAAAGAGATGCCTGCCTTTTGAGCACGCTGTAACAAGCATCAACACAAGAGATGGTCAGATCTATGACCAACATTTCTAGGGCAGAGCTCTTGCTCTTGCTCATCTAGCCCCCCGGTCAAAACCAGGGCGTGTATTTAATTTGCAGAAAGCTGTTGGGAAACTCAGGCATATGTCTAAAAAACGGGACTGTCCTAGCGGGATGTCTGGTCACTGTTGAACAGGGTAACAATGAAGGAGACTAATCTCCTATTTTGGTATCAGGCCAGGGCTTTGATGATTAGGGGTTATGTGATTCTGCCACTTTTGCCATCTTGCGGGGCAATCAAAGAATGTGGTGTCCCCAGGGCAACAAGCGGAGGTGGGTAGATGTTGATGTTGAGGAAGTGGGACAGTCTAGGTCAAGCTCTCACAGAGAAGGCCCTCCCAAACGTGTTATTTGATCTGAAGGATATAGTTCACCCTAGTTTTACTTACTGGGCTACCTCCCCAAGAACTGTCTGATACATGTAGTTAAGACGCTCATGGATAGAGAGGTGATAAACCACCTCTGGGCAGAATGCCCTAGACCTTTCCTTGAGGGCAAGATAGTGGTTACCCCTGACGTGGACCTAAAAATGACCACCTTTATGTTCATGTTGTGCAAAGTCTCCAAGAAGGGATTCAACTTGGCTTGGCATGGGTGCCAAGATATACTGTTAGATATGTCAGGACCCCTGACAAAGATTCTCAATTGGGCCCTTTCTACTAAGGCCAGTGGTGGAATGGTTTGCCCTGATATTTTGGTTGAATGGGCACCCAGGTGGTAGTGTGCCTTCTGGGCAACGAAAACTGTTCTTAATCTACGGGAACGTTCAGGTCCATCATTATTAGGTTAGGCCTGAAACTGGGTCACCTGGTGGACAAAGAAGCTGACCCTGCAGCCCTTGGATATTTCTTAGGAGATCACCTTGTAAAAAAATTTGGGACGCTCTGTAACAATGTGTAATGCCTTAAACAAATCTCAAATTTTGTTGGAAAAGTTATTCAATCAAGCACTTTATGTGAAGGACAGCCATGGAAAGGGGCTACACAGCCAGCTGTGTCCACACTCCTGGTTCCCACAAGTTCTAAAGCAGAGAGGCAGATGGACCCAGGATAAGTATGTCTCCTTCTTCATCTCTATCAAACAGTTAGCAAGAATAGGTCGCATGCTAGTATCATCAATTCAGGCCATTTTTCCAAACCCACTTCACTACTGGATCCTTTAATGACTGAAGATCATCCATATCTAAAGAGGCTAACCTTAGATCAGATTCCCTTACCTTCAGGAAGCCTGCACCGAATTGCAAATCTAATTACACAAATGGAAACGTGAAATGGTAGAGCGATCTTCCGATCACTCCTGGACTCAATTAGAGAATTAGATGCCAGCAGGATTGGCTCGGGAGCAAGACACGGCTCTGCCTCCTTTGAGGGCAACTATTCAACACAGGAATCAAATCTCCACAATTAAAGCTTGGCGCAACTAGGGGATTCCTTTTCAGTTAAGTGCTGGACAAATTACAAGGCCAACTGTTGCATACATCTCAAGATGAATATATTTTGGCAATATGCTACCCAAACAATTTAGGAAGAATACATTGAATAATCTAGAAGATCTAGCCTGAGAACTTTGGCACCACTTGCTGGCCAACAGGATCTCAGTGATGGCAGAATATTCTTTGGGTGAATCCAACAGGATAGCAAACAGGATAGCAGCATCTGAGTGAATCCAACAATAGGAAAATGAATACTCAAGGTTTTCTGGCACTAATGAGAGTGCTGGGGCACTTTCACAATTGATCTTTTCGCCTTCCATCTGACCCGTGAAATTCTGCCATTCTACAGTTACAGTCCAGCCCCAGAAGTAAAGGCAAGAGATGTCTTTCTACAGGTTTGAGGGTGCCCAACATTAAACGTCTTTCCCCGGCTTCTATGGAACTACGTCTGACAGTTCAGTTGAGGCATTAACAAGCAGATCTGATCTTAGTTACTCCTTAATGGAGGACACAAGCCTCGTGCCCAAGGTTCTACTAATATAAATCCAAGTCTGTTTTTTTATAACAAAGTGACGGTCGACTGTATTGCATCTTTTGACTTTTACATCTGTTGGAATTTTACCAATATCCACCCTTATTTCAGATTGAATCTGCTCACATTGATTCAGTAAGTAGCCTGAAATTTCATGACCTACTTATTTTCAACCCAAACCAAACTTTACTTAGAAATACACCTGATTAAATGTTACTTTCCAGTCACAGTACAAAGCCCCTTACTTCAGCATTTTTTAATAACCTGGTGACAGCCCATTAATCACAACAGGTTGAAAAGCCATTGACGAATGTGGCATTTAGAATTTGTTATAATTAATTTTTGATCACTGACAATGTGATGAGAAGCAATACAGTTATCAGATTAATGACAACTTGTTGATTTCCTATTTGTTAAATACACACTGTATTTTCTCTTTATCTCACTGTGTAGTCACATGAGCACTTTGGTGAAGCAGTAAAAGTTTTACACAAGCACATTTTGCTGGTTTTCTTTTTAAGTTCATGATTTAGCAGTGTATTAAGGTCATTGATTTGTATCCAAACTGTTTTTTCTACACAGAACTTTTGTTTTACCTGTGTCATTTTAACAATATGACAACTTCTAATGTATCATCTCAAGAGACAGAGGCCCTCATTTTGATGTAGGCCAAAGGCTTTTCGACCGACATCTTCGGTTTCACTTTCGACCGCCATATTACAATGACGGCGGTCGAAAGTGAAACCGGCCGGTCATTCCGGCTGGCTTCCAACGGGCTCAAGGAGCCCGTTGGCCACTCCAAACTGACACGTAATCCCTTAAGGATGGCGTTTCCGCCGTTGGGATTACTATGTCAGTTTCCCACAGGCTTTTCTCGTCTGGCTTTCCGACATTAAAAGCCTGTCGGAAAGCGACTTTGAAACAAACAGTGGCATCCGGATAAGGGCCTGGGGGACACATATGGTGCCCCCCTGTCAATCCGTGCACCGATGGCAGGCACCGTGTGGTGCCTGCCACGCGGTTCAGGGATTAACAAAAACTCCCATTTCTCTATGGGAGCTTGTGCTGCAGTCGGTATCCGACCGCAGCACAAGCTCCCATAGAGATATGGGAGTGTGCGACTGCATCATGTGCGGTCGCATCCTAATACTGCGGTCGGTACCGCCGACCAGAGGTGGGTCGTCCCGATTCCTCAACGGTCCGACCGACATCGTAATGAGGCCCAGAGTCTGCAAAATGTTTTGCAGTGGGGTCTGAAGATATTAATCAAAGATTAGGGAACCCTAAAAGTACTTTACTGCAAGACAGCCAACTGTGAAGGGATTGCAGGAAGTTTACGTGTTTCCATACCTGCAAGCCATTTGGTTGACATGTCAACATGCAAATCTGGTAAGGCGAGTTCAGAAGGTGCAATATTTGATTGAAGAAATGTGAAGAAACCAAAATCGCTAGGGTTCTTCTAAGATATTCTTTACTTATCTCCTCTTTGTTTTTTTTATTTTGTAGTAGCTGTTCATGGTGAAAAAAAAAAAGTGAAGATGTAGAATACCACGCTACGCACGGTCTCTTTAAATGTCTCTTTAAATGTCTCTTTAAATGTCTCTTTAAATGTAAATGTGAGTCTTCTTGCTATTTTAGGAATCTTGAAATGACATTTTTAGAAAATTTGCTCTCAAACAAGTAAACAGCAGTTAGGAGATTAGAGTTGGCACCAGCACATGATCTAGAACATTTATACGGAGGTTTATCTATTTTATATAAACTATAAGGCATAGAGCCTTTCTCAATAATTGAGGTATGTCCTTTGTACAGCACTACAATCGCCTAAGGCCATCTTCAGCTGGCAGCCTAGAAACTGTCTGTAGAGGATGGGGGCTCAGTTTCTAGGCTAATTACAATCAGCTTCTTTCTACATCCAAAAAACATGAGTTCCGAGAATCGACATACACAGACATGTTTGGTGCACAATTGGTTTGAGGAGCCAGAGCAAACAAATCTTATCTGGTAAGTACTCATCACGAACATATAATAGAATCTGTAGCTTCGTCTTCAGATTCAATGTTTAAAAAGTTGTGTTTCAAACCCTTGTTGACTGTGACATCTAAAGTGATTGATAAGCTTTGAACTGGCATTATATTTTCCTACAATCATGTCAGAAAATAAAAAATTTCCTAGCTTTCATGTCTGAAAGTTTTAATACTGTTAATGACGCAGGCAAGAGTATTATCCCATCCATTAACTCTTATGTTGTAAGTATGAGATTATACAGTGCTGGACTTGGATATCATGTTTGCCTTTGCATGTGGTACTCCATTTTTGCCCCTCCAAGAACAGTCCACAGTATGATATTTTATTATAAAACATATTTCTTGATACCATTGGTGCCTAGTTTTCTTGTTATAACCTTGAGCCTGATGTATTTAATGGTTTTCCCCATGCGGTGTCTATAAAGATATGGGTTGATAAATAAGGGCCTAGGTTTGGACCTGAAACACGACCAGCAGTTGAGACTAATGAGAACAAGACACTTCTGTTTGGAAAGAAAGCGGTTAAGATGGCCGTAAAGAACTCTGTTATTGACTGAACTGGTGTTGTCACGATGGGGTCTGTTGTTGTGTTTAACTCTGAGTCATGGGACTTGTAATCATCATTATGTTGTTTATATCTTGGCTGCCGTGTAAGTAAAGTAAGAGAAGCAAGCATAATACTTACCTCTGTGTCCTTAATAGAATTTAAATTTTCAGATACAGGTGCGTGAAATGTTTTAAAATATCTACTTGGCCAAGGGACGGGATGCTTCCGAAATGTAATTGTCCTGTAAAAAAAAAACACTTGTTCCTTTTGCTGCCATTCACAGGGGTGACAAATTCTAATTATATAAAAGCTCTGCTTGCAGCTTCTCTGAGTATGCCAGGGCTCAAGTTACATCAGGGTATGGATTTCAGCAAGGTTTTGATTATGCCGCCTTCCTATAAATCTAAACAGTCCCTGAGGGGAGCGGTATGAAACTCCATTCTGCCCAATCACGAGTGGCCGTTATTCTCGTATCCGGATTTAACAAGTGCAAGAACAACTGACCCTATTTTACCAGCTGGAAAATGTGTCCAGTAAAATTCCTTTCGTTACTGGCTGCATTGCAGCCTTGACATAGTTTCCATTTATAAACTGCCCAGAGCAGGTTAAATGTGAACAATAATACCCACAGAAAAGGAATACTGTGAATAATTCCGCCAGGTAAAACCAGACCTGCATGGTTAGTCCCAATTCCATGGGGATAACTCATAATTGTAATTGTAAATCGGATTTATAAAGCGCAGCTACTGCCCGAAGGCGTCTTGGCGCTATAACGACTGAGGACAGAAGGGACATTAGTGCTGGGGACAGGAAAAAGAAAAAATTATTTAGTTCATGCAGTCTGTGTAAATAGCCACGTTTTTAAGCTTTTCCTGAAACTCAGCAGGGATGAAGCTGTTTTTAGGGAAATAGGTAATTTGTTCCAAAGCATCGCTGTTGATCTGAAGAGGCTCCTACCTCCCCAGGTAGCCTTCTTGAAAGGAGTAACTACCATGTTCCTAGCCAATCCTGACCGTAAGGTTCTGTTGGGGACGTACCACTTTAGTTTGTTCCTAAACTGCACTGGTCCTTGACCGTGCAAAGATTTAAAAGCCAGACAGAGGGCTTTAAACTTACATCTCTGCCTAACCGGTAGCCAGTGCAGTTTTTTTATAGCTTCTCTTGCTGATACATTTTTAGGGATCTTTAAAATGAGACGGGCTGCCGCATTTTGTACGATCTGGAGCCTGTTGACCAGACCTGAGTTGAGGGTAAGATAAAGGCTATTGCAATAGTCTATACGTGAGAAGACCATAGCCAGGATCACTGTTTTCAGGAGTTCCCTTGGTATATATTTCTTAATTTCATTGATTAGTCTTATATCAGAAAAGGAAACAGATGTGATTTTGCTAATTTGTTCTTTGAATTTAAGTTCTTTGTCTATGATGATGCCCAAGTCCTTTGTTTTGGTAGAGGGTGTGGGCAGCGCATCCAGTACTGGTGGCCACCAGTCGGGCGTCCAGAGGGAGGGTTTGTTGCCAAAGATAATAACCTCCGTTTTTGATGCATTCAACTTCAGACAGTTTCCATCCATCCAATCACTCACATTCTTCATACATGCACTAAAAGCCTCTCCCGGGTTCTTTTCCCCGTTTGTTAGGGACACCACAATTTGTGTGTCGTCAGCGGATGAAGCTAGGGAGAAGCCCGCCTCTTTTATAATCGGGGCTAGTGGCGCTATATATAAGTTAAAAAGTGTGGGGCTCAGGGCTGAGCCCTGAGGGACTCCACATGGTAGGGAGAACTGCTTGGAGATTGCTGACCCCATTGCTACATTTTGCTGTCGATTTATTAAAAATGATTTTAAAAGCTCAAATGCTGTGCCTTTTACTCCTGCCTCCTGGAGACGGTCAGCCAAGATCTCATGGCTGACCGTGTCAAAGGCCGCCGAGAGGTCAAGCAGCACCAAGGCAGCCGATCCACCTCCATCAAGAATTACTCGGATATCCTCAGTTGCTATGATAAGGGCAGATTCAGTACTATGATACTTCCTGAAACCATGTTGTGTTTCATCTAGCAATGAGTTTGTTTCAATGTGTTCTGTGATTTGTTTGTTCATTTATTTTTCTATACATTTGGCAGCAAAAGGGAGTCTTGCAATAGGGCGGTAATTGCTGGGTTCAGTGCTGTCCAGGTTGTCTTTTTTTAAGAGTGGAAGAATTGAGGTACGTTTCCACTGGGCGGGAAAGATTCCGCTAGAGAACACTTTATTAATAATTTGCCCCAAATGCACTGCCAGTTGGGTGGGTATCAGATGCATTATGCTAGGCGGGCAGGGGTCGTATGGGGAGCCAGACTTAATTGACAGGATAAGGTCTTTTAATTGGTCCTCCGAGGGGTTCATAAACGTAGAAAGGCTATTTATGTTTTTTCTAGTATCAGATGTATGCTTAATCTGAGTGTTGTTATCCGCAAATTTGTCATAGATATTGACCACCTTCTCTTGAAAAAAATTGGCCAATAGATCACAAAAGTCTTGATTTGATTCCGTATGACTAGCCTTATTAGGTTTGACCAACTTATTGATAACCGAGAAAAGGGTTTTATTAGTATCGCAAGCATTTTTTATGTGCTTAGTGAAATAATCTGTTTTTGCTTCTATGATATCTTTCTTATGCCTTGCAAGTTTGGCTTTATATGTGATTTTCTCCTCTACCTCATAGTTTTTTCTCCATCTTTGTTCCTGTCTACGACATTCCTGTCTTGATAGTCTCAGATTCTCACTATACCAGGGTTGGGACACCTTTCTTTTTACTGTTTTGTTAATGATGGGTGTTATCTTAACCAGCGCAGTATTAAGCCAGCGAGAGAGAATCTCAACATTATGATCCACATTGTTCTCCTGCATGGTACTGGTTTTTACATGTGTGAATTTACCACCCTGCCAATGCCATACAACTCTTATTCAGGGCCATAAAGTGGCTGGAAGTAAGCAGGAAGTAGTTCCAACGTCGAAACGCTTTGTCAGTCTCTGCACACCTGCAGATTTACCTCTAATCTCTTTGCACAATGGACAAAGTTGGACATTTACTCCTGTTAAAATGTTTTTCATGGTGAATTAAAGGGAGTTTTGGGAAAGCGAATTTACCATTGTATAGCAGATTTTAGCATGAGAAAATTAATATTACGTTACCTAGGAGTACAGTTCCCAGGCCTTCTGCTATAAACTCTTGTGAATTTCTGAAAGTTGTAAATCTGTACTAGTGCAAGGACTTAAGGCCAGATGTACGACCATTTGGAATTGCGACTCGCAAATTGCGAAAAATAGCGAGTCGCAATTCCAAATGTACAACAGTGTCAGAGGCACTGTTAGCGATTCCCAATGGGGTCGCAAAATGCGAGGCTCATCAATATTCATGAGGCACTCGCATTTTGCGACCCCATTGAGAATGGCTGGCCTTCCCAGGGCTCAGCAGACCACCATGTCTGGGACTGCTTTTAAATAAAGCAGCTTTTTTTTAAAAATGCAGCCCATTTTCCTTAAAGGAAAACGGGATGCATTTAAAAATAAATAAATGAAATGTTTTAGTTTCATTTTTTAAGGGCAGGCAGTGGTCCCTGGGACCACTGCCTGCCCTTAAAAAATATTTTTGCATGCATTTGTAATGTGTGACTGCATTACCAACTACTTGAGGTAGGTGGTTAATTGTGACTGTTTTGCGACCACAATTGCGGTCGCAAAACAGTCATACATTGGGCTCAGAGTCGCAATTAGGAAGGGACGCCCATGAAACGCCCCTTCCTTATTGTGAGTCGCAAACGCTATTTAGCGAGTCGCAAATAAATTGCGACTCGCTAAATAGCGTTTGCACATGGCCCTGTAGGGTTTTTGCATGCGCAAACGGATGCAAAAACGGGTCGTACATCTGGCCCTTATACCTGTGGGTGCATTTAGGTGGCTTTCTTTTTAAAAAACTAAATTTTGGCATGGATCAAACACATTTTATAAAATTATGCATTAGAGAAATGGTATTGAAAGTTGTACTGTACTTTAGCAAAACTTTATTTCAAGTTGTAGTTTGTGTACGCTTTATTTCGAAAGCAATTACCAATGTTGCTGTCATTCTTCTGCATGTGTTTGCATATAATCAGGGAGCAATCTGAGAGCATTTTAAGTAGCTTCAAATTGTTAAATTTTGAGAACATGTGTAGACGTTTTCATACTTGAGCCTCTGTCAATAATGCAAGCTGAGCTCAGATCTGATTGCATTTCTTTAAAATGCTCACCCTAACAGTGCAGGCTTTTCTCTTCATGAATCCTATATACAGGTTTAAACAAGCTATCTGTGAGACCTGGCCCTTTTTGCAGGGTTATCCCAAAACTTTTTCCCTTCCTCCTGTATTTTTCTGTATTTCTTTTTTTTTTTTTTATATTTTTATTTTATTTTTGAAAAATAAAGCAAGTTTCAAACAAAGCATGAATACACGATGCACCATGGGTGTCAAAACACAATAACTCATATGGCAATTGTACAAATAGAATGTCCTTTTAGTTGAATCCACGGAGGGGTCTGAGCCACCTGGTCATATAAAAATACAGGGTCATGGTTACACTGTTCATGGGTACAAATAACAGGAACTAACATTACATCCTTCAAGGCTCTTTTCCTACGTCCCCAAACTGCAATCCCTCTTCCTCCCCCACCACTTCTAGGCCATAGTATTTGATCCACGGTGCCCATATCTTCCTGAATTTCCGAGGACAGCCCCTTGCCTTGTATGTTACCTGTTCCGCAATCATGTATAAATCAAGACATGCCCTCCACTCCTTCAGCGTTGGCACTTGAGGGGCCCCCCAATATTTCGCTATGTCCCGCTTTGCCACCACTAGCCCCAGATTGGCCAGTACTAGTTTGCGTCTTGGGATATCTACATCCGACGGAATTCCCAGAAGGAGAAACCGAGGTTCCAAGTCAATTTGGACTTCTAGTATGGCAGTTAACTCTCGCACAATCTTCCCCCAATAATTCTGAATCTCAATACATTCCCAAAGGGTGTGGATGAATGTGCCACTTTCTGTACGGCATCGAAGACAGTTTGGGCTTTCAGCTCTCCCTATTGTATGCAATTTTGCTCTAGCAAAATAGACTCTGTGTAAAATTTTGTATTGAATAAGACGCAATCGTAGTTTAATTGCCACTTCGCGCGGGTGCATAAGCGCGGCCTCCCAATCTATGTCCTCCATCACACCAGTGGTTTTTTTCCCAGCTCGCTCGGAGTGGACCCAGTTTATCAGGCATATTATTAAGTAGGGTTTTATAGGTGAACGAAATAGCTTTATTTGGGATCTCCTCTTGGAGGAGTCGGCCTTCTAGTGGGGCATACTCCGGTAGGGCTGCCTCATCCAACCCCTCTGCGGCCCATGCATGTTTCAGACGGAGATATGCATATGCCTGTGTGTCATGGAGCTGGTATCTAGCTTGGAGTATATCGAAGGGAGCCAGCACACCATGCTCCAGGACATCTCCTAATTTAGATATACCGATTAAGTCCCACTGTCTAAAACCTCTCAGTTTCCCTATCTCAGGTAGCCGTGTCCCCTCCCACAAAGGGGTCTCCCTAGTGCGTTTATGAGCCCACCCCATCTGTCTCTCCGCACTTTTCCATGCCTCCAGCGTCCTTTGGGTTGCCTGGAGCAGTCGACTACATCCCTTGCCTCCATAAATATAATGGAGATATGTATGGTTTCTAAATTGTAGCCTTTCCAATCTATATGACGGGTGGTCTCCCGGCGCGTGAATCCATTCATTGATAGCAACTAAGTGGGAGGCCCTATGGTACGCCCTAATATCTGGGAGGGCCAAGCCTCCATTGTATGGATTTCTCTGTAATGTTTGGAGTGCAATACGTGGATGAGCCCCATCCCAAATAAGTAAGCGCAGTTCATTATCAATGTCTTTGAATATGGTGTCCGAAATCTTAATATAGGTGTTTTGTAACACGTAGAGCAGTTGTGGGAGGGTAACCATCTTATACATGGCGGCTCTTCCCATTAGGGTCAGAGGGAGACTCCTCCACCTCTTAACGTCTGCCTGGAAACTAAGGAACACCCGCCTAATATTGCGTGTTAGGCTAGTTGCCACATCTGTGGTAATGTAAAGACCAAGATAAGTAAAGCCCTCCGTCGACCAACGCAAACAACTCGGGTATCTCTGTGGCTCTACCAACCCCCACTGGGTATAAGGTAGATTTGGTCCAGTTGATTCTATAACCCACATGACGCCCATATTCTTCAACGGTCTGTAAGATTCGGGAAGTGTCTCCGCCGGGTTCGTAACGTACAACAGAATATCATCCGCATATAAAGATATGCGTTCTTCATCCAACAGCTGGGAGTCGTCTATAAAACCACCCAACCCTGGGAGGTCTCGAATCACACAGGCCAAGGGCTCCAAAATAAGAGCGAACAATAAGGGGAGAGGGGACATCCCTGTCTAGTCCCCCTTTGGATCGGCCAAGTCTCGGAAAGAGTTCCATTCACCCTAACCCTCGCTTCAGGTTTGTTATAAAGTAGCTCTACCTATTCTCTAAACCCTGGGCCAAATCCAAATTTCTCCAGAACCTGCCTCAGAAAGGGCCAATGGACAGTGTCAAACGCTTTTTCAGCGTCTAGTGAGAGGAGCAGATGGGCCTCCCCCCTATCCCGAACAACATCCATCCAATTGGCCACCCTCCTCAGATTATAACGCGTGAACCGCTTCGGCATAAAGCCAGATTGGTCCCCGTGGATCAAGGAAGTAATAACCGTTACAAGACGTGTCGCAAGAATAGTAGACAGAATTTTTGTTTCAGTATTTAACAATGATATGGGGCGGTATGACCCACAATCATCCGGGGCTTTCCCTGCTTTTGGGACAACAACTACCGTTGCCCTTCTAAGGTCTGTCGGGAGCATCCCCTCACTTTTAGCTGCCACAAACATTTTAAGTAAATATGGAGCCAGTAAAGCACTGTAAGCTTTAAAGAATTCCCCTGGGAGGCCGTTAGGGCCTGGGGTTTTCCCTGCTTTCAGTTTACCAATAGCCTCTGTTACTTCCGCCAGAGTGATATCTTCCTCCAGCCTGTCTCTCTCCTCTTGGGCGAGGCAGGGGAGCCTCACCCCGGCAAGGTATAGGGCTATTTGTGCCTCACTTGTTTGTGTCTGGTTTGCATATAATGCTGAATAATATCGGGCGAAAGCCCCCACTATATCTTGCGACGTGGTGTAAGTCTGATCCCGTTCCTTAATGGATGTCACCCATCTCGACTCTTGTTCCTTCTTGCCCAGCCATGCCAACAATTTACCCGTCCGATCCCCTGTCTCATATAGCCTATGTTGTACTGCGAGTTGGTGAGCCCGTGCCTCTTCAGTGACTAGTGCCTGATATTCCCGTTTAGTAATGTCGATTTGGCGGAGTATATGCACATTAGTTGGAGAAGTATCCCCCCTTTCAAGATCCACAAGTTTACGTTCCAACCCCAAAACCTCCTGAAGCGCCTGTCGCTTTTTGTGGGCAATAATATTTTGGGCTCTGTCTCGTATCACTGTCTTAAAAGCCTCCCATAGGGTAACATCTGATTGCACTGAACCATCATTTTCTTTAAAATAGAGCTCTGTATCCACCCTAAGTTCTTTGGACACCGAAACATCTTTCAGTGCCCAAGCATTTAGCCTCCACGTTGCACCATGACCTCTCCTTCCCTCCCCCACCCGTAAGTAGAGGGGCGAATGGTCAGAGACACCCCTAGCCAAGTATTCCAACTCCTCCACCCGATCCACCTCTCCAGCCGGGGCAAAGAGATAGTCCAACCTTGAAAACACCCTGTGAGCCCCAGAAAAATATGAGTATGTTCGTGCAGATGGGTGGTGGCGTCTCCAGAGATCGGTGAGGCCCAGGGTGTCCCGAAACCTTGCCAATGCAGTCGCTCCCTGCTGTCCTTGTCTCGCCACCGTACGATCTAGGGTGGGATCAATCACGTCGTTAAAGTCGCCCCCAATAATATGTGTAGCGGGGCCAGATTGCAGAAGAAGGTCCGTCAATTTATCCAGCGTACGCTGCTGGAGGCGTGGGGGCGCATAGGCACTACAAATAAACCAAGGTGCGTGATTCCAGGTGCCTTGGACTGCTACATATGTTCCGTCAGGGTCCTCCCATCGTCGGATGACTCGAAAGGGGGGGGATTTTTTAATAAGGATAGCCACTCCCCTCGAGCCTCGGGTGAATCCTGAGTGTGCCAAAGTGGTGTAGTGCCCCCTACCCAAGAAGGAGCAGTGTGGGCCCATCAAATGCGTTTCTTGTAACAATATGATATCTGGTTTAAGCCTTTTAAGATATTTAGAGACTAAGCCCCTTTTAATTTTGTTCCCTAGCCCATTTACGTTCCACGTCATCACAGTGTACCCGCCCATAGCCAGTCTAGAGAAAGGGCTAAAATTCTCTGTGTCCCCTCAGATCCCCAGCCATCGTGCGGACAATGCCATTGTGTCTCCGTGCCAGCATTCATGCATAATAACTGAACAAAGAACCTCCAAACAAAATTACCCTTCCCTCCACTCAAAAGACAAACCCCCCCCAGCAATGAATAGCTTCCATTGTATGCCCCTCCCCACGCTCTGCAGGCACCCCCACCACCCCCAAATTCGTCAACGTGACAACACTGGTGTAGGTAAACCACCCATAGGTCTGTAGCCCTCCCCCTACCCTATTTACTTAACGTTGAACACAAATAACAGTTCACTGTATACTTCTCTCTCCTGCAGTACAAACTCTGAATGTCTATCAAACCACAGGAGTCACACAGTGTCTCTAGGAGGGCGTCTGGCCCCAAATCATCCTTTCTCCTCACTATTACTTAAAGGCTGCTGAAGCTGAGAGTTCTCGTCCGGAGGGATCGAGCCCGAAGCTTCCAAGTGCTGAATCTGCTTTAGTAGGGGATGTGCACCGTCCCCCGCCATGGACTCTGGCATCTCCGACTGGTCAGAGTCTCCATTACCACTTGATCTCTGCGAGGTTTTCGACAAGCATTCCAATGCCGTATCATCGTCTGAAGCCGACAGGGTAGGGTTCCGTTCCCTAGGCCTCAGGGATCTCGCCGGTGTAGCCCCGGCGGAAGCCCGGCGCCTAAGCACGCGCCTCCGCCGCTTCTCCCTAGGCCGCTCCCCGCTGGGACCCGGCAACTTGTAAGCAGGCAAGGGAGCAGCAGAAGGCGACCCACGCTGCAGTCGGGGCCGTTCTTCGATCCAGGACCAAGCATCCTCCGGGGTCTGGAAAAAGTATGTAGCCGTTTGAAAAATTACTTTAAGTTTGGCAGGGAACATTAACATATATTGAATCTCCAGAGCACGAAGTTTCACTTTCACAGAGTCAAACGTGCGCCGCTGTTTTTGAACGTCCCGGGAATAATCCGGGAACACCATCACTTTTGAATTCCCATATTTGATCTCACCTTTCTTTCGCAACTCTCTAAGTATTGTGTCCCTGTCTTGGAAATTCAAAAATCGAGCTATTAGTGGCCGAGGGGAGCCCCCGGCGGGGTTGGATCCCGGCATCCTATGTGCTCTTTCTATAACGAAACAGGATGAAAATTGCACCCCTGGCAGGGCATCTTTGAGAAAGGTCAATAGGAACTGTCCCGGATCGGAGCGTTCTACATTCTCCGGAAAACCTATAAAGCGCAGGTTATTTCGGCGAGCTCTGTTTTCTGCATCGTCAACCCTCCAGGCCACGTCCTTCACCGTCGCCATAAGTCCTGCTACTTCTTTACTTGTGGTCCTCGTAGTGTCTTCAAGCTCCGAGACACGTTGCTCAACCTCAGTCACTCTTTCAGAGACGTTACGTAGATCCTGTCGCAGAAAGGAGACCTCCGTTCGCACCTCCGCCAGCTTGCCTTTTAGACTTTCTCGTGACGCATGGATTGCCTGCAGTATTGCATCTGTGTCCGGCCGAGAGAGAACACCTCCTTCCGCCCCTGTAGGTGCCGAGAGGACCTTTGCAAAGCGATCCAGTTTCCCTTGTTTAGTAGGTTTAGGTTCTTTATCTTTCGTCATCGTGGCTGACCTATCGGCAGACCACCACCGGTACGTGCCCCACTCGAACTAGGCACCCACCCCTGCCTCAGAGGAGGGTAAAGTCTCACGTCCACCGCAGTTTCCTGCGTAGCCCGTGGGACCAGGCCAAGATCTGCCCCGCTCCCAGCGTGGCGTCAGATCAGTGGCAGCGGGGACACCTCCAACGGCTGCTTTGTCACACAGCAGGCCCACCCCCAAGCTATTCCCCCGGTCCAGGAAGTCTCAAGGGCCCAAATTCAAGTGGTTATTCATGCCGGCCCCCAGCGAAATGAGTCCACGAATGAGTCTCTATCACTGCAGCTTGAGACACTGGGAGCCAAATGCCCACAATTACAGCTCTACCACACCACTGGAAGGGATCCACGATACCACTGTCTCCCCGCAGCGGAGCGGCTGGATAATGTATGATGAAGGTCCCCCACCACCACCAGAGCAATATGTGCCTCACTACCTTTTTGTGATTTTTGTTACCCCTCAGACGTGTGCCAGCACCTTCGTGTTTGTCTGGGGCGAAGCAAGAGGCTCAGGGATCTGGGCGCTGCACCACGTAGGTGTCCCCCTCCCCTCTCTCAGCACACGTAGGGTCTTAAACTGCCACTGTCAAGCGCTTCCCACTTTGGTAGACAAGCAGGGTGGCCTCATATACCAAGCTCTCCCACCACAGCCAGAGCAACTCAAGTCGCAGGGAGAAGGCTCCGCATCACCACGCACCGCCGCAGGAAAGCACAAGGCTCTCTCCAGGGGCTCCTCCACTCTGTCACCGGCGTTTACAAGTCCCAGCGGCGGGCATCGCTGGAGCCGGCCAGCCTCCACGAGCCTCCGCGTAGCTCTCCCCAGCGGAGGACCCGGCCGGCCCACGGCACGGAGCACTCTCACCGCAACCGGCACTCACTCGGGTCCGTCACCAGCCCACCGAAGTAAGATCTCGCGGGGCTCTCTCCTCTTAACCAGCGGCGCTCGCAGATCTCAACAGCGGGCGCCGCAGCCGCCAACCTCCGTCGCACCTCAACAAGGGGGGGGGGGAAGGGGGAAGGCCTCCCAATCCCTTAGCGGCGTCCTTTCTTCTCCGCCTCGGAGCCACCTCACTGCTCCCCCAGGGCAGCCACTAACCTCCAGCCAGGCGCCTCGGAGCAGGGAGCTCAATCAAATCGCGGCAGCGTCTCGCCGCATCGCAATGGGCAGGAATCCAGTCTCGCCAACAGCACAGCAGACAGAGACTCCACAGCCCCAGCCGCGATCATTCTGTCCCGGTCGCCATCTTGGGAGACTGTGCAGCGTCGGCCGCTGCGCCAGGGAAATCTCCGCCTCGGCCAGGGAAACACCTCTGGACTCTCCACCAGAGTCGCCACCGCTTCCCTCGGACCACCGGCTCAGGTAGGAGGGAGTAAGGAGAAACAGGATATGTACAGGATTAAGTGTGGGGCCAGCGGAGCTCGCGACAAACGCAGCTACCCGGCCATGCTGCTGGCCACGCCCCCTGTATTTCTTTTTTGCTCGTTTTAGGACTCTGGGCACTTTACCACTGCTGTCCAGTGCTAAAGTGCAAGTGTTCCCTGTATAAAATGTATTGGTGATTGGTTTATTAATGATTGGCCTATTTAATTTACTAGTAAATCCCTATAAAGTGCACCAGGTGTGCCCAGGGCCTGTAAATCAAACGCTACTAGTGGGCCAGAAGCACTCATTGTGCCATCCACATGATAAGCCCTGCAAACCTGTCTCCAACATGCCACTGCAGTGTTTGTGTACGCAGTTTTAAATTGCCATTTCGACTTGGCAAGTGCATTCACTTGCCCGGCCTCAAACCTTTCCTTTTTTTTTTACATATGTCACCTTTTTTTTTTTATATATGTCACCCCTAAGTTAGGCCTTAGGCGGCCCCAAGGGCAGGTTGCAGTGTATTTAAAAGGTAGGACATTTACTGGTGTGTTTTACATGTCTTAATAGTGAAATACTGCTAAATTCGTATTTCACTATTGAAAGGCCTATCTCTCTCATTGGGTAACATGGGGATTGTCTTAAAATATCTTTTAAGTGTAATTTCCCATTGGGAGAAGATAGAAATATGGAGTTTGGGGTCTCTGAACTCATAATTTAAAAATACATATTTTTGTGGAGTTGGTTTTTAAATTGCATGTTTGAAAATGCCACTTTTAGAAAGTGTAAAAACAGGGAAGGGCCCCCCGCGGACATACTGGTGTGCGTCCACGATTTTCAAATTAAAGGAAGACATCCTCAAGAGAGCTAGAGATGCACACCCAGTCCAGTTCAAAGGCCACACTCCAGTGCTTTATGAAGATCTCTCCCGGATCACCCTACAAAAACACAAAGATTTCGGTTTAGTCACAGAACATTTACGGAAAGCCAACATTCCATATGCATGGGGACATCCCTTCCGCATCATCTTTCGATACGAGGGAACCCTCCATCAGATCAGATCCCTTAGGGAGGTCTGCGCCCTCTTACACTTCGACATACCCGAGGGTGCTGAAGAGCGGACCACTCTCCAGGTACCAACAAATGACAACGACCAACGTGGCAACTAGTAAGGAACACTCGAAACAGAACGAAACCTGACCCAGACACCATCTGCAAAGAAAGGCAGGCTGTCCTACAGGCCCTTTCAGCAGACTCTGCCCTCTCGGAGGCGTCCTGAGATGGGGGAGCCCAGCTACTAGGGGCCGCAGAGGGAGCCACGTGGAGTTGGTGGCAGCGGCGGGGAGACAGGAAGATCGAAGACACTGGAGCTGTCCCCCCTCCCCGCCCGCCCTTTGGACGATTGTGCAATGCCACGAGAGTCTCCTCGTTGGGATTGACACTGCATACGTGACCACATCTCAGCCCAACTCCCTGGAGCTGATGAACTCTGGTCATCAGTTATCTCCGGTGATCGCCGTGGGTCCGTCAGAATTAGCAGCGTACTCGTTGTTCCTCACAGGATTCTAGGAGGTGAGGATTGTCTCCACTGTCCTCCGTAGCCCCTGCACGCCTGCCCTACCGCGCCATGGCTTTGATTTAATTATTTTTACCTCATAGAATTTCGTACCGTGGACAGAGCTTTACTCAGCTTTGATGTTCATATACATTGCGGAGTGCAAACCACGTGTCTCAAGTGATACCCCACCGGACACGTACACGAGTCCTTCTCCGTTTAACTTTTGGATGCACCATTCCTAGATACAGCCGGGACGGAAGTACAACCGGCGGAGAGATTGACCAATTTTCTACTGTTTTGCCTAAAAGCCCTGAAGAAGTCGTGGGTTTAACCACCCTGACGAAACACGTGTTGGCTGGGCAATCGATCTTCAATAAAGAACACGTGATACCTGGAGTGTTCTTCATTCATATCAAAACCTTTTTTACAACTGTGTTGTTCTGAATACTGTATGGTTCCATTGACGCAGATCTTGCTCTGCAAATTACTATTACGTGCGCACAGGCCTCTGGTGTAAAATTAAGTGACCTTGTGTCTGTTGAGGGGTTCAGGGTAATCCCCTTGCCTGTAGCACCGTACTCCACTAAGAATCTTTTGACACACACGTACACACGAGTAGGCGCTGACGCATACCGCATTAATTCAAACCCTTCTCTCGCATTTATCTCTGTTGTTGTTGTATCCTTTGTTTCAGCTGTGGGTATCTTTCTATCTCCTTTCATTTCTCTCTCCTCTGCTCCAACTGTTTTATCTCTTAAGTATTGAGCGCGACAGGGCCAAAATCTTTGAGCACTTCCCCCCTACCCCTCTAGAACGACACAGGCATAACAAGCTACATGGAGCATGGCACCCCGTAGCCATATGGCACAATCCATTAGTATACTAAGTCTTAATGTACGAGGCCTCAACAGCCCAGTAAAGCGCAAGGCGATATTGTCTCTCTTGGAGCGATCTGGTGGGGACATCTGCATGCTCCAAGAGACTCATCTTCTAGCTAGGGACACCCACCGCATGCGATCCCTCTGGTTTCCCAAACAATATTGGACTTCAGACACGGCTAAAAATAATGGGGTTGCTTTACTGCTCGCCCAGAAGTTCCATGGGAAGGTCACCACCACAGTTATGGAAATCAAAAGCAGGGCTCTGGGGAACAGACTTCAGTGGGGACCCATGCAGTGGCTTCCCTATATTCACCAAATGAAAATCAGGAAAACCTCCTCATGAACACCCTTAAACAGGTCTTAACCTCTCCTGACTGGGCTGTGGTGATAGGTGGTGATCTCAATCTTGTAATGAACACAAATATGGGCCGCTTGACCAAGCGAACTACACAATCAGGGGCTCTCTCGCCCACAAGGCTGCAATGGCTAGTAGACAGCTCGCTTACTGACATCTGGAGGCACCCTCATCCCATCACTAGAGACTACAGATTTTACTCAGCTGCCCATTAATCCTATGCCCGCATAGACCATTTCCTTATTACAGATGCCCTGAACGGCTGTGTGGGTGACACTACCATTGAGCCTCGCTCCCTTTCTGATCATGCCCCGATCACGCTAACGTTGAATCTTGGAGCCTGTCAAATCTGCCCATCCCGATGGTGACTCCGAGACGCCATGCTCCAATCTGACCAGACAGTGAAAGCGATTCACACAACAATTACAAACTACAATAGACTGCGTGCAGAGAAGAGAAAACAGATAGAGGCAGCAGTAGCAGAGCTTGAGTCAATACATAAACGCACAGGCGCCCCCCGTGTATGGAGAGAACTGGAAAAGCAATGTTTAACCTTACAACGCCTTGACCTAGATAGAGCAGAATATGCCCTCCAGCACCTCTGGCACAAATTCTTTATCAGTGGGGACCGCTCAAGCCGCATGCTTGCCCACAGACTGCGCAATAAAGAGGTCTCGGGAATGGTGGCAGCAATCAGAACCCCCTAGGGGACAGAGGTACACTCAGACTCCGAGATTGCTGGTGCCTTCCAAGCTTTCTATAGCAGGCTGTATGGGGGAGAGGACTCGCCTTCTGGGGACATAGATTCATATCTCCAGGAAGCGCAGCTAACATGGCTCTCATCTGAAATAGCTTCTAAGATTGACCACCTCATCCAAATCGACAAAGTGGTTTCGGCAATAGCACGCCTCAAACTCTCCAAAGCACTGGGCCCCGATGGCTTTACCCCACTATTCTACAAAAAGTTCTGCCAGATCCTAGCACCTCTACTGACAAGGCTGTTTACCTCGTTTCTCGACACAGGATGCCTACCTGATTCACTATCCGAGACATCCATCTCCGTTATCCTAAAGCCCAACAAAGACCCCTTGGAAAGTGCATCATGTCGCCCCATCTCGTTGCTCAATACAGACGCACAAATATTCATGAGCATTTAAGCTGCACGCCTTAACCCCCTCGTGGCAGGCCTAATTGACCCGGATCAAGCTGGGTTTATCCCCTCGAGACAATGCGGGGACAATACAAAACGACTCATACATCTCACAGATCTCATCAGCCGCTCCCAAAAAGAAGCCCTATTACTCTCTGTTGTCGTGTAGTTCCTATAAAACCTATATAGGATCTGCGCGTTTAGACAACATACACTGTAGGATTGGTGCCAGACTGATTCTTAGCACCCCTACCGGGTATGTTAGCCTGTATACCAGCTAGCTCACAGTGCCACTAGAAACCCCTCTTACCAAGGAGAGAATAGTTCTTGGCAACTATCAAACATGACAACCCTGATCTCTCAGGACCGTGGAAACAGTGTACTACTTTTCGCTCAGTCACTCATGCTCACTTTGTCTCAGAGAGATACACAGAATAAAAGGTGGGGACGTTTTGCAATAAGTATTTATTGAACCAGTGTCATTCTAGTGTAAAATAGGTGTGCTGAAACAACCATTAGACAGTAACATATATAAATAATTAGAAGCACTAAGAAAGTAAAAGGATGGTAGATTTCTACCATTTTGCTATAACTATGAATACAGGCAAGTATATAAAATACATGACAATAAAATGCGTACTCCTACGATGCTACCCTAACTAGATGTACCTAGTGTACCTAGCATGTATGTAGGTGTTAAGCCAAGAATCCCTCTAGGATAAAGTCAACCCCATTACCTGAAGTGAGAGACTGTGGGACCCCGTCTTGGTCTCGAGTTGGACACCCCGCAAGGGATGTTAGACCACTGCGAGCTGGAGTATCTGCATGCAGGAAACTCAGCGTCTCGCGTCAGTGTGTCAGCAGGGAAGTCCTGATCTCCTGAACATGAGGTTTCAGGATCAGGTTCACTTTTGATGCTGCAGAGGTTTGGCGAAGGTAAGTTCCATTAATAAGTAAGCAAAAGACAGTTACTAAGCCTATCCAGAAGAGAAATAAAAGTATCCCGGTGATTATCCAAAGTTCTATCCAAGGTGACACCAGGTAAGTCTTTTTAAGAAAAATTAGGAAGTTTTTCATTTGTTGTTGTCGAGATATTGGGGCTGGCGTTATTTCCGGTTCACTTGGATCCAACGAAAAGGTATCAAAGTCGATGAAATAGCCAGATGCCGTTCGATCTATTTTAGGTAGTTCTGCAGGTTTTGTGAACTTGTAGATGGCTCCTGTTGAGGCATGTTAATGTAGACATCAGTGTTAGGTCGAATTGAAATTTGTCTTTCATTTTGATTTTGAATTTCTGTTTCAAGAGGAATGAGGTCCATGGCATTGCTGCATAGTCCATCATTCCACATAGGAGACTCTTCAAACGTGATGAGCCTTTCTGTCTGGACTTCCTGTATAGTAGCGAGAGGAGGGCATCGGCTACTCAGGAGCCCACTAGGCCTACTATTCAGTATCGGCCACATAGTGTGGTCTGATCAGATTAATGGAGACGAATCTCTTTTCTTTTTTCCCGGCAAGAGGCGGCAGAAGTACAGTTCTTGTTCCTTCAACGGCCAGGACAGGTACAGGCTTTCTGTATGATGGCCCAAATTCTTTCTTGTCCACTATCTTTTCTCTGACCAGATCCCCAATTTTAGGAATCCAGACAGGTATTGCCGTGACTGACTTGACTTACCCAGTGGCGGTCCACTTTACCTGCACATTACTCTGTAGTGCCCTGGATTCATTCAGATCCTGTAAAACAGCCAAACGTTTATTGATGTCAAAAGGTTTTTCATCCGCCACTGTGCCTTCACAATCGAAATCAGGTACCCACATTCTCGTCCCAAATAGGACCTCATAAGGAGTGACACCCCCTAGAGAACTTCTTGGCATGTTATTCAAGGCCCGCTGTACCCCATATAAGTGATTGACCCAACTGCCACCCGCGCATAATACTCTAGCTGTTAATGATTGCTTTAAGTCCCGTTTTTTCCTCTCCACAACCGAATTTCCCTCGGGATGGTACGGAGAGGAGTACCGCAGTGCAACACCCAAACTTCCCATGGCTTCCTTGTAAGCCCTAGAGCTAAATGCAGGGCCACGGTCAGAATGTAATGAGCCAACTGCGTATGTCCCTATAAAGACTCGCAACTCTTTGATAACAATTCGAGCGTCAGCCGAGCGCTGAGGCCATACCCATAGGAATCTCGAGCAGGAATCCACTGCAACCATGATATATTTGTAAGCCCCATCAGATTGTAAGGGGCCGCAGTGGTCCGAATAGACACACGTGAGCGGTCTGCCTGATATTAGCAATGGTGTCTGTGCTGGATGTGTTATGGTGGAGCCTTTCATTTGTTGACAGATGTCGCACTTTAAGACATAATCTTTGGTCTGTTTTGTTAACCCTGGCCACCAATAGCGTTGTTTCAGTAAAGAAACAGTCGCCGTAACTCCTGCGTGTGCAGAGCCCAGACCCTCGTGTGCAGCTAGTATTAAGCCCAATCTGCGATCCATGTTTGGTATTACTCTATCCCCCACTCCGGGAATCTGAGCACATGGAATGCTATTTGCATCTAACTTGTAGGAGTACTTGAGTGGAAAACCTTTCGGCAATGCCTTATTGTCTTTGCGTGAAGCAATGACAGCTACCATTATCTGTCCATCTATTCTCGTTTTTGAGCGAGTGATTGCAGCTACGGACGCAGTTCGTACTGCCCCCTTTGCGGCTTCATCAGCCAATGAATTCCCTTCAACGTGAACGCCATCACACTGATGACTCAGCGTGTGTATCACGTGAGCCCTTGGTAGTTCGTTTTTCAACTCAACTACCTGTTCCCATAGCATTTTATGCTTAATTTTGCCACCTTTTGAGTCTTTAAACCCATTTTGTCCCCAATGGTGAAGATATTAATTGTATGACTGGACACAGTAAAAAGAATCGCACACAATTAGTGTGGGGAATTCTTGATCCGTATTTATCAGTGCCAGTAATAGAGCTTTTAATTCTGCCAGCTGAACCGTGCAGTCTCCTAGAGACTGTGTTTTTGTACAGCTTGGATGGAACTTTCCATCCTGCACACGACCTTTTACAATCGCACATGCGGCGCTGTATTGCTGTTTACTTCCAATGGCCGGCTGAGCAGATCCGTCAGTGTAAATTATGTATTCATACTGATCTAGAGGCATTATTTCATTCGGGAGAGGATATTCTTGTTCATATTGCAAAAATGCTTGTGTTTTTAGACTTGGGTCGTATCTGTATTCTACATCTGATGCAGTGAGAGAATTCGCCCATTGTATCCATCTCGGATGTAAAGCTTTTGCATTTGGAACACTAGCCTTTGTAGCAGCCCCTAAGGCTGGTACCGGAGTTACGACAATTATTCGTTTTCCCTGAGCCAGTGCTCTTTCTCTCACTACAGCAGTCTGTACATCTTTCAGAATTTTCTCTGTGGATGCGGAACGCATCTCCGCGTTTGTATATAAGTGTGATTTGTATGCTATGGGTACTGTTTCGCCTTCATTGTATGTTAGGTAGGTGTACCCAGACGGACCCGCAATTATACGGATCACCAGGTTGCGACATTTACTCGTGTCTGTAAGTGTTTAGACGCTATCATGTCAGCTTGTAGGGAACTAAGGATATCTGTGTGTTCCTGTGTCTATTGCCTAACTGAAAAATCAGGCCTTATGAGGCCGTAGAAAGGTTTAACCCTTTCTGCGTAATCCAAAATGTATGTTCTACCAAAATTCAGAAATCCCAGTATGGACTGTAAATTTTTTTATGATTTTGGAGGTTGGAGCAGCGCACACTTTTCTAAAAAGTTAGCTGCCAAACTTTTCCCTTCATTTGAGAGCTCATATCCCAAAAATAGGACATTGAGGTGGGCTATTTTTGATTTTTTAAAATTGAATTTGTAGCCCTCAGATGCGAATCCCAAAATGATGGTGCTCACCCTGGTCAAGTGTTCCTCTAGGTCATCATCCGTCAGATAAATATCATCTACATAGGACAATCTCTCCTCATCCAGATTCTGAAGTAACTCAGTTACCCTAGCTGAGAACAACTCCGGGCTGTTTTTATACCCCTAGGGGAGTCCACAAAATTGACGCTGGGACCCCAGCGCTCAGAATGCTATGAAATATCTGCTCTCAGGCGCTACATTTTGGCAGAAAAATCCATTTGAGATATCTAGTGTTGTTTTGTATTTTTTCCACACAATGTTATTCATCAATACGGCACTGTGTGCGTTTTTACTGCAAACGTTTTTGTGCATGAGTTTAGATGTCTGTAGTCTAAAACTAGACGATATGAGTTGTCAGGTTTCATCACGGGAAACAAAGGATTATTAATTGAAGAGGTGCAAGTTTCAATCACACCCTGGTATTCCAGTTGATCTAAGATCTCCCTGACCTGTTTTTTCGCTTCCTGTTTTATTGGATACTGTCTCTGTGGAGTCGGAGTAGATTTTAATGGTATCACGTGGTGGGTTGAATCTTCATCCCACCCAACATGGTTGCGATATAGTGCAGGGGCAAGGGCTGCCGCCCACTCCTGCACATATGTGTGTTTTAAGTGGTTAGGAACAAGGTCTGAAAAGGCTGGAAAAATGACCCTTTCTCCCTTTGGGCAATCCATAACAATAGCAGGCAGCCAATCTCTTTCAGCTAAAAGAATGTCATAGCAAAAAGTCAAGTTCTCCGAAAAGAGATCTTTAATTTTTCTGGGCTTGTCCCCTTCCATTTGGAGTGTTATTTCATGTAACCTTTGTGGGACACTTACCCTAGTATCAGGCGTTTCCACCGTGATATGTTCACTCAGCTCCGCTGTCACCAGAAATTCCATCAGGTTCTGGCAAGCTATTGTTACTTCTGCTGCACTGTCTAGCATCGTCAGAGCCCATTGCCCGTTCAGTAGTTGAGTCCTCAGAATTCTGGGCATGTCTGATCTTAAAACCTGCTACTTTCTTCTTTTTGAAATGAGGTTTTGATTTTGGTTTTTCTTCTTTCTTTGAAGTGTAATTAGGAGCGTGTTGTGTGTTGCGTGTCTCTGGACTCTGTACGCTCTTCTTGTCTGTGTTCTGACCGTCCTTCCCTCTCTGAGTTTTTTCGATGAACCCTGAAAGGAACGAGAGAAATGTGTATCAGTGTCCTGATACCTGTCAGGTTTTCTAATGTTGTCCCTATTCCTAAGGTTATACCTCCTTTCGGAGGGCTCCTGTTGAGGAGACCTACCTCTGGATTGAGATCTATTCTCTTTATTCTTTTGTTGTTTGTTATTATCCCATTTCTTCTTTGAAGAAGCAGGTGCTTGCTTAAAGGTATCCTTTTCGGGACCACCCATCAGTTGAGGTTTTATTGCTCTAGCTCCCAAACTGTCTCTACCTAATTCTGCATAAGCAGTTTCAATTATTTTAGGTAATTCATGTTCCTGTTGTAGAGGAGTGAACTCCCTCAGGCGTTGGCGTATTGCCACAGCTGCTGCCTCCCCTTTAATATTTGCTAATATTATAGCTGATACCTGGGCAAAATTACCTAGTAATTTCATTCCTAAGTTCAGAGCAGGTTCTGCTCCATACTCATTCTGTATTTGTCTTAATACATCTGGTATCATTGCTAATGACGGGATACTATGAGTCCTGGTATATATGGCAGCAAAAACTGTACCCCAAGTAGTACAATCCTCTATCTGGGGGGTTATCCCCATGGGCAAGCAGATTGTTAACATTCTGTGTTTTTCTTGTGGACCAGTGTGTGGAAATACTGCCTCTAGCTGTGTTATATTTTGAGCTATCCAGAATGGCATTTGTTCACGTTTAGTGGGCATTTTACCCATCACTGCGAGTAACGTTTGTGGTGTAATTTTAGTTGTTGATGTTTGCATCGGACCTGTTGGTGTAGTCATTGCTGGCTGAAGTGTGAGTGTTCTCATCACGAACTGTGTCATGTTTCTGTAAAGTCTTATTAGTTCTTTATGAAGTGCACGTAGGTCTCCTACTGGCATTGTTTCAATGGCAAGATGTGGTGTGTAGGCCGCTAGTACTGGCCATGTTGCTCCGTCTCTTCCGAGCGGACCGAGTCTTACTTTATTTCTTGTATGGGGTAGGGCACCTTTAAACCAGTATATATGCTCTTGGTAAGTGAGCGGAACTTCAATGTCCTCGTACGGACAATATTCGTTCGGTATGTCATCTTCTGTGTAGTAATGAAATGTTTTTGTTCGTGCATTTGCTTGTGGGAATCTAACCCATGAATAGAATACCTCTGTTCTATATGATTCATGTGCCTCAATCACGAAGGTTACTGGCCCACCCCTAGCTTTTAAACCATATGAAGCTAGTTTTAGGGTGATGGCATTTCTAACATTTTCTGAAATTTGTATTGCATCTGCATCTTCATCTTCGGCTGAGAGATTTAGGTCATGCACAGCGTTATCCTGTTGCTCAGTCATTGTTTTTAGTAAGAAGAGTTTTTCAAGGGAACTGAGATAAGGTGTTATGCACAATAGGAACAATGTGTGCTTCAAGCTTGATTAACCAACAGCCAATACATAGGATTTTGCCTACTCCGCTGCGGCGGATTTTGTACCCTCCCACTCCAGACGTCTCTGGGAAAATGTGAGTAGGGGTCTCTGAGAATAGCACAACTGAACTACTCAGATTTGACTGTTAAATAAGTACCCAACCAACGTTGGCGGCGCCATGTTGTGTAGTTCCTATAAAACCTATGTAGGATCTGGGCGTTTAGACAACATACACTGTAGGATTGGTGCCAGACTGATTCTAAGCACCCCCACCGGGTATGTTAGCCTGTATACCAGCTAGCTCACAGTGCCACTAGAAACCCCCTCTTACCAAGGAGAGAATAGTTCTTGGCAACTATCGAACATGACAACCCTGATCTCTCATGACCGTGGAAACAGTGTAATACTTTTCGCTCAGTCACTCGTGCTCACTTTGTCTCAGAGAGATACACAGAATAAATGGTGGGGACGTTTTGCAATAAGTATTTATTGAACCAGCATCATTCTAGTGTAAAATAGGTGTGCTGAAACAACTATTAGACAGTAACAGATATAAATGATTAGAAGCACTAAGAAAGTAAAAGGATGGTAGATTTCTACCATTTTGCTATAACCATGAATACAGGCAAGTATATAAAATACATGACAATAAAATGCGTACTCCTATGATGCTACCCTAACTAGATGTACCTAGCATGTATGTAGGTGTTAAGCCAAGAATCCCTCTAGGATAAAGTCAACCCCATTACCTGAAGTGAGAGAGTGTGGGACCCCATCTTGGTCTCGAGTTGGACACCCCGCAAGGGATGTTAGACCACTGCGAGCTGGAGTATCTGCATGCAGGAGCCTCAGCGTCTCGCGTCAGTGTGTCGGCAGGGAAGTCCTGATCTCCTCCGTTTGTCCCAGGAAGATGTGATGTTTATATACCCAAAGGTCTCCCTGGGGGGTCTACCTTGCTGTGCCACTTGTCGGACTTAGGATGACGTCGGGAATGAACTTTATACATAGTTATTATCCAGGAGATGGTAGTCCTGCTAAGTTTCCAAGAATACTCATGCATAATGTATGAGGCTTTTACCAGGGACAATCCCGCGTTCTGTGTGCATTGTCGTAGCTAGGTAAAAGGTCAGTCCCCAAGAACCGTTATGTGTGTAATGTAGGGGAGAGTATAGGTGAAAGGTTACGATGTTACCTGAGCCTATATTGAGGTACCCTATATGGAATATAACACTGTTGATGACGAAAAAGCGTTTTGCAGGGTCCATTGGCCATTCTTATTTAACACGATCTGCCGGTTTGGCTTTGGGGAGAGGTTCTTGGCCTGGACGCAATGCATTTACAATGCCCCCAGGGCATCAGTTAAGGTAAATGGGTTTTCCTCCAGGCCCTTCCCCATTTGTAGGGGAACGAGACAGGGCTGCCCACTGTCCCCATTGCTCTTTGCGCTCTACATGTAGCCGATGGCGCAGATCGCGGGGATTCGGCTGGGGGCAGACACACACACACCATAAGCTTATATGCTGATGATGTGGTCCGCTCCCTGACCAATCCCATGACCTCTCTCACGGGCTTGGTGGAAGAATTCAGAGGCTTTGGAGGTGTCTCCGGTTTTAAGATTAATCTCACAAAGTCACAGATACTAAACCTCTCAGCCACCCCCTCTGTAGTGGTGACTCTGACTACACAATTTCCCTTCACCTGGGCCGAGGACACCCTACCATACCTAGGTAGCCTCTTGGCTCGTACGCCTGGGAAAACGCTGGTGGCCAACTATGGCCCTCTACTGGAACAAACCAATAAGACCCTGGCTACCTGGTCCCGGAAGGGCCTCTCATGGGCAGGGCGTATCGCTGCGGTCAAGATGACGATCTTGCCATGCATACTATGCGTCTTCCAGACCATCCCCCTGTCTCCATCCCCAGTGACCCTACGGAACCTAGAGCGCGCCATCAATTGCTTCATATGGGGTGGCAAGCACCCACGCCTCAGCTTCCTCCAGATTGCTAAGCCTAAAGCGGAAGGAGGAATCGGGGTACCAATGGTTTTGAGATATTTTCAAGCGTCTCAACTACGCTATATATTGGAATGGAATCGCCCCCTCTCAGACAAACATTGGTCATTTATGGACCAAACAATTGCGGGAGTGAACATAAGGAGAGAGATCTGGCTTCCTCGTAAGCACAGGACGTGGGGGCTATACTCCTCCCCAGTAATGGCAACCACTCTAAAGGTATGGGATGCTATTGTGATCCGACATGGCTTCACCACATTCCCTTCCCCGATGACGCCGATGGTAGATAACCCGGACTGCCCCCCTGGGTGTAAGTCTGAGACGTTTCAGCTGTGACGTGAGCAGGGCTGTAAGAGGGTGGGCTCAATGTTTGACCATGACAGGATCATTCCCTTCGATCAACTTCAGAGGGAATACACTTTACTGGCATCTGACCTTTTCCCATACAATCAGGTATTACACTGGGTAACCTCCCCGGACATGAGGCCCAGGGCATCTTGTCCGATGACCCGATTTGAAAAATGGCTTATAACTAAAACAGATGACAAACGTACCATCTCAGAACTATATGCTTTCCTCTCCACATCCCCTCTAACCTCTAAATCTAAAGGGCAGCTGAGATGGGAGGAAGAATTAGGTAGAACACTTTCTGAGAAAGAATGGCAGGACATACATTATAGAACCCATCACAAGGCACACGATATGCCGGGCACTGAGGCAGCATACAAAGTAACATCATATTGGTATCTAACACGGGCCCGACTGCATAACTGGAACAAAGACCGCTCGGTATCCTGCTGGTGAGGGTGCGGACAGACAGGCTCCTTGATACACCTTCTCTGGCACTGCCCCAAACTGGTTAGATACTGGGAATTGGTCCTTAATACTAAAAATCAAAAGGAGCGGGAGGAAAGATACTGGAGCCAGTTCACTTCCCCTGGTATATATGTTTTATCAAAGAGAACTAGCTCTGGAGCGGGTGCTCCTAGCGTATGTTTGTTTTGGAAAGGAAACACATTATGTTTATAGTAAGGCCCTTACTCACCAACCTAGTTGGTGACATGCTTCATCGGGCCCCACCCAAGGCACCGAGTGCACCTTGGCTGACCGACTAGGATATTGGCGTTACCATAAGATCTCCTTAAATATCCGACTCTCGTTTTTATTAACTGCCAAGGGCCCACCCATTAAAATAGTCATTTTTCATCCCAGGGACCCTTAGGACAGCTTTTTTAACATTCACTCACTTCCTTTCACTGCACTCTCACGGCACAATACCAGCTCCGCTGTATCCAGGCGTCGTAGCACACCCAAGGTGCACTCGGTGCCTTGGGTGTGGCCCGATGATGAAGCATGTCACCAACTAGGTTGGTGAGTGAGGGCCTTACTATAAACATAATGTGTTTCCTTTCCAAAACAAACATACGCTAGGAGCACCCACTCCAGAGCTAGTTCTCTTTGATAAAACAATTGGTCCTTAATGACATAGATGAAGCTTTTAATACTGCCATCCCACGCTTCCCAGACTATACCCTGCTGGGTCTCCCCAATCCCCTGACCTTTCCCCTGCGCTCGCTTAGAGGGAGGCAAATCGCCTTAGCTCGCAATACCGCAAGACTGGTACTGCTTGCTAATTGGGGCACTGAGGAAGTTCCAGACCACACTGCATGGTTGAGAAGACTGTGGTTTGCCCTAGCTATGGAGCGCATCTCAATGATGCTGGACAATAGAGCTGAAGCATTCACGGAGCTTTGGGCACCCTTTATCACAATCCTAGCAAAGGAGTTCAGGGAAGTGACTTGTCCTAGATTTTTGTGAATCTTGCACCTTACAACCAATGCCCAGGAAGCTAAGACATAACCAAGGTGTGGAACAACTTGCATGTACATGCCGGGCAGTGGGGGCACAGCACAGGAATGTTGGAAGGTGCGGAGGAGGGTTGGGAGGTGGGAGTAGCGTGGGTTAGGGTGGGACGCTTTTCTTGGTTTGTTACTTGGTTCTTTTGTCTCTTTTTCTTTTTTTCTTTAGTTTCACATGGTCACAGCATGGGCATTGCACACTGCCTCTCACAGGCATGAACTTTGGGTTTCACCGCTTTGATACTCCAGAAACTCGCTGCCGGCCTCTGGGTTGTAGGCGCATAGCTGTGTCTCTCTCATTTGCATTTAACTCACTGCCGGCCGGTGGTTGTAGGCATATGCTGTGTCATGACTTTTATAAATTCAAATAAAAAGAATTGTTCTATAAAAAGTGCAAAAAGAAATAATTGATGGACAGAATGCAGAACAATGTCATACATTCACCCCAGTACAGAGATCTGGGCCTAAATCCATCGTTTTTTTGCTCCCCATGCCATTCCAGTTTGAACCCAGCCATATGCAAATCAGTCTTGACCCTGTGCCCAATGGGAACAGTCTACCCCGAACTGCCAGGCCAGGTCTTCCCTGGACTGGAAACAAGCATCCCAGGACCAGTTTCTGGGTTTCACCAGTCATCAGCCAGGAGAGCTTGAATCCAGTAGCATGGAGAGCACGGGACCCACGTCTGGGCATACCCGTCCCACTCGGGGTGACAAATGCAAAACGAAATAATTGATGGATAGAATGCAGAACAATGTCATACATTCACCCCAGTACAGAGATCTGGGCCTAAATCCATCATTTTTTAGCTCCCCATGCCATTCCAGTTTGAACCCAGCCATATGCAAATCAGTCTTGACCCTGTGCCCAATGGGAACAGTCCAGCCCAAACTGCCAGGCTAGGTCCTCCCTGGACTGGAAACGAGCATCCTAGGACCGGTTTCAGGGTTTCACCCCATATCAGCCAAGATAGCTTGAATCCAGTGGCATGGGGGAAACAGCATTTACAACGCTGCCATCACATCGCGTTACTGTTACAACGCGGTCGTTGTAACGACCGCGTTGTTAGAACGCGATACCTTTACATCGCAAGTCATTAGATCGACTTGCTGTAGGGGGCGCTCTAACATAAGGAATAGTATAATTTACTATTCCAACACCTTCCCTACTGTTGCGCAGGCTGGAGTTGGAATAGTAAATTATACTATTCCTAAGTCCAGCGCTCCCCCTACAGCAAGTCGATCTAATGACTTGCGATGTAAAGGTATCGCGTTCTAAAACGCAGTCGTTGTATCGACCGCGTTGTAATAGAACGCGATGTGATAGCATGGGTTGTAACATGCTATATTCGTGGCATGGAGAGCACAGGACCAATGTCTGGGCACACCCGTCCCACTCGGGGTGACAAATGCAAAAAGAAACAATTGATGGACAGAATGCAGAACAATGCCATACATTCACCCCAGTACGGAGATCTGGGCCTAAATCCATCGTGAGCAAAAGAACGATGGATTTAACCCAGATCTCTTGACTAGGGGTGACTGTTTGATTTGCTCTGCATTCCGTCCATCATCTGTGTGTCCTTTAGAAAGTGGGCATTTTCTTGCTTAACCATTCTGTGCCTTTGCCTGTCTGTAGAATCCACGTCTGGGTTAGGATGACAGTTGGGCTCTTGTGCCTTTACTCTAGACAGTCATACAAAAGAAGCTGAGGTATGCCTTGAATATCCTGATGGGCCATCACCAGGCTGATGGAACTTCCTGAGCTAGAGTGGTGCGAGGAGTTGTCACTGACACCTGAATAGGGCTGTGCCTGTCCTCAGGCAAAGCTGTCTCCACCCCCTGTAGTGTGTCTGGAGCCAGGGCAGGCAAAGGCAGAGTCTTGTGCACTACAAAGACTTTCCTTTGAAGTTTGTCTACTTCAAAGTCAGAAACTGGTATAAGTACTGGAGAGGTGACACCATAACTTCAGAACACTTCTGGAATTAGGACAATCTGCCAGGAAGAAGAGCTGTGTTGCTGTCAGGGGGGACTACCACTCTGCTGTGCTGGCCTGCTACTGCTTCTGTCTTGGGCAGAGAAAGGACTAGACTTTGCTTTCTGTATCCTGCCTACCAAGGTTCTTCAAGGGCTTGAGTTGAGCTGGCCTCCTGTTGCAGAAGTCTCAGGGACATCAAAGACTTCCTCCACTTCTTGTAACCAGCACTTGGACTATTCTGCTATGAGTCTTGCATTGCCATATGGTGCCAAAACCAGTCCTGGGCCCTTGGAACTGAGTGACTAGGCTATAATCCCAAGAAAAGCAGTTCCAACCCCAATGCAGCTGCTTGCACTAAAGCAGTGGTCTCCGCTCATGAAGAAAATGACGCATCGATGGCGACGACATTGCAACTCCTGGTTTGCCAATGACAGTGACATCCACTCCAATTTCATCAAATGACGCCGTTGCCTGCACCGTGGCTGAGGGCACCACTTGTGAAGAACATGATGCATTGCCCTGTCTCACATCACAGCCCCGGGTCTGCCGACAACCGCGCTCGGCACCGACACCGCGCTGCTGCCTGCACCGAAGCCGTGGTCACAGCTCGTGAAGAGCACGACGCATCAACCGCAACGACATCACAGCCCTGGCCCCGCTGACGCCAGCGCTCCTGACCTCGACATCGCAGAGCTCGATCCCCAGCACGTGGGACTCCAAGGCCTCAACGACTTCGGTGCCGAAGGAGCCAAAGGCAAGCCTGTCTGCTCCCGTCCGTGACCCGACTGTGACCAGCGCCAGGAACACTGGTCCTCCGACCACCCACCGCTACGACTCAGCCACCCTCCACGCACTCAACCCTGGACGAAATGACAACTGCCAGCTGTCGACGCCGAACACCACCCAAGGCCAGTTCTCCTCCCGACACTGCCGCTGCATTTTCACCCACCTCCGGACCCCCACCGCTACCGCCAATCCACCGGACGCCATCGGGCCCAAACCCCTTAGCTGCATCCTCCTCAACGTACGCTCCCTGCGCAGACACACAGTAGAAATCTGGGACCTCCTCAACACCCTCTCCCCGAAGTCACCTTCCTCACAGAGACCTGGACTAACGCCAGCTCTGCATCCGACATCGCAACCACCATCCCCGATGGGTACAAGATCCAGAGGAAGGACCACCCCAACCACCCTGGAGGTGGACTGCCATCGTACACTAAAACTCCCTCCGACTCACTACAGCCAGCACAAACGACTCCTCATCCCCATGGAACACCTCCATTTCCAGATCCAGATCAACCCCAGAATGACTTCACGCAGCACCCTCGCCTACAGACCTCCCGGACCGTGCGCCGCATTCACCACTACCATTGCAGACCTCATCGCGCCCCACGCCCTCACATCCACGGACTACGTACTTCTCGGAGACCTGAATTTCCACCTTGACAACCTCAGCGACCCCAACTCCACCGCCCTCCTAGACAACCTCGCCAACATCGAACTGAGACAGCGCGTCACCCCCCCACCCACAAGGCAGGACACACCCTCGACCCCATCTTCGCAGGAGGAAACAACATTTGTGTCAGCCACACCACGCAACCCCTCTGGACCGACCACCACTTCGTCCACTTCGTCCACTTCTCCTTCTCGAAACCTACCGCACACAAGCCTACACCATGCTCCTGCGCAGGAACTGGGGCAAGATCACCAAAGAGCACCTCAACTCCGCCCACAACCACGCTCCTCCACCCACCACGACAGACGCCAACTCTGCAGCCAACGAACTACACAGATGGATCACCGACTGCGCAAACAAACTTGCCTCCCTCCAGAATTCTGACAGACAACGCACCACGAAAGCCATCTGGTTCACCACCGACCTCCGAGAGTCCAGCGCACGTGCCAACGTCTCCATAAAGCTTGGAGGAACAGCAAAACCCCGGAAGCATGCACCACCCACAAGACCGCCACGACAGAACACCACCAACTCATCAGAACAACGAAGAAAAACTTCATCCAGGACAGAATCCTCTCCAACTCCCGCAACTCTAAGGAACTCTTCAGCATCATACAAGAATTCACCAAACCCACCAGCGAATCCCCGACGTCCCTCCCTCCCAGGACCTCTGCAACAAGCTCGGCTCCTACTTCCATCACAAGATCAGGACTCTCTACGACAACTTTGACGAACGGAACCAAGGCACCGACACTACACCCACCACCGGCAACGCCACCCAGCCTACCATCACCGACTGGACCCCTGTCACCACAGAAGGCACCACTAAGACCATGAGGAGCATACACTCAGGAGCCCCCACCGACCCCTGCCCGCTGCACATCTTCAACAGAGCCGACTCCGCTATAGCACCCGTACTACGACGTACTATCAACTGCACCCTCGAAACATGCACGTTCCCCCATGACTAGAAACACGCAGAAGTCAAGCCCCTCCTCAAGAAGCCCACTGCAGACCCAACGAACCTCAAGAACTTCAGATCCATCTCTTTTCTCCCCTTCGCAGCCAAAGTCACCAAGAAGATCGTCAACAACCAGCTCACGAATTTCATCGAATCCAACTCGATCCTCGACACCTTCCAATCCGGATTCCGCTGCAACCACAGCACCGAGATCACCCTCTTAGCCGCCACGGATGACATCCGCACCCTCCTCGACCAAGGCCACATGGGTGCCCTCATCCTACTAGACCTCTCAGCAGCCATCAACACCGTCTCCCACCGCACACTAACCGCCAGACTCCACCACGCCGGCATATAGGGTACGGCCCTAGACTGGATCCGCTCCTTCCTCACTGGCCGAAATCAAAGAATCAGATTCCCGCCCTTCATCTCCGAACCCACATAGATCAGCTGCGGAGTGCCCCAAGGATCCTCACTCAGCCCAACGCTCTTCAACAGCTACATGGCCCCCCTCACTACCATCGTCAGAAAACACGGACTCAGCATAGTATCCTACACCGACGACACCCAGCTCATCCTCTCCCTACCAAGGAACCCGACATCACCAGACACAATTTCCAGGAAGGAATGAAAGATGTCGCATCCTGGATGAGCAGCAGCTGCCTGAAGCTCAACTCAGAGAAAACGGATTCTCCGCATGGGACAACACCTGGTGGCCCACCGCCCTCGGCAACTCTCCCACACCCACGGACCACACCCGCAACCTCGGCATCATACTCAACTCCTCCCTCACCATGAACCAACAGGTCAATGCCATATCTTCCACGTGCTTCAACACCCGTTGCAGCTTCCGCAAGACCTTCAAATGGATCCCCCTGAATCCAGAAAGACAGTCACCCACGCACTCATAACCAGCAGACTGGATTACGAGAATGCCCTCTACGCCTGAATCAACAGATCTCTACTCCTCAAACTCCAGACCATCCAGAACGCCGCAGCCAGACTCGTCCTCGGCATCCCACAACAAGACCACATTACCCAGCACCTACGAGACCTCCACTGGCTCCCCATCGAAAAGAGAGTGACCTTCAAGCTGCTCACTCACACCTACAAATCCCTCCACAGCACCGGACCCCAATACCTCAACGAAAGAATCTCCTTCTACGCACCCAAGAGAAACCTCTGCTCCGCCAACCTTTCCCTGGCCAAAACCCCACGCATCCGCAGAGCCAGAACGGGAGGAAGACCCTTCTCCTACATCGCAGCGAAGACCCCTCAGCATCAGACGAACCCCCACACTGCAAGCATTCAGGAAGAGCCTCAAGACCTGGCTCTTCGGATGAGACGGAGCTGCTCAATTCCCCCCCTCCTCCCCAGCGCCTTGAGAGCCTCGCGGGTGAGTAGTGTGCTTCACAAATCCCTGATTGATTGATTGCTGACTTTCGGAACCGATGCCTGCCGGCAACTCCTCATCTTTGGTTTTCATCGCAAGGTCCCCGACGCCTCTTCACTTCCAAAGGTACTGTTTTGCAGGTCCGCCCGCCGCTGTATCACTGAACTGTTGGATTTGTGTTATTTACAATGCTGCGATATCCCCGTTTGGTGCTATTGACTTCAAGGAACTGTATTTTTAAGTTTATTCTGGCATAATTCATATGTTTACTTGTGTATGTTGGATTTTTATCATTTTGGTCTTGTTTTACTCTGATAAATATTGGCTAATTTTCTAAACTGGTGGTGGTGGTGGTGTGTGTATATGTGTATGTATATGTGTATGTATATGTGTATGTATGTATATATATATATATATATTATCTACTGGCGGTCGCCAGTAGATAGTTATAGTTACAACCTATTATCCATAGGAAATCCGCGACATTCTATTTGAAATAACTCTCTTGCCGGTTGACGTATCTTCGCAAAATTTTCAAACTTTGTGGGGCGCTCCGGTCCGCTCCTACCCTGAAAGTCTCGGGGGATTCGTCAAGCGGGGGCCGAGAAAAAGGGGGTCCCAAAACGCGTTTTCCCCATTCATTTTTCCATAGGAAACTTTAGACACGGCTACAGCCCGAACTGCTGAACGGAATTACACCAAATTTGCCAAAGAGGTAGTTCTTGGTTCAGAAAGAACCCTTTTGTTAAATGGTGTAAATCCGTTCAGTAGTTGCTGAGAAAATCAAAAGTAAAAGTACATATATATCTATGGGCACGGAGGATTCGCGCACCCTGAGCGCACCCTGCGCGCACCGTCCCGATCACGAGCTGCATGTTAATTGGCTGTCAGCTGGCTGTCAACATTCCGATTCAGGAAATGTTGGCAGCCATTTTGTCCCTCGGTAGAACCGAGGGACAGAAACAAGTGCGCAAAGCGCACAAAGGGGGCAGGGTAGAAACACCCTGACCCCCTAGGTCTGCTCAGGGGGTCCCACAAGGACCCCCTGGGCAAAAATTTTTTTTTTTTTTTTTTTTTTTAAATCGGCAGGATGCGCTCAGGGTGCGCGAATCCTGCCGAAAAAAAAAAAAATCGAAGCGCGGTCTCCCGCGCTTCGATTGCATTTTGCCCCCGGGTGGCCCAAGTCCCGGGGGCATGGTGGGGGGTGTTCAATTTATGTATGGGGGGCCTCAAAGGGCCCCCCAAGCCCCGGGGACCGCCACCCCCGGGGCTTTATTTTTCAAATGGTGCGGGAGGGCTCTGAGCCCTCCCGCAGCCCGAGGACCACCACCTCCCGGGGCTTCTTTTATTTAAATTAAAAAACTGTGTGGGGGGCTCCAGCCCCACACGCCCGGGGACCACCACCTCCCGGGGCACTAAGAAAAATTAAAATGGGGGTCCGTTTTGGATCCCCAAGCCCCGAGGACCACCACCTCCCCGGGGCTTTCAAAATGTAGGGAGGAGGGCCGCGCGGCCCCCTCCTGGAGCCCTTGATGGCCCTGGGGACCGCCACCCCCCAGGGCCGGCTCCTGCAGTGTCCCGGGGTGCCTACCCCTGGGACACTGCTGTTTGCAATGACAGGACGGGAGCCTCGCGGCTCCCGTCCTGTCATAGCAAACTTGGTTTGCATTTTGAAAGAGAGAGCAGGAAACCTGCTCTCTCTTTCAAAATGCAAACCAATTGCTTTTCCACACGGGGAGCAGCATGTTAGCTGCTCCCCATGTGGAAAAGCCTGGGACTGTGGGGGATTGGGGACCCCCACAGTCTCCAACGTGAGGCCAGGCCCCGGGGGATGGGGTCCCCGGGGCCATAAGTGGCCCGGGAGGGGCCACGCAGCCCCCCTCCCAAAGTTTAAAAAAAATAAAATAAAAAAAAAATAAGGGCAAGGCCGTCCCCGGAGGATGGGGTCCCCGGGGCCTTAAATGGCCTGAGGAGGGGGGCCACGCAGCCCCCCTCCAAATAAAAATATAAAAAAATCGAGGCCATGCCCCGGGGATGGGGTCCCCGGGGCCAATACAGGCCCAGGGAAGGGGGCCACGCGGCCCCCTTCCCGTTTAAAAAAAAAAAATTATTAAAAAAAGGGGTAAGGCCCTGGGGGATGGGGTCCCCAGGGCCTAAAGATAGGAAAAAGGAAGGGGGCCACACAGCCCCCTTCAGGGAGAAAAAAAAAAAAACGATCGGGCCCGCAGGCCCCGCCCCTTTCTTCACCACTCTGCAAACGCGCCCCCTGGCGCGTTTGCAGATGGGAAGTAATTCCCCCTTCAATACTGGGGGTCCCTGGGGGCCAACTAGCCCACCAGGAACCTCCAGTATGCGCCAGAGGGCTGCCTTGCAGAGAGGTGTACAGAGGCCACGCCCCTTTTACACCTCTCTGCAACGCAGCTCTGTGGCGCTTAATGGAGGTAGCTGGTGGGCTAGTTGCACCCCAGGGACCCTCAGGATTCAAGGGAGTTAATCCCCGACTTAAAACGCGCCACGGGCGCGTTTGCACAGTGGTGAAGGGAGGGCGGGGCTTCAGGTGACATGTGTGCAAACAGGCCCCGTGGCGCGTTTTAAGATGGGGAATTAAATCCCCTTCAATCCTGAGGGTCCCTGAGGGCCAACTAGCCCAACAGGTACATCCAGAAAGCGCCACAGAGCTGCGTTGCAGAGAGGTGTAAAAGGGGTGTGGCCTCTCTACACATCTCTGCAACGCAGCCCCTGGTGCATACTGGAGGTTCCTGGTGGGCTAGTTGGCCCGTAGGGACCCTCATGATTCAAGGGGACTTAATCCCCCAACTTAAAACGCGCCACGGGGCGCGTTTGCACAGATGTCACCTCAGGCCCCGCCCCCTCCCTTCACCATTGTGCAAATATTCCTCTAAAATCTGCCGAACTACGAATTCCGATTTACTCACCTGTTATCAGGAGAGACCTCAGTGCTGTATCTTTCAGCCCAGTACTGGTCCTGAAAAGTAATTTTAACCGTACTTACCAGTAACTTGAATTTCCTTCCATAGGCTAACATTGACTGGTTTCACTTGGAAATTCTTCTAAGTGTGGAGTTTTGGAACTTTATAATATTCCTCTAAAATCAGCCGAAATACGAATGCCGATTTACTCACCTGTTATCAGGAGAGACCTCAGTGCTGCATCTTTCAGCCCAGTACTGATCCTCAAAAGTAATTTTAACCGTACTTACCAGTAACTTGAATTTCCTTCCATAGGATATCATTGCCTGCTTTTTGCTGAAAAAGTTTCTAAGTGTCGATTTTTGAAACATACAAATATTCCTCTAAAATCAGCCGAAATACGAATTCCGATTTACTCACATGTTACAAGGAGAGACCTCAGTGCTGTATCTTTCAGCCCAGTACTGGTCCTGAAAAGTAATTTTAACCGTACTTACCAGTAACTTATATTTTCTTCCATAGGAATCCATTGTCTGGTTTTCAGCAGAAAAGTTTCAAAGTGTCGATTTTCACAAACTACAAATATTCCTTAAAAATCGCCTGTATGACTTAAACGCATTCTTTCAACTGTTTACAGGAGATGCACCAGTGCTGGAACCAGGATCCAACACTGAGTAAGAAAAAGTAATGATAACAGTTTTTACCTGCTAAGTGAATTTCCTTCCATAGGATAACATTGGTGATTCTATGAGAAAAAGTTTCTAAGTGTCAACTTTTAAAATACAATAATATTCCTTAAAAATCACGACTGTAACCAAAACGCTTTTACTCAACTGTTTACAGGAGATGTACCAGGACTGAATCTAGGATCCAGTCCTGTGGTTAGAAAAAGTAATCCATAAAGTAACTAATTGCATTTAACTAGAAATTCACATTGAGCTGAATGTTGCATTGTGTTTGAAAATGTGTTGCCCATTGCAACAACTGTAACTACTGTACTTAAAAGTCTATTGCCTATGTGCAAAGTATTTAAACTAAAGTAATTCATTCTGAGAAAGTATTTTTTGTAATGTAATGTATAATGTAATTACAATGTAATTAAAAAATAAAATATGTAAAAGAAATTGTTTCTAAAAATGTAGTAAATCAGTATGAAAAAAATTAATATAAAAATTAATACATTTAAAAAATGTCATTTAAAAAACCTTTGAAATTCACTGAAAAAACCATAGGTTTCAGGCACGTTATAGTTACAAATTAGCATTTAAAAAACCTTTGAAATTCACTGAAAAAACCATAGGTTTCAGACACGTTATAGTTAGAAATTAGCATTTAAAAAACCTTTGAAATTCACTGAAAAAACCATAGGTTTTAGGGACAGTTATAGTTACAAATTAGCATTTAAAAAACCTTTGAAATTCACTGAAAAAACCATAGGTTTCAGATATGTTATAGTTACAAATTAGCATTTAAAAAACCTTTGAAATTCACTGAAAAAACCATAGGTTTTAGGGACAGTTATAGTTAGTTGGACATTTCACTCGTACAAAACCCGTGAAATTCCCCCGTTATAGTTAGTTCAGCTAACTATAACTCGCGCCCCGCAATGCACTGCTGATGACGTCACATATTACATCACTCATGACATGGTCAGTGACATCACTGATGACATCACTGATGACATCTCAAATGACATCACTGATGACATCATCCACGTGATAATCTGATGCAGCTCCTCACACCCTAATATAACCTTTGATACACCCAATCTAAATTACAGACTGCCATTCGCAAAACTATAGACACTCCAACACCAATAACTACATACCCACTCACTGATTCTTAGGTCTACACACACACATCCACTCACTCACCCGTACAGTCACTCATACTTATGGTCACTCAGTACAGGACTATCATATGCACTCTTACTCCTATATAGACACTCAAACACCGCCACTCATCCATAGAGGTACTCACACATCTAGTCAGTCATGCAAATAATTAAACACACTGCCATTTACTCACCTATACAGTTATACACACACCAGCTCACTTAATCATACAAATACTAGCACATTGTTACGCTCTTATACAATCACTGATACAAGCACACACTCATCCATACAGCCACTATCACAATCACTCACTCTCGCTTATAGCTATTTATATACTCCAACACACATATATACTGGCTTTCACATATGTAGTTACTCACACATGTACCACTGGGACATACATTCACTCACTAACACACTCTTACACACACTTACCCACCCATACAGTCTATCACAGATGCACTCTTGAAACCATCCACCCAGTGAATCACCCACTCACACATCTATGCACAGAGTCGCACACACCCCACCCACACAAACACTCAGGCACCCATACAGATACTCAGACAACCAATCAATAACTCATATAGACACTCATGTAGCTATTCACAAACCCATGCAGCCACTTACACAGCAACAGACAGACGGATACAGACATTCACCCAGTTTAGTCACTAACCCATGCATTCAGTAAGATACGTTAAATCACTCACTTATAGAGTCAGTCACGCACCTACTAAATCATCCATACAGACACTTACACACCCACTCATTCTTCAATACGTCTTTTCCTATATATATTAAAAATATTTAAACTTTACAGAAACACACAGTCACTGGATGATGTCATCAGTGATGTCATTTGAGATGTCATCAGTGATGTCATCAGTGATGTCACTGACCATGTCATGAGTGATGTAATATGTGACGTCATCAGCAGTGCATTGCGGGGCGCGAGTTATAGTTAGCTGAACTAACTATAACGGGGAATTTCACGGGTTTTGTACGAGTGAAATGTCCAACTAACTATAACTGTCCCTAAAACCTATGGTTTTTTCAGTGAATTTCAAAGGTTTTTTAAATGCTAATTTGTAACTATAACATATCTGAAACCTATGGTTTTTTCAGTGAATATATATATATATATATATATATATATATATATATATATATATATATATATATATATATATATATATAAGATACTGGGGGCATACGACTGACAACTGCAGGCCCCATTTCTAACACTACCCATATGAATACAAATATTGCTTTGGTGGCAGGGGATCCTGTGTCATAAATCCTTACTGTGCTATTGTAAACTGGCAGCCAAAGGGTTTGTGTTGAAGGGACCTGAGCCTACTTGTTCATTGGACAAAATAAACATAAAATCCTGTTCTTCACCCCTAACAATATGTTTTTAGTGTATGGCAATAGGACTGCCACATCCCTAAGATTGAACTGTTCCAGTCCAGGTTTTGTTCCTTTGAATTCTGTGGCTTGTAGTCCTGGTTTTCTACTGGAACACACAAGACTACAAGTCCCAGAATTCAAAAAGAAACCTGGACTGGATCTGCTAGTCATACAGGGACTTGAGAAACTTTTATCTCAGGGGTATTTTTGCAATCAAACAAGGGAATTGGGTGTACGCAATACTTCCTTTAGGGCTTCTGGCACACTGGCTAGCCACTCGGCATTTGCAGGGTTGATGAACTAGGCCAGCTTGGTTCAGAAAAACTCTTTAAAATCCTGTTCGTCTAAAACGTTTGTGTTGGAAAACGAGGCAGTATCTGTGAGGCCTGCACAAATAACATGACTACATTTGTCCTTCACTGGGAACCAAACACCCAATTGTAGCGCCTGACTCTCAGAGGGTAGCGTTGCAGAGCAGTCTGAGGCTTACTCAAGGGAGGTGGTGTGGGCTAGTAATCGCCATTTGCAGGTGCGCAGAAATAACACTCAATAATTGATTGTCCAGTCTGTACTTTGCTTTATAAAAGTAAGAGTACATTTATTAAACACACACACACTACTCAATATTATGCACCAATTTACAAATATACATAAGCTGTTGGAATTACCTTGTGACATTGCATAACATCTCCACCCCTCCCGCAGGTGGGGTAAGGTCTAGTACCACCACTCCCATGTATGCACATCATCTTGCCCCCAATGCAGTTAGTTGAACATAACCTGGAGCGAGGGCCCTGCGCACTGGCATCATCCCAGCGGCGACCCACCCCGTTACCTCAACAAGTATTTAAAATAGGTACACCTGCCCTGGTGACACACAACCCTGACTGAGCATTTCCTACTGACCATGAAGTATACACCTCTACATCTTAAGGGCTAACAGTCTGGGTTCTTCACCTAAGCGCAGCAGCAAGAACACATGTTTAAGCATCACCTTAGAATGACAGTACTCATCACATTTGTTGGACATTAGAATGCGTTGCAATGGCAGCCCCTAAAGGCATCACAGATGAAATCACAGGATTAAGCATATACAACCAGACACCCTATCAGGAATGTCTGGCAACATAACCCCACTTTGCTTATGACATCACCTTACACCGGTACTCCACATTACACATGTGACTTTCAGTCCCTCTAAAAGAAATATCGTTAGTAAATGCATTTCTGGTGCAATTACTCCTCTTCACCTCCAGGGGATGCCCTTCTCCAGACATCCCCAGCTCAGTCTGTCATCACTTGGTGCACTTCTCACTACACCCCCAGCTGTAGAACAAAAGTTCCAGCCCATGAGATGTTGAAAAGCTGGTAGAGCCCTTGAGGGGTTATTTCTTCCCAGTCCCCAGAGACTTAGGGAGGGACTTCTCCTTGACGAGTTGGGGGAGTCTGCGTACTCATGCAGCTCCCCCCTTCACCTTTGTACCCCAACAGCGGTGGGCCCATCTTCCTGGGGCCACAACCCACCGAAATAGCCCGGTTTCCTTGCTGCCTGGCAAGGCATTATGGGGCGCTCCGTCTTATCTTGCTGCATATTATAGCAGCGGCTCAACTGCTGCTCCGGGGAGAGCCGCGCTGCCCCCGGCGGCCTCCCGCCGCTTCTCCCGGCTTCGGTGGGGGGCCCGGTCCCATCCGGACCCCCAGGTGAGTCCTGCAGCTCGGGGAGCCCACCCCCGGCTGCTCTTGCCTTTGTTCGGGGGCCCGGTCCCACCCGGGCCCCTGGCGCCTCCTCTTCACTTTTGCGGGGTCCCGGTCCCACCCGGGAACCCCGCCTATCTCCATCGTTGGAGGGCAGCCCGGGGAGCCCACCCCCGCCGGCTCCCCGCCCGGCCAGCACCCTCGCGTGCTGCCGCGGGAGCCGGCACCTGCAGTTCTGGTCTGCCCGCTCCAGCGGGCAGACTCGAAGACTCCTGCCGGCCCCGCCTGACCTCGGGGGAGTGTGGCGGCACTCCCCCGGCCTTCTCCTTCTCTTCGGGACCCAGGGATGGGGTCCTGGGCCCCTGGGCCGTCTTCACGGGGGGCGCGACGGCGCCCCCCCGGCTTGGCTTCTTCGGCGGGGGCCAGGGTGGGCTCCTGGCACCCCGCTGCCACCTCTTCACGGGGAGCGTGATGGCACTCCCCGGCTTTGCTTCGGGGCCCGGGGATGGGGTCCCGGGCCCCTGGGGACCTCTTTGCGGAGGCGCGACGGCGCTCCCCGCCTCCTCCTTTTCGCGGGGGGCGCGACGGCGCTCCCCGCCTCCTCCTCTGCACACGGGGCCCGGAGTTGGGATCCCGGGCCCCTCCCCCTACACCTTCACGGGGAGCGCGACGGCGCTCCCCGGCTTCATGTTCGGCGGGGGTCAGGGTGGGCTCCTGGCACCCCACGGGGGTACCATAACGGGGTGCGCGACGGCGCACCCCGACTTTACTTCTCTTGGGGGCAGCCCCCGGGACCTGACCCACCCCGGAGGCACATCATGGACCGGCGGCGGAGCCCCACGCGCTTGGTCATCGGTCCTTCCAGAGGTCAAAGGTCGCCTACCTTCTGGGGGGCATATCTCGGCCCCCAGGCGGCCGATTTTGGTGATCTTGGCCTCTTCTTGCTCCTGGTGGCGCACCCCAGCCACTGGGAGAACTTTCCTTTGCCCTCCTGGTCACACGGAGGGTGGATTCAGCAGGGAGCTGTCTTCACTGGCTCCCTGCGCCAGCCTTTCGCCTGGCTCTCCTCCTGGGCCTCTCTTCTCCCTGCGCAGAGGCCCCTGCTTCTGCGCACCGGTCCTGGTCTCTTCTCCTGGCGCTGTACAGGATCCTGGGACAATCAGGGGGCTCCTCCTCCCAACTGCCCATTGCGCCAGGCTCCAGCACCTTCTGCCTCAGCACACCCCACCCCAGAGAGAGCTCCTCTTCCTGTGCAAACACTTTTAAGAAGTTGGGGAGGGGGCTGGCAGGAAGTCTCTGTTTGCCCTATCACACAGCGACACATCACTTCTCTGCCCCTGCTGCCTCCTTCCTGCCCAGGCCTCTGGGTTTGTTCAAAATGGCATCGTCCAGGGTCTCCTGCCACATGGTCTCTGAGAGCCCCTTCCCCCCAGGGCTGCCTTCGCCCTGGTGCAGCTTGGTGCCTGGCACCCAGTGACAGCTGCTGATGGATTAGCCTGTAGCACCACCCCTCTTCTCTCCTGGGAGGGAAGGTCTTCGCTCTGGGAAGAAAGGTCATTAATCCAGGCTGCTGGGGTCAGCCCCCAGCCAGGCCCTGGTTATGAGCTGACTCAGAGAAATATAACATTTCTAGATGACCCAAAAGCAGTACAAATATGACTCTGGACTCTGCAGAATACTTCTCCTCACACCCGTTACAGTGGACTTTAGTGCATGTCTGGAATTTGTAGGCCTTAGGAAAGTGACACTAGCCCATGGGCTCCACTTCCCCATAGGGGAATAATGAAGTGAAAAACACAGTAAAACACACTGACTTTCCCTGGCATGTTTCTTCCCAGTGTATAAAGCCTTTTCCATGTCACCACCCAATTCTGCATAAGTCCTGCCACACCACTCTATCTGCACCTGCTCCTTGGCTGCGCACGCCAGGAATCTCCCCTGCGCAGCCCCTACACACCTGTGCACACACCTGTACACATGTGTCTGCACGTAACCAGCCCCGTGCCCCTTACTCCAGCTGCTGCGCAGCGGCCTAGTCAAGCTAGGGGGACACCAGTAAAATCCACATGCAGTCTCTTTCACCATGAGTTCACTGGGGGTGAGTCCCAACTTATGAGGCTCTCCCCCAGTAAAAGCTCAGCAAATAGGTGCTCAAAAAGCGAAAAATCTGGGCTGCCCAGAGTGTCAGAACCACCTTCTAACACACGCCGCGCCCAGCTGATTCCTACGGGAAGAAATAGCCACTCTACATGGGTATTCCTCCCGTAGTCAGCGATAACTAGTTATAAGGGGTTCTGACCAGACCCCCTTACTCACCAGTTATCCGCTCAGACCACCTACTCCTCCCATCCATGAAATCTCCACCCATGACAGGGATCCCAGACTACCCTAAGAACCCTCCTGGCTCTAGGTTAGATACCTCTAGGTCACTCATGGTCTACATGGACTCAGCCTAACTAGGCCCACCTTTGCCCTTGGGCATGCAACACTATGCCTACACTTCTCTGGACAAGGGTACAGTGCCTCAGCACCGATGCAGTCGTCTGGGATAGGTCTACATCCCATCCCCGGGGTCACTAGCTGGTCTCCCTTCTGGAGTTTGTTCCAACCAGTACCCTCTCTCCGTTTGGTCCTTGCACCCCAAAGATGCAACCTCTCTGGACTCTCACCCTCAGCCTGCCACTGGGGTTATTCAGCTGCCACCACCCTTTCGGGATGACTGTCTTCCCTAAAGAAAGCACAGCCACTCATGCTTTCCCCACACCGAAAAGCACCCTTTGGCCACTGGCCTGGCTCCCTGATAGGACCTCAGACCGGCCTCACTACCACACTGGCAGTGCCAGGGAGGAACACTGAGGGTGCCTCGTCAGACATCCTACAGCTCATTCCCCCCGTCAGTAGCTCCACACGGAAACTACACCCGGGAACCTAGACCCCTTCCTTGTTCTCCGCTGCGAGAAGAGGGCCTAGGCACCCTTCCCTCCGAGAGGCGCACTCTCCTCCCGGAGTACCCTTAGAGAGCCTGTGGGCCCCGAGTTAGCTACACCCAGGCCCACCTCTCATGGCTCTCTCCGGTCTCCCTGCAGCGCCTTGGGAGACCGTCCAGGGACCCACATGATCCCTGGATGGCCTTCACCACCCCTTCTGAAGAGCAGGGTCCCTTCACTTAAGATAGGCCCACCTGCCTTCAGGGTAGTACTACCACACTCAGCCAGGGACCCTAAAGATCCCGGCTAGGCCTGCACCCCCCTGTTGGGAAACACAGGGTCCCTTCACTTAAGATAGGCCCCACCTGCGTTCAGGGCGGTACTACCTCCATCAGCCAGGGACCCTAAAGATCCCGGCTAGGCCTGCACCACCCATTTGGGAAACACAGGGTCCCTTCACTTAAGATGGGCCCCACCTGTGTTCAGGGTGGTACTACCTTGCAGACGTCCACCTCCTGCATCGAGCTAGGGGAACACCCCCATGCTCCTGGTCCTGGGGTAAGCCCCACAGGACCTACTTGACTGGTCACCGGCTAGGCATCGCCCCAGCCACCACTTCAGGTTCACAACACCAGCTCCAGAATGACATCCTGTTGCTTCCTTGGGTAACCACTTACCCGACCCGGACACCTCAGGGTCCACCACTAACCCTTCACCTGGAATCTAGGGAGTACATCAACCCCCCTCAGATCTCCACTGGGTCAGTTACCTAGCCCACCTAGTGTACCTAGGGGCTACCACTACACACCCTCACTCAAGAACTACCCTCCGTTGGGGCCACACACTACCATGGGCCACCCCTGGGTTGCTCACCTCCCCGCCAGTTAACATGGGGGGCCTGCCGGACACACAACTCGACCACACCCTCCTCCCACCATGGGAAAAGTATCTTGGGGTCCCCCACCATGGGAACCCCTGGGGTGTTACTACCCGGGGTAAAGAAACCTCCTGCCCCACCCTTCCAGTGGTTTTGGCCTGCGCCAATGGCAAGAAAACTTTCAGCGGGGAAGGATACCTGGGGCCCCTTCTGTGGAAACCCTCCCTGCCCTTAAAAAGCGCGGGAATATCCCCGGACCCCCTACCTCTCCTGTCCCCCATAAAGGTCAATCCACCCCTACACCCCCATCTGCGATGTAGGTATCAGTTGCTGTCCCTATCTCTTGAGGAGACACCCTCCTCATGCAGGTGTAGTGCATGTAGTGTTAGGGTTCAAAGGTGTACAATATGGCTTAGAACATTTGTATTCAATCATCTCCTGGAAAGCACCATCCCGCCAGCACATGATTATCAACATAACTCAGTCATATCAATACAGTTTACATTTAAACCATAATATCTTCACATGACATACATGTGCGCGGGGCTTTCCTTTCCCATACTTTTAGTTCACATAACCAAAACTTTGAACCCTTCTCAGAGCCTTGCGCTCTTCCATTTGCTCATTACTGCATAGGTAATGTGTGGCAAAACTGGACTTATCAAATGCAATAAATGCGCACCAGAATGGGATACTATGTTTCTCGCCGCTAGACACCAATGTTGGAAAACGAGGCAGTATCTGTGAGGCCTGCACAAATAACATGACTACATTTGTCCTTCACTGGGAACCAAACACCCAATTGTAGCGCCTGACTCTCAGAGGGTAGCGTTGCAGAGCAGTCTGAGGCTTACTCAAGGGAGGTGGTGTGGGCTAGTAATCGCCATTTGCAGGTGCGCAGAAATAACACTCAATAATTGATTGTCCAGTCTGTACTTTGCTTTATAAAAGTAAGAGTACATTTATTAAACACACACACACTACTCAATACTATGCACCAATTTACAAATATACATAAGCTGTTGGAATTACCTTGTGACATTGCATAACATCTCCACCCCTCCCGCAGGTGGGGTGGGGTCTAGTACCACCACTCCCATGCCTGCACGTCATCTTGCTCCCAATGCAGTTAGTTGAACATAACCTGGAGCGAGGGCCCTGCGCACTGGCATCATCCCAGCGGCGACCCACCCCGTTACCTCAACAAGCATTTAAAATAGGTACACCTGCCCTGGTGACACACAACCCTGACTGAGCATTTCCTACTGACCATGAAGTATACACCTCTACATCTTAAGGGCTAACAGTCTGGGTTCTTCACCTAAGCGCAGCAGCAAGAACACATGTTTAAGCATCACCTTCGAATGACAGTACTCATCACATTTGTTGGACATTAGAATGCGTTGCAATTGCAGCCCCTAAAGGCATCACAGATGAAATCACAGGATTAAGCATATACAGCCAGACACCCTAGCAGGAATGTCTGGCAACACAACCCCACTTTGCTTATGACATCACCTTACACCGGTACTCCACATTACACATGTGACTTTCAGTCCCTCTAAAAGAAATAACGTTAGTAAAGGCATTTCTGGTGCAATTACCCCTCTTCACCTCCAGGGGATGCCCTTCTCCAGACATCGCCAGCTCAGTCCGTCATCACTTGGTGCACTTCTCACTACACCCCCAGCTGTAGAACAAAAGTTCCAGCCCAGGAGGTGTTGAAAAGCTGGTAGAGCCCTTGAGCGGTTATTTCTTCCCAGTCCCCAGAGACTTAGGGAGGGACTTCTCCTTGACGAGTTGGGGGAGTCTGCATACTCCTGCAGCTCCCCCCTTCACCTTTGTACCCCAACAGCGGTGGCCCCATCTTCCTGGGGCCACCACCCACCGAAATAGCCCGGTTTCCTTGCTGCCTGGCAAGGCATTATGGGGCGCTCCGCCTTATCTTGCTGCATATTATAGCAGCGGCTCTCCCGCTGCTCCGGGTAGAGCCGCACTGCCCCCGGCGGCCTCCCGCCGCTTCTCCCGGCTTTGGTGGGGGGCCCGGTCCCACCCGGATCCCCAGGTGAGTCCTGTAGCTCGGGGAGCCCACCCCCGGCTGCTCTTGCCTTTGTTCGGGGGCCCGGTCCCACCCGGGCCCCTGGCGCCTCCTCTTCACTTTTGCGGGGTCCCGGTCCCACCCGGGAACCCCGCCTATCTCCATCGTTGGAGGGCAGCCCGGGGAGCCCACCCCCGCCGGCTCCCCGCCCGGCCAGCACCCTCGCGTGCTGCCGCGGGAGCCGGCACCTGCAGTTCTGGTCTGCCCGCTCCAGCGGGCAGACTCGAAGACTCCCGCCGGCCCCGCCTGACCTCGGGGGAGTGCGGCAGCACTCCCCCGGCCTCCTCCTTCTCTTCGGGGCCCGGGGAGGGGGTCCCGGGCCCCTGGGCCGACTTCACGGGGGGCGCAACGGCGCCCCGCGGCTTGACTTCTTGGGCGGGGGCCAGGGTGGGCTCCTGGCACCCCGCTGGGGGACCTCTTTGCGGGGGGCGCGACGGCGCTCCCCGCCTCCTCCTTTTCGCGGGGGCGCAACGGCGCTCCCCGCCTCCTCCTCTGCACACGGGGCCCGGAGTTGGGATCCCGGGCCCCTCCCCCTACACCTTCACGGGGAGCGCGACGGCGCTCCCCGGCTTCATGTTCGGCGGGGGCCAGGGTGGGCTCCTGGCACCCCGCGGGGGTACCTTCACGGGGTGCACGACGGCGCACCCCGACTTTACTTCTCTTGGGGGCAGCCCCCGGGACCTGACCCACCCCGGGGACACATCATGGACCGGCGGCGGAGCCCCACGCGCTTCATCGTCGGTACTTCCAGAGGTCAAAGGTTGCCTACCTTCTGGGGGGCGTATCTCGGCCCCCAGGCGGCCGATTTTGGTGATCTTGGCCTCTTCTTGCTCCTGGTGGCGCACTCCAGCCACTGGGAGCACTTTCCTTCGCCCTCCTGGTCACACGGAGGGTGGATTCAGCAGGGAGCTGTCTTCACTGGCTCCCTGCGCCAGCCTTTCACCTGGCTCTCCTCCTGGGCCTCTCTTCTCCCTGCGCAGAGGCCCCTGCTTCTGCGCACCGGTCCTGGTCTCTTCTCTTGGCGCTGTACAGGATCCTGGGACAATCAGGGGGTTCCTCTTCCCAACTGCCCATTGCGCCAGGCTCCAGCACCTTCTGCCTCAGCAGACCACACCCCAGAGAGAGCTCCTCTTCCTGTGCAAACACTTTTAAGAAGTTGGGGAGGGGGCTGGCAGGAAGTCTCTGTTTGCCCTATCACACAGCGACACATCACTTCTCTGCCCCTGCTCCCTCCTTCCTGCCCAGGCCTCTGGGTTTGTTCAAAATGGCGTCGTCCAGGGTCTCCTGCCACATGGTCTCTGAGAGCCCCTTCCCCCCAGGGCTGCCTTCGCCCTGGTGCAGCTTGGTGCCTGGCACCCAGTGACAGCTGCTGATGGATTAGCCTGTAGCTCCACCCCTCTTCTCTCCTTGGAGGGAAGGTCTTCGCTCTGGGAAGAAAGGTCATTAATCCAGGCTGCTGGGATCAGCCCCCAGCCAGGCCCTGGTTATGAGCTGACTCAGAGAAATATAACATTTCTAGATGACCCAAAAGCAGTACAAATATGACTCTGGACTCTGCAGAATACTTCTCCTCACACCCGTTACAGTGGACTTTAGTGCATGTCTGGAATTTGTAGGCCTTAGGAAAGTGACACTAGCCCATGGGCTCCACTTCCCCATAGGGGAATAATGAAGTGAAAAATACAGTAAAATACACTGACTTTCCCTGGCATGTTTCTTCCCAGTGTATAAAGCCCAGGGCACGAGTCGGGGGTCCACGCCGGTGGACGGCGTCCCCCCACTTATTTCACAGGGGGGACGCCGTCCACCCTGCCAAGAAGTTGGGCCCCACTGATAAAGATGCTGAATTCGTCCCAGTGTAATATCTAAACACCGGGACACATTCAGCAGCGCCTGCACGTTGTTATCTGCTTTCGATCGGCAACAACGTGCAGGCGGGGACGGGGCTCTCTTATTTCTAACTCCTGCTGGTTCTTAACAAAGGCCGAGTCTGAGGGGTCATCAGGACTCCTTTTGTTCGAGACCCCTGGCTGGCAGCAGTCAGGAGCCTCGCACCTAGAAGCAAATGCAGCAGAGGAGAAACAAAGGCTCACACCTTGTTAGCACTTCACACATACTTAAGAGAGGCAGCTTTTCACTTTGTTCAGGCTCTGTTTAGGAGATATGCATACACTGTAAGAATATCAGATGTGTTGGTCTTTCCCAGTATTTGCACAAAATAAATAGCATTTATATAGGGCTTTCTACCCCTGAGGAGGCATTGTAATAATTTAAATATCACTATTTTTTCTTTTAAAGCACTATGGCTAGAAGAAGCTTTACGCTGACAAAAGGCAACATTGTTTTATGTGTATATGTGTAGCGTACAAAAGTGTGAATCTGCTGCCTAATTCAGGAGAAGTATACTCAAAATGTGCTCCAATGTACTCATGATACACCTGCTAAATATGTATGTGAGGGCTTAAGATCTGATGTCACTTCTTGTGATGCCACTTCCTGTGATGTCACGCGGCGTGATGTCACGCGGCGTGATGTCACTTGCTTACTGATTAACTAGGTTAGTCCCCCCACTTCTTTTTTTAGGACTTGTGCCCTGATAAAGCCTATTCCATGTCACCACCCAATTCTGCATAAGTCCTGCCACACCACTCTATCTGCACCTGCTCCTTGGCTGTGCACGCCAGGAATCTCCCCTGCGCAGCCCCTACACGTGTGCACATGCCTGTACACATGTGTCTGCACGTAACCAGTCCCGTGCCCCTTACTCCAGCTGCTGCGCAGCGGCCTAGTCAAGCTAGGGGGACACCAGTAAAATCCACATGCAGTCTCTTTCACCATGAGTTCACTGGGGGTGAGTCCCAACTTATGAGGCTCTCCCCCAGTAAAAGCTCAACAAATAGGTGCTCAAAAAGCGAAAAATCCGGGCGGCCCAGAGTGTCAGAACCACCTTCTAACAGTTTGTATCTGCAAGTTTTTCAAAATATAAGAGGTCTTCAAAATAGGACGCATCACAGAAAATAATCAGTATACAGTTGTGAAAAGAGGTTGATAGACATACATGAGAACATCGTTACCCTATTGTGTAAGCATTAATTACAGGGATAACTATTTGACTGTGTTGTAGGCAGGGCTTTAAGTGGGCCGGGTCCTGCCAGTGCTCAGCACCGGCAGTTCTTAAAAGCAGGTGCCGAGACGGGTCCCTATCAGGCTCTTCATATTTACCCTCAGGGTGAAAAGAAAAAAACCCTTAACTTTGCAATAGTAAAACCAGTCACTGCTTTTGATGTAACTTCAAAGAGTCTTGTTATACTGCTGCTGCTCAGCCTGAGTGTCTGTGTGAGAGAATGTTGGTGAATGGAATGTTCGTGTGTGTGAGTGTCAGTTGGAGATGGGCTGAGCAGCAGTGAGGCTGCTCCTGGTGGGGTTCTCTTCCCTATAACATCTACTTGAATAAAGATACATGAAGATACAAACAAGTCTCCTTTGTCAGATTTATGCAGCACAAACTTGGAGACTTTACATACGCACCAGTTACATTACACAAGAAAATATTCATGTTTTGAATCACAGGTGATGTGAGGTTGGAACCTGCTTTCTCAGTTCAAAAGTCGGCAGCTCTAGCCTTATGCCACAACCTCAGCAACAAAAACTTGAGCATTTTCAATATTATATACAATGAAGTCATAGTTGCTGCTTATTTATCTTACAACCATTGACAAAGCCAATAGTCCTGGCTTGTTGCAAGTGCTAATGTTACTTGGTGTGTTATATATCTGGATGAATGGACTGAAGCAGCAAAATACCATTGGGACAGCACACTATGCTAAGTACAGATTTTTAGCTTACGTGTTTTTAGCCACGCCCTTAATTACATCGGCAACGCCCCTATGAGAGACCCCCCAGTTTTTTCATCCCACTTAAAGCCCTGGTTGCAGGGACATCAGAAGTTGAAGACTCTACAAATTTAATTCCAGCAGCATGGCGCACGTGGACGCTATGCTTTTGTTTTGTCAGTTCATAAAAAGTTAGCATTCTAGCTCCTTGCTGAAAGCCTTCGAGCAGCCGCTAAAATCTGTGTCACAGGGTAACTCGTACCGCGCGCACGACGGTGTAATCGAACGTGCTCGCTCCCGCCGGCACCAGACGACGCCCCTCCTTCTTCATGACGGAAGTAGAAGTTTGTATGTGGCGCGGGCGCGCGCTGTACTGTTCACTCAGCTCCCGTTCCGGGGTTAGCGCTGTGAAGCATCCCCAACCCCCACCCGCTGGCCTCATCGTGGAACCCTGTGGGGGCAATCAAAGTAGGCACCTTTACCATGTTTCTTTTGTTAACCGTGTCATTTTGCGTACCTCTTCGCGTCTCCATTATTTGGGGGTGAAGAGCTTCACCCCCTTCTATTTTCATGCAGCTCTTTCCCCTCACTGTTACGTCCCCTTAAGGCACATCATCCTGTTAGACTGAACAGGTCCTTCCCTTGAGGCGTGCCAGCCCAGGAAGACTGGGTGTAGAGTCCATACTCATTCCATCGTGGTCCACTACACATTCTCCCGGGCATGTCTCACACTTTAGGTCACACCTTCGTCCACCTGGGGGGGCGCTTTGTACTTCTCTCGTAGTCCAAGCTAGGCCGGCGCGATGCCAAGGACATGACATTAGTTGTTTTTTTGTATATCTGGCCCATGCACGCGCGTACTGTACTTCATCGCATAACCACAGGAAACTTATGAATGTATCTCTACAGACTTCATCTAGTATGTTGTGTTTGAACTTTAGCAGCTGTGGAGTGCCCGGTAAATTGATGTACTTACTCCACGTACATTATATTTCTGAGCACCATAAATTCACGAATCCTCCAGAGGTTATCTGACGTTTTTAAATGTGATTAAATCTTTATTTTCTGAGGATATTTGGATACTTTGGCACCGAGTTACTGTACGAGAAGCCTCTGGGTTATTTTTGGCATATTTAATTTAAAATGATGGCCCAGATTAGCATGGGCAATCACTCGTGTAGTAAGTGGCGCCTTGCGGTGCAAACAGCACCAGCTTTCAACTTCAGCGTGCTCAGGTAATTGTTTTGTCAAAAATGGATGCGAGGTAAGTTCCATACTCCTGCCAATCCGTATCAAGCGGTTTTAAATCGGTAAGAACAGCGCAAACGCCCCATGGATTCCACACACAGGCAGATCTTCTGAAGTAGTACAATTTGACTTTGCTTGGAATTGTCTGGTGGCTAATGGAAACAGTTGTATACAATATGAAAGTTGAAATATCGTGCATCGTTCCTGTGTTAAAATGTGTAATTTCTGTGGAATTACACATTTATGTACAGAAACACTACTACTGTATCCTGCATGTTACTTTTTTGTATCTCTGATGTTCAGGCCTTGAAAAATCATAAAAATGTTAACAGGCCTGCAGGTCTAGTGACTCGAATAATCTACTCGACCTAACTGTAATGTACCTGACCTGTAAACCGGTCTTAAATGGTGTAATGTTAGGCATATATTTTACTTTACTGAGCCACCTTTTTCTTAATTATCACTTATAATAGAGCACCTTCAAGTATGCGAGTTCAGCATTTTTACTGTATAAAACATCCAATTTGCCTTGATTTAATAGATTAAACGTTTACTCAATGCATAATAAGAATTTAGGCCACAAGGGTACACATGACCCCTGACTTGCCTCTTAGGTCACTAATGGCATTGTCACGAGGGCGAAGGCAGGAATCTTTCTCAGTTTGTTTAAAAACTCACTTGTAATAAAAATATTACTAAAGCATTATGTAATGATGCACTGTCATTTACAAACCACACATTTTCCATTGAAATGGCCACAAAGTTTCCCACTAACATGCAGTTTTACTGATATAATTAAATAGCGTTTAGACAACAATCTGAGGGAATTGAGTTTCAGCAAATTGTCATTTGCACATCACCAAGTAAAGTAGTCTTATTTGTTTTCATTCTATTAAAAACTTTATCACAGTTACAAAAAATGTGCTTTCACAACTATTGAAATATATTTTTCAATGTTTGTCCAATTCATTTATAAAAAATACTGACATCTTACAACCTTTCATTTCAACCTCTTTGTACTCCACAATTTCCAGAGAATTCACTTTACAAAGGCCTTTTTAGGTCTCGCAGACCTGCGTTGCAGCGCGCATGCGGTGCTCGCTCTGCGAGGCTTTTTGGAATCGAGCAGATTTCCGAAGTGGAGTGGAAGCCCCGCCCATTATTTTCATTGGCTGGCGTCATCCTTTATGGTAAACGCTGGCCTCCGATTGAAAGTGAGGCTTTTTTGTTACCGCCCTGTCTCCTTTAGGCCCCGCCCATCCGGACTGGATCGTTTCCTGGCGGCGTTACACGGTCTCCTTGAATTAGTCGGTGGGCACTTTTTTTCTCATTTGCGCAATGGCGACAGCTTGTTATTAGTTGTATGTTTATGCTGAGCAAGGCTCCCGCTTTAGGGACACCGCGCTCCATTAAATTTTTTTTTTTTATCTTGTAATTATGTGGCGCAGCGTCGCAAACAGACCGTGGCACCCTGGACTGAGCCGGTTGTTGTTTTTATGGGCAGCGTCACTCACCGCGGCTGCAACGTCACTCACAACCCGACCGAAAATACGAAACTGTCATATATAGCAATCCAAAACCTTGGCAGCTATGTCCATATCTCAAACTGTATTGTACTTGTATTCTATATGTTTGTACCCTGAAAGTACTCCGTATATTGTCGGAATGGCGCCAACCCTATACCGCACCGACCAGATGTGAGTGAAGAACCACCTACTAATAGCATACAACCAGCCCACCCTGTTTTCCTTATCTGAAAAAATTCCTTCCTTCGGCCGGCCTCATCTTCCCCCTCCTCTTCCCCCCCCCCCCCCTTTAACCCTGTAACCAGACCCGTGCACTGGAAGAAATTGCCGAGCTTCCTGCCCAAGCCTACCCCCGTCTACCAGATGTCCCCCAAATTCTTAGACTCCGATGCCTCCGTGCGAGCCGTCCGTGGTGCAAGGTCACACAGCTAAGGTGCTGCTGGGGCCTCTGGGATTCGGGCAGAGGGGCTTTATGTAGAAACATAACTTAGTACATTCGGACCGCTTCATGGAGTGCACATCTTTCAAATGCAATTGCGTGTCACATATCCACACATGAAGAGGCCTTCGTTCAGAGACTCCCAGCACTGTAATTGGGCGACCAGAGTCTGAGAGCACCTGGGAACCTACCGATGGTGGTAACTCTCTATACAAAATGCACTTAAAATGACATAATGTTACTAATAACATTTTTTTATTGTGTGTAACCGCCTCGCCCCCTGCCCTCCCACTTTGCAAGGCGACCCTCTGCTCTGCACCACCTGCGCAAACAAACCTCGGCCCTTCCTGCTTCCTTGCACCTCTCACCGCAATAACACCCCCCCCCCTCTCACCCCCCACCCATGCCTCCCGAGCGCCCGCAGGCACTGCGGCTGATGGGAACTGCAACCCCTCCAACCGGCCTTAGAAAGATGAAGGCTGAGGCATGAAGACCGGGCCTCGAACCGCCATCCACGGACACACGCGGCTCCCCGAATCCTCTCCCCATGCGGCATGGAGCCAGACCAGCAGACACTTCTTGGGCAGAGGACCGACAACCCTCCCCCTCATTCCCCCCTGTCACATCCTATGCCTGTGTGAGGCAACAAACGCCCGCCACCCATCCGCTGGCACTGCAGTTCCCGCTGCTACCCTACCTGTGTGCCGTGCCCTCAGCACTACCTTTACACGGCACAAGCACAGTGAAGATTTGCTCCAACACACGCCACATCAACAGGCCAGTGTAAAAATGTTTGCACCTGCCCACTGACCGGTGCAAAAATAATATTTTCCCTGACCAATTACTAATAAACAAATATTCAATATGAAGTCTGGTGCAAAAAAACTCATTTTCACACCAGTGAATCATTGGAAATGTTGTTTTTGCACAAGTCGCGTACTGCAAATAGTACAAAAGTGCACTGCCCTGGTACAAAGTTAATATAATCTGGTTCAGTTCCAGATAGCTTATCTAGAAACTACATATAGTAGCTGCAATCAGTATGATATAAGTATAGAAATGTATGCAGGCAACGGACAAATTCACTTCTGGCTCTATAGCAATCAAAACTACACTACCTATATCACCTTGTGCTTGGAATAGATCTTCCACTGAATAAAGGAAAGATTCCTCTGCATAAACAGAACCAAGACTGAGATGATAGTTTGAGAAATGGACCCCCCAGCACCTTCCTCCCACCCTCTGTTGTCGGGGTGCTCCATTCGCCCTCCCTCCCACCCTCCGTTCTGTGTGGCGCCCATACCCCCTCCCTCCAACCCTTGGTTGTCTGTCTGCTTGCCCTTCCAGACTATCCTCCATAGTACCAGTTGAAGCCTCCATTGTCAATGTTGCCCTCCACCTGCCTTCCCTCTATGGTCTGTGTCGCCCCCACTCACCCTCCCTCCATTGGTAGTGTTGGCCCCCCACCCCGCGCTTCTTACAAACTCATTTACAAACTCATTTTCCTGCGTGCGACTACTTTCTTGCCTTTCCATTTAACATGGGCTTGTTAATAAACTCTTTAATGAGTCTGTGTGCGTGTCTGCCTGTGTGTCTGTGTGTATGCTTGCGTGTGTGCCTCTGTCTGCTTCTGTGTGTGACATTTGCAATGCAATAGTCTTGCATTTGCGAAAGTTTCTGCAATTGCCATTGTAAATGACAATGCCTTTTATTTATGTGTTGGATTTTAAAACATAAATAAAAGGCATTGTCATTTACAGAGCCAATAGTTTAAACTCTCGCAAACGCGAGACCTATTACATTGCAAATGCTTGTTCTTTGCTGTCGGAGAAAGAAAAGTAAACACAAACCTCCAGAATAAAATAAGCAGCAGTTTGTAACAAGATATAAGCTGACATATGACCTCCCTCTGAACACAGAAAACGCTACAGGTTAAACACATAATTTTAATTCCTTTTTATTGCTCATTCACTTTTTGAGTGACTAGAACGCCTCCTCTTTGTCAGCTCACCCGAACAGGCCAGTAGGCCCTAAAAATAGTTTTACTAATATCACAAGGAGAAAGTGGAGGCTTCACTTACTGCCTCCCAGAACTCATAACCACCAAAGAGAGCTGTATGGCATTACTCGGGTGAAGATGTTCTTTACTCATCTATACGCAAGTCCTATTTATCTAGTTGATAACCTAATCTCAAAGTTTTAAGATATTGGATTAGGTGGTCTCACCCACTTAATGTGGCATGCTTCATCATCAGACACCTTATCCCACCGTGGTAAGATGGTACTACCAGTGCATACTCAACCTCTTTAACTGTTGAGGGAGTTCTTAAGATGTAGTAATCTTCTGGATAAGAAATCGGGTATCCTTTATTAGGTGGTACCTTGGGTATAGATAAAAATATTATGAAGTATAGTTGGTGGATGTTATTGGGAGCAATGTCTCTGTCATCCTTAAGGTTTGTCAACATGTTTCTGCCGCATTCTAGCCATACACTGGTCTTGGGCTTTCTTCAAGGCTGTAGACGGATCCCTATTCTATTCTAAGCGTGAAGAATATTTAAATTACAAAAGGAAAGTCCTACCTTCCCTTTTGTGTACTTTTATCACCCAGGATACACAACCACATAGTTAAAAAAAAAAAAAACTAAAAAAAAACCTCATATTACATGCTACTCTTGTAGCAGTGGAGCAGCGTAACATTCATTTAGTGGCGCATGATGGCAGTGACACTGCAAAAGCAAACACACGCTATGCAAATCAAAGTGTTCAAAATACATGTGGAACATGCATGCATCGTTTTATGAGCGCACTTCTATCTTACCCTATTTGGGTTATTAATGTATTTCCTGGTTTGAGTGAGGGTGGCAACTCCTGTATTCACACACTGGGTTATATGGGTACACAACATGAGAGAGACAATAATAGTTAGGCAGACTTTTCTTGATCAAAATCACCGCATAACATGAGGGGGAGCAGCCTTGTCCCATGCCCATAACTCAATGTAAAAAGTTATTTTCCAAAGCTGGTAGAAATTTATTACTATGTTTACACTCCTAATAATAAACAAGCATTGGAAATGCAATCGGTCTCGCATTTGTTTGAGTTAGAGCTCTTGGCATTGTAAATGGCAATGTTATTTACCTATGTGTTAAGGAATGTATGTGGTGTGTAGTGGAATTATGTGGGTTGTATTGGATTAGTTAGTTGTATTGGATTAGTTGTGTAATTGTGTGGTGTGGCATTGTGTGTGTGGAGTGGATTTTTGTAGTGGAATTATGTGGCATGGTGTGCTGTGGAATTATGTGGATAGTAATTATGTGGTATTGAGAGCACTAGAATTATGTGGAGTGGAATTGTGTGTTGTGGAGTGCAATTATATGGAATGTTTTGTTGTGGAGTGATATGTAGTGGAGTTTAATTATGTGGTGTGATGTTGAATTTTGTGGCACTATGTTGAATTGTGTGGTGTGGATTGGATGTATGTGGTGTGATTGCGATGTTGAGTTGTATATTGTGGTTTGGTGGAGTTGAATTGTGTGATGTGGAACTGTGTGGATAGTTTTGTGTTTTTGGTGATGAAAAAGGCAAATAGTTAGAGCTATTGGCGTTGTAAATGTGTCTTATGTGTTATTGATTCGATTGGAACCTGTTGACTCATGGTCAGGGAAGAAACACTGATTGCCAGTGCATGTTCATAGAAGACCATACACACTGGATTTGTGTAGCGCCAATGCATTTTCAGATTATTTCAATCTGCTTTGCGGGTATGCGCCTTCTACTATCATGTTTTTGTGATTAGTTTCAGATTTATGCTAATTTACTCTTGATATGACTTGGGAACTTATCCACCTATAAAATGCCTGATGACAGGTGTAGAAGTAATACATGCTCTAAAGGACATGAGCAGCTCCTGACCATACTTAAATAAAAAGACAACTGCCGTGCTAGATAATAGCAAAAAGGACTGCTTTGACAGAGTTGTGAATGTGTGATGCCCGAGTTCACTTCTTAGATGTAAACTAAAGTCCTTTGTGCATTTCAAAGCAGGCTCTCCCTGGGAGGGGGAATCAGACCCCAAACAGCCAATACCATGAGCTGAGAATTGGCATCAAAAGATCTGACAGAGAGATAAAGTTGTCTGTAGCCAAACCTAAAAAGAAACCCCTTTCCTAGCTACACTAAGAGTGAAACTTCAATGGCCTGTGCTGAACGCATCAAGCCTTGCACTGTCGTGCACCCACTCACCTAACCAAAGTGTTTTTAGTCAGCCTGCAGAGCAGACGCCTAAAACCTGTCTCCCATGGTATGCTAATTTACTATGTGTTCGTATACTCCGTCTTAATGCAGTATATGTATTACTAGAGCTTCCCACACCCCTGCGGGGCTAATATCCTCACTGTGACAGCCCCACGTTCTCGACTGCCCTTCCACCCTGCATGACACGTTGTGCTTTCACCCTACGAGTTACAAATGGGAAGAACTCTGCAAATGCAGATTTGACGCTCAGGAGACTGTCCCCTTAAACAATCGAAGCCCAATAATCCAAGCACAATATAAAACAATGAAATAGTAAAAACCTTCTGTTTTGTACACCCTAAAGTGCTCCACCCAGACGAAAAACGGAATGGTGTATTTCTGTACAAGTGTACAAAAACTCACCTCAGACAGAGCCTGTTTTGCCATCCCACAGATGGAAATCAAAGGGAGAGTGCAGTGCAGAATGAGACTAGAGGAAATTGGATGCTTTGACAAGGGGCCTCGACGGGAGGGAGCCCCTGGCTGCCTGGTAATCGGGAGTGCTGATAAATGAAGCACAGGGCGTTACTGTGGAAGACCTGTCAGCCTTCCCACGCCCTCATCAGAGAAAGCACATATGTCTGTGTAAACATCGACTGTGCAAAATGTTACACAGTGTAACCTGTCCACCGGCGCTTGGTGCCAACAAATGAGGCGTCAGGCTGCTAAAAACATCAGAAGCACAGGCCAACGAACAGACATGGCACATGGCTGAACCGAAGACATCTCCCTGAATCGATCTTTTCCAGGACAGGGTTATTATGGAAACTTTCCTCTAACACAAGAACAGTCCCTTCCCAGGCTTTATTGTGTTTGTTTTTCTGCTCATTAGTGTGTCAGTGATGTCTTTCCGACACAAAAGGCATCAGGGGTACCTGGTATGTTTATCCATTATGTAGAGCCAGCATCAGCGTCCTGCAGAGATATTTTTAAGCAGCAAGGTATCTCTGTAGTCTGTACATGATGCAGAAAAACAAAGACGGGGGGAGGGAGAGGAAGGAGAGGGATGGGAGAGGAGAGGAGAGTGCAGCGAACATGTGCCTTCCCTTTCAACTACATATCTCAAGTTAGGGCGATGGCTCAATTAATAGAGCTGCTGACTTTGGTCATGGGGACCCGGGTTCAAGCCTCGGCGAAGGCTCTATAAAAATAGGCTGGTATTTATTAAACAATTGTTACAAGTATTTGTACTAATTGTTTATTTAAGTGATTGTTTACAGGATCAGTTGTGGGATGAAAACAAGGGGGAGGCGGTGTGAACAGACCAGGCGCCCTACGAAGGCTCTGATGAGCAGGAAACAAAGATGGGGGAGTGCATTGAATATACGTACTCCCAACAAGAATGACACAAGTTACGGATGTAGCTCAATAAACAGAGCTGCCCACTTTGGTCCTGGGGACCCGGGTTCGAGCCTTGGTGTAAGCTTTATTAAAAAATGTGCAGATGGTATTAAACAAAGGTTTAACCTAGACAGTCACAGGATAGGTTGCCAGTCACAGGATAGGTTGCCGGATCATCAAAAGAAAACAAGCCAAGCGTGAACCAAATGGGAGGGGGAAGTGCATGGGCCGGAAAGGAATGCTGTGTGTGTTAGCTGGGAAGGGAAAACCCTGCCGGCAACTGCTGATAGGAGAAAGTCAATTAAGAAAATAGTGCTCACAGAATGTAAATAAAACACATCTAGTAACAACACAGTAAAAGGTCCAGTCCTCATGGGAGGTTACAAATGGAGACAAGGCGGTACTGAGGAGGGACTACTAAGCCTATTCACGAATCAAAAGCAACCATTTAGAAAGGACGGGAACAGAAGCCAATTGAAAAGATGGGCGGTAAATGGGTGCAGCTTCTATTCCATACCTCAATACAGCATGTCTCGAAGAGACAGCGCAAGCGCTGCCTAGGCGAGACCTAAAAGCAGACTGTATGTACCGGAGGAAAAGATCGTATCTTTTGGAAGGAAAGATCCCTGCTGTTTCCAGTATAACTATCCTTGTGGTAAAAAGGTTCATCAGCCCACACTACTTCTGTCTTCAAGGAAATGCACACGCTAATCACCTATTCAGCCCCATCAGCGGAATTGTGATTTAGTGCTTATCGAGTCAACGCACCCATATGTACCAAGTGGCTGCCATGCTGGGGTGTGGCGTGTTCTCTTACTTGGTGAATACGTCGTGATCACGTGGGTGGCGGTGTGATTTTCCAAGAACACCTACCTCCTACAAAGGCAGGTTTCACCTTTGCTGACCTCCTGTGTGTGGTCTTCAATCAGTATGTTGCCCCTCCCCCTTTTCGGGAGGAGGTGGATGAAACCCTTACTTGCTGACGGAGGGGGCTATTCTATATCCTAATCTTCCTGTGAAATCATTAAATAACCCCGCCACTGGTTGTATGGACCTTTTCTTGTCGACAAGAAGTGTAAAGGAGCGATCATCTACATCAAACCATATAAACAGTGAAAATAAGGGAAAACTTTAGTACATTCAATATGGAGGTTTTGTGAGTTAAAGGGTTTTATTTATACATTTCTTAAGTTTTTTTCATTATTTCTTCATTAAGGATTAGTCTTTTAAGCATCAGCATCAAAACTGAATATAATCTAGTAATCAATATTTCAATTTCAGAAACTATACAATATTCATAAGTATAATAGTTAATATAATAATACAACACACGTGTTTCATAAAGGAATTTCCGAACTTAAAATTATATTAGAATGGACTACGATAAAGTGTCAGTTCAGAAACCCAATAAAGAGTTCCAATGAGAGAATAAACACATATGCATAAATCTTTTGCACATCAATTAAAATAAAAGATCAAGCTGGAAAGTACTCAGCTGTTAATTGCAGTCATCTAATAAAACAAGAATATGCTAAGCAATAATCCATGAAGAGAGAAACTCAGAGAAGGATTTTAGCAAATGTGGATGAGTGAAGCCCCCTAAAAGAATGACCACCTCTGCTCTAGGAACACACACTAATATAAACATACAATTTTTAGATGGCAACATGTTTCTTTCTTCAACTATAACATCCAGTAGTATTCCAGTAAATCCTTGGGAATAAGTAAACTCCCCAAATTCTCACATCTGCACAGTGAGCTACAGACACAAGTTCTTGAAAGAATACTGCGTCCATTTTGCGGTTCAGACAGTTCTTCCCATGAATCATCCTTCCTGTTGTCGCCTCTCCTCCCGGTGAGAACCTCACAATCGGTTGTCTAATACAAAAAAAGTCCCATTCACTAACTAAAAAGGCTTCTGGACAGTTAAAGCATCTGCAGCAAAAGAGAAAAATATCTCCTGCAAAACAGCAGCTCGATGTGGAAAACAGGTTTTCAATGCTAATTCATTATGTATGAATAATATGGCATAAACAGTTAAGCTAACTTAAATCGCCACATTATTGCTTCTTATATATGGATATATTGTCTACGTAGGATTACCTACTACAGATTATATTAAAATATACATTTTACTTTTCATATACTTTTGCACTTTTTAATTGAATAAGTTTTTTTTCGTAATATGAAGAGATTCGCTGGGTCAGTGCCCTCTTGTAATACACAGGCCACCCATTGACTACAGAAAAACGTAGCACCTCATGAGGGTTGTAGTCTTTATCTTTTGGAAAAATGCCTATACAAGTGATTGTTTTTTATAGTCATTTCTAAGGAAATTGTTAAATCCAGTTGACAATTTCTGACATAAAGTCACTATTAAATATCCGGGATACGAAAAAGTCCTCTTTTGCCTGAAAACATATCTTTTATTCAGGGAATTTCAACTTTCATTGTACATCCATATCCAAACACAGTGGCGTGATTTCTTCCCCAGAATGGTCTACTGTAAGTTGGTCAGAGAATTCTTATTTGATAATGGGGTTCACACTGAGTATTTGATACAGTATTCCTCAACCTATACTCTGGTGTCTGTTTCCAAAGTCACTTTCCTGCTGCCCTACTAATAGTCCCCATGGTATCTCGCCATTCAGCCCATGTGTGTATGTAAAGATTTCAATTTTTCAATTGCGTACCATTCTATGTCCTCTTCAGCGTGCCGTTTTCAATGTAATGCCTCGTTAGCTTGGTAGTGTCTTTTTTGCATCTTACCGTGTTTCTGTGTTAGTTGATTCTTACTTTTATTTTCCTAGTTGTCCTACCTATGTACTGTAATTTGCATGGGCATCTCAACATATGACGTTGCTGGAGTTGGTGTGTGACAGTTTTTTGTTCCCATGGTGTCTGAAGTGCCATGTCCAATGAATTACACTTTTTGGTAAACAGACTTACACCACAGTCATCACATGGTTGGTGACCCTTTGGAGCTGTCCTCTTTCAGAGGGCATTCTACTGTTCACCAGTGTCTGTTTTTTCGGGCCTTTGTGTATCAGTTTGTCTCCTAGATTCTGACCCCTTGTAAATGAGAACATCGGCTTCTCTATTCTCAATGTACCAGAGGTCAGAATGTTCCAATGTTTGGTGATTAATTTCTTCAGCTTATTTGAAGTAGGACAGTATGTTGTCACACAAATAGATCTGGTAATTACTGGCCTCTCATATGTCATTAACAGTGCCTCCCTGTTGCTTGCCCTTTTCCTGGCTTTCCTAATGATCTCAGGATAAGGTTTCTTTCTCAAATTATCACTCAGTTTCTCAGCATATCCTTGAAATATATCCATACAGTTGCATCTCAATCTCAACCATTGCCCAATTTGAAGACCTCCTTCTGGGTAGATCCTGTGGTCCAAAAAAGACATTCCTACTCTACTCATGGTAAACTTGAGAAATTGGGTTCAAGCTGTTGATCCATTAGGTAAATTCACATTCCTTTTCCCCCTGTACCTCTCCAAATCACCAAAATATAATCTATTTATCATTTCCATAATCTTAGCTGGTCACTTAGTGGATTATCTTCACTGTAGATGAACCCCAGGGGATATTGTGGGGAACGGTAAGTGTGGGACCACCCCCATTGGAGTTTGTAAATGGTGCCTGGATTGAGATATGCTGGGGTTGGTAGTTTTGCTATAACTTCTCTTACCTCATGTCCTTTTTAGGTCGAGCCTAGAGTAGCGCGCATGCGCTGCTCTGCGAGACTTTATGTAAGGGGCTTAAAAAGCTGACCACACGCTCGTGCACAATGGCCTTTTCCGTGCGGTTACCCGCACGGCCGCCATGTGTTTTCAATTATCGTGCCCGGTGGCCGTGCGGGTAACCGCAAGCAATAGGCCATGGTGCACGCTCTCGCGCGCGCGCGCACCGCTCGCGGGCTTTTTTTTTTTATTGCTGTCTTGTGATGGGAGCCATCTGGTTTCACTCAGCCATGTTTATTTTTGCATTGAGCTTTCACTTAAACTGAAAGTGAAAGCGCGATGCAAATATAGACAATGGTGAGCGCTTGTCTGCCCTGCAGCCTGCCTGACGCTGCCGAGGCCCCTCATCTATGAAGCGATTATTTGCAGCTTCTAGAGTACGAGTTTCTCTGCTTTAAACCTCCTCTTCCTTACATTCCTGCCTCTTGTGTCTGCCACTGTCTGTTTCCTCGCGAGCTGGCGTGAGGGCTGCAGTTCCATTTGTATATTTAAAATGAAAGAAGACCCTCTGTACCCCCGGTCTTCCTAAAATGGAAAGTGAGCCCGTGACCCCTGTCACTCCGGGTGCATTTCCTTCTTTCTTTAGGCACCGGGGGGAAGGGGGGGGGGGAAATGAAGTGATTTGTGCAGAAACACGCAGTGTTTTAAGAGCCTCCTGCCAAGCTCGAACCTGGGTTCCCAGCTTCACAGTCAGCCGAGGTGGTGCGAGGGGGTAGGGAACAATAGTAAAGTGGTTTAAGCACGTAACGTTTGCACCAACAGTCGTCCGAGGTGACTTCATTCCAGCGCAGCCTCAACAAACTCATTTCTGAAACTTATCGTGTTAAGGCCCCAAAAGGCACAAGTATTTCAGCTCATCCTCTCCAGTGTTGTGTGCATAGCCATTAGGTCTCGCCTTTGGGACCTTATAAGTGTTTAGCCATGCAACAGTTGATGTTGTTGCACCAAGGATATTGTGCTGCATAACTAAATACTTATAAGGTCCCAAAAGCGAGACCTATTGGCTATGCCAATGCTTGTTTGTTTCTGTCACTTTCTCTGCTGCGGAGGATTCACAACTACCAAGTGATAATTCGAATTTGAGTATGGATACAGTGCTTCGTGACATTTATTCATGTCTTTCTGAAATGTATTTACCTTCGATTGTGTCAGGAAGTTTTTATATTCCGAAATCCCTTTGTTTAATTCCTCTAGCTTCTTTTTGAAGACAGATATACTCATTTGTGTCTTCAGGGTATTCTCCCTGGTCTTAATTTTTATGATAAGGGCATCCAAATTTTTTTGGCAGTTTTTATAATCGACACTAGCCAGTTACGTGTGAACTTCTTGGCTTTTAGTGACCAATCCTTCCTGAACTCCTTATCCTCTAGGAAGATTCTCAGTTTGTTAGTCACTTAGACCATGTGGAGCTGCGTTCCCTCTTTAGTACTCTGTCATAACAGCTCCATGGTGCATAGGTTATTTTTTAATTCTATGAGTGATTCCCAGTCATCAACTGCGGGAGTGTGTTTTATGAAGTGACCCCCGTCCTTTTCTCCCCCCCCCCCCACAACATGGAAGATCCTGATAAGACACCTACTATTCGGAGTGTAAACATAGTAATGACATATTTGTACAGGCATTGAAAAGGAATATTTTCATTTAGTGATGGATATGGGACAAGGCTGCTCCCTCCTCATGTTAAGCAGTGCTTTCAATCAAGAAAAATTGAACTATTTTTGTCTCTCTCATGCTGTCTACACTTATAACTCACGAGTCGCCACCCTTGCTCAGACCAGGAAATGCATGAATAACCCAAATGGGGTAAGATAGTAGTGCACTCACAAAATGATGCATGTATGTTCCACGTGTATTTGAATACTTTGATCTTAATGGTCTGTGTTTACTTTTGCAGTGTCACTGCCATCACGTGCCACTAAATGAATGTTACACTGCTCCACGAGTGGCGTGTCATATGAGAGGTTTTAATTTTTTTTTTTTTAACTATGTGGTTCTTTATTGTAGATGATAAAAGTACACAAAAGGGAAGGTAGGACTTTCCTTTTCTAATTTAAATATTCTTCACACTTAGAATAGACTGGGGATCCATCAAAAGCCCTGAAGGATGCCCGAGACCAGTGTATTGCTAGAATGGAGCAGAAAGATGTTGGTGAATCTTAAGGATGCCAGGGACATTGTACCCAATAGCATCCACTAACTATATTACATATAATTTTTATTTATATTCCAGGTACCACCTAATAAAAGAAACACTTGTGGTATACCTTAAGGTATTTTTAGATTGAAACTGGATCCCTGATTTCTTATCCAGAAGATTACTACATCTTAAGAACTCCCTCAACAATTCTGAGTTTTAGTCCACCATGGTAGTACCGTCTTACCAGGGTGGAATGCGGTGGCCAATGATGAAGCATGCCACAGTACGTGGTTGAGAACATCTCATCCATTATCTTAAAACTCTAGGTTAGGTAATCACCTAGGATAAACAGGACTCTGGTATAGAGGAGTAAGGAGCACCCTTCCATGAGTAATGCCATCCTCATTTTAAGGCCTAATCCTCATCCTAGTCTGGGTAGACATTTCACAAAATCTAATTCTTTTTTTCATGCAGGCAACATCTTTGGACTACCTAGCTGTATACGTGCACATGCTACTATATCCAGATCAAAAGAATTATCTCTTGCACTACTGATCAATTTGGATGTGGAGTCCATGTATACTAACATTAGTCAGGAAGCCACCCTGGAAGTTGTAGATAAAATCTTGAGTGGAGCAGAGTGGGAGCACATGACCCCAAGGGAATTTGTGCTCAACCTGGCCCATCTAGCACTAACATGCAATTTTTTTAATTCAAGGTAGAATATTTCCTCCAGATACATGGAACTTCCATGGGGAGCACATTTGCTCCAAGTCTAGCATGCCTCTATGTCCCTTCGTTCGAATCTGAGTATGTCTCACACCATCTTAATCCCTTCATGGACCAGATACGTATGTGGAAACGCTACATAGATGACATACTACTAATTTGGATATGCACTAAGGAAGAAGCCTGGTAATTTGGCATGTGGCTAAATGCATGGAACCCCTTTCTGCGCTTCACAGGAGGTAATGAACTGCCCTTCCCGGATATTCTGATTAAGGAGAAAAACGGACGCCTCAAGACTGAGGTTTTTTACAGACCAACTGACTGTAACAATCTGCTCCGTTTTGAAATTTTCCACCCATGTGCTTTACGTGAAAAATTACCATTGGGGCAGTTTATACGTGTGAGACGAAACTACTCTGAAACAGCAGATTACAAGTCACATGCAAAAAGACTATCGTCTAAACTGATTGAAAAAAAACTAAACTACCCACCTCATCTGATGAGGAGAGCAAGGAAAAGGGCCTTTGAGACCAGCTATTGCTGACTTATAAGAAAGAGGAGAGCAACAGATTAATATGCCTAACCACCTTTAGCCCCATGTCTAACAGTTTTCAAAAAATCGTTATCAAAATTTGGGGAATCCTACAGTCGGGTGGACTGAACCTAAGCAAACCTATGCACTCCTTTAAAAGGGCCAGGAACATCAAAGATATGTTGGTACACACACACCCGAGAGAGTTGATATTCAGACGGATCAGGCTCTTTGGAATTTACCGCCGCGGTGGGCCTCTCACCTTGCGTAAACTGCAGTGTGTGTGTGTCCATGTTGTATTCAAAAGAATGTCCAGTCTTCTAGCGTAGATTAGTTATGTTCTTTTATTAAGATATTAACATGAAGTAATGAGGAAAACCCCACCAGGAGCAGCCGCCCTGCTGCTCAGCCCATACCCAACTGACACTCAGACATCCAACATTCCACGCCACACTCATTCTGGCTGAGCAGCAGGTAAACCTAAGTTACAACATATCTCCCTTCTTTAGGGGAAACAAATGCATTGTGAAATAGATTAGATGAAACAATTAAAATAATGACAATATGGCAAATAACATATAGACATATCATCAAGAAATTGGATACAATGCATAAATTAAATTGAAAAGAACGTGCAAGTGTAAATACTTAGAACAACATCACATCACATCTCTTACTCATATAAACCACCATCCAAACAACATCACATCACATCTCTTACTTATATAAACCACCATCCAAACAACATCACATCACATCTCTTACTCATATAAACCACCATCCAAACAACATCACATCACATCTCTTACTCATATAAACCACCATCCAAACAACATCACATCACATCTCTTACTCATATAAACCACCATCCATCCAACAAACCAAACCCCACATGCCACGGATCATGTCAGTTGGCCAGACCGGCATGAAGAGCAACACACAGGGAACAAACCTGAATGCGGTACGTAAGGGAACAACACAACATAAAAGCGCACTACACATCAGCGCACTATACATCAGCAATCCAACACCCTCATAACACTGCTACACGCACAACTGAAAACAGTGCATAAAGAAACAACACAACGTAAAGGCGCACCACACATCAGCAACCAAACATCCTCATAACACTGCTATACGCACTCAACAACATGGCGCATCACATATTCGCTAGCTAACATACCAATCAAAACAATACTACTCTAACATACCCACAAAAGGAAACTCGAACACAGATACAAATGAGACAATGGATGACTTATTCACACATCATTCCGAATACTACTATAACATACCCACAAAAGGGAAACTCGAACACAGATACAAATGAGACAATGGGTGACTTATTCACACATCATCATTCCGGCAACAAGTATCTTGTAATGAGTGACTTAGCAGTATATAGCCATCTCATACACGACAATAAAGCAATGAGTGGCCTAACACTTCACAGCCACCTCATCCACCATATCAATAGTGGTTCAAATTCTGGGACCTATGTCCCCTCACACCATATCAATAGTGGTTCAAATTCTGGGACCTATGTCCCCTCCCAATTTTAATTATGGGACTAGGCTCTCTGTCGTGGTTCAAATTCTAGGACCTTTGTCCCCTACCAATCCTGACTCAATGGCCAGCTTCTGGGTTCGCTATCCCAATTCCAGCCTCAATCTGGACCCTATGTTCTAGAATCACTGTCCCGGTTCTGGGCTCACAATAGACTCTCTGACCCTGATCCGGGCCCAATTTGGACTCTCTGACCCTCATTTCAGGGATCACAGTCTCGGTTCTGGGCTCCCTGACCAGCTTCTGAGATCGCTGTCCCGGTTCTGGGCTTACTCCGGACCCCCTGACCAGCTTCTGGGATCGCTGTCCCAGTTCCGGGCTTACTCTGGACACTAGCGCCCACTCTGGATTCTATCTTCTAGGATCACTGTCCCGGCTCTGGGCTCTGTACCCCTTATCTCTCTTTTGTTTCTTTTTTTTCTTTTCTTTTTCTTTCAGTCACGCTCCCTGTCGTGGTTTTGTTTCTGGGACATTTGTCCCCATTATGGGCTCACTGACCCGCTTCCAGTTCTGGGACCATAATCCATATTTTGGGTTGTCTGACTCACTCTTGAGCTTGCTGTCCCGGTTCTAGTCTCAATCTTGACTCTGGTTTCTGTTCTGGACTGTTTGCTCTTTTCCTCTCATTTAATTTTTAGTCATTCTGAATTTAAAGGACACACTGTCGATATTCTCACAGCAATTTACAAGGTAATCGTCAGCTCATAATAAACGATATACACATACCAGTAATGTGGTTGACAGACGTCGGCAGGAAGGTTAACTGTTCAAAATATAGCCACACATCTCTCTGACCCACTGCCGATCCCCGCGCAGCAAGGTTCCCAGTAATCTGAAACTTTTAATTGACATTATTGTCAATACCAGGTCCTGTAAACTGTGTGCGCCTGGGCTAATCACATAAAAATAGAGGCACGCATATCAACGTAGAACCGGGTGGTTCTCGGCACGAACGTGCACCCATAATCACCACACAGGAGTACTGACGCGGATGGAGTGAGGAGTCGTCACAGAAGAGATGGTGACACGATGACACTGAAGGTCTCCATGAGGAGGTAAATTGGCGCGTGTGTTGTCCATCTCGTGCAGGATTTTTTTTAAACTGTAACAGTTAATCCGTTACTGTGGACACAACCGCACATACACGGCACACTTTGATAAAATGGTGAAAACACTACTTGGTGCCACACCTCGATAAAACGATCAAACACCTTGAATCAAGTTGTGATTCACTCAACATCAGTACATGTTTACTTCCGAAAACATTTGCTGTTAAAATAATAGAAGCGTTGTATGCTGATTTGTCAACCTCAGAACCTTCTGTTAATCATTGCCCTCACTCGACACCTCCAGAGAATCAACATACGGTGAAATTCATCCCTGCCAAACAGCATCCGACAACAACGGGGCCGATCCTTGCCCCCGATCAACACATTTACAGTGCAAGTCCACAGAGTGCTCAACAGCCTCTCCCCGGGGCCCGGTCTTTGCCCCCGAATAATATATTTCAATGATAAACACCGGGGCCCGATCTTTGCCCCCGAACATATTTAATTACTCTGGAGCTCGTACTTTGCCCATTATTAACACAGAATCTGGCACACTTGGGTTATAGGGCGACCGATGTCGGGGTCACTGGTGGGGTTCAGGTGCCAGATAGCGTTAAATACATGCTTTTAATTTCCATTTACCTTGTGACTTCGTAGAGCTTCAATTTTCTGTTTCCTTCAAGTTTGTTAGGATATTTTCAGTTTCATTCAAGTTGCACACGTGGATTCTTCTTCAAAATCATCGCCAAATGTTGTATTCAAAAGAATGTCCAGTCTTCTAGCGTAGATTAGTTATGTTCTTTTATTAAGATATTAACATGAAGTAATGAGGAAAACCCCACCAGGAGCAGCCGCCCTGCTGCTCAACCCATACCCAACTGACACTCACAGACATCCAACATTCCATCCATCCAACATTCCACGCCACACTCATTCTGGCTGAGCAGCAGGTAAACATAAGTTACAACAGTCCACTTAAAAGAAGGACAAAAGAACTGGATCTGGGGTTAAAACTCTGAGACTTAAGAGTCTGGCTAACTGTAACTCCAAAGATGTGATCTACATTATAAAATGTCCCTGTAACCTAATGTATATAGGCATGACCTCCAGATGTGTACGCACCCACATCGCCAAACACAGGAGTACAATAAGGTGAAAACGTGATGCAACAAAGTTGACAAGACACTACATAGATAGATAGTGGACTTTAGAAGAAGGAAATGTAGTGGTTTGTGCTTGAGAAATTAAAGAAAATCGCGTGCAGACATGACAAAACTCCTGTTGGTCTTTGAGCAAAGATGGATTTACAGGCACCAGATGGATCTCAATGGGTTAAATGTTGACATCCCGTGGGGCATTATCAATGTATAATCCTTTGATGGTTTCTGTAATGTCATTTCGAAGATTGCTCGAATGATTGCCTTGATACCTGGTGTAAGGAATTTGTCTCTCTAAACAGGTAGTCTCGCCTCCTGGAAATGCAGACGGGACGTCAAGACGGTTAGGTCTGATACTTCTGTTGTGGGCTATAGAGACATCCTTTCATATAAAAAAAGACATCTTCCTCTGAATGTAGATGCGTAAGGAAACGTAAACAATCTGTATTTTGGTATGCCAATAAAAATTCTTGATAATTTTTTGTGCTCATGTACCTGTAATTTAGGTACGATCGGAACACTGAGGCTGTCACAAATGTTAAGAAAGGGATATGAACATCCCCTAAGTGAGAAAATAAAATAATGTACTGAGCCCTCCTTTACAATTTATACAAACATCATTTTGAGCTGTCATATTCCCCTTAATAGGTGCATAAAATCGCCCATACGAGCAAAAACATGCATTTATCCTCAATAATCATAGGCGAAACACAGGATTCCTCCCGTAGATTTGTTTGAGCCGCCATATTCCTCTTGTTAGGAATACAAAATCTCCCGGAGCCAGTAAAAAACATGTGCTTCTCACCAAAAAATCTCTGACAAAGGGAAGAGACTTCCTAGATTACCCTCGATCTGCGACATTCCGGTGAAATGGATGACTTATCATGCTCTACGGAGGCCCGTGAGCCAGAAGCAGAAAGCAGACGGGCTTCATAAGTAGAGCTAATGCCTCTACTCCTCCTGCCAGTGGCAAGGTGCGGGCACGTTTAGGCGGCATGGCACGATGTACCTCTGGCTGTAGTAAGTGTATGAGAGCATCCTCTTGGGGGTGTGCATGAAATGAGGTCAGTGCTTGGACATGTGGGCGCATTTGGTGCACTACACAAGTATGTGGTTTCCCTCTACTATGAGCTTCTGGTTGTTGAATGATTGATTGAAGTGTGTTAACAATAGGACAATGGCGCATGGGCCCCTACTAAATGCACGAAGCGGATGGACCTGATAATGGAAAGTATGGATGTATTTGGCACTATTACGCCATCTCTGGTGGTGGCTTATCCTTATACCAAATGACGGGCCTCGTGACGATAAAACCGCTGATACCACAAGAAGCGAGTTAGTGGCAAGCATACGAGGGAGATTTCCCTTTTCAGATGGCCTGCTACTCCCAAAGTGCATCAATAACTGGGATCAACAATGTTTGACTGTGAAACATATGCTGGGCCCACGTGTTTCTTTAAAAAAAAAAATACAGCTGACAAAAAAGTGATGGCATGAGTGCTGCAAGTACGATTGAGTTGTCTCTCCCCATATGCGTTTATCCACTGATGCCACGAAAGATATGTGCGAATAATCGCGTATATAAAAACACACTTGTTTTAAACCCTTTTCTTTGGAAGTCACCCGAGGTGGACCGAAGAACCATGGATTATGCTGTAAGGGAGCAGCTAGTATCCATGATCCTCGCTGGGATAAGCATGTATCCTGGGAGTTCCTCTACCCACTGGGAAAGCATCTCTCTACTCTAGACATGCACCCTAATAAGAGAACCCATGTATGTACTACAGCCATAACAACGACACCATTTGTTTTACTTTGTTTTCATTTACCAGTGTGTGACTATAAAGGACATCGTTCCCCTCTTTGACCAGGAAGCCGTTATCCCCTAAAATTTAGGGTGAGGGATATTCTTAATCTGACAAGTCTGGAAATGTTGTAGCAAATATAAATGCTTTTATTTAATATTGATATCAGAATTATGCTGTGCATATTGCATGCGCGTTTTACTTGCATGTACATTTGTCACAAATCACGTGTGATAACTTAGCAGTGGCGTGCCGTGTCACTTGAATGCTCCTATAATTATTATTGCAATGTTATAGTGTACTCGGCTAGGGAAGGTCCTAACACATGTTCCCCTTTGTTTTATATTTCCCAGTAGGCATGAGCTTGATGGGGAGGAGGGTGCCTGTAGTCACACCCTAAAACAAGCATTGGCATAGCCAAGAGGTCTCGTTTTTGGGACCTTATAAGTGTTTAACCATGCAACAGTTAATGTTGGTGCACCAAGGATATTGTGCTGCATAACTTAATACTTATAAGGTCCCAAAAGCGAGACCTATTGGCTATGCCAATGCTTGTTTAAATTATGATTCCCCTAAACTGTCACAAGTCAGACTAGGGGCGCCTTCCGGAAATTAGTAATTTCCTTCTATTTGCTATTCTCGTGTCAATCCGAACATCGGTATTTTCACTCACTGCAAGCAACATGCCAGGTGAGGAACAGCAATTTATTTACCAGTGTCATTTTAAACAAGCTCTTTTGTATGGGAGCAAGTGGCAGAACAACAGACGACACTTTTCAGTGATATGCAGCGGTCTCCACCACACCAAAAAACCTATAGTGATCCAGTACTTTAAGGGCCTCATGTACCAAATGCTTTTACCCCTTCTGTGTCTAAGGGGGAAATGCGTCAAATCATAAGGGCCATAACTTTTAACAAGTGTCTTTTGTACCTTCTGAAGCAACAAATGTACATTTTTTTTGTATTTCAAACACAGCTATTATTAAAATGTGTACTGCTTGCTGGTTCAAGCAGCATGCACCTCTGTGTGCCACACAATGCGCTATATCTGTGTGCACCTCCTGGATTTAGCACTGTGCATATATTGCCCCTCCTGCACTGTCTGCACTTCTTGCCTCTCCTCTGCCTCATGTCCAAATGCTTTTCTTGTTTTAACGACTGCAGTAAATGCTACATTTTAAATCCTATTATGTGCCTAGAGTGGTACACATCTGAGTATGCATGATAAACATGGCATCGGCCCAGTGTTTACCTGCATGAATGCAACATCAACAAGCATTGGTAAATGCAAAATGTTTTGCCTACGTTATTGATAATAAGCAGTTTTTTGTTGTAAGTTGTAGCTTGGTGAGCAGTTGTGCAATATAAGTTACTGAAACTCCGTTAAAGTGCTATGACTGGTTGATTGAGAAAGGCAATTTATTGTGCTGAGTGTCAAATACAACACCCCGACCAGAGAATATACTAGGATCAAAAGAAACTCTCCCGGAAATATAAAAAATATCTAATCAATTCAGAAGAGAGAAAGAATAACTAAAAAAACAAATCTGAAGTGGATAGATCATCACTGCTGTTTCCTAAGAGCAACAAGACAGATAAGAATCCAAAGATAACATTTCCTGAAAAATCCCTGAACATGATGAAGCAATTGGAACTGCTTGAAAAAAGTAGAGGAATTAAAATTTCTTAAAATACACCTTGTAAGATCCCTGTGCTAACCACATGGAGGGGGTGAAGTAGCAGGGTTGGGTAAAAACCGAACCGGCACAACCTTGTTTTCAACATAAAATCATGAACACAATATAAAGAGGGTCTCCCAATCTGTAAAAACAGAAAAGTGTTCCAGGGAGGTCAATAAAGGACGCATCTGCAATAAACACTCAGTTCTGATGAGCACAGGTAGGTTTAACCCAAAGGGTGATGGGGATAGGCATTTGTGTATTTTTCGAAAGTGAGATAACCAGAATGAATCTAAGATTCCAACAAAGATTGTCGCACTGAGTGCCACCAGAGCTAAAGCCGGTCCTGTTTGCCCAAAATTACAGGATATTAAGCCTCCCACAAAGACTTACACATGGTTACCCAGCTTTAAAGTGGGCCACTGTAGCTGTTATGCCACATTCGGTCTCCTTTGCATAACATTTTTAAAATGAAGCAGGTGAAGACCAAATGTAATGTAGTTGCAAAACGAAGTTCCAGTGATAACACAGTGAAATATACCTATGTAAAACTGATAAATAATAATGTAAACAAAATCTAGTTATTCCAGAGTAATTAAGAGAGGCCCTTGGTTTATAAAACCTGTCTCCAAGGCCTCCAGGTCAGTGTACGCCACTGGAAACGTAGGCAACAATCTTCTCTGTTTTTATTTTCTGGCTTGGAGCCTATTCAACAGTGGTGTTTATTGATAAAAGCAGGGATGACATAAGTTGCATTGTGCAGCCTTTTAATAATCTTTTTTTGGCTTGTGGCTTAAAGCCTGTAGGCTACCTTCAGCACCTTAGCTGACTTTAAAGCGCTCGCACCTCTTTGTTGAAGACGTATGGGGTGCTAGAGGATGGATTCATGCATGCTGGAACGGGGATACATACGTAAATGCTGTGTTTAGAAGGAGACTGCTTTACTATATCATAGAGTATTTTAGCTTAGCTGTAAAGATAGCCATTGTTTTAGTTAACTTAAAAGCTTTCACACCTCTTTGTTTATGCATTGTGAGCTAAAAGATATAGTCGGCCATATTGTGAGGCGGATGAAAAAGTGAAGGGGGTGTCTGAAAAAACAGGCTGCTTTTTCCACAAGGGGTCAAAAAGGGTGGTGCAGTGAGATCGCGTGATACAACACTGAAAACAAAAAGTAAGAAATAGCTTTGAAAAGGCTACAAAGACACTATAAAGTATTATGAAATACTATGATGTATTATACACTGCTAATTCGACCCGAACGGATGGAAGCTCTTTACATCAGCACCAGTTGTATTAAAGATAAATTTATTTTAGGCACGGAGATATTAAATGATTTGCCCTGAATCACAAGATGTTGAGCCTCCCGCCGAGACTCTAATCCGGTTCCCCAGCTTTAAAGTCAGACGCTGTAACTGTTGCACAACATCCGCTCTTCTTTGCTTATAGTTCTTTATATATGAAGTGATGTCCACATGTAAATAAAGTTGCAAAACGAAGGTCGAGTGGCAACACGGGAACATATAACTATGTGAAGCAAATAAGAAAAAGGCGAAACACGCTTTAGTTTCAAAGTTGATTTTAATGATATTTTTGTGAAATAAACTATAGATTGTTTGATACAACACCAAAGATGAAAAGCAAAGAAATAACTTTGAAAAGGCTACAGACGCTATAAAGTGTAGCATTAAGAATAAAGCATAAAGCCTTTATGGCTGCAGACGCTGCCTTGCTGAGAGAAAGCAAATAAATAATAAGGCGACACACGCTGCCTTGCAGCTACCACAGAAAGCACATAAATAACACAACCTTTTAAAGCTTCACCAACGAAACTTCCTGGGAAGTGCTGGCTGAAAATACACAGCCCGGGAGTGGTGCGCGCGCGCGCAGTCTGCTCATTTTCAAGCACTGCACTCGTGCTTGTGGCGCGCCGCTGCTCGCTCCCGCAAGGTAAATGCCGCCACAAGCACGAGTGTGTGCTTAAAAATGAGCAGAGTGCCGGCTAAAGGCCCTCCTATGCATCGCATGCGCGCTGCGTAGGCGAGACCTAAAAAGGAAGAGTAGTGGCCATCAGCGATAGACTGGTTATAAAGCAAGGCGTCAGGTTTTTAGTGAGAAGCGAGACCTCCCCGCGTAACGTGGAGTCTCGCTAACCAGTAAGGTTTGCGGCAAAGTAACTTTTGAAGGGCCCCACCCCGTCACTTACTTCATCAAGGCCGTCCTCGCCCTTCTCGCCTAATCGGCTCACTCGCAGACCGCATTTTACAGGTGCGTGTCACGGACGAGCTTCTTAAGCCGACATGTAGCGGGTAACTTCCGCATACGTGTTACGTACCGCTATTACATGTATTAAGGCGGTTTTTCAGCCACTATTTGAAATAAGGGCAATTTCTAGCCCTTCCTTCTGCTGGGATCACCAAGCATTCAACATTCTATTCATCACCAAGCACACCAGCACTCATCCTGGCAGAGCAGTAGGGACGGTGTAGCTAAGGAAAAGGAATGGCAACAGTTAAGTCACAACAGATATACATGTTCTATTATCTTTCTACTGTTGACCAGAGAACCTGAGAGCAACGCTAGTAGAAAGTATTTTAGTTCCAATAGTGTATGCAAGTGGTATATACTTTTATTGGATCCCATGCATGTTCTTATGAATGCCATGGACTCTTAGAAGCCACCTTGGCAGAAACATGTCGATACTTTAGTGGGGTTGCGGTACTAGTTCCCGTATACGCCACGCCCAATTTTTAATACTGAGTGGTACCCCGGTAAGGAAAATTCACACTGGGTTACCACATTGGTTGTTAATTGTTTGTTTTACGGACCCTTAGTTAGAAAAGTTTCCTCCCTGATTTCAGCGTGTAGGCCCGCTCTCTATTAAACCATAGTTTTGGAGAGCTTGGGTTGTCCAATGATGAAACATGACACCTGGTAGGTGTGTGAGGATATCCTTTCAACTTTTGTTTGTATGTCACAGAGTGACTAGGCAGACAGGAAAAAAATAATAGACTGACTGTGAAACATTCCAGTTTGAGTGTTTTGGGGATATGTTCCTAGTTAATTAACTCTGGTGGCCTTTTTGTGGAATGGGTTGTGTTAAAGGCTGGCTCACTCTTGAAGCCCTAAGCCTCTAGTTTCCCACCTTGGAGACTTTCCTTTGGTTTTGTGGTTTGATAAAGAAACCATAACATTTCTCTGTCTCACAGTTCAGTTGTCAATGTATTGCTTTATATATATATATATGTGTATGTGTATGTATATATGTATGTATATATGTGTGTATGTATATATGTATATGTGTATGTATATATATATGTGTGTATATATATATGTGTGTATATATATATGTGTGTATATATATATGTGTGTATATATATATGTGTGTATATATATATGTGTGTATATATATATGTGTGTATATATATATGTGTGTATATATATGTGTGTATATATATATATGTGTGTATATATATATGTGTGTATATATATATATGTGTATATATATATATGTGTGTATATATATATGTGTGTATGTATATATGTGTGTATGTATATATGTGTGTATGTATATATGTGTGTATGTATATATGTGTGTGTGTATATATGTGTGTATGTATATATGTATGTGTATATATATGTATGTGTATATATATGTATGTGTATATATATGTATGTGTATATATATGTATGTGTATATATATGTATGTGTATATATATGTATGTGTATATATATGTATGTGTATATATATGTATGTGTATATATATGTGTGTGTATATATATGTGTGTGTGTATATATGTGTGTGTGTATATATGTGTGTGTATGTATATATATGTGTGTGTGTATATATATGTGTATGTGTATATGTGTATGTATGTGTATGTATGTATGTGTATATGTATGTGTATATGTATGTATGTGTGTATGTGTATATGTATGTGTATGTATGTATGTGTATATGTATATATATATGTATGTGTATATGTATATATATATGTATGTGTATATGTATATATATATGTATGTGTATATGTATATATATATGTATGTGTATATGTATATATATATGTATGTGTATATGTATATATATATGTATGTGTATGTATGTATATATGTGTATATATATGTATGTATGTATATATGTGTATATATATGTATGTATGTATATATGTGTATATATATGTATGTATGTATATATGTGTATATATATGTATGTATGTATATATGTGTATATATATGTATGTATGTATATATGTGTATATATATGTATGTATGTATATGTATGTGTGTATATATGTATGTATGTGTATGTATGTATGTGTGTATGTATGTATGTGTGTATGTATGTATGTGTGTATGTATGTATGTGTGTATGTATGTATGTGTGTATGTATGTGTGTATATATATATGTGTGTATGTATATGTATGTGTGTATGTATATGTGTATATGTATGTATATGTATGTGTGTATGTAGTCAAACAGGAGGGTGTGTCTATTTTCTGTTGTATTAGTTCCATGTTTTTCTCATGATCATTCACGTTGTTTGGCTTTTGTTTCAGGGTTTTTCGAAATCAGCCAATATCTCATCCCACAGGTGCGCTATTGGTCTCCTACTCACTTTTTTTCTCCTCTGCCTATAGAGCAATGCTTTTGCTTTCTGCCCTGCTACTAGCATCCTTTTGTCATTTTTCTATAGGTTCTAGCCCTGCCTGCCCTCCAATGCATCGCTATTGCTCTTTTTTCTTAATTTAATGCTAGATCTATAAATGTTATCCACTTTTTAGGTCTCGCCTAGCGACGCAGCGCGAAGCGCTGTCGCTAGCGAGACTTATTGTCGTCGACTTGAGTTCGGAAGGGGGACGGGCGATGTGCACGCTCACGGCGTGTCTTCGCTGGCAATGCTGAGCTTGCGCCCGGACACTCGGACAGCCGATGTGCACGCTCACGGCGTGTCTTTTCTGGGGATCCCGGACAGCCGATGTGCACGCTCACGGCATGGCGTGCTTTCGCGTGCAACAGCTGTGTCTTCTCCGAGATTTGACCACAATGCCGAACTCTGTTCAGCCGCCGAAGAAGTATTGCCACCAGAGAAGAACCCCGCCCGCCATGCAGACCGAGCCCATGCTGACATCCGAGAACCGCCGCTGAGCTGCTCTCAGCTGTTCCGGGACACGCCAACGCGAAGACAAGGAAGCCGCCTGTATATGCGGTAAGCCTGACTTTACCCCTAGACTCTTTATTACTGGACCGCTCTGAGGACTGGAGCGCCACTTTACCCCCGAGTTTATCTACCGCTACAGACGTGCGGCGGCTTCCCGAGCACGCCTGTTCTGTATAGCTGAGTTTCCCAATGCTTCGCAGGGCTGGAGCCCTGCCTGAGCGTTCGACTCTAGAACGCTTGGCGGCATGGGGAGCTCTCTTCCCGAATTCTGCCTCATTCAGTGTACCTGCTTTTGTTTCCTTGTTCGCACAGCGTGAGAGGTATATCGCCTGGCAGGAGCCCAACGATACTTATAATGGTAACAATATATTTACCTGCCACACCCTCCTCGACTAGCAGTGTGTGACGTATCGCACTTGGCTTGCTAGTATCATCTTGGGCTACACTTGTCAGTACAGCTAGCGAACACTCTCGGAGAAAGTGGTTTCCGCACTCTCATTTCTTTTTGGCACCTTTTCTCTGGACAATCCTTTCCTTTCATACCAGCTTGGCCCTATGAAATCAAATAGACTGCAGTCCTCACCTCACTGTTGCCTGTACAAGACCCTGTTTATAGGTCTCGCATTTACGTGAGTTTGAGCTATTGACATTCCAAATAACAATGCCTTTTATATTTGTTTTCGTTTTAAAACATAAATAAAAGGTATTGTCATTTACAATGCCAATAGCTTTAACTTGTGTAACTGCGAGACCTATTGCATTGCAAATGCTTGTTTTAACTTAAGTCTGGGAAACAAACCCAACAAATAGGCCTATGATGAATGTAGACCACCTCTTTCTAGTGTGCTTTCCAGCTACTCTGACATTACCCCAGTGCTCCTTAACATCCGAGCACCATACCATATGGTAAAATTCCACATCGGGGAACTGGCATCTAGGGCAAGTGATTACTACAGTGTCCAGTATCCAATTTATTCTCTAAGGTGTCACTTTTATATCCTAAATATGGCTGAATTGGGTATATTTAAATCTAGCATTCCTTGTTTTTTTGTATGTACTTTGGCTGCTTCCCTGCCAGCATCTGGCAGTCTGTTCGGTCTGTGCAGCAAGGTAGTACATTTCAGGATCTGGGGCCCCCAACTTATTTTGTAGCATGGGCACCCGGAGACTTTTCAAGTTGACCCTGCCTATGTTCTCCCCAGAAAGCCTCTCATAAGAGTTTAAAATTCTGTAAACCATTTTGCATGGAGCCAAAACAGCAATTTAAAGTAAGTAATACAAGAATTTGGTCAGCATCTCCATTTTAAACACTGCAGTTAGCTCCATTTCTGATAATTTAAGTCTTCCAGAATTCAGTATTATCTATAAGAGCTCACAAAGTTGTGCTGATATTTGATCAAAATCGGATTTATAGAGCACAGCTAATCGCCTGCGAGGTTATCAAGGAGCTGAGAGCAAAGCTGCATAGGGGGCTCAGTTGAACAGCAAGGTCTTGAGTCCTTTCCTGAATTCCAGAAGAGAGGAAGCGGTTTGTAGGTGAAGGGGATGTCGTTCTAGGATTTCGCCGCGAGGTAGGAGAATGAGTGTCCTCCACTGTTGCTTCGGCTGTGTGTGTATGTGTAGCCGTGTGCAGGTGTCTGGAGGGTTGGTGGAAGTTCAGGCAGTTGTTGATGTATGCTGGTCCTTGATTGTAAAGGGCTTTTTAGGTGTGGATCAACATCTTGAATTGACATTTCTTCTGAAATGGGAGCCACTGGAACTTCTTGAGGTGGGGGTGTGTGGGTCCGTTTTTGGAGAGGTCGAGGACGAGTCTTGCCGCTGAGTTCTGTCTGGTCTGAAGTCTCTTCAGGAGGTGCATGGCAATTCCTACGTACAGAGTGTACCCATAGTCCAGCCTGCTGGTGACTAGGGCTTGAGTGACTGTTTGTCTGGTGTTGATGGGGAGCTATTTGAAGATTTTACGGAGCATGCAAAGAGTAAGGAAGCAGGCGGAAGAGATTGCGTTTATGGTTTTTCATGGGGAGCTTGCTGTCCAGGATGATGCCACGGTTGTGTATGTGGTCTGTCTGAGTGGACGCTGGTCCTAGTTCAGAAGGCCACCAGGAGTCTTTCCACTGGAAGGTGTTGTTTCTGAAGATCAGCACTTCTTTTTGCCTGTGAGTTTTCAGCCGTTTTTTTTCATCCAGTCGGTGATGCCAGTCATGCAGCTGTGGAAGTTGGGCTTCGTGGTGGAGGGGTCTTCTGATTGTGAGAGAATTAGCTGGGTGTTGTCTGTGGAACAGTGTAGGGCTGAGGGACGAACCTTCAGGGATGCCGCAGATTATGTTCTTGGGTTCCGAGGTGAAGGCTGGTAGGCAGATTGGCTGGGCTCTTCCCGCGAGGAAGGAGGCTATCCATTTGATGGTGTCTCCTTGTATTCCGATGTGATGAAGCCTCTTGATAAGGGTGTGGTGGGATATTGCCACCTATTGAGCCTTTTCCCGGTGGTATACCCCAACTCCAAGATACCTGAATGAGTACTGTTCAATGGAGTGTACCAGTTTTGTAATTGTTGTGGTGATGTGGACAGTTCTGTGTCTCTCAATTAATGAGGTGCCACAAATCACAAAATCCAACCTTTAATACCTTCTATACAGCATCAAACATCTCCTAGAGTTAGAGTGCAAATGAACATGGCGGGGTTAACACAGGAGTTAAACCAAAAAGAATGCCAGAACACTAACATTAAGCTATCAAAGAGCCAACAAAGACAATTAGTCCATCCTCGGTGACCTATAATGCCTGCGGGAGTCTAAGCAGGCAGCTCAACCCAGTCTCATCTCCTCAATAGTCGCCTCATCCATGTTTTCTTGACTTTAGAAGTTTTAATTTCCTCCATGAACACTTGAGCTGCCTAGTCTGGACAAACACAAAGGACTTCTCATCTCACCCACCACAATCTTGCAGTGTAATAGAGAGGGCATGTAACCATTGTTGCCACTGACTCTTGCCTCCTCACCTGAACTTTTTGCCTGTGTTAACGAGCTCAAGTCTGGAAATCATGATTCACTTTCCCCAGCATGCAAGGGATGTTTCAGTACTGCTGTTTTTAATATGGCATCTCACAGTTCTATATCATGGAAACCCACAGTGACTCTTCTTCACCATTTCCAGCAAATGGACCATTCTTTCTGGCATTTTACCCTTCTGGTTGAGTGGTGTAAGGTGCTCCTGATAGTTCCATTACATCTGACTCTTCTAGTAGTATTGGGTGATTTTTCCCAGCCGCAACTGATCAAGCGCCTCCCCCACACGTGCGTCTTTGCGTGCTGTGGTGCGTATTTTTTCAGGGAGGGCTCAAAAGTGGTGTTCAGTACAGGCGACCATGAGGAAACATGAATCCAGGCATCGGGCAGTGTCAGTGAGCCCCCCCCCGGGGCTCCCCACGTTGGTAGTGGGGTGCTGTATTCAATGTGCTCTAAAATCCCACGTTTGTGCAGCAGCACGAGCAGCCCAGTGCCAGGAACTACCTACTTGTTTGTCTTTTGGTGCAGAAGCCAGGAGTGGAGGAGGGCAATGGAATCCCCAGTCTAGAACATAAATATTCGGCTTGTTCTCAGGGCAAGCCACAGTTAATCATGTTTGCGGATAACTTCAGTGCCCCGTTAATGGCTTTGTCCTCAATGGGGCCACATGTGGCGAACACTAGGGTCTCTACGCCAGGGCCCATCCTGACTCAGCAGCACCTGTATGACCTCAGGCCCCTGCTGTTCAGATACCTCAGGGGGTAATGCGCTCCAGAGGGAGTGACGGAGGAAAGCAGCACCGCGATCCTAGCGTCACTCAGGGGCCAGGGAATTTCCACTTTTCACAGGGGGTGTCCACCATCTTGGCCCTCCAAGCTACACCTCCTCCTACCCCCCCCCCCGCACCCCCATCCGACCAAGCATCATGCTGGCTGCAATCGAACTAACGCTTTGAATTGGTATTTTTTTTTTTTAAGCCGATTTTATTAAACAATTACTCTTGGCGTCTTGCAATCAGCAATGCAAATACAGTAATACTCGTTGAGGTTCGCTCGCATCCCATAGTCCCTTCTTCCGACAGTTCTCTCGTACTGGAACCACAGATTGTATAGTACATTGTCTCTATCATTTCTCCCCGCTGCTCAACAATCCACCTATTAGTGTTAATGGTCATCATTGGGACACGAGCTCTAAATTACTGCATTATCTTGCCTGCCTCCTGCAAGAGGTCAGTAGCTCCCCCCCCCCCCCCTTGAACTGGCATTCTTATGATTCGTCCCAGAATATGTGCTAGAATTGTTAAGTCTATGTCTGATGTATACTTCTAACTGCAGCTTCTTCGTCTTAAGAATATACCCTAGGTTCCAGACTGGGTCCTGAGAATTTTCTCAGCAATGCTCCTGTGTGCTTATAGGTGGCGCCATAAGGCTCTGCAATGACTCTGCAGTACCCAGGACATGAAGTGGTGAAGCAGAGCCACATATAAGCAGCTTCCCTGCATGCTGGTTTCAGTTTCTTTATTTCTGTGCCCTTTGGTGCGATCTGAAGCTTTGCTTTCAGTTTTTTCTGTTTTTCAACAGCTTTTAGAACGTTACAGGCAGTGTGCCAGGGATGATGTCTCCCCTAAAAATGGCAAGATTAAAGCCATTCCGTGACTGCAAAAAGCTGATGTCGGTCTTGCACCCACAAGACGTGTTCCTTTAGTGCTTGGTCTCCATTCAGGAGTAATGCGATAAATGTACTCTCATATACCCTAAGGTGATCTAGGAGAGGGAACAAACTCCGAAGTCGCAGTCAAAAAATCAGTCCCATTCCAAGTCACATGGATGTTAATCCTGTTCCAGAAGTAGGTCCTGCGTGAAATCTCGTTCCTGTTTGAAGTCTTCCACTAAGTCAGAGATACGCCATAAGCGCAAGAAGACCAAGCACTTGAAAGCAGATGAGAAGGCATCTGTCGGAATCCTTCCCCACAAGCATCTTCTGACTCTGATCTAGTCCCGTAGTATAAGCTTTTCCCTAATTTTCTAAGCAGTCATTGACCCTTCAACAAATTGCGGCCTTCATGGAGACCATGCTGAAGTTTTTCCAGATAATTCTGGCTGTCTCTGGTGTATTTAGCATCCTGCAGGACCATGAGGGGCTCCAGTTGGACTTATGCCGACGGGCCCTACCTCTGCGCCAACTGAACCTGCGGGAACTCTGCTCGGGCCGTTTCTGGCAATGGTTCATACTTCTACTCTGGCCCCAGGGTCCGTGCCAGCCCCATCCTATGGCGACTCTGCTGACCCAGGACCCAATCCTGACTCTGCTATCTGAGCCGTTGTCTACTCACTCAGGAACTGTTGTGCTGTGAGATCACAAAGGCTCCACCAATCAATTTGCAACAAAACTCCAAGCCTCAACCTCTGCTGTAACTCCAGTCCTATCGAAGGCAGAAGGTTGTATTTGGATCTGACTGTGACATGGTTCAAGGTGTGGAAAATGTTCCATGTGATACTGACAGTGAGGAGGAGGCGGACAAACTGCTGCTCTCTTAATATACTGATGATTGGCTATACCTAGACTTACAAAATGCCAGTGGGCTATATGCATCCCGAGGGACTGAGCTAGATTTGCCACCTGGGCACCACCAGAAGAAAGTATTTTTCGCAGGAGTTGTGTGACGGGCAGCAGAAGTGCATGTTAACCAAGATCTTTCAACCAGGTGCAAAAACGTCTGAACCACTATTTCCATTCAACGAAACACCGACATCCTTGCGTCACTTGGTTTGTCGTGCTCGGGCCCTCCGGTCAGTCGACCTGTTGGCAGTCTACATAGGCTTCTGTGATGCAGATTTTTTTGACAACGCACTCTACACTTGAAAACCTGGTTGTACATACGTTGATGAATAAAGTCACCCCTAATGCCGTTTTGAAAGAATGTTCTAGATTGTGTTGAAATGTATTGAAGCCTTCGGAAACAGATTGTTCTCTCTGTCTAGTTTGGCCTCAAGATAGTACAACTTCTGCCTTCTGGTTAGGTTCACCCATGCTTTATGGGATATGGCCAATTAAACTGTGCGGGCCATTCCTGAAGGCCTCTGGACCTTGCAGGCTCAATCTGTGCATGATGGCATGGATGCAGTGAACTATATCATGTGTGCTGGTTTGGACACCAAGGACTGTGTGGACAGAGCTATTGCACCAGTGTAGTGCATTGAAGGCATGCCTAGTTGTGGTCAGTCAACTGTTAAGGGATGTTCCACTTGTCCCTTACATTCATCCCCTTTGGCTGATCTATATTGTTTGGGTAGTAAGCGGATTTGGCTCTCAAATGACTTAAATAATGTCAAACAATTGCATAATCATTGGGACTCTTGTCACAGGAAATGTAGGGGTTATTCCAGGGGGCTAGCTTACAGACAACACCAGCTTACCCAACCTGTGCAGCAGCAGGCCTGTTCCTTTCAGAGCAGGAGTCGTGGTGGCGGCCGTGGCTCTTTGCACCAGGCAAGATAGCCCACCTCTTCTCCTGCTGCAGTGATTGCCAAGCTCCTTTAACTTGCCCTCACAGGCTCATGCTCAGCTGGTAGGAGGCAAGATGAGACATTTTCTCCCGGGCTGGAGAGCCTTCACGTTTGACAGAGTATTACAGATCATTCACTGGTGTTAATTCTCACTTTCAGTTCCTCCCTGCCCCGTTTCCCACCCCACATTCTCCCCCCTACCCCCCTCCCCATGTGAATAACTGTCATTGGGCCATTTTGCAATCTTATGACAAGAAGTCGACCTTCTGCTGGCCAACGGGCCTGGAGAAGAGAATTATGCTATTTGCGCTACTTGTTATACCAAAGGAGGATGGTGGTCTCAGGCCTATACTGGCCCTCTGCCCACTAAATGCCTTTATGCAGAAAGACAAATTCATGATGCTCAACCTTTCTCTGATTCTTTCTGCTCTAGACTCAAACTGAATGGTATTCCTTGTCTTGCAGGGCACTCATGTTCATATACCTGCAAGTGTTTTTTGGGGAACACCTCCAATTTGTTGTTATCCCCTTCAGCCTTACTTTGACCCCTCTAGTTTCACGATGCACACCTTCAGAGGTGGTCGATGCACACCTTCAGATCTCGATGGCTGGTGGCACAAGGCGGGCTTGATGCAATCATTTGTAGCCCACTTCCAGATGACAGCTGAATTCCTGACATCTTTGAGGTTTTCCATTAAATAGCCAAACCTGTACCCCATGCACAGGATTCCCTTTGTTGGGGCTATCTTGGACACTGTTAAAGGACTTTCCACCATTGCAGTGAGTCTGGGATATTCGGGATATGATCCCCATGTTTTGGGCTCCATCTTGCATCTCAGTGAGGACGGCTCTTTGACTTCCTGCTCTCCTAGCCTTATACATCCTCCTCGCCCTGAACACCAGATGGTATGTGCGGGCCCTGCAGTGGAACATCAGGTGTCCGTGTCCCAAAGCTAGGGCTTCCTTGCTGACTCCATCCAAATCTCAGAGGAGACGGCTCAGGATCTTCTGTGTTGGAAGACAAACACCAGCCTGACCAACAGCAGGCTTCTCTGCCTCTACCATCCAGTCTTCAGTTGTGACAAGTGCTTCACCTGTGCAAGGTGGAGATGAGAGGCTTCTGATCTGACAGAGCCCGCTCCCCATCGACCTTTTGGAAATTCTGGAGGTCATTCTGATCCTGAAAGCTTTCCTCCCATCTCTGTGCACTGAAACCAGGGTGCACCTGACTGAAGAGGCCCTAGTAGGCCGAAACTGTTCTTATGTTGCCTGTGTTCCTGTTTAGAAAGGAGCTGGATTGTTAGTTCAGGCTGGACTGTTCCTATTGAAAAAGGACCATGACTGGTTTGCATATGGCAGGGTGTAATTTGAGGTGGCATGGTGGGCTAAAAAAATGGATTCTGATGTTGCACCAGTAATTACCAGTGACTGCGAATAATGTAGCCACTTAAGTGCGAAGGACAAGATGGTCTCGTTCTCAGTGCAGCCAGCTTCATATTGGCTGAGGAAGTGACCATCTCAACTTTAGCACTCAAGGGATTAAAATGAGCATTCCATCCATCACTTTTTTGTATCTATTAAGGGCGAGGCTGGTGCAGGTCATCCTTGACAACATGACCCGCATGTGGTTCTGCAACAGCAGGATGGAATGGGGTCTTGTGCAGTGTCACCCTACGCCTCTGGAAGTGAGTGGACTAGCAGAACATTTTTCTGGTAGCCAACCATCTGGCAGGATTTCTGAATACTAGAGCAGATGTTGGCTGGTGGTTCATGAGTGGCATCTCCTCTCCTAGATGGTAAGGAGCATATTTGTCCAGTGGGGTATGCCCTGATTGGATCGGTTTGCCACAGGTGAGACCATGCGTTGTCAGCTCTATTGTGCATTGAAGTTTCATACCAAGAAAGTCACTCGGATACAAATTCTGACTGTAGTGGGACACTGGTCTCCTGCATGTGTTCCCAACTCTGTGTCTCTGTTTTGAAGTTCTAAGGAAAATGCGACAGGCCAGGTCCAAGCTATCTTAATAGATTATTGTCCCAGAGCTCCTTAGCAGAAGCTTGTTTCCTCCGATCCAGCTATGATTATGGGAGGTCCTCCTGTTTCTGCAGCAGGAAAGGGTCTTGCACCCAAGTCTCTACAGTGTACTCCTCCACATGTAGAGGCAGAGCTGTGAAAGTTAAATGTGTCCCATCTGCCGGCCACAGTAGTCGATGGAGCCTGACAACATTCGACCAAGTCCATCTACCCTGGTTGCTGGGAGAAGTTTGTTGCCTGGTGTGGTGCTTTTCATGCCGACCCTCTGCAGGCCAAACGTTTGAAGGTGTTATTAGTTTTATCTTTGGCTCAGGAAGGCCTTGCATTGAGCACACTTTTGGCCTTTGTATTTGCCATATCAACCCGCTATATTTAAACCTTCGGTTTTATCAAAGGTCTAACTTGCTGTTTCCCCTGAAGCTGTTCGTTATGCCGCAGTGGCACTTGAACATAGTGTTGACGTTTCATATGTGCATGCTCATTGAGCCTACACACAGCCGCTCTCTGAAACTTCTGATGCTCAAAATAGTCTTCCTAATTGTCATCACCTCTGTGCTCCATGCAAGTGAACTGCAGGCACTCTTGGTGCAACCACCCAACATTGCCATCTTTCTGGAAAAGCTTGTTCAGAGGACCAAAGCCGTGACACTTTCTATGTTGGCCTGTCCGTCACTCTGCATGTGTTTTTTACCTCATCCATCGACTTAATCCTAAAAGGGCGTTGAGTTTATACATTAACTGCACAGGAGACCAGCTGGCGGATTATCAGCCCCTTGTAGGATTTTCTAGAGCAAAGAAAAGCTCCTATGATTGCATTGGCAAATGGGGGTGCCGGTTCTGGACATCTGTCAGGACTGTGACGTGGGCATTGGTCACATGTGCACGGAACATTACTTTTATTTACAGCCAGGTCCGATAGGGAATGTATGATGGTACAACGCGTACCATCACAACGCGGTATGTTACATCGCGGTATTGACAACGCAAGCCGTTACATCGACTTGCGTTGCAGAGCGCTGGACTTAGGAATAGTGTGAATTACTATTCCAACACCAGTCTACGTACAGTAGGGAAGGTGTTGGAATAGTAATTCACACTATTCCTTAGTCTAGAGCGCCCTCCAGTGCAAGTCGATGTAACGACTTGCGTTGTCAAAACCACGATGTAACCATACCGCGTTGTAATGGTTGCGTGGTAAAGGATGTTTCCCCCGATAGGAGGACCATTTTGCATGCTCGGTCCTTCAAAACGTTTTAGACTGGATCCATTCCCCAGACATTCCGCCTTTCTGAGAGGTACTACATGCCATTCTCTATCTGCTCCGAAGGTGAGCAAGCTGCAGCCAAACGAGCCATCAGAAGAACAAGTTACATACCTTTAGTAACGCTCTTTCTGGTGCATAGTCCGTCTCGTCACGGATTCTTCTGTTCTCCCACCTCCGCATTCTGAGGAGGGGACTCATGCACATCATAATAAGGCCCCAAATTAGATTTTAGCATTCCGTTATCTGCATTTTGTTAAAAGTGCTCCATGTCGGAGGGCATGGAAGAAGAAAGATACGAAACTGACCGCAGCATGCAGGGGTGGCTCTTAAGTGCAGCTCCTGTTTGCCACTTCCAGGATGGTGTGGATTCCTCAAGGAGCCACATGCTGCCACCTGCAGGCACATAGAAGCATTGTTGAGAAAAATCTCCTAATCCAGTCTGGCCTCTGGGGTATATTATTAAGGTAAGGCATCTGTGGTCAAAGTATCCACCGTTACTAAAGATTAGTTCATTTTTCTTTCTTTCTTGAGTTTATGAAAAATAGCAGATCCAAAATTGTGTTCTGGAGCACTAACATAACGTCCTGTTCCCCATTCAGACAGATGCACAAACGTAAAAGTACTGAAACTGGAAAACAAGTGATGATATCAAATCTAATGTAATCAAAGATTGGAAAGGTGCTGGTATGGTACAAAAAAACTGTCTTGTTTATCTGTAGATGCTATGTTTTCTTTTATCAAGAACTGCAAAGTCCCTATCGCTCCTGATAACATTATTCCTTGTGAGTTGTTGATTTAGTATAATTATTTCTTACTCCCTCAGATATGAGTTTCAAGATTTTTTTCTGATCTTATTAAATTGTGTTCAGGATAATAAAAAGAAAAAAAATAAACAAATATAAATGCATATCAGTAGGGATTCAATGGAAAACACACATTTTGAAGAAAGCTTAATTTAATTTCTCCTCACTTGTGGAATTGAATCTGGAATTGAATGGAAAGTGTTTTCCAGAAATGCAGCTAGAAATTGAGTTTAACTAATTCCCTGCCCCCTCTACTCAATTATATTCATGCTGAAACAGCAGCCTTTTTTCTTTGAAATATAGCTTATTTTATAATTGCTAATAAATCAGCGATACAGAGACTTTAGGGCAGAGGGCAAACTTATCCCGACCAACTTAATATTTGTTCCATTCGTCCTCCAACCCGATACTCTTGTGGGCGCACATGGCCCTAAAAAATATGCATGATCGTGGCGTGCCCATATGTTGGGTGGATCGGGGACAGTGTTCAAGAATCAAGCAACAGTACAAAATACGGTTAATAAGAAAAGCCTGATTCAAAAAAAGAAGTTTGAGATCAGACATTTAGGAAAACCATGAAGGTTTATTACAAAAACTCGGAAATAGTAATATGCAGATGCAGTAGCAATCTCATTGAAAATGCATAGAAATCGTTTATCATGAAGGCTCTCACTAATAGGAATAATACAAAATAATAGGCAAAATCAGAAATGGACCAAGTCTCAAATGTCCAGCAAAATCAGTAAGAATTCTGACAACATCCATAGTAGAAAACAAATGGATCACTAAAAATCTGTCACCCCTACCCCCCCCCTCCCAGAATAGATGGATATATAACTCCAGGACTCTCCAAAGAGTAGCTCATGAGCTACTGGTAGCTCTTCAGCTACCTCGGAGTAGCTCTCCTGTGTGCAGCCCAGCCTAATAAATTAGAAACTTTTGCTTGGTTGAAATATATGTATACCAAAATTTGAAATTGTGCATTTCCAGAACCCATAAGCTGATGTTTGGAGAAAAATTGTTGAATTTCATACATGTATTTTAAGCTGATAGTTGAGTGAGAAATCATGTGGGGATGGGGAGGCACGGCACATTACTAATATTATTACCTTGACGCTGGGGCATTGCTGGAATGGCTGTTATGTATTTACCCATGCAAAGGCATTCCAAATTGACAAAGCCTTTTTTACATTATTGCTGGCAAGCTTCCTGATGCACTGAGGTGATCACTTCTGGTATGTTGCATAGTGTGGCCATTGTCTGATGCTGCCACTACTACAACACCACTACTAATAGCTTGGGGTAATTTTCATTGAATAAAAGTAGTTCTTCTTACAGACAAGGTTGGCGACCCCTGGTATATACAGTTTTTCTGCATAGAAATGTTGAAAACTGCTAAGTCAGCATGGTGTGATATTGCTTTAACAGATTGCATTTTCTCATTTAAAACTTCACATAACCCGACCACTAGTCCGGTACATGAATATTGTTTTGCCTCTTCTGACCCAATGTTGTCCGGAGATGTTGGAACAAACTAGTTTACATTATTTACAGGGAACCATTGTGATTCAATACAGTACAGTGTGTTAGCAGGCAAACCTCAAGAATGCTACAGAAAAGCTTCCTCTAGCAAGCACTTTGAGAACCAGAAATAAATAATTCATATCTTGCTGCATGTAGCATCAAAAGAGAAATATAAGCACAGATAGAGCATCGTGATTCAACCTCCATTTTAAGCAAGATGGTTTTGAGGCTTGGTTAACCTCAATTGGAATCGCTCATGAGTGTATAAGTGAGAATTGAGGTGCAGAGCAGCTAGTATTAATGCAGATTTGAGTTTAAATGCACACAAGCTGTCTCATTCTAAAGCAGAGCCCTATTTATGTAATATGCCAAGTACCCCAACGTTTGTCATGTAGTAACATTGGTCTTAGAGCCGATTGTTTTTGCTTTATTATGCCTCGTTGGTGTAAGCACTACAATTTTGAGGTTTGTATCTCTTCACCAGGAGGTGGTAGGATCTTTTTTTTCTTCTTCTTCTAACTGCCTTAAATGTCCATCTGTAAATAAGAGCTATTTTCTTCTAAGATCCTGCTCAATCAAACAGATGACTATATTGAATGTAATTACTTGCCATACAGTATGCAAGTTTTAAACCACCTGGTGCCTCCTGAGAAGCCTAGACTGCTGTTCGCATAACATTTGGCCAAAGTTAGTTACTTGATTATTCAATTTGATTGTGTACCTGAGGTGCAGGGATGCCAGTGCTAAAACGTACCCATCAATAACCACAAACGTCTCAGGAGCCAGGGAAAAGGCCTCGCTCAAATGTGAAAGGTTGTATGTCACTAAATTGAAAGCAACATCTGAATTCTGTATATTGTTGCCACTACATGTGTGGTCTCTACAACAGTTGTGCCATTAGATTGAGTCATTGCATCACGGGTACCTTTTTTTTTTTTTTTTTTTTTTTTTTAATAACTTAATTTGCATTTAGAAAATCACATAGACAGCACATTGCATTCGGAGTCAATCTTGAAATATCCATCCAGCCTCTCCCACCATCCCCACATAAATGAAGATGGACACCATGTTGTATAACCAATAATTCTCAGGATATCCAAGAAGGAGAGAGAGAGAGAGGGGGGGGGAGGCACGGGGGAGGACAAAGCCGCAATCTCTTATAAATAAATGTCCCAACACTCTGCTATGAACAATAAGGCAGTTAGCTAGGATCCACTGTAGTTTTGTTGCTCGGAAGCTAGAGAACCAATCCACACTATCTAGTGAACTCCATGCCAACATATAAAAAGTTTATCCCCGCACCTCCTTCCCAACCTACTTCTGTGTCAAACCAGCGTGTATAAATGCGCCCTGGGTATCTTAATGTCCCACCAGTCATCCTCTTCCATAATCTACCATATAATCACTCCACCGAGGTCGGGCATCACCGGTAAGTTAATATCTTAATTGTATATGGGTTAAACTACCCCAGCCATAAGTTATAGGGATGTTGCAAGCCACTTAAGATTTCGGTGACCATATAGAGGAAGTATGGTCATGGAACTCTCAGGCATCCTTTATTATTATTTTACTGTTCCAAAGTAGCTGAGGGAACCCTGGAATGGTCAAGTAAGAGTCTGTCAGAAACCATTACAAGAGGGCCTCCTGCTCGTGCACATGCGCAGGTGTCTATCTTAGAATAATTTGTTATAAAATTACAGAGCATAGCAAAAACATTCAAAATCTCAAGTTGTTGATTATTGCAGAACTCCCAATTAGGAGCACTGATTGTGAGAGAGAAAAACAAGAAGCAACAAATGCACCATTCATTGCTGCGATTCTGAAAAGTACATTACATGTGAATATATTACATCTAGCTTGATTAGCTGCACTTGATTGCTGGTCCAAGCTCTTATTCTCTCACGGCTGGACTATGCTAATGCAGTCTATTTGGGAGCCCCGCAATCCACTACTAAAAGACTTCAAACAGTGCAGAATTGTGCGGCGCGCATGTTGCTAAATATTCCGAGACGCACCTCGGCTAAACCCGCTCTTACTACTCTGCACTGGCTCCCTGTTTGTCGGAGAATTCAATTCAAAGCTATGTGCATTGTACACAAAGCACTTTCTGAGAACGGCTCCCTTCTGATTCGTTCATGGATTCAACCCTACTGTCCTAACAGACCCCTTAGATCGGCGAACAAAGGCCTTATTGTAGTCCCCAAGATTAAACGCTCTCGGAGTGGAGGCCGACTGTTCACATATAATGCAGCCAGACTATGGAATAATCTTCCCCTCCACTTACGGTCTGAACCTAACCACTTTAAGTTCAGGAAACTTTTGAAAACCTCTCTTTTTCTTTGATCGTCTTATAGCATTACTGATGTCACAGCGCTGGGATGCCTTCGGGTAACCATGCGCTCTAGAAATGTTCATTCATTCATTCACTAGCCAAATCCACTTGGCATACAAACATCATTCATAGGTTTTTGTTACAGGAAGAACCTGTGGTATAGGCCAGAGCCAATAAAGCAATACAAAACAGTATGTAGGCAAAATAGTTAATTGGCTTCAAATACACCTAGAGAATGGATATCGTGACCCATTTGAGGCTTTCCCAGTTGTAAATTATTGATCCCCCCGCCCTCTCTCCCCCACTGTCTGCAATGGTAATGGCATTGACTGTTCATATCTGCATATTTACTATGTTACACTGTTATCGGCTACAGTGTAGCTGTAGTTGAGTCTCCCTTTTGATTGAAAAGGCCCTTTTTTATGGTGGTTTGCTAGTATCTTTGGTGTAGTTTTACATTGTACTAAAGTTGGTAAAGTTGATGCATCTGAGAAGTTTGGGTATAAATTTTACGCCCAAAAATGTTTTCTCGTACATTCTAATTCCCATAGAATTATTTGTTTTCCACTGTGTGGTTTAGTGTAAATAAGCTAATTTGCTTTTAAGATATTTAATTTACAAGAAATATGTTAGTGGGCCTCCAAGGAAGGCTAAATAAAGAAATCTTATCTACTTTAGTTTGCTTACTGACCGTACAGCTGGTGTGTGTGTATATATAGATGTGTGTATATCCTACTGGCGGTTGTAGGTAGTCATTGTTAGGACCAAAGTTCCCATAGGAAAAGCGTTTTTCGTTTTGCCAATAACTTTGGCTCTGCTTAACAAATCTTCACAAATTTTTCACAAAAGTCCCCTTTTTAGGTCTCGGCCTGGCGAAAGCAGCGCATGCGCTGCTCTGCCATGCAGAGGCTTCTTGGAATCAATACGGATTCCGAAGCCGTGTTCCATCTCCTCCTTCAGCTTTCATTCGTGCGCGTCGTTTGGCGTCACGAATTATGCCAAAGGCAGTGCAATGATTGCACCGAAGGCATGTCAATCCCTCATTGTTGCCACCCTGTCTCCTTTTAGCCACGCCAGGCGGGATTGGATCTTTTACCCGCGGCGTTAGACTATGGCTTTTAAATACTGGGGAAGCACCATTTGTTTCCCCTTCCCTCTGTCTCTCTCCCCGAGACTTGTTTATTTCATTGATTTGCCGCACGGGCCACTTTCACCGCGCTTGTTAAAGAGGCAGGCGTGGGGGTAAAGGACTGAAGTTGGTGGCCCCATTAAAGATAAGCTGCCCTCCCATGTTTTACAGCTCCGTGTGGCTTTCTACAAGTGACAGTTGCCCTCGCCCCCGGCAACAGATTCCCAAACGATGTCATTGAAATGCCACGGTCAGCAAACGCCATAAACGCGCGCTTTATGTGGCGTGAGTTTGCCTTTTACAGAATGCACCGATGCCACCTGGGGTGTGAGCGGCGCCGAGGTGTTTGAGGGACGGGTTCCCACCGTCTACTCTCTCAGGCTGGTCCCTTCCCACCTCTGGGGGTGAAGCGTCGTCCATAGGGTGACCAACCGTCCGTAAATTTCACGGACTGCCCGTTATTTGGGCCTCTTGTCTGTTGTCCGTCAGGAATTCTTTCACGGACGCCTTTTGTCCGTAATTCTGGGTGTTGGTGTAAGCTGTCCCCCTGCAAGCAGCCTGCGAGTTCTCTAACTCTCACTGCAGGGCCAGATCGCACTGCTGTGAACTGAAGGGCCTGCAGCAGCCCCTCCCCACCTGGCACAGATTGCTATCGGCCATTATCATTCTGTTGTCCGCCTAATTATCAAACACAGAATGATAATGGGCCCCTCTGTGCAGATACAGCATTTGCTGGGCCTCCTCCTGCCCCTTCCCCGTGAGGGTATCCCCCCCCCCCCCCCCCCCCAGGTCACCCCCGTACGCCCTTATGCCCGCCCTCCAACCGGAGTGCGCATGCGCAGAGTGCGCGACCCGGAAGTGTTTTCAATCACTTCCGGGTCACGCCCGGACTCCGACCAATTAGCGGTGAGGCGCGCCTGTCGCGTCATCACTGCGCACGACAGGCCCGCCCCCGGATGGTCATCGGGTCGGGGGCCGGCACGACCGCCATACTTTCGGCGTGTCCGATGCCGGCCCCGCCTTTCAATATGGCCAGGTACTGCCTATACCCCCTCCTCCCTCATCAATATCAAGATAACATGAGAAGATTTTGGATTAGGGGGTCGTAAACCCCGGCCGTATTTATTTGCATAAAAATTTTAAAACAAAATTAATATCCAATATTTGCACAATACGCAGAAAAACATTACATTACATTGACTCATTGATAAGTACAGATGTCAGATGGCTAACCTTAACATATCACTAATACAAAGGTATTCCTATCCGAATCTAAACCTATCATAATCAGTAACCATACTCATAACATTTCATATTTCATTTTCTGCGTATCCCTAATTTTGAGCCTACGACAAGGTCAATAACTGGCGCCAGATACTTATCAAATTATGCACGCCCTCCAACCGGAGTGCGCATGCGTAGAGGGCCCGTTCTCCGTGAGGGTACTCCCCCCTCCCCCCCCCAGGTCACCCCCGTACGCCCTTATGCCCGCCCTCCAACCGGAGTGCACATGCGCAGAGGGCCCGTTCCCCGTGAGGGTACTCCCCCCCCCCCCCCCCTTCCCCCCCAGGTCACCCCCGTACGCCCTGTAGATTATCTCCATAATGGGGCCCTTGCAGTTATGCGCCGTTTACTTGCGCCATTGTGCACGTGCGGGGTGGCCAAGCAGCCTACTGGAAAGCGTAACTCCCACTCCCCGCACCCATCCAGCCAACCGGCTGTAACTGCCCCTGGAGTTCTGAGAGACCACTTGTCCCTCCCCTTGGGCGACCCCTTCAAGAATGGCGCCGCCCTCTAAGGACCTTAAATTTACTGCTCACCAATCATGACCTTACCGCCACAGGCCTGCATAGTTGCCCGACTATCAGGCCCCCCCCAAAACTCATTGAAAGGTCATGCGTTGTCCAGCCAACGGGCTAAATTTTCAAATAGGCGCTGTCTTCTTAAGAAGCACAACACCCCCCAGATGTACTCCCTGTGCTATAATCTGCAAGTGGAGAGCCCTAGATAGCCTCAACAAATTTGTTAAGTATTCTTACCGAGTGGGTCAATGCCCCCCCAGACTTACCTCCACCGCCATTGGAATCTATGCACCATCTGTGACCAGACCAGGGTGTACCCCGGGCATAGACGTGCCAACCAACCCACCTCAGCGATTAATGTTTCGACCCGCCCCCCCTTTTATGCAGGCGTACCAAGTCATCCCCCCCAAGTGCAGGATAATAATGCTAGGGCTGGCTAACTAAGAGGAGAGTGACATACCATCTCGGGGTTCTTAAATGGCCTCACTTGAATAACAGCACGATGCGCCTGAGAGACACGTTGCCCCAGACCATGATATTCTGTGCTGGTGCCTCTGCACCCATCTCAAGAGGGTTGATGCCATATTGGAATAATCGACTGACTCCTGAATTTGTAACATTCGGAAGACTACCCAGGGAGTGCCCCACAGGCCCCAAGATCTCCCTTAACATAGCCATGGAATGCGCGCCCAACCTACACTTGGCCACTATGCTCTGGGATAGGCTCCGCGTAAGCTTCACTCCACTCCGGAGCATCCCAACTCCGTGCCGTGTCTGCTAAGATGGCAACTGCGTGCACAGGCGCCGTAGTGGAATAAAACGTCTACCATACAGGGGTGTTGATGTGTTGCGTTTGCCCGTTACCCCCGGGTTTGGTCAAGCTGGCGATACTATACCTGTAAAGCAGCGCACTGCTAAAGTACCCCAGCTGACACAACCTATGATTGTTATACCTGTCCACCACCAATACAGTGCATGTGCCGCATCATCTCCCCCCTGCATGCTGGCACCTCCTGAGCCCTTGAATTGATGGCCCTTCACACTTGTGCCGTCGCTTGCCACTCACAACCCGGATCTTCCGGTCCCATTGCATGTCCATATCTTGCAGTCATTGCCGTGTGGAGCACTTCCCCGGTATCGCAGTCATGGATCCAGCCATACATACATGAAAATAAAACACAAATGATTAGTGCTTTAGCCTTTGGATAACAGATACAGTTTACGTGCCAGACCCCCCCAGCCCAGGGTGCATAGGTACTGTGGAACACCACACGGACATCTAATTTTTCGGTAAACGGATGCATCGCTACTGCGTGACCCTACACCTGTATCTAGTGCGAAATTGTACGCGCCCCCATGGTGCACAGGTTTTATATGACCATCTAGGCATCCAAACGCACCCAAACGTGCACAAGCCCACGAGGGGAATAGGTACCACGTGACAACGCTGGACCCCCCACGGACTTCTCACTGTATAAGTATGCCGGCACAAGGGTGCAGAGATACCGCGTGACAAACCACAGGCATATAATGCTCCATTGTACAAGCAAAGGGGTGCAACGGTACCGTTTGATGCCACACGGACATCCAATGCCCAAGTTCACAAACACATGGGTGCAGAGGTACTGTGTGCCCCAATACATAATTGTGCATACGTGTATGAGCACGAGGGTGTATAGATACCATGTGACAAACCACCTGCATACTACGCATACGTGTATAAGCGGCCCGGTGTTATAGTACTGCGTGACATAACGCACTTCTAAATCATACGTGTCTCTGCAATGGGTGCTTAGATGCTTTTGACACAGACCCCTAATTCATATGTGCCACCGCACACGCGTGCAGTGGTATTCTTGAAGGTGTAACAAGGCCTGGGATGTACTGCTTTGACATCCTAAATGTTGATAATGTACTTGAGTGACCTCACCGAGGCCAGTGCCTCGCAGGACTGACCTCAAAACCTTGTAAGCAAAGCAAGGGTTAGTTCATGGAGCAACCATAAGAGTAACCGGTAATAAGCTGAATATAGAGCTTGCGTTTCTTGTGAACCGGTCCCAACTCAATTTAACCGTGAATGGTCCTTGCCCTAACGTTTTATTGTGAGAGCCTGGCATAGCATTAGTTGTATTACATAAAGATCATTGAAATCCGACATTTAATGAGAGCCCTACAGATATGCGGTGATCCCGGTAGCGGGCCCCATCTATCTAACTGCTCACCTCTTGCAAAACCGTGACACGGGACAGGCCCAGTTATCTGTGACCGAAACAGTGACCCCACCAGACCATCTGGTGATACCTTATCCCGCCTCATGGCGTTGCATCCACAGACACTGTGAGCCCCTAGCCCACGCCACCATGCTTGGGGCAATATAAGGCTTTCATGGAAAAGTTCAAAACATGTAAACCGGTACTAATAATCTTGACGTAGGTTCTCCGCTTGGAGTGTTCACTATATTTCATAAAAGTGGGACTTGCGCATCCACAACAGACCTGGAGAGTAACACTGTGCTCATCAATGAGTTGTACGCTGAAGTCTATACTTTTGGGAATTCAGTTTGCTATCCGATGTAAACGCACAATTGTCAATGAAGTCAGACAATCATGTTGGAGTGCGAACCGAGCAAAGGAAGGCAGCGGACCCTCAGCGGTAAACCTTAGGAACATGCCCAAACAACAGCTCCCACCTGATGTTCCCACTGGCTGAACCTGTGATTTCGAACCGTTCAGTTCATTTTTTGTGACTGTGACTTAGACATAAGGGAGGTTCATTAAGTCCTGTGGACTTCCTTATCACTCTTCCCGTGAATAATAAAGCGAGCCTGCCTTCTGCCAGCACAAACATCAATAAACAGTAGTTTGCTGTCGCGCCTGGGATCTAATCTGTAATGTTTTAAAGAAACGCGACAGGGTCACATGGACGGTAAATCACGCTACCATACAACAAGTAAGTGACCCCATTGCTTCAAAAGGGGGCTCGCGATCATGGCGCGCACTGGGCATCCCTTTAATCGGTATGATTACGGCTGTTACACACGGACCCCACCAAGAAAAATCTATGAATCGGAGTCCCTGTCTTCACCACAAAACTGTTCTTATTCTGCACTTATTACCGAGCAGGGTTGGGATGGTCGGGTTCTCTGTCGCTAGCAGCGGTCATTTTCCTCAAAACAAAATTCACACAGCTAAGGTCAATATCACCTGGGTTACATCTACGCAGCATGGAGGTGGTCCTGAGAAACCAAAGGGGGGGGGAGGGGGGGGCAACCCCTGTCAGACCCCGCCACTATAACCTACAGAAACTTCTTTGCGGCACGTTGGTGCTGCCTGTTATCTCGCTCAGATCCGCATACCGCGTTCCAAAGCAATCGATATTGTCTCCAGTGGCTGGTTTCTAGGTTTCTCCCGCCCTATTCTAAGGCTCAAGACATCGCAGATTTCAGAGGATAAATCATGGCTGAATGAAAGATAGATGTTTACCCAATGAAGAACGTACGCCAACAATCACCGTAGATAATTCGCCTATCACTTAAAAATGCGCGATTTAATTCAAGATATGAAACCCACACCTGTGTGAACAAACGCGAGCAATAACACCTATGCTTCGATGCGCTTCATCACACAAGAAACGCCAGAGCGAGGGTCTTTGCCTATTGTTCTGTGATAGAAAACACCACATCAAGTTTTGCATTTCGTGCCATAGTACCACTATCTGCAGCCTCAATGTGCATTGCATTACCACCGTGTTAGGAAACGTGCACGATAATGTAGGAAAATGAGTTGGGCTACCCTTGATAGCCCGACCCAAAGACAACTTTATCACAAGTCTACTAATGCCGACATTTGAATAAATGATTACAACTGCACAGATAACGGCCCAATGGCCACAACGCGCAAAACCGATCATATCATATTTTCATTTAAAAATGAGCACATTTTTTTTGAGTCCGCTACTTGCTTATTCTAATAGACCCCAGACGTCTATCTGCCTGAACCTCACTCAAGTTCCCCGTGCGCGAAGTTTTTCAAGCTGCAAAAAACCTGCTAGGCCACAACCACCTTGACTACACGGCTAACTCGTGGATCGATGCTGGGGTTTCCTTTGCTCATCTGTGACATAATTTGGGCACCACCAACACCTGGCATGCAACTCTCATTCAGCCTCGGGCGAGATCTCATCCGCCTGTGCTATGTGACCCCGGAGTCGCACACCAGGCAGGGGTGTGCTGCCTGCCATCGCTTGACACACCGAGTAGCGCTCGTTAATGGACGCGAACCCGAGACCAGTGTCTTAAACAGTCGGAAAACCAGCTGATCACCTTACGCCGGTGTGCTACCCACCATGCAGCACAAAAAATGACCTCACACTGCTTGTTGAATAAAGACCTATTTGACTGCCCACATAGCTATGCGGCCACCAGGTGACACCAGCTGTGGGCGTACGTGACGCTCGCTCCTGGATTTGCACACTGTGAGTACCGAGAACGCTTAGCACATCGGTGCGGCACAGCGCTTCACGCGGTAAGCGCTTTGCTAAATAACGCGCTCCCGAGACCGGCGGCCATGCTAAACAGCTGATCCCCCCCAATACAAGCGCGATACCCTCGCTTGACCACCCAGGGGAAGCGCTCGGCTGACATAATTTGGGCACTACCAACACCTTGCATGCCAATCTCATTCAGCCCCGGGCGCGATCTCATCCGCCTGTGATCTGTGAGCTGTCACCAACGATGGATGAAAAAGAGGTTCTATGCCACATAGTCATGCACCAGGTTGATCTACTATACCGGACTTCAATCACCGCGCTCCCGACGCAAATCAGTGAAACGCTCTCGTCAATTTCAGCGCTGGCGGCGTCCCAAGTAGCCGCTGTCCGCTCCGGTGTCCGATCTGAAGCTACCACTCCTGCTGGAAGATACAGCACGCCGATCACCGCGTATGCCTCCCTTTTGTGCGAGACGAAAAAACCTGCAAAGAGAAGGACAGAAATTAAAAAATCCAGCCTCCTTGCGAGGCTGGCGTGACTAATGGCAGGCTGATGTTGCGGCGAGCAAAGAGGCCAACTCCGCCGCTCCCCAGCCTTTTATTCCCAAGATGCCAGCCAGGCCAGTTCTAACCGGCCTGGCGTTAACCCAAATGCGTGACCCGGAAGTGTTTTCAATCACTTCCGGGTCACGCCCGGACTCCGACCAATTAGCGGTGAGGCGCGCCTGTCGCTTCATCACTGCGCACGACAGGCCCGCCCCCGGATGGTCATCGGGTCGGGGGCCGGCACGACCGCCATACTTTCGGCGTGTCCGATGCCGGCCCCGCCTTTCAATTCTGTTGTCTGCCTAATTATCAAACACAGAATGATAATGGGCCCCTCTGTGCAGATACAGCATTTGCTGGGCCTCCTCCTGCCAGAGGCCTTCATACTGTGGGGCGCGCCCCCCTAGGGGTCTGTGACTTCATTCCCAAGGGGGTGCAAATGCCTTAGCAAAGAAGTGTAAATGAAGATGGCCTGGAAGTGTGGCCTTCTTTATTGGCGCAATTCCAGGCGGTTTTCATTTACAGACTTGAAGTGTAAAGTATACAGGGTCGAAGAGGTGGCTGAGAAGAACAAACTATTCTGTAAGGACTTTGTTATTTCATATGCAGTTACGAAGGCAAACAAGTAACCCACACGCAATGAAATAAAAAATAAATGCAGGTTTAAACGTCATGTTATTCTGGCAAATCCCTCAATCTCCGGTGCCTACAAACGAATGTGACCTTGTGTAATGTAATAGGTGCTCATGGCATTTTGCTTTTGTTCAGAAGCTAGTGATAAATGAAGGTGTCCAAAGGTATTAATGTAACACGTCTGATATTTATCAGAAGATACTTCCACTGTGTCACACCAGTAGGTACAATGAAAAAACCTGAAAGGGTCCCGAAATATACAAATGAAAAAAAAAAATCCAAATTGGTATAACATACATTATATTTCTGAACAGTGTGGCAAATTCAACAAATGCATATGCCAGGGTCAGTTCCCCCAAATGTCTGCATGATGCTGGTGTCTCATCTTCCACACGAGGGACAGGATTCCTCTCCGTTCATAACAAGCTGTGCAGCCTGCAATAGATTTACTCGAAACACAGCTTTGATATAACTAGCTCTGGTCTAATACCACTGAGGTATTTGAGCCTGTGGACGAGTGTTCTCAAGCAAATTAAAGAAACTTAGAATATGAGGTCAGTTTTTCATTATTCGCCATAGTCCTTTCCCGATGTTGCAAAAGCGCCCCATTTTCCAAAGTCTTTTGCCTTCATTTCATTAGGGACTTTTGCTGAAGTGTACTTCACACCCATTTGGGGGAAGGTGCCTTTTTTTTTTTTTTTTTTTTTTAGACTGGGTGGGCTGCCTGCTCTTCTGCCACTGTAAAATGCTTACTCGGCAAATATAGAACTCAATAACAAAGGTTATACAGATCCAATCATTTGCCCATTTTCAAATGTTTTAAGCATATATGATTTTAATTTATGGTTTGCGACGGTGAGAGGTTTGTGTGATGTGACTGTGGGTCCTTGTTTTAGCAACTTGTGATGTCTTTGGATTTATGTGAGTTCTTACTCTGTGCGTAAGATGTGGAATGTGTGCGTGATGGTCTGTGTGTGGATGTGAGGATGCATCTTTGTGTGATTATATATGATGGTGTATATCATCTGGTGTGCGTTGATGTGATGTGTGTGTGTTATGATCTGTTGGTGAGTGCACATGTCTTTAAGCTGTGTTACATAACTGTGTGACAGCAATATGTGTTTGTTGGGGAAAATGTGATCTTGCGATTGTGTGTTGGTAAGATAGCATATATTAAAGTTACTGGTGTGACCGGATGTGTGTCTGAGTGTTTTAGTTTAATATGTCAAAATGTGTTATAATGTATGATTAATGGGAGCATATCATTGTCTAATAGTGTATGTGTGATGGTGTGTGGTGGTGTACGTGATGTGACAGTACAGTTAGTACCATTAGGGTGCATGTGATGGGGAGAGTGTGCATAATAGGGAGTGTGACAGTGTGCCAATTGTGTTTGTGTGAGGTTTTTTTTCTAATCTTTCATTATTCTAAGGTTGATAAATAGGGTTCCTTTGGATAGTTAACTATGGAATTTAATAATAATGTGGCAGAGTTGAGCAAATTATGTAGCAACAAAAGGCAAATTATGTGGCGTAATGCAGCACATTTTGTAATATTATTACTTAATTATTTTGGCATTTTTAAACTTGTCAGCACGGTCTGGGCATAGGTTGCACCTCAGTACCACTTTAACACCCAAATATACCAATAAGCAACAGTTAATGGAAAACAAATAGCACAAGTAGAAATACCTACATAACATGATCGATGTGCTCTAATCCCAGAATCCTCTATGCCCCACTGTGACCTGCCAGACATCTGCTTCGGGCTAGAACCTTGGATACATTTCTCCCCCATTCTTAGAAAAATAGCATTTTCTTAACAAACAGTGATTTTCTGTCTGTGTGTATGTATATGTCATTTCTGTAAGGGGAACTCCTATCTAACTGTTTTGGACCATAAGAATACCATAACACTCAGCAGTCTGCAGCAAATTATAGCTCATGCAGGCTGGTTAATAACTCCCTTTTCCTGCTTAATGCTCTTACCCTCACAAAAGACTTGTCCGCTATGGGTCTTATTCATCACTCAGTTCTGTACCAGCCCCTAAATCCAGGATTTGTAAAGCCCGCAGATCACCCATGAGGGTCTCAAGGCACGTACGGGGAGATTAAGTGATTTGCCCAGAATCACAGAATGTTGCCGCCTATGACGAGACTCGAACCTGGATCCCACCAGCTCCGAAGTCGGCAGCTCAAGTCCTTATGCCACAACCAGTCATTACCAGCTGAACAGACATGGAATACCTGAAGCGATATGACACAGAAAGCTGGTCACTCGGAGGTCTGCACTCTAGTTCAGCACTGCAGGTCCCAATTAGCTACATTCTCTGTGTGCTGCTTTACATCTCACAATACCACTCCGATATGAGATTCTAGTAACAAAGTCTATCCAAGCAGATCTTACCAACCACTTCTCCCACCAAACATGCCTGCTCAGGACTATGAACTGTAAACAAAATATCAGACTGGACAACCCAGTGTATTAACCATATAAATAGATTATGATCCCTATGAAATACCACAAAAAGACCTGCACAGTTGCTCAAAGCAGCATGCATACCGAAAAACTGAAGTACACTATTGTCTAAACCTAATATAAATATTTTTGACTTGTACTTATGTTGGTTGTCTATTTACTTACTTATATACTATTGCCTGACCTCCTCTGATGTGTCTGTAAAACTTACCTTTTGTTCTGAAGTTTTGTCCTGAATTTTGACCTTCTTTCCTGTATTTTTGTCCTGAATTTTGACCCTTTGTGCTGAATTTTTACACTCACCATCCTGAATTTGCACCTATGCCAGTTGGTCACCCTAGTCGTCCAGTGCACCCCGTACGTCGTTTACTGACGTGCCGGGTGGGATTGCCGGCACGTTGTTTACATGAGGTGGGTTACCGGCACGTCATTTACCTAGGGTGGGTTACTGACCCGTTACCCGGCAGTCGTTTACCATTGGTGCCAGGGGGTATTACCAGCACGTCGTTTACCTGGTGTGAGGTTACCGTTCTTCGCATGTGGTGGGTTACGGGCACGCCGCTTACCTGGGGTGCCTGGTGGGGTTACCGGCACGTCGTCCTGCACGACGTTTACCTGGGGTGCCTGGTGGGGTTACTAGAGCGTCTTTTACCCGGTGTTACGGGCTCTCGATTGCCTGACGTGTCTTGCGGGATTACCGTGAGGTGGGGAAAAGTAGCAAGAAAAAAGGGACGCCCTTTTTGTAATTTTACCGGTATCTACATTTCCCACTAAAAACTAAACCTTAACACAAGCACAGAATTGTCTCGAGTAAATAAATACACGAAAAAGGAATAATAAAGGCCGCTTTTCAACAGAACTCGTGTTTATTATGGTCTGATTCAATGTGTATAGGTTAAACAAAAATACATTATTCGTGTAATGGGTCGAACGTTCGACAAAAAATGGGCAAAAAAAGTCAACCGCAGAGGTGGTGTAGTGCATACTCGCACGTATACTACGTAATATTTATCCTAAATTAAAATGTTGTTGTGGGATTAAGTTTTATAATTCAACCGCCAATTTTGAATAGAAAAACAGCTCAACAATATGTGTGTTTGGCATAGCAGTGACGCAATTGGAACTCTTGTGAATGCTTTTATTGCTGTTTGTTTTCCCCCAACGCTTGACCTCCTAAAGTGGTTGTCTATCTCGTTAGACATCGGAGATTCGGTGCAATAATGCTAAAAGGTGAAACGCCGCGTCCTAGTTTTCAATCTGAGGCATGCTACATACATTTCCTTTTTTCGGCTTTGTAAGGGTATCGCCTGTCAGTCCATCTGGGCGTGTGTGTCTTTGGGAGTTGTAAAAAACATCAGGGACGAAATATTCCGGTGTAAGGTGAGAGATGCACAGTATTATGATTAGGACGGGTTATCGCAGTAAATTTAGTGTTTGTTTATCGTTTATTTTTGTTGTGTTTTTTTTTTTTTTTTTTTTTTTACAGTTTTATATAGCGCGAACTTGACCCGAATCGGGTATCAAAGCGCTTTAGATAGCACCAGTTGCATTACATGAGGACACATTCATTTTTATTAGGCACAGGGAGATTAAGTGATTTGCCCAGATTCACAGGATGTTCAGCGTCATTGCTGAGATGTGATTATTATTTTTTTTTAAATACATTTTAGAAGGGTAACTTAAAATGTGATGTAAGGCCGCCCCATCTTCTCCCATTCTCACATTTTGGCTCCGTAAAACTGTATGAAAGCGTTAATTATATTTGTATTTACTTATTTTATTACGGTCTAGAAACTACATTTTCTCACTAGATGTAGCACACACGTCACCCGTGGAACACTGGATCAAGTTGAAGGAACATTTATAATGCAGAAGCAGCATGGAGTTTGGGTCCTGTTTAAAGTAGACCACAGAAAACCGTTCAGTGGGCAGCGAGGCATGGCATATGTACTAACAGTTCAATGGGCAGCGAGGCATGTCATATGTACCTGGGCAGAATTAGGCAGCACACCGCACAGTGCTTTCTTCTGTTTGAGATATTTGCATTGTGAATACAACAAGCATTGGCATAGCCAATAGATCTCGCCTTTGGGGCCTTATAAGTGTTTAGCCAGAGCTATTGACTTTGCCAATGTCTTCAAGCTGTGCTGTAGAGAAGTGTGGCTGCTGTGCGGCATGCTGAAAAGTTATAATAAAAAAGTGTCAAAAGCATTTTTGTTACTTTATATATGACCAAGAAGGCATTATGTAAAATTGAACTACCATATTAAAAAAAGTATTTACAATAAAAAATTTCCTCAGTTTTCTTTTGTTCTTGCAATGCTGGCAACTTGTTTCTGCCTATTGCAATGGTTGTTTGTTAAAGCTTTTTTTTTGAGGGGCATAAACAATCGGAGGGTGAAGGTTGGGAACTAGTACCTGTATTATAACACTAGCAGCGGCCAGACGCTAGGGGAGAATCAACAGATGCCAGATTCCGAGAGCAGGCTGAGGTGATGCTGAGGTGGTAGTGGTGGTGGTGGTGACTGTTGCGGAGACGATGCTGAGGTGATGCTGAATGATACTCAGGTGTTGCTGAGTGATACTGCTGTGGTGCTGAGCGATGCTGTGGTGATGCTGAGTGATATTGTCTTGGCGCTGAGTGATACTGCTGTGGTGTTGCTGAGTGATATTGTCTTGGCGCTGAGTGATGCTGTGGTGGTGCTGAGTGATATTGTCTTGGCGCTGAGTGATGCTGTGGCGGCGCTGAGTGATGCTGTGGCGGCGCTGAGTGATGCTGTGGTGGTGCTGAGTGATATTGTCTTGGCGCTGAGTGATGCTGTGGCGACGCTGAGTGATGCTGTGGCGACGCTGAGTGATGCTGTGGCGGCGCTGAGTGATGCTGTGGCGGCGCTGAGTGATGCTGTGGCGGCGCTGAGTGATGCTGTGGCGGCGCTGAGTGATGCTGTGGCGGCGCTGAGCGATGCTGTGGCGGCGCTGAGCGATGCTGTGGCGGCGCTGAGCGATGCTGTGGCGGCGCTGAGCGATGCTGTGGCGGCGCTGAGCGATGCTGTGGCGGCGCTGAGCGATGCTGTGGCGGCGCTGAGCGATGCTGTGGCGGCGCTGAGCGATGCTGTGGTGGCGCCGAGTGAGAGATAGAGTGAAGATATAATGCCCAATTAGAGAGGGTGGTGAGAGAGAAAGGGTGTACATAGAATAAAGAGTGGAGCGGGATAGAGAGAGAGAAAGAAGGGGAGAGAGAGTGAATGAAGGAGTTTGAAAGAGAAACAGATAAAGGGGTGAGAGAATGAAAGGCTAAAAAAGATAGAGAGGGGAGAGTTAATTAAGTAGAGAGAGAATTAGAGAGGGGAGAGAGAAGGAGAGAGACAATAAGAGTGGGGGGGTGGAGTTTAAATAGAGTGAAGAAGTGATGCGGAAAAAGTAACCTTAAATATAGCTTTGTGCTTTGCGCGAATAAATATTAAAAAAAAAAGTGAGACAAAAATACTGGTAATTAGGCTGTGACTCCCAATATAAAACAAATAGCGATATAAGGTGAAATCAACCCACCGAAGCAATATTTCTAACTAGACAAAAAAAAGCTTGCATTTCAATGCTAATCGCTGTTGTTTTTCATGTGACTGTAGTCCAGGGCCCTCAGTTGGTAATGTGAGCTGCTGCTGCGATTGAAACATCAGAGTCCAGAGCAGGGCCGGTCCTAGGACTTCTGAGGCCCCGGGCGAAAGGGAAAATGTGAGGCCCCTCTAATTGCATAGTGCATCGCAAGAAGTGACATCACAGAAAGTGATATCGCAGAACTATTGATCTTATTTGACATCACTGAAGCGACCTAATGTGGATATCAGTAACATAGGCAACAAGCATTGGGATAGCCAATAGGTCTCGCCTTTGGGGCCTTATAAGTGTTTAGGCAGAGCTATTGACTTTGCCAATGTGTTTAATGGTGGTGGAGTGGTGGTGGAGTGGTGGTGGTGGAGTTGTGATGGTGGTGGAGTGATGGTGGTGGAGTGATGGTGGTGGAGTGATGGTGGTGGAGTGATGGTGGTGGAGTGATGGTGGTGGAGTGATGGTGGTGGAGTGATGGTGGTGGAGTGATGGTGGTGGAGTGATGGTGGTGGAGTGATGGTGGTGGAGTGATGGTGGTGGAGTGGTGCTGAGGTGGTGGTGGTGGAGTGGTGCTGAGGTGGTGGTGGTGGAGTGGTGCTGAGGTGGTGGTGGTGGAGTGGTGCTGAGGTGGTGGTGGTGGAGTGGTGCTGAGGTGGTGGTGGTGGAGTGGTGCTGAGGTGGTGGTGCTGAGGTGGTGGAGTGGTGGTGGAGTGGTGGTGTTGTGATGCTGAGGTGGTGGTGGTGGAGTGGTGGTGTGGTGGTGGTGTGGTGGTGGTGTGGTGGTGGTGTGGTGGTGGAGTGGTGGTGGAGTGGTGGTGGAGTGGTGGTGGAGTGGTGGTGGTGGAGTGGTGCTGAGGTGGTGGTGGAGTGGTGCTGAGGTGGTGGTGGAGTGGTGCTGAGGTGGTGGTGGAGTGGTGCTGAGGTGGTGGTGGAGTGGTGCTGAGGTGGTGGTGGAGTGGTGCTGAGGTGGTGGTGGAGTGGTGCTGAGGTGGTGGTGGAGTGGTGCTGAGGTGGTGGTGGAGTGGTGCTGAGGTGGTGGTGGAGTGGTGCTGAGGTGGTGGTGGAGTGGTGCTGAGGTGGTGGTGGAGTGGTGCTGAGGTGGTGGTGGAGTGGTGCTGAGGTGGTGGTGGAGTGGTGGTGTTGTGATGCTGAGGTGGTGGTGTTGTGATGCTGAGGTGGTGGTGGAGTGGTGGTGGAGTGGTGGTGGAGTGATGCTGGAGTGGTGGTGGAGTGGTGGTGGAGTGGTGGTGGAGTGGTGGTGGAGTGGTGGTGAGTGGTGGTGAGTGGTGGTGGAGTGGTGGTGGAGTGGTGGTGGAGTGGTGGTGTTGTGATGCTGAGGTGGTGGAGTGGTGGTGGAGTGGTGGTGGAGTGATGCTGAGGTGGTGGAGTGGTGGTGGAGTGATGCTGAGGTGGTGGAGTGGTGGTGGAGTGGTGGTGGAGTGATGGTGTTGAGATGCTGTGGTGGTGGAGTGGTGGTGGAGTGGTGGTGTTGTGATGGTGTTGCGATGCTGTGGTGGTGGAGTGGTGGTGGAGTGGTGGTGTTGTGATGGTGTTGCGATGGTGTTGCGATGCTGTGGTGGTGGAGTGGTGGTGGAGTGGTGGTGTTGTGATGGTGTTGCGATGGTGTTGCGATGCTGTGGTGGTGGAGTGGTGGTGGAGTGGTGGTGTTGTGATGGTGTTGCGATGGTGTTGCGATGCTGTGGTGGTGGAGTGGTGGTGGAGTGATGGTGTTGCGATGCTGGAGTGGTGGTGGAGTGGTGGTGGAGTGGTGGTGGAGTGGTGGTGGAGTGGTGGTGGAGTGGTGGTGGAGTGGTGGTGGAGTGGTGGTGGAGTGGTGGTGGAGTGGTGGTGTTGTGATGGTGGAGTGATGGTGTTGCGATGCTGTGGTGGTGGAGAGGTGGTGGAGTGGTGGTGTTGCGATGCTGAGGTGGTGGAGTGGTGTTGTGATGCTGAGGTGGTAGAGTGGTGGTGGAGTGATGCTGAGGTGGTGGAGTGGTGTTGCGATGCTGAGGTGGTGGAGTGGTGGTGGAGAGGTGGTGTTGCGATGCTGAGGTGGTGGAGTGGTGGTGTTGCGATGCTGAGGTGGTGGAGTGGTGGTGTTGCGATGCTGAGGTGGTGGAGTGGTGGTGTTGCGATGCTGAGGTGGTGGAGTGGTGGTGTTGCGATGCTGAGGTGGTGGAGTGGTGGTGTTGCGATGCTGAGGTGGTGGAGTGGTGTTGTGATGCTGAGGTGGTAGAGTGGTGGTGGAGTGATGCTGAGGTGGTGGAGTGGTGGAGTGGTGGCGTTGTGATGCTGAGGTGGTGGAGTGGTGGCGTTGTGATGCTGAGGTGGTGGAGTGGTGGCGTTGTGATGCTGAGTGGTGGAGTGGTGGCGTTGTGATGCTGAGTGGTGGAGTGGTGGTGGAGTGATGCTGAGGTGGTGGAGTGGTGGCGTTGTGATGCTGAGTGGTGGAGTGGTGGTGGAGTGGTGGTGGAGTGGTGGTGGAGTGGTGGTGGAGTGGTGGTGTGATGCTGAGGTGGTGGAGTGGTGGTGGAGTGGTGGTGTTGTGATGCTGAGGTGGTGGTGTTGTGATGCTGAGGTGGAGTGGTGGTGCAGTGGTGGTGTTGTGATGCTGAGGTGGTGGAGTGGTGGTGGAGTGGTGGTGGTGGAGTGGTGGTGGAGTGGTGGTGGAGTGGTGGTGTTGTGATGCTGAGGTGGTGGTGTTGTGATGCTGAGGTGGAGTGGTGGTGCAGTGGTGGTGTTGTGATGCTGAGGTGGTGGAGTGGTGGTGGAGTGGTGGTGGAGTGGTGGTGGAGTGGTGGTGGAGTGGTGGTGGAGTGGTGGTGGAGTGGTGGTGGAGTGGTGGTGGAGTGGTGGTGGAGTGATGCTGAGGTGGTGGAGTGGTGGTGGAGTGATGCTGAGGTGGTGGAGTGGTGGTGTTGTGATGCTGAGGTGGTGGAGTGGTGGTGTTGTGATGCTGAGGTGGTGGAGTGGTGGTGTTGTGATGCTGAGGTGGTGGAGTGGTGGTGTTGTGATGCTGAGGTGGTGGAGTGGTGCTGAGGTGGTGGAGTGGTGGTGTTGTGATGCTGTGGTGGTGGAGTGGTGGAGGGGTGCGGAGGTGGTGGAGTGGTGCGGAGGTGCTGAGGTGGTGGAGTGGTGCTGAGGTGGTGGAGTGGTGCTGTTGTGATGCTGAGTGGTGGAGTGGTGGTGCAGATATGTGTATTGTGGCTACCACCAAGCGCCTGTGCCAAGGTATATTTGCAGATTCCTTTGATGATATAACTTTCCTTGCAAAGCTACCAAATAACTTTTTGAAGTTGAAAGAGGCGCAGGTTGACATCATGCCAAGAACAGTCTCGAAGTGTCTGTTAAAACTTACAACGTGAAAAAAACAACAAAATGCCCATGTTTTCCTCCAATGCCATGCATCAAAAGGGTCACAACAGAAGCATGGCAGACGTTTCTGTGGTGGGGAGAGGGAGGGGCATTGAAGCGAAGCACTCACGCTTGGCCGAGCGAGAGGAATGCCACATGGCCCTCTGCTCGTGCATGTGCGCGTAATCGCACACTGTATGCCATGCCACACAAAGCTGTGGTTGCACTTTTAAAACCCCACTACTATAGGTCTCGCCAGAGACCAGCGCAAGCGCTGGTTCAGGACGAGACCTAAAAATATGAGGGATAGAAAACAGGCAAGCAAATATCCATTTCTTAAACGGAAAGATTGCAATCAAACAATGAGGAGAGAATGAACACATGAAAATACAATTCCAGTGAAACATAAATAGAGTAACTCCAACGTTCTAGATTATTCTCATTGAGTGGCTCCCTGGCATTGATTCATTTAGGGATGGCCAAGTATCTGGGTGTGTCTAAAGTGAAGGTGTGCTGCAGATTCAAGGGGTTTTCAACTCACCGTTTTTAATTTGGTGTTAGAACTGTAGGAAATGGTAGAGGCAGGATCGTAGGATTCTGATGTCAATTCTCAAACTCCCCAAAAAGACAGCACCATTGCTGTTTCTATTTCCAACTTTATGGGGTTGTCCAACTTGGGGAAAATTGGGGTTCTGAACCCGCTGCAATTTATTAAGCACAGATTTATTAGAGCCGAGAAGAAGCACGTTGCAGTAGTCCAGATGGGCCAGAATAGAAGCTTGGATAATCAGTTGGCGTGTTTGGGCATCAAAGAGACCCAAAATCGGTCGGAGGCCGCGCAATAGTCCAAAGCATTTCCCGGCCACTGATTTGGCATGTGTTTCAAAGTTGAGGTTATTATCAACTATGAAGCCTAGATTTTTCACTGCAGGTTTGGGATCAGGGGATCACCAAGTGCCCGGGGCCACCATTCCTTCATCCAGAGATGAGACTCTTTGCCAACCAGGAGAATCTCTGATTTGGTAGAGTTCAATTGCAGGAAGTTAGCCGTCATCCACTCTGCAATTGCAGAGATGTCTTCTTTAAATTTTATTTTGTCTCGCTTGGGATCATTGGACAGGGCAATCACTAGTTGGGTGTCGTCGGCGTATGACACCAGGGAAATTCCTCGTACTTTGGCCAGCCGTGCCAAAGGGCTCATATATATATTGAAGAGCGTAGGGCTCAATGCAGAGCCCTGAGGAACCCCACGAAGAAGAGAGTGTACATGGGAAGAGAAAGGGGGAGAGGTCACTTGAAAGGTTCGGTCGGCCAGGAAGGAGGAGAACCACGCTAGAGCTTTATTCCCAATACCTATCTCCTTCAGACGTAGGAGCAGGATTTCATGGGACACCGTGTCAAATGCCGCACTTAGATCCAGCAGCACCAGCGCTGAAGTGCTGCCGTCATCCAGCGCGGATTTGAGTTGTTCTACCACAGCCAGTAAAGCTGACTCAGTGCTGTATCTTGGTCGAAACCCATTCTGTGAACTATCAAGTATATGATTAGATTCTAGAAACTGTGTTAGAGTAGAATTCACATGTGCTTCTAGAATTTTAGAGAGGTAAGGAAGCAAGGAAATCGGGCGGTAGTTCTCTGGTTTGGACGTGTCGAGTGTTGGTTTCTTAAGAAGAGGGACCACTTTTGCATGTTTCCATGATTTAGGCACCGTCGCAGTGAGAAGGGATAGATTGAGTAAATACAGACACTCAGGAAGAAGGCCTTGTTGGATTTTCCTGAAAGCGTCTGGTTTGAGAGGATCGTCTGGAGATCCAGATTTGATTTTGACCACTAATCTCTCTAATTCCTTCAGGGAAATAGGGGGAAGAGAAGCAAGGAGGACAGTCTCAGAGCCAATATAAACGTTCTTCCCGCAAACACTGGAGGGTATACCATGATCGAACTTTTGGTAGATATCTTCGACCTTCTTCAAAAAGAAGGTTGCCAGCTCCTCGCAGTGTTTGTTGGAGGAAATAACATTTCCGATTCCACTGGAGAGGAGATTAAATCTTTCAGTAGAGAGAATATAGTTTTGCTGCGGTTGGTGCTTGTATTAATCAAGCTGGAATAATGAGCTGCTCTGGTTATGCGTACCAGTTTATGATAGGATTTAATGGCCGCTCTATATAGTACTTTGGCCTGAGGGTCATATGATCTCCTCCAAGATCTTTCTAAGATCTTGAAGTTCTTCTTAGCAAGGGTTAGATCTTCATTGAACCAGGCATTGGCCCGAGTGCTTTTAGAATGGGTAAGTTTAAGGGGAATGCATGTATCTAAGGCTTGAGTAATCCACCTTTGGAAGATCGCGTCAGCCTCTTCCATATTTGCAACTTTTACCATGGGCTTTGCACTCAGGGCTGTGAGGAAATCTACTTGGTTCAGTTTGTGCCAGGGCCGTTTTAATGAGGGATGTTGATTAGGCTGGGGCTTATGGCCGGCTATCGTTAGCCGCATCATGATGAGGAAATGATCAGTCCAGATCATAGGGAGTGGTGACAGAACTTCCAGTGACTCTAGATTAGACAAAATAGGGTCAAGGAGATGTCCCGCTCTGTGCGTAGCACTGGGGGTCAATTGAATCAACTGACAAGCTGCCAGATCCCCCAGAAAGCCAACAATCTCCGATGATTCTTGTAGCTCTAGATGAAGGTTCAGATCGCCTATGATGTTAAAATTGGCAGTCTGGAGAGCCAGTGCTATAACAGTATTTATCAGGGCTTCTCTAAAGGTTTTTGAAGGACCAGGGGGTCGATAAATAAGAAGGCCGGAGAAAGTAAAGTTAGCACTCATAGAAATTTTAAAAAGTGCACTCTCACAGTCAGGAAGATCTAAGGGGGACAGGCTGCAGGAAAGGACTGATTTATAAATAATCGCAATGCCGCCCCCTCTTCCTCCAGATCGGTTTATGCTACGTATAGCATAGCCTGTAGGAAGAGCGAGTGCTGGTATTGGCACGGAGGATTCACATAGCCAAGTTTCCGTAAGGAAAAGGATCTCAGGTGAGCGTTCCTGTAGGAGATCGAACACCTCCGCATGATGTTTAGGCAGTGAGCGACAATTAATGCTCAGAAGAGTGTGTGTCACCATCCCAGAACCAGAGAGTGTAGCGTGTATCAGGGGGAGCACTCTGAATTCACAGTGTTCACAAAGAGAAGGACAATTTTCTGGGTCCCAGCTATGATTCCCGCAGGAGCCTTTTTTTAAATAGGGCCCGTAGTTCTTCGCCGGTGTAGCTACCTAATTGGGCTTTAGAAGGAGCAGGGTCTCTGGCTTCTGGCAATGTCCCGGCGCGGACGGGCGCAGACGGGCTTTCCTTTGGCGCGCCAGCGGCGCGCTCGCTGCGCGCATCCGCTGCGCGTCCTCGCAGTGGTGTGCATTTGAGGCTACGGGGCTCAACAGGCTCCAACCGTGCTCTGCGCTGATTGGCTAAGGGCCAACCGATCACCGTATGAGGATAAGCACCAGGAAGTACGGGCAGCCACAGAGACGCGTGTGGAATATCAATTATGTATTTCTTTTAGCACTAAAGCATAGGGTGCAGTGGGCAAAATTGTGAGTGCGCTTTAAAAGAATTTTTAAAAGAATGTTAAAACCAACAATCAAATTCAATCAAACGTTCCCCCAGCAATTCCCCAGCTAAAACACCGCTCAGACAGCTGCAGCAGGCATTGTGTAAAAGTAAAGAGAGCGCTGAGGACCAGTGCTGTCAACCATGAGACCCGCAGACACAGTGCCCTCAATGCATGGGCATGCTGGGCAGGTGTCTGGGGACCCCACAAGCATAGGGCCCCCAAGCAGACCAAAATTTAACACTGATTATCCTTTAAACATTGTTATTCCTGAGAGTGGTTTTGTAGGCAGGGCTCAGTGCACTGCTTTGCACGAGGGCCTATAATGCTTTTAAGGTGGCCCTGCACAGACATGGCAGTGTGTGGAATAGTTGGTCATAGATTTCAATATGCCGTGATCACTCCAGATGTTTTCAGCAGCTCTGCCAGTGCTCAATTTGGGCCGGTGGTTTCCGGTGCTCGGCACCGGCACTTAATTGTCGACACCGGGGCCTGTGACAGTCTACCACAAGGTGGCGCTGTCTATCTGATTTAGAGATGGCCACAACAACAGTTAATTATTAATTCAATATACATTAAAAATTATTATTACCTGCCACCCAAGCCATTCTTATAGCCTTGAGGGCCTGAAATAGTCTGAATTGTCGCACTTGCAGTAGTGTGATGGTTAGTAGCTGTGTTGTTATTGAAATTGGCAACGTGGCGGGGGCAATGTGTGGTGCAAGCTGCAGTGACCTCCTGATGAGAGCCCTGGCACTTATGTTGTTACAAATTAAGCACTGACTGCTCTGCTCTTCTAAAATGTTCTACCAGCTATAAATAAACTACTGCAGACCACTGCTGTCTGGGTGTGTTTTATTTGTGCCTCTTACATTGAAAGGCTGCATGCTACATCGTGCGTTTTTTGTGAAAGGACAGGCCCCGTACCAAGGAGCGAAATATCCGCTTAATACAGACATGCAGATGGTATTGTCAGACTTCTCTCTTTTTAAATTACAGACAAAAGCCTCAGGCAAAGCTCATTTATGCAGATCAGATAACTGGTCTGGGACCACAGGCTCCTAATCCATGACTCCGCGAGAACCACAAGGGACATAATACTTAAATATGGCTGCAAAATAAGAGTTTTTGGAAGTTCTAAAATTAATAGAGAGGTGAAGTCGGTCTCTGACTTGCAGTGCCAGATGTCATGCACGGCAGACACACAGTGGGTCAAAGGTTACACAGGAGGATGAGTATGTCACCATAATTCTCACGGAGTAATTGTTATGGATGATTTCAGCTCCAAAGGTGGACAGTGCTATCACTGGCTCTCTGTGCAACTAATATGCTTAACTACACTTAGTGGGCAGGCATCAAGCAGATACTAAGAGCTCTATAGTTGCCTCACATGTGTGCATTCTGGGACCTGTAGTTTTACTTTCCTTCTGCAGCGCTCGGAGTGCCAGAAGGAAACAAGCATTCACAATGCAATAGGTCTCGCATTTGCGAGAGTTTAAGCTATTAGCATTGTAAATGACAATGCCTTTTATTTATGTTTTAAAAACCTAAACATAAATAACAGGCATTGTCATTTACAATGTCAATAGCTCAAACTTGCTTAAATGCGAGACCTATTGCATTGCAAATGCTTGCTTTACATGGAGCGCCAAGATTCAACATTTAAAATTAAATCAATGCCAAAAATCCATTCAGTTCTTTTGCTGTTCAAGGACAATCGAAAAACGAATTATTTATAGGAAAATGGGCCGTGGAAGGAGCTGCTGAGGCCTCTCGAGTTCACAGCAGCAGAGCAAGCCTGAACATAAATGAGGAAACAAAACTGCCCACTCAAGCCTCAGGGACTGAGCCTCTCGAACAGGCCGAATACCTCCCTTCCCAATCCAACCCTGGCACCGCATAATTACTACAAGGCCCAGGGAAGGCCCCCCCCCACACCTGAACCGTGCAGCTTGATCCTGTGCTTCGAGGCCCAGGGAGGGGGCCCCTCCCCTGGGCCAGGAAACAGTAAGGACGCACTTCCCAGTTACGGTTAAGAAGCCAGTTGATCTGGCAGCCCCCTCCTCCCCTCACCCACCTCCTCTTACCTGTGTCCGGCTGCTCCTGGAAACAAAGGGGCCTTCTGTCGCCTGGATACAAAATGCACAAGGGGCGCCTAGAATGGCAGGTACTTAACAGAGGCGCTGCCTCGCCCCTGACACTGAGCCAACATAATTGCTGGCCCAGCTGGTGTGCTGTACCCCATTCTGTTTGTACCTTCCCCCCACCCCTGCACTCCCAGGAATGTCACCTCGCCCTGGCCAGCAAGGTCAAGACTACTATGATCAGGTGGGGCAGGGGGCCTCACAGGAATAAGTTGGCTAATTGTGAAAGTGTGGCCTTTCACAGTGATGCGGGGCCCCCTGTTTATTGGCAGTGCGCGAGGCCCTGGGCAGCTGCCCACACTGCCCATGCCTAGCGCCGGCCCTGGTCCAGAGAGTTAATGAGCCATGACGAGGAAATGAGGAAGAGATAGGAAACCCAGATGCCAGCTGCGCGTGCACGCCATCGTGAACTCTAGCTGGTCGCCAGCCGAAAGCCAGTGATTGCACTTCCAAAACCCGCTTACTAAAACTCTCGGCCAGACCAGCGCAAGCGCTGGTGCAGGCCGAGACCTAAAAAGGTTCATGCGCCTCAGTCGGTTTGCGCAGAATCACAAGATGTCAGTCAGTTGCAATGCCGGGATTAGATTTACGATCCCAGGGTGGCAGGGGTCAAAAAATGTAACCACGAGGCACGGATTCCCTTCCAAATTCACCATGGCTTTCTCTACCTCTGTGCACTGCTGGGAGGGGCGCCTGACTGCTCTACCTCTGTGAACGCAACATCTGACTCCCACGCGCCCCGAAAGTGCTGACCAGTACAAGTCAGGTCAGTGTAGAAGGCAGAGGCGCCCACCTCTGAGGGGGCCACCGCACATGCGCCGCCTCTCTGGGGGCTAGTCTGTTGCCCTGCCACGCGCTATGCAAACGTCCGATAGGCCCCTGGGTCATCATGGCGACCCATCCTGGTCTTAACACCTAGGGGTCTGCAGCCCACCGGGAGAATGCAGAGGCGCACCGGCCCTTCCCAGAAACTTGGCAAACTATGCTGCTCCACCCCAGGGCCAAATGCGCGGGTTGATTTTTGTTCTCACACGTTTTAGTATTTTTATGGTAACCTTCTTTAATTTTGGTTTTCTGTTTAATTGCCGTAACTAGTTAAGTTTCAGGTTTGATTTTCCTTTTCAGGAATTGTGTTAGCGTTTTTATGGTGATTTTCTTTTTTAATTATTTTGAATGTTGGTTTTATGTTTAACTGCCGTGGTTAGTTCAGTTTTCGTTTTCCGATTATCAGTGCAAGTACAGAATTCAAAGAACCAAGCAGGACAATATACATGCACATATAGGTGTATACATTACATATTTTTGTACATGATGCATTTTACCCCAGTCTTGCTGTTAAGTTGCACTAGAAATAATAGCTGTCAGTCTCCCAAGTCGGCAGGCTCGAACGCTGTATTGGCTGTAAAAGTTTAAAAATGCATTCAGATTTCCACAGTAGGAGGTTCAATAGACTTATGCGGTTATCTGGTGACTAAGTGTGTCAGCTAGTATGTTAGCACAGTGGTGAGGAGGTCAGCTGCAGAAGTCTGTTTTGCAGTAGCACACAGTTTCCAGTACTAATAAAATAGCTCAGGTGCTCAATGTGCCTGCTGCAGAGCACCACGTATCATCTCCAGGTCAGAGATCCAAACCCTAGAACTTTGGTCTGTAGGTTCATTCATTTAATATTGTGTTCCAGATGCAACCCACAGGTAACTGTTTCCAGTCCTCATCAGAGGGTTATGCAGCCTCAACAAAGACCTGGGACTATTGTGCATGGAAACGTTTACGTGCATACAGCGCTAACCGAAGCTTTCATTCTTTTGAGGGTAAGAAGCCGAGTACTGTTGAATTAGGTAGTAAACAATACTACAGTAATTAATGCTTACTATTAAACGCAAAAAAGAAGTTGTATCCTCTGTGCATGGGCAATATTAGTATAATTAATAACCTAGCACTACAGTGTAGTTATTATGTTAGGGTGTTAACTGACTGTCTTCAGGTCAGCGCTTGCACAGAGGACTCAAGGGCATCGGTTTATGACCGATTTATATACCTACCGCCAAGTGCAAGCGAGTGCTTCACCCACCACTAATAACCAGCATTAAAAATGCAATAGGTCTCGCCTTTTATTAAGTTAAAGCCATTTGCTTTGCTATACAATACCATTAGCAAAGCAAATGGCTTTAACTTAGTCAAAGGCGAGACCTATTGCATTTTCAATGCTTGTTGGTTCAGCTGCTCTGTTGAAGGTCTCGGGGTGATCAGTTAAGGGGGGGGGAGGGCGAGGAAAAAAGGGGTTCCCAAATGCTTTTTCCCCATGTTACCACAGCCCAAACCGCTGAACGGATTTACTCCAAATTTGGCAGAAAGCTAGATGTTGGTCCAGAAAGCATGCTTTTTGTGATTTGGTGTAAATCCGTTCAGTAGTATATAATTAAGTTTAAAAAGTATAGATATCTGGGAGCCCAACAACCTACTGAAACCCTACTGAAATTGGATTGGCGATCAACACTCCAACCAGGAAGTGTTGGCTGCCATCTTGGGACTCAGTTGAACCGAGTCCCATGAAAATAAAAATAAAAATTTAAAGTGGGCAGAGTAGAAGCACCCTGACCCCCTAGGTCTCTTGGAGAACGGGGGCGTAGCCTCCGACAACCTCTCATCAATCCTGCTGTGTGGGACTTACGGGGTAGTTGGTACCCAAGGACGCCCTTGGGGGGCCAACTACCCCTCCTGTTACCTCCAGTAAGTCCCACACAGAGGAATTGCTTAGAGGTCTTCGAAGGCCACGCCCCATTTCTCCACCGCTCTGCAAATGCACCTCCTGGTGCACTACTGGTTGGGGGATGCAGTCCAGTTTACTCCTGAGGGACCATGTGGGCCAAAAAGCCCTCCTGGTACCTCCTGTATGTCCTACACAGTAAGATTCCTGCGAGCTGGACGAAGGCCCAGCCCCCTTTCTCCACCACTCTGCAAACATGACTACTATTTAAAAAACTTTAGAAATTTAGTGAAAAAAACAAAGGTTACAGGGACGTTATCGTTAGGAATTAGCATTTAAAAAACCTTAGAAATTCACTGAAAAAAACAAAGGTTACAGGGATTGCATAGTTGGGCACTCGTACAAAACCAGTGAAATTCAGCAGTTCTAGTTATCTGAGCTGAGCTAACTATAACTTGCGCCCGCAATGCACCGCTTATGACCTCTCATATTACATAATTCACGACACGGCCATTGACATCACTGATGACATCACTGACATCCACAGAATCACTGACGTACCCACTCACACCCCCCCTAGAACCTTTCATACACCCACTACCACACAACCATTCACAAACCCATTCACAGACCCATACCAGTACTTAAACACGCACTCACTGATTCATAGATCTACACACATCCACTTGCTCACCCATACAGCCACTCATACACCCACTCAGTCACTAATACAGCCACTGACATATCCACTCATACATCCACTCACTCACTAATACAGCCACTGACATCCACCCATACAGCCACTCACCCAGTCAGTCACCCATAGAGCTACTCACACACCTACTCACACACCCATACAACCAATCACACAGCCACTTACTCACACATAGTTACACACTCACACACCCACTCACTCATGCAGATACTAACACGTACTCACTCACCTATACAGTCAGTTACACAAGCACACACTCACCCATACAGCCACTCGCATTCATTCACTCACTCACCCATACAGTCACTCATATACCCCATCACTCACCTGTACTGCCTTTCACATACCCAGTTATTCACCCCTATACCACTGACGCATCCACTCACCCACACAGCCATACACACTCGCTCACCCATACAGCCCCTCACACACGCAGTCACTAACCCATACAGCCACTGACTCACTCATCCATACAGGCAGTGGCACACCCCTCCCTCACCCATCCACACATACTCAGACACCCATACAGGTCCTCAGACAACCGATCAATCGCCCATACAGCCACTCTCACATCCATTCAGCCACTTTGACACCAACTGACTGACTGATGCAGACATTCACACAACCAGTCTCTTACCCATACATTCACCGTGACACCTAATCACACACTTATACAATCATGCAGCCAATGAATCATCCGTACAGCCTCTCATACACCCACTGGTTCACCAATACACCTTAGTATATATAGTTGTGAAAGGCAGCGAGTCTTCTAAGACCCTCAATGCTGCCCGGTGCAGGGTTCCACCTCTAATTCACTTTGGGTTCGCTATCAAAATAATGAGGCAAGCGCTGGAAACTGGAAGACAAGAAAAAGGTTTATTTCTCATGAGGAGATCACGTCAACTGCAGACACCGGGATGTCTGAGGGAGGTGTTCTGCTGATAACTCCTTTGGCTCTTCCTTTTATACAGGTTTGACACAATGCATTGGTTTCATCAACATGGTTACACAAGCTTGGGGTCCCGCCCGGGCAGGTTGTCACACAAGCCCAACAGTAATTCTCTTCCCACCCAGGTCAAACAGACAATCTTATCTTGCAGCTGGACTTTGCTTCAGGGTCTAAAACGTGAGACCGGCCAGATCAAAGAGTCCGTTCTGTTGATAAAAACAGGTCCCATTGTTGGTAACAACAAGTCTTGCTGTTTGCAGTGCAATAAATCATGTTGCAAGAGTCTTTTTGGTGTTTGGAACCTGTTTGTGTAACTAGGTGCAGTGAGGGGTAGAGTGTCCAAAGGTTTGCCTGAAAACAGAGATGAGAGGAAAAACGAGTTTGTGGCAGCAAGTGGCGCTGAGGTTTGTTGCGGCAAATAGAGTTTATAGCCCCCAGCACACGTACCAGGTCGGTCAGAGGGTCAGAGGGATGCTAGTAAGGGCAGGGTGAAACAAAAATGACCAACAGAGTACAAAATGGCTGTGATAGATTAAAATGACTGCAACTTATGTGCACATAGAATTCCACCAGACAAGATGGCGCAGGTAATGTTCACGATTGTCGTTTTGCTTTTAACAGTGGCCCCTTAGACTGACAAGCTGGCTAGTTATGTTCAATTTCGATCTCCATAATGTCCTGTATCTCTTGATCATACATTACTCTCATTTGTTAGCCGAGTGTCCATAGTCTTAGGGTACAAGGTAGTTATGCAAAGAGAACACAAAGGTGGTATACAGTGTATACACAAACAACAACCACATATTGTCAATACTGGGACCAAGAGAATCATTGATATTTTCCAACCCCACTCCTTCAAGATGCCCCAAAGCCAACTTCCAATTGTCCAAGTCTCTGATCCTTGATGAATTTCTGAAGATAGTCTATGGAGATGTTCGATTGCTTCATAGACAGAAGGTGAATTATCAGGAATGTATACACAGCAGCTGGCACAGATGATGCGGCATGCTCCTCCACGGTCCGCTAGTACCACGTCCAGGACCATGCGATTTTGCAGGGTAACCAGACGGATCGCTTGGAGCTCAGCAGTGTTGGTGAGGATGCCAGCAGTGACGTTCAGGGCGGTCTCTACTGCTTGGGACAGATGTCTGATGGCTCGGCTGTTTGCCATCGGACCCCATAGCGGGACGAGCCCTTTTGCTGCGTCGAGGACCTGTGATGAGGCAGAGTCTGCTTGATCAATGTCTTTAGAACGCTTTTCTCGATGATGCTCTACAGGGGCTGTGTAGGTTGGTGGCAAAACAAAGGCGATGTAGCACGTGCCCCCCCAGTTTCTTGGGAGCCAGGCGTAGGCTTTGGTTCCACAAACAAAGTACATATTGGATGATGCAACAAGTGCTGGGGGTTGGCAGTGTTCAAAGTCCTTACAATGCTACAGGTGCTGTGACCCACATTCTTAGTCCCACGGCCTTCAATGCATACAAGGCCAGAGACGTTCACCACAGATAGGGCCACAGTCAGTGTTGCAGCAGTTCTTTTCTTCAGGTAGGAAAATGTGGCTCTGTTAGGATTATTGAACACTTGCATTTCCACTCGTTCTTTGGAGGGGACATTAATCTGGAATGTCGCATTGAAGGTGTGAGGGCAGAAGGGGGCGGCTGTCCTTCCTGTTTTGTTTCGCCAGAACTCGTTGTAGAACTGGGCGATTGTTCCGTCGGAAGTGGCATTGTCTTTGTAACTTTCTTGTAGGAGCATCATCCAGGCAAGGCAAGATCCGTGAATAGAAAAGGGCGAAGGGATGGAATGTTCAGTGGCATGTGGAAAGAATTATTCCAGAATTCTTTGCGTCGTTCTCGGAGATGTGGCTGTAGTGATACCAGGTAGTGTTCTTTCTTGGTGGTTGGTTGCATGGTGGGTGACAATGTTCTGTATGCAGGTGCATTCTCTTCATTGATCCAGAGTGCGACCATTAGCAGGAGACCGGTGAGAAATGCGGCTACAAGTGCAATTGTCTTTGTGCTGTGCAGGTTAGCAGTCTTGGTGTCTTTGCGGTGGTTTTGCAGGTGTTCAGTTTCTTCCATCATCTTCGAGGAGCTCAACAACTGTTAGGACCACAGACTTTTGTCTGGCGCTTTCCTGGTAGCGTTGTTTGACTGTGCTACTGATCTGAGACCTTGACTTAGTTAGTGGCCTGGTCGTTGGAGCTCCCTCCTTTCGTCGATCTTAGGTTGTACCCTTTCCTGGATGGCACCGTGGGGTCGGGAAATTCTGATAGTTCGAGGGTGTCTTCTTGTGGGTAGCAACTCAGAGCTGGTCGGTCTCTCGCGAGTACTTCCTCTTGCACCTCCACCCCTTCACAGGTTGCCAGGGTTGGAGGGACTCGTTTGCAATGATGAGCGTGCAGCCAGTTTCGTTTTCCTTCCACTCGGAGGGCAGTTCTGGGGGTGATCAGGACTTGCCAGGGGCCCGTCCACCTAGGCTCCAGATTCTTCGTTCTTTGGAAGTTGCGAATCAATACATGGTCGCCTGGCTTTATTTCATGTCCCGGGCCCCTGGATACGTCAGGCAAGGCTTGCTGCACCTGTTGGTGGATAATTGTTAGCTCGTTTGTCAATTTATGCAAGTAATCCGACATTAATATGTTCGGGACATCGTTAATGGAGGTGGGTCTTGGTGCCGCCCAAATGCTCATAGGCCTCGTCTTTTAGTCCCACCTTTTCCCACTCGGTCAATTCGTCTTGTGTGCCTGTAGTCTGTATGTCCCTTACAGTGGTCCCAGCGTCAGTCCATCGTTCAGCTTGTGACCTGGTCACATACATTCGTGTCGTAGTTCTGTCTCCTGCCGTGGCTCGGGCAGTAACGTCTGCTAGTGCATTTCCCTGTCCAATGAGATCAGTCACTTTCCTATGTGCTTGGCATTTTATCACTGCTAACTTCTTGGGGAGGAGGACTGCTTGCGTCAAGGCGGAGACTAAATCTCCATGCAGGATGGGTGTACCGTGTGAAGTCAGGAACCCTCTTTCTTTCCATAAGATCCCAAAATAGTGAACCACCCGAAGGCATATTGGCTGTCGGTGTATATGTTAACTGTCGTGTCAGTCGCTAAGATACATGCTCGTGTGAGGGCAATGAGTTCTGCAGCCTGGGCTGAACGTTGGGGAATACGGACCGTTTCCAGAACGGTTCGGGCTGTGGTGACAGCGTATGCAGCTGAGGTGGTGCCGTCGGGGAGTTTGATGCACGAACCATCCACCCATAGTTCTCCATCTGGTTCTAGAAAGGCGGTGTCTCTGAGATCTATTCTACTCTTTGTTTGTTCATCGGTTAGTGTCACACAGTCGTGTAGTGGAGTCACGCTAAGATCATTTTCGGGTAGGGGTAACAGTGTGGCTGGATTGAGGGTGGTGCATCGCTTTAGGGTAATGTGCGGTGCTAGCAGGGTCAACTCGTATCCTGTCAGTCGGGCGCTAGTCAAGTGTTGGGTTTTGGTCTGGTTTAGTAGTGTGTCGACTGCATGGGGTACTAAAACAGTGACTGGATTGGAGAGTACTATTCCTTTGCTCTGGCGTATCGATACTGCTGCAGCTGCCACAGCGCGCAGGCACGCTGGCAGCGCTCTGGCTACTGGATCGAGGGTGGCAGAGAAATATGCACAAGGGCGTTGTTTGTGACCAATTGATTGTGTTAGGACAGACAATGCACATCCTTCCCTCTCGTGCGTGTAGAGGAAGAATGGTTTGGAGTAATCCGGGGTTCCTAGGACAGGCGCTGAACAAAGGGCATTGCGTAGTTCTTTAAAGGCTGACTGGCATTCGGGGGTCCAGGGGAGAGGTGAGGGGATGTCTTTAGCTAGGAGGGAGAGAAGGGGTTTGACAATGAGGCTAAAGTTCGGTAACCACTGTCGGCAAAATGAAGTGAGACCTATCAAAGAGCGGACTTGTTTCTGATCTTTGGGGACAGGGGTGTCTAGAATTGTCTGGATCCTGTCAGGCGTGAGTTTCCTCCCTTCTTTGGATAAAAGGTGACCCAAATAGGTCACTTGTGATTTACAGAACTGCAATTTCTTTCGGGAGACCTTGTGACCATTCTCAGCAAGAAAATGGAGTAGTTTGATGGTGGCTGTGACGGCTATTGGTATGGTGTCCGCTGCTAGAAGGATGTCGTCTACATATTGTATTAGTGCCACTCCATCTGGCAATTGTATGGCGTCCAACTGTCTTTTAAGCGCCTGGCTATAGATGCTTGGGCTCTCAGTGTACCCCTGAGGTGCTCTGCAAAATCTGTACGAACGGGAGTTTAGGGTGAATCCAAATAGATAGTGGCTGTCCTTGTGTATAGGTATGGAAAAGAATGCGTTTTTGAGGTCAATTACAGTGAAGGTGGTGGCAGTGGAGGGGATTAAAGTCAAAATTGTCGTGATGTCGGAAACTACTGGGTATTGTGTCACTACGATTTTGTTTATCTCCCGCAGGTCAATGATGAAGCGGTAGGCTTTTCCGTCTCCCTCTCCCTGTCTCTTTACAATCGGTAGTATGGGACTGTTACAAACGTTGCTCACTACTTCCTCTACCACCCCTGCCTCTACCAAAGAGTGTATGATCTCGGTCAGTGCCTTCTCACCCTCTGGCGATATTTTGTACTGCGGTACTTTCGGTAGGGTTGCGTCATGTCGTATTGTTACGTGTACTGGGTCAATCATCATTCGTCCTACGTCTGAATCAGCCCTAGCCCATAAGTGTGATGGCAAAGTGTCCAGTAGGGATGCGTCAGTCTCGGAGATGGGAAACATGTGCTGAGAAGGGTTCTCTCTATGGTGCTGGGGGTTGTCATACAGGACGACACGCACTCCGTCTGGTGAGCATCTGATAGTCGCATGGAAGTGTTTCAAAAGGTCGAGACCCATAATGGCGTCTGGGGTGTTGGAAGAGAGGAGGAATGTCGTTTCGACGCTATTGTTGTCAAGGTTAAAAGGGATCGGTCGGGACAAAGGGTTGGTGGAGGGCGTACCGTCAAATCCTATTGAGGTCACATGTGAGCCTGACAAGGGTGCCCTTGGAATCAGTCGTTTGGATAGTGCACTACGTGTTGCTCCCGTGTTCTACCAGAAATGGCGACTTTGTGCCCAGGACCTCAGCGGTAACATAAGGGCCTTGCTGATCAACATAGAGCTCGACTGGATCCCTCCCTTGCCCCTGGCTGTCCTATGCAAAGTCGTACGTATTGTCATAATCTGTCTGTTGGTACTGATTCTGTTTGGGATGGTCAAATGTGTTCACTCTTCCTGGCCTTTCTTCGCTTGCTTCACTCGCGTACCCTCTCCCACGTCCTCTTCCTCTCTGTCCACTTGCTATTTCCCTCGCCCCTCTGCCCCTACCAGCTCCTAACAAAGCCGGGCATTGGGTTTTCCAGTGCACATTGATCCTGTCCTAGGTCTTGGCGTCCTACATATGTCGATGAATTGTTTCTAGGTGGCTGTACTCTAGGGGTATTCTGCTGGTATCCTCCCCTATATTGCTCCCTTCCTGTATTCGCCCCCTGGAGTTGTGCTACCATTACCCTTTCCTTCAAGTCCTTCTTTTTCCTTTCTGTAGCCCTATCATCTTCGTTTCTCTGATGCTCATAGTACTGGGCCATTTGGAGAATGGCTGCCGGTTTAGATGCTGCCCAACTACTTTCGCTGGCTTGTAATTTCTGGGATACATCTGGCAGTAGTCCTTTGACATAGTTCTGCACAAATAAGTGGTGTCCGGTTGCGGTGGACATGTCTTGTCCACTGTAATCAGAGAACACTGTTTCAAATCTGGAGAAATACTCTGAGACATCCTCTTGTGGTTTCTGGCGGCACGCGGTTACTATGGACCAGTCTATCTTTTTCTCTGGGATCAGCGTTTTCACTTTCTGCACTATTTTGTCAGGGAGGTCCAATATTGCTTTAACCGGTTTTTGACCAGGGTTCCGCTGTTTATCTAGTGTGTTGAGTTGTTCCCAGGTATGACCAAGCAGTTTGGTATGGTCTATTTTCCTAATCTGTTTCCACACATCTGCTGGCAAACATAACCCGAAGAACAAGTCTATGTCGGCAAGTGTCATTATTGTTGATCCCGAGAGCGGTACCTAGCTCGGTGTAAAAGGCGGTGGGGTTCTTTCGTAAATCCGGTAAAGATTTACGGAACGTCAAAATGTCCTGTCTGTCCCATGGTTGATACACCCAATTGGAGACCACCCTTTCTCTAGCGTCTTGATGGTTCATATCGTCATGAGTCCCTTGTCCTCTAGGAGGTACCCAATAAGGGGCAGCTTCTTTTATCGGCATCATGCTATCTGGTTTTTCCACCGGGGGTCCTGCTATCTTAGATGTCCTGTCCTTATCTATCCGTCCTTGTTCCACGAGGTGACTGAATACCTCCAGTGTGGATGAAAAGAGTTCTGTAACATCGTTGTCGCCTTCATCTCCGGTGTCTACCTTCCTATAGAGAGCCACTAGCCGCTCGGGCCCTACATCTTGGTACTTCTCTTCATATGCAGTAAGAGTGTGGTAACGGAGACGTACAATAAAGTATCGTTTGCGGTTTTCAACATAGGAGTTGCATATGTCAGTTATATACTCTTCTGTCTCCTTCCTATCTATGAGGGATTTAACTATTTTATCAATGCCTGCTCGCTCATTTTTACTTAATTGCGGGACCCTGGGCGCTCCTTTTTCTTTTGATCCTACCTCTACTATTGTATCCTTTGAGGCATTTGGTGTGGATGACTCGGTGGGAGCAGAGGCGGTGGAGACTGAGGCGATCGTGCCATCTCCGGCTATACTTTGGTGGTCCTGGCGTTGTACTACGGGATGAGTAGGGGCGTAAGGGGGTGGCATGTATATGATTGGGGGACCTAACAATAAATCATCATCTACCCTTTGTTTTGCTGGTAACTTGGGGTAAAGAGTCGAGGGCATTCTAACAGGGCATTGACCTGATATTTTTGATTCCTGTTCCTTTTTATCGATTTCCTTTTCTTTTAGTTTTTCTTCTAATCTTTTACAGGCTTGGTAAGCTGATTTTCGCGTTTCTTTATCTTGTCTAGCTTCGTCCCTTTTCTTTCTTTGAGCTGCCTCTTTTCGCCATAAACCAAAACTGTCAAACATGGCTGGTCTAGTTTTCTTTTGTGGAGAGCTAATTCTAACGTTTCTATTTTAGCGGGATCGAAAGATCCCGTCAGTGGCCACTGATTTACCCGGTCCTTCCTAGTGTATTTATGCCATAGTTTGCTATAAGCTACGGTGGCTAATCCATACTTTACGTACATGTCCTTGTTAGGGGTGCCTTCCGGCGGTGCCGGCTGACTGACCTCTAACGAACGGTCTGGTCCAAAACAATTACAATAAAACAATCTAGAGAAAACAGGCATGACGTATTTATCGGTCAAAAATGAATATCTCAATCAATTTAGACAAAAAGTCTGCACTACCTGTCCGCTGCCTGCAAAGAGAGAGAATATTCCTATTCTTCGTTGTTTGCAAGCAGGGAAATGTCGCAAATAACTCAATATCAAAAAAGGAATACTAGTATTTCAATCAAACTATTCAATCAATCAATTTAAGTGGTTTTTTCACGACCTTACCCGGACCGTATGGACGGTTCTTAGTCTTCCCCTTCCAGCGCCTGGTTGTCCTCTCACTCCAACAATCAATGCGGCGTTCCTCTAAGGTCCCAGTCAGGACCGCAGGTCACTCGAGAGAGGTCCGTTCGGAACCGGTGAAGTTCAGTCGATCGGCAGCCAGACAAGGGTCTTCTCAGGCAGGTATACCCCAATCGTTTAGTCGTTCACTCCGTCGTTAGGACCTCTCTACCGGACCCACGCGTCGCTGATGGGCCCCCACGTTTGGGCGCCAATTTGTGAAAGGCAGCGAGTCTTCTAAGACCCTTAATGCTGCCCGGTGCAGGGTTCCACCTCTAATTCACTTTGGGTTCGCTATCAAAATAATGAGGCAAGCGCTGGAAACTGGAAGACAAGAAAAAGGTTTATTTCTCATGAGGAGATCACGTCAACGGCAGACACCGGGATGTCTGAGGGAGGTGTTCTGCTGATAACTCCTTTGGCTCTTCCTTTTATACAGGTTTGACACAATGCATTGGTTTAATCAACATGGTTACACAAGCTTGGGGTCCCCGCCCCGGGCAGGTTGTCACACAAGCCCAACAGTAATTCTCTTCCCACCCAGGTCAAACAGACAATCTTATCTTGCACTTTGCTTCAGGGTCTAAAACATGTGAGACCGGCCAGATCTAAGAGTCCGTTCTGTTGATAAAAACAGGTCCCATTGTTGGTAACAACAAGTCTTGCTGTTTGCAGTGCAATAAATCATGTTGCAAGAGTCTTTTTGGTGTTTGGAACCTGTTTGTGTAACTAGGTGCAGTGAGGGGTAGAGTGTCTAAAGGTTTGCCTGAAAACAGAGATGAGAGGAAAAACCAGTTTGTGGCAGCAAGTGGCGCTGAGGTTTGTTGCGGCAAATAGAGTTTATAGCCCCCAGCACACGTACCAGGTCGGTCAGAGGGTCAGAGGGATGCTAGTAAGGGCAGGGTGAAACAAAGGTGACCAACAGAGTACAAAATGGCTGTGATAGATTAAAATGACTGCAACTTATGTGCACATAGAATTCCACCAGACAAGATGGCGCAGGTAATGTTCACGATTGTCGTTTTGCTTTTAACATAGTTAACACTAATAAACTTTTTAAGATGTCATCAGTGGTGGTAATGTGTGAGTTCATATGCAGTGCATTGCGGGGGCGTGAGTTATAGTTACCTAAGGTAACTATAACTGCTGAATTTCACTGGTGGTGTACGAGTGAAATCTGAGCTTAACTATAACATCCCTGTAACATTTGTTTTTTTCAGTGAATATGTGTGTGTGTGTGTGTGTGTGTGTGTATATATGTGTGTATGTTCTTATTTAGATTTGCATATTCAAATACACAAGCAATGAAGAGTGCTAATCTCACTGTACATGTATCCTAGCATACCACATAGTGTTAATAGTCATAAATACCATAGTCCTATATATACACCATAATTCTATATACAGTTTAGAGTTACAGCCAAGTGGTCTCCTACACGCACCCTTAGGTTTCCTTCTCCTTTTTCTACATACATTTGGGTATCAGCGTGGTCTCTTCTACACAGTTTCTCAGGTTTCCTTCCAGGGGCCCACACTTTAAAAAACGTCTGGGAGTGTCCTTGAACTCTGTATACTTCCTCTTCGGCCTGTATGAACCAGTCCATATTGCGGTAGTTTTCTGTTATGGTTGAGCGTTTTGTTCATCCCCCTAATCTCTTCTGGCCAACATTAAGACTGTATTACAGAATAGTAACATGCAGGCATGGGCGTAGTTTGCGGAGTTTCGCTACGTGGAACTCTGCGAAGTGCTAAAAAACCTCTGTGGAGTTCCGCAAGTGGCAGAGTGCACTGCGAACTGCTATTCGCGCTGATCTTCCTGCTGCTCGGGTAGAAATTGTACCCGAGCAGCAGCTTGCACTTGCCAACTTACCGTATGCGAGCAGGGGAAAAAACTCTGCTGCACTACGCGGAGCGGAGTTTTCTGCAAACTGCGAGCTCCGCGGAGTGCAGAAATTTCCGCAAACGGAACAGAGTTCACTGCCCAGGCCTAGTGACATGTATTTTGGGATTGTTTGTTTCTCCCCCTATATACCCAGGGCCACCACACTTGGAGTGAAGTTCTTCCTCTGATTTCTTTGTCTGCATTGCATGCAGCATCAAAAGGCATTGATGCATGGGCACAGCCACAGGGTGCGGAGCAGGGTGCCAGCCATGTTACAACTCCTAAGGCATCTATCACTTCCAATCCTACCTATTTTATGTAGCTTTGTTCTAGTATAGTATGCCCGGTGGAGGATCCCGAGTTGTACCAGGTGAAAAGGGTTGTACAGGGTCAAGACTGATTTGCATATGGCTATGTCTGAACTGGGGTGGCGTGGTGAAGCAAAATAACGATGGATTAAACCCAGATCTGTGACTGGGGGTGAATGTTTGCCAATGTGCAGCATTCCGTCCATCATCTTGTGTGTTTTCCAGGTGAAAACCCGCCCTAATGACAGACTATCTAAGGTATTTACACCCTCCTCCAAATCTGCATCCTCTAGGATCCCCAAGTCCTCTTACTACTGGCCCTTAAGGTGTGTTATGGGCTGCCTGTAGTTGCTTAAAGGTGTTGTAGATTTGCGACTTGGCATGACTAAGGTGAAGTCGAGACCCTATACTCAAGTGTTGTTTAGTCTTCAAAATATTGCAATGAACATCTACATTTGCTCAATCTATGCCTCATTTGCAGGTATAAAAAATGTTGGTTGTTCATCAATTCATATTGACCTGTAGTTCTGGGAAGGACAGCAAGCCCTCTGGGCACCACGCATCGTCCAGCTTGGAGATGCCTATGAGACCCTTGTTTCTGTTTTATTTTAATTTTTTTACTTAATCTGCTTCCACCAAACTAAAATGAAAAAGGTCACATGGTGGAGTGACCCTGATCTTCTGGTACAACTTTGGTGTGGATCTGTCTAGTGTGTGTCTTCTTGCTTTCCAAACCTAAATGGAAAGTGTGTGTTTCATCTCTACCTCTCAATTTGCACCACTCACCACTCTTTCTGACTTGATATTTCTGCTTGATAGTTCTGCTTGAAATTTTCCTTTATCAATCATAGGTAACTTCTTGCTCCTTTACAGACCTCCACCTAGCAATGCAGCATTCCCAGGCACACTTCTAGACACAGTTTTAAACATAACACTACACTCCAACCTATGCGTTCTGGGTGACCTCAACATTTGGTTAGACAAACCCAATATGCCCCATCTGAAAACAAACCTCACTGGCCTAGATGCACTGAACCTTCATCAAATCGTCCACAAACCCACACACATCGCTGGACACACCCTAGATGTAATTTCTGCTAATACAGAACTAGTTACCTTTCAAACAATAACTCCGGTCACATGGTCAGACCACCATTTGCTTGCTTTCCAACATAAAACAACACAAAGCGACGCACCTAAAACCACCTTATGTGCAGCCACCTATAGACCATGGAACAAACTCAATTTGGAACACTTGGAAACACAACCAACATCCAGTACAGAACCGAAACAATAAGTTATGTTCAAAACCTATGAATGGTTACAGGAAGCTTTTGATATCCTGATACCACTAAAAATGACACAACGGAACAAAAGAAAACAAGCATTGGCATAGCCAATAGGTCTCGCTTTTGGGACCTTATAAGTATTTAGTTATGCAGCACAATATCCTTGGTGCAACAACATTAACTGTTGCATGGCTAAACACTTATAAGGTCCCAAAGGCGAGACCGATTGGCTATGCCAATGCTTGTTTTATTTATTTTGCTGGTGCTGTTCAACATATTTTTTTTGTATCTGCCGATACGGCACAAGGTTAGTAAAAACCACTGCCAAAGTTAATAAGTTTGCTTTGGAGGGGGCAGGAAGCAAGAACGCGTGGCTTTGACAATGCTGGTTTTTATATAGCGCTTACTGTTTGGTAGCGCTTTAAGCAACATATGTCACAGTTACCCAGTACCTAACCCAATGGCACTCATCTTGCAAATCTCCACATAGGCGTTAAAAGTGAGTCTAAATACGCATCTTCTATGACCATATTGATGTGATTGTTCACCTTTCGGGTATGGTTTCCACAACTCATCACAATGCGACAACCATCGTGATGCTGTGCGATTTATACACAATGCTAGGTTTTTGAGCGAGCTGGTAGATTAGAGCTCCGAACAAAAACAATGTCGTCGAGGCGCTGCAAAGCAGAGTGTCTTGTTCAAAGAACATCAAATAACATTACAGCACTGACGTGTTGGCAATTTCCTTGCTCTTAAGGTGGAAGGAATTGTTATTTTAATTAATGTGTCCGTCGATGATAAAAGTCTGGCATTTTGCAACTCTGGAATACTTTCGGCGATTTAACTAAGCCTTTTTCATAGCTGCTTACTAATATTTACATTTCATAACTGTACAGTTTGTACTAACTCAGAAGAAACGCATACTGAATGGAGTGTGGGCAGGCCTTTAAGTGGGCCGGGTCCTGCCAGTGCTCAGCACTGGCTGTTGTAAAAAGCAGGGGCTGAAACGGGTCCGTATCGGGCTCTCCATTTTTGCCCTCACCCACAGGGTAAAAAAAATGAAATCTCCACTCTGCATCAGTGCCACCCTTCACTGCATTCGATTTAAGTTCAAAGAGACTCGCTGTTGTTCTTTCAGTCTCATCATTTCTAAACTGAAGCATTTTCAGTGTTATATACAGCGAAGCCGTAGTTGTTGCTAATTTATCTTATGTAACTAACAACCATTGACAAAGCAAATAGTCCTGGCTTGTTGTAGGTGTAATGTTAGTTGTATTATATATCTGGATGTAGTGACCGAAGCAGCAAAACACCAGTCAGGCGGTATACTATGCTTAGCAGAGATTTTTAGTTTACGTATTTATAAGCCACGCCTTATATGGGCCACGCCCCTCTAAGAGACCCCCCACCAGTTTTTTCACCCCACTTAAAGACCTGAGTGTGGGGTCGAATTTGCAACTCGCACAATGCCGACAGATCTCAACAACGTGCTGCCAACTCACTGAGCTATCTTAGCAGGCAAGAATATAACCAGTAAAGACTCTGTCGGCTCCTCACCACAGCCAGCATGGGCAAACTCGCCTCAACAAAAAGCTTAGTAATGTGGCCCCCAAACACACACAGAAATGACTGTATTTGAAAACTATGGCTTTGTGGGCAGCACAAACCCGATTGTTTCTAAATGTGGCCATTTTGTACTTGCCTTTTATTTGCCCTTGGATGGAATGTGCATCAGGAAGTGATCCCTTGTGCGTGTAGACTGCACAACTTGCAGGGCTGCATGCCTGTTTATGGAAGAAATGGGTGAACCCCGTCTGAGCAACAAGGCAGGGGCAAATGAAGTCACTAGCAGGACCCAGAACACCGTCGTGAAAGAAACAACCTCCCTAAAATAATCTTCAACCCCAAAAGCTGCGCAGAAGCAAGAAGGTAGTTGCAAAGTAGGCAATGGCAAACTCTTTATTTTGAAATGAATATGCGAGCCTCAATTTGCCAGCTTTCACAGTTTCTGCCCAGAATAAATATTGCATACATTAGAAATAATTTGTAAAAATGATAGTTCGCATTATTTATTTGTACCACTGTTGTGTTTTCTCCCTTTGAAATCTTTCCAAGCACCTGTCCTTATTTTCAATAAAAACAACAACGTCGAAGACGCTGCATAAATATGGAACAATTCAGCCGTGTTTGAAAATCAGACACACGTCCTAAACATACTTTCCAAGTTCATTTATAAAAACATGCCATCCTGCGCGCGACGCTTTCACACCTCGCCAGTAAGCCAACATAACACGCTAGGAAAAATAATTATATTTTATCGATCGTTGTAGGGAGTAAACTTTGCATCTGGGCAAACCCATGCCCTCACTTTATACGTCTATTTTCTTTAAAAACTATATTGTACGGAGGGAACTTTCCAATTCGCTACCATGGCGCATCACTGTATGCGGAAGCGGTTGTACAATCCGACATTTCAAACTTGGCAACATGATGATGCAGCTACGAGGATCAGAGAAGTCATGAAACGATGGAAATGGAGAGAGGAAGAACAGAAACACAGGGAACCCGAAGCAACACACACATAGAGGCAGGAAGTATAGTCTGTGTAAAAACACAGAAGCGTGAGGTGAACCGGAGCGCGGTGACCCTAAATCGGGTGCCACGCTCCGAAATAAAGTAAACCAGCACTGGAAAAAACAAGCATTGGCCGCGCGGCCGCGAAAGTGATCGCGAGCAAGGCAGAGCGAGGCGCGCGCGGGAGAGCGAGAGGAAAGCCCGATGGCGCTCGTGCCTGTGCGCGTAATCGCGCGCAGAATGCCACACAAAAAGCTGTGGTCGCATTTCTGAAAGCCCACTGACTAAATGTCTCGCCCAGTTCAGCGCAAGCGCTGGCTCAGGGCGAGACCTAAAAAGCACCCTGTTGTTTTATCTCTTATCTCTGTATTGCTCCAAATTAGAAAGCTGCAACGTGCCTGGCTCAAAACAAACGCCAATCAAGACAAACTTCGCCTACAGAAAATGAATAGATTATACAAGTCGGCTATCAAAAAAGCGAAAAAAAGATTCTATTCAGACAATTCAAAATGCTAAATGTGGAAATGAAGAATTCTATAAAAGCAGACACATTGGACTCGTACTTAAAACAAAGACAAAGCACCAGCACTGACCCTTTTACAAAACAACAATCCAAGAATTCCCATTCTTTTCCCTTCTCTCCTACTCCGCTCCCTCTAGCCTTCTCTGCCTTTTTCCCCTTCGGGGCCTCTTTTCCCCCCCTCCCTTCCCCCCCCCTCCTCCTCGCGCACCCTTCCCTGATGATCTCAGACCTGACAAACACCAGATACAAGACCATCAGCTGAGTGTATTGTCTCTGTGGCGGCAAATGGGTTACCCTTTTAGTTTGGGGGTTGTTATGGGTGGGATAACTTGGGTGGGAGTTTCAAGGAGTACTGCGACTAGTCGATCATAATTGGGTCATTATTCAGAATACAAGTATACAGTTCGTATATTTACACTGCGAATATTGTTGCACTTTATATAGAGTGGAATCACTCACTATATGTTTTGCTCCAGAACACATGCAGAATTAATGCCAAATGGTTCTTGGAAATGTAACCAAATGCTTACTATCGACTGTGTACACATGTATATTATCTGCAGTACTCAATAAAGATATTATTAAAAAAAAACAATCCAAGAATACTCTTACCCAGCCTTTCCGTTCCTTCCAACACACGTCACACGATGAATTTATGGACCTGGTCAAAGCAAGCAGGCCTGCCGGCAGCCCTTCTGACCCCTGTCCACCGCAAACCTTCAAGACAGTTCTTCTAACAACCTCTGCTGCCACTTTAGTAAGAAGAATTATCAACAACTCCCTAACTACCGGATAATATCCAGAAGAACTCGGTTTAACATACGCCCACTACTGAAGAAAACAAAAGTGGACTCGCTGAACCCTGACAACTACAGACAGATTACAAAAGGACCATTCCTAGGCAAACTGATAGAAAGAGCAGCATTCGCCCAGATGTCCCAATTCATTGAAGATAATGCCATACTTTCAGACTTTCCAAACGGGATTTCGTCCAGGAAGAGGCACAGAATCTGCCCTCCTTGCCATCTGGGATGACCTGAAGAACACAGTTGACCGCAATGGGATTGCTGTGCTACATCTGAAAGAGACACGTTAGTGACAGATTCCTTACCTTAGAATATCCCCAGGCGTCAGGCTGGATCCGGAAAGTCCTTGCGTAGCAGTACCCTTGCGCGTCGGTAGGCGGCGTCGTGCGGCTCCGTGTCCGTCGTCGGCGTCGTGATCGCTGGGATGACGTCGCGGGCAGTACCTAGGCGCCGCCCCTGCGCGCTGACGTCAGTTCTTCTTTTTCCGCGCCAGCAAGCGCAGATCCGGGAAGAGCAGTGCCCTGGTCATTTTTTGACCAATCTTTTTTGGTGAATTTTTCACCGTTTTTCTTTCATCGACTTCAAGGTGTCGTAGGGATGCCCGGGTTTAAACGTTGCGGCGCCTGTGCTCGGATGATGTCCATCACAGACCCGCATCGGGAGTGTCTCTTCTGCCTCGGCCGAGGCCACGACACGGAGTCTTGTTCCGACTGCCGGGCCCTCAACCCGAAAGCTTTGCGAGAGCGGTCTCGAAAGCTCCTGGAGGCCCGGCATTCGGCTCCGCGCAAGCCCCGGTCGCGTGAGAGGTCCAGGGGTCGATCGCGGAGTCCACACCGGTCGTCGGCATCGAAGTCTTCGTCCGGTAAGTCCAAACATAAAAAGTCCAAAAAGCATCGTCGCTCTAGGACTTCGCCTCGCCGGTCTCGCGACTCGGCTGAGGCCCCTCCTGGCACCGTCCCCGCGGCCCCGGACATGCCTGTGGAGTCGCCCCCGCAATACCCGTCCTTCCCGGGTTCGGGGGCGGATCCGGCCCAAGTACAGGAATTCCTGTCGGCCATGGCCCGCCTCTTCGGGCCTCCGGTGCGCCTCCGGTGCGCCTTCGGGCCCTGATAGGGTTGCTCCGGCGTCGCCGACGGCTCAGGCCCCGGCATCGCCCGTGCCTCCAGCCTCGATCCCGGCTCCGGCTTCGGCCCCGGCCTCGATCCCGGCTCCGCAACCCCCATCGACGCCGGTCGACCTAACACCTCCGCCGGCGCCGATGTCTCCGGTGCCGTTCTCGACGCCGCCTGGGACTCCGGGCGGCGTCGTCCCCAGTTCCTTCCGGCTCCGGACATGGACCCGGAACGACGTCGCTCGACGCCGGTTCCGGCGCCGATGTGACCTTGGGTCCCAAATGTCCCTCCTCCCCCTTATTTTGAACCAGAGGAGTACTGGGAGGGGTCTGATGACCCTCTGGCACTACAGTGTCAGTACGATGAGGACTGGACAGAGGGTCTAGGGGATGCCAGTGGTCTAGATACTTCCCCTGACACTGGCATGCTGTCTCCTCCCGTGGCTACGGAGGAGGGAGCCAATTTTGCAACGGTGTTGCGTAGGGCGGCTGGAGCCTTACATCTCCAACTCCCTACTGTGGCGGTCAAGACTAATCTCTTGACAGAGGTGCTTCAGCCGGCAGCCTCCTCTACGGAGACTGTGCTGCCGTTTAACGACGCCCTCACTGACGTTCTTTTGGGCGCCTGGTCAAAGCCCAACAAAGGGGCTCCTGTGGATAGGAACGTGTCCCGACGCCATCGCCCAGCTCCGGGCGACCCCCTGTTTCTCTCTGTCCACCCCACTCCTGAGAGCTTGGTTGTCCAAGCCTCCGCTGCCCAAACCGCCTTCCCTACCGCCCCTCTGGATAGGGAATCCAAACGCCTGGATCAATTTGGGAAGAAAGGTTTTTCTTCCTCCAGTGCTGGCTTGCGGTCCATCAACACCGCTTGTCTTTTGGGCCGATATACCCACTCCTTGTGGGATTCGGTGGCGAATGTTTTGCCCCAGTGTTCTGAGGAGGTCCAGACCCTCTTTCCCGCGCCATTGCGGAAGGAAGGGATGCGGCCAAATACACGATTCGATGTGGCCTTGATACCGCCGACTCGCTGGGCAGGTCTATTGCAACGACGGTGGCGCTGCGACGCCACGCCTGGCTGAGAACCACTGGTTTTTCAGGGGATGTCCAGAATACTCTCATGGACATGCCCTTTGATGGAGTCTGTCTTTTTGGGTCCAAAGCAGACCATGCGTTGGAGCACTTTAAGGACTCACGGGCTACTGCCAAGTCCCTGGGCCTTTCTGCTACACGCCCTCCGCTGACTTCTGCTTTTCGCCCCTATCGTGGCCACGGTAGGGGCGCCCCTTCACGTCAGCAGCCCAGCCACCGTCCCGCCCAGCCACCGTCCCGCGCAGCAGGCGTCTTCGCGTGGCCGAGGACGTGGATTCCGCCGTGGCGGATCGGGCAACCAGCATGCGGGTCAGGCCACCACCTCCAACCCGTCCGCGGCCTCCAAACCCTCCTAGTCCCTCCTTTCAGGTGCACAGCACGCCAGTAGAGGGCAGGGTCCGCCATCACCTTCCCCACTGGCGTACCATCACCTCGGACAGGTGGGTCTTGGACATTGTCCGAAGGGGCTACTCCCTCCCCTTCGAGTCCACCCCCAGCCATGCCACCTCAATTCCACCGCATGTCAGGGGATCACTTGGTACTTCTGCAGAAGGAAGTCACGGCCCTCTTGGCCAAGAGGGCCATCGAGCATGTTCCGACCCCAGAAGTAGGGCGTGGTTGCTACTCCCACTACTTCCTGGTGCCCAAAAAGGACAAGGAGGACATGCGTCCTATCTTGGACCTCCGGAACGTCAATCGCTTCCTCCGGAAGGAGAAGTTCAAGATGCTCACCCTAGCTCAGGTCTTGACTGCCCTCGGCCCTGGAGACTGGTTGGTAGCGTTGGACTTGCAGGACGCATATTTCCACATTCCCGTCCTGCCGGCCCACCGGCGTTACCTGCGGTTCACGGTAGGCCCCGAGCATTTTCAGTTCACCGTGCTCCCCTTTGGCCTTACCAGTGCCCCTCGGGTGTTCACAAAAGTGATGGCGGTGGTCGCAGCTCATCTGCGCCGGGCAGGGGTTTCAGTCTTCCCCTACCTCGACGACTGGCTGCTGAAGGCGGGCTCGTCCCAGGCAGTCGTCTCCCACCTCCAGACTACGGCCGAACTCCTGCACTCGCTGGGGTTCTCCATCAATGTGCCGAAGTCGCATCTGATTCCTTCTCCACAGCTCCTTTTCATCGGAGCAGTTCTGGACACGACGCAGTTTCGGGCCTATCCTCCCGAACGGCGACTCCGGGATATTCAGGCTTTGATTCCGATCTTTCAGCCTTTATCCTGGGTTTCGGTACGGATGACCCTGAGGCTGCTGGGCCTCATGGCCTCCTGCATCCTGCTGGTCAATCATGCCAGATGGCATATGCGGGCTCTGCAGTGGGACCTGAAGTTCCAGTGGGCGCAGCACCAGGGCAACCTGTCCGATCACGTCCAGATCTCGGAGGGGACTGCAAAACAGTTGCAGTGGTGGCTCTCGAACCGGCAATGGGTCATGGGCAGATCCCTCTCCCTTCCCCAGCCAGAGCACACAGTTGTGACGGACGCGTCCCTTCTGGGATGGGGCGGTCACATGGGAGAGGCGGAGATCAGAGGCCTCTGGTCTCCGGCGGAGTCCCGGCTCCATATCAACCTTCTGGAGCTCCGGGCGATCCGACTTGCACTCAAGGCATTCCTTCCCTCTGTCAAAGGGAAGGTAGTGCAGGTGTTCACAGACAACACCACCGCCATGTGGTACTGCAACAAACAAGGCGGGGTGGGGTCGTGGACCCTTTGTCAGGAGGCTCTGCGCCTCTGGACATGGCTGGAACATCAGGCCATGTTCCTGATGGTTCAACACCTGGCAGGTTCCCTGAACGCCAGGGCGGACGAACTCAGCCGCAGGTGCATGATGGATCACGAATGGCGTCTTCACTCGGAAGTGGCGCAAGGACTCTTTCTACAGTGGGGAGAGCCTTGGTTAGATCTATTCGCCACCGAAGAGAACGCGCAATGTCATCAGTTCTGCGCGTTGGAATTTCCAAGGCGGCACTCGCTCGGCGACGCTTTTCGTCACGAGTGGAGTTGCGGTCTATTGTACGCCTTTCCGCTTATACCACTTCTACCCAGAGTGTTGAAGAAGATTCGGCACGACCGGGCCCAAGTCATTCTTGTGGCTCCGGACTGGGCTCGAAGAGTTTGGTATCCCGAGCTACTCAATATGAGCGTAGATCCCTTGATCCGTCTGCCTCTTCGGGAGGATCTTCTGTCGCAGCAGCAGGGGACGGTCCTCCACCCGAACCTGTCCAGTCTACACCTGCTTGCGTGGTGATTGAGCGGCGGCAGTTGATTCCTTTCGACTTGCCTCCCGAAGTTTGTGATGTGATTCTGGCAGCCAGGCGTCCCTCCACTAAGGTGGTATACGCCTGCAGGTGGAACAAATTTGTGGCATGGTGCACAGCAAAGGCTGTGAATCCCCTTTCTGCCCCTCTTTCTGAGGTCCTTCTGTTCCTTCTCTCTCTGGCCCAACAGGGTTCTGCCCTGGGTACCATCAAGGGTTATCTTTGTGCTATCTTGGCCTTCCTCAGGCTCCCTGATCAGCCCTCCCTTTTCAAGTCCCCTGTTGTTAACAGGTTCTTAAAAGGCATTACTCACCTCTTCCCTCCTGTTCCGTTTGTGATGCCTCAGTGGGACTTGAACTTGGTTCTTACCTTTTTAATGTGCGCTCCCTTTGAGCCTCTACATAACTGTCCTCTTCGTCTTCTGACTCTGAAGACAGCCTTTCTGGTGGCCATCGCCTCCGCTCGGCGGGTGAGTGAGCTCCAGGCTCTATCTTGCAAACCTCCCTTTCTGTCTGTTCATCCAGACAAGGTTGTTCTTCGGACGCGTCCGTCCTTCTTGCCAAAGGTGGTTACTGCTTTCCACATTGGGCAGACCATCACTTTGCCCACCTTCTTTCCGCCTCCGCATCCTTCCAGAGAGGAAGAGAGGCTCCACCGTCTGGACCCAAAACGTGCGCTCTCCTTCTATATTGACCGCACAAAACACTTCCGGGTGGATGACCAGCTCTTTGTTGGCTACGTGGGCGCCAAAAAGGTCAGGCGGTGCACAAGAGGACCATCTCCCGCTGAGTTACCTTGTGCATCAAGACCTGCTATTCTTTGGCTAAGAAGGAGCCTCCTATTGGGCTGCGTGCCCATTCCACCAGGGCAACGGCTGCTACCACGGCCTTCGGCCGCGGTGTTCCGCTGCCGGTTATCTGTCAGGCAGCTACGTGGGCCTCGCTGCACACGTTTACAAAACATTACTGCCTTGACAGTCAGGTCCGGAGGGACGGCTTCTTTGGCCGTTCTGTCCTCCAGGACTTCCTTGTCTGATCTTTGTTTGCAGACCCACCACCGGGGTTGGTATTGCTGGGGTATCTATTCTAAGGTAAGGAATCTGTCACTAACGTGTCTCTTTCAGATGCACAAGTTACTAACTTGTGTAACGATATATCTGTAAGAGACAGTAGTTAGTGACAGATTCCTTACCGCCCACCCATCCTCCCCGTTCTGCGAACTGATTTCTAGGGTTAAGGACATCCCTTTCAGGGCCCTAGTATTTTTCAGACACCTATGTCAGCTTCTTGCATGGCTCTGCGTTCCTGGCGCGGAAAGGCGTGTACAGAACTGACGTCAGCGCGCAGGGGCGGCGTCTAAGTACTGCCCGCGACGTCATCCCGTCGATCACGACGCCGACGACTGACGCGGAGCCGCACGACGCCGCCTACCGACGCGCAAGGGTACTGCTACGCAAGGACTTTCCGGATCCAGCCTGACGCCTGGGGATATTCTAAGGTAAGGAATCTGTCACTAACTACTGTCTCTTACAGATATATCGTTACACAAGTTAGTAACTTGTGCTTCAGCTGCCTTTGACTCGGTTGACCATGACACTCTGATACAAAGACTCTATGAAGCCGGCATAGAGGGGACTGCTCTAGATTGGATCGCATCCTACCTTCGCAGCACAACTAATGTCATCCATACCCCACCTTTCTCGTCCAAACCGTACTTCACAAAAGCAGGGGTCCCTCAAGGCTCCATCTCGCCCATGCTTTTCAATATCTACATGAAGTCCTTACCGGCACTGATCAATCAATCTCCCCTCACGTGCTATAACTAAGCAGATGACACGCAAATACTCCTCCAACTGGAATGTCCCAAAGACATTGGAAACTCACCAATTTTCAGTTTTCTCGGAGCCATGGGTCAATGGATGACGTGGAGCCATCTCAAATTGAATGCTTCCAAAATAGAAATACTCACTTGTGGCGGTTGGAAACAAAATGACCCGCTCGCCAGGTGGCCTGATGATCTGGGAACACTGCCTAAAGTATCAAAGGAAGTAAGAAACCTCGGAATGACAATGGACTCCAAGCTATCAATGAATGCCCAAGTGGACAAACTAGCAAGACCAAGCTTTGTTGCTATAAAAACTCTGCGACGAATCTTCCCCCCCATTTGGGATCCCATCTTCCTTGTTCTGTCCAAACTCGATTACGCCAATAGCCTCTACCACAGATCACCTTTAACAACCATGAAAAGACTACAACGGATTCAGAACTTTGCTGCCAGACTACTCTTACATATAAAACCACAAGAGAGAGATGGATAACTTTATTTGCGTGATTACTTAAAACCATTGCAATAAAAAAAGGAAAATAAATATAAAAGCGTCAAATGTTCAAACTTCTACAAAGTTAGGACTGAAAATTGCTAATTATTATTTTTTTGTATAAAACCACAGGACCACACCTCCCCTGGATTGGTTCCTGGTTGCCAGAAGATCCACGTTCAAGCTACTTTGTATCACGCGCAAAGCGATACATGGAATGGGACCGCTCTTCATCAGGAATAAAATCACCAAACTCATTCAACAAAGGAACCTCCGCTCTAGAGTGGCAGCTTGCTTCAAAATCCCAAGCTACAAGAAAAAAAACATGGCTGGCACATCCTTCTCTGTTCAATCAGCCAAACTATGGAACTCTCTAACCCCCAACAGAAGATCCACGGATAACCACCTTGTCTTCAGAAAACTACTCAAGAATTGGCTCTTCCCCACATAATCACCATACGCAAACAGAAATATACAGCATATCCCTCTGTATATAAGCATTTTTTGTACTATAGATATGTAACTATATGTGTATTGCATTGTATAAACATGTAGACTTGTTTAAAAAAATTTGCTCATTAGTTCTGCTTAACAAATGTACATATTACTGATAGTTACATTATTCTGTGTTTTGAAGATGTATATAAGTGGCTGCATAAATAAGTACATCTTATCATAACTATCTACAATTGCTTCACTATTGAATTACAAAAAAATACAAAATATATATATAAATAAAATTAATTTTAAGTACCACAACACTTGAAAGCCGGAGTTTATTTAATGCATCTTTAATTTGCATATACTACCTTCCTTTATGCATCTATATACCTTCCATGTACTTATGGATCTATATATTTATTACTTTTCTTCTAATTAAGCATATCCAATGCACTAACCTATTTCTCACCCTATACTGCTCTCTATATATCCTTTACGTCAACTCTGACTCATTTCGCACCTCTTTCTACTATTTCCAGTGCACTACCCTATTTTTCACCTTATACCTCTATCACTATATCCTTTACCTCCACTCATCACAAACAGCATACCACTACTATGATCCCCACAATAACCCTTTCTAGACTCATCCCTACTCTACCCCTCCATGCATCATCTCATGCCTCTTTTACTATTCCGATTCCCCAAAACAAGCCTTTCTAAACCCTTCCCTCTGACTCTTGCCCCTCCACCTCCCTTTTACTCATCTGAAGCCTCCTCCTGCTATGAGCTCCAAAACAAAAGAAAATTTCTAAATCCTTCCCTCTTCTATCCCTCCACTATCCTTTTCAATCCAAATAACAGACTAACATGCCACCACTTAAATTAATTTCATATTTCACTATATTAATTCACCACTAATCCTTTATTGGTTCCAGAGTAGCGTGCTACTTGCTGAAAAAGCGCTTCAACGCCTCGTCAGGCATAGTAAGCGCTATAAAAATGCAATTACAATACAATAGGAGGACAAATATTTGTCAAAAGTCTTGCTCTGACTGGTTAAATGACAGGCCCAGCTTACACCACTTTCCTACAGTTTCATGGGTTACGCCGTAATCGTGATGCTGATTGGTATACTCGCGCACACACACACAGATCCTTTCGGCTTCCTTTAAGTTCGCAACCACACCTTTTAATTCATATATGTAAATTTCGCTACAACATTGTCCACCGTAATTTGCTATTGAGTTTAAAACCTACTGTTCTGTTGAAAATTATACTTCTGGTTTTTATAGTGCTGCATAAGACATCCGTAAACAGATGGAAAGTAAAAAGCACATTTGTTTACAAATATTTTATGAGTTGATGATTAATAAAATGTTTTGTTTAGATCATTAACAATGAATATTTTATGTTTTTCAGGTTACTTTCATAAACTTACAATTTTCGTCTAGTGGCATCCTAATAACTTCCTTAACTCTTGCGCTTTTCTCAAATGTCCAAAGATATCAATGGCTAAGAATGATGGAAGTAACCTGCGCTCTGTAAGTAGATACTTTTTTATTACTTTGGCGCTGTTAAAATCAGTTTAGGTAGTTAATCTGTATTTGGCACTGTTTTAAAAAGTTTTAAATGGGTGAACAGAGTGTAATGTTCTAAGCAGCTAGTCTAAGAATCACTAAGTCTTTGTTCTGGTTTTCGAAGGTTGTGGTCAGTTGCTGGCCTTGCAAGCAAATGGGAATAAAAATGTCTATTTTTCTTAAGGTTTCTGGCATGTGATCATTGTGCGTCAATATTTTTAAATACATGAGACAAACATTGTGTAATGATTATAAGTAAGCCTTTTGCTAGCTAGTGTGAAATAACAATGGGGTAACCCTGTGTCCCTCAGAACCTGGGTCCGTATACAAAAAAGCTACAGTGGTTCTGTCGGGTAAAGGAAATTGCTTTACATTTTACAGAATTCATCCATCAATTAATTTAAACGTCAAAATTGCAACGAAAAAGCAGCTGAAACACACCAAGAGCCAATGGTAAATGCAAAGTCATGAATCTTTTACTTTCTCAAAGATTTAGGATAATTCATATGGCTGTTTTAGGCTTCGAAAAACAATTTTCTTGAAGTGGCAGTATATACAAGTGACATTAGTGCTCAAGTGACATTGGTGAATGGGTGCTTTATGTACACAGGTGAAGACAGGACAACGTAATATGTACAAAACTTAAAAAAGGAGAAGACGTATTTCTTTCATAAGGCCAGTATACTAATAAATCAATGTCTCTATAGGGGTATCAATGTCTATTATAATTTCAGCTTGGAGACTTGAAGGGACTGGCCCGATATTGATCGTTGACGTTTCGACTCTGAAAAAAGCGCAGCTAGTGGGGCGTCATGGCGGGTCTTCTTCAGGACAGAAAAACAGCCAAGTGGGTCGTCATTGATTGGACCAAAGGATGCAGCACTAGGTAGTTTATATCAAGCGCCTAGTTAATTAGGAGAAAGATGGACGTCTGGCCGCATCCAGCAATGACCAGCTTACATGGATAGTGGTGATGAGGCAGAAAATCTATAAATGCGGGCGAAACTATTGAATTTCAATGCAGGGTGGAGGACTTGCGGCACCCAGTAATTGCCCGTATTGAATGTGCAAACAGCGATGCAATCTGAAAAATGGGTGAAACTCAACTTATTTTAGAGTGTGTTCAGTCACCCAGGGGAAACGCGTAGTCGTTTTCCTGATACGGAGGAGCGGTTCAGCAACCTCACCGGCAGGTCCTCCACCCTGCATTGAAATTCAATAGTTTCTAACCCCCCTTCTACCCTCCTCACCCCTTTTGCCATTACGGAGTTTTGTAGGGGTTGCCTTGGGACCCAAGATTCTCTGCATGTAGATAGTCTTGTAACTATTTGAAAGTGTATAATTGGAGGTTCGTAGTTCCTTGAGCAAATGAAGAGGAATATTGAAATATTGAAAAATGGAAGATGTGATATGGTTTTGATTGTAATCTTTGGAGCAATGTTCTACACAAGTGGGGGGACTAGAAATAGGATTTGTTGTAACAGGGTTTAACTGTGATGAATTTGCCCAAAGGTCATGAGGAGATGGCCCATATAGGGCAAGATTGTTTGAATTTGCCTCTATTTACGTATTTCCAATTGATGGAGACGTTGGTACAACAGGCCCAATGGGGCTTAGGGGTTTTAATGTTTTATTCTGAATTTTCTGAATATTTACGTAAAGAATTTGTGCTCACTCTTGACGTTGGATGATTTCAGTCCGAATTATGTGGTAATATTTCACTGCATGTTCATATACCCATTCAGGGCACAATAACGAGTGTCAACTTGAAATATGTTTATATGCGATGAAATTTCACTGTATGCCTACATGCCCATCTAGGGCACAATAATGTGTGAAAATTGAGAATATGCTCTTTTCCAATGTTAACGGGCTCAGCAATATGCATTTATGCAATTTGAATAATAGGTTAGTACAACGTTACAAGATAGCTACGATTTAGACAATGTCTAGTCCTTCCACTATGTTAATGCCCATGTCGGGATAGTGAAAATGTTCGACCTAAAAAGATGGTTGTTTCCGGCGCGCCTGGTTACACCGAGGAAGGCGACTGCCGAAACGCGTCTGTTTTGAGTTCTGAAATAAATTGCATTTGAACTCACCCCCGCGAGTGCTTTATTTCGCGCATATCAAGCACGAAGTTTGGAGCTGTTATTCATATATATATATATACACACGCTAGTCTTGTAACTGTGTGTGTGTGTGTATATGTATCTATTTATATCTCACAGATCAATGTTAACAACATCAATCTGCATTTTACTGCAACTCTTACTCGAGAATCAGTTTGTTTTCTGGATGTAGAGGTGTTTATTGTAAATAGAAACATTGAAACAAAATTACACCGTAAACAAACAGCTGGGAACACCATATTACACGCTACAAGTTTCCACTCCAAACACTTAATACACAGCATCCCATATGGAGAAATGCTTAGAATCAGAAGAATTTGCAGCAACGATAACGATTTGAGGGTAGCCCAAAGAGACAGTAAAATCAGGTTTCTGGCAAGAGGATACTCGGAGAGCTCTATTGACAAAGCACTCAAACACTCGAGCTTCAAGTAGATCAGAGTTGCTGTTCAGAACATCAGATAGCGAGACAGGTCCCACAGCAATAAGTCAAATGCTTCAGGAAGAACAGTGTATAAGGCTAATTCACATATATAATAAACAGAAAAATAGTCTATATAATATAATCAAGAAGAATTGGCCAATTATACTCAGCGATCCTGTCCTAGGGGGCATACTACCAACAAGCATTTGCAATGCAATAGGTCTCGCATTTACGCAAGTTTGAGCTATTGACATTGCAAATAACAATGCCTTTTTATTTTTGTTTTTAAAACATAAATAAAAGGCATTGTCATTTACAATGCCAATAGCTTAAACTCGCATAAATGCGAGACCTATTGCAATGCAAATGCTTGTTTTTCAAAATGTCCCTCTTTCCAAATGTTGCATCTACCCTTGGTGCGTTTCTAAAAACTCCTTAAACCAAATCAGATCTATTGCACGGAGGACCAACCCCGAGTGGGGCCCGGAGCTGACAATAATGCAGCAGGTACAGTGGCACCAGGGCCCACGGGTGCAAGGGGCCCACTTCTGCCAAGTTAGTGGCAGTTTTTTTTTTTAACTTAATAATCCGGGGATGGTGTGAGCCAATCCCTTGCTTGCATTAAGGCCCAGTCCATCCTTGACACGCCGCGGCATCCTCCCGCGGGTTCTGCAGTGACCATGGAGGTTGCACTTAAGTGCACGTGCACTCGTTTCCAAGTATCACGAACACACAGGAACCCGTGGGAACATGGATGGAACGTGTTTTGAGAGTGTTAAGTGTGGGAGACTGGGGTAGAGCCAATGTCTTGTGGCCCCCACAGTCAATAGCAAGGCCACGCCTCCTGCTACGTAAGCGGCATCAATAAAAAAACTAGAGCGAAGAAGCAAGTGAGATAAACACTATTGTCCATTTACCTAAAAGCGAGTGACTTTGTGAACACCATATGGATCGGTCTGCTGAGGCGGCAAGCTTATCTGAAATGTCCCTGGGAGACAATTGGGGAGAGGAGTTGGCCTAACGGCTAGGGCGTCCGACCTCGAATCTGGGGAACTGGGTTCGAGTCTCGGCAATGACGCTGAACATCCTGTGATTCTGGGCAAATCACTTAATCTCCCCGTGCCTAACAAAAATGAATGTGTGTCCTAATGTAACCTAACTGGTGCTATGTAAAGCGCTCTGATACCCGATTCGGGTCAAGTTCGCGCTATATAAAACTCTGCAAAAAAAAATTAATAGAGCTTGGTTGTTGTCAGGTGGCTGCCTCCTCCCCCCGCCCTCCTCACTTGCTATCTAAACGGACTTCCCTGGTCTTGAGATACGGGTACACGGCAGGCAGCAGCTGCGTAGCGGGCAGCTGGACGGTGGCAGCATGCGCCGTGTGCTCTCTTTAATTGGATCTTCTCGACAGTGATGTTATTTATTAGCCGCGGTGATAATCTAAGTAGTGTGGTAGCCACCGTTTGGGTTTATTTCATTAGTGCGTGCACACTTGCCTCACGCACACCCAGAGTCCACAGCGGTCGAATTACAGTAAAAAAACAAGCTGTCGCCATTGCGCGAATGACAAAAAAAGTGCTTACCTACTAATTAAAGGAGACCGTATAACGCCGCAAGTAAACGATCCAGTCCTGATGGGCGGTCCCAAAAGGAGACAGGGCGGTATCAAGGAGGGACTAAGAAGCCTAATTTTCAATCGGAAGCCAGCGTTTACCATGGACGATGACGCCAGCCAATGAAAAATATGGGTGGGGCTTCCACACCACTTCTAAAAAAATACCCTAATACCGCATGCCTCGTAAAGCGAGCAGCGCATGCGCTTCAACGCTAGGCGAGACCTAAAAAGACCAGCCATTACCTTCAGAAAAGCCACCTCTGAGTCATGTTCTAGTCCTCAGCAGCCCCGAGATTAAAACAAAGACTAATTGGCTAACACAAAGAAAGGGATTTGTAAAATGCACCACGTGCCTAGCATGTAGATTTGGTGTGAACAAAACATCTTATTCAATACCTTTTTAAAGATGAACCCATTAACATCAAGAAATTTTTAACATGCAAAACTGACCATGCAGTATACGTGTTGGAGTGCTCTTGTGGATTGCGATATGTAGGCAGCACAAAGCTGCAAGTTCACAAGAGAATACTCCAACACATCAGGGCAATCACTAATTCTGACCCATCGTACCCTGTGACATGTCATTTTAGAGAAATGCATGAAAATAAGTGAGAACATCTAAGGTACTAGGTATTGGATTCAGTCTTGTTTCCGAGACGTGGTGGAAACCGTGAGGCTGCACTAAGAAGACTAGAAACACAATACATTCTAGAGCTTGACGCCAAAAGCCCACAGGGGCTCAATTCCAGTGAGGAGTTTTATATTTGTCTATAAAATCATTGTGAGATAAATATTAGACAAAGTGTTTAACCTCAAAAACTGATATGACAAAGTGTAACATCTGCATGTTCCTGTTTGCAATCTGCAGAATACCGTTTTTTAACCAAAACTCATTTTAATTTTATTATCAATGTACAAAATTTGATTGAAGGTGGCACCAAATGTTGTTTTGCACTACGGCACTTTACACGTACTATATGATGGGAACAACAATAATGTAGGCCCACTTGGGCTACACAACACAGCTAAAGTTAATAAAGAAAAAAGAATAATAACTGAGCTGAGGACGATAGTAGATATAGTAAAGGGCAAAACATGTGGTTGCCCAGATACTACCATAACTCTCAATAGTGGTCCAAGCAAAAAAAAAAAAAATTGATATATGATGCAGTGATTGATTACGTCTATTTCATTTAATGTATCAAATTATTTATTTATAGTTATAGATATTTAATATATTGGGTACTATTTTCAGAAAATGTAAAATGAACTCCTAATTATGCTATCTGTTGTTCCCCACAAGACTGCATACAATTGGATGAGTCTGCTTTTGCTATCTTTATTTCCACGTTACTCATGCACTTGTCACTTTAAAAATGAGTATCATGTCCGTAGCTGCGCAATATATATTTATTCAGCACCTCCTCCACCCTGAGCTCCCCTGCCCTCCTACCCGCTCTTTCTCTCCTCTGCAGGGAGTCTGCAGCCGTCCCTCTCTTGTCCTGCCTGACATAAACAGATAAATAACTTGCAGTCTTCAGATGTGCCTGTAACTGGAGCATATAACTTTCAATTCTGCTTTCCAGAATGACCTGACCTTTGTCCCAAAAACCGGGACATTTACCTAATATTAAGAAAAGTGTTGGGACACTGGAAAAGTTCTCTGAAAACTGGGACTGTCAAGGGAAATCGGGGATGTCTGGTCACCCAAGTAGTAAGTACTTGTGTCCTTTCACCGCTCCCGTTGTTGGAGCTACTTTTTTTTGGTGTTCCAGCACTCCACAAGTGGTGGTTTTTCCCGTGTGCCCCAGTCCGTTTCTTCTCCACCCCTACCCACCCACTGCTATATAAACGACCCTCACCTTCCACACTGAGCCTCCACCGCCCCTTGCCTCCCACCCGCCAAAGTTCCTGTTTTGTCTGCATGTTTCTATGCCTATCTTCTGCACATGGTAGATGTATACACACATATTCTATATACACATAGCCAGTCCATAAATACATTGGGCTCGTAAGTAGATGTCCAGTTAAGTGCACAGACGGGAGTGTATGCCCCATCACACACACATCACTCCCCTCAACATCGCCCATATATTGCTCCTCTTTTTATTTTCCAGCGTATACTCGAACATTAATGAGGCTGTGTACTCTGATGCACATACATATGCCCCATAAATATGTGCTTGTTTGTGTGCACGTTCAGCAGACACTTTTTCACTCAAAACACCTCGATGTTTTGTATGAAGACATTAGACCGGGCATCCTCTCTCAGGCATGGAGAAGAGTGGGGGGAAGTGCTGGTCGCATGATGGCTCCTTTGTTTCCTGGAGTGATCAGTTGCTCCTAAAGTGCTTTCGTTTTTCGAGCCACTGCCTGCCTCACTACCTCCCTCTCTCCCTCTACTCAGTGTGTGGCATTGTGATCAGAGCTTCCGACTGGGGAACTAGATTCCAGTCTCTACGTAGGCGCAACATCCTGTGATTCTGGGCACATCACCTAATCTTCCAATGCCTATAAACAAAGCATGTGAGCTTGTGTAAAGTAACTAGCGCTCATGTAAAGCTCTCCGCCTTCGGTCGAAAGACAAAAAGATAGTTATTTCCTGGCTGATTTCTACAAAGTGAGACCAGAAAACAAGGATAAATCACGGCTTCACCGCTTAAATTATGTACTTTTGGGCTACATGGCTAAAAGACATTAACAAAGCTAATATCTCTCGCATTGCTGTGACCGAATGGCTTGGCAACGCTTGGTTTCCTTGTTTCCGTCTACACACTTCACCTCATTTTGCTGGCTTTCTATCACTGAAATGGACCATCCCACTTGAGGCCTCTATCTCTAATCAGCTGTTTGTCTTCACATGAGAGCACTCCAAACTCTCTTTACGTGAGCCAAACTTGTGACTGGGGGTCAGAAGTGTGGATTGCTTTGATGTTGACAGAAGGTCTGCAAAGGATTGAGTACCTTCGCCATGATTATCCAAGACGTTTAGAGGTTACCTCAGCAACTAACCCTGTCCCTTAGGCTCAACTCTGTACAAGCATACTACTACCATTTGCGATCTAAAAGTTCACTGAACGCTGTCAATCCCATTGTCTTTCTGAAGAAGCCCAGTCAAAAGCATGAATTGAGGAATGATTTTATTTTCAGTATGCTGACATTTTGGGAATGAATACACATGTCTATAATATCCATCTGACCCAATACTCTTTCGCCATTTATATTTTTTATAGTACTCCCACACCATGGTTATTAGGACACATTACAGTAAATTGCAGTCAAATTGACTAATAAAAGCGGTAGAAGGGTATTGAAGGACACAAGGGCAGAATCAACGGAAAATCATATTTTTTTTCAGAAAGAGACCGATCAATCAGGGTTTTTGAAGCGCAGCAAATTTCATGTGATGGTCTGAAGGCGCTGGAGTAGCCAGCTGCGTCGAGGTGTTTTGTTTATTCGAATAGCTAGGTCTTGAGTCTTTTCCTGAATTCCCCGAGCAATGAGGTGGTCCTGAGGTGCAGGGGAAGGTCATTCCAAGCTTTGGCTGCCAGGTGTGAGAAGGAGCGTCCTCCGCTGTTAACCGCGGTTGATCCGGGGTGTGTCTGCGAGTAAGAGGTAGTTGGATCGTAGGTGTCTGGTCGGTTGGTGGAAGGTCATGGGTTTGTTGATGTATGCTGGTACTTCATTGTGTAGGGCTTTGTATGCGTGGGTCAACATCTTGAACTGGCATCTCTTCTGGATCAGGAGCTAGAGTGGCTTCTTGAGGTGCGGTGTGATGTGGGTCCGTCTGGGAAGGTAGAGCGGGAGTCTTGCCGTTGAGTTTTGTATTGTATGTAGTGTCTTCCGGAGGTCTTGGTGACTGGCCGAGGAGCAGGTCAGGTGTGATATCCCACATGGCTACAATGGTGTTAAGCTAGGCGGTGGTCAAGTGAGGTAGTGGACATGAGAGGTGATAAGTGGGGTGGGTGTGCAGACATTTTCTGTCTTCCACTTGTAACCGGTTGAAGCATAGAAGCAGACGGTCTGGTGCCAGTGTGACTTGTGCTCCTGGACAGTACTCCTAGCCTCACCCTATCCCCTCCACAAATCTCCTGACCCTCCTCCACCCCATAGTCCCCCCACATCTGTCAGAGGTCTGCAGGACGCTGCCTTCTTCCCACAGATTTGTGCCCCACCCTTGCATTGCCCCCCATATTGGCTAACAGGCATGCATCAGATCATGGGCTGGGTTCCAGGCTTCCCCAGTGAATAAGCATCCCTTGTTCAACCCGTTTCTGCCTGGCCTGGACTCTGCTCTGAATTTAAAAAGGAGGAAAGTTGTCCTGCCACATGGCGAAGAGTGGCAGAGCACCAATGGGAACCTAGTGGACTTCGCAGACCAGGATAATCGGTCCTGCTGAGGGTGGAAGAGGTTTCACAGAGGCTCCCTTTTCAATATAGCTGTGAGGAGCTTCACTCTTGAGGAGCCTAACCCTCCCTCCCGAAAGTCAAAGGATACGTAATCATGAGGTCTGGGAAAATGAGAGAATGCTCCAGACTAACCTCAGAAAACAAAGGCAGCAACTTATGGACAGAATTTAAAACAAAATAAGGCAAATGTAGCACAGATAGAGGGCCTGATCTTGCAGTTTATTTGCATGTTCCAAAAGAGCACAGAAATCCCTCTGGACTTTAACTTCAGTACGGATGCATGTCCTCCCTCATGTTTAAAGCCTAATGAACAAGGGGATTTGCCTTCACCCATGACGCTAATAAAATAGGATAAAGTGTGTACTAACATCAAAGTAAAAAACAGAATTCCAATAGGTAGCAATGAACAGTCCCATACCTTCAAGGAAAGCAGCCAGGAAAACCCGAGTTGCCCATTAACTGACTCTGACCTCGACTGTTCAATATTTACACCCACTCAACAAAGCTTCGTATTTCCACAATAACTGTTCATAGAACCTTCAGCGAAATCTCGAAGGGGGAACACTTCTTTCCCACTCACCTTGGATAAACATGAAAGCGTTATTCGAAAAGAATGTTTACTACAAGCACTGTAAAACACTCTTGAATAGTATCAGATAACAAATATCTGGAACACCAAGAGTCCTAGAAGACCTATGCTGACCCCCCCCCCCCCCTCAACTATCCTCCAACATCAGTCCAACGGCATATTAAGAATTGTTTGAGCAAAAAAAGAGGCAGCGAAGAAGTTAGAGACTACAAGAATTGGTAATAACTTACCACAAACAGAACGGTTCTTCAACTGATACCTGGTCCGCACTGTTGAACCTTTGTAAATCAACAGTTCAAGCTTTAAATTATCAGTGAAAAACAAAAATGGATAGTCGGGTAGACCTGTTAAATGCTGACAGTGTTTGCATCCAGAATAGAAACTACACTAGCAGATTTAAATACTTTTTAATAACCTGTGCACAGACAGAAGCTACAGCCAACTCCTTGTTCCTGCTCTCCAGTGATTAATAAACTAAGTGCTCTTCCAACTGCCTTAAGCACTCTAATCACAGAAGTAAAAGCCCATCTTTGTTCTTCCAATACAGTTAGCAAAACAGTCATCCGAACACATTGTACGACGAGGCACCCTCCCGAACAAATTTGTCAAAGAATGAGACAAGTGGGACATCAACACGGAAGACTCAATTAAATGAGATCAATGTTGGCCCTAATGTGCTATCACCCTCTACTGCTCTAGACTCATGCAAAAGTACACATCAGTCCGTTACAGTGGGGCAACAACTGCATGTGGAAATCTACCAGCAGGGCAAGATTTCTGCCCTCCTCGATTTAAGCAACTCCTGATACATCTGTGAATAATTCTGACCTAGAAAACTCTCAGGAGCAGTCCCAACCTCTTTCCATAAAGGCTTTGTGTAGAAAAGAGCAGAAAAAGCAAACTAATGCAGGAACAAAAAATGAAAGTGGTGGTGGAAAAAAACGATCTATCCCAACCTTTTCCCATTATGTATAAATAAGACTGTTTTATCTAAATCGCCAACTGTGGAAAAAGACCTTGCAGAGTCAACACATGAAGTCTAGGAACGCCCCAAACAAAACAACATCCCTTACAGCTTCTCCTGATTAAAAGAAGAAAAAAAATCTTTCGGGCACATTACACGAAAAGACCCCTCCTTGATGCAGTTGTTAAACATCCATTAGCAAACCAACTAATTAGATACACATGGAACATGCAGAAGCTTGGGAAACCGCTCACATTGTAATAAAAATAACACTCCTGGGCTGCCCAGTTTAAGTGGAAGGGATAAAACTCTGACCGCTGTATCACAAAAGAGAATCTTGAATTTCTCCCCAAAAAAGTGATCAACCCAACTTACAGTACTTCAATATACAGTTCAAAACTCTGGTCCGAGGACTTCCCAACCACTCACTATTAACGGAGAGATGTGTTAAGTGAATACTCTTTGTTCCAGATTATCAGTCTACCAGCCGTTTTAATATTTTGAACCGTGGTACTGCATTGTCCTCGCCTCCCACGGAAAAGGTCTTCTATGCCTACTAGTTAAATTAAAGCAATACCAACCAAACAGAACACTGTGCACAAGGCTTGCACTGTTTATCATACCACCTTACCATAAGAAATTATTAAGAAGCACTGCTTTTTCAGTACAAGCTGCCAAGCTCAGAGACTCACTACTAGCCAACAATAGAAGAACCCAGGAGCATATACACTTTCAAAGATGGTTGAAAACATGGCTGTTTCCTAGATAACTGCACCACCCACATCCCGGCAACAGAGCCCAGGAAACAGTCACACCCTCACGGGCATTCCTCATCTTACCACACACGAATTGCAAACAACTCAACCAGCAAACTGCTTTCGATATGCAGGTATGCTGAGAAAGCTTGACTTAATGTTCGCCGTGGCATTATTTATGTTCTTGCATATATAATAGTTATGGCCCACAGTAATACTAAAACCATAATACACAGCAATCGGCAACAAATTTGAACTTGTACCTCATAAATTCACAAGACACATCTGCTATGAGGGTTGTCCATCACTAGCACTGTACAGCCAAAAAAACAAACATCACCAAATAAACAGGCATGGACTAATTGAAGAGATCTGTCTCAGATTGCTGGTCAATCTGGAGGAATTGAATGTCCACCACTGCATGTCCCAAATATCTATGCAATCTGACTGCTTCTTTACACCTCACAAAAACGCTCTGGCATGGGATGATGATGATGATAAAAATTCCCATCCCAACCGATCTTCCACTTCTATCTCCTTCAAACCATGTCAGCACATGACCAAAACTATACACAAAATCTCAGATTGGACAACTCTGTGCAGTAATCAGCTAAGCAGACTCTATTCTGTGAAAACTATGAAAGGACCTGCATAGCTGTTCTAAGCTATACAAATTGTAAAATTGGGCTGCAACGGGACACCAGGCTCGAAAGGCATGTCTCAAGCCCTCTAGAAAATTAGTTTGCACTTTTGATTTGCCAAACTGTCCTTGGTTTTTCAATTACATTCTTCAATGTAAAGAGGGACCAGATTCGTGGAGGAACTCATCAACCCGATTTCTAAAGGAGTTGACAGATCGCTGCCAGAGATCTACAGGCTTGTAGCGCTTTTTGATAATGAAGCAAAATACTTTGCCACTCTGGTCTTGCAAGACCTTTATCTTTGTCTTTTTTAGTCAAATCAGATAATAAAATTCTTCGTTACAGCATAAAAAATAAGTAAATCCTAAGTGAACTCAAATTGAGTTAGTCAAATAAACAAATATTTGAAAAAATCTTAAACGCAAGTTAAAAAAATCAAATTCTTGTTACAGATTACAAGTGTTAGCCTTTTCCACCGATTTCGAGCTGATCAGCCACGCCACATCCAAAAATTTTGAAACAGCCAAGATTATATGCATTCTTATGTCGGTTTTACAAATTTTTGATGCATTTGTCTGGCTCGATTTAACCATGGTCTTGCATAATGAGGCAACCCATTTATCTCTGGGTCTAGAATAAGCAGCGCAGAAAACAGTTGTTCCTCCGATTTCTGTCAGATCACAAGAAGCACACAGTTTGAACTTAATGATAGAAGATGACCAGGAAAATATAAATGTAGGTAATGGTAAAATACCATGTCTGAACTTCAAATGCAAAGTTTGAAGAGGTGGGGTAATATGATCTAAACATTCCTCACACTTAAATACAATTTTGTGGTGCAAAAATGCTTGTGATGAATTGCCTAAAGACGCAGAGGATTCCCTTTTCGGCATTATTAATTCCCAATACCATGCCTTTGCTCTAGCAATTACATTTGGACGAATAGAGGATGAGTTATACCAGCTATCTCTCAGGTCAAGTTTTAAAAAGGACTTCTTAATATAGCTTCGCCAAGGAATCTTCAGAGCTCGCAGTCAGGTAATATCAAGTAGTTTATTTATTTATTAAACTTATAAGGCGCAGCAGCTACCCAAAAAGGGTTTCCCGGCGCCGAGACGGAATAAAAGAACACAAGGCGGCAAAGTTGATTACTGGTTGAAGAGCCAAGTCTTCAAAGATTTCCGAAATTGGGTGTATACTGTTTCGTTTCGGATAGCTTTTGGAAGTGAGTTCCATAGCAAGGGACCGAGGTAGGAGAAAGACCTTCCTCCCATCCGGGATAGCTTTATTCTAGGCATCGAAAAATTCCCTTGAGTGGATGAACGGAGGCATCGGGAGGGCACATAGGGGTTGACCAAGGCTTGGAGATATTTGGGGGCAACACCTGTTTTGATTTTGAACATATAGCTCAGGGCTTTGAACTTAATGCGGTTCTCCACCCTGAGCCAGTGCAGATCTCTCAAATGGCCTGAGACTGAGGTCATCTTGGGTACCTTACAAAGTAGTCTTGCGGCAGAGTTTTGGACCAGCTGAAGCCTGCGCGTCACTGCCTTGTTGGATCCAAGGTAGAGGACATTGCAGTAGTCCAGTCTCGAGGTGATGAGGGCCTGGACTACTGTTTTCTGCGTGGGCTCTGGCAGCATCCAGATCTTTCTTAACCACTTCAAGATGGTAAAGCAGGTGGCTGCTACCTTGACTGTCTGATGGTGCATTGAAAGTTGGTTGTCCATGATAACACCAAGGTTGCAGACTTTGCTGGAGGGTCGGGGAAGAGCACCCATCGCACTAGGCCAGTGTTGTGGGCCCCAGAGATCTTTGTTTTTGCCCAGGACCTCTGTTTTCTCTCCGTTTAATTTAAGGATGCAATTTGTCCCAGGCCAAGTTGAAGATGGGATGGCCCTGCTGCTTTGTTCGTGGAGAGAGAAAAAATGATTTGTGAATCGTCAGCATAGGAGAACAGGGACAGTCCTGCTTCGTCTGTGACATTGGCTAGGGGTCTAACATATAAGTTAAAGAGTAGGGGGCTGAGGATAGAACCCTGAGGCACCCCGTGGGGTAGAGGATGAGTGTCAGAGCTGGTCGAGGAGGAAAAGATTTGGAAAGTGCGGTTAGAGAGAAAAGAGATGAGCCAGCTGAGGGCAGAGCCTCTAATGCCCATAGAGCAAAGCGTTTTTACTAGTGTGGTATGGCATACCGTATCAAATGCCGCGCTGAGGTCAAGCAGGATGAGGGCGACTGTGTCGCCAGCATCCAGATGGTGGCGTAACTTTTCCGTTATTCCTAGTAAGGTGGTCTCGGTAGAGAAACCGGCTCTAAAACCGGATTGGGAATGGTGGAGAAGCTTTTGGTCTTCAACAAATTTAGTGAGTTGTGAATGTATGTGTTTTTCCAGAATTTTGGAAAAGGCCGGCAGTAGAGAGAGAGGTCGATAATTGGAGGATAAGTCTGGGTCAGCGTTGGCCTTTTTAAGGAGAGGAACCACCATGGCATGCTTCCAGTCATGTGGGACCGTGGCTTCTTCTAAGGAGGCATTTAGAAGGTCCATGATGGCAAGTATAGGTGGTGACTCTAGCTGCTTGAGTACTGAGATAGGCAAAGGGTCCTTAGGTGATCCTGATTTAATACTTTCAAGGATCTTTTTAAAAGAGGTTGAAGTAAGAGGGGACCAAGTGCCCAGGTTGTAAGGGGGGGTATGTTGTAACGTAACCTGGTCAGAACAGGCAGAGTCCATTGTGAGGGGTGTGGAAGCAGATTGGAAGGAATTCGCAGATTGCGAGGAAGGGGAAATGTCGCGCCCAGAGCATGCTATGGCAGAGTGAATTTTCTCGACTTTCTGGACGAAGAAAGAAGCCAGTTCCTCGCATTTGCGTTTATTTAGTGGAGGGGGGCTGGCTAGAGTGGCAGAGCCAGCCAACTCCTTCACTGTATTAAATAGTGTTTTGGAGCAATTCAATGCAGCAGTAATGGTGGTTGATGCAAATTCGGCACGGGCTAGTTTGCAGAGATTATGGTAAGCTTTTTTTGCCAAATTGTAAGTTGCTTTTGATTCAAGGGCATAGTTTCTACGCCATCTGCGTTCCAGTGCTTTGCATTTAGATTTTTCGGCTTTCAGAGTGTCGGTATACCACGGCGCAGGCGGGCGGTGGTTATTGGCCTTTTTTGGGAGAGAGGGAGACAAGTATCTATGGCATCAAGAAGCCATTTTTGAACAGTCAGAGAGCATAGTTACCCTTTGTTGAGAAATGGGTGTGGTAGTGCATAGGATGTTATTCAGGGCAGTTATGTCCAATTTTTCCAGTCTCTTGTTAATGACTTTAAAACAGGAAGGGTGATGGCAGCGTTGTCCGCGGGTGTCAGACTAAACCTGATGATGAAATGGTCCGACCAGCAGATAGGGAGCGTTGAGGGGCAGTGGATGCAAGGTAAGTTGGAGAAAATGGGGTCCAGAAGATGGCCAGCTTTATGTGTGGGGCCTGAATTGTGCAGAAGAATGTTCATAGCTGCCAAGTCGGAGATGAAGTTAGTGCTGCTTTTGCACGTAGGATCATCCAGATGAAGATTTAGGTCACCAAGAATGGAAAAGTTGGCAGTACTCATAATAATTGGATTTATTAGACGTGGAAAGGAAGTGGCCCAAGAGGCCGCAGGCCCGGGGGGGCGATACACAAGTATACCAGAGAGGGTACATTTTGAAGTAAGGGCTAGTTTGAATATGGCCGCCTCACAGTCCATAGAGGTTAAAGGTTCACATTTGCACTGATAAAGCTTTTTGAATACAATGGCGATGCCTCCCCCAATTTTATGGCCCCTGTCTTTCCTAACTATCACATAGTTGGTAGGCAAGGCTGCAGCAACGCCAGGGCCGGAGCTTTCGTGGAGCCATGTTTCAGTGAGAAACAGGGCGTCCGGTTGATCATTCATCAACAGATCAAAGATGTCGGCGTTGTGCTTAGCAAGGGAGCGGCGGTTTATACCAAGGAAAATAAATTTGTTTGTGGTGAGTGGGGAGGGTTTATTAAAAGCGGTACCGTCGCCCTTGGGGGTTGTTGAAGGAGTCATGGTAGTCCCAGAGAAACCGCAGCCCAGGCAAATTTCCTCCCTATTCATTGATAACAGGGTGCAGTTTTTGTGGGTAAGGGGTCTGTAATTCAGTAGTTGGCTAGATGAGTAAATATTACTATGCGTCTCATTTTGACCAGGTGTCATGGCCCCTGGGCCCGAACGAGTGCGGACGGGCTTGCCTTTGGCGCGCCTTCGGTGCGCCCGCTGCGCACGTCCGCTGCGCGTCGTCGCCATCGGTGCCTAAAAATAGGCAGGCAAGTTGAGGAGCCCCGGGCGACTAGAGCGTCACCCGACCCAAGATGGCGGCAGGAAGTGAGGAAGTGGAGCGTAAGAGAATGCCCACAAGACCGACCAAGCCCCCTCCACTCAATCAGCACAGCAGCTGCGGTGGACCGAGGGGCGCCAGTTAAACGAAAGTAGGTAAAAACATATCATACATTTTTAAAAACGGATAAACAGTTAAAAGCAATTTTAGTGAGAAAGTGTCAAAAAACGAGTGAAAAGTGGTGAGACGCTCGACTCACCCACGCACTTGCAGATTGCCAGCAATTCCCACATAAGCCCAAGAAGTAAGTGCAACAGACCAGTTTCACTATTAGCAGAGCGTGGAAATAGCTCTGACCTAAAAGCAGCCTTAGATTGAATGTCCTTGATGATTGAGTGTTTGTACCTATACGGTCTTAATTCGTCGACACATCAGATATGCAGTTACTTCAATATAGGCCTCAGTTTGGTGAGCTCTACAAAGGGCTTCAATGCAAGATCTAACCTTAAGGATAATAGGTGAGTATTCTGGCCCAAATTCGTTATGAACCATATAAGTTTATTCTCTAAGATACTTGGTTTTGTAACATCAGAATGTTCCCATAACTCTGCACCATACAGAGCGGTGTTAATTATATGAGCTTTCTAAATTTATATTTCAGGGGAGATTGGGTGTAAAGAAGTGCGCTTAGCAAACCTAAGAATGACTTAAGCCATACGTTTAAAGAGCAGTGAGCTTTTTGTAATTTTTGAACCCCATTAATTGGAATCCGCCTAATTCCCATGTAATCAAATTTGCTAACTCTCTCCCAACATAGTTTCCCCCCATCCCCCCTCCCAAGTTTCAATTTTGATTAAAACACATACATTCGGTGTTCTGGGCTTTCACTTCCAACCAGTGCAAATCACAAAAGGTAGAAAACCTGAGAAGAAGGGTTTGGAATCCCTTTGGGAGTTATGAAATGAGGATGGAGCAAAGGGTAGTGCCGGAACTGCTCCCTAGCTAGAGACAGCGCATTGTTTTCACAATATGTCGAGAAGCTGATAGTCATTAATAAATCGAAGGAATAGTGTAGGGGCTAGTACAGCTCTGGCAAACAACTTTATCGACGCTGCTTTTGCCTGTAAATTCGAAAGTCGAACCCCACCTATTCCAGGGCATGTTGCTTTCATTAAGATGCATTATTATTTTTAAAATGTCAGGTGGAACTCCCATTTCATCCAGTATTTCCCACAGCCTCATTCTAGGGACCAGGTCAGATGCTGCTTAGAGATCGACATGTGCAACATAGAGGTTCCCCCTGAAGATGTCTACAGTCTTCCACTTAGTTACCAGAAAACTAAAGACTTGGTCCACCTTTCCTGTTTTCTACCTAAAGCCTGCTTGACAATGGCTTACAATATAATTTTTCTTGATCCAGTCACTTAATTTATCAAGGACTTATTTGGCAAAGATCTTATGCATGTTTTTCAGGAGACTAATAGAGTGATAGTTTCCTGTCAAGTTCCTACAAGCCTTCTTAAAGGTGGGTACAATCTAAGCACCCTTCCATGTGTAGATGAGTGAATCGCCCGCTGCTATGGCTTTAGAGATGAGATTTATGTAGGGCACACAGATTTTGGGCACTGAGAGGAACAAATCTGCAGGAACTCTATCAATACCTGGGGCCTCCCCCTACCACTAGGAATGAAGTGTCTTCTAAGTGCCTTGCAAAAAGCAGGTGATGGTTTGCCTAATAACACATCCTCTGGAGATGTGATTCACATTGTGGAAGGAATCTGGGGGAGAGGGCAGGCTAGCACTGCTGTATAGCAATTAAAAAGATTTCACCCAATCATTATGCTGGATGTGGGTTTCTGGACTCATGTCAATATTACGACTGCCATGACACACTATGTGCCAGAAGTTCCTCATGTCATTGGTTTCTGCTGCTTTTAATATTTCTTCCCACATTCCTAATTCCCATTCCATTTTTGCTGTGCAGCTTTATGAATTGCTCTGGCTTTTGATATTTTAGCCTTTTTGCCCTGCTTAATAGTCGCCAGGAGTGCAGTTTTAGCAGCTCAACAAGTAGTTGTGAGCAATTCTTGAAGCCTAGTAACTCTAGTAGTGGGTTTGTATTCTTTTATTTGGAGTTTCCTAAAACGGTTGCCATGAGTCTGGGACTGTTAGGCTCCTCAGTGTGCTCCGTCATCTGGCTTAAGGCAGTAACTACGTCTCCTAGATCCTGGAGATAGCATTGTTGCAGTTGCATATGGCGTCCCATCTGACAGTCCTATGATTATTAATTGTCAAGGCATCAGAGCTGTTACTGGGATTACATGCCTGTTCATCAAGGAGTAAACCATGTATTTTGAGCGATAATCTATAGTAGTCACTCTTCTCTATGAATAACTGTCCTGTCAACCGTGGCAATCCAAACCCTTATGTCCAAGCCAACGTAGTCTATATTAAGTCTATAAACCCCCCTGTGAAATGTTGAAGCATTGGAGTTGGATGGCAAGCGATCATTACATGCACGTAAACCATTGGTAAGTGTCATGTTGATCTGTTGGAGAGCCAATCTGGTCAGATGCATCCTAGATTGGGCTGCTATGTCCGATGTGCCCCATAATGCATCCATATCTTTTGTCAGATCGCAAGTCCGTGACATGGGTTTGTACTTCCAAGTTGAAATCAGCCGCAGCTATAAGAGTAGATACTAATATAAGAGGACAACAAGTGATTGAGAAGACGAAGGGGTGGTTGAATCAGTTTGGTCTTTGTACCTCTGTTAGAAAAAGGGGTATCTCTTGGTCATTGAGATATGCAAAACCTGTATATCAGGGGAGCCTGTGTTTCTCTATTACAGAGCACCATAAGGAATTTTTTATCCATACTATAAGCCCCCCCCCCGCCGAATCTCTTCCAGCCCTTGAGATGCAGCTGCAATACAAAAGGTCCTGTAACCATCACTATAAACATTAACTGTATCCCATGTCTCCTGAAGGAAGAATAGTTCATAACCATCAAATTTGTCCCACTCATTATCGATCAGCTTTGATTTTAATTCGGCTATCTTCTAGCAGCTTGTTTTTCCTTGGTAGATGTTCGGATGGGAGTATGGGCCGTGCCATTATCAGACCATTGTGACTGATACATACCAATGGTTTGTTGGCTGTTGGCAGAGGAACGTTCATCCTCCCCTTCTGGAGTCCCTTCCGGTTTAATAGATTTATAATTTGGCTCTTGCAAAACCAAATTACTTGCACAAGTGATAAGGAAATATTCCCCATCAACCAAATGAGCTTTTGCCACGAGACCTGTTCTTCAACCAACCTTTTAGCTTTTTCCCTCAGTATTGACAAAACGCTAAAGGCCAGAACTTCGTTACATCTCTGCTTTGTAGATTTTAAATCTGAATTTGATTGCGTTCCCAAAAACAAACTATGGGAAAAGTTGTGAAGTGGGGAATTCCATCCTCCCTGCTTGGGGCCATCTAATTATCTACATTAATGCATGGGTAAGAATAAAGATTGGTGACAACGCCTGCATGTCTAGAAAGAACAATACTTATTTAGAATTGAGCACGGGTGTGTTTTTGCTTCTCAACTTTTTATTTAGTCGAGCTAACTTCTTACCTGGCGGTTGTCAAACGAAACCACTCAGACTTTGGGGCCATGCGTTCTTGAGCCTTTTATAAGTGAACGACGTGATTCTGGCCAGTCAAACTAAAATAGGTCTACAAAGACTGATAGATTTGTTTGGCACAATACTCCACATTTACAAAACCCAAGTGATTGGCCTGAAAATAAATAAAGAGCACCAATGATTCATTCAAAGTCAACTCATTGAGAGAACGAAGAGTATAAATATCTCGGGGAAGTCATAGACTCTAGAAGGTCATGAGTGTACCCCAATATCCCTTGTCGACTCGAACAAAACCCCAAAAGAAAACATGAGCCATACGTTTAATGTAATCCTGGATATAGAACTTATCATGGTGTTGCACTGGGGTCACATCTCTGCAGCGGAGGCTGAAGGCAACTTCTAGTTTATTCTATGCATCTTATTTTTAAGTGAACTATCTTCTCACCTGTAAAATTAAGTCGTAAAGCACTGACTTGACAGTGATCGTTTTTAGTGTTACTGTGTAATAGTGAACCTTGAGCTTCCAGTCTTGCCCATCCGTTGAGTAAGCCTTGACTGATCGCTACCCTTGGAGTGACCACTGCCTCAAAGTAACTTGGCTCTCCAGTCTGAGTGCACCAGTATTGTTTCTCCAAGATACAAGTGGTGAGTAACAACACCAGCACAGGAAAATGGCCACCAACATCTACCTACCCCGGAGCCCCAACAAATCATCTCACAAGAGCCACATGGTAGAGGAGGTCTCACACAGGCTCTGCCTGGAAGCTCTGACTGTGCAATGCTAAACCTGTTGTTGAATTAAACTTAAACTGTAGGAGACATGGAGGGGAAGAAAGTTTATAGTTTCCAACTCCCTTCAGGTAAGCCCTAAAGACACCCCTTTTCAAGGGTACCTTTGACTCCTCCAAACCATTTTTTGCACCAACGCCCCCGGAGGCCTCTTTTACCATTCCTACAGCCAGCTCTGTGCAGTGAGACCCTATCTCACTGTACAGTTGTAACTTCTGCTGCTATGTATCGGTCACTAAAAGCACTGGTTGGTGCATCCATGTGCAGTGAAAATTTATTCTTTTTTTATTCATTTCATAAATGTTTTTATTGGTTTTAGAGCATGGGTACTCACAAACTTTCTCTCGGGGGCCAAATTTACAGTGTGGTTTGTGGCCGAGGGCCGCACCGGTGGGGGCGGGGTCAGTGGGGGAGGGGGCGGGGCTAGAGCAAAAAAAATAACTATGACCATGAGGTTGAACACAGGCCCCTGCAGCGTACGCCTTCGTCCACTGAGCCACCAGACCCGGCATACACACATCTCTCTCTCTATCTCTCTCTCTCTATCTCTCTCTCTCGCTCTCGCCTTCCCTCTCTCTATCTCTCCCTCCCCCTCCCTCTCTGTCTCCCTCCCTCTCTCTCCGTCTCCCTCCCTCTCTCTCCGTCTCCCTCCCTCTCTCTCCTCTCTCTCTCTCTCTCCCTCCCTCTCCCTCTCCCTCCCTCTCCCTCTCCCTCTCCCTCTCCCTCTCCCTCTCCCTCTCCCTGTCTCCCTCTCCCTCTCCCTCTCCCTCTCCCTGTCTCCCTCTCCCTGTCTCCCTCTCCCTCTCTCTGTCTCCCTGTCTCCCTCTCCCTCTCCCTCTCTCTGTCTCCCTCTCCCTCTCTGTCTCCCTCTCTGTCTCCCTCTCTGTCTCCCTCTCTGTCTCCCTCTCTGTCTCCCTCTCTGTCTCCCTCTCTGTCTCCCTCTCTGTCTCCCTCTCTGTCTCCCTCTCTGTCTCCCTCTCTGTCTCCCTCTCTGTCTCCCTCTCTGTCTCCCTCTCTGTCTCCCTCTCTGTCTCCCTCTCTGTCTCCCTCTCTGTCTCCCTCTCTGTCTCCCTCTCTGTCTCCCTCTCTGTCTCCCTCTCTGTCTCCCTCCCTCTCTGTCTCCTCTCTGTCTCCCTCCCTCCCTCCCTCTGTCTCCCTCTCTGTCTCCCTCCCTCTCTCCCTCCCTCCCTCTCTGTCTCCCTCTCTCCCTCCCTCTCTCCCTCTCTCCCTCCCTCTCTCCCTCCCTCTCTCCCTCTCTCCCTCCCTCTCTCCCTCCCTCCCTCTGTCTGTCCCTCCCTCCCTCCCTCTGTCTGTCTGTCCCTCCCTCCCTCCCTCCCTCTGTCTGTCTGTCTGCCTCCCTCCCTCCCTCCCTCCCTCTGCCTCCCTCCCTCCCTCTGCCTCCCTCCCTCCCTCTGCCTCCCTCCCTCTGCCTCCCTCCCTCTGCCTCCCTCCCTCCCTCCCTCTGCCTCCCTCCCTCCCTCTGCCTCCCTCCCTCCCTCCCTCTGTCTGCCTCCCTCCCTCCCTCCTCTGTCTGCCTCCCTCCCCGCCCTCCTTCTGTCTGCCTCCCTCCCTCCCTCCCTCCCTCTGCCTCCCTCCCTCTGTCTGTCTGTCTGCCTCCCTCCCTCCCTCTGTCTGCCTCCCTCCCTCCCTCTGTCTGCCTCCCTCCCTCCCTCTGTCTGCCTCCCTCCCTCCGTCCGTCTGCCTCCCTCCGTCCGTCTGCCTCCCTCCCTCTGCCTCCCTCCCTCTGTCTGTCTGTCTGCCTCCCTCCCTCCCTCTGTCTGCCTCCCTCCCTCCCTCCCTCTGTCTGCCTCCCTCCCTCCCTCCGTCTGTCTGCCTCCCTCCCTCCGTCCGTCCGTCTGCCTCCCTCCCTCCGTCTGCCTCCCTCCCTCCCTCCCTCCCTCCCTCTGTCTGCCTCCCTCCCTCCCTCCCTCTGTCTGCCTCCCTCCCTCCCTCCGTCTGTCTGCCTCCCTCTGCCTGCCTCCCTCTGCCTCCCTCTGCCTCCCTCCCTCTGTCTGCCTCCCTCCCTCCCTCCCTCCCTCTGCCTCCCTCCCGCCCTCCTTCTGTCTGCCTCCCTCCCTCCCTCCCTCCCTCTGCCTCTCCCCCCTCCCTCCCTCTGTCTGCCTCCCTCCCTCCCTCTGTCTGCCTCCCTCCCTCCCTCTGTCTGCCTCCCTCCCTCCCTCTGTCTGCCTCCCCCTCCTCCGTCCGTCTGCCTCCCTCCGTCCGTCTGCCTCCCTCCCTCTGCCTCCCTCCCTCTGTCTGTCTGTCTGCCTCCCTCCCTCCCTCTGTCTGCCTCCCTCCCTCCCTCCCTCTGTCTGCCTCCCTCCCTCCCTCCGTCTGTCTGCCTCCCTCCCTCCGTCCGTCCCGTCTGCCTCCCTCCCTCCGTCTGCCTCCCTCCCTCCCTCCCTCCCTCCCTCTGTCTGCCTCCCTCCCTCCCTCCCTCTGTCTGCCTCCCTCCCTCCCTCCGTCTGTCTGCCTCCCTCTGCCTGCCTCCCTCTGCCTCCCTCTGCCTCCCCTCCCTCTGTCTGCCTCCCTCCCTCCCTCCCTCCCTCTGTCTGCCTCCCTCCCTCCCTCCCTCTGTCTGCCTCCCTCCCTCCCTCCGTCTGCCTCCCTCCCTCCCTCCGTCTGTCTGCCTCCCTCTGCCTGCCTCCCTCCCTCTGCCTCCCTCCCTCTGCCTCCCTCCCTCTGCCTCCCTCCCTCTGCCTCCCTCCCTCCGCCTCCCTCCCTCCCTCTGTCTGCCTCCCTCCCTCTGTCTGCCTCCCTCCCTCTGTCTGCCTCCCTCCCTCTGTCTGCCTCCCTCCCTCTGTCTGCCTCCCTCCCTCTGTCTGCCTCCCTCCCTCTGTCTGCCTCCCTCCCTCTGTCTGCCTCCTGCTCCTCCTCTGTCTGCCTCCCTCCCTCTGTCTGCCTCCCTCCCTCTGTCTGCCTCCCTCCCTCCCTCCGTCCGTCTGCCTCCCTCCCTCCCTCCGTCCGTCTGCCTCCCTCCCTCCCTCCGTCCGTCTGCCTCCCTCCCTCCCTCCGTCCGTCTGCCTCCCTCCCTCCCTCCCTCTGTCTGCCTCCCTCCCTCCCTCCCTCTGTCTGCCTCCCTCCCTCCCTCCCTCTGTCTGCCTCCTCCCTCCCTCCCTCCCTCTGTCTGCCTCCTCCTCCCTCCTCTCCCTCCCTCCCTCCTGTCTGCCTCCCTCCCTCCCTCCCTCCCTCCCTCTGTCTGCCTCCCTCCCTCCCTCCCTCCCTCCCTCTGTCTGCCTCCCTCCCTCCCTCCCTCCCTCCCTCTGTCTGCCTCCCTCCCTGTCTGCCTCCCTCTGTCTGCCTCCCTCCCTCCCTCCCTCCCTCTGTCTGCCTCCCTCCCTCCCTCCCTCCCTCCCTCTGTCTGCCTCCCTCCCTCCCTCCCTCCCTCCCTCTGTCTGCCTCCCTCCCTCCCTCCCTCCCTCTGTCTCCCTCCCCTCCCTCCCTCCGTCTGCCTCCCTCCCTCCCTCCTCCCTCCCTCTGTCTGCCTCCCTCCCCTCCCTCCCTCTGTCTGCCTCCCTCCCTCCCTCTGTCTGCCTCCCTCCCTCCCTCTGTCTGCCTCCCTCCCTCCCTCTGCCTGCCTCCCTCCCTCCCTCTGCCTGCCTCCCTCCCTCCCTCTGCCTGCCTCCCTCCCTCCCTCTGCCTGCCTCCCTCCCTCTGCCTGCCTCCCTCCCTCCCTCTGCCTGCCTCCCTCCCTCCCTCTGTCTGCCTCCCTCCCTCTGTCTGCCTCCCTCCCTCTGTCTGCCTCCCTCCCTCTGTCTGCCTCCCTCCCTCTGTCTGCCTCCCTCCCTCTGTCTGCCTCCCTCCCTCTGTCTGCCTCCCTCCCTCCCTCTGTCTGCCTCCCTCTGTCTGCCTCCCTCCCTCCCTCTGTCTGCCTCCCTCCCTCCCTCCCTCTGTCTGCCTCCCTCCCTCCCTCCCTCTGTCTGCCTCCCTCCCTCCCTCCCTCTGTCTGCCTCCCTCCCTCCCTCCCTCTGTCTGCCTCCCTCCCTCCCTCTGTCTCCCTCCCTCTGTCTGCCTCCCTCCCTCCCTCTGCCTCCCTCCCTCCCTCTGTCTGCCTCCCTCCCTCCCTCTGTCTGCCTCCCTCCCTCCCTCTGTCTGCCTCCCTCCCTCCCTCTGTCTGCCTCCCTCCCTCCCTCTGTCTGCCTCCTCCCTCCCTCTGTCTGTCTCCCTCCCTCCCTCTGTCTGCCTCCCTCCCTCTGTCTGCCTCCCTCCCTGTCTGCCTCCCTCCCTCTGTCTGCCTCCCTCCCTCCCTCCGTCTGTCTGCCTCCCTCCCTCCCTCCGTCTGTCTGCCTCCCTCCCTCCCTCCGTCTGTCTGTCTCCCTCCGTCTGTCTGTCTGTCTGCCTCCCTCCCTCCCTCCGTCTGTCTGTCTCCCTCCGTCTGTCTGTCTGTCTGCCTCCCTCCCTCCCTCCGTCTGTCTGCCTCCCTCCCTCCCTCCGTCTGTCTGCCTCCCTCCCTCCGTCTGTCTGCCTCCCTCCCTCCCTCCGTCTGTCTGCCTCCCTCCCTCCCTCCGTCTGTCTGCCTCCCTCCGTCTGTCTGCCTCCCTCCCTCCCTCCGTCTGTCTGTCTGTCTGCCTCCCTCCCTCCCTCTGCCTCCCTCCCTCCCTCCCTCTGTCTGCCTCTCTGCCTCCCTCCCTCCCTCCCTCTGTCTGCCTCCCTCCCTCCGTCTGTCTGCCTCCCTCCGTCTGTCTGCCTGTCTGCCTCCCTCCGTCTGTCTGACTCCCTCCGTCTGTCTGCCTCCCTCTGTCTGCCTCCCGTCCGTCCGTCCGTCTGCCTCCCTCCGTCCGTCTGCCTCCCTCCCGCCCTCCTTCTGTCTGCCTCCCTCCCTCCCTCCCTCTGCCTCCCTCCCTCTGTCTGTCTGTCTGCCTCCCTCCCTCCCTCTGTCTGCCTCCCTCCCTCCCTCTGTCTGCCTCCCTCCCTCCCTCTGTCTGCCTCCCTCCCTCCGTCCGTCCGTCTGCCTCCCTCCCTCCGTCCGTCTGCCTCCCTCCGTCCGCCTCCCTCCCTCTGCCTCCCTCCCTCTGCCTCCCTCCCTCTGTCTGTCTCCCTCCGTCTGCCTCCCTCCCTCTGTCTGTATGTCTGCCTCCCTCCCTCCCTCTGTCTGCCTCCCTCCCTCCCTCCGTCTGTCTGCCTCCCTCCCTCCGTCTGTCTGCCTCCCTCCCTCCCTCTGTCTGCCTCCCTCCCTCCCTCTGTCTGCCTCCCTCCCTCCCTCTGTCTGCCTCCCTCCCTCCCTCTGTCTGCCTCCCTCCCTCTGTCTGCCTCCCTCCCTCTGTCTGCCTCCCTCCCTCTGTCTGCCTCCCTCCCTCTGTCTGCCTCCCTCCCTCTGTCTGCCTCCCTCCCTCTGTCTGCCTCCCTCCTCTGTCTGCCTCCCTCCCTCTGTCTGCCTCCCTCCCTCTGTCTGCCTCCCTCCCTCTGTCTGCCTCCCTCCCTCTGTCTGCCTCCCTCCCTCTGTCTGCCTCCCTCCCTCTGTCTGCCTCCCTCCCTCTGTCTGCCTCCCTCCCTCTGTCTGCCTCCCTCCCTCTGTCTGCCTCCCTCCCTCTGTCTGCCTCCCTCCCTCTGTCTGCCTCCCTCCCTCTGTCTGCCTCCCTCCCTCTGTCTGCCTCCCTCCCTCTGTCTGCCTCCCTCCCTCTGTCTGCTCCTCCCTCCCTCTGCCTCCCTCCCTCCCTCCCTCTGCCTCCCTCCCTCCCTCTGTCTGCCTCCCTCCCTCCCTCTGTCTGCCTCCCTCCCTCCCTCTGTCTGCCTCCCTCCCTCCCTCTGTCTGCCTCCCTCCCTCCCTCTGTCTGCCTCCCTCCCTCCCTCTGTCTGCCTCCCTCCCTCCTCTCTGCCTGCCTCCCTCCCTCTGCCTCCTCTCTGCCTCCCCTCCTCCTCTGTCTGCCTCCCTCCCTCCCTCTGTCTGTCTGTCTGCCTCCCTCCCTCCCTCTGTCTGCCTCCCTCCCTCCCTCTGTCTGCCTCCCTCCCTCCCTCTGTCTGCCTCCCTCCCTCCCTCTGTCTGCCTCCCTCCCTCCCTCTGTCTGCCTCCTCCCTCCCTCTGTCTGCCTCCCTCCCTCCCTCTGCCTCCCTCCCTCCCTCTGTCTGCCTCCCTCCCTCCCTCTGTCTGCCTCCTCCCTCCCTCTGCCTCCCTCCCTCCCTCCCTCTGTCTGCCTCCCTCCCTCCCTCTGTCTGCCTCCCTCCCTCCCTCTGTCTGCCTCCCTCCTCCCTCTGTCTGCCTCCCTCCCTCCTCTGTCTGCCTCCCTCCCTCCCTCTGTCTGCCTCCCTCCCTCCCTCTGTCTGCCTCCCTCCCTCCCTCTGTCTGCCTCCCTCCCTCCCTCTGTCTGCCTCCCTCCCTCCCTCTGTCTGCCTCCCTCCCTCCCTCTGTCTGCCTCCCTCCCTCCCTCTGCCTGCCTCCCTCCCTCCCTCTGCCTGCCTCCCTCCCTCCCTCTGCCTGCCTCCCTCCCTCCCTCTGCCTGCCTCCCTCCCTCTGCCTGCCTCCCTCCCTCTGCCTGCCTCCCTCCCTCTGCCTGCCTCCCTCCCTCCGTCTGCCTCCCTCCCTCCGTCTGCCTCCCTCCCTCTGTCTGCCTCCCTCCCTCTGTCTGCCTCCCTCCCTCTGTCTGCCTCCCTCCCTCTGTCTGCCTCCCTCCCTCTGTCTGCCTCCCTCCCTCTGTCTGCCTCCCTCCCTCTGTCTCCCTCCCTCCCTCTGCCTCCCTCCCTCCCTCTGCCTCCCTCCCTCTGTCTGCCTCCCTCCTTCCCTCTGTCTGCCTCCCTCCTTCCCTCTGTCTGCCTCCCTCCTTCCCTCTGTCTGTCCATCTGCCTCCCTCCCTCTGCCTCCCTCCCTCCGTCCGTCCATCTGCCTCCCTCCCTCTGCCTCCCTCCCTCCGTCCGTCCATCTGCCTCCCTCCCTCCCTCTGCCTCCCTCCCTCTGCCTCCCTCCCTCTGTCTGCCTCCCTCCCTCCCTCTGTCTGCCTCCCTCCCTCCCTCTGTCTGCCTCCCTCCCTCCCTCCCTCTGTCTGCCTCCCTCCCTCCGTCTGCCTCCCTCCCTCCGTCCGTCTGCCTCCCTCCCTCCGTCCGTCCGTCCGCCTGCCTCCCTCCCTCCGTCCGTCCGTCTGCCTCCCTCCCTCCGTCCGTCCGTCTGCCTCCCTCCCTCCGTCTGCCTCCTCCCTCCCTCCTCTGTCTGCCTCCCTCCCTCTGTCTGCCTCCTCTGTCTGCCTCCTCCCTCCCTCCCTCCCTCCCTCTGTCTGCCTCCCTCCCTCCGTCTGTCTGCCTCCCTCTGCCTGCCTCCCTCTGCCTCCCTCCCTCTGCCTCCCTCTGTCTCCCTCCCTCTGTCTGCCTCCCTCCCTCCCTCCCTCCCTCTGTCTCCCTCCCTCCCTCCCTCCCTCCCTCTGTCTGCCTCCCTCCCTCCCTCCCTCCCTCTGTCTGCCTCCCTCCCTCCCTCCCTCCCTCTGTCTGCCTCCCTCCCTCCCTCCCTCCGTCTGCCTCCCTCCCTCCCTCCGTCTGTCTGCCTCCCTCTGCCTGCCTCCCTCCCTCTGCCTCCCTCCCTCTGCCTCCCTCCCTCTGCCTCCCTCCCTCTGCCTCCCTCCCTCCCTCTGTCTGCCTCCCTCCCTCCGTCCGTCCGTCCATCTGCCTCCCTCCCTCCCTCCCTCCCTCCCTCCCTCCCTCCGTCCGTCCGTCCATCTGCCTCCCTCCCTCCCTCTGTCTGCCTCCCTCCCTCTCTGTCTGCCTCCCTCCCTCCCTCTGCCTCCCTCCCTCTGCCTCCCTCCCTCTGCCTCCCTCCCTCCGTCTGTCTGTCTCCCTCCCTCTGTCTGCCTCCCTCCCTCCCTCCCTCTGTCTGCCTCCCTCCGTCTGTCTGCCTCCCTCCCTCTGTCTGCCTCCCTCCCTCTGTCTGCCTCCCTCCCTCTGTCTGCCTCCCTCCCTCTGTCTGCCTCCCTCCCTCTGTCTGCCTCCCTCCCTCTGTCTGCCTCCCTCTGTCTGCCTCCCTCCCTCCGTCTGTCTGTCTGCCTCCCTCCCTCCGTCTGTCTGTCTGCCTCCCTCCCTCCGTCTGTCTGTCTGCCTCCCTCCCTCCGTCTGTCTGTCTGCCTCCCTCCCTCCGTCTGTCTGCCTCCCTCCCGTCCGTCCGTCTGTCTGCCTCCCTCCCTCCGTCTGTCTGTCTCCCTCCCTCTGCCTCCCTCCCTCTGCCTCCCTCCCTCTGCCTCCCTCCCTCCCTCCGTCTGTCTGCCTCCCTCCCTCCCTCCGTCTGTCTGTCTCCCTCCCTCTGTCTGCCTCCCTCCCTCCGTCTGTCTGCCTCCCTCCCTCCGTCTGTCTGTCTGCCTCCCTCCGTCTGTCTGTCTGCCTCCCTCCCTCTGCCTCCCTCCCTCTGCCTCCCTCCCTCCCTCCGTCTGCCTCCCTCCCTCCCTCCGTCTGCCTCCCTCCCTCCCTCCGTCTGCCTCCCTCCCTCCGTCTGTCTGTCTGCCTCCCTCCGTCTGTCTGTCTGCCTCCCTCCGTCTGTCTGTCTGCCTCCCTCCGTCTGTCTGTCTGCCTCCCTCCGTCTGTCTGTCTGCCTCCCTCCGTCTGTCTGTCTGCCTCCCTCCGTCTGTCTGTCTGCCTCCCTCCGTCTGTCTGCCTCCCTCCGTCTGTCTGCCTCCCTCCGTCTGTCTGCCTCCCTCCCTCTGTCTGCCTCCCTCCCTCTGTCTGCCTCCCTCCCTCTGTCTGCCTCCCTCCTCTGTCTGCCTCCCTCCCTCTGTCTGCCTCCCTCCCTCTGTCTGCCTCCCTCCCTCTGTCTGCCTCCCTCCCTCTGTCTGCCTCCCTCCCTCTGTCTGCCTCCTCCCTCTGTCTGCCTCCCTCCCTCTGTCTGCCTCCCTCCCTCTGTCTGCCTCCCTCCCTCTGTCTGCCTCCCTCCCTCTGTCTGCCTCCCTCCCTCTGTCTGCCTCCCTCCCTCTGTCTGCCTCCCTCCCTCTGTCTGCCTCCCTCCCTCTGTCTGCCTCCCTCCCTCTGTCTGCCTCCCTCCCTCTGTCTGCCTCCCTCCCTCTGTCTGCCTCCCTCCCTCTGTCTGCCTGCCTCCCTCTGTCTGTCTGCCTCCCTCCCTCCGTCTGTCTGTCTGCCTCCCTCCGTCTGTCTGTCTGTCTGCCTCCCTCCGTCTGTCTGTCTGCCTCCCTCCCTCCGTCTGTCTGTCTGCCTCCCTCCCTCTGTCTGTCTGTCTGCCTCCCTCCCTCTGTCTGTCTGTCTGCCTCCCTCCCTCTGTCTGCCTCCCTCTGTCTGTCTGTCTGCCTCCCTCCCTCTGTCTGCCTCCCTCTGTCTGTCTGTCTGCCTCCCTCCCTCTGTCTGTCTGTCTGTCTGCCTCCCTCCCTCTGTCTGTCTGTCTGTCTGCCTCCCTCCCTCTGTCTGTCTGTCTGCCTCCCTCCCTCTGTCTGTCTGTCTGTCTGCCTCCCTCCCTCTGTCTGTCTGTCTGTCTGTCTGCCTCCCTCCCTCTGCCTCCCTCCCTCCCTCTGCCTCCCTCCCTCCCTCTGCCTCCCTCCCTCTGCCTCCCTCCCTCTGCCTCCCTCCCTCTGTCTGCCTCCCTCCCTCCGTCTGCCTCCCTCCCTCCCTCTGTCTGCCTCCCTCCCTCCGTCTGTCTGTCTGCCTCCCTCCGTCTGTCTGTCTGCCTCCCTCCCTCTGTCTGCCTCCCTCCCTCTGCCTCCCTCCCTCCCTCTGTCTGCCTCCCTCCCTCCCTCCCTCTGTCTGCCTCCCTCCCTCCCTCCCTCCCTCTGTCTGCATCCCTCCCTCCCTCCCTCCCTCTGTCTGCCTCCCTCCCTCCCTCCCTCCCTCCGTCTGCCTGCCTCCCTCCCTCCGTCTGCCTGCCTCCCTCCCTCCGTCTGCCTCCCTCCCTCCCTCCCTCCCTCCGTCTGTCTGCCTCCCTCCGTCTGTCTGCCTCCCTCCGTCTGTCTGCCTCCCTCCGTCTGTCTGCCTCCCTCCGTCTGTCTGCCTCCCTCCGTCTGTCTGCCTCCCTCCGTCTGTCTGCCTCCCTCCGTCTGTCTGCCTCCCTCCGTCTGTCTGCCTCCCTCCGTCTGTCTGCCTCCCTCCGTCTGTCCTCCCTCCCTCCGTCTGTCTGCCTCCCTCCCTCCGTCTGCCTCCCTCCGTCTGCCTCCCTCCCTCCCTCCGTCTGCCTCCCTCCCTCCCTCCCTCCCTCCGTCTGCCTCCCTCCCTCCCTCCCTCTGCCTCCCTCCCTCCCTCCCTCCCTCCCTCCGTCTGCCTCCCTCTCTCCCTCCCTCCCTCCGTCTGCCTCCCTCCCTCCCTCCGTCTGCCTCCCTCCCTCCCTCCCTCCGTCTGCCTCCCTCCCTCCCTCCGTCCCTCCCTCCCTCCCTCCGTCTGCCTCCCTCCCTCCGTCTGCCTCCCTCCCTCCCTCCCTCCCTCTGTCTGCCTCCCTCCCTCCCTCCCTCCCTCCCTCTGTCTGCCTCCCTCCCTCCCTCCCTCCCTCTGTCTGCCTCCCTCCCTCCCTCCCTCCCTCTGTCTGCCTCCCTCCCTCCCTCCCTCTCGTCTGCCTCCCTCCCTCCCTCCCTCCCTCCCTCTGTCTGCCTCCCTCCCTCCCTCCCTCTGTCTGTCTCCCTCCCTCCCTCCTTCTGTCTGTCTCCCTCCCTCTGTCACGTCACCCCGCGTGTGTCTCAGCCCGGGCTGAGACAGCTTCCCGGGCGCACACACAGCCGCACCCGAGTACTTCACAGCCTCAGGTCTTTAAAAGACCATTCACTTGTTAATGAGGCTTTGTTGTATTTCACCTCTTCTTAGTGCCCCTGCATGGAGATGCAGGGGCGCTAAAAAGAGGTGAAATACAACAAAGCCTCATTAACAAGTGAATGGTTTTTTAAAGAATCGCCCGGCCCCCATAGAGCGCTGCTGCAACCGGCGGTGTTTGCTGGCACTTAAAAAAGAAAAAGAAAAAACACAGGTAGGATATCTGCAAGGTCCGCGGGCCGCCAAGGAAGGCTTGCCGGGCTGCCCGCGGGCCGTACTATGAGTACCCGTGTTTTAGAGCATACCAGTACAGGAATAAGTCCTAGTCAAGGCAATGGTATTCAGGTCCATCATAGCGATATTGAGTAATTAGTAAGTATTTGCGACGATCAAGTAATCTTAATATGAGTATGAGAAAGCAATGTATTGCAGAGAGAACTGCGAAACGAGAGCATGGGTTAGAAGGGAGGGGTATTAAATCAGAGGGGCAGTTTGGTAGCTGGCCCGTTCATACAAAGGAGCTTTCGCAGCTCTTTGGTGTCTGCTGCTTTTCTTGCGATCTGATGGTCTGAGTGTTGATAAATCGGATTTATTAAACATCACTGGGATTTTGTTTTTTCCAAGCATAGATCTTATTTGGACTGTAGGTGATGCAAGATTAACCTTTTAAGTTTTGTAGTGTATCTAATAGTAGACGTTTGGTCATGTTGTTGAGGAGGAGGTGGAGTGATCACCCATGGTTCTATTGAAGTGATAATTTGGTTGAGGTGTATATCAGTTTGCAGTATTTTGTTTAATGTGTGACCGATGTCTGTCCAGAATGAGTTTATCAATTTACAGTAGATCTCCTCTCCTAAGTCCCCAATAGCTTCTTTGCAATTCCTGCAAGTATCTGGTTGTAAGAAACTGAATTACGATAATTTGTCAGGAGTCCAACAAGACCTTTGCATAGTCCAGAATTTGCACTGGATTAAAATAGATTTTTAGGTCGAAGCTGACCAGACAGCAAAATGTCGGGCTCGGTCTTCCCATGGAGCTTGCTGTTTACTTTTCTTTCTCTGACTTCAAAGGGAGAGAATTTGTGACAATCCTGCTGAACATCCATGTAAGAGGAGAGGGTGTAGGATGCTTTTTTTTTTCTAGTGCACGCAAAACAAATTGTGCTGATGTTTCAGAACATATCAGTATTAGTACAAATGAAGTACAGTTTGTTTAGATAATTCTTAAGCATGGTGGAAACAAATATTTGAATAAGATCAAAACACATCAATACACTAGGTGATGACATCTGTACAGTAAAACTGCAGTAAAACTGTATTTCGGTGCAAACGTAATGGTCATTTCAATTGAAAATGCGTTGCCTATAAAGGCAGCGCACTGCCACACCATGCATACTCAACATTATGCCACATCACTCCACTCTTTGCCATTCCACTCTATGCTACGCTCCTCTACGGCACTACACTCTGACACGCCACTCGACTCCACGCCACTTCAATCTACACCCCTCCACTCCACACTATCCCACTCAACTCCAATGAACCCCAATGTACCACACCCCACTCCACTCCGATACAATCTACTCCACTGCAGTCTACCCCGCCCCACACAATCTAGCCCACTCCACTCTACCCCACTTCACTACAGTCTACCTCACCTTACCCACCCCACTATCCCCAATCTATCCCCACTCTACCTCACTCCAATTTACCCACCCTGCCCCAATCTACCCCACTTCAATCTACCTCACTCTACTCTACCCCAATCCACTACAATATGATCCAATCTACTCCACTCCACTACAGTCTACCCCACTCCAGTCTACCCATGCCAGTGCCCTGCACTCCAGTCTTCCCCACTGCACTCCAGTCTTCCCCACTGCACTCCAGTCTTCCCCACTGCACTCCAGTCTTCCCACTGCACTCCAGTCTTCCCCTGCACTCCAGTCTTCCCCACTGCACTCCAGTCTTCCCCACTGCACTCCAGTCTTCCCCACTGCACTCCAGTCTTCCCCACTGCACTCCAGTCTTCCCCACTGCACTCCAGTCTTCCCCACTGCACTCCAGTCTTCCCCACTGCACTCCAGTCTTCCCCACTGCACTCCAGTCTTCCCCACTGCACTCCAGTCTTCCCCACTGCACTCCAGTCTTCCCCACTGCACTCTAGTCTTCCCCACTGCACTCCAGTCTTCCCCACTGCACTCTAGTCTTCCCCACTGCACTCTAGTCTTCCCCACTCCACTCTTCCCCACTCCACTCTTCCCCACTCCACTCTTCCCCACTCCACTCTTCCCCACTCCACTCTTCCCCACTCCACTCTTCCCCACTCCACTCTTCCCCACTCCACTCTTCCCCACTCCACTCTTCCCCACTCCACTCTTCCCCACTCCACTCTTCCCCACTCCACTCTTCCCCACTCCACTCTTCCCCACTCCACTCTTCCCCACTCCACTCTTCCCCACTCCACTCTTCCCCACTCCACTCTTCCCCACTCCACTCTTCCCCACCCACTCTTCCCCACTCCACTCTTCCCCACTCCACTCTTCCCCACTCCACTCTTCCCCACTCCACTCTTCCCCACTCCACTCTTCCCCACTCCACTCTTCCCCACTCCACTCTTCCCCACTCCACTCTTCCCCACTCCACTCGTCCCCACTCCACTCGTCCCCCACTCCACTCGTCCCCACTCCACTCGTCCCCCACTCCACTCGTCCCCCACTCCACTCGTCCCCCACTCCACTCGTCCCCCACTCCACTCGTCCCCCACTCCACTCGTCCCCCACTCCACTCGTCCCCCACTCCACTCGTCCCCACCCACTCGTCCCCCACTCCACTCGTCCCCCACCCACTCGTCCCCCACTCCACTCGTCCCCCACTCCACTCGTCCCCCACTCCACTCGTCCCCCACCCACTCGTCCCCCACTCCACTCGGTCCCCCACCCACTCGTCCCCCACTCCACCTCCGTCCCCCACTCACTCGTCCCCCACTCCACTCGTCCCCCACTCCACTCGTCCCCCACTCCACTCGTCCCCCACTCGCCCCCACCCCACTCCACTCGTCCCCCACCCCACTCCACTCGTCCCCCACCCCACTCCACTCGCCCCCACCCCACTCCACTCGGCCCCCCACCTCCACTCCACTCGTCCCCACCCCACTCCACTCGGCCCCCACCCCACTCCACCTCGTCCCCCACCCCACTCGTCCCCCACCCCACCTCGTCCCCCACCCCACTCGTCCCCCACCCCACTCCACTCGTCCCCCACCCCACTCGTCCCCCACCCCACTCGTCCCCACCCCACTCGTCCCCCACCCCACTCGCCCCCCACCCCACTCGTCGCCCCCACCCCACTCGCCCCCCACCCCACTCGCCCCCCACCCCACTCGCCCCCCACCCCACTCGTCCCCCACCCCACTCGTCCCCCACCCCACTCGGCCCCCACCCCACTCGTCCCCCACCCCACTCGTCCCCCACCCCACTCGTCCCCCACCCCACTCGTCCCCACCCCACTCGTCCCCCACCCCACTCGCCCCCACCCCACTCGGTCCCCCACCCCACTCGTCCCCCACCCCACCTCGTCCCCCACCCCACTCGCCCCCCACCCCACTCGCCCCCCACCCCACTCGGTCCCCCACCCCACTCGGCCCCCACCCCACTCGCCCCCACCCCACTCGCCCCCCACCCCACTCGTCCCCCACCCCACTCGTCCCCCACCCCACTCGCCCCCCACCCCACTCGTCCCCCACCCCACTCGTCCCCACCCCACTCGTCCCCCACCCCACTCGTCCCCCACCCCACTCGTCCCCCACCCCACTCGTCCCCCACCCCACTCGCCCCCACCCCACTCGCCCCCACCCCACTCGCCCCCCACCCCACTCGCCCCCACCCCACTCGTCCCCCACCCCACTCGCCCCCCACCCCACTCGTCCCCCACCCCACTCGTCCCCACCCCACTCGGCCCCCACCCCACTCGCCCCCCACCCCACCTCGTCCCCCACCCCACTCGCCCCCCACCCCACTCCTCCCCACCCCACTCGTCCCCCACCCCACTCCTCCCCACCCCACTCCTCCCCCACCCCACCCCACTCCTCCCCCACCCCACTCCACTCCTCCCCCACCCCACTCCACTCCTCCCCCACCCCACTCCACTCCTCCCCCACCCCACTCCACTCCTCCCCCACCCCACTCCACTCCTCCCCCACCCCACTCCACTCCTCCCCCACCCCACTCCACCCCACTCCACTCCTCCCCCACCCCACTCGCACCCCAGTCTACCCCACTTCACTTCAATCTACCCGACTCCAAATCCCACTGCAATCTATCCAACTCCTCTCCACTAAGTAGATGCCCCATTACAATCTATCCCACTTCAATCTACTCCACCCCACTCTACCCACATCTACCCCTCTTCTCTCCACCCCACTCTACCCATCTCCAATCTACCTCACCCCAATCTACCCATATATACTTCATCCCAGTCCACCGAATTGCAGTCTACCCCACCACACTATATCCCACCCTATCCTACTCCAATCTAATCTACCTCACTCTAATTTACCCAATCTACTCCACCCCACTGTAATCTACCCCACCCCACGCCATTCCAACCCACCCCACTCTACCTCACTCCAAACTACCCAACTCCAGTCATCCCTCTTCAATCTACCCCACGCCAATCCAGTCTACCCCACTCTAATCCACCCAATCTACCCCACTCCACCCTAATCTACCCCAACCGACTCCACCGCAATCTACCTCATTCCACCCCAGTTCAGTTTATCTCACTCCAATCTACCATGCTAATCTACCCAACTACCCCATTCCAATTTACCCCGCTTCAATCTGTCCCACTCAATCTACCCCACTCCACCCCAATCCATTCTGCCCCACTTCACTCTGCGCCAATCTACTTTTCTCCAATCTACCCCACCAACTTTTAGTCTTGCTCAAACAGCAGCCACACAGGTGTACATAATGGCTAAAACACATTGCCAAAGCCAATGACCCTCGCATAGGCAAGATCTGGTTTTTTTAGGGGGAGGGGAGTGGTGTGTGGCCGCCTACCCTGAGCAGTTTTCGGCCCTTTAGACCCCATCCTCCCCCCAGGGCCAAAAATATTTTTTTATGTTGGGGGAACATGTCTCCCCACACCCTGAGCCTCTTTAGCCCCCGGGGACGCAGTCCCCGGAGCCCAATTAAATTAATTAGGGGAGGATGGCGTGTGCCTTCCCCTCCCTGAGCTTTATTTGGCCGCGGGGACTCCATCCCCTGGGCCCAAAGTATATTTTAAGGGCAGGGGGTCCACACGGGCCCCCTCCCCTATCCTTTAAAAGACCCTTGGACACCTCATCCCCCAGGGCCGCTACTTAAATTTAAAAGGGAGGGAGGCTGCATTACCCCCACCCCCTCGAGCCTGTAATGGCCCCAGGGACCCCATCCCCCAGGGTCGGCTCACTTGCTGCGTCCCGAGGAGCCCACCTCGGGCACACAGTAGTTTCCCTGCACGCACTGTGCTGGCCGGAAGCAGGGAAACTTGTGTTTGCTTCTGTCTGGCTGGAGCATTTTTGAATCTTTTACCAAACGAGAGCAAACAGAAAGTAACTACGTAACATTTTAAACTCTAAAAATCACTGAAATTCACCAAGTATTGTTATCTCAAGTAACTATAACTCGTATCCTAAGGTAACTATAGCGTGTGCCCTTGCTATGAACTGCTAATTACCCCACATATTACGTTACTCATGACATCTTGTATGACATCATTGATAATTTCATTGCAAATGTTGCAGTGAGATTATGGATAAGCAAACTGTGCAGGGCACGAGTTAGTTACCTTAGAACACAACTGTAAACCGTTGTTGAATGGCGGTCATAGAACCTTGGACGATTGCGTGGTCATTTTCAGAAATGTGTAGGACCTGGCCTACGATGTAGATGGTTTTTTATTAAGGTTTCGTGTGGTCATTTCTGAAATCCAGAAGATCTCCCATTGTAATCTCTAAGCCACTGTGTGCTAAATACCCATTTTATCTTGCGTGTACTTTTCACCATATATGTTGTACTGCCTAGATTATTTCCATCCCAGTATTTCTGCTGAAAACATTAAATTCCTAGATACCGATCGTACTACATTGTTTGCCTCGACTTTCCCCTTACTTTCTTGTCCCGTTGGTAGCATTATCGCCTCTTCAGAATCTACAGTTTTATTGCAGATTAATTTATTATAGATTTACTTACTGTTCTTCAATCCGTCATCTAGCAGTTAGACTTGGAATAATATATAGTTTTCATTAAATTTTAGATTGTGGATCCCAATAATAGTATCTCTTGAATGACTCATTGTGACGTTTACCCAAAATCCATATCCTAGTTGCCATTGTGAGATTTTCTTAATCTCAGTTTTGTAGAACAAATAGTGTCACTTTTGGCTGGCTTTAAAGGGGTCACTTGGAGGGCAAGCATATCACTCCAAGAAATGGAGTTGGAGTACAGTAAATTTGTATATCAAGAGCTATACAGGTTATATATGAACAAATAGACTAATCTGGTTTTTGCCTTTTATTTACCTTTTCTACATTTGGTAAGGGGGAGGCACCCTTAATGTTTTGCTGCTACTCCCTTTTCCATGGATGCACAGGCACATGGTATTGTTGGCCTCTTTGGACACACAAGGAGACTTTATGTGCATTTTGTATTTGGGACAGCACCCCTTCAGCCATTGGTTTGTTTGGGTCAGCTGCCTTGAGCCATTTCTTGCAGATTGCCATTAACATTTTGAATCGGCTTACAAAAATATTTCTTCACCAGCCTCCAGGCATTTTGTTGGTGGATACGATGTATGAGTCTACCTTTAGAGTGCTTTAATTGCTACTGGGTCATTCTAGGAGTATGAGGTTGAACAGAAGAGAAACACTGATCACAAAAAGATGCCTCTTAAAAGTGCATGCCCACAATATAGATTGAAATTGTTTAGAAATTCTCATGGGCTGCCTATGTTTAGTGTTTAAGGCGTTTTCTGAGCATACGCCCAATTTGTTTCTCCCCATTTCTTTTAGTACAAGTTTCTTCTGCTATGCATACTCATTGTGCATTCTGCTGCTCTTTTGTCGTGTTCCGTATTTTCTGGATTGCATGTTTCGAGTGTAGGCTGATTATATGTTGCAATAAGCTCTTTTATTGGATATGCTCTGTGGCCGCTGTTTGTCTTTTTTTTTCTTTTTTACATATTTTTATTGGCATATAATAATGACTGTTACACACTTGCTTGTACAGCAGTTACCCAAGGCACTCTTCCAAGTATACATATGATAAACACGCTAGATCACATTCTTGGAGATTATACAATGCGAGGTAAATTTCCCTGTGTCAAACGTACTGCGCTATCCCATGATTCGAACAGAGGTAACAATAGCAAAGAGGAAAGAAACTATTCACAAATCAAAGAAAAAACTCCTGCAGCAATTGGCGTTGGTGATGCAACCCAATGTCTCTCCAGACATATAGACTGACCCGTACACATGCTAGATTCTATCTCCCCCACCTCCGCAGGTGGTGTTACAACTCAGTGAATTTCTAAGCAGTAGGGTAATGATATGGGGTTTTACGTAGACAGCTACTACCTGGTATCTAGACCTACAGTATCACAAACGGCGAGATGTAGCATCAGAGGAGACTCCAGCTCTTTCACCCGGTGAACCCACAGGGATGGGTAGGCAGTCTCTGCATGATTCCTAGCACCAAGGCTACTGTCCTTTGCACTGACATACAAACCACTCATCCACTGGCCATCATTCAACCAGTGGGTCGGCCTCCTGTGTCTGCACTCGCAAGGAAGGGGCCCCTGTCTGGGTCAGGTCCACTGTGTCCCCACCCGGCTGGTGGGCTACGTGCAACCTCTCCAGCATGTTACCCCACATCTCCAGGGCACGTTCAGAATTCTCATCTGCGAGGTGAGCGTAAGCAACGCTCCTCAGCAACCCCCCATTTACACATGTCTGCCTTCCACTTAGTCAGACAAGGGGCCATAGAGTACGTCCAGTGTATGGCAATAAGTCGCTTCACCAACACTAATCCCAATAGAGAATTTATACTGCATACAGGTCCTCTGTTTGGGAATAGTTAATCACCTAAAAGACAATGTTTGATCGATGCCTCAACTGGGATTCTCATAACGTCCCGCAATAGTTCCAAGATCCCTGTCCAGTAAGTCTGGAGGTGAGCACAAGCCCAGGTCATATGCTTAAAGTTTCGGGTGCAGCACAGCATCAGGGGCACGCCGATGTATGCGCAGGGTTAAAGCGCAATAATCTGTGTGGAGTCGGGTAAGTATGATGCAGATAGTGGAACTGCGTCAGTTTAAAACGAGCGGTGCTAGCCACCTCCAGAATCTGCGTGAATGCCCTTTTCCACTCCCCCCACCTCTGTAAGAGGTAATGGCAGGTCTTCTAACCATCTACTCTGGACACTCGAAACCTCAACCTTGCAGTCTGCCTTCAAGGCTTTATACAGACAGGAAATAGATCCCGTGAAGGAGCCCGGATCCAGGAAATAGATCCCTGAAGGAGCCCGGATCCATGATCGTCATCAAGGTGTGAGATTCCTCGGGCTCCTCAGGGAAGGTGATCCACAGCATGCGCTCACTTTCTGTCTTTAACATAGCAGAGTAAAAGGGAATGATGATAGAAGAACAAGTTACTTAACTTCGGTAATGCTTTTTCTGGTGGATACAGTATCTGCCTGTGGATTCCTCACCTTTTGAATACCCCCTGCGCCAGCATTTCCGCGGAAATTCTTTTCCTAGCTCTCCCACGTCGACGAGGACGTCATAATAGCACGGCTCCGCTCGCGACTCCGTATGACGTCATCGGAGCCATAAGAAGACCTCGTCGGCGTGCTGACGTCAGTTCCACCCATTTTTTCCGTGCCCTCGAGGCAAACGGGCGGACCGACAACATTTTCACATGTATACATAATATATATATATATATATATATATATATATATATATATATATACACACAGCATATACAATAATATAAAGAAAAATGCCAACTAAACAAAGCATTTCCTTGAATACTGTAAGCATGAAAAATACTTTTTTTTTTTTTTTTTTTTTTAAACATCAAAGTCGAACAGTTAAAACATTTTTGGTAGAAACGGGAGGACAACGGGGAGGCGGGTGGGTCAGTGAGGAATCCACAGGCAAATACTGTATCCACCAGAAAAGCGTTACCGAAGGTAAGTAACTTGTTCTTCTGATGGATACATCTGCCTGTGGATTCCTCACCTTTTGAATAGAATCCCCAAGCCGTACCTCTCCCAGAGGAGGGTGTCCACCTGACTATACCAAAAAATCTTGCATAACCGAGCGTGCAAAATGGCCATCCCTCCTAACCTCGGAATCCAAGCAGTAATGCTTCGCAAAGGTGTGGAGGGAGGCCCAAGTTGCCGCCTTACAAATATCAACAGGAACACCTCTAGCCAAAGCAGAAGAAGAGGACTTGGCTCTGGTAGAATGAGCTCTGATACCTTCAGGCGGCTCCTTCTTGGCCAGGGCGTAGCAGATCTTGATACACAAGATGATCCAGCTGGAGAGAGTTCTCTTGTGGACAGCCTTTCCTTTCATCCGACCAATGTAGCCCACGAAGAGCTGATCATCCAGCCTCAGATCCCTGGTCCTGTCCAGGTAAAAACTGACCGCCCTCTTGGGGTCCAGGCGATGAAGTCTCTCCTCCTCCTTAGAAGGGTGAGGGGGAGGATAGAAGGTAGGTAAGTTAATGGACTGTCCTAAATGAAAAGGAGTAACCACCTTGGGTAGGAAAGCAGCCCTTGTCCTAAGAACCATCGTTTCTGCATGAATGGTCAAGAAAGGAGGTTTAGAGCTAAGAGCCTGCAGCTCACTTACCCTCCTGGCCGAGGTAATAGCGATCAGAAAGACCGTTTTGAAAGAAAGAAGCCTCAACAGACAACTATGAAGAGACTCAAATGGAGAACCCATCAGAAAGGTAAGAACAAGATTTAAATCCCACTGAGGCATAATGAAAGGAGTGAGAGGAAACTTATTAATGAGCCCTTAATGAACCTCATAACTACAGGAGATTTAAACAAAGACGGCTGATCCGGCAAACAAATGAAAGCCGACAAAGCCGACAAATAACCTTTAACTGTAGCCACAGCAAAACCCTGCTGTGCCAAAGAAAGAGAGAAACTTAACACGTCAGATAAACGTGCCTTTAAAGGATCAATGGACCTCTCTCCACACCACTTCACAAATTTGGACCACCGGGAAGAGTAAATAGACTTGGTGGAGTGTCTCCTGGATGATAAAATAACATCCACCACATCCGGTGGAGAGAGAAAGAACTCTGGTTGCCCTGTTCAATCTCCAGACATGAAGGTGCAGGCTCTGGAGGTGGGGGTGTAGAACCTGTCCCTGCAACTGCGAGAGGAGATCTGCCCTGAGAGGGAGACAGAGCGGAGGGTGCGATGAGAGGTGAAGTAGATCTGTGTACCACACCCTTCTTGGCCAATCCGGGGCGATGAGTATAACTTGGGCCCGGTCTTGGCAAACCTTCCTCAGAACTCGAGGAATCAAGGGTATGGGGGGAAACGCGTAAAGGAGCTGCGAACTCCACTCCAACTGAAACGCGTCACCCAACGCTCCCTGCATTGGAAACTGGAGACTGCAGAACGACGGGCAGTGCGCGTTCTCGCGAGCGGCAAAGAGGTCCAACCGAGGAAACTCCCACATCTCGAAGACGAGACGAACCACCTCCAGATGAAGCCGCCACTCGTGATGGGCCGAGTAATGCCGACTGAGACTGTCCGCACGAACATTTAGCATACCGGCCAGATTTGCAAACACACAAATCTGATGGCCCTGAACCCAGGACCAGAGTCGAAGAGCCTCTCTGCAGAGACGATACGACCCTACACCTCCCTGTTTGTTGATATACAACATCGCAGTAGTGTTGTCCGTCAGGACCTGAACTGACTGACCACGAAGGGAAGGAAGGCCTTCAGTGCCAAACGAATCGCCCGCAATTCAAAAGGTTGATGTGAAGCAACCTTTCCTCTGGAGACCAAAGACCTTCGATCTCCAGATGAGCACCCCACCCTAAAGTGGAGGCATCCGTGGTCACTGTGGCCACCGGCGGAGGAGACTGAAAGGGCTTCCCTTGAGACAGGTTGCACTCCACACTCCACCAAGACAGCTCCGCTGCAGTGTCTCTGGAGATCCTTATGTTCTCCCTGAGATCTCCGTTGTGTTGAAACCACTGCCTGCGGAGGCACCACTGGAGTGCCCTCATGTGCCAGTGAGCATGACTGACCAACAGTATGCAGGAAGCGAACAAACCGAGCAGGCGTAGGACCTTCAGGACTGGAACAACCGCTCCATCGTGAAACAAAGGAATCATTTCCTGAATGTCGAGAATCCTCTGTGGAGGAGGGAAAGCTCGACACACAGTAGTGTCCAGAATTGCCCCTATGAACAGGCTGCGCTGAGAAGGCACCAGGTGAGATTTGGGTACATTTATTGAGAAACCCCAGTTGAACAACAATTGCGTCGTTGCCTGCAAGTGGCGCAGCACCATCTCCGGAGACTTGGCTTTCAGCAACCAGTCGTCCAGATAAGGGAAAACAGGAACCCCTGACCTTCTGAGATGTGCTGCCACCACCGCCATCACCTTAGTGAAGACTCTAGGTGCGGAAGTAAGGCCGAATGGAAGGACTGCAAACTGATAGTGTTGCGACCCTACCATAAACCGGAGATACTTCCGATGTGACTTCAGGATGGGAAGATGAAAATACGCATCCTGTAAATCGATCGACACCATCCAGTCTTCCTGTTGCAGCGCCAGAAGAACCTGAGCCAAGGTCAACATTTTGAACTTTTCCTGCCTGAGGTAAAAATTCAAAATCCTGAGGTCCAGAATCGGCCTCAACCGGCCGTCCTTTTTGGGAATCAAGAAATACCGGGAGTAGCATCCTTGACCCCTTTCCTGCGCCGGAACCACCTCTATCGCCCCTTTCTGCAACAAGACCAGAACCTCCTGTTGTAAGAGAAGCAAATGATCCTCCGAACACCAATCCTGGCGAGGAGAAAACTCTTGAAAGGGAAGGGCGTACCCGTTTTCTACAAGATTCAAAACCCAACGATCTGTGGTAATCAGTTTCCAATCTTGTAGAAAAAGGGACACCCGACCCCCCCACAGGACCAGCATACTCCAAGATGGGGGATCTAGGGCTGCTTCCCCGAGGTACCAGTGGGAGGGGCAGGAGAAGAGGAGGAGGAGGACTGCTGCTCGAGGGCTCCTCGAAGACGGCCTCTATTCTTTCCCCTGTACGACCTATACAGGGGGTTTTGCTGTTGACGGCCACGAAAGGAAGCCGCCTTCCCAAAGCCTCTATCTTTTATAACCATACCCTCTTGGCTGAGACTGTAGACCCAAAGACCTTGCAGTCGCTCTACTGTCCTTAAAACGCTGCAGAGCAGAGTCCGCCTTGGTGCCAAAAAGTCTCGGTCCATCGAAAGGGAGATCTAAAAGAGTAGCTTGAACATCCAGAGAAAGTCCAGAAGATCTGAGCCAGGCCTGCCTCCTCGTGGCAACAGAAGAACCCATAATCCGGGCAACCGAGTCTGCAGTGTCCAAACCCGACTGGATAACTTGCCGGGCAGCTGCCTGAGAGTCCGACAGAGCCTCAAGAAAATGAACCCGATCTTCATCTGGAAGTTTAGGGGCCAGCTGTTTAACAGAGTCCATAAGAGCATGAACGTACCTCCCCAGTAAACAAGTGGCATTCGTAGATTTCAACGCCATACTTGCTGATGAGAATACTTTCTTGGCTGACTGTTCCATCTTTTTAGAATCCCTATCCCCTGGAGTGGTAGGGAAGGACCCAGTCGATTGCTTGGAACAAGAAGCTTGAATCACCAAACTTTCCGGAGATGGATGCGCAGAAAGAAAGGCTGGATCACCTGGAGCTGGTCTATATCTCCTTGCGATAGACCTGGAAACTGCAGGAGCTGATAAAGGCTTTTGCCACACCTCCATGATGGGCTCAGTCAATGCCTCATTGAAAGGCAGAAGAGGCTCACTAACAGAAGAAGTAGTATTAAGGACTTCAGTTAAAATGTTCGACTTAACTTCCGCTGAGGGAAGCTGAAGATCCAACAACTCAGCTGCCTTCCTTATTACTACATAAGGAGCAACATCCTGAGAGATGACCGCTTTAGGTGAAGAAATCTCCCATTCTGGGGAAGTAGCTAACCCACTGGCCTCTTGCAAGCCCTCGAATTCATCAACAGAATAGAGTATCTCCCCTTCCTCCTGCTCCTGTCAATATTCATCCTCCTCCAACAGCCTTTGAGCATCTCTTCTGGAACGGTGGTTCAGTATCTGCGTCGGCGGCGCCGTCCGCAGCGCCGGAGACAAAGGAACCAGGGTCGAAGGAGGACCTTCTGAAACGGGCAACGGCGCCGTACGAATACGAGGCGGCGCCGAATCGACACCGGACGGAGTCTGAGGATTCTGAGTCGAAAACCTCGGCGCCGGAAACTGCCAGGAAGGAGCCGTCGGCATAAAGGGCACAAAGGGCGCCTGGGAGTACTGCTGGGGAACACCCAAGTTAAAGGCAAGCGGACATACGGGGCCAGAAGGCGCACCGGTAGGGTAGGATGCCCTGGCAAACATGTCATACATAGCATTTAAAAAATGCGTGAGATCCGTTCCAGGTCCTGGAAAAGGAGGGTAAGGATCCATACCTCCCTGATTAGAATCCATACGAGGACGAACCGGAGGCTGGTTAAGCGGAGCAATTGAGGACGGCGCCGGAGACTTTCTCGGCGCCGGAGACTTTCTCGGCGCCGGAGACTTTCTCGGCGCCGGAGACCCTCTGGGCGTCGAAGAACCTCTCGACGCCGGCGAATCCCTCGGAGTCGGCGAATGCATCGGAGTCGCTTGCGGAGAAGGCGATGGAGAAACAAAGTCCTTTCCCCGGCGCCGCTGAACAGGAGAAGCTGACATCGAAGCCACAACCTTGGAAGAGTGACGTCGAGAACTGTCTCTTCTTCGACTTCTTATGCTTCTTGGATCTAGAAGTATGCGAAGTCGATGACTTCGAACGCTTGCGACCTCTTTTCTTTCTTCTCCATAAAGAGTTTCGCCTCCCGCTCTTTCAACGCCTTAGGATTCATTTTTCTGCAACACTAATACCCATCGACGTCATGATCAGAAGATAGGCACCAGAGACAGTCATCGTGAGGGTGTGTAATCGACATATGACCACCGCACTCTCTGCAGGGCTTAAAACCAGACTTCTTTGAAGAAGCCATTTCTCCAGGAAATCGAAGGAAATACAGAGAAACAAAGTAATCTCGAAGAAAATGGAGAGTCCCAGAAAAAAACGTTACGCGTCGACGGCGCGGAAAAAAGGGAACTGACGTCAGCACGCCGACTAGGTCTTATGGCTCCGATGACGTCATACGGAGTCACAAGCGGAGCCGTGCTATTATGACGTCCTTGTCGACGTGGGAGAGCTAGGAAAATAATTTCCGAGGAAATGCTGGCGCAGGGGGTATTCAAAAGATGAGGAATTCACAGGCAGATGTATCCATCAGAAATGTGGTGTCCGTCAACATGCAGTCCACTTCCTTGCATCTGCCGTATGGAATACTTCCTCTGCCAACCGAAGAATGGCAGGAGTCAATAGCATGAATAGGAGATGGACACCGATAACAAAAGAATTGCTTGTGAACTGCTCACACCAAGCACAAATGCTGGTGATTAGTGTTTCTTCTCTGATTATGTGTTAAGTTTAGTGTAATGATCAGTCTCTCCACAAGAACTCTCTTCTACGTGACCGTCTCTGATTGGTGTGTCTCATACAAAGATTAAGTTTGGTACACCTTGAGCAGATTGGAGTGAGCATGCACAGAATAGTATTGTACTGAAGAACAAGTTACTTACCTTCGGCAGCTCTCTTTCTGGTGGATACTAGGTCTAATCACAGATTAGTTCCTCTTTTTAAATAGCCCCAGGTGCCAGACTGAATCCAGGAGATTTTCAGTATTTTTCACCCTACGTGCCAGTACATGGCTTCTTGTGGCTCCGTTGACTCCACTGCGCCCTGAAAGCAATGACACGAGTTTCATATAGGTGTTAACTCAGCACGCTGACATCAGTTTCTTTCTGGACTTCATCTGTGCCCTCAGATGTTGAGCCCAAAAACAAGTTCTTGGTCAGTTTGCAGGTCTCTAATTTGCAGCCATTTTAGATGACAATAATTCGGAGAGGCAGGAAGGCAATGAGGAATCTGCAGCTCGATTAGGAGTACGGACCAGAAAGAGCGTTACCGAAGGCAGATAAACTTCTAACCAGAGATTCCTTATATTTAGAATAGATACCAAAGCAGTACCTTCCTCTGTGGTGGATCTATGAAATGACTTAGACCAAAAAGTCCTGAAGAACTGAACGGCCAAAATGCCATTCCCATTAGGACTGACTCTCAGGGCAGTGTGCTGTGTGGATGTGTGCACTGACACAGCATTGTAGCCTGGCAAGTATGCAGGACAAGCACTTTGCGCGCAAAAGCAATGGTATCATCCTTGGCACTAGCGGAATGAGCTCTTATTATTCTGGAGGCTGCTTCATGGCCCAGTCATATCAGATTTTTATGGAGAAGACTTTAGACCTGGACAAAGTCCATTTCTGCACTGCTTTGCCCTTCTTTGCCCCGATCTTCTCAATGGTCTTTGATCTTATCAATTTAAAAGTTGAGCGTTCTTTCGGGATACAAACAAGTCACCTCAATACCAACCACCTCCGTGACCTCTCTCAATATGGTTTCAACCCCCCCCACGCAGCACTGGCAATGCCCTCATCGCTGCCATTGGCATCTACCTGATCATGAACAGAGGAAACACATCAGTACTCATCCTGCTCGACTTCTCAGCTGCCCCCACCCTATCCTCATACAATATCCCTCAAAGCCACCATATGTGGAACTGCATTGTCATGGATCAGCTCCTTCCTCATAGGACTCACACAGTGGGCCATCCTGACACCAAACACCCCTGTATCCGCCACCCTCCTCTGCGGGGTCCCCCAAAAATACTCACTTGGCCTACTTGCCACCACTCGCCAATATCATCCGTACCCACTGATTCAGCATCATCTTGTATGCCGACAACACGTAGCTCATCCTTTCCCTCTCGGATGACACAACCAACAAGCGGACTAAGTTCAACACTTGCATTTCTGAAGTCACCAACTGTCTGAAGCTCAAAGCAAACAAGGAGGTGGTAGTACACTTCGGAAAAGACACCTCACTGTTGTCCTCAGCCTGGTGGCCATCCAAACTCTGACCAGTACCCATTCCGGCCAGTCAAGTCAAGAACCTAGGGATAGTGGTAGACAATCAGCTCTTGATTATCCAAATCAACAAGGTCACCTCCTTCTGCTTCCACACCCTCAAAATTCTCAGAAGAATCTTCAATGACTCTCGCTTAACAGCCATAGAACAGTCATTCCTGTTACCTGCAAGCTGGACTATGGCAACGCTCTCTCTCTGCATCACCACTCTGCTCCCCAAGAAGCTCCAGGTCATCCAACACGCAGCAGCCAGACTTGTGCTCAAACTCCTAGCTCGAACACACATTTCAATGTCCTCCACTCTCTTCCTGTCCACAAACGCTTGCACATCAAACTACTCACACAGATGTACAGAGCCCTTACAAGTTAGACCCCCACATACCTTAACAACTGCACCCACATGCCTCAACAGCCACCTCAGTTTCCACACTCTGACCAGAAACATCTGGTCAGCCAGCTGCCTGCTCACCTTAGTTCCCCAAAGGCCAGAGCCGACGGGCACGCTTTCTCTTACTTGGCTCCTAAAGAGTGGAACGACCTTCACGTACACATCAGGCTACCCGTTCACATCAGGCTACCCGTTCAGTCCTCCAATTTCGCAAGAAACTGAAAACCTTTTCCATTAGACCGAGTCTTGGTCAGCACAACCGCTTCCTTCTAGTGCCTGGACACCCTCCCAGGTGAGATGTGTAGTATTCAAATATTCATGGCATACAAACATAACCTAGTCTCTCTCCCTCTTTTGAGGGGTGAGATGGGGCAAAGAATGTCGGTAGAGTAATTAATTCTTCAACGTAAAAGACAGTCATACCTTTTGGTAGAAAGTCTCTCTAATCCTCAGCACCAGTTTATTCAGAAAGAAGGTGCTGTAGGGGGGCTGGACAGACACCGCTTGAACAGGCCTCGAAAAATCTACTCGCCCACTCGCTATGGCGAGACAGATTTTATCAATTCAAGCTATTTTTTCTTACCTGGTTCTGGCAAGTGAACTTCAGCTGGAATGAACACGTGTTCTTTTCATTCAGAAAGTGAATGAGCAATAAAGACTCCTTTAATCTTGTTTTTATCTTGACACATTTGTTGTCTGTTCAAGGACAGAGGTCAGATTTCAGTTTGTCTTTTTACTAATTGTTTCTTATCTTACCCTGGAATAAGGCATTTACTTTTCTTTCTCTTATTACAACTAGAGGTTTTTTTCAAATGAGCTGTTTGACAATCATTGTGAAACAAAAGGCTGTAAGATGTCATGTTTTTCAAAATATATCCGGAATTACAAAAGGTTTTTTTTTTTAAACTCAAAAGTGTGATGTAAACAAAGATATAAATAGGAGCAAAACAAATAAGAATACTTAACTTGGTGATGTGCAAATGACGAATAGTTGCAGAAACTCTAATTCTAAACATTAGACACTAGTCTCATCAGTAAAACCACATGTCGGTGGGAAATGTTGTGGCCATTTCAATGGAAAATCTGTTGATTGCAAATAAATGTTACCACTTCATGTTTTAGGTATGTGTTTATTAAAAGTGACAGTTTTTAAACCTGATTTGAGAAATTCCTGCCCCCGCCCTGATGACAATGCGGTTAATGAACTAAGAGGCAAGTCAGCGGTCGTTTGTATCCTATATGTGGCTTGATTTGTATTATATATGGAGCTAAAGTTTATTCTATTAAATCAAGTGATTTTTTTTTTTTGTACAGCAGACATGCTGAACTCGCTTATTTGAAGGTGCTCTCATATGTGATAAAGAAGAAAATGGCAGCTCGGTGATCTAAAATATTTGCCCAGGATCACAAAGTTTGAAACCAGTTTATGGGTCAAGAGCATTATAATTAGGTCAAGTAGATTATTTAAGTCACTAGACCTGCAGGTCTAGTAAAATCTTTGTTATGTTATCATAATTTGTCGCGCACAGCTACTCAAAAGAGTGTCCCGGCGCAAGCCCAAGAGTAACAAAGAAACAGCAGAAGAAAGGCCAGGACAAACTAGTTAAACAGGAAAGTTCTGAGTTTTTTCCTAAACTGAGTAGGATTCTCAAGACTACGCAGATCCAGTGGAAGGGAATTCCAATATGTTCCAGCCAGATAGGCCAATGAGCTGCCCCCCCTTACGTTTCAGGCGAAACCTGGGGACAGTGGCCAGGAGCATGTTCGAGGAACGAAGAAGCCTGCCCGGAGTGTAAAACTGAAAGCGTTTCCTGAGATAGGCAGGGCCATACCCATAAAGCGCAGCATGAGCAATGACCAAAGCCTTGAACATAATCCTAGCTTTAACTGGCAACCAGTGTAAGTTACGCAGATGTTGCCTAACACTGGAGCGCTTGGGTAGGTCCAACAACAGCCGAGCAGCAGCATTCTAGACAACCTGCAACTTGTCCAAAAGGTAGCAAGGGAGACCGAGATACAGCGCATTCGCATAATCCATGTGGGAGGTGACCAAAGCGCGAATGACAGTTTCTTTAGCAGGAAGAGGCAGCAGTGGCAAAAATCTACGGAGGAGTTTTAAAATGCCAAAGCAAGTGCCAGTTAGTTTGCTGATCTGGTTACCAAAGCTAAGCTTTTCATCAAACCAGATACCAAGATTTTTTACAGGGTGGCCAGATGGAGAGGGGCTAGGGGAATCATTGGGCCAAAAGTTATGCCAAAACAATGGGGGGGGAACTCCCCAAAGAAAAGGATCTCAGTTTTGTCTGAATTACATTTTAACTGAGCCAACGAAAGCCAGTTAAATACAGCAGACAGGCAAGCCTTGACATGAGAGGTGGCAGCCTCGTGCTTCTTCCAGGTAAACAAAAGTTGAGTGTCGTCGGCATAGGCAACCACTTTAGCACCCAGGTCCTCGGCCAGCTGAATAAGAGGGGTCATATAAAGATTGAATAACAAGGGACTCAATATAGACCCCTGAGGAACCCCTGTCAGCAGAGTTTGAGATGTTGACACAAAAGGGAGGATCCAAACTTGCTGGGTTCTATTTTCCAAAAAGGATTTTAACCTCTCCTAGGCGGCACCGATGATGCCCAACTTCTGCAGACGTGCAAGGAGAAGTGAATGGGGGACAGTATCAAAAGCGGCCGAGCGGTCCAATAGGACCAAGGCGGCCCAGCCCCCAGCATCCAAAGTCTCACGAATGGCCTCCGCTACTTCCACTAGGGCAGACTCAGTACTATATGAGGCCTGTTGAAGCTAACGCGACGAGCTGAAGGTATCACAATTAGAAAGACCATATTTAGGGTGAGGAGACGCAGATAATAGCAATGACTCGGAAGGGGTGTATATAGGAAAAGTAAGGACGAAAATTGAGGTCCCGCTGTGGCACCATGATGGATTTAGGGAAAAGCGTATGGATCAAACCTTTGAGAAAACTTCACAACAGTTCATTTAAGCAAAAATGGTTGTTCTGGGAAATGCAAAAAAGGTCAACAGATAACCTTTAACATTAATATAAATCACAAAAGAGAGACTGGGGCTTTTTATTAGGTCCAGCATACACGCCCTATAGATAAATGGTAAAAACAGAGTATGCAGTCCCTAAGAAAGGCGGTGACTGAGGAAAAGAGGGGTTGTGTCCCAGGTGCCAGGAGGTTGAAAGGACAACTAGGGGGATCGCTCCTATAAGGAGCAAGGGCCCTCACACCCTAGAAGGTGCCATGCTTCATTGGGTAGCTCCTCATTGGGCCGGCACTGCAATGCCCAGCGGGCCCCGCGAAGGGGTTCTTTGCCGGAGGTCTTCTCTTTTTGCCGATGTGAAGTCTGAGGGGTGGGGGTCAAAAAACTAATGTGAGTAGAGACGGTAAAGTGCGGTTGAGAATTAAAATAGCTATAGGCAACCCACAAGATATCCTTTATTCACTGGGTTTCTATGCTATAGTAAAAACAAGGACTGTAAAGTCGTAGCTGGAGAGGGGAAATTTATAACCTCTCGAGCTCAAATTAGTATGTGTGCAGTGAAAGGGGTCAACATGTTTCATGCCTGTTTAAAGTCCAAGGGATCTCGGCATTTCGTCCGGTCAAAGGGATCCTCGTCTACTCGGACAGGGACGGATTGAGTATGTGTGAAGTGACGTACCCTGGTAGCTGGACTCGTTATGTAGTCCAGCACAAATAAAGAACAAGGTACCTTCTGGATACACCTAGAGGGGGGAACTATACTTGTGGGAGGAGAGAAGGGGCAGCGATTTGCACTCTCAGGGTATGAGACCTGCCCAGGCCCGGTAGACACAAAGTCCTTATAGGAGCGATCCCCCTAGTTGTCCTTTCAACCTCCTGGCATCTGCGACACAACCCCTCTTTTCCTCAGTCACCACCTTTCTTAGGAACTACATACTCTGTTTTTTGCCAACTTTTAATATTACCCACTGCTGGACCACAGACAGAACAAACAGTAACACATCCGATAGCTTAGCTTGTTACTGATCTTTGTTACGGGAGCCACAAAAAGGACGCCTAGCCACCAAGAATCCATTACTTCGGAAGGCAGATGAATGCAGTCAGTTTCCACTGTTCAGTCACCACATTCCTGATCTTGAGAACTCTGGGCAGGCAAAGGCTTATTTGAGTCCCGTGCTCTACTCTAGGCATGAAGTGTCCCCAAGAGAATGCAGTCTTGGGAACTCCAGCACACAAATGTGCTGACATTGTGTGTTTTCGCAGATGGAGAACCGCTTAAGCCAAGCTTCTTCCAATTGCTGAAAGATAACCGGTGCCACCTCGGGGTATAACTGCCGTTCGTGGTCTGCTAGGGATCGTCAGCTGAGTTCCCCCCACTCTGGCATTTAATGATCCCTCCAAGTGGTTCACAAGCAGGGAAACGCCATGTCTATTCGGCCAAGACAAAATGCACATAGCCTCCTGGCACAGGACCGGGGACCCTACACCACTCATGCTTGAATCAGTACCACATGGCGGTGTTGTCTGTAAGACCTGAACCAGCCTTCCCTTCATGGACAACAGGAAGGCCTTCAATGTCAAGCAAATGGCCTGTAACACCAGTATATTGATATGGAGGCGGACCTCCGCTGGAGACGAGCTGTCTGACCTCCACCTCTCATAGATGAATTCCCGAACCCACTAGTGACTCGTATGTCACCACACAGCTCTGGTTGGGGCAGGGAGAGGGGTCTGCTGCTGGTCCAGTTGTGTTGGAGCAGCCATCACTGCAGATCTTTTGCAGTCTCATCTGAAACTTGGATGGAGTCTGAAAGGTTTCTTTGGTGCTGAGCCCACTGAGACTTGAGATCCCACCGCAGAGCCTGCATGTGCCACCTGGCGTAGTTGACAAGCCGTAGGCCCAGAAGCTTCTGAGCCATCCTCACTGAGGCTGCAACATTGGGATCATAGCCCACATGTTCTTGACTTGTTACTCTGGAGGAAAGGCCTGAGTGCACTGTTTCCCGGATTACTGCAGCGAAAAGAGCCTCTGTGAAGGAGTCAGGTGTGACTTTGGCACATTGAACGTGCACCCCAGCAATGTTAGAAGGTTGCTGTTGTCTGGAGGTGGATGACCGTAAAGAAGCCTGCCTTTAGCTGTCAGTCATTGATGTAGGGGAAGGCTGGTACTCCCGACGGTATGCTGCAGTCACCGCCATCAACTTTGTGATCACCTTAAGGCAGAGGTCTTCAAACTGTGGGGCGCGCCCCCCTGGGGGGCCGTGGCTATGTTCTAGGGAGGCACAAATGCCTTTGTAAATACTTGTAATTGAAGATGGCCTGGAAGTGCGACTTACTTTATCGCGTTTCCAGGCTGTCTTAATTTACATCCAGCAGGTAAAGGGCATAGAAAACTATGCCAACTGTTATTCTTGGTGCTGTGGTGGCAGCGTCAAAGACATGGCTAAGTGGCTAAAAAGAAAAGAACAACAATTTCTTTATTTTGATTTTTCACATTTAGCCAGCTGCCTATGAAATAAAGCGTATACCATAACGTGGTAACACTCAATTGTTATCTTGATCTTGTACAACTTGTTTTTGTTCGAAGATGTATTTTCAAATCACGAGGTAAAGTCACTCCACCGATTTAAAAAGTGTACTTATCTCCATATCTTATCCAATTGAATTACAAATATGCAAAGCAGTAATATTGCTGTAAATGTTCATGCGGTAAGGGGATAGGGATGATGCAACAAAGGCCACATACATTTGTTTTAATCCCAAAAGTAATGGAAAAAGTTTATATGAATGGGGACAGCGAAGGGTTTAACACAACTGTCATAGGGATAAACAAACCATTTGTCAATCATGTTACAGATAACCACTCTGAACCCAGGGATAGTGTTAAGTCAGCCAGAACCAACCAACTTTACTCAATAAGGAGCTGTGACACTATCACTGAGCGCAGGGATTGTGCCAGGATGATTAGAGTTCATATACTGAGTCGCCCTGGGAGAGGCAATATTAGCTCATGTGAGAAGATAGGCTCAAATGTGATACCAATGGTCCCACCAGACAGTGGGTGCTGTGGATGAAACTGCTTTTCACCAACTATTAGACTACTATGTTGGAATGTAGCAGGGCTAAGGCCTAAGCTGATTGACCCAGAATGGTTGTCCTATATATCAGATTATGATATCTGTTTATTTCAAGAAACCTGGGCAACAGAGAAGGTATTTATAAATGGGTACACCTCACTTAGCGTAGATGCAAAACCAGCTGAGCAATTTGGGAGAGCGATTGGTGGACTTATGATTTTAATTAGAAATGAATGCATTAGTAAACTCAGACAAATGACAATTGATAGCCCTGATTAAACGGGGGTCATTGTTACCTTTTCAACAGGATTCAGTATAGCTATTTTTAACATTTATGTTAGAACTCTAAGGGAATCTGAGAAATCGCCTACCCTGTCACTTTTGGAAGAAGCCTTGGACACTGTCCCAGCTAAGATAAAAATTGTGGTAGCAGGAGATTTTAACACTTCATTTGAACCCTCTGAAGATTTAAACGAGATCACAAGACTGGAAGATGAAATATGGAGTATTCCTTCCCTATTGGGAGAGCCAAAGAAAACAAATCTCTCCAACCTTGCATTACAATTAGAATCGTTAACAATTAGCAGGGGGCTTAGAGCATGCAATGGGCGCACTGTTTCCGATCCTAATAGAACAGTAACATTTTAAAAGAGGGAATTGCACTAGTGTAATCGATTATGTACTTGTTGATTTGAGATTATGGCCCGTTTTGGTCGATGTGTCAGTTGCAATGCGTCTTGATAGTGATCACAACTCTCTAGAAGTGACTCTGGGAGATGACTTGTTGAGACAAGGAAATAACCTTCGCATAACTACTGTACCTACTCCCCTTGTAACAAATAATCGCCGATATGTTTCATGGCCAAATGCAATGTCCAACTATAAACCCTATAGGCAAATCTATAGTCTTGTTGGAGGAATATGTGGGATTTAGTGAGGAAGCTGTCCCCATGTCTAACATACATGCTGGCTTATTTGAAGTGCTGAGAACGGTCTTTTACAAGGAGGCCCCTAGTGTGAAATCTAACCCTGCTAAGGAAGAAAAATGGTTTGACCAAGCTTGTAAAATAGCTAAAACATCACTAAGGCTGGAATTCAGGGTGACCGGGCTAGGATTAGTGAAGCAAGATCCACCTATAAGGGAGCCCTGACTAAGGCAAAGAGGAGTTGGGATAGCAATCTATGGCAGAAAATCTTGGATGCCAGTAAGATTAATGACATCAAATTATTTTGGCATCTTGTGGCCCAAACAAAGGGAGATAAGCTTAAACCACATAATTATAACATCTTGCCTGATAAATGGGTGTTACACTTCTCTACCCTATATGCACCTGGGGATTTGCATGATTTAAGCTGTAGTACTGACAATACTGATGTTTTTACATCTTTGGATCCTTCCGCTACGATCGTCTTTAGTCTTGACGACACAAGTAGAGCGATTGATTCTTTAAAACCTGCTAAAGCTCCTGGCCGGGATAAAATTCCGGGAATCTTATATAAATCTGAACCCCTGATTTGGTCTGCATGTTTAAATCTACTGTCTAATGCGATAGCAGCAGGGAGGTCAGTACCTGATTCTTGGCTCGGGCTGGAATTATAGCAATTTATAACAAGCATTGGCATAGCCAATAGGTCTCGCCTTTGGGACCTTATAAGTGTTTAGCCATGCAACAGTTGATGTTGTTGCACCAAGGATATTGTGCTGGATAACTAAACACTTATAAGGTCCCAAAGGCGAGACCTATTGGCTATGCCAATGCTTGTTTACAATTTAAGTTAAGCAGCCTATTTATTTAGAGCATATCTACACTACGCTGCAGCTGATGTTCCTTATTGGTGCAGAAATTTGATGCTCTGACTTATTTAAAACTGTAAAGGATAGCAAAGAAAGACTTATGTTTTGCACGGTACACCTGTATTGTACTGTACTGTAGGTACATATATATACTCCTGACAAAGTGCCGAAACGCATATACAGGTCGGTAGTGCACTGCCCATGGGAGTGCTTGGAATGCAAGAGTTTCTGCTGGTTATGTGGCCTGTGTTTCCATGTCATGAATGGTTGTGCTCCTGAGTTGCTGCTTCTTGGCATGCACTTAAGTGAAAAGGAGTGAGAGGAAGGGTGCCTAAACATTAGATGTTAGTATCTGAACGGGGAGAGAGAAAGAGTGTGTGTGAGTGTGTGAGTAGATCATCTGGAAGTATTTTGGCGTTGTGTGTGTATGGTAAAAACTGCTCAAGCCATGCTGCAACAAGTCGGATGTAGTATAAAAGTATAAAAATAGAAGCAGCTGCATGTGCAGATATTTACCACTTTTTGAGTGGTCTGTGCCACACATTTTAAAGTACATTGAACACTGAGCATAGGAAAAGACCATAGGTGAAGGATACCACTCTTGACAAGTGTACACTTCCACCGGCCATAGGATATGCTTCGCAAGTCCACCCCGGAGGAGCAGAGCAGCAACCCATAGGCATGGACATTAATTATGCAGCATGCCATAGTATATGCTCTGAGGGGCTCCACCGTCTAGTATCAGAGAAGGAATAATTCAAGTCACAGTATATACATGAGAAGTCCATATGGGGAGCGATCCACAGGATAACGTATTATACCATGAGCTATAGTATAGGGCCTGAAGCTATCACCCCACCCAGCGGATGAGCAGCTATTATACAACCAGCCTTGGCATACGCATGTTGAGTCCACCCTGAAATGTAGGAGGAGTGAAATGTAGGAGGAGTGGAATAGGCACTATGCAACCGGATAATGAATGCTTTACAAAACTCAGTTTTGTTCCTCCTCGTGCACTGCCCTCAATGAGAGACTTCGTTAATGGGCATTTAAGACAGTTGCAGAGACTTAAAAAGGAATAATATAAAAAGAACAGGATTGTGAAATCCAATTGAATGTAGCAAGTAGTTCACCGTTCTAAGTGGTTAATCAAACTGGCCGCAAGACACTTTTTTTAAATTGCGCTCCATCCAGGATCTATCTTTCTGGGGCGAGAGGCTCACAAAGCCCTTCTAAGCCAAGGGATGGGAGACAAAAATCTGCAAACTTCCTGGGTCTTTAATATTAATGGAGTGGGAATTAGGTTGCACTCGGTGGAAGACCTCCATTCCAGGATTCACTTTTGCAAAATGTAATTTATTTGATGTTGTTGACTGAAGCCCCTGAAAGACGGACAGCAATAAAAAACACAGACATAATGCAAAAGGCTTTGGGGTGCATGAGGCAGTCTCCCTGGACTGATGCATGCTTCTCCCTATGCCCGAGCACAGTCACAATTAAAAACTCTCCCTCGTGGACAGCTTTCACTTTGCAAATCCAATCCCAACCTCTTTTAAGGAAGTGGTGCGGCACTGATGCTTTGCGACTGCAATTATGGCTGCAAAGCACGGAAAGCCAGAAGGCGCCTCATCGCGCGCTGTAAGGGTGTCGCGAGGAAAGCCAGACGGCGGCTGTGCGCGTGCCCGCGCGCGTAACCGCAAGCTTGAGGCCAGCAAAAGCGTGTGGTCGGACTTTTAAAAGCCCACTTACTAAATGTCTCGGCCAGAGCAGCGCATGCTCTGGCTCAGGCGAGCGAGACCTAAAAAGGGTGATGCAAGTGACCCATCAAATTATTGGCCTATCAGCCTTATCAACAACGCCCAAAAAATCTTTGCCAAACAGGTTTTGGAAAGGCTCCTTTATTGGGTGAATATGAATGAAATATTGCCCCTCCTCCAGCCTGGTTTTAGAGCAAAAGTTAGCACAATAGACCAGATTTTTAGTTTTTCTGTTTTATACTGGAAATACGTTCTCTTACAGAACCAAAAACTTTATGTGGCTTTTATTGATCTTAGAGCAGCATTCGGTCTTATCCCACGGCAAAGATTATGGCAAACCCTGCGGGAAATGGGGGTCCCTGGCAACCTAGTACATTTAATGAATACATTACATATAAACAATTATGTCCAAGTTCGCTGGGGTCCCAATGGAGAATTAACCGATCGTATCCCCATTGAGAGAGGAGTCAGCCAGGGCTGTGTTTTGGCACCCACACTATTCTCTTTATAAATTAATGATGTGGTAGCACTCCTGGAGCAATGTAGGAATGACTCGCCGGCCCTGAACGGTAAGAAGGTCCCCATTCTTTTATTTGCAGATGACTCCCTCTTGATCTCCAAAACACCCATGGGACTCCAGATTTTGATTGACAAATTTTTAAGTTTTGGTAATTCTAGAGAACTAGAGCTGAATGTAAATAAAACTAAGTATATGGTATTTGAGAAGACCAAAAAGAAATGCCGTATTGTTAGTGCAGGTAGTGAGGACCTCGAAAGAGTACATAATTTTGACTATTTGGGCATTAGATTAATGGACCATCTTAGGTGGACAAGCCAAATGAAGAAAAGCATGTTCATAATTGAGCATAGATCAAATGCTGTGATAAGGTTTTACAACCAAACATCACCTATAGTTTCAACCACCCTGGAAGTTTATTGAGCAACAGTTCAGGGTGCGGCGCTATATGGGGCCGATATTTGGGGCCACGCTGGCCCTCACTTGCTGACATCAGAGGAAAATAACGTTATTAGGAAACTGCTTGCTCTGCCATCATGTTCACCTCTCACCCCTATGTTTTTCGACGTGGGAATGAAAAGAGTTGCCGACCTGGTTGCTTTAAAAACTATAATCTACTGGTTTCGACTCTGGACCACACCAGAACCCGTAGCTTATAGAGATTCCCTAATGGATTTATTAAAACTCCCAGGAGCAAGGAACATACCATGGGTTAAATTTATTTCAGGTTGGCTGGGCAAACTTGGTAGGCAGAGTTAATAGGATGATCCAACTGTGATCTGCAAAAATGACCTTAAGATGTTAAAAGCTGGCTATTGGGCTTATACAAACGAGAGATACATAACTAATAGCCCTAGCGGATCTTTGACTAATATGTTTTTAGATTTTAAGTCAGTCCCAGTATTTGAGACGTTTTTAGATTTTATATCTCCGCCTCTAACAAGGAGCTTGTTTTTACCTTTTTGATAGGGATCTCTTCCTCTATGATCTTTCACATGCAAATGGTGTCTAAACCAAGATCTTGCAATATGCCCTGCATGTGGTTTGAACGACAAGGATGAGACATATATAATGTACTTTTGCTCTGAGTACTGTAATTCACGCCGCAACGGGGTTGTACCCATTTGTCGCAATATGGGAACAAGAAGCCATCTGGCAGCCTTTAGGATCTTAAAAAGTGATACATCTATAAAAATTGTATTTGCAGTGAGCAAATTCCTACAAGCTGTTTGGTTCAGGAGAACTAAAATTTTAAACTTGCTCGCTTGAAGACGTGTTAATACTGGGCTCAATAAATACGCTAACATCTTTTTTAATTTTGATTGTTCTTTGCACATTAGTACTTCTGCACTATGCAAGGTCACTTTAAGGTTCTATCGCTTTATTTAAAAAAAAAAATGTATATGGATGTTGCCTCGTGGGACTATTTAGGCAGATAACAGATGCCTTATCTTTCAGAAAGCTGCTCAGATTAAAGGAACTATCGTTTAGCTTTTATTAACTATGTATTGCTCTTAGACATATCTTATTATCCTTATGAATTATGTATCTTAATCATCTAGTTTTACGCATATGATCTGGTAGTGTCATGTATAGTCACCTTACGTATGTATTGCTCTGTTGTACTCCACTCCTGGAGGTATACTCTGATACCTTATGAGGTTTATGCAGCTATCTTGTACTAAAGGAATGATGACGAATTAGACTTACTTTAATGTAAAAATGTGAGAAGATACTCGTCACTTTTTAAACTATTTTTATATGCGAATGATTGTTTTATAAGTTGTGTGTTGTACTGTTGCGTTTGTGTGTGCACTTTGATGGTTATTCATAACCGAATAAAGTATTTCTACTACTACTCCAATTGGTATTGTTTTATTGTATTTTCTTGATTACTTTGGGGTCCAGTGTACCACTGTTGTGCCAGTATTTCTTTGGACCTCAGACCAATGGCCCCAAGAGAAGGGGAAATGTAATCAGGGGAGACACAAAAGGGACAAGATGGAGGCCCATTTTGTCAATAAGGGGCAGAGAAGACCGCCATTTCGCAAGACACACTATCTCATTACTGAATCAGGTGCAATGGCACTCTGCCCAGGAGTGAGAGGCCCACTGCATAACAATTAGGACTGCCTTCATTTATAAAAGAGGATGGGAGGCTCACTTTTCTTCCTAGCATTAGAGGTGAGCGCACCTTCGCTGCAAAGTGGTGGACAACATGCCGGAGCTCATTTTATTCTGAAAGGGACAGACAATCTGTTCCAAGATTCGAGTGATGGCCATGCATGGTGGGGAAGAGGTAAAAGAGGCAGAGGCAGGGCTTTAAGTGGGCCGGGTCTGTCCGGGTCTGAGCACCGGCAGTTATTTTCAGGGGGCCTCGAAAAGGGTCTCTATCGGGCTCTATTTTCGGGCCTCGCAGAGGTAGTCCGTTTTCTTTTTTAGGTCGAGCCTAGAGTAGCGCGCATGCGCTGCTCTGCGAGACTTTCTGTAGGTGGTTTTAAAAGCTGACCACACGCTCGTGCACAATGTCCTTTTCCGTGCGGTTACCCGCACGGCCGCCATCTGTTATCAATTATCGTGCCCAGACGCGGGCGCGATAATTGAAAACACATCACGCCCGTGCGGGTAACCGCAAGCAATAGGCCATGGTGCACGAGCGTGTGGTCAGCTCAGCACGCTGCCGCGCTCGCCCCCGCTCCTCTCTGACGCTGCCGTCTCTGCTGTCCAGCGCTTCACTTGTGCTGACGCTGCCTCGTCCCGAGAAGAGAGGGCTGGTCGAGGCACACTCGGCTGTCTGCTCCGAGCTGACTTTTGTGTTTCCTACCATCGGAATATGTAAGTTTTAAAACAAAATCAGTTAAACACACGCTTCCGTGTATACATGAAAAGAAGCCCCGCTTCACCCCTTCCCCGTGCATTCGCCCGTTTCAGTTGAACCCGTCGTCACTAGCTTGTTTAACACGTTTGTGAAAGCCGTATTTTATAAGCATTACCCAGCAGGCACAAGCGGCTACGCTCCATTTGCCCACTAGATGCCGCTCTGGAGCTGAAGATGGACCTCATCCAGCTGCTATCGCTCTCTGCTCCTGTATTGTTCCTATAATCCAATGCAGTGAGACGGGGGCTGGCTCTGGCTCCGCTTGTGAAGGTTTGATGATCTATTGATAACGTAATGCCACTGCAACCGCCGCAGGCCAAGTGCATCCCCTGGCAGGAAGCAGGACCAGCTCCGCTGTGTTCGCCCGCTCTTAGGACATTCTGTTCTTCTGGTCTGCGTTAAAGGTCCATGGGAACCTCTTCCCTGTTGAGCTGGGTTCTGTTCGGGGGCGCCGCGTCCTTCTTATAGATTAATGCAGAGCAGCTGTAGAGAGACTTCTCGTGCGTTCAGAAATAATGCATTGTAATGCAGTATGGATCGAAGCGACTTCATTAGTGCTGGTTTGAAGTATAAAACAGCCGCTCCTGCATCTCTCGCAGAATTATTGATATATTTAGTTTCTATAGTATTGTCATCAATACAGGCATTATAAAATATTATGGTGTCCGCCTCTTACCGGTGACTTACAACCACACAGCAAACTGTTTTTATGCATCACAGCATTTTTGGAAATAGTGACCAACATCTACCCGATGTTTAACAAGCATTGGCATAACCAATAGGTCTCGCCTTTGGGACCTTATAAGTGTTTAGTTATCCAGCAAAATATCCTTGGTGCAACAACATCAACTGTTGCATGGCTAAACACTTATAAGGTCCCAAAGGCGAGACCTATTGGCTATGCCAGTGCTTGTTTTTCTTGGACTGCAGATAGAGCATTTTTATCATACATAAAAGGGACTCTGGACTGCGAAGATCCTTTCCCTGGTTGTCATTTGTGCGACATATAACATTCAAACCCTGTGCTTTTGTTATGGGACGGTTTATGGTAAAAACCCAATTCACCACACACAGTCTGCTGAAGAAAAAGTACCAGAAATGTAAGATCTGAGTCTAGTCCAGTTACTTCTTCCCAGGGTGGTTTATGCCAGAGTCCCCGGTAGAGCGTAATCTGTGGTGGTACCAGGGCCAGAGGCGCAACTATGGCCAAATTTCAGGAGGGGCTAATAAAAATTTCGGGGGGGGCTAAGTCTTCCAGCAGTAGGCTGAGTGGAGCTGCAGGGGCTCTAAGAAGGGGTGAAAACACAACAAAGCCTGGTTAAAAAGTAAATGGTCTTTTAAAGACCTGTGAAGTACTCGGGTGAGGCTGTGTTAGACTTGGCATCTTTTGGCGTGTTTCCCCTGACTTTTTGCTTTCTGACCTCCTGGTTTTTTACTCTGTTTTTGCTGGTGTAATGATTCTGCGCACTTTCCTCACTGCTATCCAGTGGGAAAGTGCAAGTGCTCCTGTATAAAGTGTGTTATGGATTGGTGTTTCCATGATTGGCCTATTTGATTTATGTGTCAGTCCCTTGTAAAGTGCACTGAGAGTGCCAGGGCCTATAGATCAAATGCTGTTGGTGGGCTGCAGCACTGGATTGTGCCACCCACGCAAACAGCCCGTAAAGTGTAACTCTGGCCTGCCATTGCAGAGCCTGTGTGCAGCCTGGGGCTGCCCTGTCGACTTGGCAAGTGCACACACTTGCAAGTCCCTAAACCTTCCCTTTTCTACATGTTAGTCATCCCTAAGGTAGGCCCAAGGTACCCCTGTGGGCAGGGTGCATTGTATGTGAAAGGTAGGACATGCCCTGGTGTGTGTGGCATGTCCTGATAGTGAATTACAGCCTATTTCGTTTTTCACTATTGCAAGGCTACCTGTTCCCCATAGGCCAGAATGGGCAGTTCTAATTATTACAGCTTATAATCCTAACTGACCCAGGGAACATGGTAGAAATTCGAGTTTAGTATGCCTGGACTCAGAATGATAAAATGCATCTTTTAGTGAAGTTGGTTTTAACATTCTGTGTTTGAAAATACCACTTTTAGAAAGTGGGTATTTTTCTTGTCTAACCATCCAAGCCTGCCTCTGCTAGGTTGTGTATTCCTTGTCTGGAGTGTGAGTGACGGGGGCTGGGGGATGCCAGGAGACGGAGTGAGTCAGCACAGGGCTGAATAGCAAGATCTACATGTAGATGGGTGGAAGGGGATGCACCTGGGACCTGAATAGGGCTGGGCCTTCCCTCCACAATGCTGGCTCCACCTCCTGTGGTGCGTCTGATGTCCCTGGCCTGCACTGTGAAAGGAAAGGAGACTTGTCAACAAAGTGCTCCAGGACTGACCAGAACTGGTTTGGACTAGGCAAAGGCCTCTCTGCCTTCAGAGAACAAAGAGAAATGGAGGATAAAAAGGGGGACCCAAACCCCAGAAAATTGGAACTCTTTGGGATCAAGAAGACTGCCAAGAAGAAGAGCTGGAGAAGCTGTGAGGAGGAACTACCACTTTGCTGTGTGCTTTGCTGTGTTGGCCTGCAGTGGCTGCTACTGTCTTTGGCAGTGAAAGGACTGGAACTGCACTTTCTGCAATCTACTTTGTGAGTCTCCAAGGGCTTGAGGTAGAGCATGCCCCCCTGTTCAAGAAGTCTCAGGAACAGCAAAGACTTCAAGCCCGACGCCGTCTACGACGCCGCTGCCGACTCCGTGTCCTGAAGGCACCACAGAGGGCACCGCCGCACCGCGACCCTGGTCTCACAGACTACGCCTGCTGATGCCGCCACCGAGCCACTGCTCGCACCGCGACCTGTGGGCACCACACTCGCACCGCCTCGCTTCACGACGACGCCGTGGTATCCCCGACGACGCCGCTCCACGCCGGACTCGACGCCGCTGCCTGCACCGTGGTTCGGGGGCACCGCTCGTAAGTTACACGCCCTCATCCCGCACCGCAGCCTGGGCCCACCGACGCCGGTGCCATCAACTCCAAGTTCGTCAGCCGACGACAGCGCTGCAGCTACGACTACGCCGCTGCTGCACCGTGACCTGCCAGCACCGTGACGAGAACTGCCTTCATCTCACACCGCGACCCTGGTCTCACCGACGACGCCATCCGACGCCGCCACCGAGCCGCTGCTCGCACCGCGACCTGGGGGCACCGCACGCCGCACCGCTGCACTTCGCACCGCAGCACCCGACGCCGGCCGACGCCGGCCGACGCCAGCGCTCCTGACTTCAACAGAGAGGAGATCGATCTGCAACGCGTGTGACTTCGAGGGCCCCGACGACGCCGCACCGACCTCCGGAACCGACGCCTGCGGACGCCGTGTGTTCGGAAGCTCACCGCGAGGTCATCGACGCCCTGCATTTCTGAAAGGTACTGTTTGCGGGTCTTCCCGACACCGTAGCTGACCCGCGACGCCGCGGTCAGCCAGAACTGTTTGGATTTGTTTGTTCACGACGCCGTGATAGCCCTGGACGGAGCTATCGACATCAAGGAACTGTTTTTAAGGACACTGTGATAACTGAAGATTTTTAAAGTACTGTACTGCGGATTTTTATCGTATTGGTCTTGTTTAAAGTATATAAAAATATTGGATATTTTTCTAAACTGGTGTGGTGTCCGTTTGTAGTGCTTACACTGTATTACTGTTGGTTTTGTGCAAATGCTTTACACACTGCCTCTAGAATAAGCCTGACTGCTCGTGCCAAGCTACCAAGGGGATGAGCAGGGGTTATTTTAGGAGTGTAACTCCCTTATCCTGACTAGGAAGAAGGGTCCCTACTTGGACAAAGGTGCAAGCCGTTGCCAACTAGAGACCCCCATTTCTAACAGGCTGCAATAAGACGGTCGCCAGCCCGGGAAGCTGTCTCAGCCCAGGCGGACACACACGAAAGGGGGGGGGGGGCTGGAGCCCTTTGAGCCCAATGGGCGTTGCATGCCTGACCAGGGCTGTGGATGGGCTCTTCCCAATAACGCTTCGAACACATGGTAGTCTGCGTTCTTTTAGGAAGGCGCTGAAAACCTATTTCTTCACCAAATTGTGGTGCTCAGATCTTTTTCACTCCGATATTTCAGCACCAAGAAGCCTTAGGACAAACGTCAGAGCTTAATGCATTTAAGTTCAATCAGTCGCTTCTGTAAAGGGAGACATAGGGTTAATGCGAAAATTCTGTTTCCACTCTTTTGGCAAAACTTTGCTTTGGTAGTGATATACAGCAAGAGAGTTTCGGATTACAAACATATCTCCGAGGGGTATTTTTCACAATAGAATTTCAAGGGCATGACAAGAGCGGGGTCCTGGGGGCTGCTGGCTGCAGATGTGTGGGATTAGGGGGCACTCTAAAGGAAAGAGATGTTTATATAGCTTGTCCTTTTCCCACTTTAGAAATCCGACAGGATTCTCCGGTGCTGGTGGCCTTGTGCATATAGGGTATGCTCACACGTCACTATCCATCCTGCATCGTCCATGACTGACTCTTCTCCAGCCCTACTGAAATATTAAAGTCGGACGGTGACTATGCATTACATGACTAGTCAGCATTTTTTAAGCCGGATCTGCTGGCACAGGAGGCTAATGCATTCACTGCAGAGATCTGTGTTTAATGTTATGTACATGGGTTCGAATCCTGGTCGGTCCGCTTAGCCTTCCATTCTTCTGAGGCTGATAAAATGGCCATCATTATGCTGGATAACAATAAGCACCCATTATCTTTTTGTAGCGCCAAGAGACGCCATTGGGGGTGGATGTCAGTTACACAGAATGCGTTTGTTATGTTTATTATGACCACTGATTCTACACCAGCTTAGCTGGCTTGCGATCCACTGTGCCCCCGCCCTCCCTGACTTTCAGAGGTATGGGTGTCATAGAAAGGTTAATTGTTAAACAGTTGGCTACTTCCCCAGCCCTTCCGGGTCTCTGATCCGTCTGGAATCTCCCAGTAGTCATAGAAAGCCGCCAACCTTTGAACAATCGCCATCCCATCCAGGTCTACCCAGTCTCCGTATTATTAACAGAATGTAAATGCTTGCAAATTCAAGGCTCGGCAACTCAGCCTTTTATCCTTTTGACGTCGATAAAACAAGCACCACCTCGTTGGGACTGAATAATGACGTCAGTTGTCCAGCGCTTAAAAGCTGTAAGCCAGTTATTTTTATATCACTAAGGTCAGGGCTTTAAGTGGGCCGGGTCTGAGCACCAGCAGTTATTTTCAGGGGGCCTCGAAACGGGTCTCTATCGGGCTCTATTTTCGGGCCTCGCAGAGGTAGTCAGTTTTTTTTTTTTCTTTTTTCTTGGACTGCAGTGAGAGCATGCACATCGATGTGCGCATGCTCATTTTGCTCACTACTGAGTAGTGGAGGTCAAGGCACGAGTCATGCCAGGTGAGCCACGTTGTAGGAGGACTCTGTGGCATGTTTTGACGGGGGTGGTGGCTTCGTTAAAACTCACCCCTGTGAAGCCGCGTTGCCTTCTGGGAGCAGTGCTTCTAGTACACTCAGCCTCACGTGAAGCCACCCTATACAGGAGTTGTCTTCCTGGGCATTTCCCGGGATGACGACACCGGTCTTTGGGTACTGGGGAGGGTGTATGGCGTTATCCATACATAGCCTTGCTGTAATAAGGAGGGGAGAGAGCGAGCCTGAGCGGGGAATTCCAAATCTGATGACACTCTGAGGAGTACTAGAGCTGACTGCTTGTCAGAGCAGGGGGTACTGCTACACTAGTTATCGTTATTTAGACCACGCCCCTACTTGGATAGGCCACACCCCTTTACGAGGTTTGCCCTGCCCCTTTTAGAGCACCCCCAGTTTTTTTTCCCCCACTTAAAGCCCTGGGCAGAGGACACAGTCCGCTACTCAGGGCAGCAGCTATCATTAGTGCAACAGGTGCAGTTGCATTGGATCTCAGTGTGAGGGGCTCACAACACCCCACTTATCAGTAGTTGTGTTATTGCTTGATGTATTTGCTCTTTGATAAGGGTCGCATTTAGCGTGGATTATCAGCCACAGAAAATGTACTCCTGAAATGGTAATCCCACCCCCTGCACACGGCCCGGATCTTTCCACTCTCCCAAGTACTGCCATAAAGTTTTGGAGGTGGGCCCGGCTTGAAAACATTTTGCTCGGGGAGGAAGGGGGGGGGGGGAGATTGGGGTTACTGCAAACAAGTTTGAACACGTCTGCCTTAGCCCCTTCGGTGCTCACGACGGCCCCCGGCCGTCACGCGTCACGGTGGGCGTGTGCGCACGATGGCCGGGGGCCGTCCGAATCCCGCCCACTAACAGAAACGCCCGCACAGCGCGAAAATTCGCCACGCACGCAAGGGGTTAAAGGCACTGGTGAGAACGAAAGGGAGCGCAGCAAGCTGAAAATGCGTGTAGCTGGCCTTGAACCGCAGATAGCTCCTGTAGGACTCTATAGGCCACTCTTCTGCCTCTCCTGCCTAATCTGTTCTGACAAGTAATCTCCTAGCTATCATGAATCATAGTGGCTGCTGTAGGTTGGGCAATTTGCCATGCCCATGTCTTGGTTAGGAATACAGTGTCAAGATTACCATTGTGTATGAGATCTGCTATGTCTGTAGCACTGATGCCACATCTGCAGTTTAGAAGATGATTTCAAAATGTGCTTGTTTAACAGATTTAGGATGGTGGAGTTGAATTTTGATGTGCTACACGGGTGTCGTGCGCTCTGCCACGATTGATTAAAAGATTGTCAGTGGAGTTCTGTGTCTAGAGAACGGCATTAAACATTTTATTGTCTTGTTTTTCCTGTGTGTCATTACCTTAAGGTACTTATTCTAGCTATTTAGACTAACTTTTCCAGATGTTTACCTCCTCTCTTCCCCTACTTGGTCAGAATGTGCAGTGGATGAGCCGCCAAACCATTCCATTCTCTCCTGTACTTGTTTTCAAACATCAACCTTCTCTGATCTTTCCTCCACTCCATTTTCCTCCTGTTCTCGGGTTTCGCTGAACAAAAATGTCATTGCTGTGGCCCTTCATTTAAATAACTAGTGCAGACGTAAAGCATTCTACTGTCTGCTTTCCCGTGTCCCTGCTCGTACCATCTTAAAGAGGAGTACCGTTGCATCCTTAGTTCTGCTGCAAGTGCTAGTTTTAAATCCTCGAGCTCGTTGTCCTGACTACCGAGGTTGCCAAGAAACAAACTGTGATTAAATGTTCTTTGAGCTGATTTAATTGGTAAGCATATAGATAGATTGTGAGGAAGAATAATCTCCTTTTCCCCATAGTTATGACGTATGTACATATCCATGCCTTTTGGCGTCAGTTTCCCGTTCAAGAGGAATAGTCGTTTCATCAGTGTAATGACGGGAACTGACGATGCAGTAGTAGAAGTAGACTTTATTACAGATAGATTAAAAAGGGAACAGGTGAGAGCCAGGGATACAACCGTCCTCCTGGACAACCGTGGACGCTCTCCATACTCTAGAACTCTCACCACATTACATTCTAGCACGCAAGACAATATTACATACCTACCATTCTAAAGCAATACAACACATCCCCCCCCCCTTACAATAGACAAGGAAGAACAAAACAACGGGGTGTAAATGGGAAAAAAAACAAAGGAAACTTAATGCAATAACCAATACAATAACTGTAAGCGAAGAACTAACAATCACATTACATAATCCTTTAACCATCCCGGAAGAGTCCTCTTCCTTCTTCCAATGACCTCTTCCCCTCCACTGCACAGAGAGGAATCACACTCCTCCAAAACATTGGTGTTGGTACTCTCAGCCGGAATGGTGTCAGCTGAAATGGCCTGATGATGCAACTCTTCCTGAGTCACATCACCCTCATTCAAGGTACTTTGTTTGCTTTCAATACAATCGGTCCCCTCACACACCTCTGAAGACATACTAGATTGGACTGTACTCGTTGAAAAGTAATCTTCAACCCAATCTGCATTGAAATCATTGCCATGAGGTGAACACTCCCCAACATCTACGTCATGTCCTGGGTTAAGATCAAAAGCGACTCTTTTTAGGTTCCATACCTTACCATCCTTTAATTTCACAGCATTGTTGAACACTTCCACCACCTCCTGAGGTGTCTCAAACTGACTCAAACCCTTGGACACCTTACCAGGTTTTTTAATCCGGACCCAATCTCCAACCTCTACACTAGTAGCCTTGGTACCCCGGCTCTTGTCATAATATACCTTACTCGCTTCATGTATTTGAACTAATTTCTTTTTCACATCCTCAGGAGACCATTCCTGCACACCACCTTCTACTAACCATCCTGGACTAAATTTGCATCTGGGTTTCCTACCCCTCATAATAACAAAAGGAGACCACCCTGTGGAAGCATGTGTAGTCACTCTATAAGACCAAACAGCTTTGTTGATTTCCATTTTCCAGTCTAAGCGTTTATTTACAGCAGCTTGTATTACCCACTTGATAACCCTGTTAAATCGCTCCACAACGCCATTCCCACTTGGGTTATACAGGGAAGTAGTTCTGTGTTTGATCCCACACTTCTCAAAATAAAGTTTAGCCTCCTTAGAAGTAAATTGCACTCCGTTGTCACTTACAATACAAGCTGGCTATCCTTCTCTTACAAACATTTTATCTAGGAACTTTAAAACAGTGCCCGTATTCACATTTTCCACTGTCTTGACCACAGGCCACTTGGAAAATAAATCAATGGCCACCAAACCAAATTCCTTTTCCTCACCAACCGGTCCAAAAATATCCACCGCAACTATCTCCCAAGGAAGGCTAGGAATTATGCCCTCGCACATGGGAGGTCTCAGCGTTTTTAAAGATTTATCTGCCGAATTGCAAACAGTACATTCCCTTACGAATCTTTCCACCTCTGAATCAACTTTCGGCCACCAGAAAATTCCCTTAACCACCAGCTTTGTTCTTATTACACCAAAATGTCCTTCATGGCATAGCCACAACATCTTATTCCGTACAGCCTTAGGTGGAATTACTCTATCACCTCTTAAGACCAAATCTCTGTCTACAGACAGCTCCATTCTTACCTCCCAAAACGGTCTCAACTCCTCCGTGATATTATCTTTCCTAGGCCAACCCTTGCATATGTACTCCATCACCATCTGTAAAATATTATCTTTGTTCTGTTCCTCCAACCATTCCATCTTGGAAATGGCAGGGGTACCAGAATCTTGAATGAAAGCAATACTATAATTACCCCAAGGGTCATCAACACAATCCTCTAAGGGAAGAGGAAATCTAGACAAACAGTCGGCAACTACGTTATCCTTCCCTGGAACGTAAACAATCTTGTACACAAATTCTTTCATCCTCATGGAAATTCTAGCCAATCTGGCTGAGGCTCCAATACTCCCTTCAGTGGTCAAAATTTTCACTAGGGGACGATGGTCGGTACGAACGACAATTGGCTTACCCCAAACAAAAGCACGAAAATGTTCTAAGGCCCAGGCACAAGCAAGTGCCTCTCTTTCTATAATCGGGTACCTGCTCTCAGTAGGTGACAATGCTCTAGACGCAAAAAGTATTATCTTTTCTGAGCCATTGTGAACTCTTTGTGAAAGAACGGCACCTAATCCTTTATCACTTGCATCCGTGGTTATGTAACATTCCGCATTGGGATCAAAGCTACTCAACGCAGAGACCTTCTGTAATTCACCCTTAATCTCCACAAATTCTGACTCGCACTCCTTGGACCATTCAAATTTCACATTCTTTCTGAGCAGGGAACGTATGTTGTGAACCTTACTGGCAAAGTTGGGAATGAACTTGGCACAGTACTCCGCCATACCAAGAAAGGACCTTATTTCCTCTTTGTTGTTAGGGGTACCTGCCCCCATGATGGCATTGATCAATGAGGGTTTGGGTTTCACTCCTTCCTCACAGATGACGTGGCCCAAATAGGTTACACTCCTTTGCGCAAATTTACATTTGCTAAGTTCAACTGTCAACCCCACATCCTGCAAAACACACAAAACATTATTCAAAATCTGGTCATGTTCCACTTTGTTCTTGCCAGCAATCAAAATATCATCTTGGAAAAAACATACACCCAACATTTTGCTAAACAACTTATGCATAATTCGTTGAAAAACGGCCGCTGCCGAAGAGAGCCCGAAAGGCATACGCTTAAATTGGTAGCAGCCGAAGGGTGTAATGAACGCCGTGAATTTCCTCGATTCAGGAGTGAGTACCACCTGGTGGTATGCCGCTGACAGATCAATGGTTGAAAACCAGCTTGCCCCATTAAGAGATGACACCATTTCGTTTATTCTAGGTAAAGGAAACTTGTCGATGACTATGATTATTCAGGTGGCGCAAGTCAATGCATAAACGAATCTTGCCATTGCTCTTCCGGGCTACCACCACCGGAGAAATCCACTCAGAACTTTCCACTTCTTCAATGACCCCTTTTTCCAAAAGACCATCGATTTCTTTAACAACCTCCTCTCTTATTAGTAACGGAATGGGCCTAGCCTTATGGATTTTGGGTTCCGCCTCCTTCTTAAGAACAATCCTATGCTCAAACCCCTTAAGTGCTCCCAATTTTTTTTTAAAAACTTCACCAAATTTGTTAGCTAACTCCTCCTCTAATTTACTGGTGTCATCAATAACAAGCACTTTTTCATCGCCATTGGGATCTAAAATGATATGGAGATTTTTCTGATCCCGCCAACCCAGAACAGAAGGACCAAACTTTGCTACGTATAACTTCCCTCTAGATGTTCTGCCCTTGAATAAAAATGTAAGCCACCTAAACCCTAGCATATTTATCCTTTCACCTGTGAAACTCACAGGGTTGACATCTGAGGTAAGCAACTCTGGTCCGATTTTTTTTTTAACAAATTTGTCTCTCCATACATTTTCATTGACTATAGTGTATGGCGAGCCTGAGTCAGCAAAAATATTTATACTCACTCCACCTAATGATATCTCACAAATGGGTTTACCCTCCATTGACTCGTCACTAATATTAATGACAAAATTCCCCAGCAAATTTTTTACGCAGTCACTGTCATTACTATTTTCCACATCAGTGTCTCCACTCTCCGCATCCCATACACACTTAATGTTGTTGCCTTTCCTTCTGCACATTTTGCTTAAATGGCCAATAAGGCCGCACACGCTACATTTTTTTTAATCGCAGTACAGAATTTACTGAAGGCTAAATGTTCTCTGCTCCCACAACGATAACATTTTATATCTTCCATTTTCTTCTCAGGCCAAGAGCTCCTCTTATAATAGTTTTGACCACGTCCATAACTTTGCGGAAAATGTTCTCTGTTGCCACTTTGTACTTTGCAGACTGCTCCCGCATCCTTTCCATGCTCTCTGACTTCATTTGCGCACCTTCCTGATAGTTCCGCCTTGCGTAAAATAGCTAAAACATTTTCCAAAGGTGCATCACCACTAACCCACAGACTGTCCTGAATTGCGGCATTGTTACTGTGCATAACAAGTTGATCACGTATTAAGTCATCGTGTAAGTCACCAAACTTACAATCAATTGCCAACTTCTTGAGATCATCAATCCATTCATCCACAGGTTCACTCTGCTTTTGTTTCCTCTGAAAGAATTTGTAACGTATTACCCCCATACACACCTTGGGCGCAAAGTACTTATCAAGGTCTTTTAAGGCTACCTCAAAAACATTGTCATTTTCACTAGGCGTGGTTTTACCCATCCGATAAAACGTTTTTAACCCAATTGGACCCAGTGAATGGAGCAACAATCTTTTCTTTTGATCAGGTTTCATTTTACCCATCTCGTCCACTGCCTCTATGTAGTTTATAAAATAATCTTTCCATTCCACCCACTTCATGGTGGGCTGAGAGCCTGTTGCCCAAAAAGCATGTGGAGGACTTACACTAAAGCTTTGTTGTGCCATGACTTGTGTAGATATCCGACACTCTTGATCACCTTGTTCCATACGTTGAATGACAACTTCCCAAGGTTATAAGAGATTTACTCGCATTTAACCAAGTTCTAAATTGCACGAAGTAAAAGCTTTCCCCTTTTTTTTTTCCCTCCCTTTTTTTTTTTTTTTTTAAATTAATTGTAAAAGATAGTCGCGCCCCGACCGCCTCACCTGTTCCCCACTTTTAAACGTTGTAAGTTGGTAATCGGTTCAGAAGACTCCCTCTGGTTGGTAATCGGTTCAGAAAACTCCCTCTTCAATACATGCTGTAGCGAGTGATTTCCCGACTACACGGTCAACAAAGTGTTCCTTCAAAATGGCCGCTTGCGCAGGGTCACGTTGCGTGACCTTGCGTGATGACGCGATGCTCGCTTGCACACGCACGCTCCCCAGTTCCACACTCAGCGCGAGGGAAGGTGCTTACTGCCGAACGCTGTCACCACTTCAAACCGTGCCACTTCTAACGGTCTCCAGCCATTCCGGGTGAGTCTATTTACCGATTATCTGTTGTTCCACCGCCGTTCCGTCCATGGAGTGGTGCTCTAGTACTTCTTGTGGTCCTAGTATAGCGCACCAAGCAATACACTGAAGTTCCTTTCCTTTTTTCTCCATAAAGTTTTGAGAAAAAAATATATATATACTGACAGTCTTTCTGGATTCTTGCTCCGCGTGTGTTCTTCACTCGTCGCCAATTGTAATGACGGGAACTGACGATGCAGTAGTAGAAGTAGTCTTTATTACAGATAGATTAAAAAGGGAACAGGTGAGAGCCAGGGATACAACCGTCCTCCTGGACAACCGTGGACGCTCTCCATACTCTAGAACTCTCACCACATTACATTCTAGCATGCAAGACAATATTACATACCAACCATTCTAAAGCAATACAACAATCAGTGCCGGCGATTGTAAACAATAGGGTGGTATTTGGTATAAAACTGTTTAAGTGAAGTTGAGGTTTGAGTGAAAATGAACATATGGCCACTGTCATAATTCTTGCACAATGCATTGAGGTCCATGCAGAAATATTGATCATAAAATGACTTGCGTTTGTTTCACTGTTTTACATGGCATATATGCTGAAAAGTGCGAACAGGAATCCGTTTATTTTGCAAAACAGGAAAGATGTCAGCACATCGAATGATGGACGGTTCTAGTTCGTAGTTTTCTTTGTTTCTTAATTGGACGTCAGATCTCCACAGTCCTTTCAAGGGGTAAATAGAAAATAAAGTAAGTCTGCAGCTAAATCTAAACTCATTGAGTGCGTTCCAGAAACATCCTAAATTTAAGAACTGGGAGAAGACTTTATCAACGGTGAGGTTAAGTATATTTGAGGATTCAGAATATCATTCTTAGGGTCTGTCTAAGGGTCACTTTATACTCTCAAGAGCAACCCAGTCCATTGAATAAGAAAGAAAAAGAATACCAGATTATTAATTAGCTGTTTACATGTTAGAACTCTTTTGGAATGATTTAGTGACTACCCAAAACCACATCCAACTTGTGTGTGGATTTTACCACTCGTAACACCTCAGCCCAGATGGGTCGGTCTGATTTGGTTTTAGTACATATTAGTGCTTAGAGTGGTAGGCCCTAAAGTACATAGATGAAAAAAATGTTTGTGACCTGTGTAGCTGTAGATATACATGCTGTGCATACATACTCCTGCCATCTACTCTTTGACTTGGACTTGTACAACTTGTTTTTGTTCGAAGATGTATTTTCAAATCACGAGGTAAAGTCACTCCACCTATTTAAAAAGTGCACTTATCTCCATATCTTATCCAATTGAATTACAAATATGCAAAGCAATAATATTGCTGTAAATGTTCATGTGGTAAGGGGATAGGGATGATGCAACAAAGGCCACACAATGGAGCAAAATTTCAGAAACTGAGTCTTTTCCAAAGCGGCTCTGTTCTTTAGTCCATGGCCCAGATTATGCGGTTTTAAATCAACCGCCCCTACTGTGCACAAAGAACATTGGAGGTTTTAACCATCATGAGAAAGTTCTATGTCTGCAGCTCACTCGGATGGTCTTTGTTCCCTTACTGCCAACACCAAGCCAGTTGTTCATACACACAGCCGTAGACTTCTTTTTACCCAGTAAAATGTTCGTCCTACTGCTAAGTCTATCCCCGGGGCGAGAGAATCTTTTGCCACAAGGAATCCGCAATGGCAGCGCTCTCACTCTCAGGGGAACTCACCCCAAATTAGTCATGGGGGATAACCTCAAGAGTTATTTATGACTTGGGTACCTAAATTGACCTTTGGATCATTTGAAGATTCTGACTCGCTAATTAATAGTTATGCTCTGGTTCAGGGCAAAACGTAACTATCTTTCCTGTAGTAAGGTCCGACATTGAATATGCCAGACGATGTAGTGCAGATTCATCAATCTTTGACTATATTTTTGTCATTAAACAAGGAAATGTTGGTCGAAAACCTTCTAAATTTCAAACTGCATACTTGCCATTTTGTGGGTTGACTCAAGGCTGAAAACGGGTTAAAATCATCACCTCCAGTTACCAAGTTCATTCCAAATAGTTTGAAGAATCCCCCTAACTTGCCCCTCCAATGGCCTTGTATCGCTGCATGAGCCAAGGAATCGAACTTGAATGCAATATATTGACTGACACAACAAGTTCATTCTGCTACACTGGATGATTGTATTGTGCCAGGAAATATAGCCCCTGTCAGTAATGTTATAACAAATGGGCTTGATATTCCTAGGATACAACCAGATTGTAATAACTGCAACATATCTAATTTTGGTTTCTGTGAAAAAACCACAAACATATAACGATTACTATTCTAGAGGTGATTCTGATTTTCGAACTGATATTTCTATGATCTCGTGGAACCTGGTAGGTATTAAACTTAAATTTGTCAACTCTAAATGGCCATCCTATATTGGAGACTATGATGTTTGTATGTTCCAGAAAACTTGGGCAATAAACAAGGTTAATGATTTAAGTAGGTTAATGATTTCACAGCCTACAGTGTTGAAGCTAAGCCCCCAGGGAAATTTGAGCGGGCTATTAGTGGGTTGCTAATCCTAGTAAAATAAAAAATTATCTTATGTTTACGTACAGCCTTGAGGATTGATTCCCTTGATGTGGTGGGGATCACACTTAAATTCCCCTCTGGAACGAATCTGGTATTAATAAATGTTTATGTAAGGTCAGTCCCTGCTGGCAGTGAGTCTCCGGTTTTGTTTTTTTAGATGAATTAATCGAATTATACCAAGAACATGCAAAAATATTAGTGGCAGGAGACTTTAATACTTCCTTTTAGCCTTTGCCTTACATTAGCAAGTTAACAGAAATAGAAGACGAACACTGAAATATTCCCCACTTACCGGGGAAATACCAGTGCAATTTCACTGGTACTGCTCTTCAACTAGCTTCTATATCTGTAGGCTGGGGCATAAGGCCTTGCAATGAACGCACTCATTCAGATCCCGAAAGGGCATCCACCTTTAAGAGGCCCCTAGCCGACTGTTATTGACTGTCTTTTTAGACGTAAGGCTCTGGTTGCTATTTTTCGACATAAGAGTTGAATCCCGTACAGACAGTGTTTTTGATTGAATTTCTCTCTAGCGAAGCCCTAAGGAGGGCTCCGATTGTCTGTTACACAGTAGTGCCGGAACCTTCACTAGCTAACAATCCTAGGCGAGTCTTCTGGCCACATGTAATGTTCAAACTATATTCAGAGATATATGGTCTGTTTGTGGCTCTTATATAAGTAGAGTTCCCTAGCACTGCAATTCCCATTTTAGATATTCATAACCAGTTTTTTTTTTTAATCAAATTACAAGATACGGACCATAGGCAACCAGTTCGTGTGACGGAGGTAAAATGGTTTAATTCAGAGTGCAAACTAGCCAAATAAGTACTAAAGACAGCTGTTAAAAGTTGCATATGGGTAGAGATCATAGAGGCCAGGTGGAACTATAAATATGCTCTTGCGAAAGCTAATAAAACTGGGATGAGAAGATCTGGCAAGATCTGCTCTGCGCTGCCAAAATGAATGATGATGGATCTTTTTGGCGCATAGTATCACATGGAAGTAACAACATCGCGCGCACATACCACCACTGTATCTAGCTTGAAAGTTTGGTTATCCATTTCTCCATGCTGTATGCCCAAGAGAACCTCAATGACCTACTCCTGAGCCCAGGGTCGATATCCCCTGTTATGGACACATTAACAGAAGATGCAAGGACAAATAGTATAATCTATAGTTCAGAGGACACTGCTAATGCCATTTGTCTCCTAAAATTAGCAAAAGCCCCACATCCCAACAAAATACCTGGCAGTCTGTTTAAATCGGAGCCCCAAGTTTGGGCCAGTTATGGCAACCTTCTATCTAACGCCATCTCATCCGGTGGGGAAATCCTTGACTCATGGGGGGGGGGTTGTGGGGGTGTGGGGGGGGGGGAGATAATTCCTGTTTATAAAAAGCCTGCATCCCATCTAAATATAGGCCCATAAGCCTTACAGACAATCTACAGAAAGTCTTTGCAAGGCAAGTCCTCGATAAACTACTAAAATGGATAGAAGAACAAATATCCTGTCCCCACTTCAAGCTGGTTTTCATTCAAAGGCTAGCACCTCTGACCAGGTTTTAAGATTTGCTCTTCTTTATTGGAAATATGAACTACTGTTAAAAAAAAAAAAAAAAAAACCGCAGTGGCTTTTGTAGACCCCAGAGCCACATTTTGTCTAGTTCCTCACGAAAATCTATGGAGAGTTCTTGTCGAAATGGGTGCTCCAGGGAACTTGATCAATCTCATAACAAGGCTGCATGATGAGAACTAAGCTCGGTGCTCGGGTACGTCCGTTGGGGTAGCAAGGGAGAGCCGACAGATCACATCCCAATTCTGCGAGGTGTGCGTCCTTGCTCCCACGCTGTTTTTTTTTTTTTTTTGAACGTTTGGATTGTAGAAATGATTCGCCCGTCCTAAATAGCAAGAAGGTTCCTACCCTTTTTTCAGGTGATTCACTTATTACCAAAATTTCTATGTGGCTTCAGATCTTAATTGATAAGTTCTTTGGGTTCTGTAAAACCAGAGGCTTAGAGCTGAATGTAACAAAAACTAAATACATGGTGTTTGGGACTGTTGCAGCCAACAACTGTGCTGTAAGGGCTGGCAATGAACTCTTGGAAAGAGTTCATAGTTTTGATTATTAAGGGGTTAAATGATCAGATACATTTAAGTGAGAACCCCAACTTAACAAAAGTTCATTGATAATTCAGCACAGATCTAAAGCTATTCTTCGATTACATAAGAGAACATGTTCCAGCTCGGTTTCCCCTGCACTTTTACCGCGTAAAAGCACAAAGTGCTCTGCTTATTGGAGCTGAAGTATGGGGATGTGTTCATGCCCAGCAGTTGACCACAGCAGAAAATAATTTTGTGAGATCGATTGCTTCAGTCCTGCTCTGCATTCCCCTAATTCTGCTCTTTTTTTGACTTGGGCATTAATAGAATCTCAGATTTGTAATCATGGAAGCCCTCAGTTAATTGGGTACGCCTCTGGTCTGTGCCTTAGCTAAATGAATATAGGGATTCTCTTGGGGAATTGGTGAACATGAATAATGCTATGCAGCCTTCCTGGTTCAAATTTATATTTAACTGTCTCATGGGACTAATGGGATTACCCTAGAACTGTTTGTGAAGCAGAGGTTGGTGGCCTAAAATCCCATTACTGGGCTTATGTTTATGAACAATATGTTGTGAGTAGGTCAAAAGGACATCTAACAAAATCACCTTTTTTGAGCTTAAGATGACCCCGTGCTTCGAGCCATTTTTGGACATCATTACACTGTCACTATCCAAGAGCTTGTATGTGCGCTTCCGGCTGGGTAATCTACCACTGAACACTTTTACAAGCAGATGGAAGAAAGGACCCGGCTTCTAATCTGTGTTCAGCTTGTGATCTTGTTCCCGAGACAGAGGAGCACATTATGTTCTTCTGCACGGAATACCTCGGTTCCTGCAGGAACTGGGTATGCCCAGTGTGATTGAACTTAGGGGTGACCTGCTATTTAACTGCCCAGAGGATATTGAAAAGTGACACCTCAACTTTAATTGTGTTTGCTGTTAGCCACTTTCTGACAAATGTTTAGTATAAGCGTGCAAAGTTTTTATCTCACTCAACTCTATGAACAGTGGGACTGGTCATAAACAATGTTATTTATGTACTGTTTATGGTTGGAATTCTGGAACTATATTGATTTTTTGCACCTTGTATAATTTGCACTTTTTGATATTGCACTAATAGATTTCTAAACTTAAAGCATTTAGATGACTCTGCACTTTAGTATCTCAGGATTGGTTCTTGTTTTTAGACTTATTGTCCAGCTGGTGCAAACATATATTGTTTTATTCTATGATCAGTAATTTTAACTTGTTTTTAGTCGTAAAAAACTAACCAGCATATGAATGCAACGCTTGACCAGATTGATAAAGAATAGCTTGTGGATGCCTACGATTAGTCTCTTTGCAATGTTAGTATTAGCAACCACATTTTTTTATTCTTTGTGATTATTTTACAATGTGATGTATATGTGTATTTTTCTAACTTTTGTATGCTTTGATGGTTATGATAACCAAATAATGTACTTTTGAGACTGAGACTTCACCTATCTCTGGTAATGCGCATGGGCTTGGGCTCTATTGTTAACTTTTTTTTTCTCTGCTGTCTGGTTCCGACGTGTCTGTGAGCTCCAGTTCGATGCGGTGTGGTGTTTCGCCGTGCCCTCAAATCCGTTTCCTCTGCGTTTGAATCAACAGTCCTGCATACTTGTCGGTCCCCACCGCTTCATACTCATTCGACTCCGTCCTGCAGTCAACAGCTTCTACGATACAGGGCTCAGTCCCTCAGACCACCATCACTTCGACCGAGAATATCAACGTGATGGAAAGGACTCTGGTTCTGTTTCTGTTCCACATTTGCCTTGCAAAAATATCAGAGGACAGACCTGCACGAAGTTTGCAAACTCCTGTGCGGCGCACTTTGCATTTTGAAACAAGAAGACGGTTTTGAATTGAGGGGCGCGGTGCATGGTGCATCACCGGGAGGAAGACGATATTCCCGAGTTCTTTGGAGAACGGGATGAAGATCTGCAGCTGCCAGGCGTTTCCGGTGTCGAGAGCGGAGATGTTCTCGTCAGAAAGCACTGATTCAGATGCTGATGTCGAAGCAGAGTGGCTCCCGCTGGCTCAGCTTCCACACCTGAAGGTTGCCCCAGTGAGTACTACTCTCCCGCATACCACTCACACCTGGGAGGCACTAGTTTCCAGTTCCCATGCCTTATCAGAGGCCTCTGGTCCACCACTGCCTCACCTCCTTGGTCGGAACAGAACATTGAAAACCGAACAAGACGCTGTCTTCCCTGTGTGTACGCAAGTCCTCCCAGAACCCATGTGCATCAATGTCAACTGCGGCACTAGCCCAGACATGGCCTCTCGGTCTCTGTAGGAGCCAAGGTCCAAAGCGCTGGGAGTAGAGAGACACTGATCCAAATTCTTCGTAATCGAGACCTACCAAGCCGCAGCACTTGGACCCAAAGCACTCCTCAATGGCCTCAAGCCATCCCCCATCCTCTTCTCCCTCCAGACCGCCGTCTGAAGCATCATCTTCTGCTGCCTCCCAGGATTTTGACTAGCCAATCCTCCAACGGCTCCAGGAACACCTTGTTGTCCGGCAACAACACATCCACAATAAGCCTGGCACCAGTCAAATCCTGGCCAAGCCTCCCAAGCATTCAAGAACTCTGTTCCTCAGAAGAAGAAATTGGCTTTCAAGGAGACCTCAACCTCCTGTGCAGCCAACATCAAAGAAACCTCCATAACATGACAGAAGCACCTCTCTGCTGCCTCCTGTCCCTTCCTCTGTCTTTCTGTCCTTCTGCTCCAACTCCCCCTGTCTCTACCTCCCCTCTGTTGCCTATGGATCCCTACAGGGTTTCTCAATTCGAGGGGGCAGGGGACAGCCCAGGATCACCTTGTGACCCACAGCACCCGCAATATAATACCTAGTCCCCTGGGATGATTGACACTGAGGTCCTCATACCACAAGGTCTTGCATAGGGTGGCCACCCTCTATAAGGTGGAAATGCATATACAGCCTGAGGAAGACTACTTTCTCATAGAAATCCTCTCCTTCACACAGCGGTCCCTCCAATATCTCCCAATGCTCAAGGGCATGCTTAAGCCCACTGGAGACATCTTTAAGGAGCCCATGAAGGCGCGCATTGTCACGCCTTAGGTGGACAAGAAGTACAAGGCCTCCCCGACCTGCCCTTTATCAGGAACGTGTTACACCCTTAGTTGTGCACACAGCCAGGAAGTGTCCAAACTCCCAGAGTACAGGAGATGTCCCCCCTCTGGACCGGGTAAGTAAGAAGATTGATGTGGATGGCAAGTGTGTTGCGGTACAGTCTGTCACCCATTGGCATATTGCCAATTCTTTAGTCCTCCTCTCCCGGTACAACCGAGCCCACTATGATCACATGGAGGAACTTGTCCAACATCTCCCAGACAAATATAAATAGGAATTAGTGTTGGAGAGGATTTTGCTTTCCCCCACTAACGTCAGCTGAGCTTTAGATGCTGCAGACACAGCTGCCAGTGGCCTAAACATTGGGGTCCTTCGCCACCGCCACGCATGGCTGCGCCTTTCTGGCTTTAAGCTGGAGGTACAACAGCACCTACTTAGCGTGCCCTTTAGTGGAGAACATCTCTTCGGTCCCCAGGTCGATGAGCTGCTAGAGAAAATTAAGAAGGATACAGATGCGGCTAAAGCAATGGGCGCCCTACAAACAAACTGCCCACAGGTCCTTTTGCCATTCCCAGTATCGTGGCACGTCCAAAGCTCCCACCCCCGAGTTTTCCACAACCCTCTCAGACACAGCAGACAGCCCTCAAGGGGCTACTACAGGGAAGGCTATAAATGGAATAATGCAGTGGTAGGGAAAGGGGCACAGCCCCCGGGGGTGCCACCCCTCCAAACACAGTAATGCTCTTGTTCTTCACCTTTACCCTATAACATCTGCTGGGTGAAGGTTGCAGGGGTTCTTGCGCTACTGGGCAGAAATCACCTCCGACCAGTTGGTTGTAGACCTCATAAAGGAGGGGTATTCCTTAGAATTCACCCAAACACCACCAAACATTCCATCTGCAAACACAGCCTCTACCTGGAACACCAGTGTCTGCTCCAAGAGGAGATGCACGCACTACTCGCCAAAGGGGCCATAGAACCAGTACCGCTGAAACACCACGGCAAGGGTGTGTACACTGTATTTTCTAATCCCCAAAAAGGATGGCTCAGACCTCATGCTCCTCAACAGGTACATCCTGTCAGAGCACTTTCATATGGTGACACTCCAGGATGTAATCCCTCTTCTACAAAATGGCGATTTCCTGACTGCCCTCGATCTGAAGGATGCCTACTTCCACATACCCATCCACCCTTCACATTGAAGATACCTACGGTTCGTAATGAGTGGTCAGCATTTTCAGTTCCAAGTGCTGCCCTTCAGGGTCTCCACAGCCCCAAGGGTGTTTTCCAAGTGTCTGGTCGTGTTAGCTGCTCCCCTCAGAAGTAGCGGCGTCCACGTCTTCCTTTACCTAAAAGATTGGCTGATCTAGAGTGCCATGCAGCAGCAGTGCCTAGCACACATGCACTCCGCCATACATTTCCTTCACAGCCTAGGCGTCACAATCGTTGCAACATAATTCCACCTCCAGCCCCTCCAGTTGCAACCCTCCCTCAGAGCCATTCTTGACTTTTGAGTAGGGAAACTTTATCCCAGCCCAGCAAGGATGCAAGTATTTAAAATGCTGCTGCCTCTTTTTCATCCGGATTGACTGGTACTGGTCAAGACTGTTATGCGCTTCCTTGGCAGGATGGCATCCTGCATTGCTATAGTTTTGCACGCCAAGTTATTCATGCGTCCATTACAGCAGCGCCTTGCAGCGCAATGGTCACAGGCGGAGGTTCATTGGGATGATCTAGTGTTGATTTGGGCCGTACTCCTCGCTGTTTGCATTGATGGAATGCAAACAACCTGTTGGCAGGGACTGCCTTTTCTCGACCTAGTTGCGCAGGAGACCATCACCACGGACTCCTCATTCACCAGCTGAGGGGCACGTCTACAGCACCACACCATCCAAGGGGTTTGTACACCTGACAAGCAGTGTCTCTTCATCAACCACCTAGAGCTCTTAGCTATACAGCTAGACCTCAGGGCATTCCTTCTCATCCAGCAGAAGGTTGTCTTGGTCCGGGCGGACAACATGACGGCCGTGTTTTACCCCCAAAAGCAGGGGGGCATGCACTCACTCCACTTGTTTGCTTTAGCGCAGAGCATTTTGCGCTGGGCGATATGTCAGTGTACATCTGTTCATTCAGTACATTTCCAGAATGGACAAGGGCTTGGCAGACTTACGTAGCAGGACGGATCAACAAGTCCACAAATGGGAACTCCAACCCATACTCCCATACATCTGTTGTTGGGTGTTCATGCAGATAGCCCTGTTCATCAACACTGAAAACGTGAAATGCCCAAGCTTCACTTTCAGGCTCCAACACCTGCAGTCCATGGGCAATACACTATGGATAAATTGGTCAGGGATATTTGCTTACGTTTTTTCGCCTTTCCCACTCCTCCCATTTGTGGTTCGGAAACCAAGGCTGACATCCCTCACTCTCATTCTGGTAGCTCCAACCTGGGCACGCCAGCCCTGGTTCACTACTCAGCTTAAACTTTCCCTAGTCCCTCTGTAGAAGCTCCGTGACTGGCTGGACCTTCTCTCTCTCAAAACCAAGGCACTATCGGGCATCACAACCTTCAGCAGCTCAGTCTTGCCAGTTGGCTCCTGAGGTCTTAGAATTTGGTTACCTTAACCTCCCTGCAGAGTGCATGACCATTCTGAAGGAAGCACGCCTACCCCTAAGTGGAAACGGTTCATACACCACTGTCTTCCTAGACATATTAACCTTCTCACAGCCTCTGCTCAGGGCAATGTCTGTTACCTTCTTCACTTACAGAAGTCGGTCGTTGCTTAGCCTTCTATCAGACTCAATTTAGCTGCAGTGGCCGCTACCTACAAATAGACCACATACTTCACTTTTCAGGCTTTCATGGAAGGCCTCAAACAGGTTATCCCGCCACGTATGCCTCCCGCTCGACTGTGGAACCTCAAAATAATACTCACTGGACTGATGGGCCCTCCTTTCAAATTGCTTCACTCTTTTCCATTGCAGTTCCTTTCCTGGAAGGTTGCTTTCCTTGTAGCTATAACTTCCCTGAGGCTTCTCAGTGAAATACATGCTCTTACCTTGGGAGAACCTTTGTTCCAGGTGCATCAGGATAGGGTAGTCCTACGAGCCAGCCCCAAATCCGTAGTCTCTAGCTTTCATCTCAACCAAACAATAGAACGCCTGGTATTCTTCCCACACCCAGAGTACATAGCGGAACGCACTTTGCATGCTTTGAATGTCAAAAGAGTGCTCCTGTATTACATTGGCATTACAAAATCCTTCCATAAGACACAACACCTCTTTGTGTCTTTCTCCAAACCACACAAGGGGCTTGCTCCTTCTGTAGCAGGGTGTTGCTTTTATGCCAAAGCCAAAAGACCCCTGCCTGTCTTTCCTAGCTCCCACTCAACTTGTAAGAAAGGATCCCAAATGGCTTTTCTGGATAACATTCCTTTAGCTGACTTCTGCAAAGCAGCTCCATGGTCTACTCCTCACACATTTACCAAACAATACTGTTGTGAATGTCTTGACCTGCATGCAAACTGTTGACCAGGTTGTACTGCGTACATTTTTCCACTCTTTTTCAACATCCTCCAGCTAAGCCATTGCTTTTGGAAGAACTGCTTTAGACTCTATGCACAGCATGTGTATCTACAGCTACGTATGCCATGGATGGAAAATGTTACTTGCGCTTTAAGCATCTGTTCATGGCATGTAGTGCTGTGGATTCACATACGCCCATCCTCCTTTCTGGTTGCCTGGGTGGTTGCAGATGGTGTTATCTTTTGACCTTTACTTTGCATGGTCATCTCTTCTCTACCTCTATGCTCCATCTACATCCTTGCCTGCCTTGCGGAAAAAAACAATCCAATAATGGAGTTGATGCCCATATGCATTTACCAGAGATAGGTGGAGTCACTATACCTTGTGACTCAGACATCTTCGAACAAAAACAAGTTGTACACGTCCGAGCCCAACAATAGATGGCAGGAGAATGCATAGCATGTGATTCTAGAGCACTACATGTCACAAACGGATGCTTATAGGGTATGTAACATTGATACTCAAAAGCACCAGGCCAAAACTCTAGTTTGGGGAGATGGGAGGGTGGGTGAGGCTCTCTGCTGGGTCTTGACGCCAGAGAATCAAACCGCTCGTACAGAGGTATGTTGACTGATCCTATAAACGCAGCCATGGCTGATACACGCCCCCAGGTTGGGATGATGTGGTGACCTTCTGGGAGAGAAGGAATTTATTCTCTCAACGAAAGAGACCAAAGCAGTCTTATTTAAGGGAACACCTTATTAATATTTAGGTCTCGCCTACACTGCTCCCAAACATATTGTTTACAATTCAGTGGGATTACACTCGCCCACAGCATACTTTTCGTTGTCACTCGTTTGCAATCATTCAATTGCTTAGCTCCTGTAGGCTTCCCTTTCTTTCTTGTTAGCTCTTCCCTGTTCTTCCTCACTCGTCTTTTTGCAACGCACTATTTCATTTTTAAGTGTTCCATACTATTCCTGAGCGTGCAGTGGGCTTTCCTACTTGTAACACAAGCATACGACGACTTCTTATTCATGTTGCTTCACCCTGTCTGCCGTCTCTATTGATGCCTTAGTTACACCCACAACTGTATTACTCCACTGTCATGCCACTTTACTCCACTCCATTCTACGCTACAGTACACCACTCCATGCCAATCTACTGTACACCACTCTACTGTATACTACTCCATTCCACTCTACGCCTCTCCACTTCACTTTACACTACTCCTCTCCACGCCACTCCACACAATGCCACTCTGTGCCACTCTACACTACTCTGTGACTCACCACGAGACCTATTGGCTTTGCCAGTGCTTGGTTTTTTTAGCCACTTAACGGTCACTGGAGTACAATTCTCCCACAAGGACCCAGCAGTTGAAGATTCATTCATACATTGACACATGCTGAGCATACATTTGCTGAATGACTGACCTTCTTACTCCCAGGAGATGGTCATAGTACGAGATTTGCATAAGACCAAAATGGGAGGCCCACCCAACTCCAAATGCACCGCGACAACTATCTTTACATGGTCACCAGTGGCTTCTACAACACACATTACAGATTAACTTCTGCTCATGCCCCACACAGGGAAGATGCAAAAAAACCTCTACTACTACTTTGTACTGCACAAAGCGAGACCACCTCAAAACCAATAGGAGCCAAATTCAGACAGGGTCTAAACACAATGGCTACAAGTAGGGCCTTTTTAACAAAGATGATCTAGTCGATTAGAAAAGGGACTTTGAGCGGTTCTTGTTGGAGGGTTCTCTGAAGTTGAGGCTGGATCTTGGAAATTACATCTGTTCTCAAGAAAGACCTTTGGGAACTGGGTACAGGGGTGGATGTGGAGCAACAGACGCTCCATTCATTGTTGGACACTGGCCAAGTGGTTACAAACTCTTTTGCAATGCTGGAGTCTAAAGTGCAGACTGTCATGGGCAAATGGGAAGACTTGGAAAACTGCTCTCAGAGAGCACATTCAAAGCAAAAGCATGAGAGAAGCCGGGGATATTGAAGGTAGTCATTCTCAGGGGTGTGGAATTTAATAAAATATCTACTTGTCCAAGGGGCAGGTTGCTTCATAAATCTACTTGTCTTGGAACAAAATCCACTTATCCCTTTTGTGCCATGTAATGCTGCGACAAATTATGGCAGAAATCTCATTATATAAGAGCTCTGAAATAGCCTCTCTGATTATGCCAGGGCTCCTTCCATAGAAGGGTTTGAATACTAGCAATTCCCTTATGTGGACACATTTCCGCAGATCTGCATACTGTGACTGAAGGAAATGGTAAGCAACAGTTCCAGGATTGGATGCCCTTTTGAGTCTGTGCAAACCTACTAACTTGCATGCTTTAAGGGTTTTCACCAACTCTTCTCTAATCTTTTCCCATACTGAGAAAGGTTGGAAATTTACTCCTGACAATGGCGGACATAAAACTTATTCCAGGGTTGGGGACAAAATGGTTGGAGGGAAAGTGAACTTGCAAATCTACACCTGTATATTTGCTCATGCTAAAATGCAATTCGCAAATATTTTCTAAGAGTTCTATTTCTTGGCTTACTTCTGTAAAGTCTTGTGAATTCACGAAAGTTGAATATCTGCACTTAATGCAAGGACATGGGTGCACTTTTGAGAATGTATTTAATAATTGGGCCACTAATTAGGTCTGGCATAACCATGACCTTTTGTGTTTATTAAAATTCTGTCTCTCTCTCTCTCTCTCTCTCTCTCTCCGTCTATCGGCTAGCTTTACGGTAAGTGACCGCATTCTGTTCTTTCACAAGGAGCATATCGACAGTCGATTTGTTCAGTACCAGGAACTACTGTGGCAATGTGTGCTTTATGAGACCAAAACAAATTGTTTTTGCCAATGTTTGTTATAATGGAGAGGGCCCAGCAGCTCCCACACCAGTAAGGATTTACAGAAACCATGCCAAAACAAGTCACTCATTGACAAAACCAAAAGGCTGACCAACAATTTCAGACCTACTGGCTTTACCAATGCTTGTTTATTTTTATGTTTCCCATAATCTTATTAAAACTGGTTACACTGACTTTGTATTATCAATATTTTTGGAAAATACTAGCATACATCAACACATTTTACTAAATGATGCGGCAAAGAAATGGTACCATTACATTCTACAGTAGTATAGCTAAATGTTTTTGCATTTTTTGGTGAACATTTTATTTTGAAAGCAAAGAATCCTCAATCTTGCTTTCAAGCTTTTGCAAATATTTGCATCTAATCAGAGAGCATTCTGGGAGCAGTTTGCATAGCCTCATATTGCTAAACATTGAAAACGTGTGTACACATTTTATACTGGAACCACTGTCAGTAGTGCAGTCTGAGCTTACAATATTTACTTGGAGCGCTCACCCTAATAATAAAGGCAGTGCATTAATGAACCATAAATACAAGTTTGAACAGCATTACAACACGGACACAAATATTACCTTAACTGCAGGCAGTGGCTTTCCCTGATCCATAAGGTGGTACTGTAAACTAGCAGCCAAAGGGTTTGTGCCATGGGTTTGTCCCAAGGACAAAATACACAAACTTGTTGCCCTTGACCCCAAACAATATGTCCCTGGGGTCTGGCTATAGGAATTCCACATCCCTGATTCTTCAGACTGATCCTGAATGACACGGTCTCCTTTACGATCCATATTGATTGTGCTCATGAAGTGGGCCCAAAATCTACTTGAGCTGCTGAACGCCCAAGAAGCATTGTCTTGAAATTAATATCTAATCCAATTTAATCTATAATTGAGGACAACCAGAACACTACCAGTTATATTTTTCAGAGGTGATCATATGCTTCAACAATGTTGGCAGAGATGTTTATAGTACCCTGTAATGAAATAAGTTAAAGCTAAGCAAATTTAATACCATTCGATTTTCTTAAACGGACTTGCAGTATGTGTATGTATGTGTGTGTATATGTATATATATATTCACTGAAAAAACCATAGGTTTTAGGGACAGTTTTAGTTACTTGGACATTGCACTCGTACAAAACCCGTGAAATTCCCCCGTTATAGTTAGTTCAGCTAACTATAACTCGCGCCCCCGCAATGCACTGCTGATGACGTCACATATTACATCACTCATGACATGGTCAGTGACATCACTGATGACATCACTGATGACATCTCAAATGACATCACTGATGACATCATCCAGTGACTGTGTTTCTGTAAAGTTTAAATATTTTTAATATATATAGGAAAAGACGTATTGAAGAATGAGTGGGTGTGTAAGTGTCTGTATGGATGATTTAGTAGGTGCGTGACTGACTCTATAAGTGAGTGATTTAACGTATCTTACTGAATGCATGGGTTAGTGACTAAACTGGGTGAATGTCTGTATCAGTCTGTTTGTTGCTGTGTAAGTGGCTGCATGTGTTTGTGAATAGCTAAATGAGTGTCTATATGAGTTATTGAATGCTTGTCTGAGTATCTGTATGGGTGCCTAAGTGTTTGTGTGGGAGGGGTGTGTGCAACTCTGTGCATAGATGTGTGAGTGGGTGATTCACTGGGTGGATGGTTTCAAGAGTGCATCTGTGATAGACTGTATGGGTGGGTAAGTGTGTGTAAGAGTGTGTTAGTGAGTGAATGTATGTCCCAGTGGTACATGTGTGAGTAACTACATATGTGAAAGGCAGTATATATGTGTGTTGGAGTATATAAATAGCTATAAGCAAGAGTGAGTGATTGTGATAGTGGCTGTATGGATGAGTGTGTGCTTGTATCTGTGATTGTATAAGAGCGTAACAATGTGCTACTATTTGTATGAGTAAGTGAGCTGGTGTGTGTATAACTGTATAGGTGAGTAAATGGCAGTGTGTTTAATTATTTGCATGACTGACTAGGTGTGTGAGTATCTCTATGGATGAGTGGCGTTGTTTGAGTGTTTATAAAGGAGTAAGAGTGCATATGATAGTCCTGTACTGAGTGACCGTAAGTATGAGTGACTGTACGGGTGAGTGAGTGGATGTGTGTGTGTAGACCTAAGAATCAGTGAGTGGGTATGTAGTTATTGGTGTTGGAGTGTCTATGGTTTTGCGAATGGCAGTCTGTAATTTAGAGTGGGTGAATCAAAGGTTATATTAGGGTGTGAGGAGGTGCATCAGATTATCACGTGGATGATGTCATCAGTGATGTCATTTGAGATGTCATCAGTGATGTCATCAGTGATGTCACTGACCATGTCATGAGTGATGTAATATGTGACGTCATCAGCAGTGCATTGCGGGCGCGAGTTATAGTTAGCTGAACTAACTATAACGGGGGAATTTCACGGGTTTTGTACGAGTGCAATGTCCAAGTAACTAAAACTGTCCCTAAAACCTATGGTTTTTCAGTGGATTTCAAAGGTTTTTTAAATGCTAATTTGTAACTATAACGTGTCTGAAACCTATGGTTTTTTCAGTGAATTTCAAAGGTTTTTTAAATGCTAATTTGTAACTATAACGTGTCTAAAACCTATGGTTTTTTCAGTGAATTTCAAAGGTTTTTTAAATGCTAATTTCTAACTATAACGTGCCTGAAACCTACGGTTTTTTCAGTGAATTTCAAAGGTTTTGTAAATGACAATTTTTAAATGTATTAATTGTTATATTAATTTTTTTCATACTGATTTACTACATTTTTAGAAACAATTTTTTTTACATATTTTATTTTTTAAATTACATTGTAATTACATTATACATTACATTACAAAAAATACTTTCTCAGAATGAATTACTTTAGTTTAAATACTTTGCAGATAGGCAATAGACTTTTAAGTACAGTAGTTACAGTTGTTGCAATGGGCAACACATTTTCAAACACAATGCAACATTCAGCTCAATGTGAATTTCTAGTTAAATGCAATTAGTTACTTTATGGATTACTTTTGTAACCACAGGACTGGATCCTAGATTCAGTCCTGGTACATCTCCTGTAAACAGTTGAGTAAAAGCGTTTTGGTTACAGTCGTGATTTTTAAGGAATATTATTGTATTTTAAAAGTTGACACTTAGAAACTTTTTCTCATAGAATCACCAATGTTATCCTATGGAAGGAAATTCACTTAGCAGGTAAAAACTGTTATCGTTACTTTATCTTACTCAGTGTTGGATCCTGGATCCAGCACTGGTGCATCTCCTGTAAACAGTTGAATGAATGCGTTTAAGTCATACAGGCGATTTTTAAGGAATATTTGTAGTTTGTGAAAATCGACACTTTGAAAGTTTTCTGCTGAAAACCAGACAATGGATTCCTATGTTAGAAAATATAAGTTACTGGTAAGTACGGTTAAAATTACTTTTCAGGGTCAGTGCTGGGCTAAAAGATGCAGCACTGGGTTCTCTCCTGATAACAGGTGAGTAAATTGGAATTCGTACTTTGGTTGATTTTAGAGGAATATTATAAAGTTCCAAAACTCCACACTTAGAAGAATTTCCAAGTGAAACCAGTCAATGTTAGCCTATAAAGGAAATTCAAGTTACCGGTAAGTACGGTTAAAATTACTTTTCAGGACCAGTACTGGGCTGAAAGATGCAGCACTGAGGTCTCTCCTGATAACAGGTGAGTAAATCAGAATTCGGATTTCGGCTGATTTTAGAGGAATATTTTAAAGTTCCAAAAATCAACACTTAGAAACTTTTTCAGCAAAAAGCAGGCAATGATATCCTATGCAAGGAAATTCAAGTTACTGGTAAGTACGGCTAAAATTACTTTTGAGGATTAGTACTGGGCTGAAAGATGCAGCACTGAGGTCTCTCCTGATAACAGGTGAGTAAATCGGAATTCGTATTTCGGCTGATTTTAGAGGAATATTTTAAAGTTCCAAAACTCCACACTTAGAAGAATTTCCAAGTGAAACCAGTCAATGTTAGCCTATGAAGGAAATTCAAGTTACCGGTAAGTACGGTTAAAATTACTTTTCAGGACCAGTACTGGGCTGAAAGATGCAGCACTGAGGTCTCTCCTGATAACAGGTGAGTAAATCGGAATTCGTATTTCGGCTGATTTTAGAGGAATATTTTAAAGTTCCAAAACTCCACACTTAGAAGAATTTCCAAGTGAAACCAGTCAATGTTAGCCTATGAAGGAAATTCAAGTTACCGGTAAGTACGGTTAAAATTACTTTTCAGGACCAGTACTGGGCTGAAAGATGCAGCACTGAGGTCTCTCCTGATAACAGGTGAGTAAATCGGAATTCATATTTCGGCTGATTTTAGAGGAATATTTGCACAATGGTGAAGGGAGGGGGCGGGGCCTCAGGTGACATCTGTGCAAACGCGCCCCGTTGCGCGTTTTAAGTTGGGGGATTATGTCCCCTTGAATCCTGAGGGTCCCTAGGGGCCAACTAGCCCACCAGGAACCTCCAATATGCGCCAGGGGCTGCGTTGCAGAGACGTGTAGAGAGGCCACACCCCTTTTACACCTCTCTGCAACGCAGCTCTGTGGCGCTTTCTGGATGTACCTGTTGGGCTAGTTGGCCCCAGGGACCCTCAGGATTGAAGGGGATTTAATTCCCCATCTTAAAACGCGCCACGGGGCCTGTTTGCACACATGTCACCTGAAGCCCCGCCCTCCCTTCACCACTGTGCAAACGCGCCCGTGGCGCGTTTTAAGTTGGGGGATTAAGTCCCCTTGAATCCTGAGGGTCCCCGGAGTCCATCTAGCCCACCATATACCTCCAAAAGCGCCACAGAGCTGCGTTGCAGAGAGGTGTAAAAGGGGCGTGGCCTCTGTATACCTCTCTGCAAGGCAGCCCCCTGGCGCATACTGGAGGTACCTGGTGGGCTAGTTGGCCCCCAGGGACCCCCAGTATTCAAGGGAATTCGTTCCCCTCTGCAAACGCGCCAGGGGCGCGTTTGCAGAGTGGTGAAGGAAGGGGCGGGGCCTGCGGGCCCGATCGTTTAAAAAAAAAATTCTCCCCTGAAGGGGGCTGTGTGGCCCCCTTCCTTTTTTCTTTTTTGGGCCCTGGGGACCCCATCCCCCAGGGCCTTACCCCTTTTAAATTACCTTTAAAAAAAAAACGGGAAGGGGCCGCGTGGCCCCCTTCCCTTGGCCTGTATTGGCCCCGGGGACCCCATCCCCCGGGGCATGGCCTCTATTTATTTTTTGAGGGGGCAGCGTGGCCCCCTCCTCTGGCCATTTTAAGGCCCCGGGGACCCCATCCCCCGGAGCCGGCCTTTCCTTTTTTTAAAAATTTGTTTTGCTCTTTTTTGGGGAGGGGGCCGCGTGGCCCCCTCCCGGGCCACTACTTGCCCCGGGACCCCATCCCCGGGGCTGGCCCTCTCGTTGGGGACTGTGGGGGTCCCCAAACCCCCACAGTCCCGCCGGCTCCCCACGTCCCTTGGGAGCCGGCATTGCTGTTCCACATGGGGAGCAGCTGACATGCTGCTCCCCATGTGGAAAAGCAATCGGCTTTGGATATTGGAAGAGAGAGCAGGTTTCCTGCTCTCTCTTCCAATATCCAAAGCAAGTTTGCAATGACAGGACGGGAGCCGCGAGGCTCCGTCCTGCCATAGCAAACTACAGTGTCCCGGGGTAGGCACCCGGGACACTGCAGGAGCCGGCCCTGGGGGTGGTGGTCCCCAGGGCCATCAAGGGCTCCAGGAGGGGGCCGCGCGGCCCCCTCCCATTCAGTACACAGCCCCGGGAGGTGGTGGTCCCCGGGGCTCTGGGGTCCGTAACGGACCCCCATATTAATTTGTTAGTGCTCCGGGGAGGTGGCGGTCCCGGGCGTGTGGGGGCTGGAGCCCCCACACAGGTTGTTTAATTTAAAAAAAAAAGCCCCGGGGAGGTGGTGGTCCCGGGGCTGCGGAGGGCTCAGAGCCCTCCCGCACCATTTTTAAAAGAAAGCCCCGGGGGTGGCGGTCCCGGGGCTTGGGAGGCCCTTTGAGGCCCCCACACATAAAATTAAACCCCCCACCATGCCCCCGGGACTTGGGCCACCCGGGGCAAAATACAATCAAGCGCGGGAGACCGCGCTTCGATTTTTTTTTCGGCAGGATTCGCGCACCCTGAGCGCATCCTGCCGATTTTTTTTAAAAAATGCTTTTTGCCCAGGGGTCCTTGTGGGACCCCTGAGCAGGCCTAGGGGGTTAGGGTGTTTCTACCCTGCCCCCTTTTGCGCTTTGCGCACTTGTTTCTGTCCCTCGGTTCTACCGAGGACAAAATGGCTGCCAACACTTCCTGAATCGGAATGTTGACAGCCAGCTGACAGCCAATTAGCATGCAGCTCGTGATCGGGACGGTGCGCGCAGGGTGCGCTGAGGGTACGCGTATCCGACGCGCCCATAGATATATATGTACTTTTACTTTTGATTTTCTCAGGAACTACTGAACGGATTTACACCATTTAAGCAAAAGGCACCAGTCTGAACCAAGGACTACCTCTTTGCCAAATTTGGTGTAATTCCGTTCAGCAGTTCGGGCTGTAGCTGCGACTAAAGGTTCCTATGGAAAAATGAATAAGGAAAACGCGTTTTGGGACCCCCTTTTTCTCGGCCCCCGCTTCACGTATCACCCCGAGACTTTCAGGGTAGGAGCGGAGCGGAGCGCCCAACAAGTTGGAAACTTTCACGAAGATTCGTTAACCGGCGCCAACGTTATTTCAAATAGAATGTCGCGGATTTCCTATGGATAATAGGTTGTAACTATAACTATCTACTGGCGACCGCCAGTAGATAATATAATATATATATATATATATATATATATCTATCTCAAGATCGCAGTTAGCGATCGAAACGCATCCTGGCAGGCACTATGCCTGGAACACTTGGGAGTTTTATTCATGGAGAATAAATCACTGCTTGGATAACCAACATTTGGAGTCTGCTGCATTTTACCTCATGCGCTGAGGTCCGTACCTGGGCAGTCCCGTCGCGGGTATTGACGGGCCGGGACTTTGTTGTTTATATAGATAGATAGATAGATAGATATATAGATATAGATATATAGATATAGATATATAGATATAGATATATATATATATATATATATATATCTATATCACCCAAAATTGCACCAGCAAGATGAGGCCGCACTCCACTGCAGGTAAGGTATACAACCTTTATTTTCTCGATAACAGGCAGCTTTTCGTTCCGTTAGTGTGTCTTCTAGGCTTGACGCGTTTCAAGGATTTTGTTCCTCTCTTCAGAAGCCATGCTTTCAAACCAGCATATTACGTGCACTTCCCACATTACCCTGCGTGCTTCCGTTTATAGGCCTGGCCTCAGGTGTGCCCTTTTGAAAGCAGTTCCAGTTAGTCACTCATGTTCAATAAGGTCAGTCCATTACAATATAGTAGCAGTGAGTTCAACCCCAATGACTTTCCATTGCAGTTATGAAGTTCCATATGACCTTATCTCCCAAAGCATCATCTACATTTGTGATATTTCAGGTCCCCTTATATTCCACTCTCCGGACCCAAATCTTGCTCCACTTCTTCGGGCACCCACAGCTTTGGTACACTACTTTTTCAGCTGCGTAGCACCAATTGAGATCCGCCTTCCACTCTGTAACCCTCGGAGGTTGAGTTGCTCCCCACGCCCTAAAGTATTTCTTTTTGCCACTGTCTGCTACTGTTAGCCATATCCTTCTGTATTTCGGCCATGGGTTGTCCCCGTCACACACAGTATATTCCATCGAACCTCTAACATGACCTCTTGACCCACCACCTCAGACATGACCCGCGCTATCCCATTCCAGTATTGCTGGATTCGGGGCAGGCCCACAATGTGTGAAAGAAAGTACCCACCTCTCCACAGCCCCTTGTGCAATGAACCGTATCGCTGTGGCCCATTCGGTGTAACAGTGTCCTACAGGTAAATAATCTGTGGAAAATTGTATAAGGCGAAACCGTGCTGTTATAGCCAGCTCCCGGGGACTCTGTATTGCCTTTGACCAATTGTCATCTTCTAGTATGCCTAGCTCGGCTTCCCATCTTTGACCAATTTTCATCTTCTAGTATGCCTAGCTCGGCTTCCCATGGCTCTCGGAGAACTCTTAGGGGGTCTGGGGTATTGGTCAATATCTTTTTGTATATTAGGGAAGTGTCAGCCGGCATTGGATCTAATAATACCCCATCTTCAAGAGGTTTATATTCTGGTATTTGTTCGCCCTCCGGGATGTGGGCTCGCAATGCATATTTAATTTGCAAATATCAGAACTGTTCAGAGTCGGGCATCTGGTACTGTGCCTGTAAGTCTAGATATCACCATTGAATATTAAGAAATAGTTTTGAGGCAGAACTTGAGCATTCCCATGATCATTATGATCCTTTACAAAAGATGTGCACATCTCACGGCTAGTGATTTCTCAACATCTTGTAGACCTTCATGATGTTTGATCGACGTGTACAGACTGAATCCGTCAGTGGTGACCAGTATGTACTCAAGTTGCCAGTCTGTTGTCCAATTCTTTAAGAATATCCTTGGTATCTCCAATATGAGGGTAAATCTTTTATGAATGTTTGTAGTTCTCCAGTGATTCTCCCAATCATGAGCACACTAGTCTATCCCTGCAATGATCGGCCTCCCTTTTGGTGGGGAGCCAGGCTTATGTATGTTGTAGGCATTACAGGATATTTGACATATAGATATTGTTTTTCTTCCATGGTGCTATAAGACCTTTAGGCCATATTTCAAGATACTTCTTTCTGTAGGGTTATTTCCAAGTCTGGTGTAACATGCTATATCTTGTAGTTGTCGGCTGGTTTATGTCACATAATCTGCTTTAAGAATCACATTTCCATCTTTGTCTGCTTCCTAAAGTTTGGGTCATTTCGTAGCTCCTATATTGCCTGTTTGTGTTTATTATTGATATTAGAAGGCAAGTATTCATTTAAAGTCATGTAGTACTGCAGTCTGAAACAGATCAATTGAGTTTCATGGTGGTAAAATAGGTGTAAAGGTCGATTTGGGTGAAAGTTTAGTTTTTGTGTGCCCGAGAGAAATGTGTGTGTATTTATATATAATTTTTTTAAAAAAATTAAAAACTTTTTAAACCATGGTTTACAACTAAATCTAGCAAAGCCCAATATCTTGGGGTCTTATCATAAAGGCACGACCTATTGGCTTTGCCAATGCTTGTTTTCATGTTTGTTTCAGAAAGGCATGTTAGGCCTGCAGTGGGGTTTTGGTAGCTGAAAAGCGAAGAAGTGTTTTTCTTTTTTTTTGTTAAGAATGGGAATTTTTGAAGCAGGTAGGAACAGGGGGTCAGAACCAGCAGAGGGTATGGAAAAGACAGGAAGAACTTTAATGTCAGTATGATTTATAGTCAGGAATACAGAGATGTCATCTGGGACGTATTGGGGTGGAGCTTTGGAAGGAGCGAACTGTTCCTGCTCAAGATGATGGAAAACTGCAACAAAGACAATGATGTAATGTTAGTGGCAGTAGTGTGCTACATCTGAGATATTACGTATGGTGGCTGAGTTTACTTTAATTTCAGTTTGTAACTCAATGAAGTTTTCTCCAAATAGGCCATTGGTATGGTTAGTATCTTCCTTGGAGGCAAGATCTGCCAGTTTGGGGTTAATTCTTATCAGGACGGCTTTTCGTCTTTCCACTATGAGGTTGGCATTTGCGTTACCTAGCATGCATAAGGCCCTCTGCGCCCAACCTCTCAGTAGTTCAACGTTTACTGGAATATTTTTACCCCTGGCATCTTTGGTCATGTCCAAGATGCGTGTGAGGGAGTTTATCCTGAGATTGTTTCAGGCACCTCTCTATGCCCTTCCTAGGATATTTGCCAAACTTGAAAAGGAAACTTATGATCTCGGGGTCCAAGTTGGGTGTGATGCACACCTTGTCCTCCGTGGAGGGTCTTGGACACTCGCTTCTAAGGAGGTTGCGTGTGTCCTTAACTAGGGTTTTTTTGACCCTGAAACTTAAGAAGTGGGAGACGTGTTCTAGCGGCCACCAATCTGCGCTGCGTGGGTTCTTAATGGTGGTGGGGTTAAACATCTCTTCCCCAAAGGGGTCTTTAATTCCCTGGGAAGTAGAGGCTTGGTCAATATCCTCATCCAAATCATCTAGCAGATCGAATTTATCTTGTGTGTCAAAAATAAATTAGTCTAAATCGTTATCAAAAGTGTTATCTGCTGATGACATAGTATTTTCTTGATCTATTGTGCCATTAAGATCACTCGTTCTTAGTGTACCGCCATGTGCTACCTTTCTCTGTGCCCCGTTAAGGTGGCCATTCTCTCTTGTGCTGGAGCGAGCACCTGAATCTATTGTAGCACGAGGGCTACCAGTAGTATAAGCCGGTTCAAGAGCTTTAGATAGGTGTTTGCTTTTATGAGCAACTTTCCCCCTTTTTTTAGGCAGGGAGGTAGAGGGTAAATCCTCGTCAGAGTGTGAAAAATAATTGTCCTCAGAGGGATATCCCCTCTTTTTTTTTTTTTTTTTCTTTTTTTTTAGATAATGCGGCATCTACTGCCTCTTTAAGGGAGGCTTTAACCCCTTCGATGCTCATGACGGAATGGTTCCGTCATGAGCATCGGTGCCCCTGTGCTCATGACGGAACCATTCCGTCATGAGGCCAGGGGCACGAAATCCCTCTGCTGCAGACAGCAGAGGGATTACCTTTCCTCCCCCACCGCCTCGGGAGCTGGGGAAGAGCTCCCCCAGCTCCCGAGGCCCCCCCCTCCCTTTCAGTGAAATGAAGATCAGCGCGCACGTTGCGCTGACTTCATTTCACTGAAAACGAAACTAAAATGAGCCTTTAGGCTCATTTCAGTTTCACTTTCTACGTGCTCAGGGGGCTATCTCAGCCCCCTGAGCACGTAGAAAGACGGAGAGGTATCATTGGAAAGGGGAGAATCTCCCCTTTCCAATGGTACCCCTCCCCAGTGGATCCCTGCTTGGGGATCGCCCCAGGAGGGCGATCCACAAGCAGGGATCCACCAACTAAGGCACCAGGGAGTGGGGAGCAGCCCCTTTGGCAAGGGCTTTTGCTCCACCCCAAAAAATTGCCAATGTTCAGTCTTTCTGCCCCCCCCCCCCCGGGGGGGGCAGAAAGCCCACTAGACACCAGGGATTTTTATTTGGTGCATTTTTTTAAGGGTGGGGGCTGCCCGAAACGGGCACGCCAATGCCCCCACCCCACCCGCCACCATTACAGCCTTTCTGCCCCCCCGGGGGGCAGAAAGCCCACTAAAAACCAGGGATTTTTTTTGACGCATTTTTTTTTAGGGTGGGGGCTGCCCGAAACGGGCACGCTAATGCACCCACCCCCCGTCACCATTACAGCCTTTCTGCCCCCCCTTGGGGGGCAGATGGGGGCAGTAGCCCCCAATCTGCCCCCCCCGGTGGGGCAGAAAGCCCACTAAACGCCAGGGATTTTTTTGTTGTGCAATTTTTTTTAGGGTGGGGGCTGCCCAAAACGGGCACGCCAATGCCCCCACCCCGCTGCCACCATTACAGCCTTTCTGACCCCCCTGGGAGGCAGATGGGGGCAGTAGCCCCCAATCTGCCCCCCCGGGGCGGCAGAAAGCCCACTAAATGGCAGGGATTTTTTTTTGTGCATTTGTTTTTAGGGTTGGGGGCTGCCCGAAGTGGGCACGCCAATGCCCACATCCCCGCCACCATTACAGCCTTTCTGCTCCCCCATGTCTCCCGATAAAAATGGTACCTCACACGCGTGGGTGGGGCAAGTACCCGCGACAGGCAAGGGCCCAAAACCTAGTGAGGCGACATCAAAATTACCTATCACAAACCAACCTGGTTTCAAGAGGGGTCCCATGACTCTTTGGCCCTGGGCTCGGCGGCCACCTAGGGAAACCTAGCAAACCCACATATTTCTGAAAAGAAGACACCCAGGGGATTCCAGGGAGGTATGGCTTGCGTGGATCCCCCAACGTTTTCTTACCCAGAATCCCCCAGAAACCTGAACTTTTGCTGAAAAAATCACTTTTTTCAAACATTTTTGTGTAGGAAAGTTGTGGCATCACCGGGCTGACACAAATTTCCTACCACCCAGCGTTCCTCAGGTCTCCCGATACAAATGGTGCCTCACTCGGGTGGGAGGCCCAAGTACCCGCAACAGGCATGGGCCCAAAACGTATTGAGGCAACATTGAAATTGCTTATCACAAAATGTTTTGGGCCCTTGCCTGTCGCGGGTACTTGGGCCTCCCACCCGAGTGAGGCACCATTTTTATCGGGAGACCTGGGGGAACGCTGGGTGGTAGGAAATTTGTGTCAGCCTGGTGATGCCACAACTTTCCCACACAAAAATGTGTGAAAAAAGTGATTTTTTCAGCAAACTTTCAGGTTTGCAGGGGATTCTGGGTAAGAAAACGTTGGTGGATCCACGCAAGCCATACCTCCCTGGAATCCCCGGTGTCTACTTTTCAGAAATGTGTGGGTTTGCTAGGTTTCCCTAGGTGGCCGCGAGCCCCAGGCCAAAAGTCATGGGACCCCTTGCAAAACCAGGTCGTTTTGTGATAGGCATTTTGATGTCGCCTCAATACGTTTTGGGCCCTTGCCTGTCGCGCGTACTTGGGCCTCCCACCTGAGTGAGGCACCATTTGTATCGGGAGACCTGGGGGAACGCTGGGTGGTAGGAAATTTGTGTCAGCCTGGTGATGCCACAACTTTCCCACACAAAAATGTGTGAAAAAAGTGATTTTTTTCAGCAAACTTTCAGGTTTGCAGGGGATTCTGGGTAAGAAAACGTTGGTGGATCCACGCAAGCCATACCTCCCTGGAATCCCCCGGGTGTCTACTTTTCAGAAATGTGTGGGTTTGCTAGGTTTCCCTAGGTGCCGGCAGAGCTAGGGTTCAAAAACTACAGCTAGGCACTTTGCCAAAAAAGGGTCATTTTTCACAGTGAAAATGTGGTGTGTCCACGTTGTGTTTTGCGCTGTTTTCTGTCGCGGGCACTAGGCCTACCCACACAAGTGAGGTACCATTTTTCTCGGAAGTCTTTGGGGAATGCGGGGTGGGTGGAATTTTGTGGATCCGCGCAGATTCCAGAACTTTCCACCACAGAAAAGTGAGGAAAATGTTTTTTTTTGGACAATTGTTTAGGTTTGCAAGGGATTCTGGGTAACAGAACCTGGTGAGAGCCAGCCAAGTCACCCCATCCTGGATTCCCCTGGGTGTCTAGATTTCAAAAATGTATAAGTTTGCTAGGCTTCCCTAGGTGCCGGCAGAGCTAGGGTTCAAAAACTACAGCTAGGCACTTTGCAAAAAAAGGGTCATTTTTCACTGTGAAAATGTGGTGTGTCCACGTTGCGTTTTGGGCCGTTTCCTGTCGCAGGCACTAGGCCTACCCACACAAGTGAGGTACCATTTTTATCGGGAGACTTAGGGTAACACAAAATTGTAGAGCAACTGTTATTATCTATTGACTTTTGATGCATTTCTGCCTTCCAAATGAAAGACAATGTGTAAAAAAGAAGTCATTTTGAAAAATGTCCTATAATTCTCATGCTAGTATGGGTACTCCCAATTTCGGAAATGTGCAAATATCTACTATTTCTAAATTCTATATTTTGTTCCCATTTCAGAAATACATAGGTGTCTTTCATACCGATTTTTCCATGTATAAATTTTCCCAGAATAATTGCTATATACCCGGTACATAATAAAAAACCATTGCAAGACGCTGCTCAGTTATTGGCTCTGGGTTCGTTGGGTTCTTGGTGAACCTAGAAGTCCTATATATCGCCACAACCAGAAAGGTCCAGCGGATGTAACGGTATATTGCTTTCAAATAGCTGTCATAATTAGAAGAAGTTACAGGTGAAAACGTTGACACAAATGGCTGATTTTTTCAACTAATTTTCAATTTTTCCTATATTTAACTGTTTGTTTCTATAAAGAAAACTTGAAGGATCCACACAAATGACCCCTTGCTGAATTCAGAATTTTGTCTACTTTTCAGAAATGTATGGCTTTCCAGGATCCATTATTGCTTTCATTCCCATTTCTACCATTAACTGGAAGGAGGTTGAAAGCACAAAAAATAGCAAAAATAGACTATGTCCCAGAAAAATGCCAAAACTGTCTCTGAAAGCTGGGAAGATGGTGATTTCAGCACCACAACCCCTTTTTTGATACCATTTGCAGGGAAAAAACCAGACACTTTCATCTGTAGCCCTTTTTTCGCATTTTTCCCCCAAAAACCAAAATTTAGCTGTATTTTGGCTAATTTCTGGGTCTCCTCCAGGGGAATCCACAAACCCTGGGTACCTTTAGAATCCCCATGATGTTGGAAAAAAAGGACGCAAATTTGGCGTGGATACGTTATGTGGTCAAAAATTTACAGGGGCCTAAGCACGCACTCCCCAAATAGCCAAAAAAAGGCTTAGCACAGGAGGGGAAAAGGCCTAGCAGTGAAGGGGTTAAGCTTCTCTTGTAAATGTTTTTAAATATTGTGCCCCCAAAATCCCTGATTCTCCCTGGTTCTGGGAGTTATTCATCTCCATTAAGTTAATAAGGTTTAAATTATGATATAAGATATTTAGACTGATTATAAATCCTTATTTGTGAAGCATTTTAATTAATTTCTTTCATGGAAGAAGTTCGGTAAAAAACGTTCCGTAAAAGGCCACAAGGTGGTGCCAAAGGATGGAAAAAGGCTTAAATATAAGTCTAAAAGGGAGCCTATCGCTCCGTATGGCAGTTTCCTCCAGCGGGGGTATTTCCCGATTGCGAAAAGGGACGAGGAGAGGGTATTTACCCTAAAATTGAGTGGCCATGAGTGTCCAAATCTGTGAAATCAAAGTAAGCCAACCATACATTGGAAGGCTAGAAATAAGTAAGAGGAACAAACCTGTAACTTACAACAATCGCGTGTAAGGCACGATAATATGTAAACCTGAAAAAACGCTTGAGGAAGCGTTTCACATAAAACAAATATAGATTAAGGCTAATCACATAGTACAATCATATATTAGTCGTAAAACTGTAAATTAATGATAGCAATAACAGTTGTAATCAATAAGAGTATGGAAAACAGAGTGGTATACTTATCTTGTTGTGGACAACTGTAGTACCGGAGTGCAGTAGCTGTTCTCTTCCACACGCATCCCTTTTCTACACCAGTATTTCAGTTTGCATCCATTTCAAGGAAACGGATGCTTTATTGCTGGAGAATTTCATGATCTCTGCCATGACTTTTGGCCGACGCTGCCACATTCTTTAGGCTCCTTAAGGAGGTCAAGCTCTTGCTCAGTTTGGATGCTTGTACTTATTGGTGTGTGGAAAGGGGGTAACATCTGTTTTGGGAAGGCTATAATAGATGTGTTTCAAAATTGGTAAACAAATGGTTTACCGATTATTCATATCTTTATAACTGAGATTTCTGAAGCATCCAATCCTACTGCATGATCCTTAGCAAGGAAGCGTTCTTTTGTGTGCAAATTGGTGACTGTATTCCCAGCAAACATACCCCATCATCCCCAAAATAAATGCAAGGCATTTGCACTTCAGGGATTTGAGCAAGGTTCTGAATGTGTTGAATTCTTGGACAGATAATGATCTTTGTTTGAAAGACCTTTATGCCAAGCCCACTTACATCTGGTGCCCTTGAAGAGGTTGTCATGCTCTAGAGCTTTGGTTTTGACAGTTAGATGCGCACTCCAGATGGGGTGATATTCAGTATATCTAGGTGGAACAGGATGATGTCCAGTATTAAAACATTATTTTATTTGAGTTTCCTGATGTTTGCTAACCTATGCCTAGCCAGGTGTCTCCACACCTATTAAGGAGTAACAAGCTAGGTAAAACCAAGATCTCGGAAACAATTATTGATCTTTTCAAAGAGCACCTTCTTCTAGTGTCTTCTGTTGCACTGCTGAGACTCATCCAATGACTTATGCAGGACAGATGTCTGTTCTTCAGGTTTGTGGTCTGTTCAGTCTAGGTAGCATAGGTGATGAATGCATGCCTAATAGGGATAGGTTGGAGGAGTAACAACCCTGAATGCACACTTGCTGGATGCCATGTTGTAAGATCAGTGGCCATGAATGTATTCTTTTTGTGAACCATGTTGAGGAACAATGGCTTTGAAAGGCTGCCCAGTGAGTGTTCTCTTTGATAAACATTGGCTTCAAAGGATTGGACTGCCTGGTGGCATCTAGAATGATGGAGCGGTGATCTCAGGGGCTTGCTTGGTAAGATCCAGTTTGGGGGGACAATGGGCTTGCATGCTTACCCAACAAACTAGGTTGGAAGAGTGGGCTTGAAGGCTTACCATGTAAGTGTCAGTTTTTTTTTTTGTGGTTTTTTTTAAAGTATATTTTATTAGCATTTTCAACCGTAAACATAGTACATTCTGAACAATACGAATATTGCATGTTATAAGACACATTTCTGAGTCTGCATTATACAAAAAAGTGTGTGCTCGATCATAAGTATCAGTCCTCTAGCATCCCATACCAACGTGCATTCCCAGCAGTTGTGTCTGTAACATTATATAACGGCTAATAAGACTTAAGCAGAAATTAAACAGTAACCAATAACCTCCCCCTCCCTCCCCTTCCTTCGGAACAATACCAATCCATTCTTTTTTGTGACTACCATTGTTCATGTAGTATTCTTTATTCAGGTGTCTGGGTGTGTCCGTCCGGGTTTCCACCGGAATTATCCCTTTGGGTGTCAGACCTGTCATGAGTGTGTTGTGTAGGGTGTCCTTGATCATCCTGCAAATCCGATATCATGGACGCCCAGGCTAATCTATCAGCCTCTGCTTTTTCGTCTGTCCTTACGAATCGCATCCGGACCAACTCCGCCATCGCCCTCTCATTTATATCTCGTAGCTAGTCTGAATGTTTCGGGGGTCTTGGGTGCATCCAGGCAATTACTACTCGTCTTTTGGCCAACACCAGCCCCAGACTTACAAAGCGCCTGCTCAATTTTTTATTTTTAGGAGCTGGCAGTAGGCCCAGTAGCACCGTCCTAATATCCCGTGTAATAGTCCAGTCCGTGGCCCTCCCCAATCTTCATAGGACTCCCTCCCAGTAAAACTGCAGTGTGGGGCAAGTCCAGATCATATGAATGAACTCCGCCCCCTGTGTGCGACATCTAGGGCAGCAGTCCTCCCGAGCGGGGTATATTACATGTACCGTACGTGGGGTTAAATATACCTGATGTATGACATTGTAATGGAGTAATTTAAAGCGAGCATTTGTGCTTACTTTACGTACCCCCCCCCCCATGTATCTTCCGCCACTCTGCCTCCGTTAGGGGCTCTTCCAGGGCATCGTCCCATTTCTGCTGAAGACGCAGTGGCTCTCTCGGGAGATCCTCTCTTAAGGCTCTATATAAGTGCGAAACCAATCGCCCCCCCTGTACCATTTCTAACATGGTTTTGAGAATACTAGTAATGGGTGTTTCATCCGGAAAAGTCTGCCATAGCTCTCGTGCAACCCTCGATATTTTGGCATATTGTAAAAATTGGCCCGGACCTAGGTCAAATTCGATTTGTGCCTCGTCACGGGTCAGGAAGCGGCCATTGTTATACAGGTCCCCCATCAGTAGACCACCCCCCTCCCTCCAGCGCCTAACCGACATAGAGTCCGCTATCGCTGCAAATGGACGGATCGCCCATTAAGGCATGTCTGGTGCATACAATGTCGGACTATCCTACATAACGCCTGCTCCCATACAGTTGCCACATGTCGTATGATATAGGGGTAAGTATCAGGGATCGAAGATCCCATCATTAATAATGCGGTCAGCGACTCTCTTCCATACGTTCCGGCCAACAGATTTTTCTCCCAGTTATCTTCGTCGTCCAACTAGTGAACTGCATACTGTAATTGAGACGCCATATAGTACATGCCCAACCGCGGGACTTCTAAGCCACCACCCTCCCATGTCCTTTGTAATGTTGCTAGCCGAACTCTTCTTCGTTTTTTCCCCCACAGGAGAGTGCCAATTAGGGTTTCCAGGGTAATAAAACACGATCTCGGTATCACATAAAAAGAGTGTTGTAAGATATGTAGACACCGTGGGAGAGTAATCATTTTAACAATTGCTATACGTCCCATAAGCGATAGTGGTAGGTCAGCCCAAAAGCGTACCGAGCCCCGCAGCGCCTCCAGGACACGCCCCATAGTGGCTGCATAAAAGGTGTCCGCGGAATAAGCCAGGCGTATTCCCAGATATCTTTCCCCTTCCGCGCCCCAAGGGAGGTTTATATTTGGTCGTAATGCCGATTGGCATGCGGCCATCCTACCCATCGGTATCACCCTTGACTGGCCGGGATTAATACGCAGCCCCGAGATGTACCCAAATTGCCTCAGTTCGCGTAAAAGCACCGGGATGGATGTTCCTGGTTGTCGCAGATATATCAGCGTATCGTCTGCATATAGCGAAATCACATGGTTGGTGTTACCTAGTTGTATCCCCAAATTGTCCATGACTGTTCGTACGCAAACTGCCAGTGGTTCCAGGGCGATCAGGAAAAATAGGGGGATAGCAGGCATCCCTGCCTTGTTCCCCTGCATAGTTTTATTTGTCTTGACACGGTCCTGCCCATCCGCACTCTGGCTGTTGGGGCTGCATAAAGTAGTTGTGCCCATTTAAGGTACCGCTCTCCAACCCCCATGCCCCTCAGGACCTGCCACATGTAAGACCACTCCACAGAGTCTAATGCCTGCTCTTTATCAAGGGATACTACTGCATTATCGGAGTCCGCTAGGCAGGGGGCATGCCAGACATGTGCCAGCTGTCGTAAATTATATGTAGTATTCCGTCCAGGGATAAACCCCTCCTGATCCGTGTGAATCAGACGTCTCATATAAGTGAGGAGACGGTTAGCCATAATGCCACTCAATATCTTGGCATCTATATTTAACAAAGATATGGGTCTGTAAGAGCTCGGCAAGTCAGAATCTTTATCCTTTTTGGGGATCATAGCAACTAGTGCTTCGCTCATAGTGGGCGGGCAGAAGCCGGTCTGCAACGCCTCATTGTAAACTGCGAGCAGTCTATCCACTAAGAGCGGCGCAAAACTCTTATAAAACTCCGCGGGGAGTCCGTCTGATCCCGGACTCTAAGCCGGCTTGAGGCGCCCGACGGCCCCAAGAATTTCTTCCTTAGTAATTGGAGAGCCCAGCGCCTCCTGCTCGTCTTTGGTAACAGAAGGCAATTGTACCGCATCTAAATATTCTGTCAAGTGGCTCAGCCCCAGTTTTACGCGTTTAGTATATACGTTTTCTAAATGCGTTGCTAGGGTGTCTGCTATGATCCTCTGAGTGTAGTGTAGTGTTCCGTCTGTAAGTGTCAGGTTGGGGGATATTCTGAAGGCCATGGATTATTCTGGAGAATTTCTTCTTTTAGAAAGAAGATAATCCGATGCTGTATTTGTTTCATATAGCCCATATATGGGCAAACCCTTGTGTCGAAATAAAGGAATCACCTGTACTGAACTTCACGGGTGTTCTTGGATTTACATATTTGTACTTTATGCTGCAGACTACTTCCGAGGTTTCTAGAAAGCACTCTTGGTAATAAATTGTATTTTTAAATTTTGTTGCCTGCTTCAGGATACCAGGTTTATCTGATGGAGACATCTAGATGCAGATTCCTTACCTTTGAACTTCCAGGCGTCCGGCTGGATCCGGAAGATTTTTCTCAGCAGTACTCCTACTCGCTGGTAGATGGCATCGGTTGACTCCGCCTGACGTCATCAGCGTCGTGTTCGTTGTCGTGACATCCGCTTAGTCAATATAACTGTCACTCCGGCGCGCTGACAGCAGTTCCTTTCTTTCCGCGCCATCAGCGCTGATCTGTTGAAGAGAGCTACCACCTGTCGTTTTTAACAGACTTTTTTTCGACGTTTTGTCGACTTTATTGGTGTGTAGATGTTCATGTCAAGCAAGAAGACTTCAGGGTTCAAGCCGTGCGGCGCCTGTCATCGAGCCATGTCGGTCACGGATCCCTATATGATTTGTGTTTGGTGCCTGGAGCGCGACCACGACTCAAAGTGGTGCTCCGACTGCCGGGCCATGGTGCCCAAGGCTTTGAGGGAGTGGTCCCTAAAGCTTCTAGCGGCCCTGCATCCTGCACCACGGAGGTCGTCCACTCTGTCTCGATCCTGGTCCAGGTCTCGGTAGAGAGGAAGGTCCGTCCGAGCACCGCTCCGGTGAATCGAAATCTTCTTCATCGAAGTCTGGTAAGAGGCACCACAAAAAGCACAAGAAGTTGAAGCGTGCTTCGACTTCGCCCACCCTGTCTCGCGATGCAGCAGAGGATCCTCGGCATTCGAGGTCCCACTCCACGGAAGCCTGGGTCAGCTCCGCGTTTCCCTCCCTTTCCGGGGCCGGGAGCGACCCCTGCCCACTAAATGTTTGACGCAATGTGTGCCATATTTGGGCATCCTGACCCTGCCGGGCACGCCTTTGGGCCCCGCAGGCTCGGAAGACGGAGGGGCCCCTGTGGTTCCCATGCCGGCGGCTCTGGCGCCACGGTCTGAGTGGACCCGGGTCCAGACCGATGCCGGTGGCACCTCCACAGTGACCTTCCCCGGCATTGCGTCCGGCGCCGAGGACCTCTGCGTGTCCGGTGCCAATCGGAGGCGCCTCCCTGATCCTCATTCACGACGACTCTGAGCCGGTCGGGCGTCCTCTGACGCAGAGACCGGCGCCAACGGAGTCGTACGGCTCCATGCCGTTCTCTCTGCCCTATTCTGAAGGGTTAGGGATGGAGGAAGAGGATTGGGAGGGAGAGCAGGATCCCTTAGAAATCCCGCAATAACAAGATCTGGACAGGTATGAGGAATTGGGTGAGGCCAGTGGCCTGGACACCTCTCCAGACCCGGGCATGCTTTCCCCTCCTGCCCTGGCTATGGAGGAGGGAGCATCTTTCGCCATGGTGGTGCGTAGGGCTGCAAAGGTCCTTTACCTGCAGCTTCCTACTGTGCCGGTCAGCCTGGGTTCTCGAGTTTGGAACCTCTACTGCCTTTCAATGAGGCCTTGACAGACGTCCTTCTGGGGACATGGTCCAAACCCAGCACAGGGGCTCCTGTAAATAGGACGATTGTCCATCGCCCTGCACCAAGCAACCCACTTTTCTTTCCTCACCACCCACACCACCCCCCAAAGCTTGGTGGTCCGAGCTTCCACTTCTCGTGGTGCATTATCTTCTGCATCCCCGGATAGGGAATCCAAGAGGCTGGAAAGCTAAGGTAAGAAAAAAAAAAATTCCGCCAGCCTAGCATTGCGGTCGCTGAACACCACATGCCTCTTGGGCCGTTATTCCCATTCTTTATGGGATACGGTAGCGCAGGTGCTGCCCAGAGTCTCGGAGGAGGACCGGGCTCTACTCTCCCAAGCTATATCGGACGGGAGGGACGCAGCGAAGTTGGCCATCAGATGTGGCATGGACACGACGGACTCGCTGGGTAGATCGATTTCCACGACAGTGGCAGTTCGTAGTCACGCCTGGCTGAGAATGTCTGGTTTTTCAGGGGATGTCCAGGCTAACCTCATGGACATGCCCTTTGATGGCTCCCGTCTCTTCGGAGACTAGGCGGATGCTGCCCTTGAGCGCTTTAAAGACTCACGGGCTATGGCCAAGTCTTTGGGCCTCACTACTGCCCCCAGGGCTTCATCCAATGTTCGCTCCTTTCGTGGCTACGGAAGAGGCGATCAGCTGCCCCAACCCTATCCCGGCCAGATGGCCCCGCAGGTTCAGCAACCTCTGTGGGGCTGTGGGCGCAGTTCATCCCATCCTCATGGATCGGAAAACCATAAGTCGAGCCAGGCAACCATCCCCTCCTCCACCGCAAAACCTTCCTAGTCCGATCCCCCAGGATCACACTCGGCCAGTCGGTGTCAGAATACGCAGTCATCTCCACCACTGGCAAAACATTACATCAGACAGGTGGCTGTTACCAGTAGTCCAAAGGGGCTACTCCCTCCCCGTCGAGACTACCCCTCCATCAATGCCTCCAGTGTACGATCGGCTGACGGAGGATCACCTCAACTCTCTTGGCCAAGGGAGCTATAGAGGGGGTTCCCGGGCCTGAAGTAGGCAGTGGTTGCTATTCCCGCTACTTCCTGGTCCCAAAGAAGGACAGAGGCCTTCGTCCTATCCTAGACCTCGGAGCCCTCAATTACTTCCGAAGGAGAAATTCAAGATGCTCACTTTTGCTCAGGTCCTGTCTGCCTTGGACCCCAGAAACTGGATGGTAGCGCTGGACTTGCAAGATGCCTATTTTCATATCCCCATTCTGCCGGTCCATCGTCGCTACCTGTGGTTCACGGTGGGTCACAAGCACTTTCAATTTGCGGTGCTCCCCTTTGGCCTCACCAGCGCCCCTCGGGTGTTCACAAAGGTGATGGCGGTGGTCGCAGCCCACCTGCGGAGATCAGGGGTTCCATTCGTCCCCTAACTCGACAACTGTTTGTTGAAGGCCGGATCACCCCAAGCAGTTGTCTCCCACCTCCAGGCTATGGAGAACCTTCTGCATTCGCTGGGGTTCACTATCAACGTGCCGAAGTCACACCTGACTCCCTCTCAGACGCTCCTTTCAATTGGGGCAGTTCTGAAAACGGTGCAGCTTCGGGCCTATCCTCCCAAACGGCGAGTCCAAGATATTCAGGCTATGATACCGATGTTTCAGCCTGTCTTGGATCTCTGTGATAATGACTCTGAGGCTGTTGGGCCTCATGGCCTCCTGCATCCTGCTAGTGATCCATGCACGGTGGCACATGCAGGCTCTGCAGTGGGACCTAATGTTCCAATGGGCGCAGCATCGAGAATCTCACCGACTTGGTTCAGATTTCAGAGGGCAATGCCAATGACTTGCAGTGGTGGCTAACGAACCGCAATTGGTTCAAGGGCAGACCCCTCTCCCTTCCCCAATCAGTTCTCACTGTTGATGGCTGCGTCCCTTCTGGGATGGGGTGGCCATCTGGGGGAGGTGGAGATCGGAGGACTCTGGTCTCCGGTGGAAGCCAAGCTCCATATCAACCTGATGGAGCTTCAGGCGATCCGGCTGGCACTGAGCGCCTTTTTTCCATCAATAAAGGGAAGGCTGGTACAGTTGTTCACGGACAACACTACCGCCATGTGGTACTGCAACAAACGGGGCGGAGTGGGGTCGTGGACCCTTTGTCAAGAGGACATGCCTGGAACATTAGGGTATTTCCCTGGTGGTTCAACAACTGGCCGGTTCTCTGAACGTCAGGGCGGACAAGCTCAGCCGAAGGTGCCTTGCGGATCATGAATGGCGTCTCCATCCAGAGGTGGCACAAGGTCTCTTTCAGCGGTGGGGAGAGCCTTGGTTAGTTCTGTTCGCCTCCAAAGAGGACATGCAATGTCAGCTGTTTTGCTAGTTGGAGTTTCCAAGGCGACACTCGCTCAGCGACGATTTTCGTTACAAGGGCAGCTCAGGCCTCCAGCGGACATCCTGGTCTGCGTGCATGACTTTAAAATCAAGGAGGCAATCCTCCAGAAGGCACGAGAACCCCAGAATCTCCAGTTCCGAGGCCACTCTCCGCAGCTCTTTCACGACCTTGCAGCGATCACGTTGCAGAAACGAAAGGAATTCCACCCTATTATGAGCCACTTAAGATGGATAGGCACTTCGTACTCATGGGGCCATCCCTTCCGCCTCAACTTCTTTTGGGAAGGCGAACCCTACTAGATACGATCCCCAACTGAGGCATGCAAGGTTTTGAACCTGGAGCTTACGGAGCAGGACTCACACCCCACCTCCACGCACGACCGGCTGTATGGCAGAAACCGGCACAGAGCATGCCACAAATCTACGCCAGAAACCCATTGCCCGGACCCAGGCACCATCATCGCCAAGGAGAGGTCGGCGGTTCTCGGCTCCCTCTCTGGAGAAGGACTGGACAAAGCTGGCCCTTCCAGATGAGGTATTGCAGAGACTTCCTATTGTGGTGGATGGTATTGAAGGGCGGGGACGGAGGTGGGTGACCAGCATCCAATAGATGGCAATCATGGTCGAGGTCGGCTCCCCTTTTTGGTGTTCTCCATTTTAGTGGACTTTATCCTATTACACTATGTCCAAATGTATGTGTTTTTTTTTTTTTTTACTGTTTGGGTTTGGCGTTAGTTTAAGGGAATCTCCTTCCGGCACGCCTTCTTACTCAAGTGGAACACACCCAAGGGAACATACACTGCCCTATATCACGGGTTGGCTCTCACGAGCCCCTCTACGCCCCAGGCGGACAAGCAGAACGATTCTTAGCAGGCCGCCTTATTGCTCTTAACCTAGAAATTAAAGTGGGAAGCCTCAATGTTCGAAGCCTCAGTAATCAAACAAAGAGGTAGCCCGTCCTCTCCTTGCTTGAAAACTCCCATGGAGACATTTGCCTGGTGCAAGAAACACATTTGCTCCCCAGAGACGTACACAGGATGCAATCCAAACGATTTGCACAGCAATATTGGTCATCAGGGGTGGGGAAAAGAAGGGTGGCATTCTCTTTTTTTAAACGCTTTCATGGGACAGTTCTGGGTCAGATTGCGGAGATCAAGGGGCATCTTCTGGCTCTCCGCTTGCAGATAGGCTCTTTTCACCTTACGCTGGCATCGATCTATGCCCTGAACGAGCACCAAAAATCCTTCTTAACGGACTCCCTTGCCAGGGTACTCCAGTCCCCAGATTCAGCTGTAATTGTCGAGGGTGACTTTAACATTGTGATGGATGCGGAGCTAGATCGCTTGGGACAAGGATCTGGTCAAACCGGGGCGGTCTCCGCTGAAGGCCTGATGTGACTGGCTGAATGTGGCCTACGAGATGTGTGGTGCTCCCAACATCCTAGAGATAGAGACTACACTTTTTACTCCGCAGCCCACAAGACATATGCACAACTTGATCATTTCCTGGCCTCCCCATCAGCATGGGATCGAGTTAGGACCTCTACAATCGAGCCCCGCACTTTATCCGATCATGCACTCATCACTCTTACCCTTTATACACCCCCTATCTCCCTCAGACATTGAACTGGCGTCTCCGCAAAGCCATGTTACATTCTCCGGCTACTGTCCTTGTGCTCTGGAAAACCCTTCAGGAACACCTGACCCTCAATGACACGGGCTTTACATGCACTTGCGTCGGTTTGGGAGGCCCTGAAACTGGTAGCACGGGGGGGAAACAAATGGCAGGAGCGGCGAACGAGAATTGAGTCCAGTGAGACAAGAGGAAGATCCTTGAGCAGAGGGTCCTGGAGCTAGAAACCATTCACAAACGCCCTGGCGCTCTCCGGGTATGGAGAGTACTGGAGAAAGAGCGTCTTAAACTGAAAAGCCTTGTACTTGACAGGGCCGAATATGCTATGCTACGCCTCAAACACCAGTTTTATCTGGTGGGCAATGGGGGGGGGGGGGGGAGGGGTCGCATGCTATCACACTGTTTGCATAGTGAACAATATGCGAACTCAGTGAAGTCCATCATGATGGACGTTGGGGCAGAAGTGAAGGACGCAGAAGGCATTTCTGCCGCTTTTCAAGCATATAATGCTAAGCTTTACTCCAGACAGCAGCCCACCAGCTGATTACCAGGCATATCTCAGGGGCGTGTCGGTTACCCCTTTTCCACTGGCTCAGACCAATGCCTTAGATAAGCCCATCTGCGTGGAAGAAGTGATCTCAACGATTGCTCGACTGAAACCCCAAAAGTCCCCTGGACCCTAGGGGTTTGACGCAGTATTTTATAAGACCACCTGCTCTGAACTTGCCCCACTACTCGCGCGTCTTTTTTTTTTATTCCTTTGCAGACAAAAGCTCCTTATCGGAATCTATGCTAGAGGCCTCCATATCGGTCATGCCCAAACAAGGGAAAGAACCGAAGCAATGTGGCTCTTTTCGGCCCATCTCGTTATTAAACACTGACGTGAAACTATTTGCAAGTGTACTAACCCACCGTCATAATCCTCTTATGCTGGGACTTATCGACCCAGACCAAGCCGGGTTTATTCCATCCCGGCAGTGCAGTGATAACACGAAACACATCTGTCACCTTATAGACAAGGTACATCGGTCACGCGAATAGGCCCTGCTGTTGGCCATCGACGCAGAAAAAGCTTTTGACAGAGTACACTGGCCCTTCGTCGAGACCCTCAGACGGTTCGGCATAAGTGAGTGTTTCGGGCGATGGATTCAGAGTATCTATAGCGCTCGCCGCGGTTAGGGTGAATGGCGTCCGGTCCAGTGGGTTCTCAATGCACCGAGGCACACGACAGGGCTGCCCACTTTCCCCGCTTCTCTTTGCACTCTACATGTAGCCTCTGGCGCAGAGATAGAGAGAACCCTAGAGCAGAGGGCGTCACATTTGGCGCAGACCAACACCTAATTAGCTTATACACAGACTGTGTCATTTGCTCAAACACACAGCCCCTGATCTCTCTCCCTGCGATCATTGCAGAGCTACGAGACTTCTGGGCAATTCCGGGCTTTCGTGTAAACATGCAAAAGTCCCAAATTTTAAACCTCAACATAGCCTCTGACACCAAGGGCGCATTGCAGTTACAATTTGATTTCCATTGGGTCACCGAAGGCCTCCCATATTTGGGCCTTACTCTGGGACTCAGCCTTTCTATAACCGCCGCTGTGAACTATATACATCACTGATCTCCCAGACCCAAGGACTTGGCGCACTGCCAACGACTACCACTCTCTTTAGCGGGGCCGCATTGCCAATATGAAAATGACCCTTCTGCCCCGCGCTCTTTTTATATTTCAGACGCTTCCCTTGTCTTCCCCCGCCCGGTACGATTCAAACACTCCAAAGAGATATTGATACTTTTATTTGGGGTGGTAAAAAGCCCAGGCTGCAGTGACAACTCGTACATCGAGCAAAACACGACGGGGGGCCTAGAGGTGCCCATGCTGCTGAGATACTACCACACAGTCCAACTTCGGGATCTCGTTGAGTGGAACCGCCCATTCACAGAGAGCATTGGGTTTTTATGGACCAAACCGTAGCAGGCTCCCACATATGAAGGGCCGTATGGCTGCCGCAGCGACTCTACTCCTCACCCGTGACCGGTCCGACTCTCAAAGTCTTGGATAAGGTAGCGATTACTGCGGGCTTGACCTCGTTCCTATCACCCCTGACGTCCCTTTTGCAAATCCTGTAACCCCCCTGCCCCCCTTCCCCCAGCATGACGCAAGGCAACATCAGACTCTGGACCGAAGGTGGCTGTAAACGCATGGGATGTCTTTTTGTCCAGGAAGGACTGATTACATTTGACCAACTCAAAACTGACTACTCTCTTTTAAAGAGAGACCGGTTCTCTTACACACAGTTGCGACACTGGGTGCTCAGGCCCGATGTTCACACAGGTGCAAGCCATCCGATGACCCACTTTGAAAAATGGCTGTTTCTTAAAGCAGATAAGAGGCTAATTTTGGAGATATAACTCCATCTGACTAAGACAGGAATAAATCACAAAACCCCTGGGCAGACCCGATGGGAGGCAGAACTGGGTAGAACCCTGTCTGACAAAGAATGGAGAGAGATTTTCTACAGAACCCATCACATGGCACACCAAAACAGCATATAAAGTTATTTCTTACTGGTACTACACACCAGCCCGCATTCAGAAGTGTAACGAAAAATGCACCGGGGACTGCTGGCGAGAGTATGGCAATTCAGGTACTTTGCTTCTTCTCCTCTGGCACTGCCCAAAGCTGACCAGATACTAGGACCAGATCCTAGACGACATTGATGCCGCTTTTAATACCACTATTCCCCTTTTCCAGGCTTATACAGTTCTAGGACTCCCCAATGCACTGATATTCCCAATCCGATCCGTCCAGGGGAGACAGATAGCCCTTGAACTGAACGCAGCACTTCGGGTAATTTTGTCTTGCTGGGGCATAGATAGAACCCCCGATCACAGAAAGTGGCTGCACCAACTTTGGCTCTTGCTCGGCATGGAGCGACTGTCCATGGCTACTGCATCTGATAGCTCCTCCTACGCCGAGATATGGGCCCTATTCATCTCCGTTCTTTCCACTGAATTCAGGGAACTACCATGCCCGCCATACCTGCGTATTTTAAGACTCCTCCCAGATCCCTCAGGCCCCGAGGTAGCAGAGGGGTCATCGACAAACTAGCCAAAAGGCCCTGGAAGAATAATTAGGCAGTGCACATACACTTTACTTATCATGGCGTCGCTCTGAAGGTTACAGGGAAGTGGGTGGGGTAATGGGAGGTTCCTATTTTTTTTTCTTCGTTACCTGTCGTTCTTTATTGTTCTTTGTGGTTGAAATTTAGTTCCTACGATATACCACTGTTATTCACCTTTGGCATTTGAAAATGCAATATAAACTTGGCCGGCCCAGTTTGGGTTGTAGGCGGCATGTTGTGTTAAACAAAGATTTTTTGATGATAGTAAAAAAGATTTGATCCTAAAAGAGTTGCAAATGACGTCAGGTGCCTAGAACCTCGATGAAGCAACACCTGGTGGTAAGCGGAGGACAAGTCCATGACACTGAAGAATTTGGTATCCTTAATCAAGGCAAATGTCTCTGAGATGTTCGGCAGGATGTCTACCCAAATGTTTGTTCAGTCCACGTAAATCTACACACATTCTGATCTTTCCCTCAATCCTTCGGGGCTAAAACCACTGGAGCCAACCACTCTGAGCATTCAATCCCTTCAATTACTCCAGCTTCCAATAGCTTCTTTATCTCCCGTTCAAGGGATTCCATCATCAGACGAGGTAGCTTCCTTACCTTGCTTACAAACGGTATTGCCCCATTTTGTAAAACAGTTTTGTGTTCAAAATCCCTTAACAACCCAAGATTGCCACTAAACAACTTAGGAAGTTAAGAACACACATCTTCTGGTAACTGATCCATCAAGAGTAGTAACACTTTCTCAGGTGTATTGGGATTCAAAGTGATACCTTGCTTAGGTGGAGACACCAGAGAGATATGGGTATCTCCTCTTTTTGTCACATATACCTTCCCTGCAGTCTCCCAATCTGAAAATGTTATTTTCATTACAGCATACCCAAAAACATCAATCTTGACCCCACCATAACCCACCCGATTTATGTGAGGCGGAAGTAACTCAGTTTTATTTACACCTAACACCATTTCCTGTCCACCATAATGTAAGATGATCCTGAATCAGCGGGGACTAACAGTCTCTTTCCACCAACTGTAACCTCTCATTCAGGCATCTCAAGCTGTTCACCATCCACTATTCCATCTTCTCTCACACTACACAAATTTTTCCTCTTCCTCCACTCAATGTACTCCTTGTCCTTTAGTCCCTCTGCACACTCGCGCATAATGCCCCTTCTTCCCACATTTTTTGCATGTGCAAACCTTGCAAAATGTCCCAGACTATTTGACAGATGTCCCTCCCTGTCACTTCCAAAGCATCTAAGGATGCTAAGGGGCGAACTGTGCTGGGAGGTGAAGCAGTGTGCTCCCATCCCCCTTCTGTTTAACATTATTAGTTCACCTAAACATCTGATCCCTGACTAGAGAATCTGTGAGTTGTTCAATTTCACAGGTGCGTGCTAACGTTTTCAATGTTGCAACATAGCTTCCAATTTTCTCTTGCTTTCCCTGCAATCTTGTAAAAAAAACTTGTGCCGTTTCAACACAACATTAATTTGGGAGCCAAAGTGATTTTCAAGCATCATGACTGACCTATCATAAACATTCTGGTTCACCTTCACCATGCACTATAGTGATTTCATCTAAACTCCCGTTGCTAAGCACCTCCTGCTTGAGCGCTCCTCACTAGCTGCTCGCATTGCTAAGGCTCCAACGACCGGGTTGTCAAGGCCTCACACTCCAACGCTCGAGCACTCCTTCTGACACTTAAAGTTGGTGCTTATCAAAGTTGCCAAAAGCGCACAAACTACATAAAATCCACAGCACAAGTACTCATGGCTACCATTCCAGTACACCATGGTCCCTTCCAAGTGTTTGTCTCTCTCAGCTGCCACTCGTTACTTAATAGGTTCATGGGGAAGCTGGTGGTCGTACACTTGTCCCCAGCAGGCGCTCGTCGCTAATGTTAAGTTATAAGGCACCACACGTAATCCTGGTGCAGTTAAAGTATTTATTCAGTAGAGGTTAAGGACCACTAACCCATGGAGACTGCTTGGCTCGACTCACTTACATTCAAAAGATTCCCCTTGCCCACTGCATGCTGCATTGTGCTGTCATCGATGGCCACGAGATTCTTCAGGTCACCTAAGCAACGATGACAGAAGTAACATTCCAGTTACAGGTTAATAATACAACTGAGAAAGTCATAACCAATCCAAATTGCAAAGGTTTAAAAAAGAAATTACAATGTAGCATGCGTTTTATTATACCTGGCCACCATAATTAAGGGATCCCAGTGCCCCACCGCAGCCGCAAACAGGAAGAGAAGTATCGGCGCCACAGAAAACTTTTGGGGACTCTTACAATGGGCGATTTTGAAGAGTATAAGGACATTCTAAGTCACCGAGGAGGTCCATGTAGAGGAACAAGGCTGAAGACCGAGTCCCCTTATAAGCTTATGGAGCTCAGGTGACATGCAATAAATATACTTATGTACGGCAGGGGGTACTTTATTCCCTCTAATACATGGTCACACCAACACCTTTCCCAAAAATTACTAAAAATCCTTGGTGCGTAGCTCTTTCATATGAAAAAGAGAGCATGTTTACAAATATGTCGAACAAAATAGAATCTTAGTTGCAAAATTAAACTCATGAAAAAAGCTTTTAGATATTTGTTGCAAAAAGATTTTCGAGTCAATTTAATACAAATCAGTAAAAAAAAAAAAAAACTAGCTCCGAATGTGTAGAAACATGCAGAAAGATTCTAACTTTCTATAATTACCCTAGGAATGCAAAAAAAAAAAAATGTTGCCATAAATATCTCCTTTTTGCTCGTTACTGTGAGCTAGAAAAAGAGCAGAAGAAAGAAAAGCAATGTTTCATTTGTCTTTAAAGAGCTGCTTTAATCATGCTCCATGACCTGCCTTTCCCCTCTGCTTCTGGCTAGGCCAGCAGTCATTATGATGTCAGAACACATCTGTAATAGGTTTTTACAGTTGAGTTCTGATGTAATTTCTTTATAATAGGTGACTGGGTGCCTCTTAAGTCACCTATTATAAAGAAATTGACTGTTATTTTTATATAGGGATTGCAGATTTTTTTTTTACATTTATGTATATTAATATACACACACACTTTATAAGCAGAATATGAATTAAACATTAGTATGATCTGTGAAACGGGAAGGATCTTCGGAGTGTCTCAATCACTCTTGTTCTCCTCCACCATTCTCTTCTGCAGTCTTTGATAGACATTTACACTCTTTTTTTTCTTATATCTTTCTGAAACACACAATCTGCATATCCCACACCTAATCGCTTTCATTTTCATCACCCCTTTTTACTTGATCATGCACATACTTCATTGCAACTCCTTCACTTCACCACCCCACCCCCCACACACAATATACACACTCACCTGTAAGCACTGCATTTTCTTTAACATTGGCCCTGTCAATATTTTACAAGCTGTGTACCTCCTTCACTCACTTTTTCATATAATCACAATTTCAGTCGGCACACCTAACCATTGGTCTGTGCACTTTGCACAAAAGCCAAGGATTGGATAAGCATGTATTCCAATACTTTTTATGGCCCAGTGGCGGGCACTGTGAAATTTGCACTGCCTTCGATTTGAACTCCACAGTTCAGTCGTGGCCCAATATAAACACCTGCCCACAAACTGAACTCACAAAGACACCTAGAAGGCACTCTTTTCACAGTACACACTTTACATCAATAATATGCTGCATGAAAAACAAGAATTGGCAAAGCTGTTAAGTTTCGCCTATGCACAGTATTGGCTTTGTTAGTGTTTTAAGTCCTTTTGTACAGCAGTGCGGCTGCAGTGCAGCATGGCTGAAAGTTGTTTTTTTTTAAAAATATTATGTGGCCAGCGATGGCCGTGTCATAGCACTTTAAAAAAAATTACTGGTGGGATGTAACACAGGGAAGTAGAAAGCAGCGCCGAGTGCGCAAGGTGTGTGGGTGGCGGAACGCTATCACGCAGCCAACACTGTCTGCGTCATAGTGATTTTTTTTGTTATGCAGGGAGCCCAGCGCAGTCAACAGAGGGAGGGGTCAGGGTATCATGGGCAATGGATGGAGGGAAAGTGAGTGGGGCTGGAGCAACCAACCCAGACGACGAATGGAGGGAGGATGGTCGCAAGTTAACACGGAGCACAAACGGAGGGAGGGAGGGTCGAGGCAAACCAACACGGAAACAAACGGAGGGAAGGAGAAAGGGAGGTTGGGGAGTCAATGTTCCCTCTAATTATTTTCCTCTGTGGCGCCAATGATATGTTTGTACTATTTTCTCAATTCTGTGCAAGACCAGGAGTATTGATGATCCCCAAAGCAAATTATTGGGGTGATAGAGATAGGAGGCTGAAAGAGAAGCAAGTATGTCCTTGGTTGCTTCTAATAGAGATCCAGTTCTACAATTTGAACTCTTAATATGCTCCCTTGAAGCATGAATTGTTTGTTGAGGGTGGCAAAATGTTTATTTTTGCCAACTGGGAGAGACATCTGCCCATTGACGGAAAGTACTGAACCTCCCAAAATGGGGCAATCACCAGACAAGCATAGTTTAGAGTCCTGCCTGGTTGGCGGAAAAACCAGGCACTGAGGGGAGGTTGTAGTGATTCAGTGGGTGGAGGGGGGTTCTCCTCTCAAAATGTAAAGATACTTTCTGGTCCTGGCTGCAGCTCAAAACAGGTTTTTGGTCTCAAAAACAACACATTGCCTTAGCAGCCACAAGCACTGTAGGGAATTACAATTTTAGTGGTTGTGCTCCTTGTAAAGAGCAGAATGCCATCAGTCACTGTGAAATCAGCCAGTGGCTGAACTGGGCTAAGCATTGCCAATCCTCCAGCTCAACTGGGCAGAAGAAAACATGTGAATGTCAACAGCTCAAAACGATTGATGTAACCCAGATCTGTGAAGGTTTGACAATGTTCAGCATTGCGTCCATCATCTTTTTGTGTTGCATTAGTCGCCCTAAGTTGGAAGGGTATGCCCAGAGGTGTTTCCCATGCTTTCTATGCCACTAGATTCAAGCTGGCTTGGCTGATGAGAGGAGATACCCCGAAACTGGTACTAGGATGCTTCTTGTCCGGGCCAAGGACGACCTGGCCCAGCAGTTCGGGCTGGACTGTTCCCATGGGGAGCAGGGTCAAGACTGATTTGCATATGGCTGGGTTCCACACTAGGGTGGCATGGTGACTGGGGGTGAATGTTTGACAATGTACAGCATTCCGTCCATCTTTTTGTGTTGCAATGGATAAAGAGGGCTGGCGGAAACCCCCTTTAAATGTGTATTACCTATATTATTTTAATGAAATCAAAACTTCTTGCCTAATCCCAGACCTGTAAAGGTCATTCTCCCCATTTCACTTCAAACGAACGAAAATAGTCTATTATACAGGATCACCAAAAACGGTACATTTATGAGAAAAATACGGTGTGTGGTTGAATGAGTGGGCGAGGAACTCTGCTAAACAACACTAGCAAGTTTTCTGTTATAATTCACTGACTTTACTAGGTTTGTATTGGGGCATTATCACTTACCTCATGTGGTCTCTCCCTCTTTCTCTCCCTGCCCCCCTCCCTCCTTCCACATCTTGGAACGTTCCTACAGTTGAGCCTGAGGCTGCCTTGGAATGTTGACAAGAGCAGCCTGACTGGCAGAGTTCGTTGGCTGTGCCTTGAGTGCGACGTGTTAGAGGTTCCAGAGTGGAGGCCGTAATAAAGAGTTACTTAATCTTCACCTACCTGTTCCAGGCGTCTTTATAACATTTTCCATAAGAGCCACAAGGTGCTACTACTATTCTCAAACATGTCGGAAAGTAAATATATCTACACAAGCTCAAACTATCCTTTGCCATTTTTGTGTCCCTAAAATGCAGCCCATCTAAAGTGGCTATTTCACTTTGCTCCTTGGCCATCCACTTAAATCTTTAAAATATTTTCGAGTAATTAGGAACGTTTTCAATACGGATCAAGAGGTGTGATTTATCTGTTGCTGTATAACCTTTTCAGAGCACTACCATAGTCCATGTACTTATTGAAACGTAAAGTGCAAAATGTAAGCTTAATGTTGAAGGTACAAAGTCCACAGGAGGCCAGGTTGTAGTTCCAGGAAGTAACTTTATTCAGGTTCAAGTTACAGAAGCTTAAAGTATAGCCAAGGTGGTAAGTAGGCCTGTATGTACGCCCCACCAGGAGCAGCCTCCTAGCTGCTCAGCCTGCAATCACCAACTGACTCAGATCAGGCACCCAACATTCCAAGGCATCATCAAGATTCCACACATGCTCAGGCTGAACAGCAAGGGGAAAGAGAGAGAGTACAGAAAGAGGAAAAGTCACAACACTACATATCCTCTTTCTTTACTCTGAAAAACAAAACAAAGCAAGAAGATATACCAAGAAGTAAATACAACACTAGAGCAAATACGTGCAATAGGAGATAGAGAAATAGTCCAAAATGCAGTAAAACGATAGCAAGGATAAAATGGCATATGAACGATGTAACGCAGTAGGATAATATCATTAAGAAATGGAACAGGAGTAAAAGATGATACAAACTAATGCAATAAAAGAAGGCATAAATGCAATGCAATATAGCAATAAATTGTGGCATAGGAAGGCACACACACACCATCCCCTTTTCTGACAAAGGAGTGGAAAAGCAAAACAAAGTAAAAACAGTATACCAGGCACCTGAAAGGACAACAGTCTCAGGAAGCATACAACACGTACAAGACTTGTACACCAGACATCTCCGGCACCCCTACGATCTGTGAATCAAATCCGCCGTATGGCGCACAGTGAACCAGCACTGTAAGCGTGGCAGGACACAAAAGACAGATCATAGAAAAATTGTACGTACGTGGTTAACAATGAATGATGAGTAAAAACAGAATGGCGCAAAGTATGCATACCCACAAACGCTAGACAAAATACGGGATACACTCACCCACAAGCGAAGTACCGGGATACACTCACCCGTCAAGCAAAAACAAGAACTGGGATACACTCACCCACAAGCGAATATGAATTACAGAGCAGGTAAAACTAAGGTTACGTAACCTCCCACAAAGAATTGTATAAGGCTTAACACCAGAGTATAAATCCAATAGAACAGCAGAATAAAGCAGACCTCTCACAAAAAATGAGTAGCAAATTATGTCAATATAAAATCTTACAGATGAAGCTTCTCATATGAAATGAAGGAAATTACATTATAAATAAATCACATTTCAAATACAGCAAGAATTAATAACACCGGTACTCGACCTTGTACCCGAGTATAATCTAAGGAAGGAAAACATGTTAAGAATTAAACAGCAAACAGTTTCAGAATAAACCCACAAGATGGCGCACTGAGTACAGTTTTAAAGTATATTGGCATACTAATATGAAAACCTTCGCGTCAAAGAAAGAAAGAAAAAAAAAACACATTGACGAAAAAAGTTGAAATCTTTCTAAATCTTAACTGTGCCAAACTGGAAAACGAAATTGTAGGCTGCAGCAAGAGAAATGAGTTAGATGTTAACCGGCAGTCCAGGCACAAAGATGTAAACTCCCAGTACTTGGAATGGCGAAGAAGAGAAGACTCGCGGGTGCTGAGAGGGAAATTCGAAGATCACCGGAAAACTCCACCACATTCTTAGTATAGCGTTGGCATGGAAACAAGGAAGAAGCACCACGTTCATCAGATGCATCCACGGAGAAGGACTGCTCTCACGGGGACACGAACTGTAATCGAAGCTGACGAAGGACACTTCAAAACCTTGATGATTCATAAGTAGGATGTTCGCCATAACTTTATTGACAGCCAAAAATAAGAAAAAAATGGTTGGCAAAGCATGGACACTGCCAAGTAACGAAGAATATGCACCCCAGAGATTCTGCAATCCCAAGATGGCAGCACGCATCTATGACGGCGTGCCGGATGGCTTTCGGTGCAGTTATGCGCCAAAACGTCCAAAACAGCCAACAACATAGAGGCAGAGCAGACGTCACAGAGGATCCGTCACAGAGGATCCATGACAGACTCGTGAAAACAGGTAAGACCGCTCGTGTTGAGAGAACACGCGCTGCGAGCAGCTCGAGCTGTATTTTGAATTTTGCAGAGCGGTTGAACCGGTACAAGTTGAGTGATAATACTGGCCCAAACAAAAATGAAAATAGCTCACCTTTCCCTGCACATAAAGTACACATTTCTGTCGAAAGAAACACAATGTTTGAAATTTGCATGTGCAGCACAGCAAAGACGGGTGGTTCCAAAAACTCACACAGATAGGTGTGAGGAGAAACCTCCGGCACACTTGGGTTAAAGTGACACCAGGTAGAGATCCAACAATTCAACTCCCCTTGACTCGTCACTCTTGAGAGAAAATCCTCGTACTGGAGAGACACACTAAGCGTAGGAAGCAGAAGGACAGGAAACTCTCCAAAGGCAACAAAGCAGGGACAATAGTGTTCAAAGGTTGCAGAGAGCTCACAATGTAGAAAGTCCCAGTACTCGTAGAACAGGGAAATATTGTTGAAACGCTCAGGCTTGAATGAAGAAGAAACTGGCAGGCTGGATGACAAATGCCAGCTTGGTTTGAGACAGTTGCGTCTGTGGGAATAGTGGTTGAAGATGCTGTAGTCACACTCCCAGGCTGGGTAGGTAATGTAAGCACACACTGGAAGTACGATGAAATACCACGGCAGGGATGTAAAAATAAAAGCAAGATTCACCAAGCTTGAGAGAAGTGAGAACTGGCACGCCCGAGTTGAGGCTGACCGGTGTGAAGTGGTCACTGGTGGGGCTGGGGCTGCCAAGTTCTTTAAGTGATAAGACGTACCCAAGCTTGAGTTTCTTATAAGTTGCAGAATATTTTAGTTCCAGATAGTTGCAGTATAAGCATCCCTTGAAGATCACGCAGGTTCGTAGAAAAATCGTCGCCAAAATGTTGAAGGTACAAAGTCCTCAGGAGGCCAGGTTGTAGTTCCAGGAAGTAACTTTATCAAAATCTTTGTATTTTGATAATACAGAATCAATATCAGGAAAATCTTCAACAACCAAAACTTTTTCATCAGATCTGGGATCTATAATAATGTGCAGATCATGTTGTTGAACCCAACCGAGAATTGCAGGCCCATCATTAGAGATATAAACTTTCCCTGAAGAGGATCTCCCTTTAAATTCAAATTTGGTTTGCATGACCCCCTTAATGTTAATAACCTCACCACCATAACCTTTTGGTGTAATATCACTAATCGAAAGAGTGCTGTTAGGCCAACACTCCTTAAAAATGTGAAAAGGAATGATGGTAAACATTGAACCTGGATCAACCAAAAGCGTTATGGGAACATCATTCAAAAGAAATGTAGCGTTAGGTCTCTGCAAAGACCCAGGACAGTTGTCTTCAACACACAAGGAAATATCAGGAGGAAGATAATCATCCTCAACAAAAGCAACTCTGTTCTTAAATGGGTTCCTACAAGCTTTGCTAATATGGCCTCTTTCCACATTTCTTACACGTTTTATCTCTAGCAAAACACCCCGAAAAATCAGCAGCATGACCCATACTGCCACAACGATAACAACCAACGAATTTGCTTTTGCTGTCAGACAAAACTTTGGGCTTGAATTTAGGAGTGGATGACCTGTATTTTGAGTCAATATTTTTTGGATCATTGTCTGCTTCTTTCTCATTTTTATTGACCACTGTCTTCTTTCTTTAGCTCAAGGGAATGAATTTCCTGCATACATTTGTCGGATTCTTCAACAACTTTAGCAATGGAAATGGCTTCCAGAAGAGTAGGGTTCTTGGCGGCCCAAAGTTTTTCCTGCATCCTTTTATTTTTGCATTGGACTATCAACTGATCTCTAATGAGTTGATCAGTCATGGGGCCGAAATCACACTTGATGGCAAGTTCTCTTAGACGAGTGACCATTTGGTCAACAGTCTCTCTGTCTCTTTGAGGCACGGTGTAAAATTTATGCCTTTGCATAACGATGTTGACTTGCTTCCCAAAGTACCTAGAAAGTCTTTGTTTAGCCTCAATATAGGGATTGTCAATAGGTTCACCATCAGCACCTAAAAATTCCGGCAGGAATTTAAAAGCATGTTGACCAGCTTTTCCTAATGAATTTAATAATATGGCTTTTTTTCTCGAAGCTTGGAATCTAAGGCCGTCAATAGCCTCCAGATAATTTTCAAAAATTCCAATCCACTCCTCCCATTCAATTGAAGGAGTGTCCCCTTCAATCAGGAAGGCTGGAGGAGGAGCTATCATTTGGTTGGCAGCCATAGCGAAAATAAGAAAAACCAAGCGAAGAGTGAATGGCTAACCAAAGTGAAATTTGGAGAGGGAAAAAAAAACTGCGGATTTACTGCGAAAAGAAGAGGCCCAGGAAAATAATGAAATGGTGTGCAGATCACCGTATAATCTGCCAAAGAGAAATTCAATGAATTGACATGGAATAAATTGACATGGTGTGCAGATCACCGTAGTAACTGCCAGAGTGTGCAGACAATGAAAATGATGGAGATTTAAGCGATCACAGGCTGGAGCGAGGAGGTACAAGAACAAAAAATAGCTGAGCGCTGTAGGATGCGCTAGTAGTCCTGATGCGAGGTCGTGGTTGGCAATGGTTGGCAAAAGATGAAGAAAATTAAATTAAAATGGCCGCACGCTGCGTAAAATGCGTGGGCGTGATGACGATGTGGTTGGCGAAGGTAAATGGTTGGCAAGCAAAAGGTGAACAGTGGTGTTGCGTAGCAACGGTGCACCGCCGTTGGAGAGAGGTGTGCCGTTGGGGAGAGATGCGCGCGCAGATCAAAGCGCGATCCGTATGGGAGGATCCCAAAATTAAAAAAACAAAGAGTACCTTCCGTGTGTGTACCACACACACTCGCACACAACCACAGGGGAATCCAGTAGGACGGCGAAGGGACCAACCAGCAGGACGGCACAGCAGCTGAACAACCGAGGCGGACGTGGAGATGGGTTCGTTCCCTGCCGATGGAGAGCCTCACGGAAGATCGTCGCCAAAATGTTCAAGTAAGAGACTGGACACGAAGCAGTCCCACGAAGTAAGTTTATTGTGGCTTCTCCAAGAACAGGGTTCCCAGACTCCTGCCTCCAGCAACCGCCACTCCGAGAATGACCGGACCACATAGAACACAGTGGTGTTCCAAGTCCGACCGGTCAGTCTCGCGCAACTGAAGCACAGAGACAAGAGAAAGATAAGAACATAACACATCTTCTTCTCTTACAGGAAACAAAAGAACTAAACAATGAAAGATCAATAAAAACAATGCAAATCATAAAGCAAGTGTACAGAAACATAAGTGATGAACAATATGACAAGTACATGTTTGCAAAGAGGCAACGTGAAACAACAAAATCAATACAATATAAAATCACCATATTTCCTTGGAATGCGAGTTTCCCGTACCTGTTTGACCCCAGACCAACTTTTGATAGGATTAGGTTGTTGCACAACTGGACTACCATCAAATGCTAGAACATCCCTTTTAGAATAAAGAGCAATTCTCCTAAAATTCCATTTCTGCCCATTCTCTAAGACAACATGCCACCTATGTACTTCTTTGACTTTTAACGGTTCAGAAAATTTGTTCACACCTTGCTCTCTCCTGCCCAACTTTACCTTAACAAGATCACCCACTTCGATTTTACAACTACCACTAGAATGCACAACATGAGAAGATGACATACTCTCTTCATACATCCATTGGGGAGTGAGTTTGGTTTTGGGTACTCTTCCTCGCATTCTTTCAAATGGAACTTCATTGGTGACGCTATGGGCAGTGGTATTATAAGACCAAATCATATCGTCCACATCTTTGAATGTCACAAGCACCTTGAACAGCCAATTGAATAGTACCTTTGACCACTGTTCATGCGCTCAACCATGCCGTTTTTATATCCCATCCTCGTTGCCAAAATGTTGAAGGTACAAAGTCCACAGGAGGCCAGGTTGTAGTTCCAGGAAGTAACTTTATTCAGGTTCAAGTTACAGAAGCTTAAAGTATAGCCAAGGTGGTAAGTAGGCCTGTATGTACGCCCCACCAGGAGCAGCCTCCTAGCTGCTCAGCCTGCAATCACCAACTGACTCAGATCAGGCACCCAACATTCCAAGGCATCATCAAGACTCCACATTCTCAGGCTGAACAGCAAGGGGAAAGAGAGAGAGTACAGAAAGAGGAAAAGTCACAACACTACACTTACCATGATCAATACCCCCATTATTGCAGAAAACATTTTTTTGATTAGTTAAATAGACAATTTCACCACTGACACATCAGTAGATTACTAGTTAAAGCCCATGAGGGTTATACTTGTGCAAACTCCACATCTAAAATTTAGGAACCGGCTGATTTATATTTTAATAAACTCTGCCAAAAGCTAATTAAGTAGGTTCAGTATCTTTACAAAACAAAGTTCCATTTTCAATGTACCTCAAGTAAAAATGAAGCAACATGTGAAAAGATATCCTTTGATTTTTGCAGCACATCATTTAAGAACTCAAACACTTTAAATGAACATACTTAATTGCCACATGGTGTATTTTGCTCTGTACAGTCTAAATAACATGTAGTTATTTAACAAACTAGCAGGCAGCATTTTAATATTTGAATCACAGTACCTTAAAAGACAAAGTTTCACATTCTATTCTGAACCAGAATGAGCAGGCCTGTGCTCGTGTAGTCAGCGGTGCCTCTGCAGAATACTCCAAGCTGGCTGTGAATATTTTCATGGAAGTTTCGTCAAGGTTATTTCAGTTACTGGTGTTTGTTTACCTGGAAGGCTAGAGCTGCAGCAGAAAAGTGGCAGCCCATTAGCAAAACTTTATTGTGATGCTTGGGAGGAATGCAGCGAGGTAACCATAGTCCAGCAGGAAAGCGTTGCTGCCGCCCGGAGGGCTTTAGCTTTGTAAAGAGAATGGTAAGACCCGGCCCTGGTTTGTGATAATTGCTGTGTGCGCGCGGCTCAAAGACAGTGTCCGCGCGGGCGCCCAAGCGTGCACGTTAGAGGGAACTTGGGTGGGGACAACCCAACTCTGACAGTGAACGGAGGGGAAGGTAGAGACAAGCGAACACTGACACAGAATGGAAGGAAGTAGGATGGGGCAAGCCAAAGCAGACAATGGAAGTAGGGGGAGCGGTCTGGACAAGTAGACTGATAGGGACTAATACGGATGGCATAGAAAGTATACGAGGGAGCCAGCTAAGAAAGTGTTTAAAGTGTTTGTGTTTAAATCCAAAGAAAAAAGTGGACCCTAAAGAAATGACCAGTGGAAGGAAACTTTTAATGCGTCCATGCTGTAGACGATGCTTACATTTTAAATGCATTGCCCATTTCCAAAAATGTTGTTCTCTCCTTTTCATAGAGTAATGTTCATTGTCTGTTAACACTACAGCTTTTTTCCTAAGTTATTCTGTGTGGCACCAGTGCTTGTAGAGGTCATGGATGTTAAGAACCCTGTGCAAATAATCCGTATTCTTTGGAACACTTTGGCAGTCAGATCAAATTCGCTTCCTAAAATGCTGGTGCTTTCATGATGCAAATGAGGTGTATACTTTGGAGCTCTATTGGAACTGCCCATATAATGCTCGTTGTTTTCGATCTCATGCTCTTAAAGATGTATCATTTATGATTCCTAGCTGGCAAGCCAGCAGGCACTTAGGCTAAGGGGTACATTGCAAGTTGAAGGTCGTACAATTGGCTTTCTAATCGAACTTTAAGATGCTATTTTAAGGTCTTTTTTCTGAGGAGTTTTAGGTCTAGTCTACAGACCACTTGAGCATTTTTTTTTTTTGCTCTAGACCTATTGTTTACAATATATACTTGGAGGGTTCTAGAATTCTGCTCCTTGCGCGTACTTCAATGGCTTTCTTGTCCAAGTTCCTGCCTCTGATTTGATGGCTTCGCTCCATTTTCTTGTATTTATCCCACCCAAGGAGCATGTTGATCTCACCGTGTTTTGATAGGATGACTTGTATCTTGCCAATGCTACCATTGCGACAATGCATGTCAGTATATGAGGGACTATTTCCGTTCCCTTTCTCTCTTCTTGCTCTCCATCTGCCCTTACCACCCCTGCTCTTTTTATTTAAAAATGTGCTTTCCCCACTGCATGCTTTCCTCCTGTACTCCATTCACCACTGACTGATAACACAGCAGTAGACGGTGATAAGCGGTAAACAACGGCGGACCGTAATAGCCGCACCTCGCTGCTATGTTCCTTTTGTAATTATCCGGAAGTAATGAGATCTGGTGTGCACATACAACTCCTGCACCTGCCGTTGTTGGGTGCCAGCTGCCAAGCAGAATAGAAACTGTACGAGTGTGGAGAGGTGCACTACCAAAGTGTCTTTTTCAATGAGTAAGACTGACCAATTCCTTTATGTAAGGCAATCCTTTATTTTGTCAGGCAACATGAGCTCCAGCCGACGCGTTTCGTTCATTGAGGAATGAACATCAGGGCTGTAAATTACAATACATAACGTAAATAACCACATACATAGAAAAAAAATGTACATAGAAATTTTTGACAGTGATACAAAAAAAAAAAAATGAAAAACAATGAAAAACAAAAGGTATATACAGAAGAACATACGAGACTATAGACAAAAACCACATAGCTATGTACCGATTTGAGCACATAGTATGTGACAGCCTCTACTGGACTACACATGCTTGCTAATATGCTCGCTGCCAACCTAACGAAACATAAAAGGTGCCCTAGTGTAGGCCACTGGATGTTGTGCTTGATGTTATACGATATACTGAGACCACGGTTGTGGCTTCTACTGTCTTGGGATGATTTATGGTAAAAGATGCTTCAGAATAAGATGAAAGGTAATGGCAGTGCTGTACATTGGTGAAACTACAAAAATATGTGACAAGGACAGCTATGGTGCATTAAGAGATCTCTAATTGACTTATGGAAAGGGCGAAAGTCTGGCGAAAGAAGGGGGTGGGGGGAAAGGGGGGATGGTAGGGTGACCTGTTCCAGGAGTGCGAGATATCTTAATCCGGGAGCGGCCTAGAAAGGCCAGAGAAAAGACTGATAGTAAGCTAAAGCGTGTCAAATCCTGGGTTAGTAGAGTATGCACTGTATATGATGCATCTGTGAATACATACCATAGATGCTTTGACCCTTGATGGAGAGTCTCGGTTCCCCAACTGTTAACAACGGTGAGGATGAAGAGCGTGAAGTGTAAATGCTAAATATAGTAATCCTCGGGTGAGCGTGTAAAACAGGCGCATGTTGATGCGTCCTGTGGCGGCCTCCTTGATGAGGGCCTGGCTGCGTGAACCTAAAATGGGGCAGAAATAACTATCAATGAGTATAGTGAAAAACGCAGCCGCGGTGTGTATAAAACTAAATAAAAAGTAACAAAATTGTCCGCTGATGGCGATCGTGACCGGGCTGTGCGCTTGTGATGCCGGAGTGCAAAGTGCGCCGGGGCTGCCCTTATTGTAGCTCCTCATGCCGCGTATACCTCCTCCCAGAGCTGTCTTGCATGGGTGAAATCTCAGGAGAGAAAGGGTGGGAGGCTCCCCTAACCCGAGATAGACAACAAATAACATAGGACACTGTAGCGTGTGGCATCGAGAACCAACACTCCCTGGTGGTGTGCGTACTGTGAGAAACGAGCTGCATTGAGGGACGAGGTCACATGTGAGTTACTCTGAAATGGAGCAAGCTGTGGTGTGAGGAAGATAGTTAGACTGTAACTGCGCTCAGTGTGCTGTACACGGATGTCCGTTAAATGCCGGATACGTAAATTCCTACCACGTAAACTGGCTGAATTAAAAGATGCGGTCAATTGTAAGTGACTCTGAAATAGTACAAGCTGTTAGTGTGAACACGAGTGAAGGACTGTGAAAGCGCTTAGTGTGCTGTGAAGGCTGAAACGTTAAACACCGGGTGAGTAAAAACCTCTTGCGCTGCAAACACTAGGATGTCCCTGCCGTAGCGCGTTCTGTAACATGGTGGGACGAAGGTCCCTGTATAGGCTAAACCATGAGTGAAAAAAAGGAGACAAATAGTCGCAGACTCCGATGAAGGGGAGCGACATCATCAAGTGCATCCGGAATAGTAAATACCTTATGTGTTGCACGACAGGCGCGTTCCTTCCCGGGTCGTCAGTGTTGGAATGGGATGATTAACCGAAGTGCCTCCTACATGAGGACAGAAAATCACGGGAAAGCGAAAGAAGAAGGGAAGAAGAAAGACTAATGAGGACAGAGTGAGGCTCGCGGAAAACCTGATGGATCCGTTGATCTGTCTGTGTGTCTGACAGTAGTGAGTGTCAGCACATACCGTAGGAATCTTGGCATGTAGGTTGTCATGGCACCCAGGATGCTTAAAGATCCTGAGGAAAGACTGAATAATGTAAACCATGGTTCCCGATCAGGTAAACCCATGCGATATACGTGTACGTATAAGAGTGATCCCAGCGCGTAATGGAGGGAGAAAAGGTGGAAGTGGTACGTGTCGGGCCTAATTCAGCGTCATGACTCCATCGCAAATAAAGATCACAGTGTAAAGAGCAGAATTCAATGGCAGGTGGTAGACAGACATACCGCTTGTGGGTGATAGTATTGTAATTGGAGATCAAAGTGTAAACGGCAGAAAACGTGGGCAGGTGGGAGACAGTAATACCGGCTCACGTGTGATAGTACCAAAATAAAGCACCTAGGTTGACTATACGGACTACAGCTAGTTAAGCCTAACATGCTGTGTTATGAGAAAAATAAATTGGTTGCCATGAGTGGTGGAAAAGTCCCGCCGACTCAGTACACCACGGTACACAGGCATGACTTGGCTGATAAGGCCTAGAATGCGGGGGCCTGAACACCGTGAAGAAGTGGAGTAAAGAGAATGTGAAATCTGTGAGGGCCATGGGCACGGACATAGCCCCTCAGAGTGGGGAGACCGGAAATCTTAAGGTCCGTTTCATGGGGTGGAAGTGACTGGTACCTCGTCGGTAAGGGCATGTGACGTGCCACACGCTACTGTGTCCTATGTTATTTGTTGTCTATCTCGGGTTAGGGGAGCCTCCCACCCTTTCTCTCCTGAGATTTCACCCATGCAAGACAGGTCTGGGAAGAGGTATACGCGGCATGAGGAGCTATAATAAGGGCAGCCCCGGCGCAGTTTTCACTCCGGCATCACAAGCGCACGGCCTGGTCACGGTCGCCATCAGCGGACAATTTTGTTACTTTTTATTTAGTTTAATACACAACGCGGCGGCGTTTTTCACTATACTCATTGATAGTTATTTCTGCCCCATTTTAGGTTCACGCAGCCAGGCCCTTATCAAGGAGGCCGCCACAGGATGCATCAACACGCGCCTGTTTTACACGCTCACTCGAGGATTACTGTATTTAGCATTTACACTTCGCGCTCTTCATCCTCACCATTGTTAACAGTTGGGGAACCGAGAACCGCGGCTCTCCATCAAGGGTCAAAGCATTTATGGTATGTATTCACAAATACATCATATACAGTGCATACTCTTCCAACCCAGGACTTGACACGCTTTAGCTTACTATCATAGTCTTTTCATTTATTCAGCCGGGTAGGCCGCTCCCGGATTAAGATATCTCGCACTCCTGGAATAGGTCACCCTACCATCCCCCTTTCCCCCACCCCTTCTTTCGCCAGACTTTCGCCCTTTCCATAAGTCAATTAGAGATCTCTTAATGCACCATAGTTGTCCTTGTCACATATTTTTTTAGTTTTTTTCCTTCAAATTATTTTTATTGATTTTTCAACAATAACACAATCATTTTGTTCTTCAAGGGTTACCATACACATTGCTACAGTATACGAACAAAACAATTGCAACATCTCTCCCCCCCACCCCCCCCCCCCACCCCACCCCACCCCTCCTTTTAAGGCTCAAACTAACATTCAGGTACATGATAACAATTTGTCAGCTTTGCGGGTTTTACGATACATGTCATGCGAATCAATTACATAATATCATTACATTTACCATTGTATAGTGGTGTGTTCTTTTTGGCGTCTATAGCATATTCAAGCACTTGGGTACATCCCGTTCTGTACCGTTCCGTACTATTCCTGAGGGACCTGAGTCACAAATTCCTCTAATTACATTCCAGTCAAGTGATATTGGTAACTTTCTCAATCCCCTTTGTTCTTCTCTTTGTAGTTCTGCACCCTCCGCCCTTCCCCACCTCACTACCTCGTTATACCAATCTAGTAATTGAGGCGGTCTAGTTGCCTTCCACCTCATAGTTATATTCCTCTTTGCTAATATCATGGCCAGGTTCACAAATCTGCGTGTAGTAGTCCCCTTCTTCCCTTTAGGACCGAGTCCCAGTATGCAGCAGTCTAGTGATCTAATGTTCCCTGTTGGTGCCACTCTATGAACTAGTTCCTGTATGTTCGACCAGTAGTGCAATAATCGCGGACAGTCCCACAGCATGTGTATCAAGCCCGCATTTGGGGAGCAGCAGCGGGAGCAATCGCCTGATGCCTCTGGAAAAATGTTGCTGATTTTGCGAGGGGTTAGATATGCACAGTGTATTATCATGAGCTGAATACATTTAAACTTCGGGTTTCTGGAGATCTTGCCCGGGTGTTCTAACAGTAACCCCCATTCTTTATCCGTTAGTGTGCGGCCAATATCCATGTTCCACCTATCTCGAGTCGTTTGTAGTGAGACAGACGTGTGTGTGCGAATACCCCGATATAACCACTTTGTCGAGTGCCTTCCATTCCCCATCAAATATTCCATATGCGTTAACGCCTGGGTCGGGGCTCTTCACCCCTAGGGGCCCACACCGTTTTAACATATCTGGATATGTGTGCATGCAATAAAAGCAACTTATCTGTCACTCCCATCTCCCGCACAAAGGTGTTGTGATTCATTAGTATGCCGTCGTGGAAGAGATCACATACCGTGGAAACTCCCGATTCTGCCCATATTCCTATATGCCTAGTTGTCACACATCCCGAAGGCAATGGAAGGCCCAATAGAGGTATATTTGGGGCATACGGCGTCAAAATCTTAGTATAGCGCGTGGCCCTCTTCCAATAGCTTAGAGCCGTGCGCAACAGTGGGGACGCTGGCACTGAGACCCTGCTACCTGGTAGCAGTAATATATGCAGATCCCCACGTTCCCATTCCTGTGTGGTCATGGGTATTTCTCTCAGGTTGCAGCCTTTTATCCAATAGGCCAACCATTGCAGCTGACCTGCATAGCAGTAAGCCCTCATGGCAGGAACTCCCATTCCTCCTTGCTTCGTGGGCAATTGTAACTTGGGAAGCCTTATCCGCCTGCGCCCCGGGCCCCATATTAATTCGATTAGCAGGGTGTCCAATAATTTAAATGTAGGCGGTGTTATCAGGATGGGCACGTTGACAAAATAATATAACAGTCTCGGTAACATCACCATTTTGGCTATAGCGATCCGCCCGGACACCGAGAGCGGTAAGGAAGTCCAGAACTTGATCTGCTTCCGGAGTGATGCTATAGCGCGGGTTAAATTACCGTCCAGGATATCCTCCACATCTCTGTATATTTGAATGCCTAAATATTTAAAGGTGACTGGTGCGGTCTGGAACTTCCATTGGCCGAATTGAATTGGTGCAGTTCTAGTCACATCATTAAAAAAGAAGGCGTAGGATTTATTCTCGTTGATCGTAAGACCGGAAAGCTGTTGGAACGTAGCAAAAAGTTCCGGCATAGGGTCATAGGCCTCGTCTAGATTAACAAATAAAATGAGATCATCAGCATATGCAGAAACCACATGCACATCCCCGTTAATACATATCCCCTTTTGACTGGCCATTGTACGTAGCTTGTGCCAGAGAGGTTCTAGCGCTAGAATAAACAGGGGCGAGAGCGGGCAACCCTACCTAGTGCCCCTCTCTACCTGGTATTGACTCGAAATGTGGGGTCCCGTGCGGGCCCTTGCCGTGGGATTCGTGTATAATAATCTTACCCAGCTTATGTATTCCGGCGGTATCTTAAATCGGGTCAACGCTGTCAACATATATTCCCAGTGTAGCGTATCAAACGCTTGCCGCAAATCTAAAGAGACGCAGCCTCGCGGGTCAGCATCCGTAGGGACCTGCGACATGATCATGTGGAGCCTCCGGATGTTGAGCGCCGTGCTCCTGTGTGGTACAAATCCACACTGATAGTATGTATCAAGCTGGGTGTACATTGCATTAATCTAGTAGCTAATATCTTGCTTAAAATTTTGTAATCTGTATTAAGAAGCGATAGGGGTCTATAACTCGCCATGTCCCTACTGTCCCTTCCCGGTTTCAACAAAGAGATCACCGTCGCATGTACTGTAGTGTGAGGGAGGAATCCACCGTCTAGTGCCGTCTGATACAGTTCTAGCAGTCGGGGAACCAAAAGTTCAGAGTACAACGCATAAAATTCTACGGGCAGTCCGTCATTGCCTGGTGATTTATTACGGGGGAGGGCATGTATCGCTGCTTTAATCTACAGGTGCGTGATTGGGCGTTTTAAGTCTGTTGCTTGACTATCACGTAGAGTGGAGATCTGCAATCCCTCAAAGTTTCATATCCCCGGTCCTCTACCCGGTCCGGGGCCGCATATAGGTGTTCGTAGTACTGTTGAAAAGCGCCATTAATTTCCAGCTGGGTGCGTTTCGCTACCCCTTCAGGGGTATCTATTTCCATAATAGAAGACATAGGGGGTGCATCTTTAATAATCCTAGCTAGCAGAGGGCCTGCCCTGTCTGCGCTTACATGTTGCTTCTGGGTATATAGTCTGTAGTCTATAACTCGAAGTTCTTCCAGCAGCTCTGCATGCGTTATATGTAGTTCCTGCAATTCAGATTTACTCGCGCTATTGGTTACCGCGTCCTGTTCTAGTTTGGCCATCCTATTCTCCGCGTCCGTGAGTTTGGCGGTGATACACCCCATATCACCGTTTTAAAAGCGTCCCATTCAATTTGCCGGGTACTAGCTGTGTGTGTATTTTCGGTGAAGTATTGGGTTATGGCCGTAGAAAGGGCATTGCGGAATACTGAATCTTCTAGTAGGGATGGGTTCAGCCTCCATGATGGGATTGGCGTCGGGACCTTCCCCCACGTTAACGTGGCTTCTACTGGGTTATGATCGGAATAAGTTTTACTCAGATGTGTGGCATCCACAACCGTACCCATTAGTCGCTGTGAACAAAATATCCTATCTATACGGGTGTGTAGGCTGTGTCGCGGAGTAGGAGTACTCCCTATCTTTTGGATATTTCTCCCTCCAAATATCACCCAGATCCCATCCTTCTGCCCATGTCTGAAGTGCGTCTGTTTGTTTCCTACATCCCGCCTCTTGTAGAGGGGGGTGCAATCTGTCGAGCTCTAGGTCCAGTACTGAATTAAAATCACCACCCACTATCCATGGATATTCTTCCCATCCCACTAGCGCCGTACTGAGAATTGCCAGAAACTTGTCCTGCTCCACATTCGGGGCGTATATACTCCCTAGTACTATTTGCTCCCCATCCAGTAGGCCATGTAACAGTACATATCGCCCATTCACATCTGTCTGTTGTTCTAACAGCTTGAAGGGGATGCCATTCCTAAACCATATTGCCGCCCCCCTGGCGAATGCAGAATAAGAAGTAGAAAATAGTTGCCCCCTCCATTTCTTGAGGAGTTTAGTGGTCTCTGCCTGCACCAGATGTGTCTCTTGAAAAAAGACAATCTGTTCTTTCCTACGATTTAATTGAGCCAGTATTCTATGTCGTTTATTTATAGACCCCATCCCTCGTACATTCCAGGATGTATATGTATACCTATTCTGTTGTGTCATCAGGTTTCCCGACATATATACTGATCACCACTTGGTTCCTTGCATTCCGTGTATCCCCTGCCATATATGCAGCCGAGCCTGTAACTCCCATTAACTTCCCCAATACTAGGTTCACCCAAAAAAAACAAAGGAGAACCAAACCAACAGAACAAATTCAATAATAACTCTATAGTTGTCCATATCTAAGCGCAGTTGCCCTAGGTATTTTTGTAGTTTCACCAATGTACAGCAACTGCCATTACCTTTCGTCTTATTCTGAAGCATCTTTTACCATAAATCATCCCAAGACAGTAGAAGCCACAACCGTGGTCTCAGTATATCGTATAACATCAAGCACAACATCCAGTGGCCTACACTAGGGCACCATTTATGGTACGTTAGGTTGGCAGCGAGCATATTAGCAAGCATGTGTAGTCCAGTAGAGGCTGTCGCATACTATGTGCTCAACTCTGTACATAGCTATGTGGTTTTTGTCTATAGTCTCGTATGTTCTTCTGTATATACCTTTTGTTTTTGTTTTTCATTTTTTTTTTTGTATCACTGTGTAACACTGTCACAAATTTCTATGTAAAAAAAAATTCTATGTATGTGGTTATTTACGTTATTTATGTATTGTAATTTACAGCCCTGATGAAGTTCATTCCTCAATTAACAAAACACGTCAGCTGGAGCTCATGTTGTCTGACAAAATAAAGGATTGCCTTACATAAAGGAATTGGTCAGTCTTACTCATTGGAAAAGACACTTTGGTAGTGCACCTCTCCACACTCGTACAGCAGTAGACAGCCATCTTTAAATATGCGACACGCTTGAGCCATCTTGGCAGACTATTTCTAATGCTTTATGAAAACCTGTTCCAAGATGGCTGCCACTTGTCCACTGTGGAAATTATTTTGATATTCAGGAAAATTGTACATCTAATGCAATGAGTTGCCACCACGACTTTTGTAACGGTTTTTATTGACTATGCATTAAACTATACCTAAAAAAAGCAGTAACCAAGCCATTAGGGCTGTACTCTGGTGTCACAGGCAAGATCTATTGGCTTTGCCAAAACGTAGTGCCCTTTATCAGCAAGACCTTTCTATCTTTCTTTTGCTTCTCCATCTAGCCAACTTTTCATTAATCTGTTTTTCTGTTACTAATGTAACATTATTTGTCAGTAAAACGCATTCATTGTCATTTATCGTGAGGCAAGCTTCACCTATATTTTTCTGCGATGTGCTCTTTCTCTCTCAAAGGATATATGTTTTGATTTCTCAGGCACTTAAAGCACAGATAGCAAGGGTTGTTTTTCCATCATTTCTTGGAGCATCCAATTACCAAAATGTTGACCTGAACATCATGCTATGTCGACATATGCTGCTATGGATGTCACTACTTAGTGGAGCATAGTTTAATGTGGTTTGGTAGCTAGAGATTGCAAGGTAGGTGAGTGCTCCTATTAAATGCACTTCTGACAGGCATTAGGGCCTAAAGTTATCCGTCTGGGAAAAAATAGTACTCTAAAACTGCTTTGGGCTAATGACAATACTCTCAGCAGGTGGCCTGTCTAATAAAGTTGAAGTTGTGCGTTTAGTAGGGTGATCCTATTGATGTGAATTTTTCAATCCGTTTTTTAAGAGGGTGAAGGATAGTGGCACCCCACAGGTGAATGCAAGTATTCCAGTGAGGACTAATACATTTAGTTAAACAAATGCTTAGAGTTTACTGGAATATTCATTTTTTATTTTTTGTCTGTTTTGTAGCTAAGAATTTGTACAATTTGTGTTAGTCGTAATGTTTTCCTATGTACCATTTGTTATGTACCGTGCAATGCTGGAAAGTATGTTGATCCTGCCGGGTCCCAGTCTTGGCAGCCATTTCTGGCCCTGATCTTGCTATCGGCTGACAAAGTGAAACATGCTAAATTTGTCCTGATGCCATTTTCTGACACCGGGACATAATTCCACAGCGCCCACACGTTGTCTGCATTCCGTTCGGTGCAGCAACCTGCAGGCAGTGAGGGGGCTTTGTTAACGCCCAGTTGGGCCCAAAACAAAGGTCTGATTTAAGAGACATCAGCCCTCCTTTTGTTTAGGTATCATCCTGGCTGGGAGTCGTCAGGAGCCTAACACCTAGAGGCCAATGCAATAATGTAAACCAAGGCGCACAGCTTGTTATACTTTGCAAGTACTTAAGAGAAGCTATGATAAGGAGGCAGGTTTTTAACTTCCTATGTAAGAGATGTGCTGACACTTTAGGAATGCAAGATTTATCTATATGAGTAATTAAATATCTATTTAATGGCACCTTCAAATGTTTTTTATTTTTTTTTATTTTAAAGCTCTACTCTTCTAGGTTGTCAGATCGCTTCACATCTCACACACAGGCACAATAAATCATACAAGTGTGTAAATCAATGTAAAGGAAATGTTAATAAGACAGTGAGGGTTATAAGTTGTAGGAATCGAAACTCATGCATACTTGTAGGCTTTATATGTTAGGAATGAATGATGGGGAGTAACAAAGTCAATATATAAAATGTAACACAATGATGGTGCTTGTCTGTACTAACAAAACTTTATTACTTCCCAAATTATCCCTTTTTTGCAATGTTAGAATAACAATAGATTGAGGAAAAGAGAGTAGGGAGCCACACCTAGGAATTACAGTTTGCATGCAGCTCCTAGATGCTGGTAAATAGATCAGTGCTATATTCGAAGGTTTGCAACTTATATACTGCAGTTAACAAAATGATCTTTGTGTCAAACGCAGTAGCGCACTTACCTATCTAAATAAAATACAAATCTGTGACCAGCATGTTACACAATGTGCTTTGCAGCGGCCACATTAACCCTCTATGCTACTTTGGGTCAAAACTGTCACTAGACAAAACACAGAACTCTTTCAGAACTGTGTGAACCACTAGAGTTTTCATACCGCAATTATACTCCCAGCAAAATTGCTGGTCACACAATGATCTCTGCAGATTGTGTCTTAACCCTTTAAAATATTTTAAATGCAGCCACTTTGTGACCAATTAAGTGTTCTAGAACAGTTTTACTGTCACATGTCCTTGTTGCAATTTCTGTGCAGCAGATTGTTTTTAAAATAAATGTCTAAGTTGACTGTCAGACTCTTTTTTTTTTAAGCTCCGTCTCTCAAGGCAACAGCCCCTTTTGTTTGCCACAACTTTACTCCGAATTTAAGTGCCTCCGGTTTAATTTTTTTCCTATTCCAGCACTAAATGCACGTTTAAGCTGCCATTGCTGTCTGAGGGTGGCGCAGCCAGTGTTTGTAGATGTGGCTGGTTGCGAATTGTGCTGATGGAGGCAATTGACTCCCCAGAAAGATTTTGAGTTCAGTCAATAACTTAGTTTTTATTAATTAGACCCTATATAATACCGCCTAAATATGCAATAAATCTGTTATCACATGGCCGCTTTCAATCATCCAACCGAACACATACACTCAACCTCTTAAATATGCTGTACAGCACAGATAAGCCATATAGTTGCCTGTCATCGGGCTCCGCATAATAATTGCCATCATGAAACGCCACATACAAACATCCAGCAGGAAGCATTAAGCAGACCACCTAACATCCCTTTTGACCCATGTAGTCGTAAGAAGAGCTACGCACAAACCTACAAATTAACAGACATTACAGAACACCACAAACGTCTAACATAGCTTAGGCATGTAACGTACCCCGCAACAGTACATTTAAAGTGTTTCCATCCACCCCACAATTGGCAGGTCTCTCGACTTGGAAAAAACTTTGGATAAAGCTCTCTGGCTTTGCATCTCAGACACCAGTACATACACCCATGGTTCAAGAAAAAAGATATAATTGGACACCAAATCGAGATGCTGTACCCAGAACGCAGTACTTATAAGCAGGGCCACTTGAATTATGTGGTAGAGGAGGACCGACATATACAGCAGAGTTGACTAAAGTATACGGCAGGAAAAGGCAAATTATGCTGCATAAAGTGGCTCATTTTGTGATACTATTAGTTCTTATTTTGCTATTTTCACACAGGTTAACACTGTCTGGGGAAAGGCTTTAGCTCATTAGTAGCAGTTTAACGCCCAAATACAGCAATAAGCAACAGAAAAGGGAACTAGTCAAGCTCTGCAAAATGCCCTCCACTGCATGGCAACATGCTTTGCAGCGTTTCTAGTAACTTTTGTTCTGTTTAACATATAAACAAATTCTTTTTTGTTTTAATCTGCAGATAGTTAATGTGGCATGTGCAGCAAATTCATAATTATTGGAAAATGTAGCAGCCGCAAGATCTCATAACATTTAAAATCAGATTATGTCTGTGGTAGCAATGTGAGAAGCATTTTGGAAAGTCACCCCAGGACTCTTAGAATTGGTATGATTGCATACCAGTGACTATGGAATGATTGCCTTTTTGCAAATGTCCGTAACAGAATACACAACAGGAGATTCACTTGTCTGAATTGAACATCAGAGTTTTGTAAAGAAAAAAAATTTGCCCAAAAAAGACTTCGTGTCCCCGGAATACATGCTGCACATGGGCCAACACTTTTGGTACCCTGCAGTTTCAAGAAAACGAAGTTGCTGCTTTACTGCCACCTTTATGCCACATCCCTATGCAGTACACAACACATCTTGTCAAAAGATCTATGAAAACATCTGTATACGTGAATTTAATAATTTACTGCATAGAGGCATATGATTTTTTGTGAACTTCTCTATAGCTCTTTGCAGGGTGGTTTGTATAATGAATGCTATATACCAACTCAGTAGCTGTCCAAGACGATCCCTGCATGCCATCATACAGTTCTTTGGCTTGGGCTGGTTGTTTTGAATATAAAATCTGCACGTTTTGACAGTATTTAGGCAAGACCGTGCAAATGTACACGGAATAGTTCAGTTATAGCCAAATAAACAGGTGTGCCAACACCTCCATTGAATTTGCGATCGTTTGTCTAGTATCTTGAGTTTAGGAGCCCAGCTGTATCTGTGATACATTGATCAATCTATTGATTTCACTATTGGGTAGAAGTTTCCAGTGCAACGTTAGTTTAATGCTACTCTGACTCGCAGAAAATGTCAAAATTGGTTACCTATTTATTGCCAGTGCATTGACCGTGAGGAATACTGCTGCACATTTTGATATATGGAAAGGATGCGCTACTTGTGGACCAAACCGTGGTTGGCAAACTTGTTGGAATCATTGCTAGATTTTCCAAACTTAAAGTAACCTTACAAAAACCACCATTTTAGTCTTTGGTTAATCAAAGAAATGCTTAAATTGTGCATGACAAAATGGAGTATGCTAGCTTTGTGAAGGTTTTTTCGTTTATTTTTATGAAGCTGAACTTTGTTTTGCTGTGTTAAGGTGCGTGATATGTTTAATGCTGTATCCTTGTAGTTTACGGAAGTGTTGACTTGACCTTTCTTGATTACCGAAAGCTCACAGTGTACTGGAGGCCAACCAGACGAGTCCTCAATTGGGGAGAGTAGTGCATTGTCTTTTCTATAGTATAATAAGACCTGAGTTTTGCCATTGCAACAATATATTTTTAAATAAAGTAATTGCATCTGTTAGGCATATCTTATTACCTTAGACTTGGTTTTCAGATAAGATAGGGAGCCGCAGAGATCGGTCTGAGCTCAGGCTATAATACTGGAGTTTTTATTAAAAAAATATTCTGAGTAAGTCATGCCATTGAGCTAGGACTTAATGAGAAAAGCGCAAAAACTTTCATTCTTTTTACTATGATTAAGCAATAGTGAATGAGGAATTTTCATTTGATTTGACAGGTTGGATGTTTGAGAAGTTTTAAATTGGATACATCGTTTGATCATTTTGAGTCTTGCAGAAGTGAACATGCCTAAAATTCCTGAAGACATTAATATAAATGCGTGCAGCACATCATGAATATTTATATGGTGGCACAATTAGTATTTTTGTGGTAGAATGGAGTCCCTCAAGTTATTTCCTATCTAGAAACTGAGTGCCATTTTTTTCTTTCGACTGCCGTAGAGGTATGCAACAGAGGCCAAAGAGCATGGTAAAAATGGCAGTCCCATGATGTGTGCATAAGGTAAAGATGGCTTTTGTAGCTCATGGATGAAACTGACATTCTAAGGGAATATGAAATAATACTTTCAGACAGACTGCTGGGTAGACGATTGATTTGAAGTGAGCCTACTACTTGGCTTGGGAAGAACTAGGTGGCTAGTACGAAAAGAAACTCATTGCTCTAGATGGTCGGATGAGTGCTTTCCTGAACCAGCTAAAGATTGAGTCTTCTCAGGTTACACAATACTGTACCAAGCCTCCACAAATCCGAGGCCCCTCTTTAAACTACACTGTGCCAAAAGAGTCCAAAAATTGCGGCTACCTGGTCAGTTAATCTAATCCTCTCTATTTATACAATGTAGGGAACAGAACCTTTCAATTAATGCTATACTGTCTGGACTTGGAGAACTTTATCGTACATTACGGCATCGACAGAGTGCCTCAAGTGAAGACACCTCTTTCCTCACAATACTGTGACACATGTTCATAAGTCAAGAACTCAGTTCATACAAAACTGATCGTTCAACGTTCTGATGCTTACACTAAAGGTAGAAATTTCAGTGAATAGCAGAGCCAGGGGGTGAGCTTTGTATAAAATAGTGGAATCCTATTGTTGGTGCTGGTTCTTGAGAAAAGGATGCATAATATTTTGAACATCTAAAACGTGGAGCCGTCTATTCAGGAGCGAATGACCTAGTTCACAAAGATTATTTGTATAGATAAAGGAGAAGGCGCCTGTGTTGCCAGCCTCCTGTAAGGAATTGGGAAGCATTTCATGAGAAATTAATATATTTCAGCAGCGGCAGTGCATGGTGCTGTAGGAGTTGGAGTTTTACAGTGTATTTTGCTTAATTAAATGTGTAATGTTGAACATTGTTCTGCCATCGATTAGATTTTTACCTGGCTAATATCGCACGTTCAGTTGTGACCCTTTTTAAACGTTTGCGTGTGGTTCAGTGATGAGACTGAATGGTTGTGTAAATTGGCAGTAGGGGGCTGTGTTTCCGATGAGATGCTGTGTGCTTTAAAAACGAAACGTTTAATGATGATTGATGTCCTGTCAATCTAAAAAAATCAAGTTTCATATGCCTAGAAGGAAAAAGGCTTTACAGAATTGCATTGATTATGACCAGTTCAGTTCTTTAAGGCAGTTTTAGTTGTGCTTAATGTGGGTTAAATCGGCCAACACCGTTGGGGTCACCGATACGGTGCTAAGCATCAGTTCATCTTTCACTCTGTATTATGTGCAGTAACTTCATGACAAGGCAGAGGCAGAATTGGCAAAGCCAGTAGGCGTGGCCATGGCAAGCTGATATGCTATTTTTGTATTTCAGTTGCTTGTCACCAAACAAAATGGAGGAAAAATTACAACGTTTTGCTGTCTAAAAGTGCTGGCTAGATGTTAACCACCTTTTATAATTTTAAGATAATGTGTGCTTTCTAACTGTTTAGTACATGTCACAGGAAAGGGAGTTATTGGCACACAAAAAATGAATGAATGACTATAAAAATAAAAAAGGCCTTAAAACACAAGCATTACAGTATTGGCTGCAAAACTGGCACTGATGTGCCTGTCTTTTTACTTGGATGTACGTTTTATCAGGAAAAATTACCCACTCAGCGTGGAGCAATGGATCAGTCACTGGCTTTCCTGAACTATCTGCCGTGGTAGTTGTGTTTTTAATTTTAATTTTGCTTGAAAGAGACTGGCAAGATGGCTGAGGCTGTCTCTAGATGAAACCTAATAAGAGGTAGTTTCTTTTCACACTCTATTCATATTGTTATATACTTGATGTTCTATTTGAACTGGTCCTTTGCCAATGTGATCAGGTTGATGCTGTTACAGTATCACAAATGAAAATGTATAGTTCCACAAAACGAGCTTATGTCAGGCTATTTACGTGAACTTAAGAAAAATGTTTATTTTTCAAAATGTATTATTTGCAGTACTCTGTAGCTATTGTTGTAAGCAGTCTTCAGATCAGTGCCTAGAAGCAGCGTAATGCAAGCCCTATACTGTTTGATAAATCCAGATAAATCTGTTCAGATAACTTGTTTGGCTATTGTGTGTCAGTATTGCCAGTTATAATGTGTTTGAGATGCGTGTAGTTTTTTGCTTTGGGTTTGATAGAGCACAAAGTAACATAGTAAGATTTGAAACATACAATAGAAGGGGGAAAATTGAGAGAACTTCTTGCTGTTTTAGTATTTTTTCGGGTTTTGCTTGTGCAGTCTTCTAAAAAGCATTGCTTGACCTGGCGGAGGTGATAAGTTGCATTTAATGTATAGTGTTGATGGGATTGCCTTCTGTGGCCTTATGACAAATTTGGTTTTCCGATATGCCATTTTAAGCAAGCTGTAATTGTCTGAGAATCATATTGGAGCTTTACCTCTGACGGTGAATTGGTTTGTTAAGGGATTTATGGTTGTTGACCTAATTCCTGATTTTCTCCATCTAAAATCCTTCCATGCGAAGCAGTCTACCAGATTCTATCTTTGGGGGTTGGGGAGGGGGTAGCGCGAGCAATGCCAGCTGCAAGACACTTTTTACAGACGGTACTTTTATAACACTGACCTGAATTCTAGCATGGTGAAAGAATAACTTGTCTGAGTATAAAGCCATGTTGATGAGTGGATGTAAATAAGAAATGCGGGGCAACATATTGGAAGTCTTTTACAACACATCTCTGAGCCCAATTTTTGGGTCGGTACTTAATTATCATAGGAGGCCTAAAGCTTGCCATTTCCTTGTTTGAGCTGTTCTTGGGCAGCAATTAAAGGTATCTGCTGTGCAGACCAATACGATCACAGAGGCCCCGATTTGTCCGATGTCATCTTTGGCAGACTTAGTGTAAGGTTCTCTCTCCTGTCCTGCAAGTCTTGTGGCTGTTGGACTCCTGAAGTGGCTACCACAATATTTGTTATTACGATGATGGAGCGTCTTGTCAAAGGTCAGACCTGCTGGTTGAATGAATTTCCAGGTTAACGTGCACATATTCCACAAGCTTTTCTGAAAGGGCCTTAAAAGCGCACCCTTGGCAGAGAAGAAGGCATGGGAATGGAATTGGGTGTTTATTCCTTCCTTCACAAGTGATTTACTGTTGGATTTGAATAGAATGAAATCACTTAAATGATGCATTTTTGGAAGCGCTATGTGACTGTCCAGTCTAAACTTTTTTTTTTGTTTGTTTAACCAAGGAGTAATTCCCTCTTCATTGTTGTAAATTTGCTAAGTTTAGGTATTTAGCCTTTGTGCCAATGGCTCAGAAGCTTTCTTCTGTACGTACATATAGCTGTTTGATTAATTTTGCCCTTAAAAAGGGTTCACCCTTTTTTATTTGTTTTATTTTAACATTGAATGGGTATTCTTGTTGAATAGACCTGTCTTACATAGGACTTCCAAATTAATGTATAAAATCACTTTTTCATAACCTTGCTGGCCTTCTATTCCTAACATTGTTACTGCAAAGAGGTACCTTAAAGGTATTGCACCCCATATAGTGTTTCAACTTCATCTGTGAAAGATGCACCTGCATTTGGTTAAACTTAATGTCATGCAGGTAAATGGCTAGTAGATTAAAAGTTGAGTTTGACCAGTCTCGGAAGTAACCATTGTGAAAAACTTGGAAGCATTCAGAAATATGAATGTAGGCTCATCTTAATTCGGTATTTTTCCTGGTGTTGAGCTTCACATAATAACAGCACAAGTCATTGTGAAATACAGACAGTTTAGTGGTAATGTTTGTGGCTTTCAGTGAACGAACAGACAATTTACAAGTGGATGTCGGATGTGGTGTTTTTCATTTCACAACATTCCGTCAGGTCTTCTACCAGAAAATGGAAAGAATGCATCTTCAAACGTTTACAGTTTAAATGGAAGTTAAGTAGTAATGTAATTTACTAATCACACATTAGTCCTAAACAAGTCTTGCTTTCCCAGAATAATGTTTGCAGAGCCAGTGAGGCTGGTCTATTCCTGCAGTTTTTGTCTGAATTCTACAACCCTACACACTCTTGTCCCTACTTCAGGGGTATTTTGCCCATGATTTAATCTGACTAATTGATTATTGATTTATAGCAGTAAGCGTTGAATTATCAGTTTTACCACAAATTGTTTGGGTCACACAGTAAGAGCAATGTGCTTCCCTTGGAAGACATTCAGATGAGTTGTTTGTGAGTATGTGTGTTTGTCTGCTGTGTTTTTCGTATTGTGTGCATATTTGTAGGCATTTTAAAAATTCCAGTAAGCAAATTTGTTGTGTAAGCTTTTTTTTAATAAATTCTCATGGCGAACACTTCTTTCACATGGTAACTTGCACTTGGTTAATCTAGGTTCATCCATCTATCCCTCTTTGCAAAGTTTGCATGACAATTAAAATGGGCTAAGTTTTTAAAATCCAAACATGTGAAAGTAAGTTGTGGCGAGCCGGAAAACCCTTCAGTTTTATGTTTTTGAAATGCACACATTCCTTCCACAATAGTTTTGTTAATTTATTTGTGTTAAAATCTGCCTTTTTGATTCATCAGATTTCTTTTTTTGTTTGAAAGTGCTGCAGTATGTTGTCAGTATATTATTCGGAGTTTGTAGCGCTATAAATTTCACCCGCCTGCACTTAACTTACAATATTCTATAGATAAAAGTATAGAATTTATTTTAATGTGGTTTTGTGTACTTCAAATTGTCAAATGTCTTGTTTGTTTTCTGTGAGTGTGCATCCCTCATACTAAGGAAAACTGGATCTGTTTGTCATTTGTTATGTTTTCAGAATTTCCTGTTTTGAATTACATTTGCTCTGCTTTTGTAAAATTTACATCTAAAGAAATGTTTGCTGTTGGGTTAGATTTTTTTCTCAGTTTTTGTTTTGTATAAAGCACCAGAAGCTGTGGGTTCCATTAGTGGCTAAAAAAAAGCCCGAAGCAGGTTTTGTTTTTCACACCACACTGTTGTGGCATTTACTGTTTTCCCTGCAGGTAGTGGGATGTACATTTGCTTCATGACTAATGTCTCAATTAGGTTTATTGTTGTCTAGCTATCTGGAGGTTTCCAGAGCATGTTAGTTGTCTGTCGCGTGGTAGGTGACTGGCGAGATCCCACTGTTCCTTCATTAAGACCAGCCAGGCCCCTTGTGAGGTGGCCAAATCGATGTCTGTGAGAAGGAGTGCTCGCTTCACGGTTAGCGCGAATAACTGAACACCACCCAGCGCATATACTTATTTTCTTTATATTTCTTTATTCACACAGATATTTAAAGTGTGCCCATGTGCTGCGGGAGTTGAAGCTTTCCAATACCAAAGAAAAGAGATTCAGTACAGTACGACTAAAATATTACATGCAGTGAATGGCACATGAGCACAGTTTAGTACTGTGCAGAATGTTTAACATGGGGTGTGTATATACACCTGTAAGGAATAACAGTGCTGTTTTTTTTTTATGTACTGTTGCTTTGAATTCCATTATTCTAAAAGGTTTGTGGCGATCCTGTAGTACAAGAGACTTTTCCTTTGTGGCGTTGATATTGTATTGCAACAGCTTTTACATTCGTGAACACATGTACCCTGTTCTGCAGAAACGGTTGCTTTGCTTAAATATACTGATGTACTGTAGTAAACAAGACTAGATAACCTCAACATGCAATCTACGATGAATCCATAACGTCCAAACGTTGCCAAATGCAGTACTGTTTAGGCGGCAATTGTCAATTTTAAACCTAAATCAAATTCCTATATTGGTTGTGCTGAAGAGCTACAATTTGCCATGCAGTAGAACGATTATCCCTAATGCACACACTTGATTTTTTGTGAACGCACGCCGTTACTTGTACCTCATTAGAGTGATTTTAAAAGACGTTTTTGTTACTGTCTTAGAACTCTTTGACATAGTTGTCCATATTAAGATAAAATTGGAGGTTATAGAATAAAAATAGTTCCTTCTTCACCAGGACATTTTTACACACAAGAGTGTGTGGAATTGCCCTGTTTTTAACATACCAATATTCATGTTACTGTTACTTTTTCACAAACAACGTATTGAATTCACCTCCACTCTGAAGCGCCTCGGATTGAGAGAGGCTCCCATGTGCTTCGGGAAGAGTGTAGAGAAGGTGTCTTGCCCGCCATACCGTCCCTAGGTTTAAGTCTGGGCTTTTAGGGGCTGCTATAAATAAAATAAAAAAAATGTAGCAGCTAGGAAGTGATAGTTGGGCGAGGGGTTTAGTGCCTGCCTGGCTATTATTGTGGAATATTCTCTTATCACGGGTTGGGCTATAATGTATCTTGTGACTGTCTGTGAACGGTGGATACCGCCGCTGCTGGTGGAAAATTCATAGAGCAAAGTATGGTTTTTTTTGTAAAAGCTTGGATTGTGGTGCGCGGGAACAAAAGACTTTGTTTGCATAATACCTTTGCTGTACTTTCCATGTCGGGTGTAAAATGGCATAGATTTTCAAATCATATCACAGTAAAAGAAAACTGTAATTGATATGGTCCTATGGCCCTTTCTTGCTTTTCTTTGGAAGGTCTCCTCAAATGACATTTGAGTCGGAAAGTCCTAGAAGTGTGGAAGCGCCTTCCTGGTGTCTTTCGTCCAGACGCCGGTGATCTTCAGCCCCTCTACCTGTAATGGCTGAGGGTGCAGGTGGTTTTGGAGGATGTATGTGGACGGGTTCTGACTTTCTACCTCCCCTGTCTCTGTGCAGTCTGAAAAATCTTTGCCATCAGCTGCACTGGCAGCAGAGGACACTGCTATTTTCTAGCAGCAAAGGCTTTATATTTTTTCATTTTGTGAGAATTTGTTTTTTCGGTGCCATCCTTGTGGCTGAGCCTTTCTGCTTTTTCGACATGTGCTGCCTTCTTCATAAATGCTGCATATTTTTTTAATAAATACAATTACTTTTCAGGTGAGTGCACATGGAACTTTCTTATTCGTTTTTGTTTTGGTGGTATATGCATTGTATAAAATATTTAACTCCAAAACGTTTATGAAAAGATGAAGCTGCAGTTGTAACACTTTCAGTGTGTTGTCAAAAGGAATGGACTATCTGTGGTCACACAAGCCTGGCATATTTTTTAAAGATAAGAAACTTGATTTGCGTAAATGATGTATTCACTGCAACACTGATATGTATAGTTGGCCTTGTTGAGATTGATGTATACTTGTTTGATTATATGAATCGCGGGTGCTAAGCTGGAGTTATCAGTTTTTGGAGCATTATGCCGATTTCACATATTTAAGTCGGTAATTAAGGTTTTAAAAGGCTAAGTAATTCCATTGTTTTCGGTTATTGTGCTCATTCATACCTTGCAACTGCAGAAAGTAGTCTTACGTGTTTTAGAATAAATTAGAAGTTTTGGACAAAGTAACCCAACGATTTCCTCTTTCATCTGGCTTTTCTGTGGCTCTTGGAAATTGGCTTCCTGGACACTGGTTTCTCTTGCACACTAAGCTGCACCTTTTTATGGTCCACCCACCTCTCTGTAGTCAGATGTTGGGCACATACATGGCTAGCTGCATTTATTTTAACTCGGCGTTCCTCTTTGTAGCTACATCTTCCTGCTGGTGATGTGGCACCATTTGAAGCTGCTCTAAAAGTGCCTTTGTGCGCCTTATGATCTTTGTGGAAGTCTTCTGATTTGCCCATCACTAAGTTATAATGAAACTGGTTTCTTCGCAGGTTCACTTGCAAATGACATGACATGAACAATGTGCTCTATGACGAGCACCTCCTTTCATTTCTTTAAGAGCTATACTTTAGTAAGATAGGACTTAAATTGCTCCAGTTGTTTTTTTGATAGTGGTGCCTTGATAAGTTCAGTTTGTGCTATATTTTCTCGTTCATTTTTGCATTCTGTGTTTAGGATGTTGGAAGGAATGCTCGTTTTCTGTGAGGTCATCATTGTAAGGGCTGGCTTCGAATTTGGTTTGTACTGGCTACAGTTTATCATACAACACGCCCACACAGGACTCCACAGGGAATGTTTGTATTAATGAAGTGTCAGGAAATGTCATGTCTCTACAAATCCACTAGAGGTTTGTTGTGAAAGATGCTGTAGTAACATTGGCAGTTAAACTACACTTATTCGGAAACCATACACTTGAATGCAGCTGCTGTTCATCTAGACAGGAGCATTCGAACTCCATTAATGATGTGAATGTTTATTTCTACTGCGCACAACTCCATTGCCTTTTGGCGCAAGAGGAATACTGTAGTAAGAAACAGCAGGTTAAACCACATAATTGTGTTAGTAGTTCACAGATGTCTTTAGGTCCACATTAGAGTAGATTACAGTTTATAGGTGAGAAGTTCATTAGAATGAACTTTTAAACGGATATCGTCCGAACTGAGTAGTGCTAGGTTTGGAGATTTCTGAAGGTCATGTTGATGTCTGAATGGTTTTAAAGATGCAGGATGCAGTACTGCAAGTCTCCGGTCTCCGTTATTCATGTTTCTGGGTTAAGCTTAGTAGGTCTAGAAAATGTCTTTATAATTCCTGATTTGGAAGTAAGGCAGACTATCGTCAGTGTTACAATTCTTTAGTTGTTCTAGCACAATTTTGCATTTTTAAGGAAGTGGTTCTTATTTTAATCTTTTTTTCCCTTTGTACTCTTGATCTGTTATGCTGGTAGACCATCATATAAGGCGCTGTCATAATCCAGGCGGCCGTTAACAAGAGCACACGTACCTATGGAATAATTGCCTAGTGTGATGTATGGGAGTGTTTTCTTGGATGTTTCTGCATTATGAACTATTATCCGGATTCCTTCTCTGTTTTCCCTGCCCTTATGCAGGCTGCTGCTTTTTGTATGTTTTGGAACAGGGTTACTCATTGTCAAGTTTTCTCTACGTATGTTTGTTTCAGTTGTCTAGCTGTAGAGCCCCTACCTTATTACTTCCAGTGCTGCTATTACTGTCCATAGTCCCACCCAGGTTGCAACAAGTGACTGTGTACACGTTTTTTTGTATACGTGTTTTGAACGGGAGCGCAGTAGGTGCAAGTGCTAGCTAGATAAACAATGTTGTAAGGACATCCAATAGGCATTGCGAGAGGCACTGTTTGCTGGGAGCATCGTAACAGCGGCCCTTGTAAGGATACAGGTGCTTCAGCCGTTGTTTGTGTACAAGCACAAGCTACGGAGTGCTGATCAGTCCTCATGATTCACTGCCGACTGTTTTCTTCTAAACCAGACAAGCTGTGACGGGCATTAGGAGGGATGCAGCTAATACAGACAGCTCATTTATAGTCAGTGATGTGATGGGCCTCCTTTAGATGGTTGCTTTACTGATTAATGTACTACAGCTTTCAGATATGTATTGTTTGTTTTAATTGTTCACCTTCATCTTGGTCTTTAAATGACAAAGTACTTCAGTACAGTGCTGTGCTAAACCACCTACAAGCCAGTCTTTTTTCTTTTTTTTTTTTTGTGAACCTTCTTGAGCATAGCGACCAGGGTTAGAGACTGGAAGTGCTGGTAGCTTTTTGGTAGAATTCCGTAGCTCCAAAGTAAATTTCCACGGGTCCCTGCCTCTAGGCACACAATTCCCTGCACATTTAGTTATTATATAAAACGCGTTTGTGGTGAATAGTAAGAATTAAAAATAGTAAGCATTCTTATCTTATATGCTTACGCAGTTTAAAATGTAAATCTTATTGAAGTGCAATACCGATAACAAGATATGCAAAGAAATCTTTTTTTTTTTTTTTTTAAATATCCAACTTAAATTGGAAGAAGTGCTATAACTAATATCATTGAGTTTTAATGTTTATCTACCAACAGAAATGTCACTACTCTATGGATTTAGATCTGGAAATATTGGCTATTCTCAGACTGTGTTCTGATTAGCGGTGTAGTTATGAGCGTGTTTGAGGGAGTGCGTTGCCACAATGCGCCCTTACTTTCACAAACAGTGATGCTCTGAATAACTATAGACCTTTCTTAATCTATAAATTAATCTGAATCAGTGACCGCTTTAATATTAGTCACGAGATACTGCTGTTCTGTCAGGCGAGTATCCTGGTTCTTTATGGAACTTAACCCAAAAAATACCTTAATGAATCAAAAGAAACGAATATTGTTTTACTATGTTAAAGATTTGTCTTAATATCGTGAAAAACAAACCTGGATATGTCTAGTATGTAGATCTGGCAAAGATGTTAGCTGGATTAATGATTTGTTTCTCTTGCAATTCGGGAGTTTTAAAAATTACTAATTGCAATTATTTTGTGTGTTTAAACCCTTTGCTTAACTTTTTTTTAAACATTAGCTTGAGAAATTAACAGGATATGCCCATGATGTACAGATTTTCAACCAGCAGTATGACAAATGTGTTTTTAAACATGATATAAAAATACATACATTCACTTATATTGTGGCACAATACCAAACTCTTGGGTGCCCTACCAATATTTACATAATATATCAGATTTGTCCTCATGTTTTATTTCATCACCAGAGGCCCTTAACTTTTTTTTGGACTAAAACATGTAACCAGAAATATATAGGCAAGTATAGTAGATATTTAGATGTACATAGTGTAATATGCTATTTACTATTGTTGGATATGGAGCACGGCCACCACTCACGAGTGGATCATGATCCCCACCCTCTCCAAACAATAGTAAAAATAGCATAACCGATCTATGCATTTGTGCAGTGTAAAATAAGTCTTTTCCCATGCATGTGACCAAAACTAGGATGAAGGGGGATACATTCGTACACTAAGGGTAAGTCGCTCCAAAGAGGCCTCCTGGCTATTAGTTGTTTCCCCGTGTTAAGGCATGTTAAACATGCAGTCTGTGAGGCAGTAAAGTGTTTTCTCATCGATTGTAATATGAAATTTGAGCTTACCACTTGCGGTAAAATTACTGAATCTACGTGTATTGCTACACTTGCACCAAATAACATGTTTTACTTGGTCATGTTTATTTTCACCGATGTACATATTATCCCATTTAAAAAAATGAGCTGTAAAGCATGTTATCTGGAGCAAATATATTAATAAAGGTACATTCTCTTATTTATCATTACAGTGCAAATGTCAAATTCTGCATGTTCCATATCACAGCATACTTAACGGGATACATTGCAATTTGTATCTGAATGATTCCACGTTAGTCATTGTACAGAGAGGAAATGATTTAGTCCCGCGCTTGCCTAAGCAGGACGAAGGTTCCCATTTTCATAGTGCTTTTTCGTGTGTACGCAGAAAGCCACTATAATAAAAGCGGAGCCACCCATGAAGGGGAGTGAGTTTCTGCTGTTAAAAGCGATGATCAGTTTCTCTCTCAATCCTAAATATTCCCGCTTATGATAGACACCAGTTTAGTGAAATCCTGTCCGTGAGAGTGCTAAATGGGGCTGAGACCCGCGTCACCCGTCGCTGCTCCTCACTGCGCCGCTTCTTTCTTTGACCGAGTCTGCGTGACGTGCGTTAGTCTGTCACGATGCTATTTGGGAATTGTTTTTGTGTTTAATACCGTCAGGTGATATTGTTTAGATTGTTTGTTTGTTCTATTCGACAGTAGTAGTTGAATAACCGATTCTGCGCTTGAGTGGCCTGACTGTGTAATGTGTTTTAATACGTGTTTTTCTTGAATCTCTAGATGGATTGTGTTTGAAGCATAAAGGGAATGCTGTGTTTTTTACTTGTATATGTCATTTTTCCGCACGGACAGAATGGTGCCATTTGCGCGGCTTCTGTTCCACATGCGCTTGCACCTGCTGTAAGACGCTTGTGAAAGCTCAGGACGGACTGCTTTCAAGCTCTCTGCACAGAGGTGCGTGATTGATGAATTACTAATAGATTTTCTGTGTACGTTTGTGTACAGACGAGATGTACACATTGCCACGCTATGTCTATTGTACGGAAGACTATTTAACATTGTCTGAGTGGTTGGTGGTTCTGTCCTGGGTAAAGCTGCATATAGGTCACGTAGCTCGCTTTCCCGTGTTCCAAAAAAACATTGTTGATCACCGAGCACATCCCGTTTTATTTTTGGATAATGTAAGATTAACAGATAAGTACATACGGTGCAAGCGTTGAAATGTTTTAGGCGGTTCCCAGGCAGGGCGCAGGGCATGATTTGGGCATCGTCATTATGCGTGCTTTCAGATTATTTTTCTGCTTGTTTTATTCCAGACATCTGCCAGTGTATTTATAGTGTAGAAGGGGCGCATATGCTCAGCTGAGACTGGGACAGCCCTTGTGGGTTTCTCTTAATCACATGTGCGAATCAGTACCGTATTTCTTTTAAGTATAAAGCGCGTACTTGCTCAGTCTTCGGCTCTGTATTTGCGCTAATATTAGTAGTAGTTTTTCCCTGTGTCTGTCAGTTTATCAGTAACACCGTAAAAGACCGTTCCAGTGGGAGAAGCAGACAAGCCTGGGCCCTGGACGATAGGAGGTTCGGCACATTCTGTACTCTCCACACGCCGGTCTTAGCAGGGGATTTACTTAAGACATCTAATGTCTCCTCGTGTAGGCCTTTACACACAGAGAAAGTCGTACAGAAATCCAAGTACTTTTCTTTCCTAACGAGTTGGTTAGAGCAGCGTGTTTACTATTAGCCGCAGTGAACCGCAGAAACCCTTACCTCGACAAGCACATTAGATTCTGTTAGAGCACATAGTGGGCTTTTTCGGTATTTTATATATAAATAAAAATACGAAATACCTGGACAAAAGGCGGCCTTATGATTCTTAAGAGCAGAGTAACCCACGTGGTTGCTGGGATTTCCAAGCTGCCTTGCCGTCAACCTCGCTTATGTTATTCGCAATGATTGGAAATTTTTCAGTTTCTTTGTTTTTGTTTCTTATTTCCGGTGTGTTTATAAATACCAGGCAGGGAACAGGTCAGGTTTATAGGGGTGTTTTGAAGCCGCTAGTAATTTGTTTACAGAGGTGAAGGGTACAGTTTGTGAGGCAGTGTGTGAGATGTGGCAATAGTTGCACTGTTTCTTCTTTCGCTTATTGCCCATTGCATTCTTTGAATTTTTTATTTTATTTGTTTGAGTTTTATACAGCGCATAATGACATGAAGGCAGTGGTTCTTTCTTAATGTGGTCCAAGGACAACTGGGGGTCCGCGAGGCCTACTCAATGGGTCCATGTCTGTGTTACAAAATTAAATATTAGCATCAATACATGAAAATGAATAAAGTATGTCCAAATAAGAAGAAAAATTGTAAATGTGAAAACTTTTTCTATATTTGATTGGGATTTAACAAAATATTTGAATATTGAAGTATTTGTTTGAGATGTACTTGTTTTTGTATTTTTGTGTATTGTTTTGAGGTTCATATAATTGAAATTGCTTAAACTTGGGGTCGCCAGCTTCCAGTAATAATTCAGTGGGAGTCCACAGAAGTAAAAAAAAATCTAAGAACTGCTGCATGGGGTATCTGAGCGCTTTCCACCTTTTACAGTGATTACAAAGAATCATGTTACATTCAAAGTTCAGTATACGTTACATTGTTTGATTTTGAACTGATGTTTACATTTTTTGTCGGTTTGTGGCGATTCTGCTTTGTGAGAGGTAGGGTTTATTTATAAGGGTTATAGGAGAAGTACTAATTTCCCCTTTGTGTCTTGCGTGCGTGATTGATTGAAGACCCACAGAAAGCTTGCTTAGTCGCTATAAGTGGATCTTTTAACAGCTGCTGCAGCATACCACTGGTAGTATGTGTGATGCCCTTAGTGGTGGCGAGTTCCTCACATGGAAGCCCAGAAATCATAGTAATAAGTGCACCCTGCTGGCAGCGTCCTTTTCATATGTGCTGCTTGTTTAACGTCTCTGCATGGATACACCTGCACAGTTAATTTACCTGCTTATCTGATTTACCTTTACATTTATGCCCGGTGTTTTGGAACAGTTTACAGTTCCTACAAACACTATAGTCCGAACAGAACCTTTATTTTTCTCCCACCTTTGTCAGATTAAAGAGGCTTTGCTCCTCCCCTTGAATTTCGCAAGGAGCTGAAGACCTGTTTTTTCAATTAACCAACCTACCATAGGGAAGGCTAGACAAGCACACCTGCTCTGCGCCAAGATACCCTTGCGGGTGATTGAAACATTGCTCCTCTGAAACACATTGACATCTTCGAGTTATTAAACAATGCCCTCGAAGGAGGGTACAGAGTGGCATTTGGTTTCCAGCTCAGGTGGTTATTCAGCTCGCTTCTGGTGACTGAGGCGCGTTCCCTTGAATTGGGCTTGTGAATAAGGCTAGCACAGGTTACAGAGGGGCAGTGTTTGCATCGCATGGCTGCCGACCTACGTGTGCCTTTGTTCTGTGAGGCACATTTCTGCATACTTGGGGATGGGAAACACTGCTTTTTTTTCCTACTGTATTTTTAGTAATAGGTTTTATCTTTGCCTGTAGGTGGCTTGCAAGCGTTTGGGTTCTGGAGCATTTGTTGAATATCTAGAGCAGTATCTACTTGGATATCTTCGGGTGTGTTTTATGCTTATCGACACTGCTGCTTTTTCCCAAAGCAAGACTCTTTGTAAACTGGAGGGGCTGGGGTGGTTTCTGACATAGCACAGTCTGCTGGCACAGTCTGGCTTCAGGTGCTGCAGCCTGTTAGAAAAAACTGTGAAATGCCAGTCTGCGCTTTCTTAATCCTGGACATGCACCGGTACAATTAAAGCACAATGTTTCAGTGAACTTAGTTAATAATACTACAAGTACCCTGTTTTAACTTCATTCTAATGATACGATTGAGAGCACTGTGTGTAATTGAATCCTTTTAACAGTGCAATTTAGAGCAGATTTAATTGCATAATGTTAACGATACAAATGTTTGTGCTCACGTACAAATAATTAACAGCATCACTGAAACCATATATAATTAAATCTTTTTAATATTTAGCAATGCTGTTTAAAAGAGCCCGCTTTAAATGATTTTAATAAGAACCTTGAGAGCACCATCTTCACTTGAATCCATTGGGCAGCTGTTGGAAGCCTATTGTTTAATTGTAAATTTGGAGTGTCATTGATCATACATAATTGAATAATTGTAAAAGTACCAAGGACAGCGCCCTGGTTAATCATTTCAACAATGTCTGAGTGCTTATTTGAATAATTTTTAACACCATTGAAAATACCCGGGTTTAATTCATTTTAAACAATTCCATTGATAGCACCAATTTTAAATGCATTACTTTGCAGTGCCTTCGAGAGCATCTTTAATTACAATATTTTTTTAAATGCCTTTGAGCAGGTTTTCAATATAAACAATACAGTTAAGGCACCATCTTCGGTGAAATCATTGTAACACAATTGAAAGTACTCAATTGAATATAATAATTGCAACAATACCATGGAACGCTTCCATGTTTAAATACTAACAAAAGCACCCATGTTATTCAAATACATTTTAAAACGGAATTGAAAGCATCCTAGTTAATAATATAAGCAAATCCTTTCAGTGCCTCACTGTTGAAGCACATTTTACTAAAGCCTTTTTAGAATAATTTTAAAAACACGGTTTAGAGCACTACGTTTAAATAATTATAATGGTTTCATTTTAGAGAATTATCCTGCATTAAATCATTTTAGCTGTCTATACTGTTAGGAATTTTGTTAAGTGCAACATCCCACCAAAGGGTCTCTTTGCGCTGTAGAAAGTAAATGGGTAGGATAAATATGCCAAACTGCTTTAAAGGCCCTTATTGAAAATTCAAGTTTTTAATACTTTTTTTTAAAATCAAAGATGGGTGGATTTGGCCTTTAGCTGCAGTGCTGCGAAATTCCATAGTTTGCGTCCGTCTACTCTAAAAGCTCTACCTTCCCAAGGAGGGATCCAAGATTATTATTTTAGCAACTCCACGGCAAAGCATTTTAAATATACCATTGAGAACACAATGCTTAAGTAAATTAGTTTAAATATTGTATTGGGAGTATCATGTTTGAATGATTTTAAAAGTGCCATCGAACACGTTGTAATATTTACAATGCCTGAATCATTTTAACAATATTGAGAGCACCATGTTTAATTACATTGTATAAAGACTACCTTTGAGAGTGTTAATGCCATGATTGAATCATTTTTACACCATTGCTAGCACCATGATTGTTTAGGAGGGGTGATTTTAGTTTGAAACCTAAAATACTTGGTCATCGATATGCGATTCTCGTCTCTTTATTGATTACTCGTCTACAGTGCTGCGTGCTGTGGGAAAATGACTCCCGAGCCCTAGAGAAGATAATGTGTGGGTGTTTGTGTATGTGTTGTGACTGAGGCGGGGGGAGGTTGAAATTCCTGACTGACATTACATGGTTGGAGGGTTGAAGAATACCCAGAAGGGCTGCAGACCGTGCGTACAAATGACGTTAAAATCCTTAATCCAGACTGTCCCTTACATAGTAATTAAATGCGGAGTCATGATTTCTAGTTAGTGCTAATGCAGGGTCTCACAAATACAGACTTTAGAAGGCCTAGACCCAGCCTGAAGGTTCACCTTTCACATGCACAGTTCATTGTAGGTGTCCACCGCCTCTTGGTTCTTATCGCTCCATCGCTGTGGTAATTGAGTTTGAAGCTTAGAGGATTTAGCCAGGAATTTGTTTCGATATCTAGTTGTCTTTCCATCCTTTCTTTCCCTCCATTAACAGTTGCTTGTGAACAAGTAATTGAATGCAGCGTGTGCTTTTGTATTCAGTAAAAACAAAATCGCAGATTAGCATTTTGGCATTTTTCATCTTTTCTCAGTTTGAGAATAACCTGAACAGGCACATTTTGACTACTGAATAACGGTGACAAAGCACGAGGTAAAGGGGTTGCCTTTATTCAACCCATGTTTCATCAACCAACCAGTATTTTGTGATAGGATCTTGAAGCATGCTAAAATGAACCCAGTTCATGCACAGCTTGACCTGGCCTTAGATTAATGCAGGATGTTTTTCAATTGCACTTACACCCTGGCGTCTGCACGTACCCAGTCGGCTGATTCAGTCCTGTGAATGAATACATGCAGATTGAAACCGTTCAGTCTGGAAATTTAATAATTCCAGCCCCGTACATAAATGCTTTTCTTCAAGCAGGTATTTATTAGATTATTTCTGCATGTTTAACTACGCAACATTTGTTTGTCGCTAGTTTTACAATGAGTTAGACAGTATCCTAATTGTAAATTATAGTCCTCAATAACAAGTACATTGAAGATCAGTAAAGTTAACAGACCTCTTGATATAGTGTAACTGTAGATTGTTTCTTTATTGACTTATATTTATCACATAGATATTGGTGCTTATATGTCAAGGTAGTTGAGAATTGTTTAATCTTAACGACTTTATCAAGGCTGGTGGGCTTGCTTATACAATGAAAAAAAGGTTGCAATTCTCGCGTAGCAGTCAAGAATCGTGGGTTTGGTAGTGATTCCAAGATGTATCAGACTGCTTTTGGCCTCTGAGACAGGACTCCAGAGTAAGGGGCAGCCAGTTCAGAGGAGCATGCAGCAACAGATGCTGCCTAATATACCCAAGTTCCTCCCTGAATCGGGCAGAAATATACCCTGTCTCGCGCACTGGATGGGACACTCGGAATGTATACAACAGTGGGGTCACTGTATCAGACAGGGCGGTGAGGTCGCCATACCGAACAGGGCTCTCAAAGTTAATTGGAAACCAAGTGCACTTGCCTTTATTTGATACCTTTTTGAGCAGTTGAAGCTGAATTGAACTTGTGTTGAATCGGGCAGGTAGTGGTCCCAACCCCTGACAAGCTTTTAGTAGCTGCTGTGCACTCCTGTTTACTCTGCACGGCTCCTAAGCATTCCTGGGATCTGCAAAGTACTCTATAGCCCAGGAAATCTTAGTGCCATGGTTAATGCCACAGGTCACAGCTCCGCTACCGCACAAACTGTTTGGTGTTCAGCATACTCCGACTACTCTTAGTGCACTGGACTTCACGGCTACTTGGGAGATGCTGTGTGCACTGCACAGCCTTTGATCTCTGTTCTAGAATTTGCTGCTGGTCTAGGCAGGTCCTGTGCAGCTCCAAGGGCTGCCGCATCGCTGCACAGCCAGGGAACTTTTAGTGCACTGGAAAATTGTGCTCCTTTAATTGGCTGTCGTGTATAGGTCCTGCCAAGAGGCAGAAGTGCGTTTGCTGTCTGTTTGCATGTCGTGCGTGTTGCAGGATGTAATTGTGAAAACGTCATAAACAGTAGTGTGCTCAGCTGTGGTCTTTTACCATTATAGTGCTCCCACGCTGACTGACTTGTGCAGCCTTCCTTCCCGAAAACCACTTCTGACCCTTGCATCTGGCGGACTGAATGTGTGCCGGGCACGTGCATTAAGCCCTCTCTTATCTCTCTGGTGCTCCTGCGCATTCAGTTGATACTCCGGCGTGTCCTACTTAATGCTTTTTGTGACAGTTATGTAAATGCTCCAAATTAAAACAGGTTAGATGTCTTATCAGACTGCTTACTGACACACTAGCCTAGTCTCAATTATTGAAAGTAGCACTATTAATCCGACAGATATTTGTCTCGTGAAGTTTCCTTTGGGAACAGTGGGGTATACCTCTATGGCGCAGCCTCACTGGGCTTTGCATTTACAGACCTGCTGCTTGTGCAGTTAACAGCCTTACCGCTAGTAGCGTAGAAATTGTGTTATCCTGGGTATCGGGAGGCTTAATAGTAAGTCATTGTTTTCCGAAACGGCACCAGATGTGTGTGTGGTGTCACTTCTTCAGAATGCAGCGTCCCAGGAAGCGCTGTTACGGAGCCTAGAAGCACAGGGCGCGATAGCCTACATGATAAGCGCCTCTAAAATGTACATAAAGCTGTGAACCCTTTGTCTGAACAGGATTTGAAGAGTGGCGAGGAGCGTGACACGGGCCGTTGCCGCATTATGCATCACCCGAAACCCATGGAGGACCTGCAGGACTACTCCGAAGAGCCGGTATGTACCGCCTGCACGTGCCCACGCGGCCGTCCTCGCGCCAGCATGACTGTGATTGGATCGCCGCCTTTGCTTTAACTCTCTGACCCTGTGATAGCACGTGCCCTGCTTGCTTACCGTGATTTCCTTTTCGTGCCTGAAAAGGCCTGTGATTTTCAAGTTGTCCCTGATACGTACATCATGCAAACCAGCAGGAAGAATCTATTTACAAATGTTTAAATAGTTGACTTTGCCATGACAGGCCCTTTGAACAAGCTATTGATTTTTTTTTTTTTTTTCCCGAACAGGACTGCAGGCGATTTTCATAGTGTTTTTTTCCTATTGGTTGACTCATTCGACTGAAGTTGTCAAAAAGTGGATATCATGACATACTTGGTGCCCGTTTGCAAAAAGTCCAAGTCAGTGGTTCCCTAAGATATATTGACTGACTTTCCCCTTGATGGAATAGCAGAGAGGGCCTACGCAATACATGTGGTGCCTTTTTTGAGAGGCCTTTGTCTATGTGATACATTTATTACCATTGCTTGATATAGCCTAGGCAAGAGGGTCTCTCATACATATTCAGTGTCAGTCTCCGCTGTTGCCCAAGGTAGAACGTCCATGCAATGCATTTAGTGTCTGTCATGGAGATGGCATTGGCAAATTCGCCCCTTTATCACATTTAATTTCTGTTTCAGAGCCTCAGGGTGTAGAGATTCCTTGTGATACAGTTAGTGTCTCTCAGAGGTGGGCTGCCTCGTAGGGTCTCCATAATACATTTAGTGTCCATTTTCGATGTGGTCTAGGACAGCTGGTTTCCTTTCGACACTTAGTGTTATCTCCTAGATATGCCTAGGGTAGTGCATCCACAAGATATATGTAGTGGCCATCTCAGCACAGTGGTGGCTTAGTGTTGATGGTCCTGATGACGTATTTAGCGTGTATATAATAGCTGACCACAGGTAAAGGCCCATGAGATGCATTTAGTGGCAGCCTTAGGGGTGACTTACTTTATATGGTTCATATGAAAGATGTAGCACCATCTCCAAGATTAAATAGGGTAGAAAGTTTGAGAGTTGAAGAAATTGAACACACACTTACTTGCAGGTTCCTGATCTATGTATTTACCAGATTCTCACTGCCCAACTTGTGTCTGAAAAGTGTCAAGAAGCCCCTATCTGATTAAGAACTGATGTTTGCACCAGAATTGTTTGTTTTATTTTCTGTGTGAAATCATTTGCCTTTCTCTTGGATACTCACAGCAAGTGTGGGATGTTGCACTTAGTGTCTGGAATGTTCCACTCAGTCACTGTCACACATCTCATGCCTGATTTGATCCATCTATGCACAGGAGTTCTTCAGCAGGCATGTCTTTCCAAAAGAACCCATCATGGGTATGTGAGAACTTGCTCGTTTTTTCTGAGTTGTAAACTTTGCAGAATGATCAATATAGTTGTTAGGTTTTTATGAAGGCTATTGCCCCACAACAGGCTGTAAATTATGACCCAGAAGGCAGAAGTGTCATCTGGCTCGGCCATAATGGTTGGTCTTATCCAGCATTGGCTTTATAGCCACCAAAGCATTACCGGACAAATCTTGCAGTTTCACCCGTTAGTCCCAGCAATGATCACAATGTTTGTTAAAGTTTCATATCAAGATGAAGGTAGCCCTCATAACACGGAGCCAGTTGGCAATTACAGTGGCACGAGTTTTCTTCAGCGGTTTCTTTTGCAATATTGAGTGTTCATAAGATCCACTGGGAGGAAATGGACAGTGGGGATTAGTGGTTCTCTGATGTCGGTCCTGAAAGGCCAGATCCATGCTAGACTTTTATGAAAACTACATTTATCTAAATGTGGATAAGCTAAAAATATGGCATGGCTCAGTCTGTCCATGACTGACTTTGGAGAACCCGATGCCCCAGAATGCCAGCTGTTCTAGTAATACAAACCTATTGGTTGTGGGGTTTGCTCAGTTGAACAGCTATGAAGATGGGTCATGTGATTTCATTCAGTACATTTTTCTGGAAATGAGACCTGCTTTGAATTCAGTGAACCCGATGCTCTGGCACTAGACTTGTTACAGTACAGGTGCATGCTAACTTTTTAGTTTCCGTTAGGATCCCACCAAAATCAGTGCAATATTTTAAAGATTTCAGTAGGGTTTCTTAGTGAGCATGGACAGCCCAATTCCTATAATGGAGTTTGAAGTTCTTTTTAGGTCTCGCCTAGGCAGCGATAGCGCTGTCTCCTTGAAACGTATTGTGTTAAGAATATGGGCTTGAAGCCCCTCCCTTCTTTTCTATTGGCTCCTCTTACTGTCCTTGTTAAATACCGGCTATTCATAGGTGAACTAGCTTACTAATCCCTCCTTTTCAAATTTTGTAACCTCCCATACGGACTTCCCCTGTTACATGGGCTCTTATGCTGCATGTTATTTTTACACTTGTAAGCACTATTTTCTTAGCTGTCCTCAAGCAGCGCTTGCTTGCGCTCAGCTGATGGCTGCCTTTCCTTTCTCGTTTACATTGCTGTGCTTAGAATGTTTCTTCAGACCCCTCCCATGTCCCGACACAGCATGGCAGCGCATCCTTTATATAGTAACTGCGCCGCAATCACTTTGGGCTAGTGTGCTTGGAAGTTTTTGTTGGCTTTCAAAGCAGACCCCTCCCGCCTCCCCACATGGCCGGGCGCCTTTATTAACTGTGCCGCAATCACTTTTTTTATTGTGCACTTCAGCTCCTGTAGCAAGGCGCCTGCTTCATGTTTCGGTCTCTGCCATGAAAAGCAAAGCTGTGTGAGCGCTGGCCACGACTTTGAAACAATCCTGTAAATCTTTCTATTGAGAAATTTCCCTATGCCGCCCCCGCCCATCACTGCCTGTTATTATCAGTGACTTAATATTCCATGCTGTCACCTCTCCCCCTTTAACTTCTCTCCCACAATTCCTTAGTACAGCCCCTACATGTCTCTCCGTTCCCCATCACCCCTGAAAGTGACCCAGTGATAATACTCATGTACAGCCGTTTTTCAGTCTCATGTCGTGCTGCCCTCCTCCCTGCCCTTCACTGTGTTGCCCACCTCGCTGTCCTCCCCCTTGTTATTCCTAGTTAAAGCACTGTCTTTGTGCATGTCTGGCACTTTGTTGGTCCGTATGCAGTGTTCTGTATGCATATGTGGAACAGTAGCATAAGTAATTAAAAAAAAAAAATCACGAAGCAAGGCAAGGGTGCAGTACCACAGGCTGTTACAAGGTGTCCCTGTGGAGTTGTAAAGGGACCTCTATTAGCCACATAAGGTACTGCACCCTTAATGTAATTATAAAGAGGAATATTGCAGCTGAGCATACGTTTCCATTTGTTTTTATCGGAAGTGAGATTTTTGTTAGTTTGTGTTTTAAAAAAGCACCATTGTTTATTTAGCTTTGTTTGTGAACTTAAAAAAAAAAAAAACTTTCTACACCCTTCCCTCTTCAATTTCTCCACTATTCTTTTTCAATTCAATTAGCAGACTAACATGTCCACCGCTCAAATTAATTTCATATTTCCCTATACTAATGCCCCACTAATCCTGTTTGGGTACCGGAGTAGCGTGCTATCTGCCTAAAAGCCCTTCAACACCTCAATAGGGGTAGCAAGCACTATATAAATGCAAACCCTTCCCTCTTCTATTCCTCCACTATCCTTTTTAATACATATAACACACTAAAATGTCCACCGCTCAAAATAATTTCATATTTCCCTATACTGATTAACCACTAACCCTTTTTGGGTTCCAGAGTAGAGTGCTGCTTGCAGAGAAAGCGCTTCAATGCCTCGTTGGGGATAGTAAGCACTATATAAATGTAATTACAATAATGGCTGCTTTTGGTGGGAGCTCCAGATTGAACCCATTCTAGGAGGCTGGCTGCTAGCCCAGGATCTGGTGAGGTCAAATTTGCAGATGACCTCCGGTTCCAGAAGCAGCAGTGCTTTCGGATGTCCACTCCAGTCTGACAGAGGCAGAATTCCCCTTCGGTATACTATCCCAAAAGGCACATTTGGAGACACTCCCCTCCCATGTCGACTGTCACGCTTCTAGGGCTTTGGCACATGTCTATGCTTACAGCAGTCCACATCTTCCGGTTGGTGGCAGTTCTGGACATGGGTGTGGTTAAGGCCTTTCCTCCATCACAGTGAGTCCAGGACATTGTAGCTAAAATCCTAGTTTTTCAGGATCAGTTCTGGATATCCATGAGGTTGGCTCAAGAGTCTTGCCCTTGTGCATTCTCTTAATCCTCAATGCCAGGGAGAACATTCGAGCCCTGCAATGTCACCTCCAATCCCAGTGGACTCAGTATTTGTATTGCCTCTCTGATTCCATTCAGGTTTCAAGGGATACTGCTCAGGATCTGCAGTGGTGGTTGCCATATGTGGATTTGAACCATGGTTGGCCACTGTCCTTTCTCCTCCCAGAGCCCACAGTTGTGATAGACATGTCACTGCTGGCTTGTTGGGTACCTGGGGCGTCACTCAGGGTAGGTAGAGATAGACCTCAGGTCTCTGGTGGAGTACCAATTCCATGTAAACACGCTGCAGCATTGGGTGATCTGCTTAGCCCTCAAAGCCTTCCAGCAGTCCAAAAAAGGAGGCTGGTACAGGTTCACACCAACAGCACTACTGCGAAGTTTGGTCCTGGGTCATGTGCCATTAGACTCTGTACCTCTGGAGATGCCCGTAGCAACAGAATATCTTCCTGGTCTACAGCAACTTGGCAGAGTCCCTGAATGCCAGAGTAGATGAACTGAGCATACATCATCTGGCAGATTGAGTAGTGTCTACATCAAAGGGTGCAGGGTTGAACACTGGTGGAGGCCCTGGCTAGATCTGTTCACCTCCATCTGGAATACGCAGTGTCAGCAGTTTTGCTCGCTGGAGTTCCCTCCGAGGGGCTTGCTAGTGTTCAGAGTGGAACGTAACGAGGCACCCCTGCATGCCTTCCCATGATCTCTCTCGTGCCTCTGGTTCTGAAGAATATCTGAAGAGGCTTGGCCCAAGTCGTATTGATTGACCCGGACTGGGCCAGAAGAGTGTGGTACTCGGAGATTCTGAGGCTGAACATTTGCCATCCAATAAGGCTTCTGATTCAGGAGCACTTCCTGTTTCAGCAGTAGACTAGGGCCTTGCACCTGAATCTCCTCAACCTACACATCCATGCTTTGCATGTTGAATAGCGGCAATAAAAAGCATTTGAATTGCCAACCAAGAAAGTGAATGTTATCCTTGTTGCCAGACGCCCTTTCACAATGTCCATTAATTCTGGATGTTGGAACAAATTCATTGCCGATATGGTGCCCGAGACATGACCCCATATAAGCCAAACTTTCAGATTTTTTTTTTTTCTTTTTTCACTCCTTATCCCAGCAAGGTCTTGCAAGTAGGCACAGTGAAAGGGTTACTTATTGGGGAGCTCAGTATTTGTATGTTTACAGGACTAACCATCCTTGTTTAAGTCCCTAGTTCTGATGCTTTTCATTAAAAGTTGGACTGATGTTTTCTCCCAAACCATATTTAATGCCTTGACATTCTTTGTGCCTGCTTTTCGACACTTGTGCACAGCTGCTCCTTAAGGCTCTTGATGCTGAACAGTCTGCCGTTTCACCACCACTTTGGCGCACCATGTGAGGGAGCTGCAGTTGCATTTGGTACAAATGCCCTTTACTCCTACCTTTTGGAAGGTCGGCTTTCCTCAAAGTAGTGACGCCCTTCCATGTTGGCCAGTCAATCACCTTGTCAGCAGTGTTTGCTCTGCCAAATTCCTCAAAAGAGGAGGAGAGCCTCCATCTCCTTGCTCCAAGGAGGACAATGCGCTTTTGCCTTGACTGGGCGAAGGATCATCTAGTAGACTATCAGCTCTTCGTCAGTTTCGCAGGTGCAAAGAAGTGCAAGGCAGTGCAAAAGAGGATCCTGTGAAGGTGCATCTGTATTAACATCTGCTACCAGTGCTCAATTTGAGCCAGTGATTTCCAGTGCTTTGCACCGTAACTTAATTGTCAACATCAGCGCTTGTGAAAGTCTGCCACAAGGTGGCGCTGCCTGGCTTTCTTAGAGATGACCACAATAAGTCAATTATTAATTCAAGGTACATTAAAAATGACCATTACCGGCCAAGCCATTCTTATAGCTTTGGGGGCCTGGAATAGTCAGAATTATCGCACTTGTAGGATTGTGATGGTTAGTGCTGTTACTGTCATTGGCAGCATGGCAGTGGCAATGAATGGTACAAGCTGCAGTGGCCTTCTGATGAGAGCCCAGACAGTTTTTTTTTGTGTGTGCAAATGCAGCACTGTCTGCTACACACTGGACAAAAAACTCTCGAAGAGCCTGCAAAGCTTGTTCCACCATGGCCAGCCCTGTACAATGGTTTTGGTGCAAAAGATGCATTTTTGTATCAGCCAAGCTGTGGCATGGGTGTTGTATAAGCATTCACAAAGCACTTCTGCCTTTGCAGCCAGGTTGAAGGAGAAGGTCGCTTCGCTTGCTCCATCCTGCAGGACATTTTGGTCTGAGCCCACTCTCCAAACCCACTACCTTTGGAAGGTACTGGTTTGTTATCTATTCTAAAGGTGAGGAATCTGTGATTAGAAGTCTGCATCAAAAGAACAAGTTACTTACCTTCGTTAACTTGGTACCTGGTAGATACTGTAACTGCAGCTTACTCACTGCCCTTCAATCTGCTCTTTCTGTAGAGTGCCACTTTAATATCTAAAAAGGTCCGAAGTTGGAGACTGGCCCACTGTCGCCAACAATCATTCTGCATGCCACCTATGAGGCATGGAAAGGAAAAGAGATAAGACACTGATGTCGGCGCTCCAGGGTCATGTTTATAAGTGGCTTTGCTTAGTCACTTCTAGGGTGATATGGAGCCAATGCAGAGCTGCACAACACCACCTTCCAGTGTGCTGGAGCACTTCTGTTCAAATTCTCCAAATCTAGCCTGAAACCTGGGGATATTGTGAATGGGAGGTATCTGTGGTTAGCGTATCCACTACTGATCTTGCAGGGAATCCAGGGCAGCTGAATATTATGTAGCACTTGAATTAATCTCCTCAAGCTTTCCTTCCACGTCTTAACAGTCGGGTGCCTATTGAGTTAATATCAGATCTGAGGCAATAATTTTGGAGCCAATTTCAGCCTTAAGAGCCTTTATTTTCCTCAAAATGTCTGATTTTATTTCATTTCCTTATTCTAATTTGGAGGAATGTAGAATGGAAGGAAGGTCCTCCTTGATGAGTGCCATATTTTCAGTCTCTGCTGTGTGGGGTTTCCCATTTCAGGTGAGATACTACAACACCACAAGATCAGGCTGGGTTTCCATAGAGTATTGAGTTAACCACTTTTGTGAGTACTTCTTGTTTGGTATGTGAGAGATATCAACAAAGTTTGGCCATCACTGGGGAATGACTAGGGTTAAGGCCATTAAGAGGTTCTGTTCAACATAGATTATGCCGGTAGGAGTTGATGCAGATGAGGCAAAGTGGCGCTCAGCCCATTAACTACCAATCATGATTTTTTTGGCGCAGTGTTGTATCAAAATAAGCTGAAAAAGCTGGCTGCAACCCGACTGCATCATGGTTCCAGGTTCTGAGGATGGCTAAAAGCAGGTGGTCAAGCGCGCATCCGCACTCAGTCTCCCTGCCCTTCCACCTGCCGTCCAGTCCTTGAAGGTGCCACCGTCTTTGCCCCACAAGTTAGTTGTTCCAGTCTACCCACAGCTTTCGTCTGGGCGAGCCCCCGCTTCACCTCGGTTGCAATACTTCTTACAGAGGTGAGCATCCACCTCATAGGTCCTGATCTACCTCTCCTTCGCAGGTCTTTACCCCATTCGTCCAATCAGTCAGCAGTGCCATCTTGCTGGGCCTTAACTGCCCATCCAAACAGTTACAGGCCGGGTTGAAAGGCATATCTGGCAGTACCCGAAGGGCTGGTTTGACAGGTCAGTGTGTGGGTTTGTTTTTTGGCTGGTTGTGTACCTGTTTCGTGGCCTGCTTTTTTTGTTTGTTGTACATTTCATTTCCCGAATGTTAAAACCAACCTTGTCTTTACAAGTTCAAAACTGCCATAATTTGTAAACATAGGCCACTTTTTAGCTATTAAGTTCCCTAACAGGGTTTTTTTTTTATTTTGGTGCGTGGGCTTATTTTCTGTCCCAGTCCAACCCTGCTCATAGCGGCTCGATTTAGGCTCTGCACCAGAATCTCTGGCATCCTTTCTGTGTTCTGGCAGGTTCCACTTGGTTTTTGTTAGGTTACAAGACTTAAACAGGCCTCAGCAAAGGTGCCGATGGAGAGCATGATCAGGCTTGCGCCGTAGCCATGCCCCCAACCTATGACTTTTTGTCAAATTATATTTTCGTGCTGGTAAATGCATAATTTATATTCATTTAAAAAAAAAAATTACATTTCAAACCAAAAACAGTACTGTTTCTGCCATGAGCCCACCACAAACAAATATGCAGAAGTCGGATACTCTTTAGGGTCCTATGTAAGGAAAACCTCCTGAAACGGCCATGCAGACTTCCCACAAAAGGCAACACATGCAGGTTATCAAAAAGACAAACAATGACATTCCAACAGTACGAGAGGGGCCAGGTGAGTGTTAAGATTCTTACTGTACCTGCAGTTTTCTTCACACAACATTGTTTCCAGGGGAACAGGTGCCTTTGTGTTAGTTTCCATCAGACACTCTGGAGTTCTGTAGTAGCATCTGCCATGACTTCGCCCATCATGTACATAGTGCGCTCACAACGTGCAAATCGCTGCTCCCTCACTGAAATGACTCCCAAGGAGATGGAGAGCTGCAATTAATGTGGTTTAGCCAAGGGCGTTTTCTTTTATTCACATAGTCGCATAGCATCAATGAGGAATGATGACCATAGTTAGACATGGTTATGAGAATACAGGAGGCAAGATCAGCAAAATAGCTCAAAGATTGTGCAAGCAATCAAACAGTTGTCACCACTCATTACAATGCAACACTTTAAAATGCAAAAGTAACAGAAGGCTCCTTTTCCATATCCGTTGCCCACGCCCTCAACCAAGGGCATCCGGGGGCATAACTTAGTGGCAACTTCCCCTCCATCACTCAGAGGGATGGGCAATACCCGCAGTTCCACATACACCTGGGCACCGCATAGCGCTCCGTTCCTTCAGGGGTACCTGTCACCAGGCAAAGCCCCCCAAAATGTTCAACTCCAGGCATCCTGGGGTAGCGCAGAAAGGTCCAGGACCACCAGCAGGTTAGTCCCCGCCCCCCCGCCTGCCCAGTGCCCGCATAAATCAATCCCCCGGCCCCCAGGTGTAAGTTCAGTAAATCAGTCCAAAGTTTGGGTAGCCCCATTTTTCTGCTGCAAGAAATTCCGCCACAGGGCGAAGATGTCACTGACTATCTTGTCCTCCCCCTGCTTTCTCCGAGGGACTCAGTTACCGCCCCTAATATTGTGCGACTGGCGATGCCCAACTTCTGGCGCCATCCCTATGGGATAGCTCCCCATCCCCAGGCCCCCACTATAAGGGAGCTTCAAGATATACTTCTGCCCCATCTACCCGATTGGGAACATGTCCGCTGGCTGACCACACCAGCACCTTAAAACTGCAGGCCGGACCACAACCTTACTGTTTGGTAACAGACCACACTAGGTGCATGGATTGATCCCATGTATTCCCATTGATCTCTGTTTCTTCCCAAGCGTGAGGCTAACATGCCCACGCTCGTACACCTTCATGCAGGGATGGATGTACTCTCCAGTGCCCCTTAGGCATTTTCATAGCTTATCTAGGGCTCAATATCAAACAGGTGGATCCCGCCACTGCAGATTGCTCTGCCTTTCTGTACCCAGCTGTACATCCCTTGACCTCCTTACACGAAAATCCCTACTGGTTCCCCAGAGGGTAATTCGAGGACCTTTGAACCCCACAGGAGAGCAGCATGAGGGAAACTTGATTCTACCCATTATCTCAGCGTCACTCTGCTGTGTCCATTGCCTTCTAGTGGATGATTGGGGCTAGCATGCTGAAAGGGTGACGCAACCTCCTCGTTTCCAGGCCAAGGTGGCGCTTTATCAATATTATTGTAACATAATTGAAATGGAGCCAATGTATTGGAGCATGGTGGCCTCATCAGATAATCCTAGCTTATAGGCATGCCTGCTAATTGATGGTCCCATTTATCGGGAAGTCTTCACATGCCTAAACTCATAGGGAGCCTAAGTGCTTTGGGTTTCAGCCTTGTCATCTAGACATTGTTTATCTAGAGCGCAAACAAGGCCTTGCGAAATAAGTTTTACAAAAGAAAATTGAGGCCCACAATTGCTACATGTTCGAGCTGGTGCTCTCAACACACTACGCAATGCAAATGGCAGCATCGGTCAACTTTCTGGCACAAAATATGTTTGCATAGAAAAGTTGATAAGAGCATAGCACAAAGTGGCTTAGCGTCGTGGAACATCACCAACCATATGTATATAAAGAGGGAATAACGGAGCAGGAGCAATGCAAATACCCACAGCTTTTCAACCAAAACCAGTGCTAATAAATAGTGTGACCTGACTTTGTTTGAAATTCTAATGCCAGACGCAAAGACGTGGAGGAGGATTATTGGGTTATATTCCTACCATTATTCACAAATAGAGGGGCAAAGGGCTTTTATACATGAGGTCCAGCACAGTTGCCCAAATGCAACATGAAAATTAAAGTTGTGCTGTTCCTCAGTGATCTAGAATGTAGCAATATACAAGGGACAGTAAGCTACAGAGTCGAAAGAGATTGGAATCCATTTCTTTGGAATGTAATGCCCTCACACACCCAGTTGGGTGTCATGCTTCATCATCGGGCTGCTCCTCGTCTGGCCGGCGCTGCAATGCCTGACGGGCTCCCAATGAGGGGCACTTTGGCGGAGATCTTTTGCCAAATAGCCGTCTGGTGCCATGGGTGTGAGAGATCTTAGTGAGTGTAGATGAATAAGTGGTTTGTGATGTTTATGTGAGTTAAAACAGGGTTGGGAGTACCATCAAAAATAACTTTAATTGTGGGGTCTCCTACCCTGATTAAAAATATAGAGGAAAGGCGCAATGCTAAGTTAATGTTTTAGGTGTGGCGCTCTTCCGTGTGGTTGGTCAACATGTTTCTTCGCAGTTCTAGTCTAGAGGCGATTCGTCAGGACCTAAAGTTTTAAAACCATCTACACTAAGGTGGGCCAGAAACCTAAAATAGATTAATGTTTGGGATTTAAGCCACCATGACTTACTCTGTCTAATGACTGGTACTTCTGGTTCTACCTAATATGGAGAGAAAATCACATATTAATGTATGTTATCAAACCAATATCACAAGTATCAAACACTACTGTCCTATTCCCTGTGTGTCTAAATCACAGCACACAGTGGTGGGGTGTAACAGGCATATAAACACCAGGTGCCATATGTTGAAGTGGTCACATTATTGCTCGTGTGTAGTGACCACATCCGTGTATTAAAACCAAAAACTACAGAAAGAGCACAAAAACTAAAAACTACAGAGAGCACAAGACACACCCTAATAGGGGTGTTCTACTGCTTCATCAATCCCCGGCAGGTCAAGATATGAGGAACTTCCCCATATACTACAGGGGTATGCAGATAAAAATAAAAAGGAACAGTTAAAAGCTGCCAGCTAGCGAAGTTAATGGTGTATTTATTTAAAGAACTGTAGGGTTGAATAGGTGGGCCCCCTTAGCACATATAGTGACTTGTTCCTACATCACACTATCTGCACATCATTCAGGGGTAGTTCATTAACATTGCCCACATCATTAAAAACTGATCCCAGTTATGGTGGAACAATTCAGGCTTCATATCTGTTACTGGAGTTGGAATAAAAAGTAAAGGAGGTTGGGAAGGTGCATCTGCATAGTTAAACGTTTTAAACTAGCTGGGGAACCCTATGTCAGGGTTTACGAGTGCCGAACATTAACAGACCATAAAGCTTAACATAGTACTCACGTTTGCGTAGTATGCAATGTGTCCAGGGACCTACCCACTGCTGCCGGGACCGGGAGGTGTGGTGTAGTGAAATGGCCCGGTTTAAATACCCACTGCTCCTCCTCGTTAACTCCTGATTGTTACCAGCTGTTGCTGGACCACTCACGTGCGTGAGGACAGTCAGTATGCTGTTCTCTATACTGCGGGCGCCATCTTGGAGTGGTTACCCTGGCCTGAGCAGCTAGTCATTTTCTACATTTAAAGGCTATGGAAACAACCCCGATCTGGTACTAGGTTTTGGAGGTTGTGAGATTAAAAGAACATTCACCGCCCAGGCATCCATTTTATTTAAACTAGAAGGTATAAACATGGTGAGCGGACGTTGGGCTACTAAGGATATATATTGCTCTGCCCGCACTGTGAAAAGCAGATAAGAGAGTAACCTAATAAGTTATGTGTCGAGTTATAAGAGTAATCTTGGTTGACAACTATCGTGAGATTCGCGCATCCTCCATTCATGATAAAAAGAAGCAAAGGAGGATGGGGGCAATTTGTAATCTTTGGGAAGTTTGGGGGCCATTTTGGAATGGAGTAGAAGTCACCATAAGGCTTCATTATCATCTCTAGCAGAGTATCCCCAACGTGTAATATCACATAAATGTGAATCTTAGTGTACTGGGTCTACTGAAGATCAATAGGTGTCGGTCATGCTGTGATAAGGTGCTATTCCAAGGGAGTTTTTAAGTGCGTAAAGCGCTCCAAGGAATGTCCTCATTCAGTCCTTGTCTGTCAGAGGACAGACGATGCACCCATCTTTGTTCTTTGTAGAACAGAGCTTCTTTGCTGATTTTAGTAAATGTTTCTAGAATCACCCAACGAAAAGAGTCAGGTGAATGTTTGGTGTTAAAAAAGTGTGTGCACATTTTGGTATTCACTTTGACACCGGAAATTACTACGATGTTCCGTGATTCTCACTTTGACCGGACGTGTTGTCATCCCTATGTATCTGAGATTGCAGGGACACGTAATCATATAAATGCAATTTGTCGTATTACAATTTGTGTGTTTACGCAATTCCAATGTAAAGGTTGCATTGAAGATGATATTCTTAGTCACAGATGTGAGGGCGCAGACTGCAAGTGCTGCACGGGTAGTGACCCCGAACAGGCGGAAGGTCCCACAACTGTCTTTGTGTGTTAACCATTCGTGTCTGAGGCCTGGTGTGGATCAGTATGTCTTTCAGATTCTTTGATAGTCTGAAGGCAAATCGTGGTTGTTCTAGGGTCATACTCCCAGTATTTAATATGACCCAATGTTTCCTGATATTTTTTTTCCTATTGGAGGCTGGAGTGTATGTTGTTACACATGTCAACATCTGTTTCTTTTTTTTTGTCTGGGTTCTAATAGAGCTTCCCGGTTATTGTTTCTTGCACGTTTTTTAGAAAGGGCAATACTGCGTGCGGGACATTCACGTTGCGCTAGACTTTTTGCCAATGTTTCTGCTTCTGTTTTATAATCCTCCAGTTGGCTACAATTTCTGCAGAGTCTCAAACTGTCCCACAGGGAGGTTCTCTTTAAGGGCACGTGGATGGCAACTACTAAACCGTAGAAGGCTGTTGCGATCCGTTGGCTTCCTATATATAGTTGTGCTCAAGGTACCATTGTCTAGCCTTATCAAGAGATCAAGGAACAGAATTTGGTTATCTGACATGGAGCTTGTGAATTTGAGGTATGGATTCAAAGTATTAATCCACACGCAGAAGTAGTTACATGTATCCACATTGCCTTGCCAGAAGATGACTATATCATCTATAAACCTCTTCCAGAGGCATAGATTTTCCTTGTATGGGTTAGTCGTTTAAAATGAATTCCTCTTCAAAAGAGGCCATGTACAAACAAGCTGCACTAGGGGCCATGGTGCTCCCCATGGAAGTTCCCTGGGTCTGATGGTATAATTGACCTTTGAATTCAAAAAATGTTTCGGTCAAAACAAGTGTTGCTAGTTCTAAAACAAAACTGCTAGGTGTAGACGAGTCCCACGCTGTTTTGTTGAAGGCTTCCTCAATCACGCCTAGAGTGGCCCTCTGCGGGATGTTGGTGTAGAGGGCTTCTACATCTAGGGTAACCAATAGACTGATGTTACTGGCGTTGGGGAAGTTCGCTAGTAAACGTAGCACATCTGCGGTGTCCTGTAGATATGTGGGTGTCTGTTTTACCAATGGCTGTAAAAAGTGGTTGCAAAACTTGGACAGGGGTTCAAGTATCGAGTCTATCCCGGATACTATGGGCCGACCTGGGACTGGATGAACGCCCTTATGGATTTTTGGCAGTGTATAAAAATATGGAGTCTTAGGATTCTTTTTAACCAAAAATGCTGCCTCCTTTTTGCTTAGCCACCCTTGGCTTTCTGCCGAGAAAACCATTGATGTTATGGTTTGGTGTAATAGTGTTTCGGGATTACTAGCGATAGGCGTGTAGTACTGTCGATTCTCTAATTGCCGTTGGCATTCAATGTCATAGTCACTGGTAGCCATTATCACAGTGGCTCCCCCTTTATCTGCCTGTTTGATGGTTATGGAGGTGTCGTTGGCCAGAGAGTTAACAGCCGTCAACTCGTCATTAGAGATGTTTTTGAAGTGTTTCTTGGTTACCCCGCTTCCAAGCTCTTTAAGCACGGCCTGTTCAAAGGTTAAGACTTCGTTCGGTACCATCCCGTTGGGAGTAAAGGTCAAGGCATTATGTAAGCCTGAATCAGTCTGTTGTGGTGTCGGTGTCTCATTAAAGAAGGCTTTAATGCGTACCTTCCGAAAGAATTTTTGTAGTTCACACTGTTCCTGAAACCTGTCTGTCCTGGGAGTTGGAACGTACCCAAGACCCTTTTCTAGGACTCTTGTCTCAATATCTGTCAGAGTCCTCTGAGAGAGATTGACAATCAGGGTCTCCTTTTGGTGTGGCTCCGGGTTTCCACCACATTCTGGTTGGATTCCTGCCATTGGACTCTTCTGTTGTTGTTGCTGATTCCCTCTTCTTCTTCCGCACCCTCTGCCCCAACCTCTTTCTAAAAAAGGCTGCTTGTTGACAGTAGGGTAAAACTGTGGGGGTCCTTGAGGGTACATGGGGTATTGCCAGAATCCATGGCCCTGAAATTGGGGTACTTGGAATCCTGCAAAGCCTTGTCGACCTCCCCTTCTACGCTGGTTAACGCCCCACTCTTCTGTACTAGAGTCGCTGTTGGTAGATGAGCCTCTTCTAGTCGAGCTGGAGCTCGCATCAGAGGTGTTGTTGGAATCTGGGGGGACATAATCGGTTTTTAGATAAGGATAAACCTTCTCCTTATCGAACTTACGAATATCTTTTTGCAGCTTAGTTACTTTCTGCTTCATTAGATATTCTTTATGTTCTTCAATTTCATTGTTAAGCTCAGTTAGTTTGAGCTTGAAGGCAGCGGTAGTGGACATGGTGCTCTTAATGGTCGCTTATGCTGCCTGAATTCTCGCCAATAGCGCATCCGCTATTCTTTTTGCTGTGTTGATTATCAAGATCAAAAGATCCCTAGTACACTTCCACGATACCAGAGACCATTCTTTCTTGAATGTCCCATCTTCCAGGAATAGACGGGGAAAATTCCGTACAATTAGGCCTTTAGGTGCTATATTCGCCCTCAGATATTCTGTCATCAATGCACCATGTAAGGTTATTTTTACCCATTCACGTTTAAAAGAGGACAGGGATTGACAGTCCTCAGACTGGCTCCCCGTGGCGGCGCTACTCTCTGTTCCTAAAATAGAGGGAGTTCGTAAAATTTCTGCAGCTTGATCATCTCCGAAGCGAAGTCCTTGTTCCTCCATGATGCTGAGGATATAGGTGTGCTTCTAGAGGTAGGGAAGATAATGAGAATGGCAAGCATCCAACCGGACGTGTTTTGCCAACAGAAAGTGTAGGGGGACAAAATATAGTATTTACCCACCAAAACACCAAAATGAGTCCCACGGAAGAACCGTGCTCATCAATATTCACAAATAGAGGGACAAAGGGCTTTTATACATGAGGTCCAGCACAGTTGCCCAAATGCAATATGAAAATTAAAGTTGTGCTGTTCCTGAGTGATCTAGAATGTAGCAATATACAAGGGACAGTAGGCTACAGAGTCGAAAGAGATGGGAATCCATTTCTTTGGAATGTAATGCCCTCACACACCCAGTTGGGTGTCATGCTTCATCATCGGGCTGCTCCTCGTCTGGCCGGCGCTGCAATGCCTGACGGGCTCCCGATGAGGGGCACAATTAAAGTTATTTTTGATGGTACTCCCAATCCTGTTTTAACTCACATAAACATCACAAACCACTTATTCATCTACACTCACTAAAATCTCACACCCACGGCACCAGACGGCTATTTGGAAAAAGATCTCCGCCAAAGTGCCCCTCATCGGGAGCCCGTCAGGCATTGCAGCGCCGGCCAGACGAGGAGCAGCCCGATGATGAAGCATGACACCCAACTGGGTGTGTGAGGGCATTACATTCCAAAGAAATGGATTCCCATCTCTTTCGACTCTGTAGCCTACTGTCCCTTGTATATTGCTACATTCTAGATCACTCGGGAACAGCACAACTTTAATTTTCATATTATATTCCTACCATAACATATGTAATTACTGTAAAATTAGGCACCCTGGCCGGTTCTCGTCCTGTTGCAATTCGTAGTGGAGGGTGTATCGCGAGTAGTAGTCTCTGATAAGCCGGTGCTAGCTTATCATAGCGCAAGACTTGGCATCAAGGTATAATGCCTTTTTTTTGTATATGACGCAGCCAATTACATAATCATTGCACAACTCTAGCTATGCATTGGGATGAGCATTTTTTCACACTCAAGCAATGAAGCACAGCTGACTTGCACCCATCATTGTGCTACGTGAATTATGTGCTTCTGGGCTGCCAGGTTACTGCACACTCGCGCATAAATACCTTTGAATTTGGTAATAACTGCAGGCAATTGCAGTGCTGCGAAGCAACCATGTTGTGTTAACAAGCGCTAAGCAAAAGAGAGGCAATTTCTTTTCAAGCGTGATCTCAGAAAAACAACCTCGGGCTATAAATAAAGGACATTAGCTACCAGAGCTATTAATACCTGTCTAAAATGTGCATATTTACAAAGCCACAAAATCTGAGTGGCCACCCGAACCCCTGAAGAGCCTGTGAGTCACCAGCACAGTGCCAAGAAGCCACGCTGCATTACTGCGCATCATGAACTGGCGTGTCGAGATATGTGCGGTCATGCTATTTGGAATAAAACGTGATTGTCATCATCCCAGTACATGTTATCAGTTGGCTCTAATACTTGTGCCGAAGACACCCATCGCAATGAGGCCTTTGGGTAAATGCCTACATTTATGAACAAAGCAATAAGAAATGAAATTGAAATTGGCACGGTTGGAACCGGAGACGAACTGCACTACTAACCAAGTAGTAATCGACTACTGCCCAGAGAGCCTCAAGTTGGGAACATAATTCCCCGTACACACGAGGCCATAAAGCTTCGTCGTAGTAGGCTTAATAAAATGGCAAAGGATTTAAATCCAAAGCGCTTTTGGCCCAGAGACTTACAGGGGTTACACATACCTGTCTAATAACTACCACAATGTAGCGATATAATATGATGTACTACGGTGAAATGCCACTGCATGAAAAGAGATACATTCTTACAACTTTGAATTTCCAAGACCTTATCATTGTATACGATGTATGACGCACGACCTAAAGCTTTAGAAGGCGGGGCTCCTGCCTATGGCACGACTAATTGCGCCTGATGTGCAATTGTGCTCTACTCTCTGTCCGCAGTAGCAGCGCTTTTGTCATTTCAATTCGCTAGAACCGTAAGCCGGGAGGGGAACAGCCACCACTCCAGCATTTTTTCTTTTCTTTCCTTTCTTTTAATCAGGGAGGGAGTGTGTTTGCCACCCCCACAAGATAAAAGGTGATTTTTTTCATTTGAAAGTTCAGATGCAGGGCCGTGAATGAAAGTTTACAAAATGGATTGTTAATCATTTGATGCGTCGACCAAGCTGAGAGCATCTGTGGTCTTTCCTGCCTTTATCCTCCGGATTGAAGCCACTGCGAGGAAAGAAGGAAGCTAGCAGAGGTTCACACCCGGGCTTTTTACCTCGCGGGATGGTCTTTACACTGCCTAATGTTAGTGCCATTTCCACTTCCTTCGCCCCATAAGTTATCTGTTTCTACCCCTGTCTGCAATATTTCGCAAACAGCATTTCTGCATAAATGTCATATCACCGTGGCAAGTTTTGATGACCATTTGATTCTCCAAATGCAAAAAGAACAATTTATGGACAAAATGCTAAACAATGTCAAACATCCACCCTAGTACAGAGATCTGAGCCAAAACTCATCGTTATTTTGGCACATCATGCCATTCCAGTTTAAACCCAGCCATATGTGAATCAGTCTTGACCCTGCTCCCTATGGGAACAGTCCAGCCTGAACTGCCAGGCCAGGACTTCCCTGGACTCGAAACATCCTCCTAGGACCGGTTTCTGGGTATCACTCAGCCAGGCTAGCTTGACTCCAGTGGCATGGAGAGCACGGGAACACGTCTGGGCATACCCATCCCACTCGGGGTGACAAATGCAAAAAGAACAATTGATGGATAGAATGCTGAACAATGTCAAACATTCACCACAGTACAGAGATCTGGGCCTAAATCCTCGTTTTTTTTCTCCCCATGCCATTCCAGTTAAAACCCAGCCATATGCAAATCAGTCTTGACCCGTCTCCCCATGGGAACAGTCCCCAACAAGCTCCCCCACAGATATCACCAGTGAGCAAATTACACACTGAGCCATTTGGTTAGACTGTTTCCTCGGTCGGATTAATGGGCTGCACTTAGTAGGCCAGGGTGAACCTGGAGTGGTGTTGACAACATTGATGCACCACCATGTCTTTGGAACGCCTGGCAGTCTCGATAATTAAATTAATGAGGACCTCACCCAACGGAATTCTGCCCCGGTCGGCCTACACAGCAAAGGAACCAGCACTGCCTCTACTCATGCCGCTAAGCAGGCTTCACATGCTAAAATACAGCCAATCTGCATATCACATACAAATCGATGAACTATACGTGACCCTAGAGCCTTCCATCATGTCTGCTGGCACCGTGACGGTCATCCAAAAGTTCTCGCCGTGCATTGTGCTGCTGCCGCAGGCTGGCCAAACCTCCAGATATGCCAGTCAACTTCTTGCGACCATGTTGCCGCCATCTTAGCGAGGTGCACCCACCGCAAACATAAAGAAGGGAAGCGAAAATTAAGCAATAGATGTTTATTATACAATGTATATTTATACAATGCCCTACTCAAACAATAATTATTTCTTGTATGCCAGTACTACCCCTCTAATTCTCTCAGTTCGATTGTAGCTTCTAGCCTGTTATTTTGATGTACAGTGCTCTATAATTGTATCACAATAAACTTCAGGAATGTCTATTACCTCAAACCCACAGCGCTCTGAAACCCAGATGAGTAGAGTTTGGGAGATATAAAACAAAATGGAGATATTAAGAAAAAAAAACCCAAAAAAAACCTCAATGAGTTGAGCCCGGCACACAGGTAAAAATATACCCTTCTGCAATTCTCAGATTAGCCACTGAAGGATGGCGCAACACAAAAAATAGTGCCAACATCTGTTAGCAACAATGTGTTCAGACAGTTATTGCTCTATTAATTGCATTACTGCAACAGTGTCTACGGCTACGCTCATAGTAGTACTCTCCATTGCGCCCCTCCATCTACTGTGCTCATCTTTTTAACATCCCCAGACGTGCGAAACTCTGGGACCTGTTTGATGCAGTACGTTAGCTGGTGCGCGGTGGAGAGAAAAGAGGCAGATAGTTCGCTTCGCGATGCCTTATATGCTGCCGCCCCAGATTATGTCACGGGCGACCCTCTTCATGGCAAAACAGACGAGTGACTCACCGCCTTAGCTCCTGTCTGTGGAGCGACTGAGGGAGTCCCACTACTATTGCAGGGGGCGCCTGGTCAATTGTTCAGCAAAATCCCACTCCTATGTCTCTTTCCACGAGTTCAAGTCCCTAGATAGAGGCTTGTCTATTGCAATGCATAATTGACATATTGACAGCCTATGCAAAATGTTCCCTCCCTTCTACTTTGGGAGGAGGCCGTGTCGACATGCAATTGGGTCTAATGTCACCAGCGTACCACTATTGATTGCGATTTAGTAGCATTCGTGGCCCAATATGTCACATGTATCCCCTTTTGGAAAAAGACTGCTTGATTCTCCACACATCTTGGACACTGTCCTGATCTTTCAAAATATTTTGCAGCATTACAGGGGTGAAATGTAATCTATGGATGAAACTGAATAGAGTAACCTGTGTGTACCTGCTTTACACTTATGTAGGCACTTTCCTAGTCTCTATGGATGTCACATCTCAGTCTTCTCACCTCGTCCTTAGTAATAGCACAGTTTGTGAGCTTTCTGCTAGGACTTAAACAACAAAACTAGACCACTTTCCACTGTAAGGAATAACATTTTTCTGAGTGTTGTATTAATTTGGCTTTATTTGTAACTTAAATCTCCTATAGTTAGCTGGATTTTAATACCTTACTTGGTGCAGTGTAGATCTGCTCTCCATATCACACGTTTCCGCGATTACTGGTTGAAAGTTAATAATAGACGGCAAGAACTCTTCATTCAGCTAGTAGCTTGAAAGAAGTAAGGAATTTATGTTCCCAAAAGATAATCATTTTATCTGTGAATTATACAAACTGGAAAAAAAACGATATAAGCCAAAACTAGTACGGATTGTGCCAGTTGGTTATTGTGATAGATCTGTAGAATTAGTTGGATCCCATAGCTGTCCGCAAATTTTTCATTTTGTCTGTATTTATCCAGACTTTTTTTCTGTAAAGCTTATTCTTTGTCTAAGTTATGGGAGTTGCTGTCCGGTATTAGCTTGATAAGTGACCACCCCAGCTAACCCATCCCAAATAGCAATTTAATTATGCAGGTCCCTCTGTTTGCAGATCCCTAAAGGGTTCCAGAAAGAAATGGATACTGAAGGAGCATTTGCAGCCTTTTCTGCTGCCTCATCACAATCCTGTCCCACTCTACTCCCCTTAGCATTGAAGCCTTGTTACTCTGAAGCAGTGAGACACACTTTTCAGTCCTTTTGAAAATCTCCTTCCCACATGACTGTCAACAACACAGAAAGATATCCTGGCCTTCGGCATCATGCCCAGTTCATTTGAACGTAATTGAGTGCAGCAGAAAGGGCTGTCTATCCTAAAATGAGAGAGGACATTGATTGTTGACCCCCCATTTGAAGTCTGTGGACCACAGAAGGAATATGTGCATGCGTCCATAGTATAAATAAAAATGTTCAAAATTAATGGTATGTTCCCAGTGAAGTTCACAAAATAACCCCACTTGGCATAATTACATGCTATTCGTGAAAAAGTTTACCATGAACAAGGCATTTGTGAGTGGTTTTTTGCAGTGCTTTTGTTTTTTGTGCCCTTTTTCAGCTGAATCTGATTTGTATTTTGCATAGTTGTAGGAAGCTGGCTCTGTATATACTATACCAAAGTAAGGTATAGTGTGCACAGTCCAGTGGAACCCCAAAGGTAGTCGGAGGTAAAAGTAGATAATACCTTGCTCTCCATTTGTGGTAGTGTGGACGAGCAGTAGGCTTTATCAGAGGGTAGTGTTAAGCATTTATTGTACACACACCGGCAAGAAATGATGTCACACACTCAAAGATTGAATTCAGACCAATTTATTTGTATAAAAATATAATTTAGTTGGATTTTTATTTTTAGAGTCAGGCCTGGTACAGGTAAGTAAATAATAATTTGCAAGAATAATTCAATTGGTTTGTTTACAGGTAAGACAACAGTCAAAATTACTTTAGTTACTTTTGAGATTTCTTTGATGTTACTTTTCAGATTACTTTTCAAGTTACTTTTTCTACTTAGTGTGATATGCCTAGATATCACACTGGGACATTTCCTAGAGAAAAGGTAAGTAATTCAGTTTTTGTACATTTGCAGTTTCTTAGGGTTTCACACTTACAAGATTTTTCACATAAAAGCAGTCAATGCAGTCCTATGAGAGAAAACGGTGTTAAAGGTTTATCGGTAAGTACTTAGGTTTTGAAGCTGGTATTCTGGGGTTAGAACCAGGGTTCACCCAGGGTCGAGGATGCAATCTCAGAGTACCCTCAGCAGCACTAGGGCGGCCGGGTGCAGATTGCTGAGGCCCAATGTTATCCAATGAGGGTTAGGGGGCCTCGGGTTGGTGGCTGCTCACGAGCAGGCCACACGGTTTTGGGAGCAGAGCTCCTGGTGTTCGGCTCAGGGCAAAGGGAGATCCGGTTTAGCACACAGGTGCACCCACAGCGGCACAGGGGTGGCAGAGTGCAGGGTGCTGTTTTGGCGTTGGGTGCCCTGTTGATTTCAACGGGGATTTTCCGGTTGCAACAAACACTGCAGGCTCAGGGACGAAGATCTTCTGGAGGCGACCACCGGTTGGAGAGGTAAGTTGGGATGCCTTGGGATGTCGGATCACCATTGGTTGGGCCACCCAAGGCCGTGGGGCGTCGGGTGCAGGGGTGTCTTTTGGCATCAGGTTTTTCTTACCGCCTCCGGTCGTGGTCTGGGGTGGGGGGGATCCTCCAGAAAGGGGCTGCAGGCATTGGTTGGAGACTTGAGGTAGGTCAGTGATCACCAGATCCCAGGTCAGGATCGCCGGGGAGACCTCCTCGTGGTGTTAGGCCGCTCTAATTCGGGCTGTGGGTGTCTGGTGCAGACTTGCGGATTTGGCCTGAGCCAGTCTGCGGGTGAGCAAATCCGGGGCTCACAGGAGACCAAGTCTGGTTTGGGAAGACAGGGCAGGTCCCCTGGGTTCTTGGGGGGGCTGCTGGCTGCAGGACACACCGGGATTTCGCTGTAGTCTGTCGAGGTTGGGACAGGCCGGTAGGGCTGGGGCCAAGTCAGTTGGTCCTCCTCTTTTTCAGCACGGCTCTTCGTTCCTTATTCTTCTTGTTTCTTCTTGTATGAGGAGGCCAGGTTCAGGGTTGCCCCTAAATATTACATTTAGGGGTGTTACAGGTAGGTACAGGTTGGGACCAATGGTCCCTTCCTTGGGGTGGATACACCCCCTATTATGCCACCCTCCAGTGGGAGGGGGGGCATAAGCCTCACTCTGGTTGGCTGGGTCCCCCCATCTTCAAGATGGCGGGGAATGAGAGTTGTGCCTCACCTTGCCTCCCCCACCTAAGGGGTGGGGTTGGCAAAGGTGGGCACACCTCTCCTCCTAACTTGGTTTTCCCGCCGATTCCCCCGCCCAAACTGGGGGTCAGAACCGGTGGGGGCCAGTTGATGGGAGCAGCAAATTGCTGGGGTAGCTCACAAAGGCGGCAAGCCTTTGAAGCTTCCCCTTCGTGGACCCTGCCCATCCTGGGGGAGGAGGCTTGGCACCTCGTCCCAGGATGTGCTTTGTTTCAGGACCCCAAGAGCGACAGGCTCTCAACCCAGGGGTCCAGAAACATGTCTGGTGGTGGAAGCTGGCGAGCAGCTACTCAGCCAAGATACAAGATTTAGGTTGTTTTTCAGGGGGCCTCTGTGAAAAGCAGCGAGTCTCCTGAGATCCCCAATGCTGCCCGGCGCAAGGTCACCTTTAATCCACTTTGGATTCGCTATCTAAAATAACGAGGCAGGCGCTGGAAGGCAAGAAAAAGGTTTATTACTCTTAGAGGAGACCACGTCAACTGCTGACACCAGGATGTCTTCAGGGAGGTGTTCTACTGGCAATGCTTTTGGCTCTTCCTTTTATACAGGTTTTACACAATGTATTTGTTTCATTTATCATGGTTACAAGCTTGGAGTCTCCGCCCCGGGCAGGTTGTCACACAAGCCCGACATTTTCATCAGCATGGTTACACAAGCCCAACATTGTTTCATCAACATGGTTACACAAGCCCAACATTAACTCTCCTCCCGCCCAGGTCAAAAACAGACAATTTAATTGCAGCTGGACCTTGCTTCAGGGTCTAAACACAAGTGAGACCGGCCAGATCTAAGAGTCCGTTCTGTTGATAAAAACAGCTCCCATTGTTGGCAAAAACAAGTCTTGCTGTGTGCAGTGCAATAAACCATGCTTGCAAGAGTCTGTTTGGTATTTGTAACCTGTTTGTGCAGGGATGAGAGGAAAGACGAGTTTGAGGCAGCAGGTGATGTTGATGTTTGTCGTGGAAATAGTTTATAGCCCCCAGCACACATATCAGGTTTGGTCAGAGTCAGAAGGCTGCTAGAGGACAGGGTGAAATGAAGGTGACCAACAGAGTACAAAATGGCTGTGGTCAATCAGAATGACTGTAGTTTATGTGCACGTAGGAACTTTCATCAGACAAGATGGCGCAGAATGTTCATGATTGTCGTTTTGTTCTTAACAGTCGCCCCTTTGAACATAACTAGCCATCTCGTCAGTCTATTTCGATCTCCATAATGTCCTGTATTTCTTGTTCATACATTACTCTCATTTTTGTTAACTGAGTGTCCATATTCTTAGGGCGCAAGGCACTTATGCAAAGAGAACACAAAGGTGGTATACAGTGTACACCCAAACAGCAACCACATACTGCCAATACTGGGACCAAGAGAAACATTGATATTTTCCAACCCCAGTCCTTCAAGATGCCCCAAAGCCAACTTCCAATTGTCCAAGTCTCTGATCCTTGATGAATTTCTGAAGACAGTCTGTGGAGATGTTCGATTGCTTCATAGACAGAGGGTGAATTATCAGGGATGTATATGCAGCAACTGGCACCAATGATGCGACATGCTCCTCCACGATCCGCTAGTACCACGTCCAGGACCATGCGGTTTTGTAGGGCCACCAGACGGACCGCTTGAAGCTCGGCAGTGTTGTTGGTGAGGATGCCAGCTGTGACGTTCAGGGCGGTTTCTACCGCTTGAGACAGATGTCTGATGGCTCGGCTGTTTGCCATCGGACCCCATAGCGGGACGAGCCCTTTTGCTGCGTCAACGAACTGTGATGCGGCAGAGTCTGCTTGATCAGTGTCTTTAGAACGCTTTTCTCGATGATGCTCTGCAGGGGCTGTGTAGGTCGGTGGCAAAACAAGTGATGTAGCACGTGCCCCCCAGTTTCTTGGGAGCCAGGTGTAGGCTTTGGTTCCACAGACAAAGTACATATTGGGTGATGCAACAAATGCTGGAGGGTTGGCAGTGTTCAAAGTCCTTACAATGTTACAAGTGCTGTGACCCACATTCTTAGTCCCACGGCCTTCAATGCATACAAGGCCAGAGACGTTCACCACAGATAGGGCCACAGTCAGTGTTGCAGCAGTTCTTTTCTTCAGGTAGGAAAATGTGGCTCTGACAGGATTATTGAACACTTGTATTTCCACTCGTTCTATGGAGGGGACATTCATTGGGAATGTCGTATTGGAGGTGTGAGGGCAAAAGGGAGCTGCTGTTCTTCCTGTTTGGTTTAGCCAGAACTCGTTGTAGAACTGAGCGATTGTCCCATCGGAATTGGCATTGTCTTTGTAACTTTCTTGTAGGAGCATCATCCAGGCAAGGCAAGATCCATGAACAGAAAAGGGTGAAGGGATGAAAGGGATGGAATGTTCAGTGGCATGTGGTAGCAGCCCACAGACCCAACAGTTAGTGGCATTGGTGGCAAGATTGTGCTGGTGCAGCATCTGTACGAAATAATTATTCCAGAATTCTTTGCGTCGTTCTCGGAGATGTGGCGGTAGTGATACCAGGTAGTGTTCTTTCTTTGTGATTGGTTGCATGGTTGGTGACAATGTTCTGTATGCAGGTGCATTCTCTTCAATGATCCAGAGTGTGACCATTAGTAGGAGGCAGGTGAGAAATGCAGCTACAAGTGCAATTTGTCTTTGTACTGTGCAGTTCAAAAGTCTTGGTGTCTTTGCGGTGGCTTTGCAGGTGTTCCGTTTCTTCCATCATCTTCGAGGAGCTCACCAACTGTTAGGACCACAGACTTTTGTCTGGTGTTTTTCCTGGTAGCGTTGTTTGGCTGTGCTACCGATCTGAGACTCTGACTCACTTAGTGGCCTGGTTGTTGGAGCTCCCCCTTTTTTGTCGATCTTAGGTTGTACCCTTACTTGGATGGCACCGTGGGGTCGGGAAATTCAGACAGTTGGAGGGTGTCTTCTTGTGGGTAGCAACTCAGAGCTGGTCGGTCTTTGGCGAGTACTTCCTCTTGCACCTCCACCTCTTCACAGGTTGCCAGCGTTGGAGGGACTTTCTTGCAGTGGTGGGCGTGCAGCCAATTTCTTTTTCCTTCCACTCGGAGGGCAGTTCGAGTGGTGATCAAGACTTGCCAGGGGCCCGTCCACCTGGGCTCCAGATTCTTCGTTCTTTGGAAGTTGCGAACTAGGATGAAGTCCCCAGGCTTTATCACATGTCCTGGGACCCTGGATACGTCAGGCAAGGCTTGCTGCACCTGTTGGTGGATAATTGTTAGCTCGTTTGTCAATTTATGCAGATAGTCTGACATTAATATGTTCGGGACATCGTTAATGGAGGTGGGTCTCGGTGCCGCCCAAATGTTCATAGGCCTGCCGAAGACAACTTCATACGGGGTCAGTCTGTGTTTGGTCGGGGTGGAGCGCATTGATAGCAATGCCAATGGAAGGGCGTCGGGCCATTTCAACCCGGTTGTGGCAACAATTTTGGCTAGCTTTAGTTTCAATGTTGCATTGTGTCTCTCTACCAGGCCCGCTGATTGGGGGTGGAAGACGGCATGGAATTTTTGTTTTACCCCCAACCCTTTCAGTATGTTCTGTATCACTTCGGCTACGAAGTGTGGGCCGTTGTCGCTCCATAAAATTCTGCAAAGGCCGTACCGGGGAAGAATTCTTTCAACAATACTTTTGCAGTGGCTATGGCAGTATTGTCGCGGGTGGGATATGCCTCCACCCATTTGCTAAAAGCGCACACAACCACCAGGACATATTTTAGACCATGGCATCTCTCTAGTTGGATGTAATCCATTTGAAGGACTTCAAAGGGGTGATCAGGGACTCCAAACCCTCCCCGTGGTACTACTGTCCCTTTCCCTGGGTTGTGTTGTAGGCATACTATACACTGTTGTACTAGGCGCTTTGCAGATTCTGTTATCTTGACATTATGCCATACTCTTGTGATTAGTTCAGTCATGGGGGTGGAGCCTATGTGTGCTGGTAAATGTGCCATGGTCAATATGGGGATGAGGTAGGCATTGGGTAACAGCCATTTATTTCCGTCTTTAGTTCTCCAGCAATCTTCCTCGTCTCTTAGTCCCACCTTTTCCCACTCGGTCAATTCGTCTTGTGTGCCTGTAGTCTGTATGTCCCTTACAGTGGTCCTAGCATCAGTCCATTGTTCAGCTTGTGACCTGGTCACATACATTCGTGTCATAGTTCTGTCTTCTGCCGTGGCTCGGGCAGTAACGTCTGCTAGCGCGTTTCCCTGTCCAATGAGATCTGTCACTTTCCTATGTGCTTGGCATTTTATCACTGCTAGCTTTTTGGGGAGGAGGACTGCTTCCGTCAAGGCGGAGACTAAATCTCCATGCAGAATGGGTGTACCGTGTGAAGTCAGGAACCCTCTTTCTTTCCATAGAATCCCGAAATGGTGAACCACCCCGAAGGCGTATTGGCTGTCGGTGTATATGTTAACTGTCGTGCCAGCTGCTAAAATACATGCTCGTGTGAGGGCAATGAGTTCTGCTGCCTGGGCGGAACGTTGGGCAATACGGGCTGTTTCTAGAATGGTTCGGGCTGTGGTGACAGCGTATGCAGCTGAGGTGGTGCCGTCGGGGAGTTTGATGCACGAACCATCCACCCATAGTTCTCCATCTGGCTCTAGAAAGGCGGTGTCTCTGAGGTCTACTCTACTTTTTGTTTGTTCATCGGTTAGTGTCACACAGTCGTGTAGTGGAGCCACGTTAGGATCGTTCTCGGGTAGGGGTAACAGCGTGGCTGGATTGAGGGTGGTGCATCGCTTTAGGGTAATGTGCGGTGCTAGCAGGGTCAACTCATATCCTGTCAGTCGGGCGCTAGTCAAGTGTTGGGTTTTGGTCTGGTTCAGTAGTGTGTCGACTGCATGGGGTACTAAAACAGTGACTGGATTGGAGAGCACTATTCCTTCGCTCTGGCGTATTGATACTGCTGCAGCTGCCACAGCGCGCAGGCACGCTGGCAGTGCTCTGGCTACTGGATCGAGGGTGGCAGAAAAATATGCACAAGGGCGTTGTTTGTGACCAATTGATTGTGTTAGGACAGACAATGCACATCCCTCCCTTTCGTGTGTGTAGAGGAAGAATGGTTTGGAGTAATCTGGGGTTCCTAGGACTGGTGCTGAGCAAAGGGTATTGCGTAGTTCTTTAAAGGCTGTCTGGCATTCGGGGGTCCAGGGGAGAGGTGAGGGGATGTCCTTAGCTAGGAGGGAGAGAAGGGGTTTGACAATGAGGCTAAAGTTCGGTAACCACTGTCTGCAAAACGAGGTGAGGCCTATCAAAGAGCGGACTTGCTTCTGATTTTTGGGGACAGGGGTGCCTAGAATTGTCTGGATCCTGTCAGGCGTGAGTTTTCTCCCTTCTTTTGATAAAAGGTGACCCAAATAGGTCACTTGTGATTTACAGAACTGCAGTTTCTTTCGGGAGACCTTGTGACCATTCTCAGCAAGGAAATGGAGTAGTTTGATGGTAGCTGTGACGCTATTGGTATGGTGTCTGCTGCTAGAAGGATGTCGTCTACATATTGTATTAGTGCCACTCCATCTGGCAATTGTATGGCGTCCAACTGTCTTTTAAGCGCCTGGCTATAGATACTTGGGCTCTCAGTGTACCCCTGAGGTGCTCTACAAAATCTATACGAACGGGAATTTAGGGTAAATCCAAAAAGATAGCGGCTGTCCTCGTGTATAGGTATGGAAAAGAAGGCGTTCTTGAGGTCGATCACAGTGAAGGTGGTGGCAGTGGAGGGGATTAAAGTCAAAATTGTCGTGATGTCGGAAACTACTGGGTATTGTGGTACTACGATTTTGTTTACCTCCCGCAGGTCAATGATGAAGCGGTAGGCTTTCCCATCTCCCTCTCCCTGTCTCTTTACAATCGGTAGTATGGGACTGTTACAAATGTTGCTCACTACTTCCTCTACCACCCCTGCCTCTACCAAAGAGTGTATGATCTCTGTTAGTGCTTTCTCACCCTCTGGCGATATTTTGTACTGCGGTACCTTCGGTAGGGTTGCGTCCTGTCGTATTGTTACGTGTACTGGGTCAATCATCATTCGTCCTACGTCTGAATCAGCCCTAGCCCATAAGTGTGATGGCAAAGTGTCCAGTAGGGATGTGTCAGTCTCAGAGATGGAAAACATGTGCTGAAAAGGGTTCTCTCTATGGCGTTGGGGGTTGTCATACAGGATGACACGCACTCCGTCTGGTGAGCATCTGATAGTCGCATGGAAGTGTTTCAAAGGTCGAGGCCCATAATGGCGTCTGGGGTGTTAGATGAGAGGAGGAATGTCGTTTCGACGCCATTGCTGTCAAGATTAAAAGGGATGGGTCGGGACAAAGGGTTGGTGGAGGGCGTACCGTCAAATCCTATTGAGGTCACATGTGAGCCTGACAAGGGTGCCCTTGGAATCAGTCGTTTGGATAGTGCACTACGTGTTGCTCCTGTGTCTACCAAAAATGGCGACCTTGTGCCCAGGACCTCAGTGGTAACATAAGGGCCTTGCTGATCAACGCAGAGCTCGACTGGATCCCTTCCTTGCCCCTGGCTGTCCTATGCAAAGTCGTACGTATTGTCATAATCTGTCTGTTGGTACTGATTCTGTCTGGGATGGTCAAATGCGTTCATTCTTCCTGGCCTTTCCTCGCTTGCTTCACTCGCGTACCCTCTTCCACGTCCTCTCTGTCCACTTGCTATTTCCCTCGCCCCTCTGCCCCTAGCAGCTCCTAACAAAGCCGGGCATTGGGATTTCCAGTGTCCATATTTTTTGCAAAATGCACATTGATCCTGTCCTAGGTCTTGGCGTCCTACATATGATGTAGATGGATTGTTCCTAGGGGGCTGTACTCTAGGGGTATTCTGCTGGTTTCCTCCCCTATATTGCTCCCTTCCTGTATTCGCCCCCTGGAGTTGTGCTATCATTACCCTTTCCTTCAAGTCCTTCTTTTTCCTTTCTGTAGCCCTGTCATTTTCGTTTCTCTGATGCTCGTAGTACTGGGCCATTTGGAGAATGGCCGTCGGTTTAGATGCTGCCCAACTACTTTCGCTGGCTTGTAGTTTCTGGGATACATCTGGCAGTAATCCTTTGACGTAGTTCTGCACAAATAAGTGGTGTCCGGTTGCGGTGGACATGTCTTGTCCACTGTAATCAGAGAACACAGTTTCAAATCTGGAGAAGTACTCTGAGACGTCCTCTTGTGGTTTCTGGCGGCATGCGGTTACTATGGACCAGTCTATCTTTTTCTCTGGGATCAGCGTTTTCACTTTCTGCACTATTTTGTCAGGGAGGTCTAATATTGCTTTAACTGGTTTTTGACCAGGGTTCCGCTGTTTAGTGTGTCGAGTTGTTCCCAGGTATGACCAAACAGTTCGGTATGGTCTACTTTCCTAACCTGTTTCCACACATCTGCTGGCAAACATAACCCGAAGAACAAGTCTATGTCGGCAAGTGTCATTATTGTTGATCCCAGAGGGGTACCTAGCTCGGTGTAAAAGGCGGTGGGGTTCTTTCGTAAATCCAGCAAAGATTTACGGAAGGTCAGGATGTCCTGTCTGTCCCATGGCTGATACACCCAATTGTAGACCACCCTTCCTCTAGCGTCTTGATGGTTTATATCGTCATTAGTCCCTTGTCCTCTAGGAGGTATCCAGTAAGGGGCAGCTTCTTTTATTGGCATCATGCTATCTGTTTTTTCCACTGGGGGTCCTGCTACCTTAGTTGTCCTGTCCCTATCTATCTGTCCTTGTTCTATGAGGTGACGCAATACTTCTAGTGTGGATGAAAATAGTTCTGCAACATCGTTGTCGCCTTCATCTCCGATGTCTACCTTCCTGTAGAGAGCCACTAATCGCTCGGGCCCTAGGTCTTGGTACTTCTCTTCATATGCAGTAAGGGTGTGGTAACAGAGACGTACAATAAAGTATCGTTTGCGGTTTTCAACATAGGAGTTGCATATGTCAGTTACATGCGCTTCTGTCTCCTTCCTATCTATGAGGGATTTAACTACTTTATCAATGCCTGCTCGCTCATTTTTACTTAATCGCGGGACCCTGGGCGCTCCTTTTTCTTTTGATCCTACCTCTACTACTGTATCCTTTGATGAGGCATTTGGTGTGGGTGACTCGGTGGGAGCAGAGGCGGTGGAGACTGAGGCGATCGTGCCATCTCCGGCTATACTTTGGTGGTCCTGGCGTTGTACTATGGGATGAGTAGGGGTGTAAGGGGGTGGCATGTATATCATTGGGGGACCTAACAATAAATCATCATCTACCCCCTGTTTTGCTGGTAACTCGGGGTAAAGAGTTAAGGGCGTTCTAACAGGGCATTGACCTGATATTTTTGATTCCTGTTCCTTTTTATCGATTTCCTTTTCTTTTTTATCGATTTCCTTTTCTTTTAGTTCTTCTTCTAACTTTTTACAGGCTTGGTAAGCTGATTTTCGCGTTTCTTTATCTTGTCTAGCTTCATCTCTTTTCTTTCGTTGAGCTGCCTCTTTTCGCCATAAACCAAAACTATCAAACATGGCTGGTCTAGCTTTCTTTTTGTGGAGAGCTAATTCTAACGTTTCTATTTTAGCGGGATCGAAAGATCCCGTCAGTGGCCACTGATTTACCCGGTCCTTCCTAGTGTACTTATGCCATAGTTTGCTATAAGCTACGGTGGCTAATCCATATTTCACGTACATGTCCTTGTTAGGGGTGCCTTCCGGCGGTGCCGGATGACTGACCTCTAACAAACGGTCCGGTCCAAAACAATCAAACAATCTAGAGAAAACGGGCATGACGTATTTAGCGGTCAAAATGAATATCTCAATTAATGTTAGACAAAAGTCTGCACTACCTGTCCTTCGCTGTCTGCAAAGAGAGAATATTCCTATTCTACGTTGTTTGCAAGCAGGGAATGTCTCAAATAACTCAAAAAGGAATACTAGTATTTCTATCAATCAATCAATTTAAGTCATGTTTTCTCACGACCTTACCCGGACCGTATGGACAGTTCTTCGTATTCCCCTTCCAGCGCCTGGTTGTCCTCTTACTCCAACAATCAATGTGGCGTTCCTGTAAGGCCCCAGTCAGGACCGCAGGTCACTCGAGAGAGGTCCGTTCGGAACCGGTGAAGTTCAGTCGATTGGCAGCCAGACGAGGGTCTCTTTCAGGCAGGTGCACTCCAATCATTTAGTCGTTCACTCCGTCGTTAGGACCTCTCTACTGGACCCACGTGTCTCTGATGGGCCCCCCGTTGGGTCGCCAATTTGTGAAAAGCAGCGAGTCTCCTGAGATCCCCAATGCTGCCCGGCGCAAGGTCACCTTTAATCCACTTTGGATTCGCTATCTAAAATAACGAGGCAGGCGCTGGAAGCTGGAAGGCAAGAAAAAGGTTTATTACTCTTAGAGGAGACCACGTCAACTGCTGACACCAGGATGTCTTCAGGGAGGTGTTCTACTGGCAATGCTTTTGGCTCTTCCTTTTATACAGGTTTTACACAATGTATTTGTTTCATTTATCATGGTTACAAGCTTGGAGTCTCCGCCCCGGGCAGGTTGTCACACAAGCCCGACATTGTTTCATCAGCATGGTTACACAAGCCCAACATTGTTTCATCAACATGGTTACACAAGCCCAACATTAACTCTCCTCCAGCCCATGTCAAAAACAGACAATTTAATTGCAGCTGGACCTTGCTTCAGGGTCTAAACACAAGTGAGACCGGCCAGATCTAAGAGTCCGTTCTGTTGATAAAAACAGGTCCCATTGTTGGCAAAAACAAGTCTTGCTGTGTGCAGTGCAATAAACCATGCTTGCAAGAGTCTGTTTGGTATTTGTAACCTGTTTGTGCAGGGATGAGAGGAAAGACGAGTTTGAGGCAGCAGGTGATGTTGATGTTTGTCGTGGAAATAGTTTATAGCCCCCAGCACACATATTAGTTTTGGTCAGAGAGTCAGAAGGCTGCTAGAGGACAGGGTGAAATGAAGGTGACCAACAGAGTACAAAATGGCTGTGGTCAATCAGAATGACTGTAGTTTATGTGCACGTAGGAACTTTCATCAGACAAGATGGCGCAGAATGTTCATGATTGTCGTTTTGTTCTTAACACCTCTCTAAGATGCCCTCAGAGTTAATTTTTCATTAAATCCCACACTGGTATCAGTGTGGGTTTAATGTGCTGAGAAGTTTTGATACCAAACTTCCCAGTTTTCAGTAAAGCCATTATGGTGCTGTGGAGTTTGTAATGACAAACTCCCAGACCATATACTCTTTATGGCATTACTGCACTTACAATGTCTAAGAATTGACTTAGACACTGTAGGGGCACAGGGCTCATGCACCTATACCCTCACCACTGGTATAGTGCACCCAGCTAGAGAGGTGGCTTACCTATGCCAGGGCAGTGGATTGTAGGCATGGCACACAGGGATGTGTGCCATGTCGACTCTTCACTTCTGCACCAAAACACGCAGCCTGCAATGGCAGTGTGTGGGTGTAAAGGTACAGGGCCTCTAAGGGTGGCACAATAAGTGCTGCAGCCCTTCGAGGCCCTCCCTGGTCACAGTGCCCTTGGTACCTGTGGTACCTGTGGTACCTTTTACAAGGGACTTACATGTTGCCAATTGGGTTTTATAACAGTACAGTTTGGGGAAAGAACATAGGCCCTGGGTACCTGGTTGGCAGGAACCCAGGGCACACTCAAAGTACATCAACATTAGGCAAAAAGTGGGGGGGCAACCATGCAAAAAGGGACACTTTCCTACAATAATTCCACATAATTTAGCTCAAATTTCGCAAAATTACACAAAAGCAAATTACGCAAATTTCACACATTCATACCTGGGAGAGGGAGCTGTGCTAATCATAATCCCAACTTTTCCTGTCACCAACTGGCCTACTGGGAAAAATTATCAGCTTCTGTCATCCAGTTAGAATTGTTATACATTTTTGTCAATCGTTTCCCTTCTAATTAGCTAAAACGTTATATTTTATTTGGAAATACTGAAGAAACTACTGCATTTATTTACACACAAAGTAAAGTACGCAGAAAAAAAGTGCAATCTGTGTTGATGCTAAATTTGGTATCGTTTCATACTGTAGTTTGTTTCAAAACTCATGTTAATTTATGGAAAATCATATTTTGGAACCCCCAAATAACTTTGCTCTTGCCAAACGTTTTTCCTTGTCATCCCCATGAGCATTGATTCCCAACCAGCCCATCGCACAACCTGCCCATTTGGTCACACCTGTTATTTATCATTTTGTTCCAGAGTGCCGTCCCGACGGACCGTCTTATTTTCTCATACTTAAGACAACATCTCGCCTCATAAACCACTTTTTCATCATTCATGCAGTGGCCCTTCCCGCTAAAGCAGACTGTTGCTGCATTTTGCACCATGCCTATGCAGTACTCACCTGGCTCTCTTTAGTCCCGGGGCCACCCACGGTTTCTGATGTATGACTGAATCAAATTCACTGATTCACAGGATGTCCAGTGAAGGCTCCAAAGTTTTGGCCATCCCAAACAGTTGAATAAATTCTTTTAAATCTTATCCCTGAGCTTTTACATTTTCCCATTCCTCCAAATTGAGCGAGTTAATGTTCCTTCTTCCCCTTTACATTCAGGACACATAGGACTACTTGCGTGACAGATAATTCATAATTTTATAATGAGGCACCCTGCAAAATACATTAAACTGCACCAGCCATAAACAAGACTCTTCCATCACCTCCCTAGTCCATAAAAATGCTTTGAAACAATCTGCTTCCCCTAATTGTCCGACCGTGCTTTTTCACTTCACTCTTCTCGTTATCTCGCATCATGCACCCCCTTTTTGCCATTTCCTCACAGCTTGTCTCAGTTGTAGCTATTTCTAGATCTTCTTTTAACTCTACTTGTACTTCCACTGAGACTATCAAAGCACTTGAACAAGTTCTGTTCAATAACTTGTCCAGTTTTTAAAGATGCCAGCCATGGCTCACTTCATTACCTCAAAGGGCTTAGAGTCTAAAATGTAGTCTCCCTGGCAGCCCTACCCTTTCACCTGATCTAGGTCCAAGCAGTCTTCCCTTGCATGAAAACAACTCAATTCAAGCATGAGCTTGTTTTCTAATGGGGTTGGGCAGATAATTTTCTAGCTACTGATTTACAACCATGAGATGTGTGCATTATTAATATGAATCCAGCATCTTAGAATATCCACTAACTTATGCATTCCTCCCATAACTATTTCCTCGTCCCTCTTTAAGTTTTTGGGGTCCACTATAGCAAGTTCTAGAGAAACTAATGACTCTTGGGCAGAGATGGTAGTGTATTCTAATGTCACATCCCCTTTAAATTTGTCCACAGTAACCTCCACATTGTGACTCTAAAATTCAACCTGCTCCTCGATACCCATATACTTAATCCCTTGGAGATCAGTTTAATAGTGTCATCACTCATCATTGGGAACAGCACCTTTTATGCCAGTTTACTGCAAAGCTGATTTGTAGGACATCCTTTTTAGTATGACTACATCTGTGCATCATGAAGCTAGGACACTGGAATGTAGAAGAATTTCATATGCTTGTAAGAACATTCTGTCAAACACCATCACCCCCTCACCTGAGGCCCCCGGCGAGCAGATCTCCTCTGATCCAGCACATTCAAGGCTCTTGCGCTAAAGTAAAGCATCAGTGGTGCTAACTTGACCCCCTTTCCAGGAAAAACACTTCAGAAAATTCCCTGTTCATTGCTTCCGGTTGTCAGATCTGTAGGGTCCCCTTTTAGTATGCACCCACCCTAAAAAGATCTCTGGCATAAAACCTACCTGGTCTGGACATATCAATCAACTATAAAACTTTATTTCGGTCATTACAACCATAAAAGTGCAAGTGCATATAGTACAAGGAAGCAAGATAAAAGCATATCAAAATTTTGTTAACTGCAAGTTCCAACTGTATTGATTTTCCTAGACATTGACATAATCAATTAAAATGACTTTCAAAGTGGTTAAAGCTGTGACAGCAAGAGCCTATGCCGCGATGGAGCTGCGCAGCATGGCCCGCCATGCAGTCACAGTGCTAAAATAGCTCTATAGTCAATGCTAAAAGACATATAATTAATTGAAATAAGACAAAAAATAATTAAAAGATTAGAAGCAAATACATTTTCAATACGGACCTTCTAATGATCCACATTTTACCGATAAACTTGGCAACTGCACAGGCAACTAGGAGACTAGAGTCCGATTTTAAAATGCGCAACGCTTCTCGATGGCAACGAGTGCCAAGCCTCCTACAGACAGGGGATATCCATTTTATTCTCGGGGAATGGTACATGGGATACACAAAGAAAATGTGGCTAATTGACTCCACTGCAAGGGGACAACCTGGACAAAACTGCCTTGTAGGGGAGGGCTGACGCCAGGAAGCTGTGAAGGTATTCACCGAAGGGAGCCAAATCTGAATTGCATATACGGCTTCCTATCCTGCGGGATCGTAATGGGCTCCAGATATTGTTCATAGACACCTGACAGTTTGAATTCCATAAAATCCAATGTAAGGGGGCCCCAAGACGAGTAAGAAACCGAAGTCTGTGCCACCCAATTCCAATGTTGTTTCTTAATCAGATCTTTTCTAGGCAATAGTGCTGGATCTTTTGTGTCCCATGAACTCCCCAGCCCTATCGTAGAAAGCAGGGACTTCACCTTAGAGAGCCAACCAATTTTCCTAAAACAGTCACGAGCACTAACTTCAACAAGAGCAGCAGCATATGGGAGAAGCTCAGGAGTGGATTTTAGACTCAACCAAAAAAGTAGGGGGCTTAGCTTTGTCCACGATTAAGGATCTACCCATATCCAGTCTTAGTGGGTGAAGGGGGGTGCTCTGGGGAGTGAGCAGAAGGCTCTCAAAAATGTGTTCTCAGTCACAAGAAGGCCGTCCAATTTTTTCGAAGCTCCAAAGTTCGGTTCCATACAATGCTGAGCCCACTACCTTGTGATCATAAATCTGGAGTGGGGCTGCTACTGGTTTGCTCTGGGTGGTCCTGTGCTCTTTAATCCAGACCCCAGTGGTCTGCCTATGCTGAAGAGTCCACTTCGTTACATGGTGCTTCCAGGCCAATTCCTTGGAGAAAGTGACACCCAAATAATCAAAGGTGGCCACTCTCTCCAGGGCAATACCACCCAGTGTCAACTTGCCTTTAAATGATTTGTGGGGATTCAGCATTGGGAGTTTAGTCTTCGAGGTATTAACCTCAAAGCCTATCATTGCACCAAAGGCCTCAAAGCGGTCTAAAAGCAGTTGCAGACCCCTAGGGGTCTTGGAAGACTATCAACGTATCATCAGCAAACAGTAAAGTTGTCACCTTGACTCCCCCCAAAGTAGGTGCATCAGCAGGAATATCAGTAAGATACTGAACAACTCAGTTTATAAAGAGCGAAAAGAGAGTGGGAGCCAATACACAGCCCTGTCGGACCCCCCTATCAACTCTAATTGGGTCTGTCAATTGTCCTTGGCTACCCCAATGAACCCTTGCGTAGTTGTCCTCATGAAGACGAACAATCCACGCCAGGATCTCAGAGGGGAGGCCCATCTCCTTTAGGACGCACCAAAGCTTGTGTCTAGGGATGAGGTCAAATGCAGACTTTAGGTCAATGAATGCTACGTACAAGTTTCCCCGGTCTGGGCGTATCAGTCACCATGTGAGACTGATTTCTCAGTACTTACATGAGCCTCAGACTCCACTGTAAGTGAAGAGATGGGTGGTATGCTGAATACAATTCCCTATTGATTAAAGATAAGACTGCCCCATCGTATGTTTGACAGACATTTCTGCTACTGCCTTGGGGAATTCTTCTGGCAGCTCATTGGGTGCTATTGTTTACCCTGCCTGTGGTTGAGCTTTCTCTTCCTTTACCTCCTAAACAAAATCTGCATAGATAATTGTACTTTGTAAATGCCTGATTGATCCTTCTGTTATCTGTTACTGAGGCATTGTGCCGGTCTTGCACCTCCTTGATCCTTCTGGTTTTATCCTCTCTCTTGATTAACTGTGCTAGTAATATTCCTGCTGCAGTCCCTATTTCACACCATTTGCACTTGAAACTTGTATACTGCAGTTTGGTCAATCCTCTCAGTAGACCATGAGAACACAATTTTTTTGCTGAATTTTCCTCCTAATCTTTGGTACTGGTTACATTTAAGACTGAATATATCCCAATGTGGTATGCTGAGAACCCTTTTACTTAAAAAAAAATATATATATTAAAAAAATTTTTTGGGTGGCATGTGTACCTGTAGATACAAATGCTGTGCATACTTCTGCCCTCTAGTTTTATGCTCGGACATGTGAAACTTCTTTTTCTTCAAAGAAGTCCTCAAGTAAAGTCAAGTTAATGGTACTGCGCATGGGACAAGTAGGCCCAACCCCCTACAGCACAAACCCTTTGGCTGCTAGTTTACAGTACCACATTATGGATCAGGAAAGGCATTGCCTGCAGTTAAGGTAATATTTGTGTCCATGTTGTAATGCTGTTCAAACTTGTATTTAGCTAAACTACTGTAAAATTTAGTGGTACCATTTCTTTGCAGCATCATTTAGTAAAATGTGTTGATGTATGCTGCTATATTCCAAAAATATTCATAATGGAAAGTCAGTGTAACCAGTTTTAATAAGATTATGGGAAACATAAAAATAAACAAGCATTGGTAAAGCCAGTAGGTCTGAAATTGTTGGTCAGCCTTTTGGTTTTGTCAATGTGTGACTTGTTTTGGCATGGGGTTTGTAAAACCTTACTGGTGTGGGAGCTGCTGGGCCCTCTCCATTATAACCAACATTGGCAAAAAAAAAATAGTTTTGTCTCAAAAAGCATATATTGCCACAGTAGTTCATGGTACTGATCACAACTACTGTGTCGATATGCTCTTTGTGAAAGAACAGAATGCTGTCACTCACAGTGAAGCTAGCCGAGAGAGAGACAGAATAATAAACACAAAAGGTCATGGTTAACGCCAGACCTAATTGGGGACCGAATTATTAAATAAAGTCTCAAAAGTGCACGCATGACCTTGCATTAAGTGCAGATATCAGACTTTCGTGAATTCATACGACTTTACAGAAGTAAGCCAAGAAATAGTACTCCTAGAAATTTTTTGTGAACTGCATTTTAGCATGAGCAAATATACAGGTATAGATTTGCATGTTCACTTACCCTCCAACCACTTTTTTCCCAACACTGGAATACGTTTTATGTCTGTTATTGTCAGGAATAAATTTCCAACCTTTCTCAGTATGGGAGAAGATTAGTGAAGAGTTGGTGAAAACCCTTAAAGCATGCAAGTTGGTAGGTTTGCACAGACTCAAAAGGGCATCCAACCCTGGAACTGTTGCTGACCATTTCCTTCAGTCCCAGTATGCAGATCTGCAGAAACGTGTCAACATAAGGGAATTGCTAGAATTCCAACCCTACTATGGAAGGAGGCCTGGCATAATCAGAGAGGCGATTTAAGAGCTCTTATATAATGAGATTGCTGCCATCATTTGTCGCCCCTTTACATGTCAAAAAAGGGACAAGTGGATTTTGTTACAGGACAAGTATATTTATGAAGCAACCGGCCCCGTGGACAAGTAGATAGTTTATTAAATTCCACACCCCTCGGTTGATTAAAAAATACAAAACATCATCCTCCGATCCACCCTATATCAGGGGCCAACTTACACCCAACTCTGGTGGTTCATGCAGTGTGAAAGTATGCAATTGCACAGGGCACTGGGGATTCTTCTCCGCCTGATAAAGAAAGTGGAAAGTTTGATGCAGTGGGCAAAACCAATAGAGAATTGCAAACTCTATTGGACTTCTTTCACTTTCTGACCGTGTTTACTGGGATGATATAGAGGAGCTCCTCCAACACTTACCTAATGAGTTCAAAAAGCAGGGACACCAGCTTGTCTCAGAAGGGAAGCTCATTTCCAACAACACCATCCGCAGTGCCCTGGATGCAGCTGACACCGCAGCGCGGGGCATTAACTCGTGTCCTGGTTTGGTGCCATGCCTGGCTGTCTCTGGTTTTAAACGAGGGGTACAACAGCATCTCCTCAATCTGCCTCTTGACAGGTAGCACTTCTTCTGCCGCAGGTTGATGAGATGCTGGAAAAATCGAAAAGGACACGGACACCCCAAAGGCGATGGGAGCTCTCCAAACTCCTTTTCCATGGGGCTACTTTCAGAGGTCCCACTTTTGAGGGGCTCCAAGACCACCTTCCCTGAGGCATCCTCCTCCTACCAGAGGCATCAGCACCAACACACACTATCATAGGCTACTCCATGGGAGGTTACAAGTGCAGTGACTCTATAGCTGAGGGCCCGGCGGCTAAATTAGCTACCACAGCTATGCAGTGACTCCCGATCCCTTCCGTCCTGATCACAGTACACCTGTCGGGGGGGGGGGGGGAGGAACACTGCAGGGTTTCTCACCCATTGGCAGGGATCACCTCCGATCATTGGGTTCCTTCCATCATCAGGCAGGGCTACTGCTTAAAACTCACCTCAACCCCACCAAACAAACACACTCACTCACTTCTCAACTCCATCACTGGGAAAGCCTATCCCAGCCTGGCATGGGTCCAAGCTTTCCAAACATTGCTCCCCCTTTCTCAGTGGTATCATCAACTAATGTTAAGGATGCTCATGCGCCTCATTGCCATGATGGCCTCCTGCATTGCCATAGTTCCACATGCAAGGTTCCACATGCGCTCATTGCAGGAGAGCCTAGCTACACAGTGTTCACAAGTGTAGGGTTGCTGGGAAGATCTAGTGTTGATCTGGGGCCGCACTAATATGTCTGCAGTGGTGGAACAGCACCAATGTTTTACAAGGCAGGCCCTTTGTCGACCCAGTTCCGCAGGTCACCATTAAAATGGATGCTTCCCTCACCAGGTGGGGGAGCACTTAAAGGATCTGACTGTTCAAGGTACGTGGGCACCCATCAACAGGGTCTCCATATCAGCTTCATTGAGCAGCTGGCTGTCCAGCTCTCACTCAAGATGTTCTTCAGTCACATTCAGCACAAGGTAGTTCTCACTTGCAAAGACCACATGGCTTCTATGTGCTCCCTACAGAAGCCGGGTGGCACTCACTTCCTACAGTTGTCTACGTTGGCACAGAACATCTACTTGCAGAATATCTACCGGGAATGGACAACGACTTTGCAGCAGGATGCAGTGACAAGTCCATGAGTGCGACCTTCACCCGAAAGACCTACTCCTGTACTTCTGTCATTGGGGGGGGTCCCCTTACGTAGGCCTCTTTGCCATAGCTGAAAACACAAAATGTCTAAGCTTCACCTCCAGGTACCCACACCCACAGTCAATGGGCAATGCACTATAGATGAACTGGTCAGGAAATTTGCCTATGGTTTTTCACCTCTCCTACTTCTGTTTGTGGTTTGGAGGCTTCAGCAAACATCCCTCTCTCATATCCTGGTGGCACCCATCTTGGCCAAACAGCCCCGGTTTATCACTCTCCTCAACCTCTCCATAGTACCTCACAAGCAGCTTCTCTACTGGCCACACCTTCTCACGCAGAGCCACGACATGCTCAGACAATCTCATCCCACACAGGTATATCTTTTATTTTGGCTCCTGAACGCCTGTAATTTTGCTACCCCAACCTACCTCCACTTATACTTCTATTAGGCTTCACTTGGCAGCCCATTGCTGCCTACCTTCAGAACTGGGAACACCCATTGCTCTTCAAAGTTCCAGTCATTAAGGCTTTCAATGAATGACGTAAGACTCTTTGCATCCATGGTGCCACCTGCCCCTGTGTGGAATCTCCACATAGTTCTCACAAGACTTATTGGCCCTCCTTTTGACCCACTTTTCACTCATACCCTTTTCAATACCTTTCCTACAAGGGAGCCTTTCTAGTGGCCATCACCTCCCTCTGGAGTGTGAGTGAACTTCATGCTCTAAGAACCCATCTTCCATATTTTCCAAGTTCATGCGATAGGGTAGTCCTTAGGACAAACATCAAATTTCTACCCAAGGTGGTCCCTGATTTCCTCCTCTCTCAAACCATCAAACTCCCAGAGTTCTTCCCATATCCATAGTCGGCGGCAGAGAGGGCTCTAAATACACTAGATGTCAAAAGGGTCCCCATGTATTACATTGACAGGACAAAACCCTTCCGTAAGACACAGCAACTCTTAGTGTCTTTTTCCAAACCACACAAAGGGCATGCTCTCTCTAAAGCAGGAATAGCACAGTGGTAGATCAAATGTATCCAAGCCTGTTATGTTAAAGCCTAATTATCTTTGCCTATCCCTCCCAGACCCTACTCTACCTGCAAAAAGAGAGCCTCTATGGCTTTCTTAGGCAGCAGCCCTACAGCGGACACCTGCAAAGCCGCTACCTGGTCTACGCCACACACTTTAACCAAGCATTATTGTGTGGATTTCTTGGCACGCCAACAAGCTAATATTGGCCAGGCTATATTTCATACACTCTTTCAGTCCTCTGGCTAACCTCCGCTTAGGGGAGAACTGCTTTACAGTTTATGCACAGCATGTGTATCTACAGATATACTTATCACGAATGAAAGGATGTGTTTGTGGCATGTAGTGCTGTAGATTCACATGGGCCCACCCTACACCCTGAAAGCCTTTGGTTGCTGCAGAGGTCCTTTTTTCGTTGCATGGCCAATTTGTTCGATCTCTCTATACTCCATTCCTATACTCACGGAAAAACAATCTAACAATGGAGCGGATGCCCATGCGAATTACCAGTAATAAGTGGAGTCACAATACCTTGTGACTCGAAGACTACCTTGAAGAAAAACAAGTTGCACACATCCAGCCCAACACTCGATGGCAGAAGTATTCACAACATGTGAATCTAGAGAACTACATGCCACAAACCGATACTTACAGCGTAAGTAACATTTTCCTTATTTAGCCTTTTGTCAACCCCCTCCCCCCCAGCATTTTCCTTATTTTGAAGAAATCAATTTGCTGCCTTTGCAACACTGGCTTGAACAACACCTTTGATTCCAGACTCTTTAAAATTCTCAATTATTTTGACTTAAATATACTGAACCTCCTCTTGGTCTTATAGATAGAAAGCATTCACCGTCCATGCTACCAGTTTTCTTCACCGCCTGCCCGTCACTAAGCAGTGGGAAATGATTAGACCCACTTCTCACTATGAAAGCTTATTACATTTCGCTTTGTCTACACTGGCATCAGGAAGGAATATATTCAAGAAGGTATAGGGTGAACTTCACAGAAAAACTGCTCCTCTTTAACATGCCACGGTCTCCTTATATCCCTCACAAACCTCGCTTTAATAGGGTGGGTGAGCTAAGAAAATAGCTGTTGCTGAGCAAGGCAACATAGCTGTTGCAACTCTGTAGAGCTATAACCAGTTCCCTGTTACATAACCTGCTGAATCCTAAAAACCTTTGTTGGTTTTGATTGTGTAACTTGCTGGTGTGCTGTGGCCAGGGGAGTCATCAGATCTCTAAAACACTGTTAAGGCTCTGCTGGTCACCACAGCCTGATGCGTTCTCCTTTGATGGGACCTGAAAACGACTGATCCACTTGTTCTGGTGAAATCTCTTCACCCCCTGTCGTGTAGTTCCTAGGACCCCCCAGGACCTGTGCGTTTTGGATGACCAAAACTGAGGGCTTGGTGTGCAGACAGACTCTGGACACCCCCACAGGATGAGTCAGCCGTTAGACCAGCTAGCTCTATGGTGCCACTACCATCCCCCTGTATTCTACAGTGGTGTAGGTAGTTTCTGGCAAGCACTGAACACGACAACCCTGATTCCTCGGGTATCGTGAAAACAATACGGTATCTTTCGCTCAGTCACTCATGCTTACTTTTCTCAGAATACATAGAATGACGATTGGACCAGTTTCAATAATTTATTGGTCAAGCGTCAGTCTAGTATGAAACATGTTAGCTGCGACAATCAAAAGACAGGAGTAGACGAATGTAATCGCTAGTACCAATATCGTAAAAAGTAGATGCATCTCTATCATAGTGCTAATAAAATGAATAAAAGCATATTGCATAAAACAATAGCATTGGCGTACTCCTACGATGCGTAGCCTGCCTAACCGTGCCTAGCCTAGAGGTGTAGGTGAAGCATCCATGTGTAAGTGCTAGGCTATGTCCTAATGGAACCTAATGGAGCCAAGAATTCCTAGGGGGAAGTGCTAACCCCTCACCTGATGGTTCTGAATGAAGGACCCCATCTCTGCGTCGAGGATGGCACCCCGCAAGGGATGTCGGGTCTCTGCCTGTCGAAGGATCAGCCTGCAGAGTCTCGGTCCAGCGTGGAAGGAATTCTCCTCTGCCTAATAAGGGGGAGTGATAGACTTTTATACTAAAGTGGTCACTCCGTGGTTTTTCTAGAATCGATATGTTTTGAAAACATTCGCTAATCCCCTGCTAATCCTTTTCTAAACAAATATGATCATGCACAGCTGGCTGTTGGCCATGGATGAAAAAAGTGGTGACCCTTGTACAGAATAAATCTACCGTGCCTGGGGACATGTTTATGTACGTCAGGTACAGGGATTAAGATATGGTACCAAGAGCCTGATGTCGGAGAGACATAAGTAAGCTACTAGGTAAAAGTAAGCTACCGTTATGTTGTGTGGATGGGACACAATGTATGTAATCGGTATGTACTTGATGGGACTAACCTAAAGGACATGACACCCACTACTCCTAAAAGGTCAACATGGTCAGCTAGGCCATGATAGTAAATGCTAAAAAGGGGATAATATAAATAAATCCTTTATATTAAAAGCATACTAAAAAGCACTTAAAAAGCAAAGTCTGTATTGAAAAGCATTCTTCCCTACAAAGCGTTCATAAGTGTCCTCTATATATTGGAACAAACTATACATTGTTCTTGTTTTTCTGAGCACCTTAAAAGCCACTATGTTCAGATAGAGCAGAGAAGAAAAACAAAGTCTGATCGACCTTCAATTTGGTACATGTTTAAAAATTGCCCAAGCGGTTCCCAGCACAGGAAAGGCCAGATTTTTTAAGAACCCTGCGCTGAAGACTCGACATCACTGTACATGGCATCCGCAGGAGGCAGTCTTTCTAGTACCTCCAATATGATATCAAGTGAGCAGAGGTGGTCATCGCGGTTTCCCACGGCAGCCGTCGGGGAAGAAGTAGATGCCTGCGCGCCGAAGACCGATGTTTGCACATCCGTTGCAGAGCCGTTCTCTGGTCCAACAGGAGCTTAAGTCCTGTGGAGGCTCTAGGAACGCCATCATCAACATGGGAATACGCTGTGGACAACTGTGCACATGGTCCCGTAAAGGCGCCAGGAGCATGTCTATGTCCGGAGGCGCAACCGATGGAAGTGTAAAACAGCGGTCCAACACGCGTCCGAATCCGCAAAAGAGGCAGCGAAATACTGGTAGGATGCAGTCAAGCCAGGCTGGTCTGAAAGACCGAAACCAATGCTCACTCAGCTCTTGAAGCCGAGGTAACCCCATTAAGAACACCAATCGCTCATGACAATGTCGCCCCAGTAGTGCTCTCTCCATGTCTTGAGTGATGCTGACATCCATTGCGAAGCAATAGAAGTAAAATCAGGATGCCCGCTACCGAAAGCAGGACCAAAGGAAGTCCTCCAAAAACGCTTCCAAGTACAGAGTGTATGAAAGATGGAATCACTCCGGAAATGGTTTGAAAGGTGGTTAACAGACCTGATCCAATGCTCTTAAATAAGTGTACGATACCACTCGTATCAGGCATGTTAAAGATACGATGGACCATTTCCCCGAAACGGAGAGGGAAGTTCGTACAGATCAACGCCTGCCGCAGATCTTGTCACTTGGAGATCAAAAGTCTCTTGGGCTGAAGTTAAGGCCACATTATGCTGAAACAGCATGGCTTTCAGTCTGCTCAGAGAATCAAACCCTATGTTGGATACATTCAGTGAAGGCCACAGTGGTGCCTCCCTGTGTGAGCTGGGGGAAACAATACTTGCTTACAACAAATAACCCTGGAGTTGACGGTCACTAGATAAGCAATGCCGGGCGTCATACCACAGCAGCCTTGGTCATTCAGCATCAAGCAACTCCCATTTGAAAGTAACTAGAAAACCGCATGAATTGTGGCAGCTGGTGAACCCTTCAGGTAGCAGGACAAGTTCGCTATTGACGCATTAGAGGCGCCGTGCAGCGATATTTTCTTACACACTAAAGACCCACTTAAGGCCTTTTCGCAGTTTGAACCACTCAAGAAAACTTCCCTCTCCTTGTTCCTGCACCTATATGTGTATGGTAACTCCCACGTTTCTCGTATGTACCCTTCGCCCAACGCTTCATACCTGCCTACTGGATAATATTTCAGGCAATATTGGAATTGGAATGTCGTGATTGGCAGTGTGATATAGCCATGGATTAACCATTCCGTAGACTGTGACTCTGCTACAGTAAAAGGTAACTTCTCTAGTTTTTCAATGAGCAGCATGGTGTACTTCGCATTTCTGCGTGCCATGGTCAATTAGCACGTAGCTGTGATTGCCCATGTTGTAGAACAGACAAATTTTGTTCCATTATGTCGATAGCTGAGGACACAATGTTGCCCAGTGAATAAATACGAGACGAGAGTGTGGTCATGCCATTGTCTACCACAGCTAAGGCCTTTTCTAGGTTAATTCCATCTATTTCACGAAGTCTCTCTGCAGCTTTCTGTTGGGAGACTTTCCAAACCTCATTATAGATGGTGTATAAGAAGCTTTTCCTATGTGGTTTCTTGGGACCTAACAAGAAATCCCGAAGATCCATGTCGTTTGACAAAAGGGACAAGTGTTGTTTCACCTGTGATAGTGTCGAGGTCTTTAGCCAATCTAGGCACAACTTCCCGACACTATAGGAAGTCACTACCCCTGGGTCGTCTGTGTGTACATAATGTGGGTCGGGCCTATGGATACTGAACCCTTCGGTTGTACCACTGAATCTTGAGTGACACCTATTCGTGCCTACTGGCCAAACCAACCCTTCCAATAGGGAGATGATGAATTGTACGTACTTGTACCATGTGTCCCTTCACTTGTTAGCTCAAAATAATGCCTCAGTTCCCTGAACCTGCCACTCTCTTGTTCCCCAGATCGATTTCGTGTCTATAATGTCTCTCCAGTAGTCGAAACCCTGTATAGATAGTTGGTAGATAAAAGATGCTGAATATATCAGCTTTGTGTTTGTCAGCATAATTTTCTTCGTTGTTGCATTTGCAGGGGTGTGGAATTGTTTAAAAAATCTACTTGTCTAAGGGACAAAATTTTACAGAAATATACCTGTCCTGCAAAAAAATCTACTTGCCTTATCTCTTCACTAAATCTATCAGATGAACAGGCAAAAGTGTAAATTAGGTTTTAGACAATGCATTTTTGACATGCAAGCACTTGATACATTGAAGCTGTCATTTGGGAGAACAGTGTCAACAAAGAGGTTGCATATTCGAATCAGAAATTATCAGTATAATGTACATTGTGGTAATGTGTAAGTCAGTATTACATATTTACAGGCTAACATTTTTGCATAAGGTATTTACAAAGAATATAAAACGCAGTCACATATCGGCTAGAACCAAGCTGCTACCCGCAAAGCATTTGAGATTCAGGCAATAGTCAGGGGTGGATATGAATGCGATCTGTGATTATGTCTAGATTAGAGTGTCCTGCTCAGGAAAGCATGACTTTTCTAGCTGTCCTGGGAAGGGTAGGAGACAATTCCTTTTTAGGTCTCTCCTAGCTTTGCAGCGCATGCGCTGCTCGCTCTGCGAGATCTATTGTCGTCGGGTTTGCTTCGGAAGTGGGGTGGAAGCTCCACCCATGCTTTTGATTGGCGCGCGTCATAAACGCTCGCTTTTGATTGCAAGGGAGGCTTGTTTGTTCCCTCCCCGTCTCCTGTTTGCCTCGCCCACCCGGACTGGAGATTGTGCACAGCGTCTCTTTTGCTCGCGGCGTTTCAGGCATTGTACCAGTCCAGTCATGATACAGTTTTAGTTGGTGTAGTACTGTGTGTGAGGCACAACGCGCGCATGGCGCGCTTTCACTTTCCGATTTTCTTTTTTATTATTATTTTATGTGCGAAGTGCGTGCTTGCACTTTCATTTTTCTTTTGCTCGCGCACGGTGTCTCTGGCGCTCTCAGCTGCTGCTTGTTTGTCCACCACCCCTCATGCCGTGTCTTGTCTGCTCTCGATCTGCCTTCTGACCCCTACACAGTGGGATTCCCCCCCACCCCCCATCTGTCATACCCCACTCCGTGTCTTTCCATGTCCCAGCGCTCCTTTTCTCCCCCTTCCTTGACCCAGCTCGCTTTCTTAGCCTTCCCTTCCTCCTGCTCGATGTCCCCTCTCCCCCCGTCTCCGGTCCCTTCCTCCCCTCTCCGTGCTCCCCTTTCCTCTGACCTCTCTTCACTTGAGCCGCTGGAGCAGAAATTCATTAGCATCCGCCATGGGAATGCCCGGGCTTCCGAAAATGGGTTAAAGAGCCGTTTGGGTACAGCGAAACAGCCTGAATTTTTCATGTCGGAGCAGGAACATTTGGAGGCGACCAGCCTCCGGTGCCAGCGTCCTCCAGCCCTCGGCTGCCTCTTCTGCCCCGACCATCGGTAAGGGCGCCCTCCGCCTGAATACCAGGAGCTTGTACTTTTATTGTGCGCGCAAACAAATAAACTATGTATATTGAGGCCGTCCATCCTCTGGGCGATCGGTGGACAGGACGAGCTGTGGGGACCGAGAGAGGGCCCAGGATGTTGAAGCCCAGGTGGGAGACTAGTGTCAGCATCTGTGACAAACGCCTTATACAGATGTGCCTCGTGGTTCTTACAAGTCACTCGGACCCCTCTTCAGTGCGGGCATCGCTGCAGCAGGCCGCGACTAGCCCAAAAATGGGAGTCCTGAACCATTGCAATACCAACACATAAAGTGCTCATTTATAAAGCAGTGAGTAAGTGAGACGAGCCAAGAAACAACGAAACAGATCGAAGGGGTTCATTGGAAACAAAGACAATGATAAACGTTATTAACTTGACCACCCAACCCCACCCCTAAATAATTTTGGCTACATCGATGCCTGGAAGAGAAGACGTTTGCCTTTATTTATTTTAATTACAACCCTTTTTGAGGCACTGCTCACATACGATTCCTTCTCTCACTTTCTCTCCCTCTGCTTGTCTCTTTCTCTCCCTGTCTCTCTCCCTCCCCCTTACCCTCCCTTTCTATCCTGTCTCTGTCGCTTTTTCTCTCTGATACACAAACACAGGGACTCGGTGTATCTTTGTTACGTTCTCTCTTAACTATCTTTCTCTCTAACACACACACACGTCCTCACTCTCACCTTCTATCTTTTTCTCTCTGACACATACTCTGTCTTTTCTTTCTCTCCTTGTTACATGCCCTCGATTTTACACGTTGTTGCTTTTTCTAACTGACACACTCCTGTTCTCTCTGAAACGCACTCTCTTTAACAAACATGCTCTCGCTCTGTTTCTCCCTCACTCTCTCTAATTCGCTCTGCCCTTTTCTCCCCTCTATTTTTCTGTCTCGCTCTCTTTTTGTATATACCTGTTGTCCCACTGAGTTGGAAAGCCTTCTGTGTACTCTGCAGCTTTTCAGAAATATGGGGATGCGGGAGGGAGCAAAATAAAGACACTGCATATTTTTTGATTTTTATGTTTACATGGGAAGGAACATTAGTGAATGTGCTCACACCCTTGCATATATTTGTTACATATTAACAGCGCATATATTTGTTCATACATTACCAGAACGTACCTTTCTGAACGCGCGATTTTAATGCCTAGAGTTGTATGAATTTGACTGTTTCCTGTCTATAACAAGTATTTGCAATGCAATAGGTCTCACATTTTAGAAACTTTGACCTACTGCTATTGTAAATGGCAATGCCTTTTATTATTGCAGGTTTAAAAAAAATAAAATAAAAGGCATTATTTCAAATGCCAATAGCTCAAAATCTCGCAATTGCGAGACCTATTGCATTGCAAATGCTTGTTTCCTATGGGACAGGTCTTCAGATTTCAGTCCCATTTAGATCAAAGCATCATCTCTGAAAGTGTGTAAGGTTTTCATTTGGATGACTCAATCTGTGACATTGAGATACATAACGGCAAGATTGGGGTGGGTGGCGGGGGGCACATTTAGGCCTATGCTGTTGAAGTCTTGCCAACATTACACAGGCAGTCCTAGAAGCATTATTAGGGAATGAAGTGCCCTTTGGAGCATGTGGAAAAATCACTAAGCCTGAATCCTTACTGCACCAGAGACGTCTATCGAAGCATCCTAAAGAGAGTCTGCAGCAGCTTGAAAGGAACACCCTGTAGTTGGCATTTTGTGATTTCTGATATAAAGCACACAGCATAAGAACAATTTCACTTGTTCTGCTGCATCTCCGGAGAGGTTTGTAACATTAGCTCTTTCTGAGTTTTGCAGCTTCTATAGGACTTTCTACATGTAGTGTATTCACTTGCTTTACATGCGATTACTTTCCAACAGCAAAAAAAACCAATCCTTCCTCACTGCCTCTGGGTACAGACCTTATCTCTGTGGTGCCATTTCAAGCACCGCTCACTTGCAAGATGTAGCTGTAATATAGAATCCAGGGCATAGGGTAGAGAAGACCAGCACAACACAAAGGACAGACTTCTAGGCTCAGAAAGGCATTTACAGCCTGAAAGCCACAAGTCTTGCTGTTGTGAAGCAACAGAGGGCCTCACCAACCTATCTACTCTAAGCAGGATTTATTTGGACACATTTACATTACTATGTTCGCTTTACTCTGTACACTTTTAAGAAGCCCATTTCAATGCACCGCATAAACACACTATCCAGCCATACATGCACCTTTATTTATTTACCCCTCCCGGTACATTTGAGGTAACCATTCCACATACCTGCCTTATCTTAGCATGCAGTGCACCAGGCTCTTGTAGGAATGTGGCTTATCAGCTTCCAAATGAGGGTGCTGAGCCTCTAACCTAGGCCCACCACCACTTAGCCACATTGTGTGATCCTGGCAAATGTTTTATTTTTCTGGTCCTCCATTTCCTAATTTTGCAAGATTAGTAGTGCTCACTTAAAGGTTAACTTATTTTAATAAGAGCTACCTAAAACAACAGTAAGTTGCTAAACCGCACAGGAGCACTGTTATTAACCCTAACTTTAATAGTGTTTGCAGGGGGTAGTAGGGACAAGAAGAGCTTTTAGAGACTTGCCTGTTATTGTTGTAAATTAGGTAAAATGTGGGATATTGGAATGCCTGTGGGCACGCCTTTTGTCAGTCAGACCAGAGCTATAGTCAGGGCCACTGGAATTATGCGGCAAGAGGACAAAATTTTGTGGCAGGGTTGAGTAAATTATGCAGCAAGAAAAAGCAAATTATGTGACATAATGCAACACATTTTGTAATCGTATTCATTATTTCATCATTTTTAAACTTGGTAACACTCTGTGGGCATTGGTTGCAACTCAGTATAAGTTGAACATCCAAATACAGCAATAAGCAACAGAAAGGTGACCAGTCCAGCTTTGCAAAGATGCTTCCACTGCGCGGCAAAATGCATCGTCACATTTTTACTAACTTCTTTAACCGTTGGAGCTAGAAACAAATTTTGTTTTTGTTTAAAATCTGGGGATTATGCAGCAGATGGATTATGTGGCAAATCTATAATTATGTGAAAATCGCCGCGGACGTTCAATCACATAATTCCAGTGGCCCTGGCTATAGTCTCTGTGACGGCCTGAGGTCGCATCACGTAGCAGATGTTAATGGATGGCTTTTGTCCTGACAAAGAAATCACCCTCAGTCTAGCTCCCCAGTGCTGCTTTTAAGTCCTGCTTGGCGCTGCACAGAACAGCATATAAAGCCTCTCATAGTTTCAAGTGCAAGATTTTGGTGACATCGTATCACAGACAGTAAGGTTTAGGTGTTTAGTTTGTGGTAAATATATCACTGCAATCCTGCCTTCTGGCAAACTCTGCCTTGCCCCTTCTGTGTTCTTTTTCTGGCCTCTGATTCCTGGGTGCTTGGGAAGAAATAAATGCAGAGCCATAGGGAGAAGAAAAGAGCGTAGAGCAGGCACTGGTTTAGAAATTAGAGGCTTGTGAAAATGAAAGCAATAGGGGTGGGCCTGTGGGATGTACGACAGCCCCACAGGGAAAGTAAGGCGCTTTGATGTAGACTTGGTTGAGACAGTAGAGACTGAGGCATCAAGCACAGACGGCAAGCAATGTGCGAAGGGAGGGGCCCAAGAATTGCATGACAAAAGAAATCAAAGTACTTTACTGCAAGCCTCGGATGCGAGGGGAGGAGAGCGACCTGGGTTCAGCACGAGAGGCCCAAGGGTGGAGCCAAGAAAGGGCAGGATCAGAAGGGTGAATAAAGTTAAAGTCTGGTAAAAGCAAGAAGCAGAGAAGCCAGTCTCCTACCTGCCATTGCTGGGAGTGTTCTTGAGCTGCAAAAGCTCCATGTTCGCCCGTGATCTAAGGAAATACTACAGACCATTCTCTGTTGAATGTGCTGGTTTGGAAAATTCCGAGCTACACAAAGTTCATGCTGTGCTTTTACTTTGTGAACACACTGCACTTAATTGAAATAGGTCTCAGATCTTTTGCGTGGTTTACCCCGCATGCACTGTGCTCGAGACAGAGCTCGAATTCTTAAACTCCAAGTGCACACTCTCGTCACTGGGATTTCCTGAGTATTAGATCGAAAAGCTGTGTCCAATGTACTATAAGCGGTAAAGAATCACTGCCTGCATCACACCTCACAATTTACTACAATCGGTACCTGTGGTGAGCAGAGCCATTCATCACTCATTTCACCTGGCTTCGCTCGACTGCCCAGGTGGGCTCCATAATCGAAAACAGGCTCCTCTGCATCCTGCTGTAAATTGTCATGGCTGCGTGGGTTACATGATTACACTGTGGACGAGACACGGACTGCCAATTTGAAGAGGTCTCAGTTTAGCATAATTTACTGTCTACTTGTCCTTCGGACAAAACAGTAATTAAACTTCTTGCCCTTGCATTAAATCTTAATGTGTCGGGTGATACGAATTACCCACCCCTGATTTGTCATTGCAAGTTTGTAATAGACTGATTCGGAGTCTGATGTGTTGAACCCTGAAAAATATGCAAATTTTTGTGTGAATGTGGCAGAACTACCTTTCAGTGGTGTTGGGCAATGTTCCCATTGATGGTAAATGTTAGCAGTGTGAGGTAAACTTGCTCTATGCAAAAAATGACCATAATGCTGGTAACAATACATGGTGTCATAATCCGTTGTATCTTCAGACAATTCCCCGTAAGAAAATGCAGCAGACTGTTCTAAATCTGAGAGCATAGTATTTACAGTTTCAATGTCCCAATCATCAGAGTGTGCTGGGGGTAATGAAGTCATTTAAAGAAATCTTAACTTAAATGTGGAATTTTTAAATGTTCAGCGGGGCCATATACATCATATGATACTTTATCCCAAACAATACCATCAGGTACTGGAGTTGCTGTAATGTTCACCGGGGACAAGTCTCTTTGTTCACGATGTGATGACGTATGTGGTTTCAGGACCAAGTTCACGGATTGTACTGCAGAGCGTTCTGGGAGATAATGTCCGTTCAGAATCAGAAAAAAGACAGTCATTGTGCCAATCCAAATTAGCAGATATACTACCCCTATTGCGAACCAAATATGCAACCAAGGTGGCACTAAGTAAGTATTTTTGAGCAAAAGATATAATTGGGGACATTTTTCTTTCTTTGAAATGGGTGGCGTTTGATCAGGTTCACTAGGATCTGAAGAGAAATCATCGAAGTTGATGAAGTAGCCAGACGCAGTTCGATCTATCTTTGGTAGCTCCGCAGGTTTTGTAGAACTGGCAGATGTCGTTTGAGGGCACATTAATGTAGACATCATTGTTGGGCCGAATTGCAACTTGCATTGTTGTTTCTTGATGTTTTTCAATTTCAACTGGTGTGATTTGTACTCCATTATTCGTTACTCCTTCACTGTGTGTAGTGGAGTCTTGAAAAGTTATTAGTCTTTCCATCTGAACTTCCTGTATAGTAGCAAGAGGAGGTCTGCGGCTACTCAGGACCCCATGTGGCCTACTGTTGGGAATCTGCCACATGATGCGGTTTGATCAGATCAATGGAGACAAATATTTTTTCTTTTTTGCCTGCAAGAGGCGGAAGTAGTACTGTTCTTGTAACCACGATCGCCAGGACAGGTACAGCTGTTCTGTAAGATGGCCCAAACTCTCTCCTGTCCACTATCTTTTCCATGACCAGGTCCCCAATCTTCGGGACCCAGGCAGGTCTTGCCGGAACTGGTTTCACTTCCACAGTGGCGGTGCGTTCGACTTGCATGTTGCTTTGTAACGCTCGGAATTCATTGAGTTCTGTAAAACAGCCAAACGGTCATTCAGTTCAAATGGTTTTGCATCCACCACTGTGCTGGCACAATCGAGATCAGGTACCCACATTCTTGTCCCAAACAGGATTACATAAGGGGTACGGCCTCCCAAGGACTTTCTTGGCATGTTGTTAAGTGCCCTCTGGACCCCATGTAGGTGATTGACCCATGTACCGCCCGCGCCTAATACGCTTGCTGTTAAGGATTGCTTTAGGTCCCGGTTTTTCCTGTCCACCTCCGAATTTCCCTCGGGATGGTAGAGGGAGGAGTGCCGCAAGGCCACACCCATACCTTCCATGGTTACCTTGTAAGCCCTAGAGCTAAACGAAGGACCACGGTCGGAATGTAACATGCCAATTGCGTATGTCCCGATGAAGTCTTGCAAATCCTTTATAACAGTTCGAACGTCAGCCGAGCGCTGGGGCCAAACCCATAGTAGTCTAGAGCATGAATCCACTGCCACCAAGATGTACTTGTAAGCCCTGTCTGAATTTAAGGGGCCGCAGTGGTCCAAATAGACACATGCGAGGGGTGGGTCTAAAATCAGTAATGGTGTTTGGCGTGGCTTGTGAATGGTGGAACCCTTCATTTGCTAGTAAATATCGCACGTCAGGACATAGTCCTTTGTTTGTTTTGTCAGCCCCGACCACCAGTAACACTGCTTTAATAATGAAATTGCTGCAGTGACTCCTGCGTGTGGTGAGCCCAGGCGCTCGTGTGCAGCTAGTATTAAACCTAATCTACGATCTTTATTTGGTATTACTCTATCCCCCACTCCTGGAATTTGAGCATATGGTGTGTAATGCGCATCTAACTTGTAGGAGTACTTGAGCGGAAAGCCTTTTGGCAGGACGGGGGAGCCGTCCTTTGAGTCATTGATCGCTACTATTATATCTCCGTCTATTCTCGTGTGTGAACTAGTGATTGCGGCTACGGCAGCAGTTCACACTGTCGCCTTGGCTTCATCAGCCAGTGAAATCCCTTCAACGTGTATGCCAACACGCTGATAACTCAAGGTGTGAATAACTTGAGCCCGTGGCAGGCCTGCTTTCAGCTTTGCAACTTGTTCCCATAGCAATCTGTGTTTTATCGTGCCACCCTTGGCGTCTCTAAATCCATTCTGGCCCCAGTAGTGAAGATATTCATTGTAAGATTGCACACAGTAAAACGAATCGCACCCAATCAGTGTGGGGAATTCCCGATCCGTATACTGTAGTGCTAGTATCAGGGCGTTTAGTTCTGCCAGCTGCGCGGTACAATCTCCTAGAGATTGCGTAGTCGTATTGCTGGGGTGGAACTTACCATCCCTCATCCAACCTTTCACTATAGCGCATGCAGCTCTATGAAATATGAAATACCATCATTTGTAAAGCGCACAGCTACCTCCGGAGAGGTGTCCCGGTGCTGGGGGCCGTCTGGAAGATTAAGCGAGCTATTGCCCAGAGTCACATGGTGCTGGGCTAACCTGCCGCCGGGGATCGAACCGTGAACCCCGTGGTCTGGAGTCAGGCACCCTGGCCGCTGCGCCACACCTCTTCCACTTACTGCTGTTTACTTCCTATGGCTGGTTGCGCAGAACCGTCAGTATAAATGATGTATTCATACTGATCTAGAGGCAAGATTTCATTCGGGAGAGGGTATTCTTGTTCGTACTGCAGGAATGTTGGTGTTCTAAGTCTTGGATCGTATCTATATTCTACATCTGTTGCAGTGAGAGAATTAGCCCACTGTATCCATCGTGGATGCAGTGCTTTTGCATTTGGAATGCTGGCTTTAGTTACCGCTTCTAAAGTCGGTATCAGGGTCACAACAATAATGCGTTTCCCCTGTGCTAGTGCTCTTTCCCTCACTACAGCAGACTGTACTGCTGTCAGAATATTTTCTGTTGCTGCAAATCGATTTTCAACATTTGTGTACAGATGCGATTTGTATGCAATAGGAACTCTCACCTTCATTGAACGTGATATGTGTACCCTGATAACACGGGGACGACCCGTATTACCAGGTTGAGGACGTTTACTTGTGTCTGCAAGTGTTTTGAAGCTATCATGTCAGCCTGAACTGAACATAGTGTCTGTATGTTTTTGAGTTCACTTGTTTGCTGGGAAGTCTGGTCTGATCTGATCAGATAGAAAGGTTTGACTCTTTCTGCGTAGTCTGGAATGTATGTTCTGCCGAAATTTAAAATTCCTAAAATGGATTGTAAACACTTTAGAGTTTTTGGAGGCTGTATTAGCGCACATTTTTCTAAATAGTTAGCGGCAAGGCTTTTGCCTTCACTTGACAGCTCATATCCCAAAAATAGGACGCTTAGATGGGCATTTTTTAAAAAAATTTTTAATTAAATTTGTAGCCCAAATTGGCAAAACCAACAATTATGTTGTTTACCTTGCACAAGTGATCAGGAAACTCATCGTCCATCAGATAAATATCATCTACATAGGACACTGCCTCTTCATCATAAGTTTGTAATAGCTCTGACACTCTTGCCGAGAATAACCCGGGGCTGTTCTTATGCTTGTCGACAAAACTGACGCAGAGTGGAAAATCCGGTCAAATATCTGCTTTCAGGAGCTATATTTTGGCAGACGAATCCATTCGAGATATCTAGTGTTTTGTATTTCTTCCACACGATGTTATTCATCAATGCGGCGCCATGTGCGTTCTGAACTGCAAATGTTTTTGTGCATGTGTTCAAGTGTCTGTAATCTAAAACCAAACGATATGTTGTCAGGTTTCATTACGGGAAACAAAGGGTTGCTCATTGACGAGGTGCAAATTTCAATCACACCTTGGTATTCAAGTTGGTCTAAGATTTCTTTGACCCGTTTCTTTGCTTCATTTTTAATAGGGTACTGTCTCTGTGAAGTTGGAGTAGTCTTTGATGGGATTTTGTGGTGTTTGGACTCCACGTCCCACCCTACATGGTTGCGGTATAATGCCGGAGCTAGCGCGTGCGCCCACTCCCGCGCGTATGAGTGTTTTAAGGAAACAGGAACGAGGTCAGAAAAAGCAGGAAAAATGACGCTTTCACCTTTTGGGCAATCCATTATGAATTCAGGCGGCCAATCTTTTTCTGCCAACAGGATGTTTTATCCAAATGTCAAATTTTTCCAAAAGAGACCTTTAATTTTTCTTGAGATGTTCCCCTCTGTTTGGAGATTAATTTCGTGTAGACGATGTGGGACACTCACTCGTGTATCTGGTGTTTCCACCATGATGTATTCATTCAATACTGCTGTCACCAGAAATTCCTTCGGGTTCTGGCGAGCTATTGTTGCTTCTGCCTCGCTGTCTAGCATCGTCAGAGCCCATTCCCCGTTGAAAAGCGGAGTCCTCAGTAACCTGGGCATTTCTCATTTTTAAGCCAGCTACTTTCTTCTTTTGTGAACGGAGTCTTTGCTTTAGGTTGCTCTTCCCGTTTGATAATGAAATCTGAAGTGCGATGTGTTTCCCTTTTTCCCGTTGGTCGATCTTCAATTTTGTTGTTCTGACCGTCCTTGCCTCTCAAAGCTTTTTGATGAACCCTGAAAGGAACGTGCATCAGTATCCTGATACCCGTCAGGTTTCCTAATGTTATCACGATTCCTAAGATTGTACCTCTTTTCAGAGGACTCCCGCTGGGGAGACCCACCTCTTGATCGTGAAGTGTTTGTTATTATTATTTTTAGGTTGACTATTATCCCACTTCTTTTTAGAAGAAGTCGGTGCTTGCTTTGAGTTCTCTTTTTCAGAACTACTCACCACTAGTGGTATCTTGAGTTTGGCTCCCAAACTATCTCTGCCTAGTGAAGCATAGGTGTCTTCGATAATTTTTGGTAATGCCCGCTCCTGATTTGCAGGAGTTGTTTCCCTTAAGTGTTGGCATATAGCCACTGCTGCTGCTTCCCCTTAATGTTGCTCAGCATAATTGCCAAGACTTGGTCAGAATTACCAATCGGTTTCATCCCCAAGTCCAGGGCAGGTCCTGCTCCGTACTCATTCTGTATTTGTTTCAGTACATCAGGAATAACTGATATGGCTGGGGTACCGTGTATTCTAATATATGCTGCAGCAAAGATTGTTCCCCATTTGGTACAATCTTCAATTGAGGGAACCATTCCCATTGGCAAGCACATTGTTAACATTCTGTGTTTTTCCTGCGGACCCGTACGGGGAAATACTGCTTCCAACTGTGCTATTTTTTGAGCAATCCAGAATGGTACTTGATCCCTTCTTGATGGGAACACACCCATTATTGCCTTTAGTGTTCGTGGACTAATTACTGGTGTGGGCTGGGTCTGTACTATTCCAGGTGGAGCAGCTCTCGCAGGTTGTAATGTGAGTTTTCGCATGACGAACTGGACAGTATGTCTGTATAGCCTGACTATATTTCTTTGTATAGTGTACGCACTTCCCCTACTGGGAGTGTCTATCTCAGGATGTGGAGTGTAAGCCGCTAAGACCGGCCATGTCGCTCCTCCTATGCTGAGTGGACCTAGTCTTATGCAGTACACTCAAAAAGACAAAACTCTCTACCTGCGTGAGTCAAAAAGTGCAATAAGTCACTGATTACAGGTCAACTAACAAACCATGCCAAAATATGTGACCAAACCACACAGCATTCGATTTTTAGTATCAAAAAGGTTTTTATTATTGTTTTATCATTTGTTTATTAAACAATATTCGTTTTTGCATAAATGTAATAAAATGATACTCAGAACTCATCCCAAAACCACACACGCTAACCACGTCAAGCATTCAAGTTCATGACCACACATACTCATACACCCATACAAATCAGGCATTCCAAAGTGTAAAAATAATGAATAGACGTGAACCGATCCCCCAGGGAAGAACAGTTGTACAGAGGAAATAGTCCTCTTATTGCAAAAAAGCGTCAGAGACTAATAAATAAGTGAAATAAGCAATTGAATGCAAATCTGTTGAGGGGGTCATACAATGATAAGTCAGATAAATGTCTATAACAGTAATGGGGGATCGGTTCACGTCTATTTATTCATTATTTTTACTCTTTGGAATGCCTGATTTGTATGGGTGTATGAGTATGTGTGGTCATGAACTTGAATGCTTGACGTGGTTAGCGTGTGTGGTTTTGGGATGAGTTCTGAGTATCATTTTATTACATCTATGCAAAAACGAATATTGTTTAATAAACAAATGATAAAACAATAATAAAAACTTTGATACTAAAAATCGAATGCTGTGTGGTTTGGTCACATTTTGGCATGGTTTGTTAGTTGACCTGTAATCAGTGACTTATTGCACTTTTTGACTCACGCAGGTAGAGAGTTTTGTCTTTTTGAGTGTACTGCATACTTCCCCTGCTCTACCTTATTCGCTTCAGGGGCCCCCTTTTTGAGTGGACCTAGTCTTATGACTGAAGTTGTGTGTTTTAGAGCGCCTTTAAACCAGTTTTTATGTTGCTGGTAAGTTAACGGGACTTCAATGTCCTCGTATGGGATGTATTCTTCCAGTGGATCTACTTCAATGTATTCGTGGAATGTGTCTGTGGATCTGCAGGTGGGAATTTTACCCAGGAATAGAATAACTCTGATCTGAACACCTCGTGTGCCTCCATCACGAAAGTGATATGGCCACCTGTTGCAGGTAGTCCATGTTCTAGTAATTCTAGAGTTACTGCCTGTCTGCAGTTTTCTGAAATGTTAAGAGCGTTAGCAAATTAATCTTCCTCGCTTCCACCGCCATTTGCGGTTTCAGTCATTTTGAAAGGAGAGGAAGGTAAAGGTTTTTAAGAGGTAGGGTTTAGCACAATAGGGAACTTCTAATCCTTACAAGCTTGTTTAAAACCTTCAGCCAATACACGGGGTGTGCCTGCTCAGCTGAGGCGGATTCACCTTCCCACTTCAGACGTCTCTGAAAAATGTGAGTAGGGCTGACTGAGAAAGCACGACTGAACTACTCAGATTTTACTGTTAATATAAGAACCAAACCAACGTTGACAGCGCCATGTCATGTAGTTCCTAGGACCCCCCCGGACCTGTGTGTTTTGGATGATCTAAACTGAAGGCTTGTTGTGCAGACAGACTCTGGAAACCCCCACAGGATGAGTCAGCCGTTAGACCAGCTAGCTCTACGGTGCCACTACCATCCCCCTGTATTCTACAGTGGTGTAGGTAGTTTCTGGCAAGCACTGAACATGACAACCCTGATTCCTCAGGTATCGTGGAAACAATACGGTATCTCTTGCTCAGTCACTCGTACTTGCTTTTCTCAGAATACATAGAATGACGATTGGAACGGTTTCAATAATTATTTATTGGTCAAGCGTCAGTCTAGTATGAAACATGTTAGCTGCGACAATCAAAAGACAGGAGCAGACGAATGTAATCGCTAGTACCAATATCGTGAAAAGTAGATGCATCTCTACCATAGTGCTAATAAAATGAATAAAAGCATATTACATAAAACAATAGCATTGGCGTACTCCTACGATGCGTAGCCTACCTAACCGTGCCTAGCCTAGAGGTGTAGGTGAAGCATGTATGTGTAAGTGCTAGGATATTTCCTAATGGAGCCAAGAATTCCCCGGGGAAGTGCTAACCCCATACCTGATGGTTCTGAATGAAGGACCCCGTCTCTGCGTCAAGGATGGCACCCCGCAAGGGATGTCAGGTCTCTGCCTGTCGAAGGATCAGCCTGCAGAGTCTCCGTTCAGCGTGGAAGGAATTCTCCTCTGCCTAGTAAGGGGGAGTGAGTCTTTTATACTAAAGTGGTCCCTCTGGGGTTTTTCTAGAATCGATATGTTTTGAAAACATTTGCTAATCCCCTGCTAATCCTTTTCTAAACAAATATGATCATGCACAGCCGGCTGTTGGCCATGGATGAAAAAAGTGGTGACCCTTGTACAGAATAAATCTACCGTGCCTGGGGACATGTTTATGTACGTCAGGTACAGGGATTAAGATATGGTACCAAGAGCCTGATGTCGGAGAAACAGAAGTAAGATACTAGGTAAAAGTAAGCTACCATTATGTTGTGTGGATGGGACACAATGTATGTAATCGGTATGTACATGATGGGACTATCCTAAAGGACATGACACTCCCTTCTGCCCTGCCTACCTCCTCAGCCCAGCTAGTGTTTTCTGGTGCACACTGGGGAACATCTCTCCTGGCAGGCGCGGGTGATTGTGCTGCCTTTCGACATCAATTCTGTGTTGGCAATTCTTCCAAGGGTATGATGAGCACACTGATGGGTAGATAATGCAACATGCCTGCCCCTTCCGGCAAAAGCTGCTGCAAAGAGCCCCAGGATTTGGGCATTGCATTTGCCTGCCCAGACTTTAAGCTGTATGGACTTTGGGCATTGGAAATGCACCTTTTGGATACAAGGCAGCGTGAGGGTCTCTGTGACTCTTTAGCCCTCTCATGAGTACTGCATAAGTGGTGCTAGTGCTCTGTGCCTAGCATCTCCATGGCCTGGTGCCGGACTGCTGCCCTACCCATCTGTCTAGTTTGCCTCTGGGCTGGACCTTGCTACCGATGCTGATTTTGAATTGACACCCTTTGAGTCCTGAACATTGCTTCTTTCCCTGCCCCAAAGTGAGTGCTTACTAATCTGTGCCTAGACTACTCTCTGGATGTGCCTACCCCTGTGCGCCCTGTTGTCCTGGAATGACCTTTGGACACTGCACCGAGACCCAGTGGCGGCTGGTGACATTTGAAAGTTATGAGGCGTAAACATCGGGCAAGACTTTTATATAGCGAGTAACGTGAACAGGTTTAATGGACAAACCTGGGATCCATGGTGGATCCCTCTCCCGAGAAAGAAATGAAAAAAAGATTGCCAAATGGTACATTTCAAAGCAAATGAATGTAGCGATTAAAACAAAGCTTATAAAGCAGTGGGAAAGTATAGTCTTGAAATATTAAACACATTAAAAACTGCCCCATATCTAACTGCATTAATATGTTGAGCATTTACTGTAGTGTAAATTGTACAGCGTGACAACTTTTGCACTTTAAAATGTATGCTTGCCCACTGTCTTGCACTGCATGCAGCATTAACTTTGGAAGAAAATGCACTAACCACCAGGCTTCAGGAAGCACCCACAGCTGCTGGCTGCAACCAGTCATGTAGAAATATATGCAGACAGGTCTTTAAGTGGGATCAAAAAAGTGGGGGCTCTCTATAACCCCTTCGGTACGTTGGATGGCCGGGGGCTGTTCGACGCACCAGTGCTCATGTGCGTAGGACGGCCCCTGGCCGTCCTCGCACATGGCACAGGGAATCCCTCTGGTGCATTCCCTTTATCCCCCCACCCCCCAACAGCCTCGGGAGCTGGGGAAGAGCTTCCCCAGCTCCCGAGGTGTTGCTCCCCTGGTTTCCCTGAAATGACTATCAGCGCGCATGTCGCGCTGTCGTCATTTCAGTGAAACCGAAACTGAAATGAGCCAAGAGGCTCATTTCAGTTTCACTTTCCACGTGCTCAGGGGGCTATCTCAGCCCCCCGAGCACGTAGAAAGACGGGAGAGGTATCATTAGAAAGGGGAGAATCTCCCCTCCCTAGTGGATCCCTGCTTGGGGATCGCCCCAGGAGGGCGATCCCCAAGCAGGGATCCACCCACTAGACACCAGGGAGGGGGGAGCGGCCCCTTGGGCAAGGGCCTTTGCTCCCCCCATATTTTTTTGGGCACAAGTCTTTCTGCCCCCCCTGGGGGGCAGAAAGGCCACTAGAAACCAGGGATTTTTTTTTAATTGATGTTGGGGTGGGGGCTGCCCAAAAAGGGCATGCAAATGCCCCCACCCCCAGAGATATGTCAGTCTTTCTACCCCCCCGGGGGGCAGAAAGCCCACTAGAACCCACCCCCCCCCCCCAAAAAAATGCAAGTCTTTCTGCCCCCCCGGAGGCATATTGGGGCAACAGCCCCATATCTGCCCCCCCGGGGGGGGCAAAAAGCCCACTAGGCCTCAGGAAATATTTTTTTTTTAAATTCAGGGGTGAGGTCAGCCCAGAATGGGCATGCAAATGCCCACACTTCCCCCCCCAAAAATGCGACAGTCTTTCTGTCCCCCCGGGGGGGGCAGTGGCCCCTGATCTGCCCGGGGAGGGGGGGGGGCAGAAAGCCCACCAGGCGCCAGCGATTACGCTGGCTTTTTTTATGCATGGGGGTGGGGGCTGCCCAGATTGGGCATACCAATGACCCCACCCCCCAAAAAATATCAGGGCAAACACCCCCCCCCCTCCCCCCCTTTATTCTCCCACCGGGGCGGCAGAAAGCCCACTGGGCACAGACTTGTTTTTAGCAATGTGCCTACCTGTGGATTTTGGGCCCTAGCGCAGCCGGCACCTAGGGAAACCCAGCAAACCTATACATTTCTGAAAATTAGACACCCAGGGGAATACAGGATGGGGTGACTTGTCTGGCTCTCACCAGTTTCTGTTACCCAGAATTCCTTGCAAACCTCAAACTTTGTCAAACAAAACATTTTCCTCACATTTTTGTGGTGGAACGTTCTGGAATCTGCGTGGATCCACAAAATTCCACCCACCCCGCATTCCCCAAAGTCTTCCAAGAAAAATGGTACCTCACTTGTGTGGGTAGGCCTAGTGCCCGTGACAGGAAACGGCCCAAAACGCAATGTGGACATACCACATTTTCATAGTGAAAACTGACCCATTTTTTGCAAAGTGCCTAGCTGTAGATTTTGAACCCTAGCTCTGCCGACACCTAGGGAAACCTAGCAAACCTATATATTTTGTTCCCATTTCAGAAATAAATAGGTGACTTTCATACCGATTTTTCCCTGTTTATATTTTTCCAAATGAATTGCTATATACCTGGTACACAATAAAAAACCATTGCAAGACGCTGCTCAGTTATTGGCTCTGGGTTCCTCAGGTTCTTGGTGAACCTACAAGTCCTATATATCCCCACAACCAGAAGGGTCCAGCGGATGTAGCGGTATATTGCTTTCAAACATCTGTCATACTTAGTAGAAGTTACAGGTGAAAACGTTGGCACAAATGGCTGTTTTTCTTTTTAACTCATTTTCAATTTTTCTATTTTCAACTGTTAGTTTCTATACGAAAACCTTGAAGGATCTACACAAATGACCCCTTGCTGTATTCAAAATTTTGTCTACTTTTCAGAAATGTATAGCTTTCCAGGATCCATCATTGCTTTCATACCCATTTTTTTACCATTAACTGGAAGGAGGTTGAAAGCACAAAAATAGCAAAAATAGGCTATGTCCCAGAAAAATGCCAAAACTGTGTAAAAAGTTTGGTTTTCTGACAAAAGTCTGCTTGTCCCTGAAAGCTGGGAAGATGGTGATTTCAGCACCACAACCCCTTTGTTGATACCATTTGCAGGGAAAAACCAGATGCTTTCATCTGTAGCCCTTTTTTCCCATTTTTCCCCCCAAAAACTGAATTTAGCTGTATTTGGTCTAATTTCTGGGTCCCCTCCAGGGGAATCCACAAACCCTGGGTACCTTTAGAATCCCTGTGATGTTGGAAGAAAAGGACGCAAATTTGGTGTGGATACCTTGTGGTCAAAAAGTTACAGGGGCCTAAGCGCGAACTACCCCAAATAGCCCCAAAAAAAAAGCTTAGCACAGGGGGGGGAAAAGGCCTAGCAGCGAAGGGGATAAAGGAACATGTCAAATAAATTTCTGTGATTTCCAAAGTGTGTCAACCGACCAGTATTTTGGTTTACTGGTTTCTTTCTGAGATGTAACTGTATCCAGATAAATGACATACCAACGGCTCTACACCTAAAACCTTTCACTATGATTGGCTTTGTCAATGGGTGTTAGCCGTTTAAAATGATTTGTTATAAATAACATTGGAAATGTTTCAATTCTGAAATAGTGAGTCTGTGAATTAGATAGCATTGAGGCCTGTGGAAGGAGTTTTGGCCTTCAGTTGTGTGCTTTGTTAGATATGTATCCTCTTTTTCTCTGCATAGCTTGTCCATCTGCACATATTCAACCTCCTCTTTCCTCTTCAACACGCTCTTTTCACTCTTCCCTGAATGCACTTCCTTGCATCTGTCACTTCACTGCCCCCAAGCATACACTGCACTCCCCCAAATTTAAGCACTTTATTTTCTCATATTTTGACGTCTGTGTACCCCTTTACACACACATCCACAGAATTTCAGTGGCAAACGGAATAAACATTGTTCTATGTGCTCAGCAGAGAGGCCAACCCACTGACACGCATTTGATTTGGCTTCAGCCTTAGCGCCGGCGCGCTCAATCAAAGCCCCCCATAAACAGCTGGCATGGCTAAAGCCTCAAAGTATGCACAGAAAAAATACAGATAAACATTATAAAATAGCTAACTCTTGGGGAATGCAAGATTAAGTAAAGTATAAGAAATAAGAGGAACTAAATTACTGAAATGTAATGCCTCCACGTTTTTAACCTTCATTGTTTGCAAGTAAATCCATGTTTTTGGCATCAGTGTTAACTTGGGGGCATGAAGCCACGGGCAGTTTTAATATCGCCCATCGGAGAACTGTCCACTGTAATCCCATATTTCTCGCCTTGCTTGACTCGGATATTTGGATGAACTTTGCAAGAAAACAAGAACGAACTCTGCTTGTTATTTGGATCCATTTCGCGGTGGAACAAATGCTGCAGCTCCACTTATAACTGGGCCAGCTACTTACAGTCGAGGCCTGGGGTGTCACAGTGGGGGAGGCTAGCGTGATGAGGGGTCTCAGCACAATATACATAACACAACTTTAGCTTGCAAACACGTACCATTACCCAGAACAAGGCACCGAATCAGATGTGCTTGCATCCACTCTCACGTATGACGAAAGGGTGGGATCTACGCCTTTGAATGACGGACGTCTGAAGTCACGCAGGGGTGAAGTCTCCCTCGCCCGAAACCATGACGCTAATTGCGTCACTGGCCTACAGAGTGCATGCAACCATAGACCGAATGGCAATGAAGGGCTTTAAAACAGAAATCCCTGCGTCCTGCATCACAGTTCCGAAAGTTGATTTACTGCCTAACTTCCGTCTCCTGCTTCAGAGCGAGGCGGGGCAGGCAGCCTAAAACACACAGTCCAGACTTAAATACATCGATTTACTTAGAGATACAATCGTATTTCTAAATACATCGATCTATGTTCATCAATATGCTATGTAAATGTGTAGGAATTTCAGAGGGGCGCACAGCCCTAATGGAGAAACCGCCCCCGCGTTTCCTGTCTATCAACCAGGAGGGTAAAGTCTATTGTTAATCGCCCTTTATCCCCTCAGGAGATGGAACCCTTTGGTGTTGGTGGGGTGGTGGAAGAAAGGCTGTGGGACTCTTCTCAGTGGCAACCAGACATGGGAACAAAGTCTAACGGACCCAACTGTGCATTAAGGAAAATGAAACCTAATGAACAATTCTTCAGCTGTGCAGCAAAAAACATCGTTGTCATATGCCAGAAGGGGGGGAAAAGGGGGAGGAGTACCATGGGGACTGAGGACGTTCTGTTGTATTCCTCTTAGGGTGTCCATAAACGGGCTTTCCAGTATCATGTCCTTATATAGGCACAATTCGCCCTGCCCTTATATAGGCATAAAATCCCAGCCCTTATTTAGGCATTAAACCGTGCACTCCAAATACAGGCATGGTCTCTGACATCCGTCCACCCTAACGTCACAACGAGTTCATGAAGAACAGACCCTTAGGCTGCGGGAGTTTCCCTAGCCCAGGACTATTGATTTCTTCAAGGACTCCTATATTATGCATGAACCATTATTCCTTAGGGGTTCATTCATGACGTCTTTCGCTGTCCGACTCACGTCAATACTAACATTCTTAGGTACTCTCAGGTATAAATATACCTTCCCTAGCCCCTGTAAATCAGAGGAGACCTCGACTTCAGAGGAGCCCGTTTCCCGGCCTGACGCACTGAGAAGACGCTGTCATCCCTGCACGCAGAGAGTCCAGCTTCCAGTGATCTAACTTCCCTTGCGGGGTGTTGGAGTTCGAGTCTGGCAAAGAGATTCCTACCTCTCTCATTCTTCAGGTATGGAGCTGACAAGAACCTAGAGGGACTCTTGGCATACTAGGCATACTAAGCTTAACATACTCTTAGTATACCATAGTAAGGAATACTTCACCTACTTCCTACCTCTCCCTACACCTAGGTTAGGTTAGGTACATTGGGGTAGAACTAGATTAGAAACGCATCGTATGAGTACTCGCATTTTTAGTCTGTTATTTATGTAAATGCATATATACTAAAAGATAATGCTCTCGCAGTATTATTTATTTCTACTGCTCACACTGTACATTATTTATCTCGCATACTGTCTTGTGATAGTAACAGCACATTTTACTTACACCAGAAACAAGACTGTTCAATAAATCTTTTATTGAAACGCCCGTCTATTTCTTTCTGTGTAACTTGGAGAAAACTAAGCATGCACGATTGAGCTGAGTGAAATAGTTATCTATTGTTTCCACGACTCTGGGACACGTTCTGATTCTAAAGGGAAACAAAGTGGTCATGTTTTGCGGCTGCCAGAAACTACTCCCTTCTTGATATCCAAGGAGTTTCTAGTGGCCTCTGAGCTAGCTGGCACAAGTAATTAAGTTTAATATACTCGATAGGGACATACTGACCTTAGTCCTATGTCAAACCTATAGGATATATTATTCCAATGCGCAGAGCCTATTAGGGAAATAGGAGCTACACTACTTGGCGCCCAACGGTTTGGTAAGGCGGTAATTCAACGTTAGATACTGAGTAACTCAGCCGTGCTTTTTCTCTCAAGAGACCCCTACCCATATACTCCAAAAGTCGTCTGGAGTGGGCAGGGTTACGTATCCACCATGGCTACATAGGGAAACACCCTATATATTAGCGGTTTGGTTTGCTCAACGTTGAAGGATACAGTGTTCCAAAATATTGTGCACCTAATCTTTGTTTCCTTGAAACTTGTTCTACGTTTTTCAAAAAACAAAAATGCCTGACTCCGACAATGAAGCCGGAAACGGTGGAGCTGCGGCTGATCCAGCCCAAGCAACAGTTTTTAATATTACAGGTTTAAATGAAACCGAGGAGGGTGTTATAGACATCCCTCAAAACTTAAGAAGAGCCATCACTCTAAAACTTATAAAACATGGCCTACCACCAAGAGGCGGTAGAGCAGTTTTCGTGATAGAGGCACATGAATCCTTTCAGACAGAGGTATTCTATTCATGGGTAATATTGCCTGAATCCAATTCAGTAACACACATGTTTCACTTCTACAAAGAAGATGATCCACCAGAGGAATACATTCCTTTCGAGGATATTGAAATTCCATTAACATACCAGGAGCATCAGCTCTGGTTTAAAGGCGCCCTAAAACATCACAAAAATATAACTAGGCTCGGTCCACTAGGTAGACCAGGAGCAACATGGCCGATTCTAGCCGGCTACACACCTCATCCCGACATTGAAGAAATGTCAAACGAGGAACTACTTACTCAAATCACAGAGTTAATAAAAATTTACAGACAATTGGTCCAATATGTCATGCGGACTTTCACAGTCCAGCAACCATTAACAATTCCAAATCAAACTCCTCACCAGGGGAATACACTAAAAATTACACCACAGACTCTATACGCAGTCATGGGTAAAATGCCCACAAAACGTGAGCAAATTCCATTTTGGATAGCTCAAAAAATTACTCAAATCGAAGCAGTATTTCCAAATACTAGCCCGTATGAGAAACACAGAATACTGACAATCAGTTTACCAATGGGGATCACACCACAACTGGAAGACTGCACCACATGGGGCTCAGTCTTTGCTGCCATCTATACCAAAACACATGGCATTCCGTCAATTGCGGTAATACCCGATGTCCTGAAACAAATTCAAAATGAATACGGGGCAGAGCCTGCTCTAAATTTAGGTATGAAATTACTGAAAAATTTCGACCAGGTCTCAACGATAATATTATCTAATATTAAAGGGGAGGCAGCAGCAGTGGCGATCCGCCAAAAATTAAGGGAATTCGATGTTACAGAACATCAAACAGAGCTACCCAGAATAATAGAACAATCTTATGCAGAATTAGGCAGAGATAGTTTGGGTGGAAGACCAGTGAAGCCGAAGCTATCTGAAAGTCCTGAGAAGGACTCAATTAAACAAACTCCTACATCTTCTAAAAAGAAGTGGGAAACTACTAAACAAAATTCAAATGAGAAACGTTCTCAATCCCGAGGTAGGTCTCCTCAAAAGGAGCCCTCTGAAAGGTGGTATAACCTCAGGAATAGGGATAATTTGAGAAAACCTGACCGGTATCAAGATACTGATACACGTTCCTCTCGTCCCTTTCAGATCTCATCACAGACTTCGGAAAGAAGAGGACGATCAGAACATAGAGAAGAACGCGTGAAATCGAAAGACGACAAACACGCTCCAAAAACTAAAGCAAAACCTCAATTCTCCAAAAAGAAAGTAGCAGGTCTGAAAATCAGACATGCCGAGAATACTGAGAACACAACTCAAGAACGGAGAATGGGCTCAGACAATGCTGGACAGTGCAGCAGAAGTCACAATAGTTCGCCAGAACCTGAAGGAACTTCTGGAGATAGTGGACTTGAATGAGTACATTACAGTCGAGACTGTAGACACCAGGGTTAGTACTCCACAAAAGTTGTATGAAATAACTCTCCGGATGGAGGGAGACCAACCTAGACAGGTGAAAGCACTTTTTTGGGAACGACTCTCAAAGGGCTATGACATACTTCTAGCAGAAAAGGACTGGCCACCACAATTTGTCAGGGAGTGCCCAGACGGCGAGGACATTATTATGCCTGCCTTCTCCAACCATATTCCAATTCACCTAAAATATACATATGCCAGGAAATGGGCAGTGGCCCAGGCCCCAGCATTATATAAAAATCATGTAGGATAGGATGAGGACTCACCTCACCATAAAATACATCTGAAACATGAACCAACTGCACAACGGCAGTACCCAATAAAGCAAGAAGCTAAAAAACAGGTCAGGGAGATCTTAGATCAACTTGAATATCAAGGGGTGATTGAAACATGCACCTCCTCAATGAACAATCCTTTGTTTCCTGTCTCCAAACCAGACAAGACATATCGTCTAGTTTTGGACTACAGACACCTAAACACTTGTTCTAAAACTTTTGCAGTGCAAAATGCACATAGCACAGCATTAATGAATAACATTGTGCGTAAAAATATAAAACAACATTAGACATCTCAAATGGTTTCTTTTGTCAAAACATAGCACCTGAAAGCAGGTACTTAACAGCATTCTCCATAATGGGGACCCAGCGTCACTTTTGTCGACTTCCACAAGGGTTCAAGAACAGCCCAGGTTTATTCTCAGCGAGGGTAACTGAGTTACTACAAATTTATGACAATGAGGCATTGTCCTATGTCGATGACATCTATCTGACAGACGATGACCTGGAAAAAAACTTGAACAGGGTGAGCACCATTATACTGGGTTTCGCCTCTGAGGGCTACAAGTTCAACTTTAAAAAGTCCAGAATTGCCCATCTCAATGTCCTATTTCTAGGATATGAGCTTTCAAGTGAAGGCAAGAGCTTGGCAGCTAACTTTCTAGAGAAATGTGCGCTGCTCCAACCTCCAAAAACGCTAAAAAACTTACAATCCATTCTGGGTTTCCTAAACTTTGGAAGAACATACATTCTAAATTACGCAGAAACGGTTAAACCTCTCTACGCATTAATCAAACCTGATTTTTCGATCAGAAACTGGACACAGGAACACACAGAAATCTTGCGTTCACTACAGGCTAACATGTTAGCAACAAATCACTTACAAACACGCGTAAGTCAACGCAATTTGGTGATCCGAATAATTTCGGGTCAATGCGGATTCACCTACTTAACCTTCAATGAGGGTGAGAAAATACCAATCGCATACAAATCTCATTTGTACACACAAGCGGAAATGCGCTTCAGTTCAACTGAAAAAATTCTGACAGCAGTTCAAACCGCTGTAGCAAAAGAAAGAGCCTTAGCCCAAGGGAAACGCATTATTGTCGTAACCCCGGTACCAGCTTTAGAAGCGGTCACAAAAGCAAGCATTCCAAATGCTAAAGCATTACATCCAAGATGGATACAATGGGTTAATTCTCTTGCTGCAACAGATGTTGAATATGTTTTTGATCCAGATTTAAAAACACAAGCATTCCTGCAATATGAACAAGAATGTCCTCTGCCTACTGAAATTCTGCCTCTCGATCAGTACGAATTCATAATTTACACTGACTGGATCAGCACAACCCGCAACAGGGAGTAAGCAAGCTTACAGTGCAGCGTGTGCAATCGTTAAAGGTCGCATGCGAAATGGTATCTTCAGACCTATTGTCACAAAAACTCAGTCTCTAGGAGATTGTACAGCTCAGCGAGCTGAACTACAAGCATTCAAACTGGCACTTGAAAGTACAGATCGAGAATTCCCCACACACATAGTGTGCGATTCCTTTTACTGTGTTCAGTCGTATAATGAATATATACAAAACTGGCTTGAAAATGGTTTCAAAGATACGAAAGGTGGCACAATAAAGCACAAAATGCTTTGGGAACAAGTAGTTCAGTTGAAAAACGAACTACCAAAGGCTCACGTGATCCACACACTGAGTCATCAACGTGATGGCGTTCACGTTGCAGGGAATTCATTGGCTGACTAAGCCGCAAAGGGGGCTGTTCAGACGGCTTCCGTAGCTGCGATCACTCGTTCAAAAACAAAAATAGACGGTGAGATAATGTTGGCTGTCAATGCTTCAAGCAAAGGCAGCAGTGCAGCGTTACCAAAAATGTTTCCACTCAAGTACTCTTATGTAATTGATGCGAACAACGTTCCTTTTGCTCGAATCCCTGGAGTGGGGGATAGGGTAATTCCAAACAAGGAACGCAGATTAGGACTAATCCTAGCAGCACACGTAGGGATAGCTTCTGCCCATGCAGGTGTTTCAGCGACAGTGTCTTTACTCAAGCAAAGATATTGGTGGCCTGGCATTCGGAAACACTAAAAACTATGTTTTAGAATGTGATATTTGCCAACAGATGAGTCTCAACAGTGAAACGTCCTGCGCAGACACCCTTGTTAATTTCAGACAAACCATTAGCTTGTGTTTACTGGACCACTGCGGTCCCTTGCAAAGGGACGGTAACTATAAATATATCATGGTTGCAGTGGATTCATGCTCTAGGTTCCTATGGTTATGGCCTCAGCGCTCAGCTGACGCTCGAACTGTTATAAAAGATTTGCGAGTCTTTATCGGCACATACGCAATAGGCACGCTACATTCTGACCAGGGTCCTGCGTTTAGCTCTCGGGCTTACCAAGAAGCCATGGCCAGTCTGGGCGTTGTATTGCGGTACTCCTCTCCATTCCATCCTGAGGGAAATTCGGTTGTGGAAAGGAAAAACCGGGACATAAAGCAGTCTATAACAGCTAGGGTATTAGGTTCGGGTGATGGGTGGATCAAACACCTTAATGGGGTCCAACGCTCATTGAATAATCTGCCAAGAAGTTCTCTAGGGGGGGTCACTCCATATGAGGTCCTATTTGGGACAAGAATGTGGGTACCAGACCTTGAACACGTAGGCACAGTGATGGAAAATAAACCGTTTGATATCAAAGATCGTTTGGCTGTTTTACAGGAACTGAATGAGTTAAGAACGAAACAAAGCAACGTATTCCTACAGCCAACCACCACTGGGGAAAAACCGGCGGTCCCAGCAAGGCCTGTCTGGATTCCAAAAGTTGGGGATCTAGTCAGAGAAAAAATTGCGGACAAGAAGGAATTTGGACCTTCTTACAGACAACCAGTACCTGTCCTAGCAGTTCAAGGAACAAGAACAGTACTTCTGCCGCCCCTTGCTGGAAGAAAGTCGAAAAGATTTGTGTCCATCGACCTGATCAAACCACAGTATGTGGCCAATACTAAATTGTAGGCCTTGTGGACTCCGACCTAGTAGCAGACGCACTCCTCTCGCTACTATCCAAGAGGTTCAGACTGAAAGACTGATAACAATCGAGAATTCAGCTGTAACAGATGGAGGACTAAGCAACAACGCTATGGAACTCATCCCTCTTGAACACCAAGTAACAGTTCGTCCAAATACACCTGTCTACACCAATGTAGCAAGTGATGAACTGGTTCCAGTGATTTCTACCAATCCTGATGCAATTCCAACAATTGACAGAACTGCTTCTGGCTATTTCATTAACTTTGATACGTTCTCAGAAGATCCGAGTGAACCTGAAACGACGCCAGCATCATTCAAATTCAAGCAGCAAGTACAAGACTTTCTTCACTTTCTGAAAAAGACTTATTTGGTTTCTCCATGGATTGAACTCTGGATTATATCTGGACTTTTTGTTTTCCTGCTCTGGCTAGCTTTGGTTACAACTGTGAGCGTGCTAATAAGTGGCAGATACATCCATGTGAACACTGAAAGAAAAGGCGTGAACGTACTTTTGAAACCTCATAAATCTTCCCATTGTGAAGCAAGAGACTTGTCATCAGTGAACATCACAGCTGTTCCTATACAGGATGGTATAGTGTGGGACAAAACAGATTTTGACATCTTCGGCCCGACGGAACAATTGAACATTCCACATTTGTTTAAAATTTCACTAAGTGATCTAATTTCGTCCAGTACCTATTCTGATGATTGGGACTTTGAGACTGTTAATGACATAATGTTTGACCTAGAAAAATCTGCTGCATTTTCTAAAAATGAATATTTAGAGGGTTCATCAGACTATGAACAACTGTATTGTTATAACCACTATGGTCATCATTATTTGCATAAATCTGCATATCCAAGAAATGTGTTTATGTTTAACCAATGGGAACATTGTCCTACACCACCTAAAGGTAGTTCAAAAACATTTGCCAACAAGTTTCCATATTTTTCAGGTTACAATACATCTGATCCAGAAATGTTTTACTATAAAAATGTAAACAAGACAGGACTGAAAATTATGTTAACTAATACAAAACAGATTTACTCTGCATTATTTAATGCCCAACTGTCTAGACAGGGTTTCGACTTTTGGAAAGACACAATAGACACAAAAACTGTCTGGGGTACTAAAGACTGGCAAGTGCAGGGGAAAGAAGCTTTATTTAGAGCCTGTATCATCCCTGAACAAATAATGTTTTTGAATGAAACCATCCAACAAACATCTTGTCTTGGATTAGCCAAGATCAAGGAGATGAACACACCTTCTGTACCAACACCTGTAAGTGATAACGATACACAGGCAGTGGTGACAGTTGACAATATACTACAAGTCAACAGATCTAATCCTGATTGGAAAAAATGGTTGATCTGGCCCACAGACACGAATAACTGTCAGGAAAGATTCCTGAATAAAACTCAGGGCTTTACTATTAATAGGCCAGACCCAAGATATGTCCAAAGACCACATCCGGGGTTAGTAACAACATACAGTGTAGGAAAATTATGCCTCGATTGGCTGCATAAGTCTACACTACAGGATGTGAAACAACACTTAACCTTACTTAAAAAGGACGCAGACCTTAGGGAATTCTTGCTTGGACCAAGAAAACCGCGTCAAAAACGTTTCATATATGCCGGCATTTATGCTGCCTATAATGAAGCATGGAAAGTATCACAGATGGAGGCCGCAGAACGAATACGTGAACTTGATCGTATTAATTTAGAGAAAACACTCTCTGTGGTCGACAATGGGTTAACAACTTTGTCCTCCAGAATATATTCATTGGATGGCATTGTATCCTCTGCTATCGACATACTAGAACAAGATTTGGCGATGTTACAGCAAGGCCAGTCTCAATTACGTTCTATTGTGTTATTAAGCTGGACGCTGCAATCTTTGCGAGCGGGCTATGTGCCATGGCGTTTCATCAACACATCGGCTCTGTTTGCAGAATACAATCTAACTGATAAACAGATCGAACTGGCACAAAGAGGAGCAAAGTATACAGTGCATAGCATTGAAAAACTGGAAAAGTTACCATTCACAGTGGCAGAAAAACCAGCTACAGAGTGGCTTATTCATGGCAAAATAACATTACCTGTGAGTACTTTTCAGTTTCAGTATTGCCTCAGACAAATGCAAGCAGGCAAATATGAAAGGTTGGGTAAGGAATACATTAAGACATCTTGGGATTTACCGTATACATATAGATGTTGGAGTGGGGATCGTGAAGTGTTTTTGAGCGGTACACACTGTAAACGTGCACTGAGCGGTTCACTTATATGTCAGGACATTTCTTTACACGGGGCTTGTAATGGTTCTGTGGCAAATTTGTCTTGCCATCAGCAGGGTACACCAGCTGCTGTGATTAATCCAACGTTTGGACAACTTTCTAATGGGAGTTACCTCATGTTGAATGATCAGAGTTGCTGCGGCATGCTGCCAGGCATCCCATATCTAGTAATGGTCAACTCCAGGGTCACTTGCTGTATGCAAGTATTGTTTGCCCCAATAGACACAGTCAGGGAGTCGCCTCTATGGCCTTCGCTGAACGTCTCTTTTATAAGATTTGATACTTTGAGCAGAATGAAAGCCATGCTTTTACAGCAAACAGTGCCTTTGACCTCGGCCAAAGAAACCTATGATCTACAAGTAGCAAGGACTTCGGCAGAGATAAAGACTTTAATACGTACAAACTGCCCTATACATTTCGTAGAAATGATAGGACGTATCTTCAATATGTCTGATACAACCGGAATTGTACATATATTTAAGAGCATCTGCTCCGGTCTGTTAGCACCTTTCCAGGCAATACTCTGAATCATCCCGAACTTTGCACATTCGGTGTTTGGTGGCATACCATTAATTCTAGCACTTGTTGCCGGAATTCTATTTCTCTTCCTGCTATTGCGCTATGGCCAGCCTATTCGCAGACATCACTCCGAGCGAAATGGAGAAAGCTCTCCTTGAACGAAAGTGTCGTGAGCGAATAGTACAGCTATTGGGCATGACTCTTCTACGGGACCTGAATACAACTTGGTTCCTGTCATTCAGACCAATCTGGCAAGATTGCATCTTACCTGTTCTACGATGCCTGCTATGCGGTGAAGAATGCGTGTTGGACACCCGTCTAACATTTCCATCAGCAACGCCAACGGATTTCGATACTCTGCTGGTCCCGATAACGGCCCATGCTCTGTGTTGTCTCCAGAGGCTACCAATCCTGATGTCAGCATTCATTGAGATCTCTCAGACGCTTCCGGCTGCTGCTGAGGTACGAGAAAGATCTACAGGCACACAGGTAACAACGGACGCGAACATTGCTGCGGCAACCTATGCTGGAAGCGATGCTTCCCATCTCTGTGCAATTAATCTACTACACGAGGTGTTCCAACTGACACCAACTACAGTGGATGATGTTTTGTCTATAGAAATAGATGATCTCATGTTTACACCAGACCCGTAAACTGACTCTGATTCAGCATACAGTGTTCCAGAGATGCAGTAACAATTTGGCCTTCATTTTTCAAAACAACTTGGAACTCTACCAAAATTGAACTTTTTCCCATTTTTCGAACGAAAATGGCACTTCCATCTGCTTAAAGTAGAACTAGCCTTATAATACAGACTTCAAGGTACTTCCACGGACACTTAGTCAGCTTGTGTGTCTAAAACAGTTCATTAATTTTCATGACATGAAATGACTTTGATTTTTGAACAACTTATCGATCATTTTCTGTCACATGTAAATATTACTGCTTATTTCATTCCAATTGCATTTATTTTCGAACTTTATGCCTGAAATGAAAAGCATTTGCTTCAAATGTACAGTACCTTTTGCATTTTTTACTATGTTTTTTAATGCTTTTAAGAAATATTTTTAAATATGCGGTACTCCATTTAATGTTTAGCATTTTAAATGTTTAGCATTTTAGTATTATCGTACACACGAAAGTGGAGTGGGTGTTGTATTCCTCTTAGGGTGTCCATAAACGGGCTTTCCAGTATCATGTCCTTATATAGGCACAATTCGCCCTGCCCTTATATAGGCATAAAATCCCAGCCCTTATTTAGGCATTAAACCGTGCACTCCAAATACAGGCATGGTCTCTGACATCCGTCCACCCTAACGTCACAACGAGTTCATGAAGAACAGACCCTTAGGCTGCGGGAGTTTCCCTAGCCCAGGACTATTGATTTCTTCAAGGACTCATATATTATGCATGAACCATTATTCCTTAGGGGTTCATTCATGACGTCTTTCGCTGTCCGACTCACGTCAATACTAACATTCTTAGGTACTCTCAGGTATAAATATACCTTCCCTAGCCCCTGTAAATCAGAGGAGACCTCGACTTCAGAGGAGCCCGTTTCCCGGCCTGACGCACTGAGAAGACGCTGTCATCCCTGCACGCAGAGAGTCCAGCTTCCAGTGATCTGACTTCCCTTGCGGGGTGTTGGAGTTCGAGTCTGGCAAAGAGATTCCTACCTCTCTCATTCTTCAGGTATGGAGCTGACAAGAACCTAGAGGGACTCTTGGCATACTAGGCATACTAGGCTTAACATACTCTTAGTATACCATAGTAAGGAATACTTCACCTACTTCATACCTCTCCCTACACCTAGGTTAGGTTAGGTACATTGGGGTAGAACTAGATTAGAAACGCATCGTATGAGTACTCGCATTTTTAGTCTGTGTTATTTATGTAAATGCATATATACTAAAAGATAATGCTATCGCAGTATTATTTATTTCTACTGCTCACACTGTACATTATTTATCTTGCATACTGTCTTGTGATCGTAACAGCACATTTTACTTACACCAGAAACAAGACTGTTCAATAAATCTTTTATTGAAACGCCTGTCTATTTCTTTCTGTGTAACTTGGAGAAAACTAAGCATGCACGATTGAGCTGAGTGAAATAGTTATCTATTGTTTCCACGACTCTGGGACACGTTCTAATTCTAAAGGGAAACAAAGTGGTCATGTTTTGCGGCTGCCAGAAACTACTCCCTTCTTGTTATCCAAGGAGTTTCTAGTGGCCTCTGAGCTAGCAGGCACAAGTAATTAAGTTTAATATACTCGATAGGGACATACTGACCGTAGTCCTATGTCAAACCTATAGGATATATTATTCCAATGCGCAGAGCCTATTAGGGAAATAGGAGCTACACTACAGTTCTCTGTGGTACAGCTCATCCGTGTCCGAGGCTCTACTGTGTACCATGTGAAGCATTTACTCAAACAAGTGGAAAGTACGAAGTCTGGGCGGGAGGAAGCAGAGGTATTCTACCCGGGACATGTAGTCAATCCAGGGCTGCCAGAGGTGTGTGATTTTTTTTGGGGGGAGTGAGAGTTTATGGGACAGTTGCTCCATGGCTAGGGTGTGCCAGAGTGCGGACGTGAAGTCGGGATTGTGTGCTTTCTGGGTGTTCAGAAAGGGGAACATAGTCAAGCCTCTCCCAATTGCTAGCCTGTTCCATATGTCAAGGACTGTCTGGGTCGTTATGTGCACGTTACGGGGACTCTGCTGTTTCGGGAGCCAGGCCAGGTCCTACAGTGTTCTACAGGCCACCACCCGGTCCATATGTAGCCAGTGCTTTTTGCTCTCTGACCACCCACTCAGATGTAGCTCAAATGGGCTGCCCAGTAGTAATTTAGAAGATGTGAGCAGGCAAGGCCCTGGTGGATCCTTGGGAGCATGACATTAGAGATGCAGGGTTGTTTCCCTTTCCAAATAAAATATCGGAGATCTCTTTGCATACCCATGATGTCCTCTGTGGGCATGGGGATGGAAAACGTCTGGAAGAGGTCAAGCAGTCTGGGGAGGATATTAATTTTTACAATGTTTATGCAACCTAGCTAGTGTAGCGTCCTCCCCGGGCTGATTACCCGCCAATGACTACACCACACACTGACCTTAGTATAACATGTCTTTATTCTTTTGCGTGTAACTGCGAACTTCATATTCTAAACCTGCATTCACTTCACTATGCTCTAACACTTGGTCTTAGTTCTACAAAGTCCATCAGGAGCCAAAAGGGTTCCATCATTGCTAACTCACATGACACTACAGCCACGAAACGATGAGGGGCCTCCAGCGTCTAAGATTTTCCAGGATGGCTCGGCGATAGTGCTGGCAATTGGACCGAGTCCATGTCTGTAGGTAGTTGGTGATGGTAAGGCTAAGATATTGGATGGAATGAGTCGCCCAATGCAAGGGGGCTAGCCCCTGGAGGCCCAGGAGCAATTCTTACAGGAAAGGGGACTCCGGCTCTTCCAGGGCAAGCATTAGATTGTCCAAAGAGTAGGACTTTATGGTTGTGCCCTCCAAAGGGAGTGCCAGTTATGGTCCTTGCCTGCCTTAGGTGGCTAGCCAGAGGCTCCACCACGAGGGCGTAGAGCAAGAGGGATTAGGGGCAAGCCTGACGGGTGCCTCAATGTAGTGTGAAGGGTTGGGTAGCCTCGCCATTTACTTGGATGGTTGTAGTAGCCGCTGGATAGGAAGCTATCATTTTGCTAATAATGTTGAGGCCCAGACCAATCTTGTGGATAACCACGGAAAGAAGGCCCAGCTCACCCTATCAAATTCCTTTTTTGCATCCAGGGAAAGAAAGAAAAAGCAGGGATGGTGTGCATATGGGCCTTTTCCACCAAATGGGCAAGACATCCAATATTGTCAGGACCTTGTCTATGCTGAACCAACTTAGTCAGGGTCTATCAGACCCGGCAGAAGGGACTCCAGCTGGTTTCCCAACATTTTAGTGTAAATCTTAGCGTCTGTATTCAACAATGCTATTGGTCAATAGGCTGAGCATGGGTATGGGCTTTGCCAGGCTTGGGAATTATTGTGATTTCGGCAGAGGACATTGTTGGCATGAGGCCAGTGGTGCGAGTTACAGAGCCTGAGCAGGTGATCTTTCAGGTGACCGAAGAAGACTATAGAAGGTAGCCGGAAAGCTGCCTGGGCCCGGAGATTTCCCCAAGGGGAGCTCCCTGAGAGCTATACTAAGTTCTGTTGCTGTGAATGGCACTTCTAGTTCCTGAGTGGACTGAGGGTCTAAGGGTGGTCAGGGACAGTCCTGGCGATAGGAGTCAGTTGTGGATTGGTCTTCCCCCATTGCTAGTGTAGAGGAGCTCTATAGTAGGCCCAGAAGGCCTCTTTCTTGTCAGACTGTCGAATAGACCAGCCAGAGGTCTCTAAGTGGATTTTAGCAATATGAGAGTGAGCACATTAATGTCACAACCTGCGGGCCAAGAGGGTGCTCACCTTATCAACCCCGTCATAGTGCTTTTGTTTGAGCGCCAGAAGGGACTGTTCTGCTTTGCTGAACCAGTGCGCTTGTAGTTCGGCCCGCAGCAGAGGCAACTGCCATTTGTAACACACCAAGGTGTGCTGCTTGTCTGTACAGGCCAAGGAGTGGATCTCCTCTGTGACGTTAACTTCCAAGAAGCACTTCAGCTCTAGCTATAGAGATGGAGATGACCCCTCTTAGTTTACTTACAGCCGTCTCAAAGCATATTGGGGGGGTGGGGGGTGTCTGATAGTAAGTTAAGTGCAAAGTATTCAGATATTGCCTCGTTAATAGATGACTGATCTACTGGGTCGCGCAGGAGTTGGGGAGGGGGGCGGGCGAGGGGAGGCATCAGCGGGAGGGGGTTGTAAGGGCACATGTGGAGAGTCCATTTGTTATGGCCATATAAGTTCAATGTGAGTGTGGTCCGAGATGGAGATGTCCGATACCCGGGCAGAGTCTAAACCTCGCATGAGAGTGCGTAAGGAATATGCAGTCGATACGCGAGTAGGAATGGTGTATGTGCGATTAAAAGAGTAGTCTTTCGCATGTGGATGTAGGTAACGCCATGCGTCTACCAGCTCAGCATCCAACAGCTCCCTCCTGAGTAGCCCAGACATAGCTCCCGTACCCTGGAATTGTCCCATATTCCTGTCAAGCTCATGGTCGGAGACTAGGTTTAAATTTCCCCCCCACCGTAAGATACCTCTTAGCAGTGCCTAATTGGTCTTTTAGTACTTTACGAAAAAACACGTCTTGCTCTTGGTTGGGGGCGTATAGGTTAAGGAAGATTGGAATGGTCCACCCCCTCTCAACCGTCAAGGTCAGAAACCGTCTGCTGGGGTCCCTAGAAACTTTTAACAGGTTAAAATAGTAGCCCTCTTTAAATAGGATAGCAACACATAGTGTTTTAGATTCAGTGTATGCCCAATGTTGACAAGGGTATCGGTGGTGGGCCATGCAGTGGCAGCCTTCCCTAAGCAGATGCGTGTACTGCAGAAAGATGGTATTGGGATCTTGCTGGAGAAGATAGCGCCATATTTGCCTATGCTTACTGGGGGAGTTGATCCCTCAGACATTTAGGGACAAGAGCTTAATGTTGGTCAGGGTCCCCATGGTCTACAAGGAACGGGTACTGGCGATGCGGGTATGGGGCCTCTGCTTTCTCCTCCAGTCCCCAGTTCCAATGAAGCGCACAGCCAGGAGAGTAAACAGAAATGGTCTAAACCTAAATAAGTTGAAGGGCCCTACAGGGCCCAACGTGGTGAACCTCCACATCAGTGGACAGATGGGAGGACCTATCAGTCCCTACAGAGATGTCACCCTCGACCGAGCGAAGCCCGGTAAGGGGGCGGGGAGTAGACCAGGACAGCAGTGCCAGGGCAGAAACCTGTGAAGGAATATACAAAAGTGTTAAGAATAAGAAAAAGCAAAAAAAAGTCTGGCCCCAGGTCTGTGGGCCCTGCTGGGGAGTAATTAAGTTTAGTGACCCAATGTACTCCAATATTGCCGTATCGTCTGGTGCAAGTGGTGCTCAGTGCTGATCAGGCGGTATCTGCGGAGGGCTGTGAGAATTCCTGTTTCATGTTGCACAGGTGCGATATAATATCCTTAGTTGCATGAAGGGCTTTAGCTTTGGAGTTGTAGTTGGGACCATGGCCCCAAACCATTTGCCAGATAGAGCGCCATCCATTGAGTCTCTCAGGCTGAGGTTGGGGGGGGGGACGAGGGATCCCAGGTGAGTGACGCCTTAGGCAGGCACAGCATACTTTTGGCCTCCCCCAGAGACCTCACCAGTGTTTGTTTGCCATTCATTTGGAAGAGTAGCCAAAGGGATGAGCCCATTGGTATTTGACACCCTGGTCATTCAGCTTCTCTGTGATAGGCTTGAAATCTTACCTTTTAAGCGTCCGTGAGGAGAGGTCCTGCAAGAGTTGCACCATGTGACTTCAGAAGACAATATCCACTCCCCCCCCCCCCCCCTTGCTGCCAACAAGACTGTTTCCTTGTCCTGGAAGAAATGGACTCTGGTTAGAATGTCAGGGGTGGCGTTGGGGCAGCCAGCCTTGACTGTAATGCGGTGCGCCCTATTGAGGATTTGAGGTTAGTCCTCTGGCCCTCCCCGATGGCCTGCAGCAGGTCTTTGCTGTATGTCATGATGTCCTCCCCTTCCGCACCATGGGAGCCCCCCTAAAACGTATGTTGTTGCGGCGGCTGCTGTTCTTGAGGTCCTCCTGCTTGGCCTGTAGTTCAATCTGCTGTTCCTCTAGTGAGGCCATACATCAACAGTGCATCTCGTGCTCTTCTGCACGCGAGTCCATTGTTTGCTACAGGTCGTCCACTCTAATAATACCCACAGCGGTAACATCTTTCAGTACGTGGATACAGCTGTCAGTCTTTTTTGAGTGAGTCAATCTCAAGGTGAATATCACTCAGGAATTTCTCCATATAGTCCAGCGTGATAGGATGGCAATGGGGACCCCAAGGGTCTGTGGGGGTGGCTCGCCCTTGCTGCTCATATCTGCTGAGGATATAGAACAGAGGGAGACTGAGCTGTCTCTGATAGCTTTTCCCCTTGGCATAGTAAGTAAGTGAGGCTCTGGGGCCAGCTGGCTACTTGAAGGTGGGAGGAGGCTAGCAGCTCCAGAAGGTTCAGGCTATGCCCACTGTGGGTCAGTGCCTCAGTGATATTGCTTGAGCTGTGATCTCTGCAGCTGGGAGGTGCAGAGGTAGGGGTCTGCCAGGATGGCTATGTTACAACGAAGTGGGCTCGATTCTCTCCAGATAGGCCCCTACAGAACAGCACACAAGTTAGTGGAGTAGGGCTAGTCCAGCCTCACAAAACAGGAAGAGGTGGGCCGGGAGACGGGAAGTACAGCAAGTCCAAGCTGTAGGTAGGCCTCGACCCACCCCACTATTTAGAATCTGGAGGAGGTGGGCTGGGGAGAGGATGTGGCCTTACGGCTAGAGCTGCTGACTTTGGAGCTGGGGAACCGGGTTCGAGCCTCTGCGTCGGCTCAGCATCCTGTGATTCTGGACAAATCACTTTATCTCCCTTTGCCTACCAAAAATGAATGTGTCCTTGTGTAATGTAACTGGTGCTCATGTAAAGTGCTCCAGTCCCTTCGGATCGAGTTCGCGCTATATGAAATCTGCAACCAAAAAAAGCACAGTGCTAGATGTGAAATTCTCTGGAGTCAGGCTATGCCCTCCAGCATGAAGGGGGAGAGGGGACCACTCCAGGAGTGCCACCTCCAGTCTGATATACATCAGGTTTATCAGAGCCACGTAAAATAATAGGGTAATGTCATGGATGGGGCCCTATCGAAGCTCCAGAATGTCTGCGCTACCTGGCACCCTACTGCCACCCAGCCCCACCCTCTTGAGTAAAGAGGGCCGCTCACGCTCCCTCACGACGGCAGTCGTGTTCTGGACCCTACAGGCTGCTCCTTCGATGCTCTAGGCTGCCGCCTCATTCAGCCATCACTCGGGCTGAGCACCACACCACCTTCCTGGGCAGGGGGCGAACTTCGTCAGTGGGTGTACGCGCTTGTGGGGGGCACTCCAGAGACTGCCTCCAACGTTTGCTGTGCAAGGCCGGTGGAGCTTGTCTGAAGGCAGGGACCACATGGCAGTCGGAATGTTGGCCGGCTCATCAGGCCTTGGCGCCCCAAAGTTCAGGCTGCTCCCCCACACTCTTCTGCCACAAGAGGAGGGACATGCCTTGGCTGCCTCAGATGCTGGGCGCCACTCTTCTCAATACGGGCTCGTCATCCTCACCGCTCCAGGGCCTTGCTGGCCGCTCCAGGGCCTTGCTGGCGGCACCTTGTCGCCAATGCAAGATGGTGCCTTCACCCTGACTCGCGGGAAAGTCGACCAGCGCTGTTCCCGCTGAGAGGGGACTCTGTGGCAATCGTTGGGCGACAGTGGGTCCTGGCCCTCTCAGGAGTTGCTGCTGCGCGACTGGGCGTTGAGCCGCGAAAGCAAGCTAGAACAGGCTTTAAGGCCCACAAGAACCTGGCGCTCGGACGCGCAGCGTCCTACGCTGTTCCCAGTCAAGCCACTCCCCCATCTCACACTCTTTCAGTTGGTGATTCGGCCAGTGTGACTGGACCCCAGACCCCTGATGAAGTACTAGAGCATCTGCTATCAACTCTCAAGCAGCTGCAAATGCTCTCACTGGGATGAAGCAGTTTGTATTCCAGACTGATTCACATGGAGACTGGACTGGTTGGAGTGATGTGGGTCTACAAGATACTGGTGCTACACTTCTGCCCTGGGGGTCTACATTGTCTCCTTCAGTCATGGTAGTGGACAAAGTATGGCCTGTTTCCCAAAAAAGGGGGCATTTAATTGGGCTTCTGTAATGCGTTGCTGTGTCTTGGAAATGCCATTTTTATGACACATCCTCGTCCATTCTGTTTTTGCCATTCTATAATTGAATAGTGTCTATTTTTCCCATTTGCTTTTTGGTCTGTCTTGAAAATTCAAATAACGTGGCTTATAAAAAAATAAAAAAAATATCTATATATCAAAACGAAATCCCTACGTATCCCAGCCACAGCGGCGCAACACAAGGGCACAGACTCCAGAAGCAAGGATGTAGATGTGTTTCTTTATTCACACATCAAGATCCAAATGACGCGTTTCGGCCGCCAGACATGCGGCCTTGATCACACAGCGCGCTGATAGCAAATGGGTGAAATATATACATGCATGAGCAGTAGTATTTTTTCCATGTTACCATCATGAATAGGCATTTTACCACCTTTGGCCGACTTTCACTGGGGTGCTACTTTACTGCTGGCAGTAAGTCAGAAGTGCATGACACAACTAACTCTACAGACATAGTGAACAGACTCTTAACATCAAATCAACACAGGCCGCTAATGGTGTAACTCAAACAAAACGTTTAAAAAAAAGTTTAAAAAAGTGACTGGAAACCCTCCAATGCTACAACAATATGTATTGGGTGCATAAATGAAAGAATGTGTGTATGTAAGACGTGACGAAATCCCAAAAAAGAAAGTTTATTTATTATTTTTACGGGCCTTATTGGCCAATGGAGAGCATCCGTACTTATTACACTAGGGCCCCGGTGGAAATCCGGAGTCGGAGGTGGCAGTCACTGGTAACTACATGAGATTGGGCTCTATATATATTTCCCGCAATGGCTCAACCTTGCTAGTTTGTTTTTGGCGCTCTACGGCAGTGCGTAGCCCCTCGGCTGAGCCCAACCGACATTCATTAATCACTCTTCCTCTATGAAGGAAAGAAATGGGCCGCACTCCAGGAGTATATACACTGATGTAGCTACTCACCAACCTATGCACTTACACACAATTGACAGACTGATACAGACATTCACACAGATTAATCATTTACCCATGCATTCACTAAGACACGTTTAAGCACTCACTTATACAGTCAGTCACGCACCCACTAAATCATCCATTCAGACACTCATATATCCACTCATTCTTCAATGCACCTTGGTGTGTGTGTGTGTATGTATGTGTGTATATATATATATATATATATATATATATATATATATATATATATATATATATATATATATATATATATTCTTGAACTTTTTAAAAACACTCAGTCACTGGATGATGTCAAGTGATGTCATCAGTGATGTCACTGACCATGTCATGAGTGATGTAATGTGACGTCATCAGCAGTGCATTGCGGGGGCGCGAGTTATAGTTAGCTCTACTAACTATAACGGCCGAATTTCTCTGCTTTTATACGAGTGAAATGTCCAACTAACTATAACGTCCCTGAAACCTGTGGGTTTTTTTCAGTGACTTTCCAAGGTTTTTTAAATGCTAATCCCTAGCTATAAAGTCCCTGAAACCTCCGTTTTTGTGTGTGTGTGTGTGTGTGTGTGTGTGTGTGTGTGTGTGTGTGTGTATATATATATATATGTATATATATATATATATATATATATATATATATATATATATATACAACCGCCAAACGGTGCTTGCGCACCGTAATCGCCTTACCCCTTCCTCTCCTCAGCGGCGGTCCACAGTCAGGGGGCGAGCCTCATAACATCACAACAAACGCCGCTTCCGATGAAGAACAGCTACTGTGGACACAGTTTCCTTTAGAAAGCAGTTTTAATAAATCAACACCAGCTCGACGCGTTGCTGGAAACACTCCCTTGCTCACGAGTACTCGTGAGCAAGGGAGTGTTTCGAAACGCGTCGAGCTGGTGATTGATTTATTAAAACTGCTTTCTAAAGGAAACTGTGTCCACAGTAGCTGTTCTTTATCGGAACGGCGTTTGTTGTGATATATATATTTATATATCACTCTTCTTCTGTAGAAGGAAAGAAATGGGCCGCACTCCAGGAGATTGGATAAATCCTCTTTACTGCCAAAGTTTTAACAAAATAGAATAAAGCAGTCCATGGAACTACAGGACCAATGCGTTTCGGTCTCACTGAGACCTTGATCACGGTAACGCCTCTTGTGTTATCACACCAATTATACATTATCAGTAATCACGTCATTTCCTATTTACACAAGTGTGGCATTGTGGGAGTTGTAGTTTCCACAAAAAGTTACTCATAAGGACTGATTCATAAAATCAAAATAAATGAAATAATGAATTTCACATAACAGTTCAATTTGAAATCAAGATGAAAAATAAATAAAAATAAATGAAAATAGATTAAATTTCATAAGTTGTTACTCCATGTTCAAAATGCATTTGTGATCATTCTTGTAAACTCATTAGAATCTAATTCACATGATTAATTAAATTTCATTAATCTCCCTGATTGCCTAGCCATCTTCATTCTTGATCATTCTTTCATTATTCTCATGATCGGGGTATCCTTAATTATATAACTCACCACATTTTTTTTTTTTTGAGACACCTAAACGTAATACCATGGCAGGAATCATATAAATGAATCACCATGGACGTGGTGTCACTTTATACAAACATTGAACACGAGGTGGGTATCACAGCATGTGAGTACTTTCTGAAGGACAAACATCCATTATGTGCAACATAATGAGATGTTACTTGAAATGATCCGGATGTGTCTGACTGAAAATGTGTTTCTCTTTGGTGAAGAAATCTACAGACAAGTAAAAGGCACAGCGATGGGCTTTTCTTTTAGTCCTAGCTATGCCTGTCTAGCGATGGGCTGGTGGGAGCAAAAATGGGCCTGGAGATTGGACAATGATGGATTCGTCAACAAAACAATATTGTGGCTCAGATTCATTGATGATCTGATGATCATCTGGGATGGATCAAATGAGGACTTCATTGAATATTTCAACATTTTGAACTCCACACCAGCAAATTTCAAATTCACCTATGACATCAGCCAGACAAGGGTAACATTTATAGATACAGAAATTTATATCCAGGATAATCAAATTCATACCACCCTACACCGAAAGGAAACCGCAACAAATGCGACATTGCATGCGGATAGCTTTCACCAGCAATCATTAATCCAAAACATTCTGTACGGCGAATTTCTTCGGATACGCAGAATATGTTCCGAAAACTCAGAATGGGAAAAGCATAGCAAGTCAACGGCGCAAAGATTCAGGAAAAGGGGCTATCCGGCAAAATTCATTTCAAAGGGTTGGAGCAAAAGTGACCAAAAAGAAAAGGGATACACACCTGAAACCAAAAGTAATACCAATACAGGAGGAGAAATCAGAAACTATTTGATTTATTACAGCATATTCGAATGAGTCAAAGGCAATGAAAAAAATACTCAAGAAGAACTGGAAAATTCTTCAACTGGACCCAACAGTTGCTAAAATTATGGGAAAACATCCTAATATAACCTATAGAAGAGCAACCAACTTAAAGGACCGTCTGATTCATAGCCATTTTCAAAAGAATAAGAACAAATCTACACAATGGCTGAAAACAAGGGGATTCATTAAATGCCAGAATTGCAAGGTGTGCCAAATTGCTAAAAATGTTCAAGAAGTCCAACTAGCAAACGGAAGAGTTTGGAAAATTGAGGAATTGATTACGTGTAAAAGCCAGTACGTGATATATGGGATCGAATGCCCGTGCTCGTTAAATTATGTGGGAAGTACGATTTGTGAACTTAAAAAACGTATTTTGGAACACGTCAGGGCTACAATAAACAAAGATCGGACGAATGCAGTAGCCAAACACATGGAAACGCATCACGGAGGTGACTGGAAGAAACTGAGATTCTTTGCCATAGACACCGTGAGCCGATTAGAAAGAGGCGGATATCGTGAAAGACGATTACGACAGAAAGAATCCCGTTACATACTAGATTTCAGGTCTTTCACTCCACACGGGTTGAATCAAAGCGAAGAATTGTACGTACATTTATGAACTAGCCATTGATTCAGATTGTTTCTCTGTTTGTGTAAATATTTTAAAATAGTATCTATAAAATAATCGGACAGATACATAACATCTTAAGCCAAGTTAGAGCATGACCTCATGCCCAAGAATACATTGGGCATGTATATGTATTACAAATGTGATTATTCACTAGAAGGCAAAGGAAGACCATCTATCTCCTAGGAGAATGTTGAATGTATAGTTATCATGGACTCTTGATCGGAATTAATGAGCAATTAATTGGATAGCCCACTGGAGGGGCAGATGTGGTGAGTTATATAATTAAGGATACCCTGATCATGAGAATAACGAAAGAATGATCAAGAATGAAGATGGCTAGGCAATCCGGTAGATTAATGAAATTTAATTAATCATGTGAATCCGATTCTAATGAGTTTACAAGAATGATCACAAATGCATTTTGAACATGGAGTAACTGAAGTTATGAAATTTAATCTATTTTCATTTATTTTTATTTATTTTTCATCTTGATTTCAAATTAATTGAACTGTTATGTGAAATTCATTATTTCATTTATTTTGATTTTACGAATCAGTCCTTATGAGTAACTTTTTGTGGAAACTACAACTCCCACAACGCCACACTTGTGTAAATAGGAAATGACGTGATTACTGATAATGTATAATTGGTGTGATAACACAAGGGGGCGTTACCGTGATCAAGGTCTCAGTGAGACCGAAGGGCGTTGGTCCTGTAGTTCCATGGACTGCTTTATTCTATTTTGTTAAAACTTTGACAGTAAAGAGGATTTATCCAATCTCCTGGAGTGCGGCCCATTTCTTTCCTTCATAGAGGAAGAGTGATATATATCTATCTATCTATCTATCTCTATATATCCAAGCTCCAAGTTTGCCCAAAGCAATGAGCCGCACTCCAACACCGTCACAAAGCACAGCTTTTATTCCGGTATAAACAGCAAAATGTCTGCAGATTCCTTTAGCAGCTGTCCCATTGAGATTCAGCCTGACGCGTTTCAAAGGATTCCCCTTCTTCCTCAGAGGCTGTGGAGGTCCAATTGCGGGCTTGAAATGTTGTTGCCGGCAGTGAATTAGTGCATGGAATATTTCCGTGACTTCAGTGTCCAGAATGCCCCGCAGTTTCTCAGCTGAGCAGCCCATTGGGGGGCGTGGAATTGGGCATTATTTAATTGGGACTGAACCGGAAATAGCACGAACTGTCTTTGAGAGCCTCTGAGGAAGAAGGGGAATCCTTTGAAACGCGTCAGGCTGAATCTCAATGGGACAGCTGCTAAAGGAATCTGCAGACATTTTGCTGTTTATACCGGAATAAAAGCTGTGCTTTGTGACGGTGTTGGAGTGCGGCTCATTGCTTTGGGCAAACTTGGAGCTTGGATATTTGGCGGCGTGCCCCGCTGCCGAGCACGCACCACCCCAGGAAGGAGGGGGCCCTTGGGCCGGTATTTACCGAGCCCTGTTGTGGGAAATACCGCCAAGGATTGAGGACGACATCTGCCTGTGGAGGTCCAATTGCGGGCTTGAAATGTTGTTGCCGGCAGTGAATTAGTGCATGGAATATTTCCGGGACTTCAGTGTCCAGAATGCCCCGCAGTTTCTCAGCTGAGCAGCCCATTGGGGGGCGTGGAATTGGGCATTATTTAATTGGGACTGAACCGGAAATAGCACGAACTGTCTTTGAGAGCCTCTGAGGAAGAAGGGGAATCCTTTGAAACGCGTCAGGCTGAATCTCAATGGGACAGCTGCTAAAGGAATCTGCAGACATTTTGCTGTTTATACCGGAATAAAAGCTGTGCTTTGTGACGGTGTTGGAGTGCGGCTCATTGCTTTGGGCAAACTTGAGCTTGGATATATATATATATATATATATATATATATATATATATATATATATATATATATATATATATATATATATATATATATATATATATTCCAACAACAAAAGGGTGTCCCCTCGAGGAAGCCACACGCTAGAAGGTAGGTATCAGTGCTTTTATTTCAGAAAGCAGCAGCTCAGAGGACAGAAATCTGCACCAGTCTCGAGCCCAGCCCGACGCGTTTTGTGCAAACATGCACTTAATCATGGCCTGATGTGTTATGTTAATTTTATTTTATTAGGCGCACAGCTACCCAAGGGTTTCCCGGCGCCGCCTGTGGGATGCAGAGGGAAAGAGAGAAAATAAAATCTACATATTGAACAACCAGGTTTTTAGGCACTTACGATAATTCTCATAACTAGTTTCAGTTCGAAACAATGTGTAAAACACTCGCTTCACCGTCACAGCACTAAATAGCCATAAGACCCGCCCCAGTGGGGGTAGACAGTACAACTGCCTGCTGGTCCCTGTAGTGCTGGTAGTTTTCTCCAGTGAGTGGTGCCAGCGGTGTCATCGTGAAAACAAATTTAAAACCCCAGTGGGTGGTGAACAGTTGAAAATCATCAAAGCTGCTCCGTAGAACTTTCATGGCGCCCCTCAAGCCCGACAAAATGCTTAACTCCATCACGGTGTCAGCAGCGGTCCGCTGCAACACGACGGGGCTTCTCTCACGGCAGGACTGGCCGTAATCAAGCGCTGATACCTACCTTCTAGTGTGTGGCTTCCTCGAGGGGAAACCCTTTTGTTGTTGGAATATATATATATATATATATATATATATATATTTTTTTTTTTTTTTAAGTATTCTCGCGCTGCCAGAGCGTAAGAAAAGGTCGCACTCAGGGTTTCAAAATTAGAGTAAAGTATTTATTGACTTGACGCGTTTCGACAGCACGGTCTTTGTCAAAAAGTCATACAAAGACCCGGAAGTGGCAGTGACCTTTTAAGCATTTCCTGTGTTATACAATAGACATAAACAATCTGTGCAAAGTGGAAAACAGACTTAAAAACTTTATCGATTCGTTATAAAATAACAATACGTAGATAAAGAGAACAAGGATTATTGAAAATCTTGCATTGTGCAAAAATAACAATTTATATGGTCAAAAAATTAATTAAGACTAATTCTCTATTTTAAACAAAGCAGCCATGGTTACAGAGCTGGTAAGCCTTGTGGCAAATACCACTGATATTCCACTTGCATGTGCTTGAAGAAATAAACGGGCAAGTGCCCTTTATTTTTGGTATCCATACTTTCTAAATATATGTAAGGATCTGCTTAAATCATAGGACACTGGGTTAAGCCCACTGCGGGTCTAATATCAAAAGACAAAATTTTAAGGTACTATTGAAAAAGGCAATAAGGTGGAAAAAGAAAAATAGAAAAATAATAATAATGTGACCTAAACAGGAAGGGGGGCATCAGCGAGAGGAGATCGGGAACGTCATCTGCGACGCCTGGAATCTGAATATATAGTGAGACTACAAAGCAAGACCCCGGGAGGCCTCAACCATGAGGAGGACCTCCATGTGCATTTAGGCTAGTGTAATGAGACTACACATCATCTTTGCTTTGTTAGAATTGCCAACCTTACACTATTTAGTTTCTCCATACATCCTAGCGTCACTTCCCAATGTCAGTTCATTACACTTCTTAGCGCATTTACTGACCATGTTATTAGAGCGGCTGCTCTGTAGATCTGTATAGATCTGCCCCCCTTCCTGTTTAGGTCACATTATTATTATTTTTCTATTTTTCTTTTTCCACCTTACAGCGCGAGAATACTTCAAAAATTACAGCGGGTCCAGCGCCCGCCGGTCAGCACCAACCCCATCAGGTGGAAGCAATCGGAAGTAAGGCTGGACTGTTCTTGCCATATATATATATATATATATATATATATATATATATCACAGGTTTCAGGGACGTTCTAGTTAGTTGGACATTTCACTCGTACAAAACCAGAGAAATTAGAAATTCAGCCGTTCTAGTTAGTTCAGCTAACTATAACTCGCGCCCCCGCAATGCACTGCTGATGACGTCACATATTACATCATTCATGACATGGTCCGTGACATCTCTGATGACAACACTGATGACATCACTGATGACATCATCCAGTGACTGTGTTGCTATAAAGTTTAAATATGTTTTATATATATGCCAAGGTGTATTGAAGAATGAGTGGGTGTATAAGTGTCTGGATGGAGGATTTAGTAGGTGCGTGACTGTATAAGTGAGTGATTAAATGCGTCTTACTGAATGCATGGGTTAGTGACTAAACTGTGTCTGTATCAGTCTGTCTGTTGTGTAAGCTGCTGCATGGGTTGGTGAGTAGCTACATGAGTGTCTATATGGGTTATTGATTGGTTGCCTGAGTATTTGTATGGGTGCCTGAGTGTCTGTGTGGGTGGGTGGGAGGTGTGTGACTGTTTATTCACTGGGTGTATGGGTTAAAGTGTGCATGTGGAAACAGCTGTATGGGTGCCTGAGTGTGTGTATGGGTGTGTTGGTGAGTGAATGGATGTCTCAGTGGTACATGTCCAAGTAACTTCATATGTAAAAGGCAGTGTATGTGAGAGTTGGAGTATATAAATGAGTATACGTGAGAGTCAGTGATTGTGAGAGTGGCTGTATGGATGAGTGTGTACTTGTATCAGTGATTGTATAAGAGAGTAAGTATGCGTTAGTATCTGTATGAGTAAGTGAGGTGGTGTGTGTGTGTATAACTGTATAGGTGAGTAAATAGAAGTGTGATTGATTCTTTGCATGACTGACTACGTGTGTGAGTAACTCTGGA